>JAJQQW010000006.1:4885022-6085022 GCA_025583905.1 Ia io | reverse complement strand
AAATGAGTTCTGACTTAATATATATAAAGCCTTTGGCACACAGTAGGTCCTCTGTGAACGAGGGTCCCTTCCTTCCTTCATGGAATGCAGGGTTGGCTAAAGGTAACCAAGGGATGTATATCCTAAGGAGAGACTGTGGTGAGGAGAAGGCAGGCTTTGTAATAAAAAAAATAAATAGGGAGCAACATATTTTCAACTCTTCCCTCAACCCTTAGCAGCAGCAACAATTCCTTGCCATGTTCCAGTACAGATGGAAAAGTCACTGAATTACAAACCCAGTTGCGAGCTATTTTTGGTGGAGTTGTGGTGTGGTGTGTGTAATGTACGCGTTGGGATTCTTGGCCACCGCCTCTGTTTGTATCAGCTGTCAGCAAATCAGAGGCGTTATACACGTTTGTTATAATTCATTACATTAATTAACCACGTTTGAGCACTGGGCGCAGGCCAGGGGGGACGCGGGGGAGGGAGGCCTCCACATTGTTGTGTCTGAACCTCCCGGGTCAGAATTTCCACGGTTTGATGGGCTGCCATGGTCTGCACATGTGTCCCCTGACACGCGGACCTTGATGAAATCATCATGTTTACATCTCTGAATAGTCTCTGAAGATGATGCCCGTGGCGGGACGCCAGAGGCAGAGAGCATCCCAGAACTTGGCTCTGCAGGCCCATCTCTGTACCCAAAAGAGTTTGGAATTACCCTGACGTCCGATACCAAACTGGGCATCCTTCTCTAGCCCGTCCCTCTCTGGCCGGCTCCCTGGGCAGGCTGCCCGGCCTAGGCCTCTGCAGGACAAATAGCGCCGACTGTACCACCCCAAGGGCCAGTGGAGTGGAGCCTTCCTCTCTCTACCTCCCTCATTTCAGTGAATGGTGCCATGGCGCCCCCCCCGCCCCCCCCCCCCCCCAATGCCCCAAGCTGTGGGTAATTCTTGACGTTTTTGCCATATCCAGTCTGTCTCACATCCTGTCGATTTCCCTTTCGTACCATTTCTCAGGTCCTTGCTCTTCAGCCCCATGTCCATCCTTCCAGAGGGATTTTTCTAAACTGCACATAGAAACATGTCCCTCTCCTGTTGAAAGTCCTCCCGGCTTTCGCATTGACCTTGGGATTCTCTGTGATGGCTTACAAGGCCCTTCCTGGCCGGTCCCTGCCAATCATTGATTCCCATCCATCTCCAGGCTGTACTCGCTGGTCTCCCTAGCAGTTCTTCCAAGAAGTTCCTTTTGCCCAAGTTAGTTTCTGTTTATGCAACCAAAGACCCGACTCCTGCATCAGCAGCAATTCTATTCATTCTGTATGTCAGATTAAGTGCAATTTTGTTTATATTTTTCAACAAAAATGTCCTATGCTCTTACCATGTTATCAGTAACTGAGCCACTAATTAGAGTTTAGCCACTAGGTCTTTGCTGCTTAGAAACTAGATCCGTAGTGATAGAACTTAAGCAACTTGAACTAACCTTACCTGAAGCTGGTACAAAAAAACTGCCAGTGTCTTGAGTTGACAGATTCTTCTTATGTTGAAGTGTTCTGTGACTTTGCATGTGACGTAGACAATGAATCACGAACGGTTTTTGGACAAAGACAATGCCTGCTTCACCCTGACCCTAACAATCTTTCAGGCTGGGCTTTTTGTTTGCATTATCCAGGTCTAGTCCCAACCGCTTCCTATCCACCTCGGTGAAGAGAGTAAGTACCCACTGCATATCACTTACCGTTTATAAAGCACTCTCACGTCCCTTAGCTCATTTAAACCCATCAATAACCCTGGGAAGTGTGTGTAATTGCACCCATTTTACCGATGAGAGAAGAGAGGTTCAGAGAGGTAACAGGCCTGCCCAAGGTCACATGGCTAGTGAGACGCAAGGCTCATGTTCAAATCCTGTCCTCTGATTCAGAACCCGTGCATTTGATTATATTTGTGTATTCATTCATTCATTCAAAAACAACAGAAACGATCTGATGACTAATACCTGCAGAGATCTTGTTAGACTTTGGAAATACATCCTATCTAATAAAAGGGTAATATGCAAATTAACCGCCGCTCTGTCACAAAGATGGTGGTGCCCATAGCCACAAGATGGAGGTGCCCAGTCCTCTCAGCCCCGCCGGAGTCCCCCAGTCCCGGGCGGGGGGGAGGGGGGCGGCCACTGAGAGCAGGCAGCATGAGTGGCCCGGTGGAATGCTTGCTTCATTGCTGCAGCGACGAGGCGAGCATTCTGTGCCCAGCTGCGGATGGGCCTCTGGGCCACAGAGAACCTCTGGGCAGCAGGCGCGGAGCGGCCAGGCCCCGCAGAGAGCTCCTGGCGCACGGATTCGTGTGCAGGGCTACTAGTCAGTAAATAAGACAGAGTCCTTGTCCTTAAGGAACTTACTGACTAGCAGGAGACACAGACCACGGCAGTGATCTTTGATGGGGGCACCCTCCTTGTTCTGAGCCTGAGTAGCTGGTCAGCAGTTCACCACTGGAGGGATGAGCCTCCGATATTTCCCGTCTCTATCTCCTGGCATCTGGTTCAAATTCCAGGCTTGGCTGGGGTGGGGGCAGGTTCGAGCAGACGCACTGGGCTGTGTGTCATGGGGAACCGGGCATTCACAAGAGGGACATTAGGAGAGGGAAGTCGGAACAGCAAATTGCTAATTCAGGCCACTTGGGCCACTTACCGGATTCTAGGGTTATGATGTTGGGGTGATGGTCAAGAGTTATAGTTGCTGCACTCTAGCTTTTATTAAGTAATTTCACAATTTGGGGCATTTAGGATTTTGTTCCCTTGAGTCCTTTTGACTTGTTTTGGAACCATCTCCTATGAGCAAGAAGGTTGCTAACCCTCTGAGGGAGGAGAAGGTGGAGGCTGGTGAGGAAGGCTCATTCTTTCGTGTTAATGTAAATATATACTCTACCCTCTCTAGCCACCACCCATGGCAGACGTGGCTAATCAGTTCTGGAATCCTTTCCCACTGAACCCAAATAAAGCCCCGCAGATCTTCGTATAGTCCTTCAGGTAGTCACCACCCATGGACGAGAGTTAGCACACGAGGTGAAACCTATTTGCCAGTCCTGTTTCTGGGACTGTGGGAAAATTCCATCCTTTCTCTGGGCCTCAGTTTCCCCATCTGTTAAATATGGCCCAAATGAGCTGTACGGTGCGTTCCAGTTCTGATGTTGTGAAAATGAAGATCTTTAAGTCCTGGTGGGGGCTGGAGGGAGGAAGGCACCTCGTGGTTGGGGAGCTCTAGATGGAGCTCCCCCTGCCCCCCATCCTGGGATCCTTCAGGACTGGGAAGTGGGTGGGACTCAGGTCACGTGCTGGGACACAGACTAAATATTTCCCTCACAATCTGTGCAGGTAACACCGTTGGGGAACACCGAGGCTCTGGGTGTGGCCAGATGGCCAGGACGGTCACCATTTATTGAGCGCCTGTTGCGTATGCCTGCCCCACCCGTACTCTTGGGCATGGCCATTCAAGTTCATGTCCTTATTCTCATTTACAGACGAGGCTGCTGACCTCAGAGGGTCGCCGCATGCTCTGCTAGTGGCAGAATCAGCATAAGAACTGGGGTTCTGGGTCCATAGCTTTCCCCCCAGTTCCACCTGCCTCCAGGTACAGAGGCCCGAGGAGAACCCCAGCCCCACCCTGCAGCCCCCTCCCCTTGGGGTGCTACTCTATCTGTTGTTGCTCTACCCAGAGTGCCTCAGTCCCCTTTCCTGTCTGAGCCCCGCCCTTGGCCTGTGTTCTCTGTGCCCATCTGCCTGGCCTGCACCCTATTCGCAGGGATGGCCAGGACTGGAGATGCTCCACCCAGATGCCAGCAAATGGTTGTGCCTGAGAGCTTACGTTTTCCTCCCATCCTGCACCGGGGCTCCCGTGGCCAGTGCCTGGCTGGACTGGTAACATGGGCCTAGAGTCTCCCTGTGGGCTCAGGCTGAGGCTGGGCCCGGGCCCTCGCTTGGCCTCCTTCCCTTCCCTGTTGTCCGTCTCCCGCTCTCGCACGGAAAGCAGGTCCTCAGTAAACCACTTGCCCTGACGTGCTCCCTGAGTGGGCTCTGGGCAATCTGACCTAGCACACCTCCTTCCCTCCCTCTGGGTCTTAGGAAATTACCCAATCATCACAACAGATTTGTAGAGTTTGTTGCACAGCATTTTTGGATGATCTTACACAGTTCTTTGCACAGGCAGTTCTGTCTGCCTGGGATGCCCTCCCATGACCCCCTTCACTGCGGGACCCCGCTCCATTTCCACTTCCGGGGCAGCTTCTGGGCTCAGCCTGATGGGGTGAGTTACCTTCTCCTCTGTCTTCCCTGTTGTGGCAGAGACCTGCTAGACCCTCAGCCTGGCTCCTCACTTCCCAGCCTCCCTTGCAGTGAAGTGGGGCAAGGGTCTACCCCGGAAGTGGAAATGGAGCGGGGTCCCGCAGTGAAGGGGGTCATGGGAGGGCATCCCAGGCAGACAGAACTGCCTGTGCAAAGAACTGTGTAAGATCATCCAAAAATGCTGTGCAACAAACTCTACAAATCTGTTGTGATGATTGGGTAATTTCCTAAGACCCAGAGGGAGGGAAGGAGGTGTGCTAGGTCAGATTGCCCAGAGCCCACTCAGGGAGCACGTCAGGGCAAGTGGCTTACTGAGGACCTGCTTTCCGTGCGAGAGCGGGAAAAGGTTCTAGCCAATGGAACGTGGGCAAGTGAGGGACGGGGTTTCTGGGAGAGGCTCTAAAGGGTCCCATGCAGCCCTTCACGACGCCTCTCTCTTGCTCGTTGGTTGACACCCAGGAGAGAACTCCAAGGAGGCCTGGACCCTGTAACGATCCATGGAGCAGAAGCCCCTGCCAGTGCGTTGACCGTGGGATGTCTTGTGAAGCTCGGAGATGCTGGGATTACTTGTTGAAGCAGCTGGCATGGAATGCCCTGACTAACACACCCAGTGCCTTATACTTCATCTATTATGACCGTAATCTCGCTGCGTTATGATTGGTTACTTAGCGGTCTCACTCGGGCTGGAAGCTCCTGGGCATCAGAGACCAGGCTTCTCTGTGCACAGAGCCTAGCACTAGATGTTGCGTATTTGCTTGTTCAATGGATGCGTGAAAACACATAATATGCATGAGATGCCCCATAAAAGTTAAGTCTGAGGCTCCAGACATGGAGTGACTGGGATGAAATCCTTGCCTCTTTGAGCTCAGTTTCCTGATCTGTAAAGTGTTAAATTTAAAGGTATCTGCTCTGTAGAATTGTCACGAGGATTAAAGGAGGTCCTGTGTTCAGCCAGAGCCTGGGAGGTAGCAGACACTCAGTAAATGCAATTACTATTCCCATAGCCCTTATCATCTCCATGGACACGGGCATCCAGGGAGGTAGCTAGACTGGCGGACCCAAGATCACACAGGAAGGGGCAGAGATGGCTCTTGCATTCAGCTACTCCTCTTTCTGTTACCCTTGAGGAGGAAGTAGAGGGCTTGTCTGTCACCTTGGGCTCTTCCCCTGGAGTTCTGGGTGGCAGCCAGTACCCCCAGCAGGAGTGGTGACCTGGGAGGTGGCTTTTTGGGGCCATTTTCTTGATCTTTTTTATTTTTAAAAAATCCTCACCAAGGACATGCTTAGAGAGAGGAAGGGAGAGAGAGAGAGAGAGAGAGAGAGAGAGAGAGAGAGAGAGAGAGAGAGAGAGAGAGAGAGAGAGAGAGAGAGAGAGAGAGAGAGAGAGAGAGAGAGAGAGAGAGAGAGAGAGAGAGAGAGAGAGAGAGAGAGAGAGAGAGAGAGAAACATCGATCGGCTAACTTCTCTGACCAGGGATCAAGCCTGAAACCTGGGTGTATGTCCTGACTGGGAATCGAACCGGCAACCTTTTGGTGCACAGGACAACGCTCAACCACCTGAGTCCCACCAGCCTGGCGACCTGGGAGTTTTTAACGCCTCAGGCACTAACATGAAGCAAAGGGCCCCAGTGACTTCCCAGGGGAGAAGCTTGTACTTGGTTGAAAGACCCCTCCGGCTGGAGACATAGTCTGGAGCCAGGGCCCTCACCTTGGAGGAGCCAGGCCACACTGTGGGGTGCCCCTTGTTGTGGGGCACAGGCCGAGGGCTTCTGTAAGAGCCATGGGAACCCGCGGCCAGCTTCGCCCATTTCCCAGGCTCTCTTTTCTTCCCAACTTCTGGCGCTCCTCCTCCCCCTTCAGAAAACTGCTCAGCAGTTTCCTAGCTGCGTTTGGCAGTCTCTGAGCTTGAATTTCAAGACCCGGCCCCTGAGGACGGGAGCCCAGAGGAAGGCTCTTAGCTCTGAGACCAGACGGCAGGAAGCACTGGGGTTTCCTGAGGGCTGGGGGAGATAGGACACTCCAGGGTTTCCCCAGGCTGCTGGGAGGGGCCCCAGCTGCAGGCTGGCTTCAGCTCCCTGGGAAGCAAGGGCCTGGACCAGCTGGAGAGAGAAGGCCCACGTGGAATGCTGGGGAGTTCCAGGGAATCCTGGCCCGGCTCAGTGGTGAGGGCCCCCAACAGTCCTGGGGACCCTGCGAAGTGCCCTGCTCTGGGGGTGATGCACTGGGCCCCTCTTCTGGTCTCTTCTCCCCCTTCCGGAACACAGCATACTGGAGCCCACCTCTCTGCCATTTTCCTGGACTGCCCTTTCCTGCCCTCTCACCTCCTGGTGCCCTGCACTCACCTTCCCAGGTGCGCCCCTGTCTGCGAGGCCCTGCAGCTGACCCACGGTCTGTGACTGTCCACCTCCGAGTTCATGCATCAGTGAATGAATGAATGAACCAGTGAGAGAACGAGTGAATGAGTGAACGAATGAACGGAAAAGTGGATTTTCCTACACTAATGAATGAACGAGTCCAGGCGTGCATGAGGGAATGAATGAACTTGCTCCATGGGAGTGAATGGGTGAGCTCGTTCTGGGGTGGCCCCCGGGGCAGAGGCAGCAGCCGCCACAGCAGGAAAGGAGGCCTTGATGGACGGGGAAAGGGGCTTGCCCAGCTCATTATGTGGGGACACTCCACGGGTCAAGGGGTCCCTTCTGCCATGCACGGCACCCTGGCTTCCCTCCTGGCTCCCGTGTCTTCACAGGCTCCATCCTTGGCCGCTCAGAGGAGAGCCCTCCTGGCCCCCGCCCTTGGGTTTTCTTGGCAGGAGCCTCCTTGGAGGCTGTTTCTCTTGGATGAAGCCTCTCCCTGACCCCTCCTCCCCTCCCCAAGTCCCCATAAAATGTTCAAAGTATTTTCTTTTACTCAATAAAGCAAACAAAGGCGAGGGCAGCCTTGAGGCCTGAGTCTGCAGCCCTTGGCTTTGCTCAGCCAAGCTCGCTAACCACCTCCACGCTGGAGTCTCCGGGGACCCTCCTGTGCGCTCCACTTCACAGACGGGAAAGCCAGGTGCAGAAGGGCCAAGGTCATTCTGCGAAGAGTGACAGGCAGACACTTGACCCTGGGCCGTCTGACTGCGGTCTGGGGAGAACCCTCCGCCATCAATGGTCCCTCTCTACCTCACCTGGATTTTAGGGGTGACAGCATGGGGAGGCCCTGGCAGCCTCGGGGTGAGGGCCTGCAGGTCACTCTGTGAGAAGCCACAGGGTGGCCTGTTCATTCCTGCTGAGCGTCCTCTGTTCGCAGGCAGATTGCTGTGTGGGTACCTGAGCCCCCGCCCAGGCTCCACCCGGACCAGAGAGACTTGGGTGGGTGGGCAGGGCAGGCGGCCACACAGAGAAGGATGCGAATGACTGAGCACCCTCTACATGCCAGGCCTTTGTGACATCAGCCCCTGTGGTGGGCTCTATTCGAACCATTTTACACACGAGCAAGTAAGGCCCAGAGAGGGGACGGAAATTGTTCAAGGTCACGCAGGTGGAAAGTTTCGGAGCCAGGATATGAACCAGCACTTGTCAGATTCCAAGGCCCAGGTTCTAACTCGTCCTCCTGGTGGGGGGAGAGCCTGAGGTTGGAGGGGCAGGTACAAGCGCGGACTGGTGTCAGGCCTGTGGTGCCCGCTCAGAGTGAGTCTCACCCAGGCTCCTGGCTACGTGCCCTCCCACGATCAAAGGCCAAGGCTGCTGGGGCAGGTGGCGTTTCCGTTCCTGCAGGAAAATGGACTCCCCTGGCTTCATCAGTTTCTCTAGAAGCCTGCTTTGGTCATCCAAGGAGATAGGTGCTCTCCAGCTTCAAGTGTGGGCTGGTCTCCCTTCTGCCTGTCCTAACCCCACAGCACTGTGGGGGATGGAGCCGGCTCCTCAGGAAAGGGGGTTCCCTTTAGACAGTTCTGCCCTCCACCCCCCTTTGCATTGCTGGCCCTGGCCGGCCCCCTGGGCCCCGGCTCGAGAACAGACACTCACCCCTTTGCCAAGCACGGAGTGGGAAGGGAAGGGCTGCGGCAGCCCCAGCCAGGAGTCCCAGCCAGGGAACAGGATCAAGAGCGGATGGATGGCTGGGGCTGCCGAGGGGCCGGGACCAGGCACAGGGACCTGGGGCTGGAGCGGGCTGGGGGTGGCATGGAGGTCAAGGGAGGGGCAGGGGGCTCCCTGTCCCCAACTCTGCCAGGCTGTGGAAGTCAGGAGTCTTGCAGCTACAGTTGGAGGTGGCACACAGTGGGAAATAGCCTTGACCCCTGGCTCTCTTCTTAAAGGGCCAGACCTCTTAAAGGGACTTGCTGTGTTGGGCAGGGGCCATGGGCGATCTCAGCCGCTCTGTCCTGGGGTCTGAGCTCAGTGCCTTCCTGTAGCCTGTGGGGCTGTCCCTCTCAGCGATGCCTTGGTTTCCTGCTTCCTCATCAGACTGGCATCCAGCTGGCCTGCCCCATGGAGGGGGCCATGGGGTTGACCCCCCCTCCCTTGTCCTTGTGTCCAGATGACTTTGGTGAGGGAACCAGATTGGAGCTGTGAGTTGGGACCCCAGACTCCAACCACAGCCTTCCCCTGACTCAGTTTCCCCTAATGCTGGCAGGGATGAGGGCTTGCCTGCTGGTTGGCGAGGAGCTCCCTCGCCCCTCGAGGTCTCCTTCTCTTTTGGTGATGTCACCTCCACTCAACCCCAAATTCCTAGCCCCTCAGAGCATCCAATGTGCATAATGAGCTTTTCACGCGTCATAAGCGGACATCACATTGAAAGGACCTGACAGGCTGAGTTCAAATCCCGACTCTGCCCATTCCCAGCTGTGTCCCATCGATGCCCATCGATGGAGCCGTCAGAGGACTGTCGGGAGGATTCGATCAGTCTGTGCAGCTGGAGGGATTAGAACAGGTGTAATAGGTGGGAGTCAGGATTTAAACTCAGGTCCCGCTGGTGCCAAAGCCTGCTTTCCTGGTTTCACCACCTGCCCTGGGATGGCACGCTCATTGGGAGCTGGTGGCTGGTAAGTGCTGGGCTGGGGGCTGGGGGCTTGAGCTGGCATCTCACCGGGTCCTGGAGGCCAGTGGCCTCCAGCTGAACAGAATCGACTCCTCTCTCCCAGGAGCCTAATTCCATGGGTCCCAGGACTGATGCACAGCCACACAGCGTAGAAAGGGCCCCAGAGCCCTGCAGTCCCTTCCTGGCCCTGGGCCTCAGTTTTTCCACCTGTAGGTTGGGAAGATCAGCAAAGACAGCATGAGTCTCAGCTGAGCTATAGAGTGTGAGAAAGCTTTCAGGACGCCCGGTGGGCGAGGCCTCCCAGGTTGGAGGACAGGAAGGGGCCTTCTCAGTGGGGAAGTGAGCTGGCCGTGTCCACGGCCTCGGACCTTGGCCCGGGCCGGCAGCTGGGCCTGGACTCCTGCTCGTGGCCGCCCCCTCTCAGGGGCCTTCAGGGATTTCCCTGCTCCAGGCTGACCTCCTCCCTGCTGAGGAGGCTTCTGCTGCCCACCCAGGCACTGTCTCTGCCGGGCCAGGGTGCATCTGTGGGTGCGAATGTGGGTGGGGTCCTGTCGGGCGCTGAGATGGAGGGATCTTGAGCACACGCTGTGCCCGATGCACCCAGCCCCGCGGAGTCCGCCTGGGCGGCTGGCGCAGCTGTCCTTCCCGGAGCCTCCGCAGTCCTGGCTGCCTCGGCAGGCAGATTCCCGGCGAATGGTGCTCCTGAGACTGCCCCGGGCCCAGGCTGCGTCATTCCCGCCCTCCCCGAGCCCTGGGACCGGCTGGGCAGGGCTCCAGCCCTGGGAACTCCGCCGGCTGCTTCTTTTTTTCTTCCTCTTCTTCGAAACTTCACTCTGCGATTCAATGACAAGTCCTCTGCTCCCCACTGCCTGGCTCGGCCACGCTGACCTTGTAGGGCAGAGAGCACTGGACCTGGAGTCCGGGGTCTGGTCCGCCTTCTGCCTTGGACACCCTGTATGACCTCGGGTGAGGCCCTTCACCGCTGGGGGTCTGTGTCTCCATCTGTAACATGGAACAGAGGTGGCGGGGAGACAGCACTCAGCAGCAGGAGAGGGAAGGAGACCTGCCTTTGTGTCTGTCTCCTACCTTCTTGGGGGGGGGGTCACCCCTCTTCCTTTGCAGGAAGTTTACCCAGGAGTCTAAGCTGGACCCCTCCGCTGTGTCCTCCTGGCCAAACCAGCTTACAGGTCACTGGTCCTAGGCCCTGCTGTGGTGGTTGAGACTCATCCCCAGGCTTCAGAAGGTTCGCCTGTAAGATCTCATCCCCAGCTTCCCCCCTGCACTACCCTCCTGCCCCCAGGCTAAAGGCTAAGGCACCCCTCCATGTGGGACTCCACCACTAGAGGGCGCCCACCACTCCCCAAAACATGATTTAAAACACAAAACCAAAATGCTCACCCCATCTGAACTTCATGATAAAGCCCCATTATTGAATATGTGTCAGGTGCTGTACCAGTCTCCACAGCATCCCCAGGAGGTAGGCAGTGCCATTGCCCCCACTGGACAGATGATGAAACTGAGGTCCAGAGAAGTGAAATGACTGACCCAAGGTCACCCAGCTTGTCAGGGACAGAGCTGGGACCAGCATCCAATTCCACCCGGGGCTAATCTCAGGCCCAGAGCCAGCCATCGGGGTGGGAGATGATGCCTGGGATGGGACCTAGAGATGGAAGCTGGGACTGAGATGATCAGAGACCCTCAAAGGGAATGGTTGCAAGCTTTAAAGATATCCAGCAGAGTCTTTTAATAATTACACTAGGAGGTCACATCCACGAAGCACTCACCATGTTCCAGGCACAACACCGAGTGTATACCAGCTCACCTAATATTTACAAATACCCAATGGGGATGTTTCTAGTGTGGTTTCCATTTTACAGGTGGGGAAACTGAGGCTCAACCAGGCCCACTGTCTGGCGCATGCTTCCTCATTTGAACCCAGGTCTGTTTGCCCGAGCTTGTGACTCTCAATGTCTACATGATGCTGCCTGTCCTCACCAGAACCGAATATTTAAGAGAGAAAAGTGGGCAGGAGCAGAGGAGGAGGGGACATGGACGTGAGTCTCCCAGCACACAGCTAGAAGACTCCTGATTGGATGCATCCCTCTCTGGCCCCAGGAGGAGTAGGGACCTGGCCCTGGGCACAGGGCTGGCTAAGGGCAGAGCAGGAGATGACCTCCCGGTCCCAGGCCCAGCCTTGGGTCCACCTTATTATCTTTGTAAGAGTAGAATCTGGAATCTTCTGACTTCGCAGTGATGCTGCAGGGACTAAGTTCGCCTTCCGGATGGACAACAAATCGTGCAGCTGGGGAGAGAAGGTGGTGGGTCAGGCTGGGGCTGTGGGCATCAAAACTACCAATTGGGGACCAGGCCAGGGTGAAGTATGACCACACTGAATCCTCACAGCAACCCTGTGAGGTGGGAACTCATGAGCTTTCACCCCTTTGTGTAGATGAGTAACTGGAGCTCACGGTGCAGTTAGAGAGACAAAGGCAGATTAGGGGCACACAGTACAGGAGCACCGGGCCACAAGCCCACACGAAGTAAGGTGAATAAGCGAGGGCGCCAAGAGTAAGGCAATAGGGAATGGTGGGGAGTGTGGCGAACTTCAGGTTCACATCTTTAGAGTGGTGACTGCTGTCAGCTCTAGTTGCTTGTTGCTCTATGTGCCCAAGGTGGTCTGAGTCTCTGTTTTTTAAAAGCCAAATTAGAACAACAGGCAGTGGCATTGGGAGGAGGAGACAGAAGGTAGGCATCCATGCTGAGCCTCCTCAGAAGTGTTCGGGAGGGCCCCGCATTTCCTGCAGCCACATGGAGTGGGGCTGGGCGAGTGTGTCTGGGGTTAAAGGGAAGGGGACTTGGGTGACCCCTGATGAGATGGCACTTGGTTGACTGACTGCTGCAGAGCTCTGGCCATAGCTGGAGGAACAGAGCGCCACTCCACGTCGGCAAGGGAAGGTGGCTTGACCTGGACTAAGATGGCAAGTGTTTTCATCTCATGAGTCAGTTCTCACTGACTGGCCACAGCTTTGCATTAATAAGAATTCCAGGCTGTGCTGGTTCAGCCAGGAGGAGTGCGGAGATGGATTAGTGATGCCTGCCAAGGGTGCAGAACCTGGAACAGCTTCCATTCCTGGCGTGTTGCATGCTCCGTTCACCCTCCACGGAGAAGAATTCTTGTCTTTGCTCTTTAGTTCTTTTGACCCCTCCCTCGGTGACTTCAGACATTTCCCCCTCAGAGGGCCAGATTGTCGAGTGTGACTCAGCCTCCCCTCTGGGACTCGGTTTCCACATCTGTGAAGGGCTGATGGTGATAATAATCCCCACCCTGCCTGCCTTGCAAGATGCTGTAGAGGTAAATCGACCTTTGCTAGATGATTCCATTGTTATGCATGCTTGTCTGCGGTCTCCCACCCAATGCCCCATTTCAAATAGTGTGACCTTATGATGCATTTTAGTATCCGGTAGAGCAAAACCTTTCCCACCCTCGTCATTCTTTTTTTTCTAAAACATTTCATGGCTTTTCCTCCCACAGTTACCCTTCCGGATGAACGCTCGGGTCATTTCATGAAGTTGCGACAAGGAATAAGGTCATCTTTGGTTATTTTATAACTTTATGCCATCTAATGCTTCATAAAGAGTGTGGGCCGTAGCACCCAACAGCTGGGGTTCACATTCCAGCCCTGTCCCCCATCTGTGTGATCTGAGGCAAAGATCTAACCTTTCCAACCTCCATTCCATCATCTGTAAATGGGGCTCATGGTGGCGCCGACTTTATAAAGTTCTTAACGAAGATTAAATGAGATAGTTCACGAGCCGTGTCATGGGGTGTGTCCTCCCTCCTTTCTGTCACCCCTTCAAGCCTGTGGTCCATGTGCGGTGGTGACGATGGCAGTGGGTATGGCTTGTGTGTGGGGTGCGTGGAGAAGCCAGGGGCTGGTGAATGACTCCAAACCACACAGCCCTATGTCTATGGCACAGGCTGCCACCAGGGATGTCAGGGTACATGTTATATGTCCCTGACCTCAGGGGCCACAGTGTGGGGTGGAGGCAGGCGTAATGCCCCAATCGCTGTGCAGGATGGTAGAAGGTTCTGTCTGTCCAGAGAGAGGGATGACTCACCCCAGGATGTCGGGGACATTGGGAAAGCCTCCAGGCAGAGGAGACGGATGAAAAAGCTGGGAGAGGCCAAGGATCTGGGTGCGGCCAAAGCAGCTGCATGAGGAGACATCAATGCTGTGAGTGTCAGCATGGGTGGTTTGGGCTTTCTTCCGAGGGCGATTGGAAGTTAGTAAAAGTCTCACCAGGGTCGAGACCTGGTGAGAGTTATGAGAACTTTGGGGAGTCCTTTGTAAGGACAGCTCGGGGATGCCTTGTGGCCCCGCCAGACTCCCCAGCAGTGGGACCCTCTCTTCCACAGCAGCCCTGAAAGGTGTGCCGCGGCTTCTGCTCCGACTTACTGAGAAGTATCTCCCGCCTTCCTTCCCTCCCTCGGCCCCTCACTCCCTCTCCCATGCTTTCTCTGGCTCTCGCCTGTGTACCCCTAGCCTGTGTACAACACCCTCTTCTTTCTTTGGTCCTGTTGCCTGATCCTACAGCAGTGTCCAGCTTCTTTTTTCCTTACAAATGGAGCCTCCTATATCTGGACACAGTGGACAACTTGGGTGGAAGCGCAAACAAAAGACGCCTGAGCAGCCAAAACACGAGTCATCAAGTTCCTATTCCTCAGGCATCAGAGGTCCTTCCCACCCCGGCTGCACACTTAGAGCTCAGCTTTTACTCTACACATGTTTTACGTGTTGTTTCTTAGCGCGTTTCCAGATATCACATTTTGAAGCAACACAAATCAAGTGCAACCTAGAATTTGAATATACCATTAACCACATTTTATTGATTTTGTTATTTTATTTATTTATTTATTTTTACGATTATAAACACAACAGACACACAGTAAGTATTCTGAGAAAATGCACAGAGGATAATGCAGGGCATTGAAACGACTCTGTGTGTTACCACCACGGCGGGTACATGTCATTATTACACATCTGTCCAAACCCATAGACTGTACAGCACGCCGAGTGGGCCCCGATGCCCAAGATGGACTTTGGTGATGATGGTGTCAGTGGAGGCTCATCACTATGACGCATGTCCCACTCTGGAGGGGGATGTCAGAAATGGAGGAGACGGTGCCTGTTTAGGGATGGGGCAGGGTATATGGGAAATCTCTGTATTTTTCACTCCATTTTGCTGGGAACCTAAAATTACTCTAAAACCTAGTTTATTGATTTAAGGAAATCATTCCATCAAAACACTATTCAAGAGCAAAACATATCCTTCAGTAACATTTTATAAAATATTATATTATATATACATTCTATTATGTGTACATTACACTATATATACTATTGGTATTATAAATACATTTATTAATGCTATATGCACTGTAGACCTTGTACAATGTACGTTCACCTTATTTTGTCTTAGGTCTCTTTCACTGCTACTAACAACGGATGAATATTTCTTCAATGGAAGAATATCATGATTTATTTCGTTAATCCTCTCTTGATCATTTGTATTATTTTCAATTTCTCTTTGTAAATGCCATCACAAAGTTCCTATCTTTGTGTGTTTGTCCAAGTTTTCCTTTAAGGTAAATTCTAGACGTGAACTTGCTCAGTTATTGACCAAAAATGTCGAGTCCATTTACATTCCCACTCCGGTTATGTGAGGGGGCCTGTTTTCTCATACTCTCAGTACTAAGAACACCCGTTTACATCTTTATCAAAAGAGGCAGATGATTCCACCTTCTTCTTTTAAAAAAAAAAAATATATATTTTTTATTGATTTTTTACAGAAAGGAAGGGAGAGGGATAGAGAGTTAGAAACATTGATGAGAGAGAAACATCTATCAGCTGCCTCCTGCACACTCCCCACTGGGGATGTGCCCGCAACCAAGGACATGCCCTTGACAGGAATTGAACCTGGGACCTTTCAGTCCGCAGGCCGATGTTCTATCCACTGAGCCAAACTGGTTAGGGCCGATTCCACCTTCTTGTTTCAGTACCGAGCTCTGTGGTTACCCATGAGGTGAGGGATTTCCCCACACATTCGGTGGTCACCCCTATTGCCTTTAAGTGTCATTGCACACTGTCTGTCCTCTCAGTATCATTGACTTGGTGGTGTCTCTCTTCTAAGTATCTGCCCAGAGCTCGCACAGGGTGGAAGGCACAGCAAGTGAGCGAGTGAAAGAATGAATGAAAAAGCAGGGCCACACAGGGACGTGTCTATTGCAAGCAGCACGAAGGCTCCTCATGTTCAAGGTTCCCAAGAACAGCTCCAGCCTGGTGTGAGACTGTGACACTCCGCATCCACGCACACCAGCACGTTCCCACGTCAGTCACCCAAGTGCCCATGATGTTCAATACTCGTTTAAGAACTCTGTACGGGGAGATGAGTTTTGGAGGAATTTATCTGCAAAAAATCGTAGAGCTGGACACTGGTGAGCTTTATTGAGAAAAGATAAAAAGAACAATAATCCAGGTAAATTCACGGTCTGACATCACTCTCCAACAATTACTCCTAAGTGCGCTCTGGAGAAGTAACACCCACTAGTGTTCCAGCCAACCAGGATGCTCAGAGTCTGGGCTAATTCAGCCAATCAGAGCTCAGCATTCCTCTGCTTCAGGCTGTCTGGTGGCCCAGATAACAGTTGATTTCTGCCAGTGACAGAACTGTAGGGGCTGAAATGGTGAAGTGGCTGATGGGAGCACTTTCTGAGAATTATAAGTCATTGAAAAGTAATGCCCACACAGTTACTAACATATTCATTAATATTTACTGAGCACTTATGCATCAATCATGTTCAAAATGCCCTCAGAAAGGTTAAGTAGCCTGTCTGAGGTCTCACAGTGGTGTGGGGCCCATGCCCCCACTGCTCTCCCACCTCTGTGAAGTGGTACTTGTCATCACTGATATTTAAGAGTACCTCCTGTGTGCCAGGTACTGTGCTAGGTACTTCGGACGCAAACTGCACGCAAGAACTTCCTGAGGTGGGTGCTGTGACCACTCCATTTTATGTACTGATCAAATAATAATAAAAAAACCTGAAACCTGTCCTAAATACACTGAGTGGCCAGATTATTATGATCTCTGAACACATAATAATCTGGCCACTCAGTGTATATCCTATATAATAAAAGGCTAATATGCAAATTGTCCCCTTGACCAGGAGTTTGACCAGCAGGCATGCCTGCCAACTGCCCATGTCCCCTCCCCCTGGCCAGGCTGGCTGGACCCCACCCATGCACGAATTCATGCACCGGGCCTCTAATATATATATATCCACACACTGAGTGGCCAGATTATTATGCGTTCAGAGATCATAATAATCTGGCCATTCAGGGTATGTCTCCTTTGACAAAGGACTGTGTCAAAATAGAATCCAAGGCAGACGATGTGAGAAACGGATTGCAGGACAGATGGACATGGGTGCCCCATACATTCTTTGCCCTGTCCCGACCTCCCACAAGGCCATCAGAGTTCAGGGTCAGTGCTGGCACCCTACAGGTGGCCCTGGTCACACAGGGCACTCACACTTACCCACAGGGGCTCCGCACTGTCAGGTGGACACATACACCTAGTCACAGCAGGTAGAGCCCCCAGCCAGATAGCTGGCTGTGCTTGTTCTCATGGGTACACCATATGTGGACAGCTGCGTGCGCCTGATCTCCCTCCTCTCTCTCTCTCTCTCTCTTCCCTCCCGCCCCCCCCGTCTCTCTCTCTCTCTCTCTCTCTCTCTCACACACACACACACACACATTTCTTTGAGGATCTTGAGGAATGCGTAAAATAGGAATTCCTTCCTTACGTGCCTTTTTGTTGTTGTTGGTGGTTCCCTGGCTCCGTCAGCCACCCACATTGATGGGGCACCCGCAGCGCCCACACTGTGCGGAGCCTGGGGGCCTGTCCTCAGGGGCCAGAAGGCAGAGGCTCCCACTCAGGAATCAGGAGGACTCAGGTTAAGGGAGAAAAAAACAAAAACGTGTTGGTAAACGCAGAGTGTTGCTGGTGGGCCTGATGGGGAGAGCTTGTCAGAAACGCTACGGGGAGCTGGCTCCAGTTCAGACATCTTCCAGGAACACAGAAAACAAGCACATTTTACTAATTATAGCAAAGGAAAACACGCTGCGATTACAGCTAAATTACATTAAGACATAACCGGCTGGCTGGCCGGGCCTCTATCTCTCTGGCTCAGGTTTCAGCCCGGCTGGGCGGTGACACAGGCCAGCGAGGCCTTGGCAGGGAGGGCCCCCGCAGCCCCAATCTCTGTAAGGTCGTGACCCTGGCATGACTTCGGGGAGTCCCGGGTCTAGTCCCGGCTTGTGCGACTAGCATCTTTTCTCCCCAGAAGGGGCTTCCCCAGGCCCGGGGCTGGAACCGGGTGCTGCTAGGGCTGCTGAGTCACCCAGCCCTGAGCTGTGGGCGCTCTCGGAGCTCAGGGTCAGGGGCCTTCGGGCTTCAGGGAGGTCTTGGGGTTTGGTCTGTAAGAAGGGAACTAGAGGGGGTTGTTTTTCTAAACCCTCTCTCCTGTTGTAGCCACTGACTCTGGCTCTACCTCCCAGGCCCCGGTCTGCACTGCCAATAAGGGCTTGGCACCTGTTTGGGGAGGAGGGTGGAGGGGGTTTGGGCTCTACCCCCATTCTCCATATGATTATCCCCAGAGGGCCAATGTCTGGTTCATGCATTAGAATAGAGGGAGGGAGGGAGGGAAGGAAGGAAGGAAGGAAGGAAGGAAGGAAGGAAGGAAGGAAGGAAGGAAGGAAGGAAGGAAGGAAGGAAGGGAAATGCTAGGCACTGCCCATCTAGCATCTCCTTGAATCTTCACTCCTTTGCCGGGCTCTCCGGCTGCACACAATGGGGTGTCAGCAGTCACCCACCAGTGAAGTGGAGGGAGCCGGGCCGGGGCTCGGTAACAGCCATCTGTAGGTGAGGCTCCGGAGCTCAGTGGGGCAGTCAGAGTGATGACATTCAAACCCAGCTGCTGGCTCCCAAGTGCGCTCACTCCCCTGGCGCCCGGGTGCTCCCCTTCGGGTGCCAGTCCCTGGACCCCACAGCACCCAGGTTCGATGGGGCCTTGGTCTCCACCCTCAATCTCTCCCAGCTCGGGGCTGAACTAAGCGTACTCTGAGGCCCAGTCCAACCTTCTGTTCTGCCAGGCACTGCTTTCAACGCGTTATTTCATTGAACCTTCACGCCACCATCTGGGGAGGGGCAGGTTTCTAAAATCCTCACTTTTTTTAGATGAGGGCCCTGGGACTCAGAGAGGTAAAGAGGCTTGCCCAGGCTCACACAGCTGCTAACTGGGGGTGCTGGGGTCCCCACCCAGTCTGAGTGCTGCACATCGCCAGGGCAGAGTCCCCGGGGGCCTGGGCTCGGTCACCTCCTCTCAGGGCCTGTCTGCCAGCCAGGTGCAAGGGGTGTGGGAGGCCCTGTCCCTTCCGCGGACAGACCCCCTAGCTGTTCCCCAGGCCTCCTGACTCGGAGGACAGGGTTTGGCCGGGGCCCCTGGGCTCCGCTCAGGGAAAACACGGCCTGTGCCTGGTGCCCGGGGAGCTGGGGCCATCCCAGATCCAGGGGCAGCAGGAGGTGTGGCCGTGGGCGTGAAGCAGCTGGGCTGTGGTCTGGTGGCCACTGTGTTCTGGCCAGTTATGCTGGTGTTTACAATCCACATTTTTAATAATCTGATGTTATGTTTGGCCCTCGGTCCCTTCTGCAGGGCCTGAGGCTGGCCTCCAAGATAGTCTCCTAATTCCTTCCAACGCCGGCCCTGAAGTGAGCTGGGGAGAGAGAGACCTGGAGGAGATGGGACTGGGAGACGGAGCGGGTGGGGACTCGGCTTGACATCGATGGAGCTCCTCCCGTGTGCCAAGTGCACTTCTTACGTTAGTTTTATTTGACCCCCCAAGGCGACCTCGTGTGTTGTGTGCTTCTCTGCCCATGTTGTGGCTAACACTGAGGCCCAGGGCTGAAGCCGCCTGCCCCAGGTCACACATCCCAGATCTGGGGCGGGGGCGGGGCGCGGAGGCCGGGCCTGCCCTCAGGTGTGCTGGGTTCCAGAGCCTGGGCTTTCCCACGATGCCGTGGAGCTGGGGGCGGACCCAGGCACGCGGCTCCCTCCGGAGGACTCCTCCACTCTGCGTCTTACCTCTTCCCCATGGAAAGCAGGCTTCCACTCCAGGGGTGGGGGCGAGCAGAGGCGAATGGCTATTCTGGGGACGGAACAGTCCTGGCCTGTCCTCACCTACCCCATCCAGTCCTTAGCACCGTCTGCCCAGCCCAGCCAGCCCTGGCGGCTTAACTCAGCCTCAGTTAAAGGCAGGGCTCCCGGCCCGCTGCCTCCCAGCCCCGCCGGCTCCCCTGGGTCAGGAGTGGCAAAGCCAGGCCTTTCTTTTCAGGAACCAGGCCTGGCTGCAGCCACAAGAGGACTGTGGTCTCCCAGCTCCCACCCCTGCCCTTCCTGGCCTTGTGTCTCTCCCATGGGCTAGAATGCGCATAACCCCGATCACAGCACCAGCACTTGTTGGCCGTGAGTTAGTCAGAGCCACAACTCTGGGGTTACGGGCCTTCACCGTGCGTGGCGCAGGGACAAGGCTGGGCAGTCCTAGCATTCCGCGTCTGAGTCCTCACAGCAGCCCTCGGAAGCAGGTAAGATCATGGTTCTCTTCCAGACGTGGGATCTGCCGGGGACTGCACAGCAGCAAGGGGCCGAGGCCGCCCTCCTGACGGCCATGTCATAGTGCCTTTTGTGACTGTGGTTCTGAGCCTCAGTCTCCTCCTCTGTAAAATGGGACGGCTGGTTCCAACCTCAAAGAACTGATGGGACAGTGCAACGAGAAAATGAGGGTCACGTGCTCAGGGCGTAGTGGTACCTGAAAACCAGCAGTTTCCTCAGCGTTGTTGGTCATTCCGCAGGTGTTGAGGGGGTTTCTCCCTGGGCCAGGCATTGGGCTGGGCCCTGGGGATCCAGCAGGGCACACAGACCAAGTCTCGACCCCAGGAGCTCACAGCCCAGGGGTGGGGACAAGCGAAGTAAATCATTACACGTGATTGACGGGATGGTCTCAGGTGTGCCCTGTGCTGCGGAGAGAAGTTCAAGGGCGGGTGGAGACTGGAAAGGGTTAAGTACTTGCTGTGGGGGTTTGGGGGTTCAACGAGTCCAGGAAGCCTCCGTACGCCAGGGCACCAGGGAGGGCTCCTGTCTAGGGCAGTGGGAGGGCTCCTCGGGCTGAGGAAAGAGGATATTTGAGGGGCAGAGAGTGGCTCCGCCATCTCCGTGACAGCGGCCAGGAAAACCCAGGGTGGTGCGACTCCAGCGATGCCACCTGACCAGGTGAGAAGGTGCTGGTTCTCCAGGCAGGGGCCCCTGCCCAGCCGCTGGGAGCTCGCTCAGCAGGTGGGGGGACACGCGTCTGAGGTTGTGGAGGCCAAACGAGTCTGCCTTTTAGGGTCTGGCTGTGCGGAGCAGGCGGGGCCCTGCCTGGTGTGGAGCTGACTGTAGTAGGGTGCCTCTGTGGGCTTCAACAGCGACCTCTCTACCTTGGCCTCAGGGCCTCTGTGGGTGGCAGTGGGAGTTTGGGGACACTAGTCCCCTCTGGCCCTGGCCTGGCAGTCACGAAGGCCCGTCGATATGACAGATGCTCGACAGTCTCCTCAAACGAGATTGCACATACTGTTGGGATTGCCAGGTTTAGCAAATACAAGTGTTTTCAGAAACTCGATGAATCTTTGTGTGCGTGTGTGTGTGTGTGTGTGTGTGTGTGTGTGTGTGTAAGTATGTTCCAAAGGCTCTAGTTCCTTCGAACTCTTAAGCATGGACATACCTACATTAAAACATTGCTTGTCGTTTATCTGGAATTTGAATTTTTCTGGGCATCCATCTTTTATCTGGCCACCCTACATCCCGCCCCAGACCACCCTGGTGGGATTAAGAAAAGACCATTTTCACCAACTTCCTAAAATGCCCTGCCTGTGGTGCTCTATGATGATATTTTTTAAAAGTCCTGAAAGTCTCTTGGAACCATCTTGCATTTTGTGGGGGTTAAAAAGCCTTAATTTGTTCTGCGCTAATATTTAAAACAGGCTATCGTGTTCTGTAACCTTAGGTTGACATTTGGGTGGGCCATGGTTGGTGAGCCAAATCCAGTCCAAAATCAAGTATCTTTTATTTATACAAATAAAGTTTTATTGGAACAGAGCCACACCTGTCGGCTAAGGCTGTTTGCACACCACAGTGGCAGAGTGGCGTTGTTGAGGCAGCGACCAAATGGTCCACAAACCCCAAGTATTTACTACCAGGCCGCTTACAGAAAGGTGGCCAGCCCCTCTGATGTTCAGTCCATTGCTGTTGTTATTTCTTTTTAAAAAATATTTTTTATTGATTTCAGAGAGGAAGAGAGAGGGAGGGAGGGAGAGAAATATCAATGATGAGAGAGAATCATTGATCGGCTGCCTCCTGCACGCCCCCTACTGGGGGCCGAGCCCGCAACCTGGCCTTGTGCCCTTGACCGGAATTGAACCGTGACCTCCTGGTTCATAGGTTGATGCTCAACCACTGAGCCACACCGGCCGGGCTGCTGTTGTTATTTCTATTGATGGGAACTTGCGTTCATCGTAGTAGTGACACACAGGTGGTCCTTGTGTGTGGAGGTGGTGGAGGGGTGACAGGAGTTTGGGCCACGCCCAGAACTCATTTCTGAGCCTCTCAGCATGCTACCTGGCACGCGGTGGGTGTCCAGGGGGGATGAGCCCTCCCCCACCTTTTCTCGAATTTCCTCTACCTTCTCCTCCAGGAAAGGGAGCCTCCATCAACCCCCTCCTCTCCCATGGAGGTCTGCTCTGTAAATTCAAAGCAGGTTCCTGCTGCGCTCTCAGCCCTGTCTGCTTCACACAAGTTTCACCTGGCTAAAAATGTCCCGTGCATAATCCCTCGATTAGAGCCCTCAGCCTAGGGGGAGGTCTGCGCCCTGACACTGGGCAGCCCTCCCTCTCCCCGCTGACAGCCCCATCTGCCTGTCAGTTGGGGTGCAGACTTGCTGGAGTTGCCCTCCCCAGGGCCGCGTGCTCAGCTGGGCTTGATTGCGGCCCTCGCAGAGGGTCAGTGTGCGCGCTGCAAACGGGATGTGCGGGGCGGGCACGCAGCCGCACCTGAGGACTCGGCGGGCGCCTGCTGCCTCAGACCCGCAGGGGTGAGCACCCTGCAGCCGAGTGGACGCCCAGGGAGGAAGAGGGGGAAGTGGCCCACGGTCCCCACACCAGTCCTCGGGGTCCCACTCCTCTAAGCAGGACGATGGCTCTGGCAGAGCCCCTGGCTGGAGACTCAGCCTGCTCTGACCTCCACTTCAGTGACCTCTGGGCTGGATCCCAGCGTCCCGACCTCTCCTGCGGGAGACACGGTCCCTCCTCTGCTTCCAAGGGAGCCTGTGACGTTCGCGTTTCACCTGCAATGCGTGGCTACCACCTCGGCCGCTTGCTGACTTTCTCAACGCACTGAGGACCCCTGGCATCTGCTCCCAGGGTCGTTACAATGACTGCCTTCCCTACCTCTCACGCCTGAGGTACTGCACCTGCGCCCCATCCCGGTTCACCCTGGGAGAGTTTGTAGAGTTGCACCCCTGCAGCAGGGGAGGGGCGTCCTCTGAGGGGCGAGGAAAGCCAGCCGGGGCAGAGGGAGAAGGCGAGGGGCCACGCAGGAGCTCGGCGGAGCTGGGAAATGGGGCCTTGGTCCTGCAGGGGGCGATCCCTGGGCCTCACAGCTTCATCTACACCAGTGGTTCCCAGCGTGGGGCCCAAGGCCCACAGGGGGGCAATTTGATTTTTAAGGGGGGCAATTTGAGAATGAGTTATTAACTGAATTTTTTGCATTTCTTATGGTCCTAGGGGCCTCATATACAGTATATAAATACATATGTTGTGACATATTTATGCATTTCGGTTCTCTATTATATGTTTTGAAACTTTATTTGCTATTTTTTCCCATCCCTTCTTACTATTATTATTTTTAAACAATTTCTTAGTGATTTCTTCCTCAGTACTTCAACTGTCCTTTGGTTCTTTTATTTTTCTCTTTCATGGATGCTATGTTCTTTGGAAGCTTGTTTAGACCAAGTTAATGGCCTTTTAGGCTTCCTCCTTGTGAATAGGAGTTCACTTTTTGAATAATAAGAAATATATGTAATCAGGGTTTTAGAGATGCTTAGGTGGGGCATGGCCAAAAAAAAAAAAAGATTGGGAACTACTGCTCTACATATTCCCCACTTCCTTGCTTCTCAGGGTCCCTATGGTCTAGTCAGTGACCTCAACTACGCATCATTCTGTTACACCCCCGCCATGTATGTGTGCATGTACTAGGTGTACCGGTTAATCATGCGGATTTTTTTCAATAGATGGAATTACACATATGTTGATATATATGCGATTTGATATGTATGCTATTTTGTTGTATTGACAACGAGCTTCAAAAATTCGTATGTCAAATTTGCTGAAGGTGTTAACATCATAGATATTTTTACGCTTAAGAATGTCAAATTTCGTGCCAAAAAAAGAGCATTCGCGGGAAGTTTTAATTCATTATTTTATTTTGAAGAAAAGTGCTGCTGAATACTTCGGGAAGCTTATGGTGAACATGCTCATCTCAAGATACTTGTGAACACTGGTTTAAATGCTTTAAAAGTGATGACTTTGATGTGAAAGACAAAGAACGTCCAGGTCAACTGAAAAAGTTTGAAGACCAACAATTACAAGAATTATTGGATGAAGATGCGTGTCAAACTCAAGAACAACTTGCAGAAAGATTAAACGTTGCTCAGCAAACAATTTCCGATCGTTTACAAGCAATGGGAAAGATTTTAAAGGAAGGAAAATGGGTGCCACATCAACTGAACGGTAAAATGTTGCTTTAACAGCACGAAAGAAGGTCTTTTTTGCATTGAATTGTGACTGGTGATGAAAAGTGGATTTATTTTGAGAATCCCAAATGCACAAAATCATGGGTTGATCCAGGTCAACATTGGCTACAAGGCCAAATCACTTCGGAAAGAAGATAATGCTCTGTGTTTGGTGGGTTCAGGAAGGTGTGGTGTATTATGAGCTTCTAAAACCAGGTGAAACTGTTAATACTGGTCATTACCGACAACAAATAATCTGAATCACGCTTTGATCGTGAAACAACCAGAATGTGTCAGAAGACATTGCAAAGTAATTTTGCTTTATGATAATGCACCATCACACACTTCAAAACCAGTTAAAGACACATTAAAAGATGTTGCCTGGGAAGTATTAACCCACCCGCCCTATTCACCAGACCTTGCTCCTTCAGATTACCAGTTGTTCCGATCGATGGCACACGTACTTTCTGAGCAGCACTTCAAAACGTAGAAGTGGAAAATTGGGTCTCTGAATGGTTTGCCTCAAAACTAGAAAAGTTCTATTGGGACGGTATCCACAAATTAACTGAAAGATGGGGAAATGTGTAGCTAGCGATGGACATCACTTTGAATTAGCACTTTTGATGTTTCTCTTGAAATTATCGTGTTTTCTTTGATTACAAAATCTGCCATTATTAACCAGTACACCTAGTATGTATGTATACAGAGTTTTTTTAAATATATTTTTTATTGTTGATAGTATTACAGATATACAAAGTTTTTTTGAATACACAGACACTGTTAATAATGGTCGGGAGCTAGGCAGCTGGGAAAGATGAGTGTGAAGGTGGCTTACTTTCTACTTACACATTTTTAGTTTTGTGCCATGTGCATTTATTTTTACAGACATACATGCATTTGTAAAATAAATTAATCAGAATCCTAGGAAAATGAAGTGCAGTTGAGAAATATCATGTCGTCTCCCAGGCATTTTACAAAATCATTAATCACATGTTCCTTAGCCATCCAAGTGTTGCATCAGCATTTTAGCATCCTTTAAACATTTCATAAAGGAAAGTGCACATGCTTTCCTTTCAAAAGGCTTTGCTCTAACGCAGAGGTGGGGAACGTACAGCCCACGGGCTGTATGAGGCCCAAGAAATCATTTGATCTGGCCCTGCCAAGGCATTTGGGGTGAGTTCATTAAATGTTTGACCAGATACAGCAGGCTGATTTTTAAGCTGATGATTTTGTATGGCCCGTGAATGATGTTACAAATATCCAAATGGCCCTTGGCAGAAAGAAGGCTCCCCACCCCTGCTCTAAAGCATCGGGGTCTGCTCTTTACCTGTAGCACCTCGCTCAGTATCTCTTTATCCACACAAGCCCTTGAGGTGGGTCTCATCATCACCCCAATTCTACAGGTGAGGAAACTGAGGCCCGCTGAGGTTAAGTGATGGTGGGGCATGCCAAACTACCCCTTTTCTTTGACAGTTTCGCCCAGAAGCAGGACAGGGATTCCCAAAGGAAATTTGCTAGTAAGACACTGAGCTGTGGGAGAAAAGCCCTCAAGGGAAATCCAGGCTCGCTGGGCCTGGCCCCAGGGCTCTGGCTCCCAGGCCGGGCCTGTGTCCCTCAGCTCCGGGGCCCTGAGCAGGCTCAGGAGGCCTTGAAAGGCCCCACATGGTGGGCTGGGAGGCCAGCGGCCGGAGTCAGGAGGTCATCGCCCTGCCCTGCCCTGCCCTCAGTTTCTCACACCAACCAGGGGCCGGGTGAAGGGACTTTATGGCCGCGGGGATTTATGGCAGAGACAACAGTTTGTTCTCCGAGCAGCACCGGCCCGAGCCACCCAGGGAGCAGTTTTGCACACACCCCTGAAGCCCCCAAATGGGGTTTCCAGCTGGAGCTCTGGGGCCCACCCCTCGGCGGAGCCTGACCTGGCCCATTTCCCATCTGTGCAGCAGCCCTATGGGGTCCGTCTGCTCCCGTGAACCCTCCATGAACCCCGGAGAAAGAGGGAGCAGCTTGGAGGGCCCCCTGGTAGGGACCAAACTCCTAGGAGCTCAGAGCAGGGGGAGGTCAGGACCCCAGCCAGGGGAGCAACAGGTCCTCTGGGACCCCCTGGCCGCCCCCTGTAGAAGTCTGTTTATGGCCCTGGGGCCCCTCTGTTCAAATAAGATTGTCACCTACTCCTTCCTTCTGACTCAGCCTCAGTTCTCTCTTCTTTCAACTCCAGCTGCTCATCTCTCTCCATCTGCTCAACGTCCCCCCCAGAAGTCCCCCAGGAACTGCTGCCCACTGTGGCCAAACTTGGACTGCCCACTGCCTTCCCTTCCTCGCCCGTCTCCTCGTTCTCTTCAGTGACACCTCCACTTACCTCTCAAGCCAGAACCGTGGGGTCCTTCTTGAGGCCACCATCTCTCTCAGTCACCAGGTTCTGCCGAAGCTGCTTTAAAAATATAAACATCAGACTTCCCTCTTCCTCGGGGGACCTCAGCACCTTTTCTCTTAAGGCTGTCGCCTATTTGGGTGAGGCCCACCCCATTATGGAGGGTAATCTGCTTTACTCAAAGTCTACTGAGTTAACCTCATCTAAAAACATGCCTTCCCACCAACATCTAGACTGGTGTTTGACCTAATATCCGGGTACCGGGGCTTAGCCGACTTGATACATGAAATTGGCCATTGCAACATGTGTGTGTTTTTGTTTACATGGAATGTGGATGACTGGATGGTTGAATGAATCGATGAATAACGAGTGGATGATTGGACGTGTGGATGGGATGATGGGTAGTATATGGCTGGTGATATATTTGGATGAGAGGATGGATGGATGGATGGATGGATGGATGGATGGATGGATGGGTAGGTAAATCTTGGAATAATTTTTTGAATGAGTAGGAAGGGGACAGATATGTAAATAGGTGGATATATGTGTGAGTGGATATAGGGATGATTAGTTGGGTGGTAAACTTGTGGGACCAGTTGGTGGTGGCAATGTTATCTGGTGGGATCATACACACACGCACCGATGGACAGCTGAGATTGCTGGTAGGAGTGGCTGAGTGCACGGAGGGTAAGTGAACACTCAGGTGTACTGATTAGATGGAGATATGAGGGTGGGTGAATGAGTGGATGGGTGTGTGAATAGATGTGTTGGTAGTGGATTTCTTTGGGAAAATGCTAAACTGGGAACATGCTACAGACAGCCAGGCCTTGATTGTCAAAGAAAGAGCTGATAGAAGGAAAGGAACGTATCACCCACTTACGTGGTTTATACACGTTCCTTCATGTCTCCGGGCCTCTGTTTCTTCATGTAAAACCAGGGGAACAGAATCCTATCTACCTGGCAGGGTGCTGCAGGCTCCAGGGAGATAGTGTGCAAGCGCCTGGCGCAGTGCCCTGAATACCGTTAAGTTCGCAAGCATGTCAGTCCTCTGCATTCCTCTGCCCCTTCCGCCTCCTTCCTTACACGTGGGTGGTAGGCTACGATTTACAGGGCAAAGGCAGTCCAAGGAGTCCTCTGGATCCTCACCCCAGATTCAATATAAATACACAGCTGATATGGTGGGTACGGCCCCCGGACTCCCCACTTGGGCCTAGAACAGCCCCTCCTCCACCCCAACCTCTCTCATCCCAAAAGGGACCCCGCTGACTGAGCCCCTTGCTCCAGCCGGGATGGGTCTTTGTCCTCAGTGGACGGGAGACGACATGTGGGCCTGGCTACTGCTTTTCCTTGAATCTTCCCATGCGACTCAGAAATGATGAGAAACACATTTGGCCCCCTTGGCAGTGGCCACACTTCCCCCGGGAGAAAAGAGAGATGCGTACAAGGTCCCACGAACACGTGTGTGTGCTCTCTCTCCCTCTCCCTTCTTCTCTGAAGTTTCTGAGGGGTCCTCGGTGGGAGGAAGCCTCTGAGACGGCTTGGGAGTGTGAGAAGCAGGGCCTACGTCTGGGCTCTGGCACCTGGGGCTGTATGGTTTTGGATGTGTTGCTTTCTCTCCTGCGACTCAGTGCCCTTTATCTCTAAAGTGGGAATAATGTTGCCCACCTCACAAGGCCGTTGTGAGGAAGAATTGAGAGAATTATAGACAAAGTGCCTGGAACATAGCAGGCGCTAAACGAACACCAATGCCCGCTCTTGCTGGAAAGGCCTGGCTGGGAAAGCAAGAGCTGAGGGGTGTCCATTTGGGTTACCCCGATGTGTTCCGAGCCCGGTGGAGTTGTTGCGGGGGAAGCACAGCGAGTACATGGATTCATCCATTCATTCACTAATTTCTTTTTAAAAATCAACTTAGCTGAGGTGTTGACTTATGGACCACCTGTGTCCCAGGCTGCTGGGGCTGGGGCAGAGGAGGACTTCAGGCAGACCGTTGGGTGTGGGGGCCAGAAACACGGTGGCCATGGAGGGTGGGGTGATGGATGGGTCGGGAGAATGGGAGGAGCGGAGTGGAGGTGAAGCCGACTCTCCGAGGGGTTGAGCTGGGGTGATCACCGGTGGGGTGTGGGAGTCAAGGAGTTTATTATTTTTAAGCTAAGAGCTGTTTGGCATACATATATATATTTTAAATATTTGGCATATTTTTACGCTAATGGATTGAGTCAGCATTTACCAAAGGCTTTCTCTTTCCAGGCACACTGCTATTTACTCTATTCGCATTTCTCATTAATTTCAAGAATTTTGACCCTCCCTTCACTTTCAAATAACTGTGTTCCGTAGGAGGGTGTCTGAGTGCATCCCGAGGACCAGAGAGCGGGCTGGGGGAGGAGGAGATGAGCAGGCAGAGGGATCTCAGCCGCCTGGATGGCCCGGTCTCTCACCCTGCAGGGGCCAGTGCACACCGGGGACAAGCCCCCCAGCTCCTGGCTGACCGGGGAAGAGCATCCCCTGAGCCCTGCTGAGGGAGGCGGGGAAGGGAGAGTGGGGGGAGCAGGAGCGTGCCCTGAGGTCCCCCCCTGGCGGTGCGCTTCAGGGCAGCCCCTCCTCACGTCCATTTCTGCCACTGCGGCCTCGGGGACTGGACGGTCAGGAGGAGCAGCGGGAGGGGCGTCCCTGCCTTTGGACAGGATCCCGCTCGGACCTGCCGGCTTCTTTGTTTCCGTTGGAGGCTGCTCCGGAGGGTGGGTGTGGAGTCTGACAGATGTGGGTGTGAATCTGGTTCCGTGACATTTTTGAAGAAAGATGAAGGTGTCCAGCTGGTGTGGCTCAGTGGTAAGAGCGTCGACCTATGAAGCAGGAGGTTACTGTTCGATTCCCGTTTGGGGCACGTGCCCGGGTTGTGGGCTCAATTCCTAGTAGGGGGCGTGCAGGAGGCAGCTGATCGATGATTCTCTCTCATCATTGATGTTTCTCTCTCTCTCTCTCGCCCCCTCTCCCTTCTTCTCTGAAATCAATAAAAAATATATATTTTCTTAAAAAAGGCAGACAAAGGTGACTAACTTGTCCCAGTTTGCCTAGGACTTCCCCAAGTTTAGCATTGAAACCGCCAGTTCCAGGCCAATCAGTTGGGCGGGTCACCCTAGACATGGGCAGTGGACATGCTGTGAGAGGTGGTAGAGCAGCGCGAATAAAGCCCAGGCCACAGTCCTGGCTTCAGCACTTACTAGCTCTGGGACCTAGGCAAGTGGCTTACCTTCTCTGTGCCTCAGTGGCATATCCATCTGTAAAATGGGAATCATAGCTCTATCTTACGTTGCAAAGACTGTGCACAAAGCATTTAAAATTGCCTGGCTCATAGTACGAACTCAACAGATGTTAGAGTCCAGCTATTATTTGTAACCTCGGTGCCCAATGTAGGTACCTAGGTACTCAGAAAACGTTTGTCTATCTATCATCTATCCATCTGTCATCTATCTACCTACCTATCTAGCTACTGAATTTGTGAATGAATTAATGAGTAACTTTGGTAAGAGTATATATAAGGTGCTAGGGGTAGCCAGAGAAAAGAAAGACTGAGGTAGCAGGAATCCGAGACAACTTGACAGCGGGGGTCATACCTGGCTGGGTGTTATAGGCTGAGTAGGAGTTTTCCAGTAAGACAAGGGCAAGGGAGAGAGAGCGCTAGCAAAGATGCCTGTGCGAAGGCGTAGGGGTACGAGCAAAGGAGTAAGTTGCTTCTCTTTCACCCAGGACACAAGCTGGTTTTAGCTGCAGCTCAACAACTCAGTTACCAAAGAAATCAAATCTCGCAGGGGTCGGTTTTCCTACACCCACATTGTAAACACCCCTCCCCGTCCGGTCTGTTTTTCAGTCTCTACTCCAGCATCCAGCCCAGTGCCTAGCACACAGTAGGTGCTCAATAAATATCTGTTGCTCATCAGCTTTGTACCTGGAGCTGTGATAAGTGCCTTATGGGTATTATCTCACTTTTCCTTTACCATTACTCTCTCCCATTGTAAAGATGAGAAAAGGGAGATGTGAAATAAAGGACTTGCCCGCACGAGGTCTACGCGCTGGGAAGTGAGACGTTGGCATTCAAAACCAGGAATGTCTGCCTCCAGATTAAGCTTTTAACCACTCCCTTACATATTTCTTTAGTTCTTGGCAAATGGTACCTCTGGCTACAGTTCTGAGAACAGGAGGAGGTTGGTTGAATTCTAGGATCTCTGCTTCTCCTCTGGTGGGGAGGGAACTTGGTTCACCTCCGCTCAGTCAACAAGGGGAGGCCGTGCACGGCGGGGACCAGGCGGGTGAGCTGCCCAGCCGGCCTGCTTAGGCTCACGTCCCATCCCCTCTTCACGCCTCCTAGCAGCGGGGTCCTGAGCAAGTCACTGCTCCTTGATGGCCTCCTCTAAAATGGGGAAGTAAAGGAGTCGCCTCTTATAAGGCACCTCCAGCTGTGCCAGGCACGGGGGGAGCTCTCCACGCCTGCCGGCTGCTGTCTTGCTCAGGCCCTGGGCAGCCGGCAGACAGCTAGGACAGAGAATGGAGAAGCATGTGACCCTGGCCTGGAGGAGCTCAGAGGACAAGCTAGGCCTTTCAGCGGAGCGGGCAGGGTGCCAGACCCACCCTATGGGAGTCACTGCGGGCGGGTTGTATCTAATCTACAGAGTGGGAGGCGATACTTGCAGCAGGAGGGCAGAGCGGAGAGGAAAGCTGCAGGCCGCGCTCAGGGAACGCAATACCGACAGCAGACAATAGGATGCCCACGCGCCCCTCGGTCCCCGGCTGGAGGAGGCACGGGACTCAGGCAGGTGAGAGGGATGGAGAGATGAGGAGCCAGTGAATGGGCCTGAGAACTGTTTGGGGGTAGAGGGGGGTGCCAGTGAGCCTCTCAGACAAAGGTTGCGGCGAGAGAATGCAGCGCGTGAACTCTGGCTGTTGGAGGTGGAGCCGAGGAGGAAGCATTGGTGACAAGGAAGTCCAAGGTCAGAGAGACCAGGGCGTTGCTTGGGATGTCAGTGTGACCCAGGGCAATGGGAGAGGCAGGGTGGGGGAGTCCTCCGTGAGAGAGGAGCGACCTCGAGGCTGGTGGACGATGGGAACAGGGTGAGATGCATCCTGGCCTGAACACCAGGGGGCAGGGGGTTTTGGAAAGAGGGTGGAGCAATGAAGGTCAGAAAGTAGTGATGGGGAGCCACCCAAGGCCACCCCAGCTCCTTCTGAGGTGTGAGAGGACACCCAGCCTCCCTCTGCGGGTGCCAGACGAGAGAGGCAGCTCGCGTGGAGTGCTGATGGAGTGGTGGGGGAGGGGTGGCGAGAAGAGGAGGAGGCTGTGCATGGGAGGAGGATGCTGGAGCTCTGGAGGACCCCATGAGAAGGTTCTAGAAGGAGGGGAGGGGAGAGCTGGACCTGGGGAGAGACTATGCGGAGAGGAAGGGGATGAGCATTCGCGTGGATGGGCTGCCCTTCAGAGGTGAGGCCCTTCCTGTGGCTCGGAGTAGGGTGGACCCCTGGGCCCGGGAAGATCCAGCTGAGGCCTGGCAGTGTGACCAGAGGCTGCAAGGTGGTGGTGGGGCTGGTGAGGTGATGCCCAGGGGCCTTAAAGTCACCCCCTGGGGTGGGGACCTGTGTCCCAGGGTGGGACCCCTCCGGCTGCTCCAGCTGGCTCTGGGAGGGTGCCACCCCGCCCCACCCTCTGACCCCCAGGTCAGAGGCCTGTCTCCTCGGGAGCGGGGAGTGTGTGGCTGGCCCGAGCCAGCTGCTTGGAATGCAGGAGGCCCCGCAACGAACAGCTTTCACACCCCAAGGAAAGCAAGCCCATCTGTAAAAACCCAGAGGTGCGAGGTGGGGGCTTGGCACCGGCTGTGAGGGAGGAGCCTCCTGGTCAGCCTTCCTGCTGAGCCGGGGTGGGGAGCCGGGCCAGCGGGGCCTCCGCGGGGCCGGGGAGAGTGGGCTGGGAAGCACCTGGAGGAAGGAAGCTCTGGGGACACTGCAGCGCAGAGGACCGGCTGGGAACGAGCACTGTGCAGGGAGTCAGCAGACCCCTCCACCCGCGCCCCCCACATGTCGGAGTGTCCTGGGGCCCTCCAGGGGTCCCCACCCCGGGCCTCAGTTTCCCCCACTGTCCAGCTGCGGGTGTCCATGGCCTGGGATGCTCTCTGGCGGGTGAGGGTGTTACGGCCTCTCAGTGTGAGCCGAGGGCCTGAGCGCCTGCCCGCTCTGGGCGCCTGGCGGAGCTGCTCGAGTTCCATTCCTGAATATCAATGAGCAGGCCCAGGAATGTCTGCCCCACAGCTGGCTGCGGGCACGGGCGCTGGGCTGGGAAGGGAGGAAATGGCCGCCGGCCTTCCCAGACCCACCTGCCCCTGCGACGGGCCGGCGGAGCAACGCCAGGTGGGACAGACCCTCTGAGGCCGCTGTCACACGCGCTCTCTGCGCCCTCACATTTCTAAGGCTCCAACACGCTCCGGAATCCTGTGCTGTATCTCCCTTGACTTGCCCACCGTCCCTGTCTGGGAAGACACAGAACCAGGGTTCAGCCCTGGCCTCTTCAGCTCCAAACCTATCTGCACTCTGTTGCCCCAGGGGATGGGGAAGCGGCACGTTTTGGACAGCTCAGAGGCGGTGGAGCTGAGAGCTGCATTCATTCATTTCTTCATTCTGCGAAGACTTCAGCGCCAGGCTGGTGTGGGGTGCCGGGGAGACAGCTGGGAGCAGGCCAGGGAGGCGTTAGGGACACAGACAGACGAGCACTGTGTGAAGCGATGCCCCTTAACCATCCACGCCCTGTGGGCCACGGAACAGCCTGGCACGGGGCACTCCTCGGCGGCACAGAGGAAGCCCTGAAATGAGCCAGAGCATTTACGGATGAACCACATCTCAAGACTGACCCTGCACCTGCAGGAGCGATGCAGCCTGGGGGGAAGTGGGGCATTAGTCACCAAGCGTGCCCGGTCCTCCGGCTGGTGTAGGGCGGGGCGGGAATCAAGATTATGCGACAAGGTTTCTGTGCATGGAGCTCACAGACCAGCGGGAAACCACCCCATAGCCAGGCCACCATGGTGCAGAGCTCGGGTGGAGAGGAAGGAGGGGCCAGGTGGGAGGAAAGGCTCAGAGATGGGGACATCGGAGTGACGTTGTAGGAGGAGAGAGACTTCCTCAAGGCATACAGTAGGGAAGGGCATTCTGGGCCGAAGGATCTGCATTTGCGAAGGCCGTGCAGCAGGCTACAGCCTTGCTGGAATGTTGCAGGGTACCTGAGTCTGGACCTGGGCCTAACCCCAGAGAGGGAGTGAGGGCTGGGCAGCAAAGGGGACACTGTGTGTGACCTGAGGGATATTTCAGCCTAGTCCCCTGGCCTAGCAAACAACTTCAATGTGTCTAATTGTGTCTGGTGAACTGGTCAGGACTGCCCGTGAAGCAAGGTGATGTGTTGAGACTCACTGGCCTGCCCCTCCACAGAATCCAGGCTGTGTCTGAGCCACACACACACCCCACCACCTGCAGAGGGGGCGGAAATAAAGAACCCATGGCAGGCGGTCCAGGTAGCTGCTGGGCCCCACCTGGTTGGTGGGGAAATGGCCTGGCCCTCAACAGCGTTTGCAGCCCTTCCCACCCAGACCAAGCTCAACCACAGGACCTGAAGCTGAATAGCCTTTCCCAATCTGGGGCTCCGTTTCCCTGTAGGCTCAGGGATGTTCTCCAACACCCCCGTTTGATGTTTGAAGGAGAGGTGGAGTTGGATGGTCACATAGAAAGTGACTACAGAACTAGATTTAATTACCCGTGACCGCCATTGCTGACTCCCGGGGGGGTGGAGAGATAGCGTCATGGGCCGGTGGCAGTGGTTTCACTGCAGGGCCACCCCCTGGGAGAGAACACTTAGCTTGAAGCTGGCATCTGACGTTCATGGGGGTTAGACCTTTGTCTAGGCCTCGCGTGGGGAGTAAAGGCAGAATTGGGACCTGTGTCCCTGTTACCCAGGGAGATAAGATTTATATCCGGCTCTGGGATTCCCTCATCCACCCACCCACCCACCCATTCACCTACCCATTCACCCACCCATCCACTCACCCATCCACCCACCCATCCACCCATCCATCCACCCACCCATCCACCCACCCACCCACATATCCACCCATCCATCCACCCACCTATCCACCCACCCACCCACATATCCACCCATCCATCCACCTACCTATCCACCCATCCAGCAATCCAGCCATCCACCTATCCACCTATCCACCTATCCACCTATCCATCCATCCATCCATCTATCCATCCACCCACTCATCCATCAATCCATCCATCCATCCATCCATCCATCCATCCATCCATCCACCCACCCACCCACCCACCCACCCACCCACCCACATATCCACCCATCCATCCACCCACCCACCCAGCCACCCACCCACATATCCACCCATCCATCCATCCACCCACCCACCCAGCCACCCACCCACCTATCCACCCATCCATCCACCCACCTATCCACCCATCCACCCATCCAGCCATCCAGCCATCCAGCCATCCACCTATCCACCTATCCATCAATCTACCCATCCACCCACACATCCACCCACACATCCATCCATCCATCCATCCATCCATCCATCCATCCACCCACCCACCCACCCACCCACCCACCTATCCACCCATCCACCCATCCAGCCATCCAGCCATCCAGCCATCCACCTATCCACCTATCCATCAATCTACCCATCCACCCACACATCCACCCACACATCCATCCATCCATCCATCCATCCATCCATCCATCCATCCATCCATCCATCCAATGACTAATTGTTTTGCACACGCACATTCTAACTGAGTGATCTGTAATGGACATTGAGGGTGCATTAGAAAACGTGGCACAAATGCTTGAAGGGTCTCGCTCTGACAGTGGGTCCATTCCATTTGGCACTTAAGAAACTCCCTACTCCCTATGTGTGTCCAGAGAAGCCACTTTGTTCCCGCGAGCCTCAGTTTCCTCCTTTGTATAGTGGGTTTCCTGATCACCTCCGGCAGTGCTGTTGTGAATTTCATGAGGTGATGGTTGGAGAACACCCAGCCTGGCACATGGGACTCAGTGTGAGAGCTCTCGTTGGTATGTATCATGGCGTCACGCCTGAGCCTCCAGCTGACGTGGCCCGGTGGCAGGACCGGCCACGGGAGTAGAAGAAAGAGGACCCTGGAGTTGGGCAGAGCTGGCCACGTCCTTGCTGTGTGACAGTTCCTCAGCTTTTCAAAATCCTCATTTGTCAACCAGAGTTTATAATTCCAACTTGCAGGGTTGGAAGGAAAGGGATATTTGAGGCCATCTTGTGTTAGAGGCACATGCTGAGTGTCCGCCTCATTCCGCTTGCCCGTCTCTGAGGGGATGCGCTGGGGCCATCATGGCACCAAGGGCTGTGGGGAGAACCAGGAGGCCGCCGCAGTGGGCCTGGGACTCCCTGCACCCCTCCCGGGCCGTTGGGAAAGCCCCGTGCCTGAGGCTTGATGCAGTGAGGGCCAGATCAGACGTGGTTCCTGCTGTCACGGAGCCCCCTAGATGGGGCGGGAAGGGGCACAGGACACCAAACACACAGTGAAGAGTGAGCTGCATGAAAGCTCCCGGGAGTAGCTCAAGGGGCCACTTCAGATGGAGACGCCAGGGAGCCTCTCTGAGAAGCTGGCCTTTGAGCGGTGACCCGAAGGGCTGGAGGGAACCAGCTGTTCAGACGCTGGGCAAAGAGGGCCGAGCAAGTGCAAAGGCCCTGGAGTTGCAGACTTTGGAAGCTGGAGACAGCCAAGCAGGTGGTGCGAGTGGGGGCTTTCATGTCCCACAGGAAGAGTGTAAGACATTTGGTCGGAAAGCCAGGGCCAGGCCAGATCAGACAGGCAGGTTCGTTTATGTAGATGGCGATGACTCATATTTCCCAGCCGAGGAAACTGAGGACACAGAGAGGTGAAGCCACCTGCCCCAAGTCAAGTTGGCAGGACATGGAGCCAGGTGGGCCTCCAAGTGTCCACCCCTGTGGGGAGGCCAGGGACAAAGCCCTCAGGTGCTCTGAGGCCCCCCAGCCTCCCGAGGGCGAGGGCAGGGAGAACATGGTGTCTGCGGGAGGGAGTCAGAAGAGGCAGCAGCCTAAACACACGACAGACCCCGGCCAGCCCCGGCTGCCAACGCAACTGCTTGTGCGGCTGCCAAGGAGCCAGATGCCGCTTCTGGAAAAAATATCTTCCTGGCTTGGCACTCCGTGGTCGGCCTGCCTGCCATGCGAGGGGAGGAGGGGGCTGCCGAGTGTGGGCCGGCTGCTTAGCACCCCAGAACGCACTGCTGGGCCTTTGAAGCCGGGGCAGGAACAGGGAAGGGAGGGGGCGGGGAGGATGCTAGCAAAATATTTTCGCTAAAAATATTCTGGTCCAGAGAAGATCTTTTTTCTTTTTTCCCCTACTCTTGCTGGAAAACCAAAGTCTTATTAAAACAACACCAGAATATTTCATGTTGCTATCAATTAGGCGAAGGAGAAGGAATCTTGAATTTTCCTCCCTGCCAGCTTCACATAAAAGGAATATTCTCCCAGAGGCCAAGGGATGAAGGGTTTTCATTTTTTTTCCTTTTCTACAAAAAAAAAAAAAAAAAAAAAAAAAAAATTCCTGCAATGTGGATGGAAAGTTCCTCCTGTCTGAGAGCTTCCTGAGAAGTTGGGGCTCTGGACCCTGAGGCCAAATCCTCCCCCGAAGTGGGGTGGGGCAGGGCAGGTGGCTGGCCCCTTAAGAGGGCCCTCTGAACGCGTCAGGGAGGGATGCAGCCGGGACTGCTCTGCACCGGGGCCCGACCTGTGTACTCTCCAAGGCCCCCGGCCAGCTGGACCACAGAGCCCATGGCCAGGAGACGGGCGGATACAGACAGAGCACGTGGCCTCACCCCGAGCACCCTCAGGAAGGCTTTGGGGTCAAGGCAGGGACCTAGTGTGAGATGCCAGACCTGGCCGAGGCCACTCTGCCTCATTTGGGCCTCTCGTAGCCATGATGGTAACACCATTTCTACTTATGCGTGATGGGCCAGGGGCCTGGAAGTGAATGCGGACATGCTATCTCAGTCCTCACAATGACACAAGAGAGGATTCTGTTACCCCCAAGGCCCGTGAGCAAACGGGGGTTTGGTGTCACATACTAGTAGCTAGGAAGCTGCAGCAACAAGATCTGAACCCAAGTTCTTCTAGCCCTAAAGTCTGTGCTCTGTCCTCTGTCACGACCTCTCTCTCGGTGACCCTTTGGTTCAAAGTTGGGTGTCCCATTGAGCATCCGGTAATTATCGAGGCTCTCAGTTCTCCCATTCCAAATGGGAGCTCCAGGAAGCAACCCTCCAGCAATATTTTCTCTCCCCTCTCCCTCTTCTCAGCTTTCTAATATTTCCATTATTTATGCATTAATTCATTCATTAATTTATTCCTTCAATCGGCCATCCATCCACCCACCCACCCACCCACCCACCCACCCACCTACACATCTATCCATCTGTTTACCCACACATCCATTCCAGATACCAGAGATGCAGAAATGACTAGAACACAGCTCCTGCTCAAGTGCCACTCAGAGTCATCAAATGTTGAAAGGTGGAATAGAATCTTAGGAAGTATGGAATCCCATCCCTTCTCTTGTATAGTCCATGTGTGTGTGTGGAGGGGGGAAGGGGGGCGGTGTATCTTTACTTTAGAGCTGAGGACGCTGCATCCAGGAAAAGCAACAGGACTTACTGGGAAGCTGAGCTTTGCAGCAGAAGGATCGAGAGGCTTGAAGTCCACCGAGCTCTAGTCCCGGCTCATGGCCCTGCTAGCTGGCCGACGTTGTGCAAGTCACTGAAACCCTGGGGAAGTGGGGAGGGCAATGCGTGAAGCCAGAGAGGGCTCCAGGCGACGGAGGGCATTTGAAGGCCGTTGGTAGGAACTCTGAGTGACAGGGCACCATTGCAGGGTTGGGCCAGAGCAGAGACAAGCTCCCCCTTATTGTTTAAAGGGATCCCTCTGGCTCTGTGCAGAGAATAGCCCATCAGGAGGCACGGGTCCGAGCAGCGTGATGACCAGTGAAGGAGCTATGGCAATAGCCCAGGCAACGGGTAGTGGTGGTTTGGGCCAGGGTAAAGCGGGGGAGGTGGCAAGAACCCTCAGTGTCCGAGGCGAGGTGTGGGAGGAAGAGGGCATCAAGAAGGACTTGGTGGCTTTAACCCGACCAGCTGCAATGGCGTTGCCATCCACTGCGAGGGGAAGCTGTGGGTGCAGCCGGTTTTAGGGGGAAGATCAGGAGTTCACGCTTGGCTTGTGGAGTCGGACATGCCCACTGGGCACTCAGTGGCGGTGTTGGAGAGGCAGTTGGACATGCGGCCTGGGGTCAGGAGCAGGGCCGGGCTGGAGGTACAAATCTGGGAGTCATTGGTGTATGAATGTCACTTAATGCCTTGAGACTAAGAAGATCACAAAGCGAGTGAGCGTGGACAGAGAAGTGACGAGGACCAAGGCCTGAGCCTCAGGATGCATTAGGAAGAGACAGTGACTAATCTACAGTGAGACCTCAGCATACGGAGGAGCAGAAAGGCGCAGCGGACACAGAAGGAGCCAGAAAGGCCACTGAGCTTTAGGAGAGGGTCAGACAGGGCTGTTGGAGCCAGAGGTGGCTCCTCGTCCAGCCCAGGGGTCACCCACAACCTAGTCTGGCCCAGTTCCCTCTGATAGCCATTGCCTGGCCTGGGCCTGGGCCGCTGTTAGCATCTGAAGCTGTTCTGTTCCAGGGGAGGGGAAGGGAGCCCAAACCGAGGCTGCAGGTTCATGGAAACCTCTCTGTTGCCCGATCAAGTAAATACTATTATCCCCATTTTAAAGATGAGGAAACTGAGGCTCAGAAAGGGGAAGCCATAGGCCCAGGCCTGACTCTAAAGGTCATGCACCTAACACAAGGGAGGGAAGGGGATGCAGGAGGGGGCTGAGAAATCTTGACGTTGTGATTTGGGCCTCTCTCTCCTGAAAGAGCTCTGGGCCTGCGGAGTCCACGCTGATGCTTCAGGGGCGGGGCGGTGAGCTGGGGGCGGGAGGTGGAAGGCAGCAGCCCGGACGATGGGCAGCCACCCCTCAGTTCAGCCCGTGCGGCCCTGAGGAAAGGTGGGCATGACTGCCAGCCCCGGTTTCTAAAGAAGCCGGAAATCTGGAATTTTATGTGAAATTTCCCACTTTTTAAAGCAGCATTGGGTCCAAACAAAACATGTCTGCGTGCTGACTTGACCTTGTGGGCCACCAACTCGAGGCTCTGACCTTTTGGACCGGGGATTACAAGCAAGGGCTTCAGGACCACACAGACCTGGGTGTGTAACCCCAGTCCCTCTCTTACTGGCTGTGTGATCTTGGGCAAGTGAGTTCGCCTCTCGGAGCCTCAGTTTCCTCATCTGTCAATCATCTCAGATCTCAGGCTCAGGGCTGCAGAGGATCATGGGAGATAATGTGTGCAGAGCACCTCGCCCAGCATTAGGCACCCCACAGGTGCTTTGTAAAAGGTGGTGAGGAGGTGGTCGTGCGTGTGTGTGTGTGTGTGTGTGTGTGTGTGTGTGTGTGTGTGTGGGGGGTGGGGCGCAGGAGAGATTGGTATTGCCCATCCTGGCCTTCATTGGTGGCCTCTGAGTGCTGGGGAGCTCGTGTTCAGGATCCTGCCCCCTGCCCTCCAGGGCTGCCCGTGCCTCCGGGACCTCTCTGTCAGGCCCTCCCCACGGGCCACTCAGGGCTCTCCTGGGCAGTGTGGGCTCAGCCGAGCACCCTCACCCGCCTGGCTCCCCCTCCCGCTACCTCTCCGCTGCACAGGAGAGCCGCGGGGACGTCTGGATTCCTGAGGGGATGTTTTCCACATTTCTGGAAACCCACTGCGGTTTGGTTTTCCGTGGTAAAGGCCTTGGCAGGGGCTCAGCCCAGTGGAAGGCTGGTGGCTGGGTGGGGCCAGAGTCAAGGAGACATTCATTGAGCGCCCACTGTGTACCCGGGGATTCACAGATGCTTCAAACAGCCCTGGCCCTCCAAGAACCTCATTATCTTGTTATGGATACAGACTGGAAACATGAGAAGTTCAAAACAGAGCTTAAAACCAAACTCCTTGTCGCTCAAGCCAGGAGCCCGCCCACCCCTGGCTGGCTCCTCCTCTTCATTGGATCACCACTAGGGTCTGCCCATCGGCCTCCTTGGTCCTGTGGCCCTCTCAGGCCCGCCCCTTTCTCTCCATGGCCTGGGCAAGGCCTTCGTTTGGGTCCCCATCTCCGTCCCCTGGGGGATGGCAGCTGCCGCCCCCCGCCTCCAGCCAACCCTCCTCCAGTCTTTCCCCATGTGGCCCCTGGACGTTCTAAAACCCAAATCTGCTCACGTAACTCCCCCACCGAAAGCCCTCAGTGACCCCAAGGCGTCCACAGTCCCCACTGGGCTCAGCCTGCCGCCTTTGACAGGTTCGCGTCCGACCAGGGTTCCCCGCACCAGTGTCAGCCGCACGGACCTCTTGACGTTAACCCTGTGCCTCTGCTTTCTCAGAGCGCTGGGCCTTTGCACACACGATTCTCTCTTCCTACCACCCATTCACCAAGTGCACTCCTCGTCACTCTTCAGGGCTCGGCTTGAATGCCACTTCCTCCAGGAAGTCTCCCCCACCCACTTGGAGATTTTTTTCTTAAAAATCTGCTTTTAAGGTGTCCTTTTCTAGTTTGCCCAATTCTGTACACGTTAAGAATTTTCTTTTGTTTAAGGCCAGGTCGGGAAGGGATGCCTCTATCTTATTGTTGCTTTTCTCTAAGTGTTACATAGATGGTGCTTTATATGTGTCTCATTGGATGTATCCCCGAGGTGTGTTTTGCCTTCTTTTCCTTCTGTTTGGCTGTGCGGACCTTGGTGTGCTGGGGGGATTTGTTGAGCGGATTGGCCCCAAGCCCACTGCCCTTCTAATGGCGTGAGTGAGACAAGACCGCTTTTCGGGGCAGGAGGACACGGTGGGGCGTGTGCGTCCGGAGTGTGCTGCATGGTCGCGCTTTATTATTCATGGCAGAGAAATTGCAGACTATCTGACACGCATTTAAAACTTTTTTTCACCTGTCCAAAAATATAGCTTGCTTTTTAAAAACCATAAAAAAATATTAAAGAAACCTTGGATAATAACATGACGAGGGATAAATTCCCCCAAATTACTGATCATTTCAACCAATTTTCACATGTTATTTCTTTGTTGTCTTTTTCACTTTAATTTTTCTTTTTATAAGTTTGAATTCTGCTCTATATGCAATTCTGTTCCTGCTTTTCCTTCACTTAATATTGTGATAAGCATTGTATGCATTTTTGTTTGTGTTTATTGAGACAGCTTTAGAAACATCATTGTAAATGTTTGTCATACTATTTTAAGTGAATATGTTGCCATCTATATTTTTTATTTTTAAATATATTTTTTATTGTTGACAGTATTACAGATATCTCCCATTTCCCTCCCCTTCCCCCCACTTCTCCCAGGCCCTATCTACGCCCCCCCCGCCACCCTTCAGGACTTAACTACCCTATTGCCCCTGTCCATGGGCTATGCATGTAAGTGCATATGTTCTTTCATTTATCTCTCTTGTTCCCCATCCCCACGTCGAGGTATGTCAGTCTGTTCCATGCCTTACTGCTTTGGGTCTTATTTTGTTGGTCGATTCATGTTGTTCATTAGATTCCACAAATAAATGAGATCCTGTGATTAGTCTTCTCCTCCAGGGTGTCTGTGGGCAAAAGCAAGGAAGATGAGAGGGAGCAGCAGAGAGAGAGGTGGCCATGCAGGGTCACGCCGCTGATAAGATCAGGGATGGGACGAGGAAGAGGTGTCCTGATCCCCTAACCAGAGTGTTGTCCACCACCCTTTCCTGTGCCCCCTACCCTTTGCCCAGATCAGTCCTTTGCCTAGTCAAGGTTTTTGCACACAGCTTCCCCCAGTCCACACCTGGAAAAAGCATACCACATTTCTATCATCGCAGCACCGAAGATGGAGTCTATAAATGGTTCTGGTTGCAGTTCTCGCATATTCGCTGGATGTCATAAAAATGGCTCAGTGCAAACCGGGAGCCATCGCCGTCCACAGCTGGGCGCTGATGACTGCACTTGGAAAGCAGAGAGCTGTGCGTGGATACCCCAAAAAACAACCTGAAAGTCCCGGTCAGCTTGGCTGTAACTGTGATGGGGTCACGTGGTCAGTGAGTCTGGGATCCTGTCCACAGTTGGGGTGACCAGGTAGAGTCCAGCAGGAAATGTGTAGTTGGCGAATGGAAGGTTCAGGAATGTGAATAAAAATAGCGTCAGAGGACATACACTGAGTGGCCAGATTATTATGATCTCTGAATGCATAAAAATCTGGCCACTCAGTGTATTTGTATCTCAAATGGGTACCAAAAGTGTTCTAGACTTTTGCTGGAGATCAACCACCTATTTTCCCTGAGCTTCCAATCAGCCAGTGCAAAGGGGAAAACTGATCAGATTTACAGTATCTTTGATATCAAATAAACGAGGTACTCAAGAGAAGTACACTGAGTGGCCAGATTATTATGCGTTCAGAGATCATCATAATCTGGCCACTCAGTGTATATCCTCACCTGCTATCCTGGCACCACAGGAAGATGCTGGATCTGGAATATCACCACCGAGTTTGAATGCTGCTTCCCCCTCTTGCAGCCTGGGTGACCTGGGGCATTTCACCCACTCTCTTAGAGCCTCTGTTTCGTTATTTGTAGAATAGGCATGTGGCAGACACCACTAGTCCCATTGAATGGCTGTTACCTCCATCTTCCTTGCTAACAGAGCCCTGGGTTCATCCACGTGGCAACGTGCTTACCTTGGGGATGAATCTTATTTGGTCTAAGCCAATGACTGGTGGAGGAGTTGGCATGTGACCAAGTTCTGACCAATAGGAAGTCTGGTTGGTGGTTCATGCAAAATATCTTCCTTCCTGTCTCTTCCTGCCTTGAATTCCTCTGTGCAAAGATGAGCTAGTTGTAGTGGAAGCAATCATCCTGCAACTGTGAGATGACGAGCCTAGAAGTAAAAGCCCATGCCCTGGGGATGGGCAGGGGTGGCTCCTCAATGACAACGCTGAACCCTTGCACCAAATTTGGGACTTCTTGTTATAGGAGGTAATTAGGTCATTGTTGGTGCGGGTGCCCTGTTACTCATAGCTGAAGCAGCCCTAACTGACATTAGGGATAACGGTAGCTACTTCCAGAGCTCCTGGGGGAATGAAATGACATATTGTATGTGCTGTGCTACTGTCGTCCCTCTCTTACCTGATCCTCATTGCAAAGAGTGTGATCTCTCTCTTTTTAAAAAATATTTTATTGATTTTTTACAGAGAGGAAGGGAGAGGGATAGAGAGTTAGAAACATCGATGAAAGAGAAACATCAATCAGCTGCCTCTTGCACACCTCCTACTGGGGATGTGCCTGCAACCAAGGTACATGCCCATATTCCCATGACCGGAATCGAACCTGGGACCTTCCAGTCCACAAGCTGATGCTCTATCCACTGAGCCAAACCATTTAGGGCAAGAGTGTGATCTCTAACCTAAGGCTGGAGAAAGCCACATCGGAAAAGAATGACTTATTGGTAATGGCACTTGCAGGACAGTTGACGGCCCTAGAAATACTAAAAGGGGCATAAAATAGTAAGACATGATTCAGAATAATTGTCAACACATGCAACCATCAGCTCTGTCAGACCCCCACCCCTTTAATGGAACATCTATCAAACAGATTCTTTCAATAGAGGCAGTCCCAACTGCCAATTGTGATCAATTTGGTGTCATCATTTATTCTAACAGCCAGTGCCTCCAAGGTGGTTAGTCTAAATCGATTACTCCGACGTCACCCAGGAGTGGCGGGTGGCCCAATCCGGGTCCATGAGCTGTGAGGACAACCTGCTGTGGGCTCTTGCGAAGTGTTTCCGCTCTCCAGAGCAGAAGCCACGGATGCTGTGGTGTCTGGGTGAGACATCTGGAACCACTGTGGCCATGTGACTCCCGGGCTGAGGATGAGATCAACACTGAGACACGGAGGGTGGCTGCAGGGCGCCTGCTCTTCGCCGGGCGGTGCTGAGCTGCTGAGCTCGCCAGGCCTGGAGCCTGCCCTGCACCTGGACTTTCTAATACATGAGCTAAATATTTACTTACGGTTTATGAGTTGGGGTTTGGGGTTTTGTTGCCGAAAGCATCCTGCCTGATACTCTGAGTTTATTTAAGAAATTCTAGTTTATGCAAAGGAAACCCAGATGTACACCCAGTTTTATAGAACCAAGCTCTCGCCGGAAGTGAGGTAGGCTTTTGGGATGGGTGGAGAGGCAGCCCTGTGCGGACGCTGGACAAGAGAGTTCAGTGCCGTTGAAGCTGTGAGTTGGTAAAGAAATCGGGTATTGCTACCTCATTGGTCAGAGTTCTTCAACAAAACAGAACAGAGAGAGAGAGAGAGAGAGAGAGAGAGAGAGAGAGAGAGAGAGAGAGAGAGAGAGAGAGAGAGGGACTAACTTAGTTTAAGGAATTGACTCACATGATCGTGGAGGTTGGCAAGTCCAAAATCTACAGGGTGGGCCAGCCAGCTGGAGACATAGGGAGAAAATGACATTCTAGTTCAAGTTGGGAGACCAGTAGGTTGGAATCCCAGGAGAGAGTCGATGTTGGTTCAGATACAAAGGCCATTGGCTACAGAATTCCCTTTTGCTCAGGGGCAGTCAGTAATTTCTTTGTTCTTGTCAGGCCTTCGACTGATTGGACAAGGCCCACCTGCATTATAAAAAGCAATCTGCTTTCCCCAAAGTCCATTGCATTCAATGTTAATCTCCTTCAAAAGCGGCCTCACAGGACCATCCGGAACAATGTCTGGCCATGTAGCTGGACACTGTGACCCGGCCAAGTTGATACATAAACTTGGTCATTACACCTGCCTGAATGGTAACAGTGAACCTGACAAGCACTCGGCGGACCGGTGCTCAGCAGTGTGTCTGCTCAGTGCCCTGAGCGGAGGCGCGGGGTTTAGGACCTCCCACCAGCCCTCCACAGGCCCAGGAGCCCGTGGCCCTGTCACTGCTCCGGGCCAGCTGTGAGCTATGCATTCCTTCCCCGGCCAACAGCCCATAACCAGTGCCCTACCTCCAGGCCACCCCTGCTTCCTGCATCCTTTGCTCTGATTGTGCCCCACTCAGAACTTCAGTGGCTCCTGCTTCAAAACAGGTGGCGAGGAGGCCTCTGGGGATCTATTGGACTCTTCTATGTCTTGGACCCCCAGGAGGACAGGGTCCACCTCATAGTCTCCTGTGTGACCTACTCCGGACCATGCTTTGTCACACTCTGCCACTGTGTTCTCTGCTCCCTCCCCTTGAGAGGTTTACTCCCCTCTTGTCCATCTGACGAACTCCTCTTCAACCTTCAAAGCCTTGCTCCATCAGATGTCACCTCCCTGAGGACCCCTTTCCCGACCCAAGCACCGCACAGCCTCCTCTGTGCTGCCCTGTACCTGCTCCAGGGTCCTCGCTGGTTCCTGCGCCTCTCCTCTCCTCCCCCATGGTGAGTGTGGCCTTAGTATAGTCCTTAGTGTGCCCTGTGGGCACCCAAGGGTCCCACTGGCACTGGTTAAATGGACTTGCATTTGTAGCGAGTTCCCACCTTGCCCACCCACCCACATCTGACAGTGCTGACATGTGGTAGATATTCAAACCAGACTTGCTAAACTGAACTGGGGTGAAAGAAACATGAAGGAAGGAAGGAAGGAAGGAAGGAAGGAAGGAAGGAAGGAAGGAAGGAAGGAAGGGAGGGAGGGAGGGAGGGAGGGAGGGAGGGGGAGGGAGGGAGGAAGGAAGGAAGGAAGGAAGGAAGGAAGGAAGGAAGGAAGGAAGGAAGGAAGGAAGGAAGGAAGGGAGGAAGGAAGGGAGGGAGGGAGGAAGGAAGGAAGAAAAGAAGGAAAGAAGGAAGAAAGGAAGGAAAGAAGGAAGGAAGGAAGGGGCATGAAAAAAAAGCAAAAATGTCTATTTAGAGGAAGATGGTGTGGGGGTGGGGGTGGAGTGGCATAGAGACAGCCAATGTGGTATAGAGGGTGTCCCTTTTCTTCACTGTGTACTCGATCCAAATCCCCGAAAGAAAAGAAATGCTCAGAGAGAGTCGTCTGCTAGGAAAGCTTCCTTCCCTCCCCAGGCATGTTGCTGGGAAAGTTTCTTGAGAAAGGAGATGGGTCCCAAATGGCTGAGTCATTGGACATGCGACAGGCAAATGGTCGGAGGTCACTGGGGAGGCAGCCCACGTCTGCCCGCTCATCTGCTCAAGGACAGTCGTCACACAGATCCCTGCTACTGTCTCTGCCCCGGGCCTGCTCTGCTTGCAGCCCCCCTTGGACGCTCCATGGACCTCCGCTCCAAAGCCAAGACCCGGCGACGGAGGAACCGGCTCCCCGGCCGGGCCAGGGCCGCGCCCCACACTGGGAACCGAGCTGCGGTCCAGCCTCTGTCCTGCTTGGCTGACGTGATTCCGCCTTCGCCCCACGTCTGGCCAGGCCTGGGCTGAGCTGGAGCTGGGAAGAGAGGTGGGGGAATGTCCCGGGGAGAGAGCGCAGTCTGTTCTTGGAAGTCAGGATTGCTCTGCCCATTTTATAGATGAGGAAACCGAGGTTTCCTGAGGACAAGAGACTCGCTAAAGATCACTCAGCAGGAAGAGCCAGAGCCAGAAGCCGAGCCCCAGCCTCTCTGCCCCTGAACCTCTACTGCCCTGGCGCTGCACACTCTTCTTTGACTCCTGGGTGACGCTGACAAATCATCTCAAAGAAAAAAAAACCAGAAAGGAAAAATAAAAAAGAAAGAGAAAGGAAAAAGGACGACCTCTGCTTTACTCAATCGTGGCCACCAAGAGGGCGTGTCTTTCCAGAAGGCTCAGTAGGTACTGGCTGAGCCGAGGCCCTCGCAGGCTCGGAGCTGGGCCCCTGGGAGACAGATGGGAACCTGCATCGGGTCCGTGTCTGGGTCTGGCTTTCTCTGATCTCTCAGGCTGACCCTTGGCCCTAGTACATGTCACTTGACTTGGTGCCTCGAGCTCTTGGTCCCAAGCAGGGCCACACGGCGAAGGCCAGGGAGGAAGAAGGAAGAACAGACAGTGAACTGGCCAGAACATGCAGGGACGTGGTGACCAGGAGCTTTCGTAAAGGAAGGGGCTGAGGGGAGGAGGGATGTATATTTAGAAATAAAGAGTCTGACCAGCTCGGTGGAGGGAGAAGGGGGAAAAAAAGCCCGAGTCCCTGCAGTAACCTGTTTGCAAGATCTGCCTAATTTAGCAGAAAATCACACACACTGGTCCTGGCACGGGCTGGTGGAAGGTATTTCCTCCCCAGCGTGGGTCAAGTTTCATTCATAGGTGCTGTCTAAAATTAGACCCTCCGCTTTCATTCCCATCCAAACGCCCTGCCTAGCGCAATATTTGGGAGAAACAGGCACTCCATTAAAAGTGTGCCTTCCTCCCAGCGGCCCCGGGGCTGGGAAGGGCTGGGCCCTGTCCTCGGCTGGCGGCCGCTGCGGCTCATAAACCCGGGTCTAAATTCAAAGCATCCGCTCCGACTGGTGACCTCTGGCTTCCAGGCAAACCCATGCCTCCTCCTCCAGCTCACACCAAAGCCTGGCCAGGTTGCTGGGAGGGACCCGTTTCAGGCCTGTGACCTTCTGTCTGAGGGTGCCTCCCTAAAGAGGGGAGATGGGCTGAGAAGAGGGGCTCGTCATGCCTGGGCCATGCCATGGGGCCTCTGCCCTGACGTCTTCCTCTCCTCCGGACTCGGGGAGCCTGCCAGCTGGGCCTTTCAGTCTCAGACAAAAACAGCTTTGTTGTTAGGATTGTTCTCCAAATTCGCATCCCATTAAGGAAAGACTCGTGTGAACAGATACCTTCGTTTAATCAATGTGTAGTGAGCACCTTGCATTTGGAGTTTTTTTTGGTTGTAACCAACGGGAGGAGGACACTGGGGCCCCCCAAGAGCAGGTCGTGTGCCAGGGATGGGCTGGAGTCACAGTCTGAGCATGACCATGGGAAACCCGGGATGTGCTTTCTCTTTATCTCGTGCTTCCACTTTTTTAAAAAAAAAATATATATTTTATTGATTTTTTACAGAGAGGAAGGGAGAGGGATAGAGAGTTAGAAACATCGATGAGAGAGAAACATCGATCAGCTGCCTCCTGCACACCCCCTACTGGGGATGTGCCCGAAACCAAGGTACATGCCCTTGACCGGAATCAAACCTGGGACCCTTGAGTCCACAGGCCGACGCTCTATCCACTGAGCCAAACTGGTTAGGGCTCGCGCTTCCACTTTTCTCGTAGCAGCAGCAACGCTTCTCTCACTGTCTGCTGGTCTTTCTGCTCCTCAGGCCACATGGTCTCAGTTCCAGCCATCTGCACAGAGACAATGCCTATTCCAGGGTTCCAGTTCCAAAGTCCCAGGGAAGGTTTCTAATTGGCTTAGCTTGTATCAGGTGCCCCCCCCCCCACCAATAAGGGGAGGAGCTATTTGCTAGCATGGTGGATTCTGCTGTATCCATGTGAATGGCAGAAGCACCCCCCACTGATCCCTGATAGCTGACTCCTCATTGGTTCATCAACCTCTGATATATTGCCCACCCTAAACCCCCAGGACCCTTTAGTCCCCATTTAACCTTCCAATGACCCCTGTTTCCTTGTTCAGCTCCTTCCTTCACCCCTGTCAGGAGTCTGGGGATGTGAGTGGGATTGGATGGATGTCCTTGCTGCAGGAGCAGGAGGGTGGGTCCACTTCCTGAACATCTCCTGGGACCTTCTGTGGCCGCCTGGGTGAGTCATGTCCTCCGCCCTCCCACCCAGCTCCGTCCTGGTCGCTCAGAGCGGGGCTGGCTCCCGGCCTGGCCCTGCCGTCTTCCTCCCATTTCCCCGTGGAGAGACGGGGATCTGGTGAGACCCAGGGTGGCTTGGGAGACAAGGAAGTCAGCCTGGATCATTTCCTGGGCCCTACAGCTAGGGGAGGCGAACAATGAAGCTTTTTCCTTCTAAGAGTTTTTTTTTTTTTTTTTTTTTTTTATCTCCAAAGTGCCCTGGTCAACTTTCTTTCCTTTCTTTCTTTTTTTAATATTTTTTTTTATTGATTTCAGAGAGGAAGGGAGAAACATCAATGGTGGTAGAGAATCATTAATTGGCTGCCTCCTGCGCGCCCCCTACTGGGGGGAGGGTCGAGCCTGCAACCTGGGCATGTGCCCTTGGCCAGAATCGAACCTGGGACCCTTTAGTCCACAGGCTGACGCTCTATCCACAGAGCCAAACCGGCTAGGGCATGGTCAACTTTCTTAAAGTTGCTTCTTTACATTCATCCATCCTTGTACCTACATCTATCACAGACCTGGGCCAAAAAAGTCTGTTTCTAAGACAGTCTTATTTAAGAACTTCTAAGACAGACTTCTTGGAAAACAACATCATGGTTTTCTCATTATGACCATTGCCTGGCTCATAAAAGGCATCCAGCGTTTGTTGAATGGAGAGATGGGGTCAGAAGAGAAGGAAAAGCAGCCTCACATGCCACCAGCAGGAAACTGCCAGTGAGTTTGTAAAGCTGGGTCACGGCAAGGAAGCGCATTTTATCGGGAAGACGTGGACCCATTTCTCTGCTGACGTTGCACTGTGTGGTTAGATGGCTTCCCTCTCTCCTGGGTTCTACCCAACTCCATCAACACACCCAGCTCGTAGCATGAACCACAGACGACCATTCACATGTCCCCAGGGTATTCATTAGGGCTGAGTTCACAACCTTGACATTCGTCCTTTCCTTTTCAACTCAAAACCAGTTTGAGTCCTCAAGCGATAGATGGGCAGGAAGCCCGCAACCTGCCTTTTGGTCACCTCCTTCCCCTCGAATAGCCCAAGATCTCCCGGGGCTCATGCACCCGGAAGCAAAAGTCTGCCAACTTGTAATGGATCCGGCCCACGCATGGCACCCTAGGCACCTCGCTTTAGTCCCAACACTCAAAAGCAAAAAGCCATTCCCAGGCACAATCCCCACTTCGCTAAGGAGGGGATTTCCCTCCCTGTGATTGCAATGCCTCATAGATGTGTAGTGTCCTTGGGCCCTAGGAAGCCTCCACTCTGTGGGCCTTTTGTTCTTGTGTTTGAATGTCAAGGCCCAAGGGAAAGGGAATAATTCTGTGCATCTGTGTTCATGACAGATATTGGTCTATAGTTTTCTTACCTTGTAATTCCTTCTTCTTTTTTTTTGTTTTGTTAATTTTAACCAGAGGATATTTTTTTCCACTGATTATTTTTTAGATAGAGTGGAAGGGAGGTTGGGCGGGGGAGAAAGAGAGAAACATCAATGTGAGAGAGACATGTCAATTGGTTGCTTCCTGAACACACCCCGACCAGGACCTGGGATCAAACCTGCAACTCAGGTACATGCCCTTGACTGAGAATCCAACTCTTGACCCCTGGGTGCCAGGGCTGATGCTCTAATCACTGAGGGACAGCAGCCAGGGTGTTATCTTGTAATTTCTTAATCTGGTTTTGATATTAGGATAATGCCGGCCTCATTGAATAAATTTGAAAGTATTCCCTTCTCTTCACTTTTCTGGAACTGTTTATATGTGGAGCAGATATTATTTCTTCCTTAAATATTCAGTAATATTTACCCGTGAAGCCATCTGGAGCCTGGAGTTTTGTTTTGGGGATGATTTGTAACTGAAAATTCATTTTAATAATTTTAAGGGTATAATCTGTAGCAATGCCTCTTTCTTGTTTCTGATACTAGTAATTTGTATAATCTGTTCCTTTTTCCTGATTAGTCAAGCTAGAAGTTTTTACATTTTTATTGATATTTTCAAGGAGCCGGTTTTTAGTTTCATTGATTTTTCTATCGTTTTCTGGTTTATATTTTATTGATTTCTGTGGTAATTTTTGTTATTCCTCTTCCTCTGTTTTCTTTAGGATTACTTTGCTCTTTTGTTTTCTAGTTTCTTAGGATAGAAGCTAAAGTTAATAATGTGAAAACTCCTTTCTTTTCGAATACAGGCATTTTGTGCTATACATTTCCTTATAAGTACTGATTTAGTGACAGATCACAAGTTTTGATACGGTGTCTTTTCACTTTCATTCAGTCCCAAATACTTTCTAATGTTTCCTTTGATTTTTTTCGTTGACCCCCCTCAATTATTTAGAAGCATGTTATTTAGTTTCAAATATTTGTGGATTTTCCAGAGATCTTTCTGTTATTAATTTATAATTTGATTTCACTGTGGTCAGAGAACATACTTTGTATAACTGGAATCCTTTTAAGTTTATTTAGACTTGTTTTATGGCCCAAAATATGGTCTGTCTTGGTAAATGTTCCTTGTGCACTTGAAAAGAATGTGTATTCTGTGCTGTTGGGTGGAGTGCTGTGTCCATGCCAATTAGGTCAGGTTGGTTAATAGTGTTGTTCAAGTCTTCTATATCCTTATTGATTTTCTATTTATCCTGTCAACTCTTGAAAGAGAGGGGGGGGGTATTAAAACCTTTTATTATAATGATGGGTTTGTTTCTTTTTCTACTTCAATTCTACCAGTTTAGCTTCATGTGTTTTGAAACTCTTATAGGTGTGTAAATATTTAGAGTTGTTATGTCTTGAGGAATTGACTTCTTTATCATGGGACAATGAGCTTCTTTATTTTACTTTGATATTCATATAGTCACTCCAGCTTTCTTTTGATTAGGGATAACTCTTTTTATATGGTATCTCTTTTCTCATACTTCTACTTTCAATTTATTTTTGTCTTTAGATATAACTTGCATTTTCGATAGGCAGAATGCAGTTGACTTTTGTTTTTTTCTTTTTTAATCCAGTATGAAAATCTCTGCCCTTTAATTGTGAGTGTTTAGAACATTTACATTTAATGTGCTTATATGATTAGGTTTAAGTTTATCATCTTGATAGTTTTCTATTTTTCTCATTTCTTCTTTTCCTTTTTTTCTGCCTTCTTTTGGATTAACTATTTTTTATGACTCTATTTCATCTTCTCTGTTGGATTATTAACCATGGCTCTTTTGTGATTTTAGTGGTTGTTTTAGAGTTTATAATATACATTTTTTAAAAATATATTTTATTGATTTTTTACAGAGAGGAAGAGAGAGGGATAGAGAGTCAGAAACATCGATGAGAGAGAAACATCGATCAGCTGCCTCTTGCACACCCCCTACTGGGGATGTGCCCGCAACCAAGGTACATGCCCTTGACCGGAATCGAACCCGGGACCCTTGAGTCTGCAGGCCGACGCTCTATCCACTGAGCCAAACAGGTTTCGGCTATAATATACATTTTTTAATGTATCACAATCTACCATTATGTGATATTATGCCTATTTACTACATAGTATGCCACATAGTATGAGAACCTTACAATATTATGCTTCCATGTCACCCCTCACAGTCTTCATGCTATTGTTGTTACACATTTTACTTATATGTATGTTATAAGTAAAATTCTACATTATGTTTAAAGACTAAATTATCATTTAAAGAAATCTCTTATATTTATCCATTTAGTTGCCTTCTTAGTGCTCATCATTCCATTGTGTAGATCTAGACTTCCATCTAATATAATTTTCCTTCTGCTTAAAGGAGGTCTTCCTTAAACATTTCTTGCTCTGTGGTTTATTGGTGAAGAATTCTTCCAGCTTTTGCACATGTCTGGGTAAAAAAAGTCTTTATTTTGCCTTTTTAAAAAAATAAATCTTTATTGTTCAGATTATTACAATTGTTCCTCTTTTTTCCCCCATAGCTCCCCTCCACCTGGTTCCCACACCACCCTCTGCCCTTACCCTCCCCTCCCCCCCGCCACTGTCCTCATCCATAGGTGTACGATTTTTGTCCAGTCTCTTCCTGCACCCCCACATCCCTTTCCCCCCAAGAATTGTCAGTCCACTCCCTTTCTATGCCCCTGATTCTATTATATTCACCAGTTTATTCTGTTCATCAGATTTTTTTATTCACTTGATTTTTAGATTCACTTGTTGATAGATATGTATTTGTTGTTCATAATTTTTATCTTTACCTTTTTCTTCTTCTTCCTCTTCTTAAAGAATACCTTTCAGCATTTCATGTAATCCTGGTTTGGTGGTGATGAACTCCTTTAGCTTTTTCTTTCTGTGAAGCTCTTTATCTGACCTTCAATTTGAATGATAGCTTTGCTGGGTAGAGTAATCTTGGTTGTAGGTTCTTGCTATTCATCACTTCGAATATTTCTTGCCACTCCCGTCTGGCCTGCATAGTTTCTGTTGAGAAATCAGCTGACAGTCGTATGGGTGCTCCCTTGTATGTAACTAACTGTTTTTCTCTTGCTGCTTTTAATATTCTTTGTCTTTTGCTCTTGGCATTTTAATTATGATGTGTCTTGGTGTGGTCCTCTTTGGATTCCTTTTGTTTGGGGTTCTGTGCGCTTCCTGGACTTGTAAGTCTATTTCTTTCACCAGGTCGGAGAAGTTTTCGTTCATTATTTCTTCAAATAGGTTTTCAGTATCTTGCTCTCTCTCTTCTTCTGGCACCCCCATAATTTGGATGTTGGTACGCTTGAAGTTGTCCCAGAGGCTCCTTACACTATCTTCATATTTTTGGATTCTTTTTGCTTTTCCGGTTGAGTGTTTTTTGCTTCTTTGTATTTAAAATCTTTGACTTGATTCTTACGATCCTCTAGTCTGCTGTTAGATCTCTGTATAATATTTTTTATTTCAGTCAGTGTATGTTTAATTTCTAGTTGGTCCTTTTTCATATCATTGAGGGTCTCGCTAAATTTATCGGCCTTTTCTAGAAAATTCTTGAAAAACCTTATAACCTTGGTTTTGAACTCTATATCCAGTCATTTGCTTTCCTCCATTTCCGTCATTTGTGATCTGTTTCTTTGTCTCCACATTTTGGCTGCTTCCCTGAGTTGATAGACTGGCTTTGTGTGCTAGGTGTCCTATAGGGCCCAGTGGCTCAGCCTCCCCAGTTACCTGAGGTAGACACTCTTGGTGCAGCCCTTTGTGGGCTCTGTGCACAGTCTTGTTGTAGTTAAGCCTTGATTGTTGTTGGTATCACTGGGAGGAATTTACCTCCAGGCCAATTGGCTGTGAGGATCAGCTGTGTCTACGCTGGGAGAACTTCTGTGCTGGAGACACCCTTATGAGACAAGACTTGCAAAAGCCTCTGTGCTCATCTTGGATGGGGCGGAGTCTCAGGGTGGAGCAAACAGCATTGGTTTCCTGTCAGCCCTGCCCTAATAGGCCCCTGTATCTCAGTGTCTCATGGTAATCGCTGCAAGCACCTCTGAGAGAAAGCCGCCCTCAAGTTCTGCCTGCTGCCAGACAGTCCAGTTTCTCCCCGAATGAGTTTGGGTCCCCAGAGTCTTGCCCAGAACTGGAGTTCAGCACAGTCAGGAGCTCTTGTCTCCCTCCTGTTTGAGAAAGCCAGCCGCGCACTCAGTTGCCAGTCCTCTCCGTGTGCGTGTCTCAGTACCTCTGCCTCCTGCAGCTCCTCTGAGTCTCAGTGTGCTTTTCTCTTTCCTTCTAGTTGTAGAATTTCCACTCAGCCAGCCTTCCTGTGGTTCTGGATGATGTCTGTTTTGTCTTTTAGTTGTAGTTTTGAAATTGTTGTGAAAGCAGCAGTTTAGGTGTTTACCTATGCCGCCATCTTGGTTTCTCCCTTGCCTTTGTTTTTGAAAGATGTTTGCTGGGTATACAGTTCTAGGTTAACAGGTTCTTTCCTTTGAGTATTTTAATATATTGGTCAATTGTCTTTTTAAGTGTATTGCTTTTGCGTTGTTTTCAAAAACAACTCTGATACCATTCTTATCTCTGAATCTCTGCATTTAACATGTCTTTTTTTCTCCACTGCTTTTAATATTCTTCTTATCACTGATTTTGAGCAGTTTGGTTATGATATGCCTTGGTGTAGTTTTCTTCAGGTTTATTGAGCTGGAGGTTTATTGAGCTTCATGGAGCTTTAGATTTATAGTTTTCATTTAATTTAAAAAGTTTGAGGCCACTATGTTATGTTTTTGAATATTTTTTTCTGTCCCTATTGCTCCTTTGGGGAGTCCAATTACAAATTTATAATGCCACTTGAAATTGCCCCATAGCTAACTGATGCACCTTCACTTTCTAAGTTATTTTTTCTCCTTGTGTCTTATTTTGGATCTTTTCCATTGCTGTTTTCAAATACACTAAATGTTTCCTTCCGCAATATCTAATATGCCTTTAATCTCATCCAGTGTGTGTTTTTTTTTCATCTCAAGACACAATAGATTTCATCTCTATTAGTTTGAGTCATATGTCTTTATGTCTTTATATCTTTAATTCAAAGGCATTATATTTTAATGCCTTTACTTAACTTTTTGAACATATGAAATACAATTATAATAACTATTCTAATGTCCTTGTTTGCTAATTCTGGATACAGAATTCTAGGCTTGATAGGTTTTTTTATTCCAGTAACTTGGAAGTCATTGTTTAGTTTTCTTATTACCTGCATAATTTGTCATGACGAATCAATGATCATTCTTATTCTCTTCAATATAATATGTTTATTTTTCCTGACTCTTTAAAGATTTTTTTCCAGGAGTTTTACTATTGACATGCCTACTTTTCCCCCCTCTTGTTTGAAATTTGTTGCGCTTTTTGAATCTGTGAATTAGTGTTTTTAATCAATTTTGGAAAAGTTTGGACCATAAATTCTTCATATATTTCTTAGGCCCCATTTTATCTCTCCTCTCCATCTGGGACTTGAATTACAGATATGTCCGACTGTTTTATATGATTTCACATTTGTTCAACATCATTATTACTGATGTTTTGTTCATTTTTATTGAATCATTTTTTCTCTCTGTATCTTAGTTTGGATAACTTCAATTTACCTGTGTTCAAGTTCACTGATTTCTTTTGTCTGCATTGACCAATCTATTGTTAAGTTCACTGAACTAATTTTTCTTCTTCTTCTTCTTCTTTTTTTTTTTTTTTTTGGTAGTCTTGTGGAGACCGGGACTTCCCCACATGGACCGGGTCAATTTGATTTTAATGGACTCTGGACTCTCTCACACGGATCTGATCCTTTTGAATGTTGCACAGCCCTAGAAAGAATCCCTTCTGATGAAAGGATCTTCGCTCCTGATTATAGGAATACTGTGGAAGGTCTGTAGATATGTTTTTATAATGCTGTGTAAAGTGGATGTACATAGAAATGAAACCAGTCCACGGCAGCTGCTGCTCTCTGGACAGGCCCATGATGGAAGTTGGAAGGAATCGGGGGGGGGGGGGGGGTTTAGAATAAATGTCTGTTCCCTGCAGTCAAGTCTGGTGCTCAGACACCTTTAGACTCACTGTAAGTTGCCACTGCCAACACAAGCAGAAAGCCTGTGATGTGTCGATGTGCAGCGCGACATCATTGAAGACTGATGCTAGCCTCGAGCGAGACTAACCTTGCCTCGGAGCCTAGGAGTTGGACCTCAGAGCCTCAGAGAGCCTAGCCCCTAAGCCCCCTATCTCGCCCCGAATAGCCAGAGCCAATGCCGAAGGGCAGAGCCTGGCCTCCTCCTCCTCTTCATTCCAGCAGCACTAAATAGTCTTTGGTTTCTCCCCTGGGTCTTGTTCTCTCAGGCATAATTGCACGATAAACCTTTGGTCTGGGGACACTTTCCCCCATCCCTACGAGGCACACACACACACACACACACACACACACACACACACACACACACACACACACAAAAGTCATCCCTGCTCATCCGTCCAGCAGGTCGCAGCTGCAGACTCACCTCCTGTCACCGAGTCCTCAGTCGGGGTTCGGCGTGCCTCCTCTGGGCTCAGGGACCCTGAGCTCCCTTCCCTCCCTGTGCGGGGAGCACTCCATTCCTGACCTGCCGCCCCACTGCACTGGGTCAGTGCACAAGCACGTAATGCCTCTCATAGCCCAGCTCTGGGCCTAGCCCCGAGGGGCTGGTTGAGGGGGATGCTAACGTGGAATACTAATGATGCTAACACTGAGTCATGCACTAGCCCAGGTAATCCTCACAACAACCCTATCCATTTGGCACTGTCATTATTATGCCCTCCACTTGGAAACAGAGACCTAGAGCCGTGAGGCCATCAGGCCAAGGTCAGAGTTCAAAAGCAGCGGCTCTGGGGTCCAATCCACGTGTGTGATGCCCGAGACTGGCTCCTCTAACCACTACACCACTGCGACACTGACCTCCGGAAGCTTCTGGCTGGTGCTTAAGAAAGGCAGAGATGCTGACACAGACCCCAAGTGCTGGGTCACCCAGAGAAGGGAAGAGGCGTGGGACCCACTGCATCTCAGAAACCCTGGAAGGTGACGAGTTCTGGGAGGGCAATGCAGGGGCTCTCGGGGACCCTGGGGACCCCAGATGCCCAAAGGAGGGCCGGAAGCCCCTTCCTCCAAGGTCCCAGGGACCTCGGGGCAGGAGATGATGCTGAAGCCAGGCCGGAGCTCAGGGCCAGAGAATGCTGGGAGCCGGGGTGGAACAGAGCACAGCTAAATGTCAGGGTTTAGGGCCCCGGCCAGGCCTGGCTGCTCTGTGCTCGTGTCCTGCCCCGGGAGGAAGAGCAGGGTGAGCCTCCGCAGGAGCCCGCGGAAGAGCTTCCGCAAAGGGCCCCGAAGCCAGCGAGCAGGGAGAGCGGCGCCGTGGCGGCCAGGTCGGGGTGGGGCCGCCGGGCCACCCGGACACCTCTGACGGGCAATTTCCAATTTCCTATGGAATTAAACTGTAAAAGCAGAGAGCCCGTCACTGTCTGCCGCCCCCCCGGGAGAGGAGAAAGTTACTGTGGCCGGCTCGAACCGGCTCAACTGTCCTTTCCCAAACCAAACAGCCACCAAAGAGGCTGGAGCAGGGAGGCTGGGTCAGAGCCCGAGACTCCCCAAGGCTCAGGGCATCAGGACGCCTGCGTCTTCCATCTCTCCCTGCTGGGGTGACCTTGGGCAGGTCCCTTCCCCTCTCCGGGCCTCAGTTTCTTCATCTGGGAAAGGGGCTGCTGGGCAGGATGCTGCAGGAGGCCCCTCCCAGCCCAGAGATACCGGCATTCGGTAATAAAGTTGGGTGTGGGAAAATATGAGGTCTAGGGGGACGGGGGAAGGGGCTGGAACCATCCTGGGTTGGAACCGTTAAAGGAAGCTCTGTTCAGCCCCAGCCCCAAGGCTCCCAAATCCAGCAGCAGACCTGGGATCCACCCAACCAAAATCAGCGAGGGGAAGCCAAAAGCATGAGTAAGGAGAGGCTGGGCCATAAACATGTCATCTGCGCAAACATCCAGCCCCCTCTGGGGTCCCATTGGCCCTGCCGGGGAGGAGACTGCTGCTGGGGCCCCCTCAGCCACAACCCCAAGTTTGCTCGCTTGGCCCAGGGTTCCAGGGTGGAGGCCTGGCTGCTGAGGAGGGAAACCTGGCTGTGGACGTGCTCCGAGGAGCCCTCAGGAAGGGACGGGCGAGGCGGGGGCCCCACCAAGGCCAGGCGGCTGGGGGCGGCTCTCAGCTGGAGGGAGGCCCTCCACCCTGATGTCACGCAGGGCTTTCTGGGATGGTCTCCACGTTAGACCGGCTCCTGCCTCTCCAGCCCTGACCGCTCCCTCCGCCAAGTCCGAGCAAACCAGCAGCCTTTGGGAGGGACCCCGCTTCCTGGATCTCCACAGGCATTCCGACTTCCCATCCCACAAACACAACACGGGTTCTCTCCCAACGGCCGCCTTCTGTGGCTGCCCCAGCTCAGAGATGGCACCTCCCCGCAGCCACCTGGGTGGTATTCCGGAAGTGACCCCCGATCCTGTCCTCCCTCGTCACCCACGTCCAAGAGATCCCCATGTCCCGGCAACCTGACCCTTGGTGTGGCCCACATTGGCCCATTCCTGTCTCAGTCTCTCTCCTGTTTGGACCTCAAGCACACAACATTTGATTAATCATATTCTAATTTTCACGTGGCCCTCTTCTTAAGAATGATCACTTTCAATAATGAACACAGAGGTGAGGGCTTTGACAATAACCTGCATTTCAATTTTTAATTTTTTTATTGATCTTTTACAGAGAGGAAGAGAGAGGGATAGAGAGTTAGAAACATCGATGAGAGAGAATCATCGATCAGCTGCCTCCTGCACACCCCGCACTGGGGATGTGCCCGCAACCAAGGTACAGGCCCCTGACCGGAATCGAACCTGGGACCCTTCAGTCCGCAGGCCGACGCTCTATCCACTGAGCCAAACCGGTTTTGGCATAACCTGCATTTCAAATGCATCGACCTCCCGTCCTGTCCCCATGCCCTCTGCCCTCTGAGGGAGCCACCATCCCGCACCACGTGCTGTGTGCCCTATTGCTTCCTTTTAAATAAAGTCATATTTTCCTCTAGCTGCACTAATAAAGTCTAATTTTAAATTTTATAAAGGGGTAAAATCATTTTGTATGCCATCTTTTGAAATGTACTTTTTTTTTTTTTACTTAATATTGTAGCGCCGATCAAACAGGGCTGCAATTATTCCTCCTCGTGCCTCTACATCCCTTTTGCAATGGAAGCATCAGATGATGGGGTGTATTTCCCCATCTTTCAAACCTAGGCTGGCCTGATGCATTATTTTGACTAATACGATGTGGCAGAAGTGGCATGGGGCCATTTCTGAACTCCAGCATTAAGCGGCTTTGTGCTCTTCCTCATTCTGTTGGAAACCTCTGCAGCCACGTGAACACTCCAGGCTGGGTAACGAGAAACATATGGCCCGATTGCCACCGTCACCCCAGCCGACGGCCAATCAACTCTTGAAAGTGGAACCTCCTCGCTGACTCTCCACTGACCAGGGCCTCTGGAGGAAACCCCACTAAGACCAGAAGAACAGCCCCGCTGAGCCCAGCCTGAAATGCCTACCCACTGAAGTGTGGACTAAGTCAGTCACGATTGCTTAAGTCACTAAGTTTGGAGTGGCTTGCTGCACAGTGGTACACCAAGATTCAGCCGTATCGTTGCATGCTGCCGTGGCCCTTCCTTTTCACCGCTGTATAATATTCCATCGCGCGTACAGAGCATTGTTCATTCATCCGCCCACCAGTCACTCACTAGGCATTGGCATTTCTGTTACTGTGAAAATGCCTCTGTGGACTCTTTGGTGCATAGCCTCTATGGAGCATGTGCAAGAGATTACTTCTCTCTAGACTCACAGCTCCTCAGAACCTTCCCACAAGAAACGATTAAAAATGAAAAACAAATCAGGATGCTCCCTGCTCAAAACCCTTCAATGGCTCCCCCCACTACCCTCAGGGTAGAGTCCAATGCTTTTACCTGATCTTGAAGGAGCTGGTCAGTTATCTCCTCTCTGCCCATAAGCTTGGCTATTAAATAGCTATGAGATTTTGGGGACAAATGACTTTGCCTCTCTGCCCCTCAGTTTTCTTTTCTGAAAAGTGGGGCTAACAATAGACTGAGTCATGGGGTTGTTGGGAGGACTCAATGAATTAACATACAAAGCTTTAGAACAGTGCTTGGCGCGAAGAACCCCACAAATATTTGCTGCTGCTGTTATAAATGTCGCCAAGTGGTAAAGCTGATGGTTCCTAGAGGATATCACACCTCAGGCCTCTGTCCTTGGGTACCTAGTGAGCTTGACTCTCCAGACCTCTCCTGGCGTCACTCATGTTAACACCTTTCCTGCTCATCCCCACCTCCCAGTAGACTTGACCTCACCCTCCTCTGGGCCCCATGGGCCCCTGCACACAATGATCATGGCTCATGTCTGTTTCCTGGGCCTCTGAGCTCAGGGCTGTGTTCCATTCCTCTTTGCATCCCAGAGCCTGGCACAGAGGAGATTCAGGGTAAATGTATGGTGAGTGAGTGAATGAACAAATGAATTATTGACCTCGTCTCCCCGGTACAATCATTTATTCACCATTCATCTGACCACCATTTCCTGAGTCCACTCTGTGCCAAATGCTGACATGGCTTAGAGGAGACCTCTGCCCGCATAGTGGATGGGCTAAAGCAGACCCCACATGGATGGGCACGACTCAATGTGGTCTGGCCTGGGACGCGCAAGTCCCCTACCCAGAACAAGAGAACCAGGGCCCTGCTCTCAAGGTGCCCACGCCCTGGAGGGAAATGAGGCCAGACTGAGATTGAGACAAAGCATCCTGGGCGCCCAGAGCATCTGGGAACCCGAGTGCGCACAGGATGGGCGTTCAGAGAGCAGAGAGGCACGAGGCCGCTGGGAGCCCCCGCGGCACCCCCGCGGAGGCAGGAACCATCTTGTTCGCCCTTAGCCCCTGGCCCAGTCAGGTCTGACACCGAGGGGTGGTCAGCATAAATATTTGCTGAATATGTGATAAATGAGGAGAGGGAACCTCAAGAATGAAGAACGCATTCCCGTCCTGCTCTGCCACACACAGTGGCGACGGCCAGGACACGTCCCCTCTCTGGCCTCAGATATTTTCCAACGTCCTCTCCAGCTCCCAGTCCTGTGACCATACAGAGATGTGGGCCATGTGCTCGGGTACTCCTTGACGGCTGGTGTGTGTGTGTGTCTGTATCTATGTGTGTGTCTGTATGTGTGTCTGTGCATGTCTGTGCGTGTGTCTGTGCATGTCTGTATGTGTGTGTGTCTGTTTGTATGTGTGCCTGTGTGTCTCTGTGTGTCTGTATGTGTGTGTATGTCTGTATGTGTCTCTCTGTGTGTATGTCTGTATGTGTCTGTGTGTATGTGTGTGTGTGTGTGTGTGTGCGCACACAAATGCAGTGTATCCCGGAGCCAGGGTTGGGAGCACTTTTTCTGTGCCAGGCACCGAATGCAAAGTTCTAAGGGCTTCACGTCCACAATCTCACTTTCCCCTCACATTTCCCACTCCATGGCCTCCCACTGAGTCTGCCCTCCAGCGCCTGGGCGCATGTCTTTCTGCCACTGAGGCAGCTTTGGATAAGGAATCTGGCTGAGAATGCAGAGATGCTGGGGGCCGGGGGCTGAGGAGCGGCGTTCAGCCTCGCTGCCTCTCCAAGGCCCTGCTGACGGCAGCCAAATGCCCGTGCGAAAGCTCTGCCTGGGCTTTCCCGGTCTTGCGTGGCAATTTTCGGAGTTTTCACTTGGCTTAACCGAAGCGTTTCCCGTGGTGTTCTGGACTGTTCCTTCTTGGCTGGGTTCAGGGAGGGCAGAGGTCAGCGGAGGCCCTGCTTTTGGCTCACCCTCAGGGAGGTGGATTCCCAGCCAGCCCGAGGGATCCTGAAATGGCCTCTCACACTCAGGCGGGCGGCGGGACATCGCGTCCTCCCGGGCCCAGCGCCGTGCCCTCCCGTGCCACCCAGCTGCTCAGAGGAGACCAGCTCAGCACGGAAACCCAGCCTCATGCGGCTGCAAGAGAGAAAGAGAGAAAGAAGAGAAAAGCTGGCCAGCCCGGAGCCTGGTCTGTTGAGTCAAATTTCCTGCCCCGTTCATCCTGCTCATGGCTGCGGCGGGGCCATCGGGGGGCCGTTCTTGCAAATGTCCTGAGCGGACAGATCACGGCCTCTGCAGCTGCAGGCTCCCCATTCCAAGGCCCCCACTCAACAGGTCTGATGGAAGGTCTTGGATGCCGATCCCACATCGAGTCACCCTGGCGGGGAGGGCCTTTCTGGACCCCGGGGAACGATTTGGATGGTGGGGACCTAGGATCCTGCAGCTGACGCTGCTGCCCTCCCAGGCAGGCGGGGCGGGGCGGGGCGGTTCTGGCTGGTCTGGGGCCTCACCGAGAGCATCTCCCAGCTCCTCCAGGACGGTCCCTGGAAGTGACCTGAACCCTGGGGGCTCGGGCCAGAAGCAGCCTCCACCATGACTTCTGCACACGCCCCTGGCCCTCCGTCGAGGTGTGGGGGTGGGTGGGGGAAAGGCTTGCTCATCCAGGCCTTCGGAAACTTCCCGACACACTTTCCTCCGGGCCGGCTGAAGTGACTTTCCAAGTATTTCACTTTCCATTTCGCTCCAGATCTGGTAACAGGGTGTTCCTGCCCTCTTCCCCCCGCTGACCTTTCCGCCCGGGCCCGGCCCCTGCTGGGTTTCATCAAGTCCACACGCACTCGGAACCCCGGCCAACGCTGCCTCAGCCCCTCGGCAGGCGCAGATGTGGGCGCCGGGCCCCGTGTGGCCTGTGGCAGCTTCCTGCCAAGCCCCCGGGACGGCCGGACAGAGGGAAACAGGCGCCAGGGGCCCAGGGGGCTTCGCAGTCTGGCATCCTGTCTGCCAAGGCCAGCCCCCACCTTCTCTGGCCAGCTGTGTTACCCTGAGAGTGTGTCCTCAGCTCTCTGAGCCTCAGCGTGCTCATCTGTGGGGTGATGAGCCCTTCTTTGGTAGGGTGTCATGAATTTGAAACAAGACAATGAACCTGGTCGGAGTGCACGTGCAGGTGTGCTTAACACACGTACCTTAAATGCATGATGCCACTTGACCTTTCTCGGGTACAGGACGCCACTACAATGGCCTCCCTCGGGCACGGCCTCTTCGGGGGCTTTCCAGGCACGCAGGGAGAAGCCGAGGCCGCAGAGTCGGACAAAACTGGGTTTCAATTCTGATTCAACTCACTTCACCTCTCCAACCCCTGGGTTATAAATAAAAAATAATACAACATGTGGGTAAAAATGCCACCTCCTGAGGGGTTGGGAGCAAGGGTAATGGCACAAGGATAACCTTTGGCGCAGTGAGCAGCTTGAGGGACCATGGCCATCTCGGCGAGTCCTCTGGGATCAGGGGTGGTGGGGTCCCAGCCCCTCGCCCCGGGCTGGCTGGGAGGCTGTCGGCTGGACAGCCCCCGTTTTCCTGAGAAGAAGAAGGCACTGTATCTCGGGCTGGCTCACCTCCCTTTTCTCCCACTCACCACCACTTTTTTTTCTCTTTGCGGCCACATGAATTTTGCAGAGCAGACATAGAAAGCAGGGGATGAAAAAAAAAAAAAAAAAAAAGAGCGATCTGAAGCCAGGAGTGGGCGTCGTGCGAGAGGCTGCAGAGTTGCAGACAGTTGCAGCCCAGCTACGACGTGCGAGGCGAAGCGTCCCAGGTCTCCCAGGCAGGGCTCCGGCCCACTTTGAAGTGTTGACAACACATAAAATTAAAAGCATCACAATGCGAATTAGCACATTGTTTTTTTCCACTCTGATAGCCGCTACAAAGCATTTCATCCCGATGAATCAATGTGAGAGTCTCTTTACAAGGACATCAGGAACACACAAAGAAGTTTTGTTTTCCCTGAAGAGAAACTAACAAAGCCGGCGGAAAGATTGGAGCGCTGGCTTTGCAGAACAGCTCTAGGTTACAGGGACTTGGGTCTCGCACTTGAACTGTGGCCTTGGAGGTCAACGATGTCCACTTGCGTGGATCACAGATAACTGTTGGGCCCCCTGAGCAGTCAGCACCACGCCATGAGATGTCCAAGTCACAACTGCACTGCCATTGTCTCATGACTGCACGAGTGTGTGTGTGTGTATGCGTGTGCACGTGTATAAGCATACATATGGTGTACGTCTCTATGTATATATGCATGTATGTGTGTGTGTGTGTGTATGCATTTTGTGGTTTGGTAAAATAAAGCCTGCAAATTAGGAATAATTTATAACTCGTTATAACTCGATTATTGGCTGGGACTCCCTTTATGTTACAGCAGATGGACTTTTGCATGAAATATTTTCCCCGAGTTGCTATAGAGACATGCCAACATCTTTCTGCCGAAGCGATTCCCTGCAGGCCTGTCTGTTGTTGCGCCCGGAGCCGGAGCGCTTGCAGGCTGAATCACTCGCAGCCCTCGCGGAGGCTGATTAAAGAGCCGGGGGCCCGGGGAGCCCGCCTCCACTACTGCCACCCGGGATGGGCTGTGAAGGTCCTTAGGGCTGGATTGGGGGTGGGGGATGGGCTGCTGGTGGAAGCCCATGCCCACGTGAGCCAGCCAGCTGCAGCGGCCAGGGCTACTGGGGGGAGCATAGTAACTTGGGCTCATGGAGGACCTACTCTGTGCTACCTGTGGTTGTAGGAACATGCCCATCTCTTACTTGGTCTAGTCCCTGTGGCAGCCCTGTGAGGTGGGTCCTGTTATTCCCATTTTTCAGGTGGGGAAAACGAGGTGCGGAGGAGTTGAGTGATATGGTCGCTGCAGGAAACATTCAAACCCGGTCTCTCTGACTGTCATCTGACCGCGCGTGTCTTCCCAAGTGGCGGTGGGTGAATTTGGAACTCGGGATCTTGGGTGAACTGCGAAGTCACAGGCCAGGCAGGGTGGCCAGATGCAGGCCTCTGCCAGCTCCTCTGGCTGTCGGAGGATCCTCAGACAAAACCTCCCGCCTCCATCACGCAACTCACAGCCCATTTGGGCAGACACACTCAGGCCTGTCTGACCAGCAACGTAAACATGGCCAAGCACAAAGCCGCTGTGGATCCCAACTCTTGAGCCAGAGGCTGTGCATGCCTCCCCCTTCCCTTCTCAGACAAAGACAGGGACGGAGCAACGTTCCCGGGAGCCGTTTACAAGGAGGGTGGCCTGGAGTGATGACAAGGGCCTGGGCTTTCAAGTCAGACACACCCAGGTTAGAATCCCGAGTACACTCTCGTTCAGAGGTGTGACTCCGGGCAGCTCACCACTGCTCTCGGAGCTCTGATTTTTCTCATCTGTAAAATGGGACTCGTGCTACCTACCTGGCAGATTAGAGTCAGCCTTCCCCCTAGCATGGAGCACCCTAGAACAGTGCCTGGCACACAGTAGGACTTGCTAACCATGATGAAAAGGTGAATACATTTTTAATATGTCTGGCATGTATCAGGTACTCATAAATTGTACAAATTACTTTAATCTGGCATTTCTTAGACTTTGGGGACCGTTTTCTTCCTTCATATTCTTAACCTTTCTCTTTGGGCAGGGTTTTAAGAAGGATCCCGAGTCCCCAAGTCTTCTTTCAAACCATCATAGCCAGGATTCTTAGAGAAACAACCCAATGTGTTAACACATATCTCAGCCCATGGAGCTCTCTTCCTACGAGAGGACATTTGTCAGGACTTATTAGACTGAAGCACAGAAACCTAACTCAGACTGTCTTAAGGTAATAAAGGAGCTTATTCGAAAGCGTCCTACAGCCTCAGGTATGGCTGGATCCAGATGTCCAGCCAACCTCCATCCATTTCTTGAATTTTCTCTCTGTAGTCTGGCTTCCCCTTCAGGCATGCTCTGCCCTTGTGATGGAAGGAAGGCTGCCTAGCTGCAGGACTACTTCGCACCAGTTCAGCACTTGAGCAAAAAGAGGACTCCTCCTCCCCAAGGTGCAAATACAAGTCCCAGGACAGGATTTCATTGGATGCACTGGAGTCACATGCCCAGTTTGATCATGCATCCTTTCTGTTAGCCTGGAGGTGGACTCGGCTCCTCCTAAGTCAGCGTGGACTGAGGGTGGGCAATGAGCAGTTCTCAAGGGTAAATGGATGGTCTTGTCAGAAGGAGAGAAGAGGGGTGCTGAGCAGCCAAACACCGCCAGTATCTGCCACAGGGAGGGGAACAGCCTAAACTTCACCCTCATGACAATCTTAAAAGGCAGTTACAATTTTTCTCATTTTACAGAAAACTGAAGCCCAGTGAGTCTGGGGACCTAGTCCAAGGCCACATCCTGTGTCAGTGATAGCGTCAGGGTGGGGATCCTCAAGTCCATGTTCTTGCTGGGACTTTCTAGGAAGAAGTGAGCCGTGCAGTGGGTCTGCAGCTAGCATTTGGAGGATGGTGGGAGGCGCAGATGGCCCCCGAATCCAGCCTCAGCCAGGAGAAGCTTCCATGCAAGGGTTCCTGTGGGTCTTGCTCCTACTTGTGCCCAGTAGCACGCCTTGAGACAAGCAGGTGCTTGCCTTCCTTCATCTGCCCCAAAGCCCAAAACATACTCTATTTCATGCTGGAGAGTCTCGTAAGCAAATTATCATTTCATTTTGGTTATCTTGGGTCAGAAAGAATTTGACCTTGGCATTAGTCTTATTTTTAAACATCATTTTTCATGGACTCTTTGGTGCTTCTCTGAACTTGGAGAAGGTCCCTACATCTCAGGCCATCACAGACCCACAGAGCTGGGGTCTTCCAAGAATTTTCCAGGTGGGCACCCCTCAAGCCAGTCCGGAAGATCTATGCTGGTCCCCTTGCTTTCTTCCCTCCCCATCCACCTCCAGCTCTCGTTCAATCTGAAGGCTCCTCATCCCTTTGAAGGTTACCTTGATAGCTTCGTGCCTGTGCTTTCTCCTCGTCCAGCGGGGCCCCCTTATCTGAGCTGCACAAAGAAACGTGTCGCCTCTCTGGACCGGGGCCAAGTCATCTGTACTCATAATTCCACCTGCCCTTGAATTCATCTGTAGAATCTTGCCCTTCAAGAATTGGCTCCAAATAAAACCTGTAAAGGGATTTGTCAACTGTAAAGCAAAATATGTGATAGATGTTAGAAAACTGAAGGTAGTTTTCCCAAGTAATTCTCTATTTCACCCTCACTAGTCTCTTGGGTCTTTTCATATTGAAAATTCACACACACACACACACGTATACTGTTACATATAAATAAATATATATTTGCATATCAATATGTATTAAATATATGCCAATATACATATCCACAAATACATATATATTTAATATATATACATGGCAAAAGTAGGTTTAAAGTTGTAAATACATGAAACAGTTTATTTTTGTATTATTATTTATTAACCAGTGGCCCAGTGCACAAAATTTGTGCATGGGGGAGGGGGGTGTCCCTCAGCCTGGCCTGCACCCTCTCCAATCTGGGACCCCTCGGGGGATGTCCAACTGCCGGTTTAGGACCGAGCCCTCTCGCAATCCGGGACCACTGGCTTCTAACTGCTCACCTGCCTGCCTGCCTGATTGCCCCTAATCACTCTGCCTGCTGGCTTGATCACCCCCAAATGCCCTCCTGCCAGCTTGCTCACCCCCACCTGCCCCCCCCCACCATCCTGCTCGCCCCCAATCTGCCCTCCCCTGCCGGCCTGATCACCCCCAACTGCCCTCCCCTGCCAGCCTGATCACCCCTAACTGCCCTCCCCTGCCAGCCTGATCACTCCACCACCATGCTTTGGCTCCCACCAGGGCTTTGTCCGGAAGGTCTCCCGGTCTAATTAGCATATTACCCTTTTATTAGTATAGATTATTGTATTATTTTTCATGTGAACAACTGTAAGCCTACTTTTGCCCCACCCTGTACATACTTTGATTTTGTCTGTCTCCCTCACCAAACAGTAAATTTCAGGAAGGTATGCATCATGACTGTCATGTTCAGCATTGTAGCCCAGCACAGGGCATGGTCCTGTGTGGAGTTAGATGCTCAGTAAACATTCGCTAAAGGAATGAAAGTGTGAGCGAGTGAGGGAAACATAGTCTGGACTCCTCAGCCAGGCAGTAAAGGAACAGCACTAGAGTTAACACATCTGGCTTCAAATCACCGCTCTGCTGCTTCTAGCAATGCAACCTTGGGTCAATAACCTTGCATGACCTTTCTGTGTTTCAGTTTCCCCATGTATAAAATGGGGATAAGATGGCATTTCACTGAAGATGCCAAAGAACACCTATGTGTTTTCAATGCTTACAATAAATAGTAAACATTCAATAAATGTCAGCATCCATCTTCCCTCTTTAGGGATTTCACAATGCCTACAGTACTGGGAAAATGTTGGATGTTTAGTAAATATTTTTTGATTGCTAGATGGATGAATTTATCAGAGCGGTGGGCACATCTGGGTGTGGGATTTCCATTCCTGGTTGAGAGAAAACTATGAGATATATAACTGAGTTAAGAATTCAGAGAGGATGAACTGGGGGATGATGAGAAGTTAGGATGAGGAGCTGATAGTGTCTGTGTGTGTGCGCACATATGCATGTGTGTGCGTGTGTGTGTGTGCATGTGTGTATGGGTAGGTGTACACAAGGAGAGTGGACTAGTTACTCAAAGTCCATTGACTCTAGTTTAAAAAGTTTATGCTTATAATCCACAGCTACCTGGGAGCCCCTGGAAGTTCTTGAGACGGAAAAATGTAATGGAAATTCTTTTGCTATCTGGATGGAGGATGGACTTGAACAGGGAGAAGCTGTGATGGTAATTTTAGTAATTAAGGAAATAAAGAAATCACTAGCAGGCATTCAACAAACCGTGCTGACATCAAAAACAAGAAGAGGCAAGTCTTGAAGACTCATTGGATCCATAAATCCAGAAATATTTATTCAATGTGGAGCAGAAGAGAGGAAGGGACCGGGTTTTTCTTTTTCCTTCTAAAATTATAAATGTGATTCTTCCATTGTAAGATAATACAGCCCCCACAGGATGGGATTAGGAAATGAAAGGGAAAACAATCATTCATAATTCTGCCACCAGAACACCACCATGGCTGCATTTCATGACCCCCATATCCATAGGAGGATGAATGAGTCTGCTGTGTTCATGATGGCGATATAGAGGGAAGGTTGAAGAATGTTAAAGAGCACTAAGCCCATGAGCACTAAGAGAGCCGGAGTTGGAGGTGGGAGGGAGCAAAGAGTTCAAGGCCAAGGCTGAACTCACTCACTCATTGCTAATCTGATTCAAGCCCCACAAAGGAGACTGAAATAGCAAAAAACACATCTCGGCACTGGGTTGGAAGCTCCCAGTTTCTCTGTGCAACTCTGGACATCAACAATGTCCACCTGATCACCAGAAGCCTCCTCCTACCTCACCATACAGTGGACATTGTAGTGTTTTGTCTTCTCTGCATCTGCTATTCTTTACTTATTGTATCTGATCTTCCTCTGGAGAACATTCTTCATTGTGTACAATCAACTTCTTTTTGACAAAGGTGTTGGTCAATGGCTGCTTAGCTGGTTCACTCAGCAGATGCCCTTGTCTTTTGCACACTCTCCTGTCAGTATTTGGGCGGCCTGGTTCATCAGCCTGTTGGTCATTAGGTCAACTGGTTAACCAGACTTTGGGAGAGACAGGCAGGTCAACCCTACAATCCAGGGGCTCACAGACAAAAGGATCCCTCAGTCGGTTGGTCTGTTGACCAGCAATGAGCTCATTGGTCTATCAATTGGGCAGTCAGTCCCTTCACTGATGTATCAACCACTCCACTGGCTTAACCATCACTTGGTTATTTTACCAGTCTGTCAGTCAGTCTCTCCATTAGCTTGTTGGCGGGTTAGCTCTTCAGTCATTCACTAAGTCAGTAAGTCTGTCAGTTGCTAGTGAGCCGGTTGGGCCACACCCCTGATGAGCCCCTCCAGCTGGTGATCTCAGTCCTCACCTGAGCGGGCAGGGCATGGAGGGAGGAGCTCATTTCCTCCCTGCGGAGGTCCTTTGAAGTGCCCAGTCAATCCTTGGAAACTTTAAATCAGATGTTATTTATGAGGCACCAGAGTGAAAACAGCCCCATCATTCTAAATTACTAGCCGCTAACTTGAGTTCACTCATTTTCTTTAAAAAAAAATTGTTAAAATTCAGAACCATGGTTCCCCTTCTGGCCCCCACTCCCACGCCCTGGGCCAGCCTCCTCCTCCTCCTTTCAGCTGGGAGATTGGTTTTCAGGAGCCTGTGACTTCATCAGCTGCTCCCGATGCCAACCAGAGTTGTCTAGGTCCATGAAGAGATGAGTCACCTCCTGGAGACGAGGCTCATGGGGAGTCAGGCAGGTTCCCAGACCCTGGGCCCTGGGGTCCTGCTCAGGGGCTTGTGACCCCAAGAGTAAGGCAATAGTCCAGCCTGTGGGGCCATTTTCCACTTGGAGGCCCTGTAGACCCGATGGGTCTGCAAAAATGATCCACTAGGTTGGGCTTCAGCAGAAGGGATTAAAGAGCTGTTTTCTTCTTTCTTTCTGGGAGGGGTGGTGACATCGAGTGTTTAATATTCAGAGCAGGTTTCCTAATGCCTCCGAGGACAGGCAGCACACTGGGTGCCAGGACACATGGGTTCTGGGACGGCCTACAGCCAAGAGGAGAGGAAGATGTTGGCTCTTAGCCACCTCCTGCCTCCCCACTGAGCCACTCTCTTTCCAGGTTTCTTATAACCACTTCCCTCCCTCACCTCCACCTCCGGCTCCGATTCTCCTCTCAACTACTCTCCAAGAACGGACCCTGTGCAGGAGATTGAGCTGTCAAGTTCAAGCTCAATAACAGGCATTTACTGAGCACTTCTTGAGGTCAGGATCTCCTGTCTCTTTCTGAGGGGCATACTTATTTATTTATTTATGCAACAGATATTTACAGGCATTTGAATACTTGCTGCCTTCGAAGCACTGGGCTGGGTGTGGAGAGACAGTGTTAAGGAAAACAGACGTTGTCCCTGCCTTCATGGTGAGGAGAGTCTACGCAGATTCAGATAATAATCAGATGATGACACAAAGGAGTGTTCCCTCCACTGAGATCGGCGCTTCATGGAAAACAACTGTGGTCTATGGGAGAGACTATATGGAGGCCAATCTGGTGGTGGCTTGGGAAGCCAGGGAACTTCCCCAAGTAAATGACTATCAAGGTTAAGAGCTATGAATGCACAGAGAGGAAATATCCTCTCAAGTAGAGGGAACAGCATGTGACAAGGCCCCGAGGAAAGAGAGAACCTGGAACATCAAGGCACTGACATGACAGTGAGCAGCTGGGGCCCTGCAGGGAGTATGTGTTCCCCAGCACACAGGGGTGGACAGTGCTGTTATAAACAAAACTGGAATGAACAACCTTGTACCTGCCTTAGAAAACATTCATGGAGCACCTACTTTGTGCCAGATTTACCCTACATTTCTCTGTAATATTAGTGAACCGTTTAACGGGCGTGTCTGGAGTTCCCAACCTTTGTGAACGATTTCAGTGTTTGGATTTTGACTTTGGGCCCTCCCTAATTCATTGCACCTGGTAGGTGCTTAAGATGCATTGAATGGTGAACGGATGGACAGATGAAAATAATGAGCTTCCACCTGTGGGGGAAGCTACAGTTTGACTCCTACAAACGAGCTAATTCCATCTCTTAATCCGGTGCTAGCTTCGGGAGCCTGCTCTCAAGGTTTGGAGCTTGTTGGGTTTTCAAAGCTTCGGGAATCGCTCCTCTCTGCCCTTTCAGCTACGTCTCTAGCCTCCTCGAAAGCCTGGAACTTAGGATGGGTTTTGGGGAGGGGGATACATGAAGTGGTGGCCATGGGTCATGGGCCAGTGCCAGGCTCTTCCCTTTTGCCCCTGGACACGAGGAACAGAACTCAGGCGCCTTCAGACAGCGCTCCCGCTGCGCTCCAAGTTAAGGTGACCAGATAGTCCCACTTTTGGCGGGACAGTCCCGATTTTTAACAATTTGTCCCGCATCCCACGGCGTTTTTAAAAAAGTCCCTATTTTTGTAAAGATTCTTTCAAAATCGGGACTTTTTTAAAACGCCGCGGGACGCGGGACAAATGGTTAAAAATCGGTTTTGTCCCGCCAAAAGTGGGACGATCTGGTCACCTTACCAAGCTGCAGCCACACCTACCTGCTCCCATGCGGCCATCTGCTCCGCACTCTCACACCTCCGTGCCTTCCAGCTGCTGTTCTCTGGGCCTGGAATGCCTTCCTCCTGCTCTGGCATCCACTCAAAACCACCTCCTAACAGTTCCCCCTACCCCCCAAACTTCCTGCCAGGCAGAAGCAATCGACCCAGCATTCTGTGTCCGTGCCTGGTGCGCATGCCTGTTGCAGCTTTTCCCATGGTATGGGTACAGCCGCAGGTCCGCCCACGGCCCAGGGCCCACTAGGCAGGGCTCTCTCGTATCCAGACGTGGCCAGCAGATCCTGCCTCCACGTCCCAGCTCTGGTCAGTTAGTCGTGGCTGCTTGGAGGGCTCTGCTTGAGGCAGTGCTGCCTAATAAATTGTGACGGGAGACCCATGGTTAGAAATGTCCCAGTAGCCACGTTCAGAGAATAAACAGACAGGAGAAGTTACTTTTCACGAACTATTTTATGTAAGCCAGTCTATCCAAACATGATCATTTTAACATACAATCAATACAAAAGTCACGGAGATGTTTTACGTTACATTTGTAAGTTTTCCTGATCCCGGTGTATATAGCATCTCCATTCAGAGGCTGTGTCTTCATCGGACATGCTTGATGTTTACTTCGATGTCATAACACTCGTAGCTGAAGAAGTAGATCCGCATCCCCAAGTCCCAAAGATACGGAAAAGCTTTCCGATAGAGCGAGATCAGTTGTTCAATTCAAATTAATTTAAAAATTCCGTTTCTTAGTGGCACTAGCTACACCCGAGGTACTCCACAGCCACGTGTGGCCAGTGGCGACAGTCCTGGGGGGACGCGGGAGCTGCAGAGGTTTTCCGAGAAGGGGCTGCGGCAGGTTAGCATGCGGACGTTGGGTCTGGTTTTGGTCGCAGAACAGACCAGAGGGCACAGCCTGGAGTGGGCAGGGGGCAGGGAGGGGGCGTTACAGTGGCCAGCTCAGAGTGAGATGGGGCCATCAGAGGCTCAGTCATTCACGCTGGCTCCTGCTCTTGGGAGGGGAGTCCCAGGAAGCTGGAAATGGTTCCGTCCCGGGGAAGGGCCTCCTCCAGGGAGGGGCTGGATTGTTGCTGACTTTTTATTGCAATTATCTGGGTTGACCTCACTCTGAAAGGGGAGCTAGAACGCACATGAAGTGGTGGAAAGAACAGGGCCCTGGGGTGAGACGCTCTCCAAGTTCAGCGGAGGGGCCCTGGGACCCTGAGCCAAGTGACCCCGCCTCTCCGTGGCTCGGTTTTCTCGCAGGACCGCTCACTGCCCCGTGCAGAGCTGTGTGCGTGTGTCCGGCAGGCGGTGTGGGTTGCAGGCGATGACCCATGTAAGCCGTCCGGTCACGGTCATGGGCCTGGCACGCAGTCATAGGAGGGGCTCAGGCCATGGCAGTTGACGCTGTGTTCTCATCCACACAGGAACAGCTACGTAAACGCCAGGGCTGAGGTAAGCATAGGTGCAATACAGACTGGAGCCTCCCCACAGGGTCCCAGAGCGGGAGGGGCCAGACCCGGGTGACTTTTGAGATGGTGACCCTGGGAGACCTCTCCCGCCAGGTAAGGAGATGGCAGGGGCTAGCCCAGTGGTCGGCAAACTCATTAGTCAACAGAGCCAAATATCAATAGGACAACGATTGAAATTTCTTTTGAGAGCCAAATTTTTAAAACTTAAACTTCTTCTAACGCCACTTCTTCAACATAGACTCGCCCAGGCCGTGGTATTTTGTGGAAGAGCCACACTCAAGCGGCCAAAGAGCCGCCTGTGGCTCGCAAGCCGCAGTTTGCTGAGCACGGGGCTAGCAGAATCATTCTGACCGCCCATGCTCAAGCCAGCTTGCCGGGTTGAACCCTGGCTCCACCACGTCCCAGCTGTGCCTCAGTTTCCTTGTCTGTGAAATGGGGGTCATCATAATTCCCCTCACACCGAGCGTGCTGTTGGGGCGGTATTATTTTTATCTCTGTTTATGGGCAGTGTTACAGCCTGGCTCTGACGTGGCCTAGCCAAGTCCCCTTCTCCAGGCAAGCCCATGGGGACAGTGAGAAGGACAAGGCAGTGGTCAGGGACATGTGGTCAGGGAGATGCAGGGGGCCCATCTCTGCCTCTGCCAGGCTCCCCAATGCAGGGAGCGAGAAGCCACGGGAGGAGCAGCGAGGGCCCCGCCATTGCGCCCCCAGGTGCACCCTGTGCTGATGGCAGGACTGGGCAAGGTCAGCTGAGCACGTGCCAGAGCTTTACCGACGGCGTCATTGAGGGTGTGGCTAACGCGGGGGCCGCAGCCTGGCTGCCGCAGAACCACCTGGGGAGGTTTTTACGAAGTACAGATGCCCAGGCCCATTCTAGACCCATGGAACCTGGGTGTCCAGGCGTGGGCTGGAATGTGTATATTGTAACGTTCCCCGGGGTGATTGCGATGCACAGCCAGGCTGAGAAACCTCTGGCTCTCGGCTCTGAGATGGGAGCCGTATGACAACCTAGGGCGAGCAGAGCAGACCCGAGGCTGTGATTCAAAAGGAGCCGCTCCCCTCGTCTTTAGGGGTGACACCTGGCTCACACACCCGGCCCCAGGATTGGCTAACGGCGGAGGGTGTGGCAGCGCCCGTCACGGGTGACCCTCAGCCGGGCTGGGGACCCTCATCCAGGCTGGGGACCCTCAGCCGGGCTGGCGGCCCTTTTCTAAGATGCGGTTATCTTTCCTTTCTAGCGTCGTAACCTCTCTCTCTTCAAGCCCCAACTCAAATCCTGTTCACACACCCTCTCCCACCGCATCCCTAGAGGGGAAAGTAAGGAGCAGATAACAGATATCCGATAAGCGTTAGAACCAGACTGACTAAAAAATCCCACTTTCAGACAGATGCTAGCTGGAGCGTGCGAGGAGACATGGCAGCGGCGTTTACCGAAGCGCTGTTTGTGGTGGCAAAAAGGAAAGGAGACGTGGTTGTCCACCAATGGACGGACAACCTGGTATTTATCTGAGCAGCGAGCCCTGCTTGGCCGTTACACTTCATGCAAGACATCCATGCGCCTCAATATGTGTAATTCTCAAAAAAAACAAAAAACAAAAACCCAGCAAGTTGCAAAAGGCTATGTATTACACGAGATTATTTAGATAAATTCTAAAAGCACCAAACGACGCCATACACAGTGTGTGAATTCGCTCCTACGCAGAAAACGTCTGAACCTCGCGTGGCAATGGTTCTCCGCGTCATCTTCAAGTTCGTGATTAAGTCTGGGAGGGCCGGGGCGGGCCCTTGTAAAAAGATCTGAGGCCAACATGGCAAATGTCAGCATTTATTAAATCTCAGTGGTACATCAATGGCTGTCTCATTGTTTCCTTTTAAGTATGCCTGAACGCTTTTACAATAAAAATAACGCAAGCTGGCATTGGTGAAATCAGAGGGGGTTGAGTCATGCAGCCTGGAAAGGGAAGGACAGGGGTGAATCCAAGGAGATTTGGGATTCGGCGTGGGTACGGGTTGAAAACTTGTCGGGGAGCGGCGGGGGGTGGGAGGGTGGGGGGGAGAATGACGTCGAGTGGTGTTCTGAAACGAAAGTCTCTGTCCTTTGATAGAGGCATTTAGCCCGTTTACAGTTACTTCGTCGCTGAGAGATTTGGTCTTACTCCCATCGTTAAAAATGTTTCCCGGTTGTTTTAGGCCCAACGCGCTGATAAATGGGTCGGTTTCACAAACACAGGCTCGAGCCACCGCCCGTGCCCATGAACTGCTGACGGAAGATTTGAGGTCAGCGAGTGACCCTCGTTTGGATAATAAGGGCAGTGCTAGTGCCAATCCTTTGAACCAGGATACTCTGAAACTGACGTGGAATTTATTTATTTATTTATTTTTTTTTTTTGGGGGGGGAATACTCCATTTTTTAATGTGTTTAACCCCATTTTAATAACCATGCTGATATCTCAGACTTCTCCAGCACCCCAGAAAGTCCCCTTGTACCCCCTCCAGGTCAATGCCTCCCTTGATGTGGGATTTAAAATGAGCAGTCTTCATCCCCAAACGGATGTTGTCTCAACACTTGGGACCCCACCAGACATATTGCTAACGGGGCATTTCACCTGGAGAGGCAGGGAGTGCGATGGCAAGAACATGGACCTCGAGTCAGACACAAAACAAGGCTGTATACGTTTGCCCCAGCGGGACACTTGCTCCTTCTGCGTGAGCCTCCACTCAACCCCAGCCAGAGGGCAGGTAGAGAGTCAGACAGCCCTGGACGAGTCATTCCATCCCTTGAACTTCGCCCCTCATCTTTTTTTTTTAAAATACGTTTTTATTGATTTCTGAGAGGAAGGGAGAGGGAGAGAGAGATAGAAACATCAACATTGAGAAAGAATCATTGACTGGCTGCTTCCTGCACATCCCACACTGGGGATCGAGCCTGTAACCGTGACCTCCGGGTTCATAGGTTGACGCTCAGCCATTGAGCAACACCAGCTGGGCTCAGCCCCTCATCTTATTTTTTTGTTTATTTTTTAAATCCTCACCTGAGGATATTTTTTCTTAATGTTTTTATTGATTTTGAGAGAGAGAGAGAGGGAGAAAGAGAAACATCGATGTGAGAGCGAAACATGGATCGGCTGCCTCCTGCACGCCCCCCATCGGGGATGGAGCCCGAGACCCGGGCATGTACCTGACCGTGAATCGAATCAGCAACCTTTTGGTGCACGGGATGACGCCCAACCAACGTTGCCACACTAGCCAGGCAGGTGAGGCTATTTTAAATAAGAGGTCAGGGAAGGGAAAGGGAGAGACAGAAAGAAACACCCATGTGAGAGAGACACATCGATTGGTTGCCTCCCACATGATCCCGACCAGGGCCAGGAGCCTGAAACCGAGGTATGTGCCCTTGACTGGAATCAAACCCGGGACCCTTCAGTCCACAGGCCGACACTCTGTCCACTGAACCAACCTGGCCAGGGCCGGCCCCTCATCTTAAAGCCAGGATGCTCATATCCACCAATCGCACTGCTGGCAGATGGAGCGAGAAAACGAACAGAACCCCGCCCAGTCATGGGCCCTTGGTAGAATTTGTTTTCTCTCTCCCACGCTTCGGGGACTCGCACACCATTTCATCCCATCGTCCCAGGGTGGCTGGCTGGAGGTGAATCCCAGAGAAGGCTGGTGCTGGCCCCGGAGCCGGGTCAGCAGGGCTGTTCCTGCCCGTGGTTCCTGACCATCCAGGGAGGCTCTCTCTCTCAGGGAAGGCAGGGGCTTTGTGCTCAGAGGAAGGCAGGACCCCTCCTCCGCCGCCAGCCCCCAGCCGGGGAGTGTGGAGTGGCCCTCCTGCGGCTGCCAGCTCTCCCGCGCCTGCCCGAGCCGAGGGAGGGGCCCCGCGTGCGGACGCCGGGCTGGGCCGGCTCCACGCTCCATGTGCCCTGGCCCCATATACCATTTGTCGAGCAGCAGAACAGAATTTCCTCATAAATAAACAAGATCTTGGGTTTCACGTTGGGGAGGCGATGACAGAAGAGGGCCTGGGGCTCTCGCCGTTATCTGCACCCGGGCCTGCCAACTCCTCGCCGCCTGGAAGAGCCTCGGAGAGAGGAAGGCGAGCCTGGCCAAGAGCACATTTTTGGGTGGTAGAGTCACTGCCTGGCGGCTGGCCGCAGCTCCTCTCATTTCCCGCGACGTCGTCCCTCACAGTGGCCACCGGGGACTCTGGACTCAGCAACCACCAGAGCCCCTGCCCGGCCGAGTGTGAGCACCTGAACTCCGTTAGGAGGGAGGCGGGGCGGAGGGGCGGCCAGAGCCCGGGAGCCATCAGGCCTGGAGGAGAGGGGTCGAGCAGTTTCTAGTCTAGGTCCCTTGTCCTGTCCTGAGGGAATTCTCACCCCGACCCTACTGGGCCAGAAATGGGCGTGTCCTGGGCAAGCCGGGTGCCGCCGGCTGAAGGGGAGACTGAGGACGGTCCCATCCGGTTTTAGGGGCAGTGCGTTCTGTGCCCAGGTCCGAGGAAGGTCAGATCACAGGCTTGGGAGAGGGAGAGAAATGGAATACTACACAGCAATCAACAAGAACGGGCCAGGCTACATGGGCGATCAGGCCCACATACTACTGACCCAAAGAAACGAGACACAAAAGAATTTATACTGTGTGATCCCATCCATAGAAAGTTCCAAAACAGACCAAAGCAATCGATGACCATCCATGTTAGAATGGTCCTTACCGCTCGGAGGGGGACTTAGAAGGGGCACAGGGAGCCGTCTGGGTGCTGGCAATGGCCTTTCTGCTGACCTGGGTGGGGTTACCGGGTGTCTACACCAGGGAAAGACCCTGAGCCCGACTCCTGTCTGTACTGCTTTTCTGCTTGGCCTCCTGTGGGTTACACCTCAATGAAAAGTGTTTCTTAAACGGATGCTGAAAGGACGAAAGCAAATCAGATCATTTCCTTCCGTGATTGGTATGTTACACAGACCTCCCACGGCTTGGAAGATGAAACCCAAGCTTCTCCCCCTAACCTACAGGCCCCCCCTGACCGGCCCCTCCCCCCGCTCGACTAATTCCACCTGCCCAGAGAGGCCTTCCCTGACCTCTTATTTAAAATAGCCTCACCTGCTTGGCCAGTGCGGCTCCGTTGGTTGGGCGTCATCCCGTGCACCAAAAGGTTGCTGATTCGATTCACAGTCAGGTACATGCCCGGGTCTCGGGCTCCATCCCCGATGCCGGACATGCAGGAGGCAGCCGATCGATGTTCCGCTCTCACATCGATGTTTCTCTTTCTCCCTTCCTCTCTCTCTCAAAATCAATAAAAACATTAAGAAATAAAATAGCCTCCCCCAATCCCTGACGACACTGCCTTCTTTCATCAGTCTCGGGGGGATCTTGTTTATATATTTATCTGTGTGACGCTGGTCCTCCTCCCCGGGGACCGGAGCCCTGCCAGGTGCTTAGAGCTTTCCTGTCCACCCCTGGGTGCCCACCGCCTGCATGAGGTGGTGCAGCAGTTTCCCTATCTGGCACCCAGTCCTCCTCCCCATTTAACGTGGGTCCCACCCCTTCCGGATTCTCAGTCTGTGTGGTCTGGGGAGAGTTTCTGGAGAAGACATTGAGTCTTTCCAGCTGTACTTGACCCTGAGTGGACGTGGGGCTGGGGCTGCAGCTGCCGCCAGCACGGCTGCACTGTGGAGGAGGTGAGCACTGGGAGATGCCACGGGACTCGGTCTCGGGAACATCCCCGGAGGCCTGGACCAAAGTGTATCTGAAGCCAGACCCACACCTGGACTTGCCTGTCACACGAATCGTTATATCCCCATTTTCTTCACGTAGTTTGGATTTTTTTTTTGCAACAGGATGAATATTCCGTGCGAAGCCCAGCTCCTAGAGGAAACTGAGGACTACTCCACCCTGTCTCAAGAGGCAGTCTGCACTGTGTCCACTCGTGATGAAGATCAGGTCACAGACAGAAAACAGCACACCTTCCCAACAGTGGGAGAGCACCTAGCGGCCCCAAATAGTCACGACTAAATAAATAACTGCGTGGGTGGGCGGGCAGATGGATTGGAGGGATTATGGGCAGGTGGAGGGTACGTGGGTGGATGGGTATGTGGGTGGATGGATGGATGGATATCTGGGCTTTGGGAGAAAGGTGCGCACCATCACAGGGCAATGGAAGGAGAAAAGAACCAGGTGGGAGAGGTCACTGGGTCTGGAGGGCAGCACAGAGGAGGTGGGCTTGAGAAGGTCAGGACGGGGCTGAGGACTAGCATTTCTTGGTACTTTCACAAATTTAAAACTCGTCCAACCCCAGGAGGTCAGTACGATCACCTGCTCGCTGAAGATGAACAAACTGAGGCTCAGCAAGGTGTAATGGCCAGAGAGGGGCGGGCAGGATGGACACGCAGGTCTGCCTGGTGCAAGGCTCCCCCCAGGACCTGCAGGCCCGCTGCCTGGGACCCTCTGTGTGCAGCGTCAGAAGTGAACTGGGAGGACAGCTCACACAGGCTCCAAGTCCCATCCTGGCGATGTGCAGGCCTCCTGGGAGGCCCAGGCCGGATCCTCCCCACCCCTCGGAAACTCCTGTCAGCGTCCTGACAGCTGTATTCCACTGGCCGGCCACAGCTGCCACTGAGGCCCTTGTTCCCCAGGCTGAATGTTCCACCACTTTTTCCTGGCACCCCAGGCCCGCCGGCCGCTCAGGAAAGCTACTGTACTTGTGAGAAAGTGAGGTCACTGCATGTTTCCATTTACTCGGAGAAGGAAAACAAAAACAAATATTCTCGCTACTGAATGTGCTTTTTATTCGGCAGAAGCCATCCCTAGAGGCTTAATTTATGGTTCACCCAGTGTCCCTGGCGTATTTGTCAGGGGACATCGTGGGGAAGCCTGCAGGAGCCCGTGGCCCTGGCTGCGCCCTGGCAGGGACTCCAGGTCCCACAGCGGGGGTGGGGGGGGGTAGGGGGAGTGGGGGGGAGGGGGGGTTCCAAGATCATGGAGAGTGGGCTTGAGGCTTGGGAGCAAATACAGGACAGTGAAAGGAATGGCTGCTTGCATTTCTGCTCTGCACTTGCTGTTCTGCGGCCTGTAATATCTGTTTTTAAGTCTGGCCAACTCCTACTCACTCTGCAAAGCCCAGCTCCAGCCTTCCTCAAATGCTCCAGGCAAAATTGGCCTTTACCCCCTTGGAATTCGCTGAGCCCTGTGCCCATCCGTCTGTCTGGACAGGGAGCCCCTGGAGTCAGGGACCATGACCATACACCTCGGAGAGCAGGCCCGGGCCTGAAAGGAAGTGGGCTTTGGTGGGAGTCTGGCGTCCCTGGGCCTGCGGACGGTGGACGGAGGAGCAGCCTGTCGCAGTGGGATGGGGCTCGTGTGCCTGTGGGAGGCTTGCTGTTCCGGTGGGATAGAAGGCCCGGCTCACACAGGATGGGGCAGCTAAGAACCACCACCCTGAGGCTCCTCCTTTCACTCCCAGCTGCTCTCATGTCACAGATGTGGACAGGAGGCCCAGCAGGGGGCTGCCTTGTTAAGCTCATTCTTACCCAGTGCCCCAGGCACACCCCCACCATCCTCAGATGCACCCCAAACCACTCTGGGGCCCCCCTTCTGTCCCCTCCCTCCCCTCTCCTGGGACCAGGAGGGCTAGTCTGCTCGCTGGCACTGTCTGGATGCCACTCCCTCCTCCCCCTGAGCCTCCGTTTTCTCATCGATGAGACCAAGGATGCTGCGGCTGCCTCACTGGGTCAGAAAGGAGGCTCCTGATGCAAAGTGCCTGGCACGGTGCCTGGAACAGAGTGAGCGCTCGGTTCCTTCCTTCCTTCCTTCCTTCCTTCCTTCCTTCCTTCCTTCCTTCCTTCCTTCTTTCCTTCTTTCCACAAACTCTGGTCTTTCCTCCACTGACTGTGCAGTCCACCGTCCGGCCCCGCCGACCCCCACCCCAAGCATAGATCTGCCCAACCCTGGAGGCGTGGTGGCCAGGGACCAGACTCGGTCTCCAGCGTGTGCGCCCACAGCAGCCTTGTGACCCTCATGATGTATGGCATGGGTCAGGTGGGTGTCAGTTGGCTGCCTGCCCCTCGCCCCTGCCCCTCTAACTCTAGACAAGAAGGTCTGGGAAACTTGACTTCATTTATTTTCATACATGAGAGACAGAGAGAGAAAGTGAGAGAGAGAGTGAGAGGGGGGAAGGGTCAGGAGAGGGGGGGAGCGAGGGGAACAGGGAGGGATGTTGGGGTCCTCGCGGCCCTCTTGTCTCCTGGTTGCCCAGGCCTGGCTCTGGGCCCGATGACCAGGGAGAGCTGCAGCTTCGGCGCTGACAGACTCAGGCCACGTCTGGGGGCCCGGCCAGCAGCTTCAGAAGCAACGCGGGCCACTCGCAGTGGACGCAGGCCCCTCGTCCTCCTCCTCTTCCTCCCTCAAGCCTCCCCTCTGGAGCCTGGGAAACGTCGCCTATAAATGACTCTCCTTCACAGAGAGTGCGTTTTTCTTTAGGAATCACACGGGGTCCACCTCCAGCCTCAGTGTGTGTAAGACAACAAATTAGGAGACATTTGACTTGACCCAAGCAGGGAAAATTCCATCCATCACAAGAGGAAAATGTTGGAGCAGCAGGGAGAGGCTCAGAGCTGGTGGTATCCCGAAGGAGGTGGGGGGTGGGGGGCCCAGCCGGGGCTCCCCCAAGCTCCGGGGTGGGTGGGAGACACCCCCAGGCTCCAGAGACATCAGGTCCAGAGGTCACCCTAATTCTCTGGCCTCTCGATCAGCACTCCTCTGGGCCCTGCAGGTCACCTGATAAAGTGGCCCTTCCCACCTTGCTCGTTCTGCTCCTCCACACAGAATCCTACAGCGCCCAAGCCAGTCCGCTCTGTACGCCTCCATCTTCGCACATGCTGTTCCCTCGGCCGCCTCTAACAACATCCTTCCTTCCAAAACCCGACTCGGGGGCACGCCCACGGCCATGGTTCCCAGGCCCTCAGGCGGAGATGACAGCGCCTTCCAGGGTGCCCTCCCTCTCTGACGTCAGTGAAGCCATTCCCTGTGTTTCTGTCCCCCCACCAGGCGGACTGTTCCACACAGGCCGGCCAGGCGCTCACAGGTCCCTGTATAGGGACACTCCACCAGGGCCAGACTCTTGCCTGTGTATTCCTGGCTTTATCCCAGCACTTAGCACACAGATGGTGGTCAGTGACTAATTCCTGCACAGGGCTTGGCAGATGCTCCGTGGTCTCTGGTCTGACAGAGGCCCCACTCAGGCCTGACACGTGTTAGGGCTAACAAACACAAGATGGGATTCTGAGCGGGCAGTGGGTGTCGGGATGTGGGGTTTTGGTTCCTTTTGTTGGTGGAATCTTTGGCCCCGACTGCCTGCTGCTGCCCAGAAAACCAGCTCATCTAGTCACATTCAGCTTCATCTCATTCATTTTATAATATAGTAGAGGCTCGGTGCCCGAAATTCGTGCATGGGGGGGGGGCGGTCCCCTTAGCCCAGCCTACACCCTCTCCAATCCGGGACCCATTGGGGGATGTCCGACTGCCGGTTTAGGCCCGATCGGGCCTAAACCGGCAGTCAGACATCCCTCTCACAATCCGGGACCACTGGCTCTTAACTGCTCACCTGCCTGCCTGCCTGATCATCCCTAACTTCCCCCCCTGCTGGCCTGGTCACCCCCAACTGCCACCCCTGCCGGCCTAGTCACCCCCAACTGCCCCCCCCCACCAGCCTGGTTGCCCCCCAACTGCCCCCCCGCCAGCCTGGTTGCCCCCAACTGGACCCCCCCCATCAGCCTGGTCACCCCTCACTGCCCCCCTCTGCCAGCCTGGTCACCCCTCACTGCCTCCCCCTGCAGGCCTGGTCACCTCTCACTGCCTCCCCCTGTGGGCCTGGTCACCCCACGCAGCCTGCTGTTCGGTCATTTGGTTGCGATGGTCGCTTAGGCATATATATATGTGTGTGTGTATATATATATATATATATCCAGAAATTCCAGACTCGCCTTTTATCTTACAATCTATGCATCTAAACTTCATCCACTATGCAGCTGCAGTTTATTCATTTTAACTGTTGTGAAATCATCATCTGTGCATATACCACAGTTTATTTACCCATCCTCCTGTTGGTGGGCATTTAGGTTTCTTCTAATAAGTTCCTGTTGTGTCTACACCCAGGTTGGGAGTTATTGGGTTTTAAGATATGCAAAGTTCAATTTATATGCTAGAGCCAAATGGATTTCCAAAGTGACCGTACCAATTCTTATTCTTTATCAGCAATATCTGTTGCCCAACCTATCTGCAAAATCTGGCGTTGTCAAATTCCTTAATTTTTGCCTATTTAACAGTAGCATTAATTTGCATTTCCTGTTACTACGAGACTAAACATCTCTCCATATTTTTAATGGCCACATGTATTTTCTTTGAAATGCCTTTTCCTGTCTTACGTCCATTTTTCTAATGATTTGTTTTCTTATTGATTTGTAAATTTTTTTTTTTTGCATTTTTGGTATACTAATAGTTTCTCAGTTATGTATGTTGCAATAACTTGTACTTCAGGACCTATCTTAACTTATTTTCTAAATGTCTTTTGATTTACAGAAGCGCTTGAGTTTAACATAGTCCAATTGATCAATCTTCTCTTTTATGATTGGTTAGGGTTTTTGAAGTTTTGTTTTAAAATATTCATCTACATTTTAAAAATGTAAGTCTTAAAGTTTTGCTCCCACTTTAACTCCTTAATCTAATTGGAATTGATTTTTGTATATGGTGTGAGGTAGGGATCTGGTTTCAGTTCTTTCATATGGATAACCAATCTTCCAGTTTCATTTATGGAATAGGCCTCTCTTTCCCCACCAATCCGCCATGTAAGATCTACTACATAGTAAAATTCCATCATTGGATTTTCAGCAGAGGTCATGCTATCTACAAATACAGACAGTTTTACTCCAGCCTTTCTTTTGTATGCCTTTTATTTATTTTTTGATAAGGCTATCCAAAACAATATTAAATAGAGAGGTGAGAGCAGACAGCTTGCCTTATTCTAGATCTTTGGAACAAGCATTCCATTTTTTGCTAATAAGTATGAAGTTAGCTACAGGTTTTTTATAGATGCCCTTTATCAGTTTGAGCAAATTTTCTTCTATTCTTAGTTTGCTGATTTTTCATGTTTATTTTTATGAATGAGTATTGAATTTTATCAAGTGCTTTTTCTGCCTTGACAGCTATGACCCTATTTTCTTTTTTATTTATTGTTTTAAAATATATTTTTATTGATTTCAGAGAGGAAAAGAGAGGGAGAGTTAAAACATCAATGATGAGAATCATTGATCGGCTGCCTCCTGCTAGGGATCGAGCCTGCAACCGGGGCATGTGCCCTTCACCAGAATCAAACCCAGGACCCTTCAGTCCACAGGCCGCCGCTCTACCCACTGAGCCAAACCAGCTAGGGCCCATTTTCTTTTTTAAAATTAGACTTTAGTTTTTTTGTAACAGTGTAAGATTCACAGAAAAAGTGAGGGGAAGATACAGAAATCTACCATGTACCCCTTGCCCCCACATAGGCACAGCCTCCCCATTATCAACATCCCCACTGAGAATGGGTCACTTGTTACAGTTGGTGAACCTCACTAACACAGCACCCAAAGGCCACAGTTTACATAGAGCTCACTCTTGTACATTCTGTGGGTTTGGACAAATATATAATGACACATACCCATCATTATAGTACCTACAGAGTCTTTTCTCTGCCCTAAACATCCTATGCATTCCTATCCCTCTCCCCAGCCCCTGGCGACCACCGACTAATTAACCGCCTCCATAGTTTTCCTTCTCCAGAATGTCTAAGAGTTGGAATTGTACGGTATGTGCAGCCTTTTCAGATGTCAAGATAGGTAGGGATTTTCCAGTTACCTTTCTGTCATTGATTTGCAGCTAATTTTTTTTTTGTGGTCAGGGGACATAATTTGTTTTTTAAATTTGTCCTTATTTTTTATTTGGAACTAATTATAGTCTTATAGGAAAGTTGAAAAATTTGACTGGAGATATTCTATATATCCAGCTTCCCCTGACATCAACATTTGACAAAACTATGGTACAATCATCAGAACCAGAAAATTAACAATAGCCTAATACTCTTAAGTAAAGACCATATTCTTACTTTACCAGATTTCCCATTAATTTCAATTTCTATTCCAGAATCACACCCTGGGTTTCCGCACTACACTTACATGATTTCTTCTTCGTTCCTTGTAATTCCTCAATCTTCCCTTTTGTTCCATGACCTTTACACTTCCAAAGAGCACTGATGTGATTTCTTTTTTTTTTTTTTTTGGGGGGGGGGGTGTCAAATACATTAATGTGTTATATCTTCATTTTAAGACTGAAACTTTCAGTGTCAAAATATGTCGGTCTTTGTCATGTTTCATGCTTTTGGGCTTGAATTCTACTTTGCCTCCGATCCATCTCACTTCCTCTGATTTTGTTTGTCCCGCTTGCCAGGTGTACATTTGTTGGTCTCTGTCTTTAGCTTTTCTGAATCCCTTTGTTTTGTGTGTGTCTCTTCTACACAACGCACAGCTGGGTTTGTTTTGTGAGCCAAATTTTAAATCTTTTTCGTTCAGAAGGTCATTTAAACTCATTCACATTTATTGTTACAACTGACAGATTTGATCTCAGTTCTATGGCAACCCTTTTTAATGATGCAGATTTTGTTATGTTCACTGTATTTCTTAGAGGACATTCTTTATGTGTTTAAATCCACTTGAGTTTTTAAGACTTCTTTCATGGCTCAGCATGTAGCTTATGAAGCTGTGAAAATGAAATAATGATAATAACAATAATGAATGGTTGCCTTTACTGCATCTGATTCTGGAAAGTAGCTGAGGTAGAGTAGTACTCATAAGTAATAGAAAAAAGTTTCTTGAGCTAACTGTCAGGACCAGAAAAAGGACCATTCAAACAGAGGCGGGTGTGGGAGAAAGAGAATGTTATTTCTTCTAGTTCCCACAATGACGACAGGTTAGCTGTAAACTTGACCCTGAGCTTCCTGGCAGCTAGAGCAAAAAGAAAACCACAAACACCTATAGAATTCTCCTTGATCCCCAAAGAAAAGCACCCCCCCTTTTTCAGGGGAATCAAAACTCTCCCGGGCACAGAGTTCTTATGAAAATTTGTCACCTGGGGCAGGTGACAAACCCGGTGAGCAATAAAAGCAGATGATCTCTTTAAGCCACATCCCTTCAGTCCACTTGACGAATGGTTCCATAGGCTGGCCTCTGGCAAAGCCTGGGGAGGTGGCAGGGCACCCACGTTCAGTGACACAGGGACACAATGTCAGCTGGCTCCATTTCAATGGGGGAGCTCTGCTATCTTGTGCCAGTCACTCCCCCGTCTGAGCCTCAGCTTTCTCATCTGAAATAAGGGATGCGTGATATTCATTCTGAATCGTATGGGCACTTAATGGAGAACCAAAGAGAGGTGGTTGTTGCCTCTATACGTCAGCCCTGAGACAGTGATCCGAGGATGAGCAGCTGGAGGCACATTCTCCCCAAGTTTGTCCAAGAGATGGGCAAACTTTTGATGAATCCACGGGAGACATGCCTTCTGCTGGCTAATTGACTGGAATGCTGAAGACGAGGTTTGATTTCCCAGGACGGGGCGGCGAGGGAGGTCTCCCATGTACGTGGAGAAGAAAGGGTAATTATGTTTCAGCTTCTTGGAGAGCGAATTTAGCTGCTGTGGGCCCGCTCACCTGGGGTCTGAGAGCCCTGTCAGCTCCAAGACCAACTGGCATTTTCCCAGGTGCCAGGGTATCTTTAGCAAGCGCTCCCGGGAAACCATCACGCACACCCTGCCTGGCCATGAAGGACCTCAGGAGGAAGAGAGAGACACGGGGCAGCGTTGTGTCTGCCTGCCAATGTCCGCTTCACCCAACCCAGGCTGGCAGAGAGCTTGAAGGTCCATGGTGCTGTCTCCCCGGCCGGAGCCCAGGTGGAGATTTGGGCAACAGGGGGTAGCGGACATGCAGAAGAACACACATCCACTGAGTGGTCACCACGCACCATTTCCATCACGGACGTTACTTCTTCTGGTTCCCCACAGCCAGCGGGGGTTGGAGTGAGTGCAAACAGGACACTGCGTTTTAGAAAAGCACCGTGAGTTGCTCAGAGCCACAGAGCCAGCAAGCGATGGGGCTCAGATTTGAACCCAACGTAGACATCCCAAGAATCTGTGCTCTTTTGTGGCGAGAGGACCAGGAGGTGGAGAAAGAGGAACAGGACACGTTGACGGACAAGGAAGAGGGGGAGGAAGAGGCTGAGCCAGAAGAGAGGAGAGGGAAATGCAGCTGGTGGAGGTGAAGACAGAAGAGAGACGTGGAGAGGAAAGAGAGGGCAGAGCGGAGTAAGGGTGTATATCAGTTTCCTGTTGCTGCTATAACAAATCGCCACAAACTTAGCGGAATAAAGTAAAACAATTTCAATCCCCTACAGTGACTGAGGTCAGAAGCCTGAAATGAGCTTTATGGAGCTAAAAATCAGGTACTGGCAGGGCTGGTTTCTTCTGGGGGCTCCAGACTTGCCCGGCTTTGAGAGGTGCCTGCATTCTTTGGCTTGTGGTCTCCTCCTGCATTTTGAAAGCCCTGGTCTCTGCGTCCAGGCCCACGTGGCCTTCCCTCTGGCCCTTCTGCCTCCATCTCAAAAGGACCCCTGTGATCACAGCAGGCCCACGCAGACACTCTGGGGTAATCCACCCATCTGTACTCCTTTCACTGAATCGCATCTGCAAAGACGCTTGCCGGACAAGGTGACATGCACAGATTCTGGGGATTACAATGTGGACACATGTGGGGGGTCATTATTCAGCCTCCCACAGATATGAAGGAAGAAGAAACTATGGAGAGGAAGGGAGATTTGAGGGTAGGGGGTCAATGGAGAAGAGAAAAGTGGGGGTGGAGGGGAATCTTGAGCAGGTCCTTCCCCGCTTGGGCCTCGGTTTCCCGCCCTGTAAAACGGGGGTAATGCCGCATGGACTCCTGGGCTGTGAGGCTTCTGCAGCATTGCACGGCCCAGGTGCTTGGCCCAGCTGCCACCATCGCCCACGTTCTCTCCCTGCGTCTCTATCAGACCACCTCCTGCCTTTCAGGGTCTTCCCCTAGAGTCCCCACTTTCTTGCTTCCCACTGGAAGGGCCCCTCCCCCTTGTAACCTCCCCCCACCCCCGGCCCCCAGACTTGGACTAATGCATTGCAGCTTGAGCCTGCGGTCCGCCTGCTGGCTCCTTTCCCTGCTCGTTCCCCGCCCAGCCCGACCCGTCACTTCCAATCACTCCAATACAAAACATTTTACCAGATCCATGTCGGCTGCCCAGTGGCCTTGCCTGGCTCTTGAACGTCAGCACCTGGCCATGAATTCAGACCTGCAGGGCGGAGGTGTGTGAACTCCAAGGTCAACAGCTCACCATCCCCTCTCACTCCAGGGCTTGAAGAACACCAACCTGTGCACGGCACCCTCCCCCGGCCGCCAGGGTCCCCACTCCTCCTCGCTCCCCATCTCCAGAGAAAGCCTCCGTGGACTATAGCCACCCAGAGTCCCTCAAGAATCACAGTTTCCTTATGGCGAGGGGACCACCATTTCTTGGGCGGCTCTGTGAAATCAGGTCCTTCGCGAATATTGGCTCAGCTCCTCCACGTAACACCCCAGGGAAGTGCAATGGCTGAGGCACCGAGCAGGCGTCCTTCCTCACTTGATCTCGCTCTGGATCTATCTACCCACCTATCCCAGTCACTGCGCACCTGCCATGGCCAGGCACCTCATGGATGGTGTATGGGGTGGGGGACACGAGCCTGGACCCCTGATACCTGGGAGCGGGACCTTGTTTGGAAATAGAGTCTTTGCAGATATAATCAAGATAAGATGAGGGCACACGCTAGTCCCATGCCTGTTGTCCTTATGAGAAGAGGGAAATAGCTCGGCCTGTGTGGCTCAGTGGTTGAGCATCAACCTATGAACCAGGAGGTCACAGTTCGATTCCAGGTCAGGGCACACGCCCCAGTTGTGGGCTCAATTGCCGGTAGGGGGCGTGCAGGGGGCAGCTGATCAAGGATTCTCTCATCATTGATGCTTCTGTCTCTCCCTCTCCTTTCCTCTCGGAAATCAATAAAAAAAATATTTTAAAAAAGAAGACACACACAGCGGGAAGGAAGCCATGTGAGGCAGTGCAGACATTGGAATGATGTATCCATAGGCCAAGGAATGCCAAGGGCTGCTGGCAACCACCAGGCACAGGAGGAGACAGGAGGGTCCTTCCTGGAGCGTGTGCACCCCGAGTTACCAGGACCTTTGTCTTTCTGGAGCCTTCTAGAATCCCTGAGTTCTAGATCCAGAAGTTGTCCATGAGGCACTGCACTCAGTCCCCCTCAGACCCCCCTCCTATAGCCCTCCTCCCCCCTCTTCCCACCCCTATCCATCCACCCCCCTTCCACCCGCTCCTTTCACCCCCACCGTTCACCCCCGCCATCCACCCTCACCTTCCACCCCCACCATCCACCCTCACCTTCCACCCCCACCGTCCACCCTCACCTTCCACCCCACCGTCCACCCTCTTTCTACCCCCACCGTCCACCCCACTTCCATCCCCTTCTTTCACCCTCACCTTTCACCCCCACCATCCACCCTCACCTTCCACCCCCTCCTTCCACTCTCCTTCTACCCCCACTGTCCACCCTCCTTCCATCCCCTTCGGTCCACTCTCACCTTCCACCCTCACCTTCCACCCCCTCCTTCCACCCTCCTCCTACCCCCCACCGTCCACCCTCACCTTCCACCCCTCCTCCCACCCCCACCGTCCACCCTCATGCTACAGTTGGGAAACTGGGGCCTCAGAGGGAAAGGGTCTTGTCCCAAACACATGGCCACGCCCTCTCTAAGCTTTGCTTAAGATCCTGGGCCCAGACTACTGGAACATACCGCATGGATCCTGAACGCAACCGTGGGCAGGAGTCAGGACATCTGGGAGCAGACCACAGGCCTCCAGGGGTGGGCAGACCAGGTGAGGGGCCGGAGGGAGCTCGCATACACTGAGCACGCATGTGCCAGCGCTGGGCCGGGTGCTGCTCATCCACCGGCACACTTGATGGTGCGATCGTTTCTGTCCATTTCACAGATGCGGACACAAAGCCTCAGAGGCGTAAAGGCGCTCGCCCAGGCTCACCTCCCTCCAGCCGGAGCCGGAGCCCATGCTGCTTGCCTGACCCCAGGCCTGTGCCATCCCGCCTCTCCATCGCTCCAGCCGCAGCCGTTCCCAGACCACACCCTCCCAAATATGAAACTAATTTGCAAACCAAGTGTTTGGTGCCATTGGCAAGAGGCACAGGCCTCGAGCTATTAGTGCACAGCAAGTGCTCAGCTGGGCTGCACAACAGGCATCCAGTGGGTGTTGGCAGCCCCCACCTCCCCCCGCGCCCCACAATATTTCAAGGGAGAGATTGAAGCCACATGTTTGGAGGCCATATGCTGATCTGATCGCTGGAAGGACGTTCCATATAAACAGCAGGAGGCACGGCCTGTCACTTGGCCTCACCTTTGGTCCCCGACCCAGGCTCCAGCCCCCAAAGCCAGCTAATGCCAACCCCTCCCCGACCCGAACATGGACTCCAAAATGCGGAGGCCCGCCGAGCCCGCCAGCTGCGAAGGGTTAAACCGCAGGCAGCAGGTGCAAGGCTGAGAAAAGACAGGTTCTCCTGGGCTCCGGGCGTGTGGATGGAAGAGACAAAGCCAGACGGTGGGGGCAGGCTGTGCTCTACCAGCCTGGCCTCCTCCCCTCCCATCGCCTGTGGAGTCTGGGGTCATGTCCCCACTTGCCCCCCTCCTCCCCCAGCACACCGTGTTCTCTCTGTGGGCCTCAGCATCTTCTAAGACGGGGGTTCTGGTCACGGGGCCTCTTCCAGCCTCAAGCTCTGCAGGTCCTGGGGCTGGGCCAGCTCCCCCTGGCAGGGGCTGAGCGTGGAACGCAGGCCCCTCCGAGCCCCAGGTGGGACCGCTGGGCCACACGGGCTGAGGGACTTGGGTGACTGGAGCCAAGGTAACACACGTGTGTTTCGAATTTGCTTTCAAGTGCTCTCCGTGCCTGCCTGCTCCGTCCCTCCCCCAGCCTCCTTGTTCCGGGCCGTAATCAGTTTGGATGGAGAACAGCAGACACGCTCGGGAGGGGTGATGTGTGGGGAGCAGTTGGGGCTGGGAATCATTTCGGGGGTTTTGTTACTTGCCAGCAGCTTGCGGCCCATCTGAGGGGAAGGGGCGTGGACATGTGGACATGGCTGTGTCCGGAGGGCAGGAGTGCTGGTCAGGGACCTGGGGGAGGGCTGCAGAGTCAGCCCCTGGGCCTCCAGCCACTGGACCCACCTCCTGGCTGAGCGGCCTTGGCTGTGGCACTTGACCTCTCTGAGCCTCAGTGGCCTCGTCTGCGAAAAGGGGCCTAGAGGCACACGCTGGCTGTAAAGATGAAATCAAAGGAGACTACGCAGGCTTAGCGCAGACCATGGTCGGCTGGCTGGGACGCCCCTGCTCTTAGGGCAGGAGGGCTGGGGGATGGGCTGCAAGACCATTGGCAGCGTAACACGGGCCTGGATATCAGGTCCCGCCACCTGCAGGCCCCGACTACCCACAGCCTGTCCGAGGTCGCACTGGGAGGGCCGCAGGCGTATGTGTGGGACCTGGGCCCGTCCTGTCCGGACCGTGGCTGCTGTCCCCCGCACCCAGCACCCAGCCTCTGCTCAGACACACGCAGGCTGCTTGCTCCCACTCAGCGACACCCCCATTTGGGGAATGAGAGGCTTAATTGTTTCTTGTGAATGGCACTGTAGATGCGGCAGGTCTCCTCCCAGGCTCCAGGCCACCCATTAGGGACCGGTTCAAAGTCACAGGGTCCCTTGAGAATCAGATGAACACTCTGTTCAATGCACTTCCCACAGCTCTGCCCAGAGTATCAGGGTCTCACACGCCCCCCCAGAGGCACTAAGTTGAGACCCCTGCTGAGGATTTGAACCCTATGCCCACCAGAGGAAGCCAGTGCCCAGGGTGAGAGAGAGCCTTGCTCTGAGCATGCTCCGGGGAGATGGCAGGGCCTTAGTGTCAGACGGTCAGGAGGGGTCAGCTCTCCCCCACTCTGCTCTGGGGCTGCCCTCGCATCAAAGACCTCCCCCTCCCCAGACCCCAGGGACATGGTTGCTTGGGCATGTCAGCCAGCAGGATGTGCAGAGACAGACTGGCCCCTCCACCCCCCGTTTTTTACAAATGGGGTAACCAAGGCTCAGAGAGGCTTCTTACCGCTCTTGCTCAGGCCTTGGTGTCTGAGGCCCAGAGCACTCAACGGGCCGGGAGCAGGAGCCCGGCCCATGGAGGGCCAGCGAGGCCCCGGGGAGGGTGTAGCCCCGCCCTTTCCCCACTCCTGTTGTGAGCAACTGATGGAAAGTGGCAACTCCGAAGGCAGAGGTTTCCGGCCTGCCAGATCGGAGCTGGGAGAACAGATGGCCAATTCATCCCACCAAACTTGGCACCTCAAACAAAAGAAACAATATGTGTTTGGCTCCCTAATCTTTTCCTCAGGTTCCCAGGCAGGTGACTGGAAAGTCTGATGACAAGAAAGCATCAACTCACTTCTCTCAGGACACAAACCACAAGCCAAGCCTGACCATTGTTCCGCATGTTCCCTCCACCCCACCCCTCTCTCCTCCCTCCTCCCGCTTCAGGGCTGTCCAGGCCTCTCAGCAGCCCAGTGTCTCCACCAGAGCCCATCCCCTGTGGGAAAGGGGTGGCAGGTGGGGACAGGGAGGCACCCATTCTTGGAGCATTACGCCCTTTCTCTCCTTTCATCCTCATATTAGCTCTATTATTGTCCCATTTTGTAGAGGGGAAACTGAGGCTCCAAGGGGTTAACCAGAGGCTGCATGGTCTGGGAGTGGCAGAGCCAAGGGTGAGAATAGCAGCTACTATGCATTGAGCATCTCCTGGGGAATAGAAGGGCAGGTGATCACCATCACCTCCACCTCCACCATCACCATCACCATCACCATCACCATCACCATCACCATCACCATCACCATCACCATCACCATCATCATCACCATCACCTCTATCACTACCACCTCCACCTCCACCATCACCTCTATCACTACCACCTCCACCATCACCATCACCATCACCATCACCATCACCATCACCATCACCATCACCATCATCATCACCATCACCTCTATCACTACCACCTCCACCTCCACCATCACCTCTATCACTACCACCTCCACCATCACCATCACCATCACCATCACCATCACCATCACCTCTGTCACTACCACCTCCACCTCCACCATCACCACCACCATCACCTCTATCACTACCACCTCCACCATCACCACCACCATCACCATCACCTCTATCACTACCACCTCCACCATCACCATCACCATCACCATCACCTCTATCACTACCACCATCACCATCACCATCACCATCACCATCACCTCTATCACTACCACCACCACCATCACCATCACCATCACCATCATCACCACCTCTATCACTACCACCTCCACCATCACCATCACCATCACCATCACCTCTATCACTACCATCTCCACCATCACCATCACCATCATGATCACCATCACCATCACCATCACCTCTATCACTACCACCACCACCATCACCATCACCATCATCACCACCTCTATCACTACCACCTCCACCATCACCATCACCATCACCATCACCTCTATCACTACCACCATCACCATCACCATCACCATCATGATCACCATCACCATCACCACACCTCTATCACTACCACCACCACCATCACCATCACCATCACCTCTATCACTACACCACACCATCACCATCACCATCACCATCATCACCTCTATCACTACCACCACTCCACCCATCACCATCATCCCACCTCTATCACTACCACCTCCCACCATCACATCACCATCACCATCACCTCTATCACTACCATCTCCACCATCACCATCACCATCATGATCACCATCACCATCACCATCACCTCTATCACTACCACCACCACCATCACCATCACCATCACCATCACCTCTATCACTACCACCATCACCATCACCATCACCATCATCACCACCTCAATCACTACCACCTCCACCATCACCATCACCATCACCATCACCATCACCATCACCATCACCATCACCATCACCATCACCTCTATCACTACCACCACCACCACTTTGTAGACCTGCCCCACGTTCTAGATCTCTGCAAGTTGGTGTGGCCTGGGAGCTGGGAACTGGGCATGAAAACGCTCCTGTGGAAAAGCCTGATCATGTGGCCAAGGTTTCCTGCAGAGTTGTGAAGTTTGGCGGGGGGTTGGGGGTGGGGGAACAGGGAGGTGGGGGGGTCTTTTATAAGCCCTGGGGATACATGACTACAGCTCTCAGTTACTGATCACCTACTGTGTGTCTGGAACTTGGTAAGTGCTTCACATGGACCCTGATTTGTTGGTACAATTGTCCTGGTTTCACAGATGAAAAATCAGAGGCATGGAGAACGATGTGTCAAAGCTGCACAAGCCGTTAAGGGCCCGAGAGAGGACTCTTTCCACTGCCTCAGCTGTTTCTCTTTGCCTCCACCCCAGCCCAGCCCCACACCCGAGGGCAGTAAGAGGCCCATGCAGGGAGAGGCAGGGGAAGGAGCTATGCCCACAGGTGTCAGCAGGTCTTCCCGTGGTGGCCAGACCTGGGCCTGGCGCCACTCTGCCCCTGCCTGTCTGTTCTCCCCATGTGGGATGGTGGCTGGTACCAGCTGGGGTGGGGTGGGGGCCCCTCACGTGTCTGGGCCCCGCCAAGACCCCACCCTGGAGACCCAGAGTCTGACTCCCAAAGGCGGCAGTCATTCCCACCTGGGATCCCTGGATAGGGTGGGTGGGGCTCCGGAGACCAGGCCTGGCTAGAGGCCTGCGAAGCTGGGGACACCAGCGGAGGCAGTGGAGCATGAGCCTCCAAGCCTGGGGACCAGGTCTCCTGTTGTCCTTTCTCTCTTTGCAACTAGAGCTAGTTGGCTCTCTGACTCTTCTCTGCCTCTGGACCACTCAGAGGTCGAGGGATTTGTGGTGCGATGGGGAAGGCCGGGATGGGAAGCCAGGAGACTGAGCTGTGGCCTCAGCTCTGCTAGGGGCCCTGGCACATCCTTTGCCCTCTCTAGGCCTCAAGCTCCTGGCCCTACCTACTGGCACCCATTTAGAGCCCTCAGACCCTTCACACCTGGTGCCCAGGCCATCCCAGAGCAACGAGGAGCTCAGAAGGCAATGTCTGTCTGTCCTCTCCACACAGAGAACCCCAGAGGCAGCTCCTGGTGCTCAGTGGAGAGGGATTTCAAGGGCAAAATAAATAAAGCGTGGACGTGCCTCTTGCTGACAAGCTCCAGGCCTGTTAGCATGGCCGCTGCTCCTACTGTGCCTCCCACCCTCTGGGACCTGGGAGCCTCTTCTCAGCCACCCAGCCCTTCCCAGGCCGCCTTCCTCCCCGGCTTCTGCTGGGGGAGTTGCTCTAAGACGGGGTCTGGGAGGATCAGATGACAGGCTGTCAACTATAGGAAGATGGTAAATGCAACCAGGAAGCAACTTGGCTCTTACCAAGGGTGTCACCACCACCACCAATAGCCCAGTCCACCATCACCTCCCCAGTCCACCATCACCCCCGCCATCCCTCCACGATCACCCCCCACTCCACCATCACCCCCCACCCTACCATCACCCTCGCCACCCCTCCACCATCACCCCCACTCCACCATTACCCCCCACTCCACCACATTATCACCCCTCACTCCACCATCACCCCCCCACTCCACCATCACCATCCCCACTCCACCATCACCCCCCACCCCTCCACCATCACCCCCACTCCACCACACCATCACCCCCCACTCCACCATCACCCCCACTCCACCACACCATCACCCCCCCACTCCCACCATCACCCCCCCCCCCCCCCACTCCACCATCACTCCCCCACTCCACCATCACCCCCCCCACCCCCCCCACCCATCACCCCCACTCCATCATTTACCCCCCACTCCACCACATTACACCCCCCACTCCACCATTACCACCCCACTCCACCATCACCCCCCCACTCCACCACCATCCCCCCCCCATTCCACCATCCCATCCCCACTCCACCATCACCCCCGCCACCCCCCCCATCACCCCCACCCCTCCTCCACCACACCATCACCACCCCCCCACTACACACCATCACCCCCCACTCCACCACACCACCATCACCCCCCACTCCACCATCACTCCCCCACTCCACCATCACCCCCGCCACCCCTCCACCATCACCCCCCCACCATCACTCCACCATCACCCCCGCCACCCCTCCACCATCACCCCCCACTCCACCATCACCCCCCGCATCACCCCTCCACCATCACCCCCCCTCTCCACCATCACCCCCACTCCACCATTACCCCCCATTCCACCATCACTCCCCCACTCCACCATCACCCCCCCCACCCCCCCACCATCACACCCCCACTCCACCATCACTCCCCCACTCCACCACCCACCACCCCCCCACTCCACCATCACTCCCCCCCCCACTCCACCATCACCCCCGCCCACCCCTCCACCATCACCCCCCACTCCACCATCACCCCCCCCACTCCACCATCACCCCCCCCACTCCACCATCACTCCCCATTCCACCATCACTCCCCCACTCCACCATCACCCCCCCACTCCACCATCACTCCCCCACTCCACCATCTCCCCCGCCACCCCCCTCCACCATCACCCCCCACTCCCACCATCACCCCCCCACTCCACCATCACCCCCCACTCCACCATCACCCCCCATTCCACCATCACTCCCCCACCACCACCATCACCCCCCCCCCCACCCCTCCACCATCACCCCCCACTCCACCATCACCCCCCCCCCCCTCCACCATCACCCCCCACTCCCACCATCACCCCCCCATTCCACCATCACTCCCCCACTCCACCATCACCCCCCCCACCCCCCTCCACCATCACCCCCCCACTCCACCATCACTCCCCCACTCCACCATCACTCCCCCACTCCACCATCACCCCCCCACTCCACCATCACCCCCCACTCCACCATCACCTTCACCACCTGACTCTACCATCACCACCACCGCCATCATTTTCAACAGCACCTCACCTTCACTACTTAGAGCTCAGCTCAAATGTCACTTCCATATAGCAGCCTCCTCAGACCACTTAAAGTAGGGCCTCCTTCTGACCCTCTTCCCCATCACACACACAGACACACAATGGAAGGTTATTCCTTGAAGGCAGCGACCTTGTCTGATTTGTTCACTGCTGCATTAATGCCTGAACGAATGAATGAATGAATGTATCTGAGCCTATACTAATGGGCTTGACTTAGTGTGGAATGCCAAGGAAAGTGTCTCTGAAGGAAGAGTTGGGGGTTGACAAGTGGACGTCTGCAGAGAGTGTGTGCGTTCTGAGAACCCACAGTAAGTAGGTTGGGGTGGCTGAAGGCCGTGGTGCGAGGAGCACAGGTGCGTGCGACCAGAGCAGCAGGCAGGGCCCTGTAAGAATGTTGAGAATGTTGGTCTATATCCTCAGATCAATGGACACGTTGCAGAGTTTTAAGGCTTATGACCAGACATGTATTTCCGATTTCAGAGAGGAAGGGAGAGGGAGAGAGAGATAGAAACATCAATGATGGGAGAGAATCATTGATCGGCTGCCTCCTGCACGCCTCCAGACTGCAACCCGGGCATGTGCCCTTGACTGGAATCAAACCCATGACCCTTCAGTCCATAGGCTGATGCTCTATCCACTTAGCCAAACCAGCTAGGGCTGGACATGTGCTTCTGGAAGGTCACTTTGGCTCACTCTGAGGACTGGATGGCCAGGGGGTGGGGGACAGGAGGTGTGTGGCACTGCTGAGGGGCTTCTTGCTTGCTGTTGTTCAAGAGCAAAGGGTAGAGATGGCTCTAGTTTGGACCAGAGTAGTGGGTATAAAGATGGAGAGAAATGAAGAGAGTCAGGAACTATAAGATGTGAAAATCACAAGGACTTGAGGATGGGTGAGACATGGGAGTGAGGAGAAAGATGCTGCCTAGGTTTAGACTTCCATGGCTGGATGGTGGCAGTGCTGACCAGGTGGTGGATGGAGGAGACCAATGCCTCATGAGGATAAGAGCGCTTCCATCGTTATCACTATTATTGTTGACTAGTGGCCTGGTGCACAAAATTTGTGCATGGGGGGTGTCCCTCAGCCCAGCCTGCACATTCTCCAATCTGGGACCCCTCGGGGGATGTACAACTGCCGGTCTAGGCCCCACCAATGCCCCCCCCTTGCTGGTCTGCTTGCCCCCAACTGCCCCCTCCCTTTAGGCCTGATCACCCCTAACTGCCCCCCCCCCCCCCCCCCTGGGCCTGCTTGCCCCCAACTGCCACCCCCTGCCAGCATGATTGCCCCTAACTGCCTCTGCCTTGGCCCCGCCACCATGGCTTTGTCTTGAAGGATGTCCGAAAGGTCTCCTGGAAGGTCTCCCCGTCTAATTAGCATATTACCCTTTTATTAGTATAGATATCCTAATATACAAAACCTTGAGTCCATCATATCCACAATGACCGGGAGGCTCGACCAATAGGAAGTCAGTCCTACAGTCAGTGCTGGGTTGCCACTGACTGCTATGGTTGCAGGCACGGTTACCCATCACTGACTGCTGAGGGGGCTGCAGATCAGGCCCGGAGAGAGGCCTGAAGAGAGAAGCAGGGTCTGATCCATAGCCTTTGTGGCAGCTGTTGATCAGCACTTGCCTCTCTTTCTTTCTGGGCCTGGTCAGCAGCCGCACCTCCATTTCTCTCCAAGCCTCCACCGGGGCTGCTAATCAGCCCCACCTTTCTGATCAGGCCCCGTTGATAGGCCCAGAGACGCTGACTGGCATAGGAATCGACCAATCAGAACCAAATCTGGGTCAACTGATGGGTCAATGGCTGCCTAGGAGGTGAAGCTTTTGATGCTGACTGGCATAGAAACCGACCAATCAGAACCAAATTGGCTGGCAGAGGAGGGAAGTTGGGGGTGAGAACAGGCCTGGAGGGGAGGGCAGTTAGGGGTGATCAGGCTGGCAGGCAGAAGTGGTTAGGGGCAATCAGGCAGGCAGAGAGGTGAGCAGTTAGGAGCCAGCAGTCCCGGATTGTGAGAGGAATGTCGGACATCCCCTTAGGGGTCCCAGATTGGAGAGGGTGCAGGCTGAGCTGAGGGACACCCCCCGCCCCAGTGCACGAATTTTGTGCACCGGGCCTCTAGTGTAATCCTCTCTAATAAAATGGTAATATGCAAATTAACCATCACTCTGCTACATAAAGCCACGCCCACCAGCCAATCAGGGTGGGTATGCAAATTAACCCCAGCCAAAATGGCTACAGCCACAGAGAGCAAGGTTTCCCAGGTAACAGAGCAAGCCAAGCTTTCCATAGCCGTTGCAGGCCTAAGCCTCCACTCAAGCTACAAAGTTTCAATTATAGAAGGTAAACAAATTCAAACAGAAATGGGGGCAGAACGGAGCTTGAGAGAGCAAGCCAGGGTTGCCGGCGGCAACAGGGGAAGCAAAGCTTTCCGCACACCCTGGCCGGGCCCACCCGCTTAAGGCTACAAAGTTTCAATTGTAGAAGGTGAATTAACTGCCACAGAAATGGCTGCCACCCCGGAGGGAGCAGCAGGCTTGGCTCCGCTCCAGGCTACAAAGTTTCAATTGTAGAAGGAAAATAAATTCCAGATACCAGGACCTCCGCTTGGGTCGCCAGGGGGTGTGGCCGGCCTGCAAACCACCACAGGCCCCTCGCTCAGGCCCCACGCCCCAAGGGAACCCCACCCTGATCCGGGACACCCTTCAGGGCAAACCAGCTGGCCCCCACCCCTGTACCAGGCCTCTATCCTATCTAATAAAAGAGTAATATGCAGATTGATCATCATTGCAACACACAATATGTCTGCCCCCATGTGGTCAAAGATCCTGCCCCCATGTGGACACAAGATGGCCACTACAAGATGGCCAGCAGGAGAGGGCAGTTGGGAGGCACCCGGCCTGCAAGGGAGGGCAGTTGAGAGGGACCAGGCTTGCAAGGGAGGGCAGTTGGAGGTGATCAACCCTGCAGGAGAGGGCAGTTAGGGGTGACCAGGCCGGCAGAGGAGGGAAGTTGGGGGCAAACAGGCTGGCAGGGGAGCAGTTAAGCATCAACCAGGCTGGCAGTGGAGTGGTTAGGGGGTGATCAGGCTGGCAGGCAGAAGTGGTTAGGGGCAATCAGGAAGGCAGGCAGGCAAGCAGTTGGGAGCCAGCAGTCCTGGATTGTGAGAGGGATGTCCGACTGCCCGTTTAGGCCCGATCCCCGTTTAGGGCCTAAATGGGCAATCGGACATCCCTCCAGGAGTCCCAGATTGGAGAGGGTACAGGCTGGGCTGAGGGACAACACCCCTCCGTGCACGAATTTCGTGCACCGGGCTGCTAGTAATATAATAACAGTGATAACTCATATTATTGGAATGTTACAAGAGGCTATGCATCATACTAAGTGAAGTAATCTGTCGAAGTCACATAGGTAGTGTCTTAGTTTGGGTTCCCCAGAAGGATTCAAATGCAAGTGGTTTATCTGGGGAGGGAAATTGCGGAGTGGGGACATGAAACAGGGAAGGGAAGGCAGCCAATGAAGCGTATGTTATCAAACAAGTTACTACTGTGGGAAAATGGAGCTGAATCTTGTTGGGACCTCTGGGATCCAGGAAAGAAGACCCACAACAGAGGCATTCCCCCAATGATGAGGAAGCTGGGCTCCTTAGACACCAACTCTGGCCAGTCATTGGTTGGAGGCTGCTCCCAAGGGGTGTGGATTCCCCATCTCATCCAGCCTTCCACACATGGGGACAGAGAAAGCTCAGTGGCAAGAGAAAGCCCTCAGGCAAGAAGATTTAGGTTCTGGCAGTTGGGGGGCAGACCTGTGTGCACTGAGATGGTAAGGAAGGGGTGATATGGGGAGAGAATTCACAGCATCTGCGACTGTCGGAAGTGGTAAGATAAGCACATATCCAGGTCTTTTGGATTTCAAAGTCTACCAATGGATGAGCATATGGGTGAATGGATGAATGAATAAACAGATAGACACATGGGCAGATATATGAATAGGTGAACAACTGATTGGAAGGTTAGGTGTTCAAAGAAAGGGAGAATTAAGTGGGTGAGCAATGGCTGAATGGGTGGCTGTTGGAATGGGTGGGTAGATGAAGCGAGTTCATACCCCACCTCCCACCTTCAGGAGATCCTCAGTCTCTAAGTCTCAGAGGCATCCCAGCTGTGGTCTCATGTTGATGACCAAGCACATCAGGAATGAAGTTCAGGGAGGAGGGCAGATTGGCGGGGGGCGGGGGGGGGCGGGCTGTAGCAGAGGGTGTAGGTTGGGGGAAGCCTGTGAGATGGAACTGGAGGAGGAGGGTGGCACCCACTGCGTCTTGTGCCTGGAATGGTGCTGCCCTGCCCAGAGCTGGCTGGGCACCGGTCCAGGAGACAACATCATAGGGCTGGCTCTGGCATGTTCACTCCCCCTACCCCCCACCCAAGCAAGGCAGTGGCTGCAGGAGGAGAGAGCAGCGCTGGCTCAGGAGGCTGGGAAAGAACCCTGACATCAGGACAGGGAGTCCCATCATCCTGGCAGAGCGGAGTGGAGCCAAGCGACACGGGTTCCAGCCCAAGCACAGCTGATGGGCTCAGCTCTGCCAAGTTTCACGGCCTGGGGCACGTTTTTATGACTGAGGGATAATGAGAGGCAGGCATCGTAGTTCTGGTCTTTCCCTGGTGCAGCGTGTGTGTGTGTGTGTGTGTGTGTGTGTGTGTGTGTGTTTGGTTGTGTATGCTAGGAGATTCGGCACGTGTGAGATTGTGTGTTAGCATGCGTGTGTATCTTGCAAGTGTGCTTGAATAGGGGCCCATGTGTTTGTGTGTAAGGAGTACATTTGTGTACATGTAATTGTGTATGTGTGTATGAGTAGGTTTACATCTGCATGAGCATGCTTGTGGGTAAAGGCATTCACATCTGTGTCTTGGTGTTTGCACACGTGGGAACTAGTCTGTGCACGAGTGTGCATGTGGACCCGAAGGCTCCTCAGGGAATGGACTTCAGGGAATGAAGGGCCCTCCCTCTTTGGCTGCAGCCTTATCTCTTACCACCCGCTCCGTGGCTTCACACAAACTTCAGAAGCGAAACAATCAGTAGTTTTGCAAGCATTCCAGGCTCTTTTGGACCTCTGAGATTCTGCCTGGAATGCCATCCTCTTCTTTTCTGCTGAGTGCAACTCTGGTTCATCTTCCAGGTCAAGGTTTCACACCCCCTGTGCTATCTTCCTGGCCACCTCAGACTCCTTGCTGCTTCTCAGGCATCCCCTCCCCATCCCCCACCTCACCCCCGCCTCATAGCCCTCTGAGGACAGGATCTGTATCTCATTTCTTTCTGGATCCCCATGGCTGGAACAGGATCTAGCGTGCAGTGGGATAAATGGATGGATGGATGGATGGATGGATGGATGGATGGATGGATGGATGGACAGATAGGCAGATGGGTAGATTGGATGGGTGGATGGACAGATGGATGGACAGACAGATGGATGGGGGGGTGGATGGACAAGTGGACAGATGGCTGAGTAAATGACTAAGCCTGGTACTTCTGCTCTAGAATCCTGGATGCTGACGGCAGACTGCTTGTAGCTCTTCCTTAGCTTTTGTTTCTCTGCTCAAACAGCCTCTTTGCTTGCAGACGAAGGCTGCAACCTCAGAGCCCTCGCTTTCTCCCCTCTCAGCCCTGGCTCCTGGGAGGGCTGGCTCCAGAGTGGCCACCTACCTCACGAAGGAGCAGATTAGGCCTGAAGAGGCCTTGCTGAGTGGCTCAGGGTCGCCCCTGCTTGTGCTCAGGGCTTTCAAAGGCTGGGGAGACTGCGGGGGAGGGGCCTGACTTCAGCCCCGCTGCTAAGTGGGCAGGGATTGTGTGCCCTCCAGGCCTTGACTGCAGGCAGCTTAAGGCAGGGCCCTAGGAGTTTTGAGACAGGAAAATGGTGTTTTGTCTTGTTAATGCATTCACTTGGCTTTGAACTGGAGAGTAGTCAGGTGTCCCCAGACGGCTGCTTTGAGCCGAGGTAGGGAGGGGGCAGGCAGTCAGGCCTGGATTACAGAGGCCTTCCCCAGGGAAGGGGGCCTTTGATGGGGCCGGTCTGTTGTCCGAGTCTGCTTTGCTGGTGGCGGAGCCCTAATGAGGGGAAAGGGCTGTTCTGAGGCATTCCCTGCTCTCCCTGGGGCAGCAGGCGGAGCCTCCTTTGATGTTGCAGTCCTTAAGCCAAGTGGGGACTAATTGCCACAAGGTACAGAATGTTCTGGTTTCTTGGGGGGTCTGCAGCTTGCTCACAATGCCACAGCCACCCTGGGGTGGGAAAGCAGCCGCTCCCGATGTAAGACAACTCGGGAGGGTCGAGCTGTTTTGGGGTTGGCTTTTTCATGCTCACAGACCCACGCACAGAACGGGAAACACGCTCTACACCACGCAAGCACACAACTTTGTAAACAGTATTATGTTAGAAAACATACATGTTTTGAAAACCCAGGCGTCTGTGGGGTGGGAGGGATCGTGGCAAAGAGAAGAGGAAGCAGCTGGTCCAGACAGACTCGCATTCTGGTTCCAGGTTTGCCACTTGTTCGCTGGGCCAGGTCACTGACGTGTCCAGAGGGCTTCCTGCCACTGGGGCCAGCACTGGGTGTGAACAATCACCTTGTACACGGTGATGACCTGACAGGTGAAAACAATGCCTGATTCCATGTGAATGTCTGACTACTGAGCTTCACCTATTCCACAGAAATGTACTGAGCGCCTCTCCTATGCCAGGCACCCCCCATTGCAGGGCAGGAGCATGTGTTAAGCAGAAAATCAAGCAGACGATCTCCCCTTTACAGTTGTAATCTGGGGTATGAAGAATGGAGGCCTATGGGGAGATGGCCAGTGGGGGAGTCAGCCCCTCCATAACCTATGGGATCTGAAAAATCAACCCTTCTCAATTGAATATACACAGAGTGGCCAGATTATTATGATCTCTGAACGCATAATAATCTGGTCACTCAGTGCATATCTATATATATATAAAAGCCCAGTGACTGGAATGGTGGAACGACCAGAATGACCAGAATGACTGGTGGCTATGACTTGCACTGCAGCAGCTAACTGGCCTGATCCAGGCCCCAATTGGCAACCCCCTGGCCGGCCCGGCCCCCAATCTGCCCCCACAGCCCCTCCCTGCTGCCGGCCCAGCCCAAAGGGCCCCCATCGGGGTGGGCCAGCAGACCCCACCCGTGCACGAATTCGTGCACTGGGCCTCTAGTCCTATATAATAAAAGGCTAATATGCAAATTGTCCCCTTGACCAGGAGTTCGACAAGCAGGCAGGCTGGCCAACCGCCCATGTCCCCTCCCCCTGGCCAGGCTGGCTGGACCCCACCCATGCACGAATTCATGCACCAGGCCTCTAATACACACACACACACACACACACACACACACACACACACACACACACACTGAGTGGCCAGATTATTCTGACCACCCCATCAGTACTTCGTTGGGCCACCTTTTGCCTTCAATACTGCGCCGATTCTTCTTGGCATTGACTCCACGAGATGCTGAAAGGTGATGCGAGGAATCTGACACCATGCCTCATGAATAGCACTGTCCAGTTCTGTGAGATTTGATGGCTGTGGAACCAGCTGCCTGATGGCTCGTTTAACTTCGTCCCACAAATGCTCAATTGGATTGAGATCTGGTGATGGTGGGGGCCACCTAAGAAAGGTAAAGTCTCCCTCATGTTCTTGAAACCACTCCTGCACAATACGAGCACCGTGGCATGGCGCATTGTCTTGTTGGAAGAAGCCATCTCCATTGGGATACGCCATCAACATGATAGGATGAATTTGATCAGCAACGATACTTAGGTATGTTGTGCTATTCAGATATTGTTCCACATGAATTAAAGGGCCCAAATCATGCCAGGAAAACATGCCCCAAACCATAACACTGCCCTCACCAGCTTGAAGGGTTGTACTCATGCATGTGGGGTGCATGCTTTCATGCTGTTTCCACAAAATTCTCACTCTGCCATCTTCATGATGCAACTGGAAACGTGATTCATCAGACCACATGACTTTTTTCCAATGCTCAACTGTCCAATCCTGTGTTCCTGTGTGAATTGGAGACGTTTTATCTTGGTAACTGCAGACAGCAAAGGTGTTCAAACAGGCCTTCAGCTTCCATATCCCATACGATGCAGTGTATGGCTAATTTGCGTACAAATGTTAGGTGGTCATAATAATATGGCCACTCAGGGTATATATATATACCCTGAGTGGCCATATTATTATGCGTTCAGAGATCATAATAATCTGGCCACTCAGTGTAAAGTGCTTTGTAAATACAACTTCATTTCATTCCCACCACCCCCACCCTTCTAACCTTGTTCAACATCTTTTTGAATCAGGAGCATCTTTCCATGATAACCCAGGTGGACAGCACATTTTCTGGGTGTTGACTGGAATCCTGAGAAGTGGACCCATAAAGGGTTGTGGGCTTGCCTAGGTCACATAGGCAGGAGGGGGCTAGCCATGGAGCCACTGGCTGGGGACTCTAGGGTGAGACCCTGGCTCCTGCGTCATGGCCAGATTCAGACTCTGAGTCTCCTCCTCTGGAGCAAAACTCTGGCGAGTCCGAGGCCTTTCAGATTCTAGAGCATCTAAGGAAGGGGTTGTGCCAGGCCTGCCCTGGCCTGGGGCTTGTTGGTGCTCCCGACTGCAAACCGAGTCCCGAAGCCCAGAGTCCAGCTGTCCAGGTAGGCGTCTGGGCAGTGGCCACATGCGCTGCAGCTGGGACGGGTGACGGGCGAGGCGTGCCTTCCCTGCTGGCTGATGTCATGAGCTCATTAGAGCAACGGGGTTTATAGTACAAGGCAACTGTCCAAACAATAAATTAAGCCGCACAATTTAGCACTTAATTATCCTCTCTCTCGTCTACTTCACTCTTGTTCCCTGGGTGTCTGTCTGGGCCCTCCAGCGAGGTGGTGAGATCTTCCCGCTGCCTCACACCCCACAGACGATCCATCACTCAGCCCCGCTGGTGCCATCTCGGGAACATCCCTCAAATACTTTCCCTTCTCCACGCCCTGATGGCCTTGACCTCAGCCGGGCCTCACTCTCTCCTCTGGATGATTGCCACCTCAGTTCCTCCAGCTCCCATTCCCCTCTCCGCTGTGCCCAAGTGGCACAATGGTGACTTCCCTCAGCCCTGGCATTCGAAGCTCCCGTGCCCAGGGTGCCCTGCCTGCCTTACCAGGCTCCCCTCCCAGACCCTGCACCGCCCCCCCCCCCCAGACCCCGCACCACCGCCCCCCCTCCCCCCCGCCGTCATCCTGAGGAGCTAGCAGCTGGGCCCAGGGAGGGGCCGAGCCCAAGTCCAACAACATCAGCCCATGATCGTCCACACACGTCGTCCTCTCTAGGTGGACAGCCACCCCTCACACGCGCACCCCTCACACTCACCTTGCGGATTCACGCCTGGCACAGTCTTCAGCTCTGGAATCTCCTCCTTCATGAAGCCCGCGGGCATTTTCTTGGCGACCCCACAGCTGAGACCCCTCATTGCCTCCGCCCCCAGGGCCATCTCTTAGGGTGCTGGACGGTGGGGAGGCCTGCCGGGGACCATGACATGAACAATAAGACCCGCAGCCCGTGGAGAGCACCCTTGTGCCCATTCCCTTTGGAGTTTCACAGTTACAGCCTCACCATCAAGCCCAGGGAGCTGCGATCAAGGTCCTCACAGCGGGGGAGGCTGGGGTTTGGATTCCAGGTCCCCATTTGGCCGACTTGGCCTAAGTCTGGAAGGGCAGGGGCAGTGTGCCCGGCTCAGGGAGAACAGGCCGGAGGACTGCAGGGGGCACAGGCCGAGGGGGGGCATTGGGGATGGGCAAGGGCCCCCATTTGACCCTGAGAAACTTGGCACCGCACTGATCACTCCCTTCTGCTCTCCCATTTTACAGTTGGGCAAATGAAGGCTCAGAGAGAAGGACGAAGGAACAGGAAACAAAGCTGAAGAGGAACAGGGACCAAGCCAGAATCAGGTGTCTGAGTCTGATGCCGCGGCCTGGGCTGTGCAGAGACCACACCGCGCCCTCCCCCGCTCCCCTTCCTCACGCACTGGGTGAGGACATCCCCGCACGCTGCCATCCCTGCACGCCACAGGGCCAGCGTCTCCAGGAGTTAAAGTTAAGGGGCCCCTGTCTGGTTTGCTTGCAGCCACGCTTGCCTGGCCCACGGGGAGGGCTCAGTCCACACTCGCCGAGTGGCTGAACGAGTAAGTGAACAAGCACGGAACAGTATCATCTCTTCCCAGCAGGACCCAGAGGAATGGCTAAGGACCCATCTTAGCCCTTCATGCTCACAGACTCCCCACAACCACCCTGCGAGGCCAGCGCCATCACGCCCATTTTACAGACGGGGACGCCGAGGCCCATAGGGAGGTGCGGTTTGCCCAAAGCTCTGAGGTTAGAAAGCAGCTCCCAGGAGCCTGAGGAAATAAAGCATTGCGGGGCGGGGGGGGGGGGGGGGGGGGGCTGTTTGTTTAAGGAAAGGATGTTTTCCTTTTGGTGTGTAAACAGGAGGTCAGTTCGCGAGAAGCCATTGTAAATATCATCCCTTCTCCTGGGGGCCTGTCCGCTTACTTTCCGTTATTTACCAGCGTTCCGCTGCGCATGGATCCAAGAACCTGTCCTCCAGTGGGACAAAGACATGTGTGCGTTGGGGGGGGGGGGGGGGGGGGGGTAGGGCAGCAGTGCCCTGGAAGCAGGGGCGGGGGGTAGGGGGGGTGGGGGGGCTGGCCAGGAACTGGGCACCGAGTCCAGGCACGGCGGCCCTTCCAGCACCTCCCTTCCGGTGGAGAGGCAGGTTGGAGTTCCCGCAGCTTGTCCCTCATTTCCATAAGGGGGAGCTTGTGCACAGGAGATTCCCTCCAGGCCGGTGCACGGGCATCCAGGGACCTGCTCCCTGCGGCAGTGGCCAGCTGGGTCTCCACAGGCATAGGCCCGAGTCCAGCCTCCCGCCTCCCGCCTCCTGCCTCAGTGAGAGACTAGGTGGGCAGCCACGGGCATGCATTCAGGCTATTCCCCCCACCCACCCCCCCCACCACCCGAGGAACCCAGAGAAACCAGGGACAAGGCCCCACGTGGAAAGAGCACGGCTTTGGAGCCGGACGGGATGGGACTCACCTCAGCGCCATCACGGACTGGCCACAGGGTGGTCCCTTTCCTTGGACCTCCGTCTCCTCATCTGTAAAATGGACATGCCAACTTTAGAAGGATGACAGAGGGGCGACTACTGTGCCTGGAGCCCAATAAATGCTTCAAAATAAAGGCCTATCGCTATGACAATGGTCATCTGGGTTATTTATGCAGGTCCTCACCCTCCCAGAGATTCCTGCTCACAGGGCTTGGGTTTGCAAATGCAGAACCAGGTGCTTCACTTAACAGAAATGATGACAAAGCAAAAAGAGACTATTTTAGACGGGGGCGGGGGTTGGGGGGAGAGAGGGAAGAGTCTCTATAGCTGAATTCTTCGCCCAAATTCAATAGCCAGGTTCTCTTCTTTTTGAACGCTAACCCCCTCGTCCACACAGATGGTTGTTGTTGGTTTTTTTGGGGATGGGGTGGGGTGGGGATGTTAGTGACTATGGCAGGTGCTGTTTCATTCCTGACTTGCTGTGGTCCTCGGTCTGAATCACCCTGTCTCCTTCCATTTGGTTCCTGCCAGCAAGCAGAGCACATATGTCACGGCCCCCTCGCCCTGGGAGGAGGGCCCTCCCGCAGGCCGCCTCCGCACATGGTCTCGGAGCCGCTCGGGGGCAGAGAGACCGCAGCCAGCGCCCCCTGTGCCCCTGGGCTGCCGTCGTAACCTTCTCTTTTTTTCCCCAAAATGGAAAGAGCATTTCTCCCTGGTCATTGTATGGATTTGCGTGATCACCACCACAACCAAGACACAGCCCTGCCATCACCACAGAGCTATCCCTCCTTCTCTCCCTTCATGTCGCTCACAGCCCTCTGCCCTTCCCCTCTCCAACCCCCCGGCAACCAGTGACCTGTTCTCCATCTCTAAACATTCGCCACATGGAGAGACAGAGATCTCTCTGGAGCCGGAGAATGAGCGCAGCCATTGGGAACTGGAAGAGCAGAGGCAACCGGGCCTCACGTTCCGCCTCCAGAGGAAGGCAGCCTCCCCACCGTGATCTCAGCCCACGTCAGGCTCTGACCTCCGGGACTGTTCCATAATAAAACGGGGTTGTTTCAGGCGGCTGCGTTGCGGTGATTTGTTACAGCAGCAGGAGGAAGCTGATGCAACCCTGCGACGAAGATCCTCGCACAGAAACCCCTGCGTACGTACGTTCCCGGCTCTTCCCTCAGGATCGGATCCTACAACTGGCGAGTCCCAGGGTCTGTGCTCATCGACTCCTCCCCCAAAGGACCCCGCGGCCTTGCTGCCGTCAACACCGGCTCCTCCATGCAACACATGTCCTTGAAGCCGCCTGCATTCTCTCGTGTGTGTGGATCCTGCATATGTGCATACAGAGGCGAGGGGAGAGGAGAGCCAGGCAAAAGCTTTCTCTGAAGCATCCTAAGTTGCCCTGTCCAGTATGGCAGCCACTAGCCAAGCGTGGCTCCTAAGCTCTTGACATATGACTACTCCAACCTGAGATATGCTGTAAGTATAAAATACCCTGGATTGCAAATCCTTAGTGCTATAAAAAAGAGAGAGAGAGAAAGAGAAATATCAATCAGAACGTCAAACCTCAGGGAAGGCGACAGTGGGGGTAAGGGGGGAGAGATCAACCAAAGGACTTATATGCATGCATATAAGCCTAATCAATGGACACAGACAACAGGGGGATGGGGGCAAGAATGGGAGGTGGGGGGTAATGGGGGAATAAGGACACATATGTAATACCTTAATCAATAAAGAAATTTTTTTTTAAAAAAAAGGAAAGGAAGGCAAAGAAAAGGAAGAAAGGACCTCAGGAGTGATGTTTCAAACTGATTGTACACTGAGATTATATTATTTGGATATCTGTTGGGTTAAGTAAATATATTAATAATGTGAATGTTACCTGCCTCTCCCTTCTTTTTTTAATGTGGCTACCAGAAAATTTTAAATTACATCTGTGGCTTGCATTTGTGGCTCACACTGTGTTTCTATTGGTCAGTGTGGGGCCAAACTCCCTCACCCACAGCCCGTTATGATCAGCCGTGGGCAGTGACAGGGTAGCGGCCAGAGCCAGGGCCTCGGCTCTCAGCCACCGCAGGCGAGTCCGCCAGGCCCTGTGGTCCTGCTCTCAGCAGCCAGTGCCCAACCACAGACCCCACAATGCGGCGGAAAGTGCTGGGGTCAGAGAGACCTTGGTTTGAATTCAGCTCCTCTGGAATTTTCTTGTCTTTGGCCTTTTATCCAATTTAGTTTCCTTATGCACGAAATGGGGAAATAGCCCCATAACACTCAGGGAGGCGTTCCTTTATTCTACCAACTTCTATCAAACCTACTGTGTGCCAGGCACTGCTCGAGGCCCTGCCTGGCTCTGCATCAGCCCAGGAGGAGCCGGCACGGTGTTCTGGCACTCAGCCCTCTGCCCTGCCTCCAGAAACACTCTCTATCGCTAAGAACGTTTCAGTGGTACGTTTGATGACCCCACTGGTTCTCTGAGATAGAATGGCAGCTCCAGGCATGGGTTTGAATCCCCCTCAGCCACCACTTTATGACTTTAGCTAAGTCATTCTTTTCTCTGTTCCTCTATTTCCCCATCGATAAAATGGGTCTGCTAACATTACCCAGCCCGCTAGCCTGCTGTGAGCGTTAACCCAGATAGCACACACAGAGGGGGGCGCTAAGGGGGAGCTGCTATTATTATTGCTGTTATTGCTATCATTAACGCCATCATTTCTTTGCCTTGGAACCCCAGTGACTGCAGGGTGCTCCCAGGAGCGGAGAGGGAAGGCCTGGAAAGTCTTGATAGTCTGCACAGAATGAGCTAAGCCCTCAGGCCTCTGTCCATGTGATGAAGACATCGCTGGCCATCTTGGGGCTCATGTCATGAAGGGCTGCCTACCTGTGGTCATGCTCAGAAGATAACTCTTCCCTGGCTGAAGAGAGCTGTCCCTGCTGGCTGCCAACCCAGGCTCCATCCTCCTGTTTCAGATGCTGTTGGGGACTCTCCCATGGCCCCTCAGGGGACCTCCACCTGCAAACACCCGGGTCCTCTGCCCGAGGGTTTTTCTGCCCGCTGCCGCTCACAAGGCCTGTGCTCAGGGCAGGGTTCCTGGCACGGGAAGTAGCCCTGATCCACTGCGGATGGGGGTGCTGCGGGCTGCAGTCCTCGGTCGGGGCACCTCCAAGGTGTGTTCCACATCGTCCCCCAAGTTTCTCAGTGGATTAAGCTCCAGTTACCTACAGTGGGAACTGGCCGGATAAATACCTCATCACGTGTCTTTCCTCCCCGGCCCCGCCTCCTCATTCTGCTGTCTCCTTGGCAGTTCAAGTTCTGCTTCTAGAAGAATCCGACCGAGACACCCTTCTCTCTTCTTCTCAAGAGAACCCTATGCTGGATCCGTTATGTCTCCTCCCAAAGAGCCACATGCCTCGGGGAGGTTTCCGCCTCCCATTCCAGGCTGCCCCCTGGGCCTTAACTGTAACCGGTGGGGACTGGCCAGGTAACTGGCCTCCAGCCCAAGGCATCCTGCTCGCCCGCCTGACAGCAAGCTGCAGGAGAGGCCCTAACTGGGGAAAGTCCTCTCCCGGCAAAGGAGGGATCTTCCTCTGTCCCTTGAGGGAGAAGCGCTTTCCTATCTGACCAATGTCACATGCATGCAGTTTCTAAAGGTAAAACGTGTGAGCTGGGCAGATGCCTGTCTTCGGGCCGGTGACATCTGCTACCGATAGACACGAGCAAGTGGACCCTGGGAGGGGGTTTTCCGAGGGATGCACAGAAGGCACCACCATGTACACCACCATTCATTTGAGACAGTCAGTGGTGCAGAAGGGCCACCGACTAGCCAGGGGTTCCCCTCTCCTGGGGACCCCGCCTCTCCAGAGGGCTCCTTGATATGGGGGTGCCACCACTGTGAGGAGGATTGGGGTTCCTAATTTTAAACACAGATTCAACTTTCAAAAGCAGGAGAAATGGAGCAGAGATATGAGGTGGGTTGAATGATGGCCCCCCAAAATGATAGGTCCGTGGTGTAACCCTGGGAACCTATGAATGTGACTGTCACGATGAGTTGTCCTGGGTTATCTGGGTGGGCCTTAAGTCCAGTGACAGCTGCCCTTGTAAGAGAGAGGCCGGAGGGAGAGTTGAGGCAGACACAGGAGAAGTGGGAAGAGGCACTGCTTTCTGAGGAACAAATACCAGCACAGGTTTTTGCAGTATTTGTCAAAGGCTTTTTCCTCCACACCAGGCTCCGAGTTACAGGGAGCACCCGCTGTGTGGCTTTGTACATGATGGTTGCCCTCTCTGAACCTGTTCCTCCCACTGTTCCATGAGGATCATCATGGTGCCCACTGCCCAGGGCCGTGATGAGGGTCAAGGAGCGTCAGAGGCTCTACAGCTCATCGGCTGCTTCAGGACACAGACATTTTTGGTTTGTCCCACATAATTTTTTTTTTTTTAATTTGAATTTGTCACTAACCTTCCACTACCAGGAGACTTTATATGACAATCTCAGAGTCTCTTGAGAAGTCAAAAAACCTGCCAACCCAATGTCACCAGGAAATAATTAGCTGGAGCAGACTCGAAGCTGGCCCGGCCCAGCTTCCTCAGTTAGCTGCAGTCCTCACCGCTCCCTATCACATCGCATGCTCCCGGCTTCATTCATTCCCCTCCCCGAGCTGGCCCCTGTCAGCATCGCAGTTTGCAACGGGGCGGGAAAGCTTTCTGTACATTGTTCGCTAATTTCATTTCTGTTTCACAAAGAAACAAATCCCAGGCCAGCCTCTCTTTCAGGAGAGTGTCTCCAGTAGGGAGAGGGACTGATGAAAACCTCTGTCAGACAGAATTTTTTACTTAATAGAATTTGTTGTAACCAGATCAGCAACGTCCTTTAATCCCAGGCCTCTGACTTGTGGAAATCTCGTTGTTACCCAGAACTAGATACAAATGATGGTACTTGTTAAAACCAGGCGTGCTGGTGGAGAGAGACTCCCATTTATGCATGTTCGTGCCAAGATGTTGATGTTCCAGTCCTCCTCTGGTTTAACAGTTAAGTAAACGTTCATTTTGGAATCTGGTTCAAACCAGTTCAAGAGGCGCTTTTAGGAAAAACCAACACCTTTGGTTTGCATTTTGTCACCAGAGCTACCTCTGATTTTCTTGGACTTCAGCGTCCGTGTATGGAATCGGCCTCAAAGTCTGGCTCTGCCTTCTCCTCGCTGTGTGACTTTGGGCTGTCACTTACCCTCTCTGGGCCTCAGCGTTCTCATCGTGGAGAGGGTCAGAGGACTAGCCCTTACATCACTAGATTGCTGTAGGAATTCGAGATGATAGATGCCAAGCTCGAGGCATAGGAGCCTGGACACCACAGATATTTATTATTCTTATTATGATTGATGGCTCTTTTATGAGGCCGCCTTGCTTGCAGCTTGGGAAGTAGAAACATGGATTATGATGATTTTATTGCTCACACATACCCGCAGCAGAATCCTGCCTCTACCTGCGAGCCTTAGAAGTAATACGATGAGCGAGCTTGATAGTAATTACGAGGGCTCGTATTTATTGGGTATTTCCTAAGAACTGATAGACCCCTCCTCCCCCTCCCCTCCTGTGCTCTCTCCCCTTCTCCATCGTGACCTGTGGTACTTGTGAGTTAGTTCTGCGCTAACATGTGATGTCTTGGAAGTCTAGCATAAGAAAACATCCTCAAAGCCTGTGGGTTGCACACCAAATCACATACTTCCTAATTGTGGGTGTCCGCCTTGTGAGGTCAGATCCAGGGCTGGTAGGTGGGGGGTGCTGTGGGCACATTGAGGGAACCGTTCTCTGATCCTCGACTCTATTCCTTGCATGGCAGGAGGGTGAGCACTGCTGGGCCCCTGGCATTAATGCTGGTCACCGCAACCCTGAAAATGCCCTCCCACGAGTCCAGATGGCCGGAGGGGAGTTTGAGAAGCACCACTGCAAATGAATATTCCCGCTTTCTCAGCCTGCAGACTCGGGCCAGACCCTCCATCCATCTCTCTGAGGCTCAGTTTTCTGACCTGTTTAGTGGTCAGTCATGCCCATCTCGAGGGGCTGTTGGCAATGGGTGTGAAGGAGGGTGTATGTGAAGTGCCCAGCATGACCCTGGCACACGGAGGGTGCTCAGTGGCCAGGGCACAGCTCGGTGCAGATCTGGCATCGGCAGGCCCTGGCTCCCCTTTTTCCACTGGTTGTGTCTCCAAGTGACAGGGCCAAGGGGGGGCCTTCGAAGCCCTCCAGACTTCACTCTGCTCTAATTGGACGCCATCGTGGCACGAAGTCCAGTATTTAATTTGGCCTGTGCTTGACAGATCCTGTGCGCACGGCTAACAGCTCACTCAGGGCCCGGGATCCAGGGGGGATTCTTGGCCTGGGCTCCGGGCACACTGGTGCAGAGAATGTCGCATTCAATTAAGGCTGATTGCCCCTGACAGTTGTCTGGGTGAAGTTTATAAGGTACATCTAATCTGGATGCATCTGGTCATAAAAATGCAAAACAAGCCATTCCCACCCAAGTTCTAACTCCAGATGTGGGTTGATTCTCGGTGATTGACACCATATTTTTTGCAGCTGTCCCACATTTCAAATCTCTTTCTATTTAAAATATATTCATCATAATTATGGAATGCAATAAACAAACTTCAGCCTGATGACAAGCTTTAAATATAAGAATGTTTCGGCTTAAAGTAAATGCCGCGATTTCTCAGCCCAGGATGGAGACGGCACCGCGAGAGTTCTCCAAGGGAGCCCTGACCTTGTCACCACGAACCAGACAGAGTTATTTTCTCGCAAGTATTGACTGATATTTTCAGGGGGAGGGGGCGGGGGAGAGAAAGAAAAAAGCTATTTATATCGGGTAGAAAAATGTGCACAAGCCATCAGAAAGCCACCCTGTCAGACAAAGAAAAATAACTGGACCCGACCTCATCAGGGTGGAGGACGTCCCGCTGTGCCCGTCTCGGCCCAGGCAGGGGAGAGCAGTGGTGAGCGCACGGGCAGGGTCCCTGGTTTCAAGTCCCAGCTCTCACAGTCCACCCTCTGATTCCTTGAGCGCTACTCTGTCACCCAAACTCTCTGGGCCTCAGTTTCCTCGTCTATAAAACGCAAGGCGGTGATAGTACTTACTTTATAGTGCGACCGTGAGCGTTAAATGAGGGATGACAATGCCCGGCACACAACAAACGCTCAGACATGTTTGCTACGACCGTCGTCAGAGTCAGCTGACCTCTCCCCACCAACTCGCTCAGGGAGACACGGAAGGTTTCAGGGGTTGGGTGACCTGTTTGGGGTCACACACAGTACACGGCAGAGCTGGGATTCCAGCCCTGATCGCCTGACTTCACCACCCAGAGCCCGTGCGTGGTCGGTTTCGCGCATCTTAGCATTTTCTGATGCTTCTGAAAGGCTTAGTGGCCAGTCTCCCTCCCGGTGGCTGCCATGCATTCCGATAGCATCCTGTTAACCTGGACAGAGGGCACCCTGTCCCTCCGTGGCCCTGGGCTCACCTTTTCTCTTTCGTGCTGTTTAAATGAGTCTCCGATCGAGACAGTTAAGTAAACAAGCAGGAAGGTTCATTAGAGACAGGCCAGCCTCGGACCACGCGGCTGGATTTTTCTAGCCACTTTGGACCTCGGCCACGACCGTATCGCCCCCATGAACGGCGCCTACCACTCGGTTCCTCGAGGAAAGCGAGAACCCGCCGGAGTTCGTGTCAACAATCTGCTCCTCTTTAACGTGAGGCCATCAGTCACAAGCCTCCGGGTTCCCAAAAAAGTGTCTGGAGCTAAATTTGTACCCTGACTCCGACGATTGTCCTCCCATTAGGCTGATGAGAGAGCCAGCAGAGCCAGGGCCTCCTGGGGCTGAGCCCACAGCCCGGGCCAAGAGGGAGAGGACTCCGTGAGTTCTGTTCCTGAGCGATGTGGAAGGCTGGTCCGTCACCGGGCCCGCGGGCACACGTTCAATATCAAAACAGTGTGTGCGGCCCCCCTCCCCCACTCCCCTCCCCCCGGAGACAGACTGGTCCTGGTAGGCCCTGTGCTTCTAGCAGGAATGGGAACCTCTGCTGGAAAAGGGGTTTTTGTCCCCCCAGGACCCTCTGGATGGCGCTGCGGTGTCTCTGAGTCTCACCTGAGCAGCTGGGCTCCTGTCTGGGGGAGGTAGTGTGGAACAGTCGCAAGATGTGCCCTTGGCAGACAGACAGGCAGATGGAGATTGAAACAGGGGCTCCGCCAGTTACAAACTGTGTGAACTGGGTGAACTGGGCTAAGGAGCCCGGCCGCCTCGGAGACCTGCCTGTGAAGTGGAAATGATCATCTCCAACTTGCAGGGTTGCCATGGGGATCCGATGAGATGACACAGGGCAAGGACTAGGCCGGCAGCCGGCGCTCCCCAAGCAGAGGCTGGGGTTCTACTTGTGGGGTCAGGAAGGCACTGCACGTGCAGTCTGGGGCTGGCAGGCTTGTTTCTCCTTCTGTAGCCAAGCAAATAGACTGCACCTCTCATTGCAGCAGCGATCCATTGGCGGTGCCTGCTCGACGTGCAGGCATTGATGTGTGATGTCTGCCACGGACTGGGAGGGGCAGGAACAGCGTGCGGTCCAGGCCTGGCTATCCCCCTTCCACAGGGCAGGTTCCGAAGGCGGGAACTGGGCCCGAAAAAGAATCTCTCTTCTCGGACATGCAACAAAGCCTTTTTTTGCATCTATTATCCCATGGCTCTCCCTAACAATCTCAGATATGGCACACTGGGACCCCAGGTCGCCTGGTATTAAGTCCGGAGACAAGTATCATCATTTGCTGGATGTGGAAACTAAGGCCAAAGGTCAGATGAATGAAGCAGGTAATGGACAAAACAAGGCTGGACTTTGAAAGGGATCGGTAGCATCACTCCAGAAAACTGGCTCTGCCCGTGTCTTTCCCTGGAATCTTGAAATGCTACCCTCCTGCTAACCAAGTCCCTTTGCCTTCCCAAGGCTCAGTTTACCTGTCTGCAAAATGGACACAGGAACTACCCCTTTCTCCCAACATCAACGGGCTGTGTGAGGATGAGGGGAAACAGTGTGTGTGGTATAAAGGCTTGGATAAAATCTCTCCGCCTGCCATTCTTTGAGGGGGAAATAATTTGGGGGCAATGCTTCCTGCACTTGTCAAAGGGGGTGTTTGTGAGCTTCTTTCTGGGGCTTGCGAATTACTACGGATTTCCCTGGACCGCCATGTGGAGTGCTTTAGCACTTGGAGTTTCAAACTAGACTGATTTTATGACCTTGGGCAGGTCACTTCTCCTCGCTGACCAGCAGGCTCTTTACCTGCAGGAGGGATGACTGACTTCCTGGCCAGGCTGCTGTGAGGCCCAGGGCCCAGGTGGAGAAGCCACCCGGAATGCAGGAGGCGCGCACCGAAGGCCACGTTCCTTCTCCTGAGCACCTGCTAGGGCAACCTCGCCAGGGCTTTAAGGTCCAGAATTTTCTTTTCTCCAAAGAAATGGCAATAATGAAATGTGTGTGTGTGTGTGTGAGTGTGTGTGTGTGTGCAAGTATGTGAATGTGAGTGGGTGCATGTGTGTGTGCATGCAAGTATGTGAATGTGAGTGGGTGCATGTGTGTGCATGCAAGTATGTGAATGTGAGTGGGTGCATGTGTGTGTGTGCAAGTATGTGAATGTGAGTGGGTGCATGTGTGTGTGCAAGTATGTGAATGTGAGTGGGTGCATGTGTGTGAATGTGTGTGTGCAGGTATGTGAATGTGAGTGTGTGCATGCAAGTATGTGAATGTGAGTGGGTGCATGTGTGTGTGTGTGCAAGTATGTGAGTGGGTGCGTGTGTATGAGTGTGTGTGTATGAGTGGGTGCATGTATGTGTGTGCGCATGTGTGTGAGTGGGTTGTGAGTGGGTATGTGTGTGTGAGTGCATTGTGTGTGAGTATGCATGTGTGTGAATGGGTGTGTGTGTGTGTGTGTGTGTGTGTGTGTGTGTGTAGGAGGAGGAGGGCAGGAGAGGGCTGCAGAGAAATAAACAGTGGAGCATTTTAGTGACTTGCAGACGAAAGCTCCTTCTAGCTGGATGCATTAGCCTTCTAACACCGGCTTAGCTGTGTTTGGAAAAACGCTTAAGCCGCCATAGGATGCCAAGTCATGCATATGTCAGAGCGTCTATTTTAGAAATTTGCATATCCCTCTCCCAGGAGAAGAAGGCCTATTGGAACAAAGTGGTTGGTGCTTGGTGACATCCTTTATTTGTTCATTTTGTGCAGAAAGAGGCACTGTGAGGGAGAGGGACTCGCAGAGAGCAGGGAGAGCAGGGGGAGGGGAGAGGGGGTCAGGAGGGACGGACGGACAAGGGGAGGTGAGGTCCCGCCCGTCGCCTTTGATCTGGAACCTGCCTGGGTGGACGTCAGGTAGACACGCTCCGTTTTCAGACCTTGAAGCTCCTCCCGGGGCCGGCCTGCCGCACCGGCTGCGTCTGCGGTGTTTAACGGGCCCAAGTGGAGCCAGATGGTGGACCCGAGCCAGCCTGCGCTTGACAACCAGATGCTGAGCTCGCACAAAGGGGACCTCGGCCTGGCTGCTGGCGGAGAGCTGAGCTCCGCAGAGCACCAGTCCCCTCTCCGTGCCTGGACCCCCCAATGCGGGTCCTGCCTCAGCCTTGGCCCCCAAGAGGGGCCCCAGAAGCTGGCTGGACTGGGGCCAGGGAACCAGACAGAGCTGGGTTTGAATCATGCTCCCCCGCTGACCAGAGGGCTCGGGGCATGTGGTTTTGAGACTCAGTTTCCTCATCTGTGAAATGAGCCTACCAAAAAAAAAATAATAGCAGGTCTCGTGGATGGTTAGGGGATTAAAACAGAAACCGTGTGAAGAACTTGTTCCAGAGAGGACCAGAGACTGTGGAGCAGGCTGAGCAGGCTGGGGCAGCCTCAAAGGGTGACAGTCTGACCTTCAGGTTTCAGAGTTTTAATCCCCGCGTTAAAGAACCCAGGGGGTGTCATACAAAACCGTATTCCGGTTTCTTGGGAAAGGCCCTCGCACCAAAGGCTGGAAGTGAGCAGCCGCCCCCCTCTGGCCTCAGACCCTGGCCCTGTCTGGGGAACCCCACCTCCCACAGCCCCTTCCCTCACTTGGTTTCTTCCTCGCAGAGGGGCCAGACGATCCTCCAGGCCCCTGTCGTGTCTGTTTGCACCTCTGCCGTGGCTGACATGGCCTTTCATTGAGAAAGAAAAGCAAAACTCGCCGAGGGCTGAGCCGTCATCTCATCCTCGGGACAGAGCTGGAGTCCCAGGGCCAACCCATCAGCCCCATCAGCGCGAGGGCCGGACGCGCAGAGACGACACCGGAATGTCCGGGATCCTAGTGAGTGGCTGCTTCTCTTTGGAAAAATATGTTTCAATATATTGTTTACACAACGTGGCTTTCCATCCAGCCATTGTTTGGGGCTTTCCAAGAATATTTTAAAGTATTTAGGCATAAAGTAGGTGCCTCCCCCACCCCAAAGGAAGACTCCTGTAGCTTTTCATGGGTTGGGGACCAGAGTGCATACCCTCGGAAGGATACAGCAGCCCGAAGAGGGAGAGGGGCCTGGGCTGACGGAGGGAGACGGCTCCCGGGGCTGGTACCTGTCTTCTGTCGGACCTGGCCACTCCCTCGGAATGGACAGCCCAGCCGAGCAGGACAGGAGGCAAACAGGGATTCCGACTTTCCAGAGAGACCAGCACCCGGTACTGGGGAGCCACGAGGAAATCGCCAGCTCAGCTCAGAGGAGAGCCCTTGAGCTGCCCGGGGCAGGCCAAGCCCAAGATCTGCCCAGAAGAGCCAGCAGGAGTCGGCGTGTGCAGAGGCGCCGATGGGCACTCCGGGGAGGAGGTGGGGGAGATCCAAGTCTGTTGGGGGCCTGGGAAGACTGTGGGTGCTGGAGCATAGTGTGGCGGAGAGGTGAGGGAGACGTGAGGGGTGAGGCGCCTGGGGAACATGTGAGTATGTGTGTGTGTGTCGGGGGGGGGGGGGGGTGGGCGGGGGAAGGCCTTGGAATGCTGAGCTGTGAGATCTGAGGGAGGCTGGAGATGATCCTGCAGGCAGTGGGGAGCCACAAGCAGGTTTCCAGAACGGGGAGCGCCTGACCAGATGGATGGATGTCCTAGTGATCTGGGAGGCTGTGCGGAGGTGGCTGGAAGCGGGTGAGCCTGAGGGTAGGAAGACCGCCCAGGACATGGGTGGTGGCAGCTGTGGGGACACAGAAGAGGCAGTGGGTTTGGGAAATCAATGTCACAGGAAAAGCCACTAAGACTTGGTGACAGCTGCCATGTCCCAGAAGGACCGATTTGCATAAATGCTGGTTCTCTGCAAAGCTCCACCCGATGGATGGGTGGCTAATTGAATTCATCCATCCCACAGCAAACAGTTATAGACGCGGGCCCCCCGTGGAGCCCCGAGCGGAGGTGCTGAGAGGAAGGACAGGGAGAGCAGGCTCCTGCCCAGGAGGTGGCGATCCAAAAGGGGGTCCTGCTTCTAAGAAGGGTCGGTGACCAGCACCCTAGAAAGCAGATGGAAGCTGCCCCGCCGGCTACAGCTCACACGCGCTCTGGCTCCGTCACCCTGCATCGCTGCCACTGCACCCCAGCAGGAAGAGCCAGCCCCCCTGACAGTTTCCCATGGGCCAGGCACGGGGCTGCGGGCTTGCGCCTACCGTCGCCTATGATGCAGCTCTGGGTTTAGCAAACTTTCTGTAACGGGCCACACAGTCCAAATTTTAAGCTTAAGGGCCATCCAGTTTCTGTCACAACTACCCAGCACTGCCACTGTAGTGTGAAAGCATCCACAGACTTTGTGTAAAAAAAAAATGGACCTGGCTGTGTTCCAATAAAACTTTATTTACAAACACAGTCAGGGGGCCAGATTTGGCCTGTGGGCCAGACGGACAAATGTGGATGGAGTTGTCAGGTTTCTACTCACGCTGCAGTGAGGAAGCTGAGTGTGGCAGTCAGGGCCTAGGGAACAGAGGCCATTCAAAGGGAACAATGGAGGAGGCGTGACTAAAGGGGCTATTTACAAGGTGTGAGGTTAGGGGACAACTGCAGTCCTCTGCAGCAGTGGGGAGCTGTTGAGATCCCGAGGCTTGAGGGGCAGCAGGTGTGGTTTCCAGAACCTCTCGTTGGACGAGGGGCCACCCAATTGAAGCTGTGGCTGCATTGCTGGAAGGCAGCTGGGGGGAAATACTCAGGCCTGTTTCCTCTCCTGCCCTCCAATCTCCTGCTATCGGCCCCTGTTGACCGGACCCAGCAGGAAGCCAGGGGCCAAGGCAACCACTGAGGCAGCCCATCAGGCAGCCGCCCAGGGCTCCAGAGAGGACGGAGAAGGGTGGGTGGCAAGTGGAGGGAGTCTGAGCAGCTGCTCAAGGTCATGCAGCCGGTGAGTGACGGCCATGGGCAGCATGTTCTCCAGTCGCCATAGCCTCTTTGGGCAGAAATCGCCGTGGGAAGAAATGGGGTGGCAAAGGGGAGATGGGCTGCGGGAAGACTGGGAGGCAAGAGCTTCCCACTGATGGAAACCCCCAAATGTGACCTTACGCCAAGGCTTTGGAATCAGATGGGCCTGGTTCAAATCCTAGCTCTGCTCCTTACTGGTTCCGTGGCCTGCGCAGGTCAGTATGCCTCCCGGGTTTCTGCAAAACTGGGGCGGGATTCTCTCCAGGGGTGGTCAACACACCTCCAGCTCATTCCATCTCGGCTGCTGGTTCAAAAGGCAAATTCTCAGGCCCCCTCTCAGATGATCAGAGCCCCATTCTGAGGGTCGGATCGACAAGGTCCTGGGGACGACTCTGATGCACCCCAATGTGTGCGAGACAGTCGATTGGCTTCCTGTGAACAATCAAACATGCCACCCAGCTGCAGGCCTGTCGCTGGCACACCCATCATTTATGGAGCAGTCCCTAGGAGCCACAGGACTGACCTGAATCAGGTGATCGAATCACTGTGGCAACCAGAGAGACAAGCTTGCTTTCACTCCCATTTTACAGAGAGGGAAACTGAGGATGAGAGAGGGCCAGATGCTTCTCTGAGTCGGGAGGGACTCAATAATAGCCAGCTCCCTTCCTGTTCCCCTCACGGTAGGAGGCAGAGCAGTATGGGCAAAGGCCAGAGGCCCCCTAGACAAAGTTCAAGGGCTGACAGGGGAAGGCCATGGACTCAGGAATCTCAGAGAAGGGGCCACCCAGGAGGACCTGGCACATTCATGAAGCCTGAGCGGCCTCGGGAGAGCCCCACCTCCGCCGCCAGCCGAGCTGCGAACCCTCAGCGGGTGGGCGGCGTGAAATCAGCCGGGGTGCGTAATTCACAGGAAGGGACTGCAAGCTCCAAACGGAGCTTTCTCCCCTTTTTTTAAGAATCAGGCAACGGGATCTGTCTACCGCGAGGCGTCCTCAGACCCCGACTCCTTCTGAGAGGGGGGAGAGTGCTCTGTGAGACCCAGGCATCTTTCTCTGGCATCTTTGTGTGGAGGTACCTGGAGATGTATTTTTTAAAGCTAATAAATCATAAACCTTGTTTGAGTCCCAATCCAGAACAGATGTAATGCATATGGTCAGTAGACTTGGAGTTGCAAATAAATATGTTTGGAAACCAAATATTTGAAAAGCAATTCTTCTTCTCCGTCTTCTCTTTTTTAAGTGCCACTGCCAAGATCGGTTCAGGGATTTGGTTTCCCCCAAAGCTGTTGCCACAGCACTACGCTCCCTCAGCCAGAACGGAGATGAAATGCCCCAGGCCAGGAGTGCACAGAGCTTCCAACTTGCATGCCAGTGCGGGTTGATTGGTTGTGGCTGCCTGGAGCGCACGCTCTGTGGGACTGAATGTCATGATCGATTAGCAATGTCTGCTCCAGGACCGGCAATAGTAAGTAGAGGTCTAAGTGCCACATAACTGCCATCCCTGTCCTGCTAACTCTGCACTACCTGCTTCTCTAACAGGATTGTGCTTTGTTTATTTTGATTGTAGTGCAATTAAAGTTGAAGGGCACAAAAGAATCAGGGACATGGAAGAGTTTCACCTACTCGTTAACTGCAATGCCCAAGTAATATCGAAATAGTCCTATTGCTAAGTCAGCCCTCCCCCTGAAATGGGAATCTTTAACCCTCTGAGCAGTCCCCAGACCCAGGGGTGACACGTTCACAAACAGCGGTTCTTTTGTTTCTTCACCTGTGCACTTCACCGTCGCCTGCTTCTCCCTGGCGTGTTAGCGTCAGGAGACCTGGGACTTTGGTGCATTGCTTTGTTCCTCCCATCCAGCTAGAAGTGGTACACGGTAGGGACTTGATAAATCTTTGCTGAACGAAATTAATTTCTTCTTTTTTTTTTTTTCCTTCTCTTGTTCAGGTGCTTATTTATGCCATCAATATTCTGGGCTCAGCGCAAGGCTCGGTCTGCAGATCCAGATACAATAAGACAAACGAGAAACCTCCAGCCGGCTGAGGGAGACAGATGCATCATTTGCTGATTCTAGACATGAAAAAGGTTCTGGGCAGAGGTGACTGACATCATGGAGAGATGATGGAGCTCTAGGAGACATCATAGAGGCTTCTCATTGACCCGGGGCAGGGGTGGGGAACGTCTGGCCCGTGGGCCGTATAAGGCCCTCGAAATCATTTGGTCTGGCCCTGCCAAGGCATTAGGGGTGAGTTAATTAAATGTTTGGCCAAATACAGCAGGCTAGTTTTTAAGTTGATAATTTTGTATGGCCTTTGGCAGAAAAAAGGTCCCCCCTCCCCTGACTAGGGTTTTGAAGGATAAATAGAAGTTTTCCAAGCAAAGAGTTGGATGTGATATGCTTTTTATAAGGGTACTAGAGGCCCAGTGAATGAAATTCATGCACGGGGTGGGGGGGTGTGTCCCTCAGCCCAGCCTGCCCCCTCTCCAATCTGGGACCCCTCGAGGGATGTCCAACTGCCCGTTTAGGCCAGGACTGCTGGCTCCCTACTGCTCACCTGCCTGCCTTTCTGATTGCCCCTAACCGCTTCTGCCTGCCAGCCTGATCACCCCCTAACCACTCCCCTGCCAGCCTGATTGATGCCTAACTGCTCCCCTGCCAGCCTGTTTGCCCCCAACTGCCCTTCCCTGCAGACCCGGTCGCCCCAACTTCCCTTCTCTGCTGGCCTGCTCACCCCTAAATGCCCTCCCCTGCAGGCTTGATCACCCCCAAATGCCCTCCCTTGCAGGCCTGGTCCCTCCCAACTGCCCTCCCCTGCTGGCCATCTTGTGGCAGCCATCTTTTGTCCACATGGGGGCAGTCATCTTGTGTGTTGGAGTGATGGTCAATTTGCATATTACTCTTTTATTAGATAGGATAACAGACTCCTGTCTTGTGCAAGAATGATAGTGTGATACATAGGATATGAGTGAAAAGAGTAGTAAAATTGCCTGAGAGTTGGACACATCTCAGTTCTGTCACGGTTCAACTGTGTGACCTTGGACGAGCCGCCTAGCCTCTCCGAGCCTCCGTTTCTACCCGGCAGACTGAGAATCCAGAGGGAATGGAGGTGAAATGCTAGTGCTGGCCCCCATACCTCATAGACCCTCAGGACGTGACAGTTCTTCCTGTTAGCAAGCCAATAAGGACCCCACCCTGACCCAGCCTGGGGGACGAACTGAAGCTTCCCTGGTGTGCTTCAGAGAAAGGCAGATCTCTGGTCTCCGTCCAGAAAGACGTAGTTAAGGACATCCTGCAAGGGTCTGGTTAGCAGGGAAGCTCGTCCCCAGTGGCTCTGTCCCGCCGCCCTCTGCCCGCGCCCAGCCCCCCGGGGTACTGCCTCGGCTGCCTCCCCCAGGGGCACGTGCAGCCTGTTTTTGCAGCTTTTCACAGAGCCAAGCCTGAGAAAATGCCAGCTCCATCCATTTTCCTTCCTGTCCTTCGGACACGTGCGGCAACAGCACCGGCTCAGCAGATGGCTTCAGGCCCGGCGTCTCCTCACTGAAAAGACCTGCTCTCTGCAAACGTAACGATAATAAAAATAACAGGAGTGACGGCTACCGTGGATGGCCTGCCTGTTCCGGGCCAGCACTGGACACACACGATTTTACAGGCGTCTCACCAGGACCCTGTAAAGCTGCTGTTGTTTTCTGTGATTTTTGATAGTTCGAGTTTACACAGCCAGGGATGACAGGGCCAGAAAGTAACCCAGGTTTCCTGTCTCCCCAACTCACACCTCCTCCTTCCGTTTATCTGTTTGTTTTTCATTTCTTTTTAAAAAATACATTTGTATTGATTTCAGAGAGGCAGGGAGAGGGAGAGAGAGAGAAACATCAATGAGGAGAGAGAATCATTGATTGGCTGCCTCCTGCACGCCCCCTACTGGGGATTGAGCCCGAAACCTGGGCATGTGCTCTGACCGGGAATCGAACCGTGACCTCCTGGTTCACTGAGCCATGCCGGCCGGGCTGTTTTTCATTTCTTTACCAATTCTCTTTCTCCTTTCAGAAAGATCAGAGGCAATGAGGGGAAATATAAACAGCAAAACAGAATCAAACCAACCAAGGGAATCAGAGCCAAGAACCTGGGCCGGGAAGCTGAGATGTTCCCTGCAGGGGTTGGGTGCAGAGTTCTGTAGGTGTCAGATGGGCCACATTTGTTAACCATGCTATTCAGCTCTTCTCTACCTGTGTTAAGGTCTCCCACCACATCTGGGGTCAGACTTGTCTCTTTCTCTTTTTGGTTTGATCAGGTGTTGCTTCGTTTTTGAAGCTTTGTTGCTAGATGCTTGCACATTTGAGATGGTTGTGTCCCGGGGGACGGATGCATTCTATCGTCATGACAAAGAATCTCTGTAATGGTTCCCGCCTTAAAGTCGCCTTTGTTCATAACATAGCTTACTTACACTTGCATGGTCTGCCTTTTTCCATCCTCTTATTCCATCAACCTCTCTGGGTCCTTATATTTAAGACACATCTCTTATACTAGTGAGCAGGAGACGGTCGCTTTATTTTTAATCCTAGCTTGGAAATTGTAGTCTTTTAATTGAAATATTTAGTTCATTCACATTTAATGTAATTACCCATAAATTTGGGTTTAGCTATACCATAATATTATCTGCTGTTCATTTGCCCCTTCTGTTCTATAGTCTTCTCTCTTAACCCTATTATTTTTTTCTCAATTACTCTTATATTATTATTTAAATTTCATGCTCTGTTGTTTTGTTAGTTTACATTCTTATGCTAGTCTTTTAGGAGTTTTTTAATTAATTATAATAGGTGTCCTTGACTTATTTAAAGTCTAATGTAAGTCAATACTTTTACCATTTATGAACAATAAAATTAAAATACTTTAATGTTAATTTATTTCAATAAAATGACATTTAATTTTATCCTTTTGAATTTATGTTATTGCTGTCAAATATTTTGATTTTGCATATGTTAGTTTTTATATGTGTTTTACATTCTTTGCTGTATTTTTGTTCTTTCAACTTTCATGCTTCAATAGGATATTTTCCATGAACCCATCTTTCAGGTCACGAAACGTTTTTTAAGCTGTGTCTCATCTGCTCCGAAAGCCGTCACCTGCATTCTCAACCTTGATCATTATATTTTTCGTTTCTAGAATTTATACTAGATTCTTTTTTTAAGGATTCTAGTTCTCTGATAAAAATGTTCACCTTGTCATTTGTTTTCTTGCATATATTAATATGAATTTTTAAAGACCATGTCTGGTAATTCTAATATCTGGGTTGCCTGGGGATCTGTTTCTATTATATATTTTTTTCTCATGGTCCTATTCTTGGTATGCCTGATGAATTTTGATTGACTACAGGATATTTTGTATTAAAAAAAATTGCAAAAAAAAAATTGCAAAGGCTCCAGAGGATGTTATTTTCCTCCGGAGAGAATTTACTTTAGCTTCCTGCAAGCAATTATTACAGAAGTTCACTTTGATGTAATTGGATAGAGATGATTCAAGGCTAAGTTTTATTATTATTATTTTTAATCCTTACCTGAGGACATGTTTTTATTGACTTGAGAGAGAGAGAGAGATGTAAAAGAAACATGGATCCCTTGCCTCCCAAACGTGCCCCAACTGGGAATCAAATCCACAACCTGGGTATGTGCCCTGGCCAGGAATCGAACCCGCAACCTTTTTGTTATGGGGCAATGCTCCGACTGAGTCACCCAGCCAGGGCAAGGCTGAGTTTTAATATTTGAAAGGCCTGGCCTATTTCCACTCCCCTTACTCCCAGGTTGACATGAGTCCTGTCTGAAACCCAGCTCAAACTCGCTTGGAAAGCAATGGAGGCTGGCCAGGTGAGCAACATCACTGTGGGACGGTAGGGGTGTGTCTGGGCATAGGGGAGTCCAGCTCTTGCTTCTCCGCCTGGCACACCTCTTTTTTTTTTTTTTTCCTACTTTCTGACTTGATTCTCAGACAGGTTATGCCTGGGAACAGAGTCACCAGCAAAGCTCAGGAACATGGGCCCAAGATTTTCCAAGGACTAAGCCTCGCTTTCTCCAGTCTCCAGGTCAAAATCTCCAGAAGAGCAATGGCTGGTGCCATTTGGATCAGTCACGATAGCGAGGTAGGAAGATTCCCGGGAACACAGACCACGCTGTTAGAACCACAGACTGGTGTGGGGAGAGAAGCGCTGCTGAAAAGAACACAGAACGGTGATTGGCCACAAAACCCTTGGTGTCTGGGGCGGCCGGGCGTGGAGGTCTGATGTTTCCCAGGCAGAAGTGCTGCTCTCAGAGCAACACAGAGTGAGTTCATCTAGTTCAAACACGGTGAGTCCTGGTGGTTTTTCCAAGCTCCTAGCAAAACCAGATAAAACAAACAACAACAACACTCCCCTGCAGGATCTCTAGGGATAATAATCATAAGAAGAGCTGCTGGCTATGAGCAGCCCGGTTCTGGGCCAGGGGAGCCATTTATGCAACTCTTTTCCCATCTGCTTGCAAAGTACATGCAACGATGCCAATTTTCAGAAGAGAACCCGGATTTAGAGGGACTGACGCTGACACAATCACAAATAAAAATTAGGTGCAAAAGTGAATATTTATTTAGTGTAGGGAAAGCAACCACACACATATTTTTAAAAGCCGACGGATGCCCCAAAGAGTATGAACGTTAGAAATGTATGTAACATTTTAAATTAAATCACTACCTCTAGCTCCTCTATAATATTCTTCCCCACCTACATTTTTTGGCTGCATATTTGGTCACCTTTTTTTTTTTTTCACATGAAAAGGGTGTAATATTATTTCCTCCGGAGAGAACAGAAATATAACTCAGCCTTCCCTCTAGCGTGGCTGGGAAAATGCATCTCTTTACTGAGAGTTGAAATGCAAAACATGCAAACTCCCACCACATTATTCCAGCTGCTTGTAGTTCTAGAGGTTTGTGCTGGACAAACACATTTAACACATGACCCCTCACACGGTTCCCATGGAAGGAAGAGAAAAGGATAGGGAGTTTATCATCGTCTAGGCCGCATTACTGCGCGTGTTTCTGGGAAGGGAGAATTTCTATTTTTTTAAAAAATATATTTGATTGATTTTTTACAGAGAGGAAGGGAGAAGGATAGAGAGTTAGAAACATCGATGAGAGAGAAACATCGATCAGCTGCCTCCTGCACAACCCCTACTGGGGATGTGCCCGCAACCAAGGTACGTGCCCTTGACCGGAATCGAACCTGGGACCATCCGCAGACCGACGCTCCATCCACCGAGCCAAACCAGCTAGGGCAAGAATTTCTATTTTAATGAGATATCTGTAAGCACCACATTGTCGGCTCACAAGTTCCCATGGCTGATGACTGGGAGGATTTTCCGAAGACCAGCTTCTGGCTCCGGACCTGTCGAACTCTGTTCTGTTCTGCCACCTGCCTACCTCTGGGGTGTCTGACCCACACCCTCGTGCGGAGACCCCTAATCTTGGGAGATAGGAATATTCAAGGGGAGCTGGGAGGGTTTTTTGAAGCAATTTCTACCCTAAAAAGGCAACCACATAAGTATATTCCACTCAACACAGAAAGTGCAGCCCGACTCCTGCCCACCTCAAACACGCCTGGTAAAGAGCGGCCGGGAGGGCCATGGGGGGGGGGGGGGGGGTGGGCAGCAGACAACCACTGGGACCAGAATAGCTTCCTTTTCACGTTTTACCGGAACATGTGGGCACACTGCTGGGCTCTTCCTGGCTTCAGAGGAAGCCTGTGCAAAGCGGGGGACCCTGAAACGCAAGCCTCATTACTGCATGGAGAGGCGCCATTTCCACTCTCAGATGGGGAAACTGAGGCTCAGAGGCATGAAGTCACGTCATGCAGTGAATACATGGCGAAGCTGGCAAACAAGGTCTTGGAAAAGGAAAGGAGGTCCGAGGTGGATGGGTTCCCCTCTCTCCGTCTCCTCCCCACCACTGAGCCTGGGAGAAAGTGAGGACATGGAGGTGACCAAGTTTGCCAAGGTCAGATCAAGGGCGTGCATCTCAGCAGCACCCAGAGCCCGGGGGGCCTGGTTCCACCACCGTGAGCATCCGCTGTGTAGACACCGACAGAAACTAGTGGCTCTTGGTGGCATCGAGGGGATCCCTGGAGGATCTATCCGGGTCATGTGGAGAGTCCACACTCTGGAATCCAGGCCATGTTTGTGCGGGTTTTTAAAATATATATTTTTTTATTGACTTCAGAGAGGAAAGGAGAGGGAGAGAGAGAGAAACATCAATGAAGAGAGAGCATCATTGATCGGCTGCTTCCTGCATCCCCCCCACTGGGGATCGAGCCCACAACCCGGGCATGTGCCCTGACCTCCTGGTTCATAGGTCGATGCTCAACCACTGAGCCACACCGGCTAGGCATGTTTATGAGTTTTCCTCATCCTTGGGGAGCCTCTGTTCCCTTCTGGGCCAGACCTTCTCCATCCCCCGCTGGGAAGGATCCTGACCCCCACAGGGCACAGGTGCAGGATGGGGAACCCTCTATGTCACGGTGGAACATGGAAGTGGAACATGGAGCGATGGAGGACGTGCACCCTCATGCACACAGAAGACTTGGGCCTTCGTCTCTTTAAAAGCAAAAACACAGGGAAATGTTGGAAAGAGTGGAGTCACTTTCCTTTCCAAACCCCTCACCGCCTCCGTGTTGACAGTCGGCGCTCACGCACCCATCCCGCCATGCCCAAGGGGCGAGCAAGACTCCAAGACAGACTCTCAAAGAGCCTTCACTCCCCCGTCATTGGAAACAGACCCGCGATGCACTGTGCAGTGTTAACACGCAGGAGGTTAAGTGCCAGCTCTCGGGCCCTTTGATGTATTAAATACCAAGGACTTTAACGTAATAGAACTGTAAACCTCAAATCAGAGCTAATCACACTAATTTGCTGAACTCGAAAACCAAACCGAAATGTTCATTTCTTCTTAAACTGAACCACAAATCCAAGTTGTTTTGATCTACAAATCTATCTAACGAAAGACTTGAGGTGGCTTTACAAGAAATACATGCAATAAGACAAAAATCTAAGTCGATAAAAGCCAGGATTGTGGGAGGGGGTGGGTGTGGGGGAGGGGGCAGAGAGAATCAAAGCCAGAGGGAATATTATGATACAGATATGCAAGACCCGTGCAGTAATTGGAGTTCCTGAGCCCCCTGGCAGCCAAAGCAATATGGAAGATACATTAGTTACATGGCATGCATTATCCATAAAGAGAAATAATTTTTAAAATAGCAGGGAACTGGTTTGAAAGCAAACTAAGTCGCAGACAGTAGGGGGAACGGTAACAGAATATTCTCTGAGTCACACTGAAAGTACTTCATTTGGCTCAAGATCCTGGGTAACACACATAATGGTTTCAAAAACATTAATCCCTTTATCATTTCGTTTCTGCGTTCTACTGGCGTTCAAACCCTGCTTGAACATCGACTTCCCGTCAGCCCAGTATGTCCAGGTTTCCCTTTTTTTTTTTTCTTTTTACATTTTTTGCCTTAAATGATTTCAAGCACTGGCTGTATTGGTTTTGTGCAAGGCCTCATTGTTTTAGCAATTAAAGAATAAAACTTGCACACGTGTCTCCAGGGACAAGGGAATTCAAAAGGTTAAGTGTCGGCCTCGCACTGCGGAGTGTGGTTCCTGGTCCCCAGAGGGCTCCTCTAAATTGTTTGGATAAACTGAGGAAATGTCGGGGGGAGTTCTGACACTGAGCATGACATTAATCTTCGTAACCGTTCCTCCAGATGTGCACACATGTTCCGAGGATGCTGAACATCCAAGTTCACGGCGGCGGCCCGCTCTTCTCGGAGGTGGGGGAGCGGGGTGGGAGCAGGGGGAGGACGAGGTTGGGGGTTGGGGCAGCCAGTGTGGTGTTTCTTTCCTCAGTATTCTCAAATCTTGGAAGATATGTGTGCTTGTCATCTTGGCGACTTGAAATGATATTAAAAACCATGAGGAAATGCTTAGCAGCTATTGTCAAATGAGAAAGCAGGTCATAAAACAATATTTGCAAGTGCACAGATAGCTCTACCTACCGCTACATGTAGCTATAGATATATTGGGTGTATATGCACTCAAATGTTAACAATATTTATAGTATTTCTTTAAAATAACACCCAGTTATCTTTGGGTGGAGGAATTTTGACTCTTTACACTTTCTAAGTTTTCTACAAAAAACATACACTGTTTTTACAGTGACCAAGAAAACACACACACACACACACACACACACACAAACCACCAATAGCTGTTGCTTTTATAAGCCTTATACTTAGCCTTTTCCAAATGAATATCCAAAAAGTCTCATGTCTATTTGTGGCCATAAGCCCTCTGTACAACCATGATGTGCTTTTAATTTTTCCTAGTGGCCATAATCAGACTGTGGCCAACATTTACTTGGGGACATTTGCCCTCCAGGCAAGGCGTGCGCTAAAGATTTTTAAACAGCCCCACCTTTAAGAAAGATGGGAATTGGGTCTCAGATTGTACACTTTATCTGATTGCTTCTGGGGGGCTCAGATCAGTTTGCAAATATTGTTGAATTTAAAAAGGAGTTTGAATACCCACTGTGGAATTTGTCCTCACCCCATCTGTCGACTGCAGAAACAAATTAGCTTCTCTCCACATGGCCTGCTGCTCCCCCGATCCTTCCCCACCCCCCACCCCCTCGCTGCAGCCCCTTTCCAAGAATCCACGCCTTGGGGAGAAAAGCCGAGTGCAAAAAAGGCAAGAACTTGTCTTGCCAAGACAATCAGCAGCATGTGTCTGCATCTATGGGAGCGTGTGTGCTGTGTGTGTAAGCATGTGTGTGTACATGCACACACGTGTGGGTATTTATAAAGGTGTTTCAAGGCGTCTGTGTGTATGGACATTTGTGCAGGTAACAATACGGCCACTTCTGCAACTCAAGGCACAAAATGAGGTCGCCGTCCTCTTAACGGCCAAATTATGGCATCTTCTGCCTTTCGAGAAAAAGTCATTCCTCCCTCGTGGCCTTTCTGCGACGATCAGGACCTGCTCGGTTCAAGAAGTAACACCTTCTAGAAGAGGAAATGGAGGAATCTGGCCACGGCTTTGGCTGCAGCTGGCACCTCATGGTTTTCTGCAGAAACAGAGAGACCAGGACTCTGATGCAAAGTCCCTCTCGCCCCACCAAGCATGGTGGGAACTACCTGCCACCCATCACCCAGGGGACCGGGAGTGAGTCCGGTTTTGTCTGAATTGCTCACTTTGGGAGCCCAGGTCCCTCAGGTCAGCATTTCTCAGTGTGGGATGGGGACAGGAAGTCCCACCCTTCCGGTGGTGTGCTTCACTGTGAGACTCGGCACCGAAGGTGGTGATGCCAGTGGCTGGACCAGAGTGGCTGTGCCCAGAATTGGTGCCCTGGCCACCCCACCTACCCCTGGTTCTTAGGCCTGGGACTCCTTTCTGGATGGTGAGCTCCTGGTCAAGGCCCTCGCCCATCTCAGGCCTTCTCATAGCTCTGACCTCAAATGAGTGTTGGGATCTCAATCCCCTTTCTTCCAGAAGTTCTTGGTCTGTGTGCAGACTGGCTCGCCTCCCTCCCAGTGACCCTGGAGCACAGTGGAGGTAGGTGAGGGAAAGTGAGTCCTCTGAAAAGCCAAAGCCCCAGGCTCTGAAAAAGACAAATAACCCCCCACATACCCAAACCCAAGCTCAAACCCAACAATGAATGTCTGTTTGACAACCACATAATTAAGAAGACAATTCAAGTGCTTTTGACTTGAACACAAAAGAGTGTCAAGTAGCAACCGAACCGGCTGACAATTTTTAAATGACAGTTTTGCTTTTAAAAAATCCTATCTAATAAAAGAGTAATATGCAAATTGACTATCACTCCAACACACAAGATGGCTGCCTCCATGTGGTCAAAGATGTCTGTCCCCATGTGGACACAAGATGGCCACCACAAGATGGCCAGCAGGGGAGGGCAGTTGGGAGGGACCAGGCCTGGAAGGGAGGGCAGTTGTGGGCGATCAGGCCAGCAGGGGAGGGCAGTTGGGAGGGAGCAGGCCTGCAAGGGAGGGCAGTTGGGGATGATCAAGCCTGCAGGGGAGGACAGTTAGGGGTGACCAGGCCAGCAGAGGAGCGAAGTTGGGGGCAACCGGACCTGCAGAGAAGGGCATTTGGGGGGGGGACCCAGGCCTGCACGGGAGAGCAGTTGAGGGGGGCACCAGGCCTGCAGGGGAGGGCAGTTAGGGGTGACCAGGCCTGCAGGGGAGGGTAGTTAGGGGTGACCAGGCCTGTAGGGGAGGGCAGTTAGGGGCAATCAGGCTAGCAGGGGAGCAGTTAGGCATCAATCAGGCTGGCAGGGGAGTGGTTAGGGGGTGATCAAGCTGGCAGGCAGAAGTGGTTAGGGGCAATCAGAAAGGCAGGCAGGTGAGCAGTAGGGAGCCAGCAGTCCTGGATTGTGAGAGGGATGTCCGACTGCCCATTTAGGCCCTATCCTACCGGGATTGGGCCTAAATGGGCAGTCGGACATCCCTCGAGGGGTCCCAGATTGGAGAGGGTGCAGGCTGGGGCTGAGGGACAACCCCCCCCCCCCCCCCCGTGTACAAATTTCATGCACCGGGCCTCTAGTAATAGAACAATATACATGCACTGGTAATAACTCCAATGCATGTATAGTGAATAGATGTCTATCTATCTATATATAAAAGCCTAAGCGACTGTCCAACCGTTCAACTGGTAGCTGTGACATGCACTGACCACAAGGGGGCAGATGCTCAATGCACAGGCATGGAAACATGGACCAGACTGATGAATCTCAGAGGGAAGAGGGGAAAGGGGAGGGTGGGAAGAGGTTAACCAAAGATCTTATATGCATACTAGAGGCCCGGTGCACGGATTTGTGCATCAGTGGGATCCCTCAGCCTGGCCTGCGGGGATCGGGCCAAAACTGACAGTCAGACATCCCCCGAGGGGTCCCAGATTGTGAGAGGGCGCAAGCCAGGCCAAGGGACCCCACCGGTGCACGAATCCGTGCACCGGGCCTCTAGTTAGTATAATAATATCATTTAATGAGTGCCACACATGTGCCAGGCACTTCATGGGCAACATATTCTTTTATTCTCCAGACAACCCAGTGAGTTGAAAAGCATTCTCAGCCCTCTACTGAAAACGATGAAATGGGCTAAAAGGGGTTAAAATAACTCGCCCAAGGCCACACAGCCAAAAGTTGCATTAAAACCAGCAAGCAAACCGAGACTCGAAGTCTTCACTGCACGTGCGTGATTATTTTAAATTAATAGACTTTAATTAATAAGATTTGTTTTTTGGAACAACTTTAGGAAAACTGAGCAAATAGTACAGAGACTTCTACACCCTCCCACCCGCAGGTTCCCCTATAATGTCTTACATTAGTGTGGTACGTGGGTTCCAATGAATGAACCAGCACCTACAGTATATTTTATTAACTAAAGTACATAGTTTATTCAGACTTCCTTAGTTTCTACCTAATGTCCCTTTCTGTTCTAGGATCCCATCCAGATACCACACATATAACATTAGTCCTCACGTTTCCTCAGATTCCTCTTGGCTGCGAGTTTCTCAGACTGGCCTTGTTTTTGATGACCTTAATGGTTGTGACGACTCCTGGTCAGGTCTTTTCTAGGACGCTCCACTGTTAGAATTTGTCTACTATCTTTCTCATGATTATACTAGAATTATGGGTTTTGGGGAGAGGGACCATGGAAGTGAAGTACCATTTTCATCGCACCCTACGCAGAGTGCTTACTATCAACGTGACTTGTGACTGTTGATGTTGACCCTGACCGCTGGCTGAAGTCGTGTGGCAGAAGGAATTGGGGGGATGGAATTGGTTGGTCTCTACTCAGGATTCTACAAAACCTTCTGGCCATTCCCTCGGCATTTTTGCATAACAATGTCTTTTCATGGCTTGATACCTCATTGGTGAATAATATCCCATCGTCTGGGTGGACCAGTTTGTTTGTTCACCTACTGAAGGGAATCTTGGCTGCTTCCAAGTGTGGGTGATTATGAATAAAGCTGCTATAAATATTTGTGTGCAGGATTTTGTGGGGAGATAAGTCTTGACCTCATTTGGAGAAATGCCAAGGAGCGCAATTGCTGGATTGCATGATAAGAGCATGTTCAGGTTTGTAAGGAACTCTTAGACTTGTTCTCCACAGTGGCTGTGCCATTTTGCAACAGTGAATGAGAGGTCCCGTGGCTCCACGTCCTCACCAGCATTTGGTGTTGTTGGTATTTTGGATTTCAGGTATTCAACCCGGTGTGTAGTAGTATCTCATTGTTGTTTAATTTGCATTTAATCCCTGATGGCATGGGATGGGGAGCATCTTTTCTTATGCTTATTTGCATCTGCCCATCATCTTTGGTGAGGTGTCTGTTCAGCTCTTTCTCCATTTTTAATTGTGGTATTGTGGAATGATGAGAGTTTCTTATCAGACATGTCTTTAGCAAATATTTTCCCCAGTCTGTGACTTCTCATTCAGTCTTCTCATGTTCTTTGTTATTCATTTTTCAAATTTGAATTAATTGCCAATATTTAAAATATAACAGTTCCTATAGAAAATCTGGGTTTCTAACTTTTCCTTGAAACCCCAAAAAGTTGACAACATAGACTGCACATTCCTGTGTGGCAGTGCCTGGCCATGAGGATGGTGGCTGCACTCTCTGCAAGGCAGGCGGTATCTGGTATGCCACAGTCTCCACCCCTCCCTACTGCCTTGCGTGTCAATTCCCTTGCTCTGTCTTTCCTTCCACAGGGCCCTGTCAGGTTCCTGAAAGCATGAGGGCTTGGGAGTTTTATTGCCTAGTTCTTTAAATGCCAATCCTTTCTTACTGTCATTAACACAAAATTCTTGAGGAGAATAAAAATAAATAAACTTGCTTTACTGAGAATTTACTGTGCTCCAGTCCCCTAAGGTGTTGTATGGATTCAATTCTCACATCCTCCTCCCAAGAGATACACCATTACTTCCATTTTGCACAGCAGGAACAAGGATGGAGGTCCAATTCTGACTCCCCAAACCCTCTTGACCCCTCTGCACCCAGTGGTTACCCTTGAAGACCGGGAACCCTGATTTCCTCCACAGAGGAGCTTTTCTCAGAAATCAGGGCGCCCCTGCCAGCAGCGCTCTCCTCTCTGTGGTCTGGGTGCTCAGCAGCATCTTCTAGAACCATCACCCCAGCCGCCTCCATCGTCCCAAGGCCCTGATCAGAGTTGTCATGTAGGTACGATATGACTGTCCCTCCCAGCCCTGCTATGTGTGCAGGATAGTCAAGGCACCCACTCAAGGTCAATTCCAACTGTTCCCCAGGAAGTGGAAATGTGGGTAGTTTTGGAAGTATGGAGGCCAGCAGCTGTTGGAGCCAAGCCCCATAAAGGGTGATGCTGTGAGGAGAAGGCTCTGTGAATGCCAAACATTGAGGGCCCAAGACTGCCGGGTCCTCTCTTCCTGAACGCATTCCTTCATACTCCTTTGAATCCTATGAGGCCCCTTGAATAGTCTTCCCAATTTAAAAAAAAATAGCTACTTAGAATAAAAAATATGTTTTAAGTTAGTCACCTTACTGTCTACCAAATGGCCCATGAACCAGACTGTCAGGTATAGGAACCAAGATGAAATGGGCCCAGATAACTAGGAGGCCAGCAGAACAGCACAGAAATCAGATCCCTGGAGCCAAGTCTGTTGGCTACGGCTACAGCCACCCCCCCCCCTGCCCCAGGGAAGGGGCGGTCCAATCCTTTCCTCCCAGTTCCGGAGAGCAAACTAAAACCCGGAACCATAACCTAAGAATTAAGGGTGAAGCTGCAGCAGCTAAAGACACAATCAGAGGCGGATGGATGCCTTTAGTCAATATTGATCGGTGACCCTCATGGGTCTACAGCTGGGCACTGAGGGTTCAGAGATGAGTAAGATATTGTCACGGTAATTATGGTCCGAGCAAGAGAGTTCCATAAAAAACACGCATATGGCATCCATTTATTCACTTAAGGAATTTCACCAAACTCCTACTCTGTGCCAGGCATGAGGCCAGGGGCTGGCCTGGTGTAGTGCCACAAAGGGCCGGGCAGCCGGGGCTCTTGCTACGGTTGCTCCATCCCTAAGCCGCCTTGGGGAAGACCCTCTTCCTCTCCGGGGCTCAGTTTCTCTATCTGTAAAAACAGTGACAAGACCAAATGATGCAAAGGTCCTTCCACTTTTGACAACTAAGGCAGATCCCCACGGGTAGAGCTCATTGGAAACCTAATCTTCCATTTCCTCATCTGTGGAAATAGGTTTACAGCAAACAGCACCTACTTCATCGAGTCTTTGTGAGAATTACATTAAAGAATAGATGTAAACTACTAAGCACCACGCCCGGCATTCAGTCGGTGCTCTCTACCCAGCCGCCTCATCGCTATGGTCGCTATGATTCGGGCACCTGCCTTGCGTCCCTCCATGTGCCCAGCGCGGAGCTAGGCATAGCGGGGAGGAGCATGGAAGACCATTGGGGTCCACCCTCGAGGGAAGAAGGGAATCCAAATCCAGGGTGGGGCGGTGAGCCTGGAAGCCTGCTGGGGACAGTCACATAGGAGACAGGAGGGAAGGAGGAGCGGGAACGGGAAAGCGGGGGAGTGAGTGGGGAGATCAGAGGCCTCCTGGTGGACGGGAGGGGGCTGGGCCTGCATCCTTCTCTTCCAAGAGCCCAGTGGCGGCTGGGTCTGGGCGAAGACCCTGGCTGGGGGTGCCAAAAGGTGGCCTTGTGGGTAAGCCCTTCCAGCTGCGGACAGGTAATCCCGGCCTTGGAGCCGGAGAGATGATACCCCCCGAGGGCCAGGCCTGGTCCCGCTCAGGATGCCTTCCTGGTGCACAGGCTCCGCGGTGCTCGCGTCGAGGAGTGCTCGGGTCCAGCATGAATCATTCCTTTTTGAACTTGTCTAAATGTGTTTATAAAATAAAGCTGCGGCCCAGGCCTGCTCCGGGCGGAGCGGGAAGGTAATATGTTTTTAATTGGAGAGATTGGGGGAAGGAGGCAGCGGGCCAGGGTGAGCTCACCCCGCATGAATGCGGCTGGGCGGAGAGCAACGTATGTGCACATTCCTGGGCCGAGCGAGACCCCGCCGTGGGCAGTCCTCGCCGAGCTGGGCCCCCACCAACACGCACGCAGCCCGAGGTGAGCCGGGAGCACGTGTCCTGGCGGGGGGCCAGGGGCCCCGGATCCAGTGTCAGCTGGGATCAGGGCAGGGGTCACTGACTCCACCGCACGGAGATCCGGCAGGAGCTGGCAACCTGCACACACAGCCAGGGCAGAGCTGATGGATTGGGGTGCGTGGCCCTGACAAAGGGGCCAGCCACCGCTCAGCTGGGCCCTCCCCGCCACCAGCTCTAATGGCTGCTCAGAGAAACCAGAAATCACCACTGGATGTGCAGGCTCCTTTAAAGGGTGGGCTGTACTTGGTCTTCTTACTTGGGCTATGTGGGCCAAATAAAACAGATGTGTAGGCCACAGCCCCGTGCCTGCCCCCCCCGGGAATCCCCTCTTTGAGACCGTGGCCCGGACCTCACCCTGCCATTTACTAGCCATCATGACTTTAGACAAGTCGCTGAGCTTCTCTGAACTTGGGCTTCCTCCGCGGGAAATCTGGCATTTTCACACCACTTTTCAAATGGCTCCCAAGTTGCAGATAAAGGCAGAAGGGAAAGAGGGTCATACTCCCCGGCGTCGGCTCCAGGCCAGGCATGGTGCTCAGAGATTTATGTTTCCGTTGTTGTCCTGTTTTGTTTTTTAACCAGCACCGCGATTTCCTCAGCCACAGAGGAGCAAACAAGGCTTGGAGAGCTGAAACGAGAATTGGAGGCAGTATTTCCAATTTTGAGAAGTTGAAACCATCCTCCAAGTTTAGGGAACACTTGCCATGATGTGAATGGGGAAACGGAGTCAGGAGTTGAGGCTGTCAGCCGTGCCCAGGGAAGGCACTAGCTATTTTGAAGCCTCGCTCAGGAATAAGAATTCACCTCCTCAGTTAGCAACAGGTTTCTACAAAGTGAAGCTGGCAGAGCGCTGGAGGTTCTTGGGAAGGCGGTATTGACTCCCTATACCGTTCCCAAAGGACGGTGTGGTGACACGTGTCAAAAAAATCATACTTTTCCAAAACCCAGTGATTCATCTGGAAGGACTCAGCCCTAAAGAAATAAAAGAGCTGTGGGCAAAGATTTTCAAAAAAGAATCCCAGAAAATCAAATGTTCATCATAAACGAAATAGTTAAGTCACGTGCTGATCACACCAAGGAATCTTACGCAGCCTTGAAAGAGAAATGTTTATGGGAAGTGTGCAATAATATGAGAAAGTGCATATGAGAGAATGTCTTGTGGGTTTTTTGGGGGTGTTAGTGATTCCCCCCAATAAGTCTAGTACCCACCACTTAGGATAGAATGTTAAGAAAATAGGCCCTAGCCGATTTGGCTCAGTGGGTAGAGCATTGGACTGCACACTGAAGGGTCCCAGGTTCGATTCCGGTCAAGGGCACATGCCTGGGTTGTGGGCTCCATCCCCAGTTGGGGGCGTGCAGGAGGCAGCCGATCCATGATTCTCTCTCATCATTGGTGTTTCTATCTCTCTCTCCCTCTCCAAAATCAATAAACATATATTTTTTAAAAAAGAAAAAGTGAAATGCAAAATTAGATAAAATGTATATATATATTATACTTAAGGAAATGCAAAGAAAGAAGACAAGAAGGAAAATTACCCCTCTTGCTAATTTTCTTCGTGGTGGGATCCAAATTTAATTTTTGGAAATTTTTAGATGTTCTCTAATGAGCATATTGCATTTTATAATTAGAAATGTGTATGTTTGCAAGATGTAATGGGCCTCACCTCATCTAGTCCAGAGAGTAGATAGGTCTGGAGCCAGGTACCACATTCATTTAAAAAGTAAAAGCTCGGAAAGAAACTTCAGAGAGAAAAAGATCACATGGTAAAGTAGTTATTACTGGCTGATAGGATTATGGGTGATTTTTCCCCTACTTCTTTATACTTCCATGCCTTTTTCAAACTTTCTCCATCGAGATTTCCTTGAAATTGGCAAGCAAACAGACAAACCATGAAGTACTCCCTTGCCTTTACAACTCTTTCAGGCAGGGAGATGTTCTTGGCAAAGGCCAGCTGTCCCAGAATCCAGACTTGCTCTGTCTCCATCCCAGGCTTTGTACCTGTACCCCCGGCCGCCGCCACCACGCTTTCAGAAGGTTTTAATAACGCTGGAATCTGTTTAAACCTAAAGGGACATGAGCCGAGGATTCTACTGTAGCTTATGGAGGAATGGCTTGGCTGTTTGTGCTAGAAACCTGTCTTCTACCAGCTTGCCAAGTGAAAATGGCCTAATGTTGGTTGCATTTTATTGAGACCAACATGACTAGCAGGACACTGCTGACCTAAAGGTGCCATTCCCTGACACTCCTCCAAGATCTGAACCGTGTCCTCACTTCCTATATGTCCACCCTTTTGAGAAGCTGATCACTTCTGGCTTGGAAGGTCATGACCTCTGCATGTATCCTTGCTAAGGGTGGAGGCCCTCCCGTTCTCGGTCATTGCTGCCTGGGGTGCTGTATGGGATTCATCACCGTGTTCTGGGTCCCCCAGTCTTTGCAATCCAGAAGACCTGGAGTCCGATGTGAACTTGAGCTAGTTCTCTCAGCCTTCCGTCCACATCTACAGAAGGGTCCACAACGCCAAGTTCAGCCAGTGGTTCAGAGGATTCAAATAAGACACCTTGTTCCAGAAAACCTTGACCACAAATAGACTGTCTTTCTCCTCCCTGTCCAGCCTCCTTCTTCTTCTCTGACTCAGGAGCCTTTTCTGTTCTGCGGTGGAGCGCACACTTCGGCCAGTTTCAGCTGGTCACCCAATCCCGACACTCACGCTCTCCTCAGAGGGCCACCGTGGGAATTTCCTGGGAGGATGCCGAGATAGCTCAATGCTCGGGCCAGGCACACGGCACGCCCAAATTCTCCTACACATGGTCCTCACCTGGAGAGGTCTGTGAAGAGAGGCTCTGTCACCAGCCCCCGGTGACAGGACACTGAGGACAGAGAGGTGAGGTGACGGACAAGTTGGCAGGCCTCCTAGCTGGGATTTTGCATTTACTCCCATTTTCCCGCCTCCTTTCTGCTCAGTCCTCCTTCTTCCTCTCCCTCCCCTGAGAAGTCTTCCAAGTTCACAAAAAGGAAAACCTTCCGAACACAGGAAGGCCGATAAATGAGATGCCCATTCAGGCCAGATCTCCGCCATCACCCCAGATGTTGAGACCTGCGTGAGTTTTCCATTCACATTGACCGAGGCAACAATGGTTCCTGGTCAGTCTGATGAGGTCAACCGCTCTTGTGAGCTTCTAGATCCTCTTTTGTATCTTGTTCTACTTTGGGAACTCTTAAACATTTCAAGGTTGTTGTTGTTTTTTTGTTTGAAATGAATTCACCTAAGTCATATGACCTTAATTTCCAGAAAATGAGTGCATTTTAAGTGAAGAACTAGAAGACAAGGTCATATATGACCAGAGAAAGGGAGGCTTGTGAAGAAAAAATTACAGTCACCCGAATGTGTGACCGTGGGCAAGTGACTTAAGCCTCAGTTTCCTCATCTGTAAAATAGGGTAATAATTTTTATCTCATGGGGACATCTGATAGTAATTTCTATCTCATTGTGACTTCAGTATCACAATTTGTGCAAAGCACAGAAAACTCCTGTAGGGAAATGTTCAATTAAGCACCACACCAATAATAATCTCTTTAATTAGGGGGACGTGATCACAGCCGAGCTCGCTCTCCTGTCCCTTCTGGTATCTGTGCTTCTGTTTGGCCTGGAGAAGAGGGAAGCGGCTCAGGGCGGGGGAGAAGGGAACTTGGACGTGTGAATGAGGCCTCCCCCTCTTGCAAATTATAAACCTGCAGTTAGACCCTCTGTATCAGACTGTACACCGAAATGCATTCCAGATGCACTAAAGAATTGCATATTTGTCTAAAAAAAAATCAAACCATTGAGGGGGGAAGACTTGAATATTTATCAGACCTCTGGGGAGAAAAGGCTGGTTAAACGTAGAAGCATCAGAAAAGATCACAAAGAAAGAGATGGACAGAACTGAGTGCCGAAAAATGTAGCACATCTGCACCTAAACAAGAAGGGAGAACGAAGGCAGCAAAAATGACAGGCCAAGGCCTCGGACCCTGGACTATATGCATGTACACACGTGTGGAAAGAGGTAAGAAAGTTACCCAGACGCGACTAGCATGAACAAAGAACTCAAATGCATAATTCACAAAGGAAGAAGTGTGTTTGGGAATAAAAAGAGAGAAAGAAATCTCAGTGGCAATCCGAGAAGCGAGTTACTCTTTTTCTACCATCATTATTCTTATTTTTTGAAATAAGAATCATACCTTGTGTTGAAGAAGGTGAGGTGAAACAGACACTGATGCACTGGGAGTAGGAATGTTAATTGGCCTAACCCACTAAAAACAAATTTTCAAAGCTGTGGGGAAATCTGTAGAAAAATAAACCTGGGCCCCTACCTGAAGGCATATGCAAAGGTGGGTTCCAAGTGGGTGGGGCACCTAGACAGGAAAGGTACAAGTACAAAGCAGATGCTGTGAGAGATGCTCTCACTCTGACACTTGCTGGTTGCACTTCACCCCTCTGATCCTCAGTGTTCTCATCTGTAAAACTGGGGACTTTGTGCCCACCTTACAAGGCAATGATTGGAAAGCACCTGGCACAGGTAGGTGTCTTTGATGAAATGGCTGATTATTCCTTTCCTCCTGGTCTGGCAGCTAAATCACCTTCCCTGCCTCTCTTGTGTTGATATGGCCACGTGAGTACGTTCTGGCCACTGGAAGTCAACTAAAAGTGATGAGCATACTTCTAGGCCTCCCAGGCATAATCCCATTTTCCCTTTCCCCACCCACTGGCTGAAGAGAGAGAATCTGGGGCCATAGAAGAAGCTGATACAACAACATGGAAAAAGCCTGAGTCCCCGAGTCACCACCTGGAAAACTGCTTAAGAATCCCTGATGAGACGTTGTGTGCATAAGACACAAAATCCTAGTGGGTGAAGCCGCTGAGATCTAGAGACTCTATTATAGCAGCTAGCAATACCCATCCTAACTAACACAGTGCCCAATAGCTATTATGCAGGTTGACTAACGAAGTCCACTTCTGGGAATCCAGTGGTGGGGGGTTCATTAAATCTGGCTTCTGGGGGACAGCAGAGTGTCACTAATCAGAGTGCACATTGGAAGATTCCCAGAGAAGTGACTCGTCGAAGTATAAGTTCCGTTGTTTGACTTAAGGTTTTGTTAAATGGTTAAAGTTGGATTTTGCACGTTCTGAGGTTGGGATTGGCAAGAGTGTTTTGACTAGACTAGACTAGAGCTCAAAAGATATTCAAAGGAGAAGCCAAAGCAAGAGTAGAAAAGGGAAAATATGGAAGTAATCAGATTGTCTGTATCAGCTGATAATAGTCTGTCCCCGGGCACATGGTCAAAAAACGTTAACCCCAGCCAGCGGCTCTCACACTCCAGGTGAGCTACTCAAACAGAGAGCTGATCCAGCCAGCTCGGGGGGCGGGGAGGAGGGGAGAGGGCGGGGAGGGCACAGCTCAAGGGCAAGGAGACAGATAACTCTTCTGCCCAGGTGCCTCCAGTCCCCCCCACGCCCGCCCATCCTCAAAATCAAGCATGGTGCTTAAGGGAAGACTGAGGCATGTGTGTATTTGTGTGTGGGTGTCTGTCTGTCTCCAACCACCTCACCAAGGAGATATTTTAAAATGTGAAAAAATCTTTATGTGAAAGAACATTTAGGGCAGTCTTATTTACACAGTGAAAGACAGTCAGACGCAACGGAGATGCCTCTGGCAGATCCCGCTGGTTTCCTCCCCAGCAGCCATGCTCCCTTCTCCCACAGCACACAGTAGCCCAGGTTTGTGCTGGCTCCACTATTGAGTCAGGATTGTTCTCACCCAGGCTTGGTCTAGGATGGGACATTGACTCTGGCCAATGAAATGTAAGGGAACGTTGGCGAGGGGCTTTCCGGAAAGGCAAACGACAGAGGCCCTGGGGCAAAGGCCTTTCCTCTCACACCCCGTTCCCTCTGGCCTGTGGCCTCTGCTGATAAAGATGTGAGGCCCGGAGATGCTGCAGCCGTCTCACCACTGTGAGGGTCACGCCAAAGAGACTCACACAGACATCAATCCCAGAGGGACTGCGCCTCTGAGCCCACCTGGGTGCTGGTGATGGGAAACAATGGTGTCTCTACTATTCACATTGACGTCGGGGTTCTGCTGTCGCTTCTCTGTGGTGCAATGGCAGCAAAGGCCCGACTGGGGTGATTGGCAGGATCCATTTCTCATGACATCGGACTGAGGGCCTCGCAACCTGCTGGCTGGTGACAGAGGCCACCCTCAGAGGAAAGTCCAGCAAAGGTGATGTGCTGGGCAGTTGAGATAAGAGTGTCACACCAGGGCTCTAGCAGAGACAGATGTCATGGGAGATGTTAGCGAGAGGGGGCGCTGGGGAAAGGGAGGTGGGAACTCTCTCACTGCCTTTTAGCTCTTTTATAACCCTAACATCATTCTGAAATAAAAACCTAAATATGTAAATGTTGAGCAAGAGCTGATGCTAGATTGATCCAGGGGTTTGCCACGCTGGTGAGTAAGTTAGGACTTGAAAGACAAGACGATGGATGAACTGGGATAGGAGACCGGGAAGGGAACCAATGTCTACTCAGAGCCCCCGGAGAGAAGGCAAGTCTGCCTGGCCCCTCGTCAGCCAAATGGTTAAACCCACGTCGCCTGGGGCCCTGCCACACTGTGGGTCTGGGTGGGGCTGCCTGACGTCCCCAGTCCCACGGACTCAGTTTAGAGCCAGCTGATTTCTGCAAACTTTTCAGCAGTTTGAGGTCTCGTCCTCTGCCATGCTTCTTGGTTTCCATGCTGTGAATATATGTGTGTGGTCTGAGAGCCCCATTCGCTGAATTTGTCTCACACACACACACACACACACACACACACACACACACACATGCACACACACACGCACACACACACACACACATACACACACATACACACACATGCACACATACACACGCACACACACGCACACGCACACGCGCGCCCTGCGGGGGTTCAGGAGAGTGTCTGAGATGTTGGGACTCACGGGCACAGAGAGACACTCAGCACAGCAGAGCCCTCCATTTGCTTGCTGGCTCCTCTCCTCTGCCTGCCCCTCCTCCCGCCCTCCTGAGCTGTCTGTGCAGAACAGCCCATGCCCTGTCTACCCCCCGCCCCCAGGGCCTCAGCATCCTCCCTCCCCCACTTCAGTCTATATTAAAGTACAATTCCCTGCTTAGGAGGAATTTTGACACCCACGATTAAAATACCATTTGCTTTAGCTCCTTAAGTGAATCCGAAGCCAGTGCGTGTCCTCTGGGGCTCATTACAGCCGTGGCTTTGATCCGCTGTGTCTAGACAACCTTGTGGGTCAGAATGAGTTGGGAGCAGCCTGGCAATGTAATTATTTGCTAACGACAAAGCAGGGGTATGTCCAATGACTTGGGTTAAAATAATACAACTTCGAGTATGTCCAAGGTTAGCCCTATGACAATGTCATTCTTTCTTATTTGCATTCTAATAAGCTCTCTTGCGTGGGAAGGAAAGGGGTAAAGTTTGAAAGGAGCCCGTGGGAATTGTGCATGGGAGAATGCCACATGTGTAACAACCTGTGCACTGACGGAAAAATGGGTCGAGAACTAATGGGTCAGAGGATCAAGCAAGATCGTTACAAACCACAAGATACCTAAGCCAAGTTAGCAACAGAGCTTCCTATTTGGCTTGGAAGGTGAGCTGGTCCAGCCTGGCTCCTGTCATTTCACAGATAGGAAAACTAGAGGCCCAGGGAGGGTGATGACATGCCCAAGGTCATAAGGTGAGCCCATGACAGCCCACGGCTGGATCCCAGGGAATGCCTCCTAGCACCCGTAGCCTCTCTTCATACCTGGAGACATTCAGAGGCACATGGACTGGCCATGGAGGGAGATCAGGCGCTGGCCCCTGGCCCTCGACCCCGACCCAGTTTTTAAGAATGTTCTCGGTCACTCGGGACAGCATTGCTCTGTAACACTTTCGCGCTCTCCTCACTGGAGCGTGTCTAGTTTGACAATGTCACGGGCAATTAGGACCACACGCGTGGAGTCAGCACGCTGCAAGGGGGAAAGCATGCCACACATTGGGAAGGGCTGGGATCTGGGCCCTGGGTGCCCTCCTCCCTGACCTTGGCCGAGTGAGTTACGCTAAGCAGGCGTGGCTGCCCTCCTCTGTAAGCCCGGGACCGTCACCGCTCTCTCATTGGTCGATGTGAACATGAGCACCTCCAGCACGCGGTCAGTGCTTGCTCAGACTTCACACTGTGTGTCCCAGCCCAGAGCACACGACTTCGCTGCTTCTCAGACAGGAGTTTCTGCACCTTTTCTCCCACAGGTGCGCAGGCAGCTTTCCTTCTCCTCCCAAAACTCTGCCGTAAGAGACGAAGGCACCACAGCCCCTGCGCACCCAGGGCGAGTTTCCAGAGTGGAGAGGAAGGAACGTGAGTGCGCTGGAGCCTTTCTTTGGTGAGAAGCAGTAGCCCAGTTTGAACCACCGTATTTGTCTCTTCAAGGCCACCCCCTCTCCTCCAACCCTACATTTGAACTCAGGGCCCTGCAACCCATGGGCAGTGCATCGGCCCATTTAGTAATGGTGCATCTTATCATCGGTGGCATATTAAGTTCTGTGAAGCATGGGGCTCGAAGCAAACCAGCCCCCTAGGCCACAGACAGGAGTGATTAGCAGGAGACTGGGGGCTGCAGGACCTGGTGTCCTTTCTTTCCCTCCCTCTCCCGTCTTCCTCCCTCCGCACCACCCTCCCCGGCCCACTCCCCATCTCTCTCTTCTCTCTTCCCTCTTTCCCTCCCACCTCTACTTCTCCCCGTGGTCTTAGCTTTGCCCCTGGGCTCAGCTCCCCCGCGAAGCTGCACATGTGCCCCAGGCAGCTCCTGTCTTGCAGAACAGACACCTCTTCCCCACCATCTCCAGTAAGAAAAACCCCGGCAATGGGCCCCGGCAATGGGCCCCAACTGGGTCACGTGCCCCGCCCTGCAGCAGTCTCTTCTGAGCCTCGGCCTCGTCCCACCCCTGTGGCTGGGAGTGGGAAGCTCTGAGTGCCAGACCCACGTGACGGAATCAGAGGTTCAAGGCTGTTCTTCTGGGTAGACCACACGAGAAAAGCCCGCTATCTTGAGGCCTGGGTCCACGTGTCCCGGGGCAGCCAGGAGCCTGGTCCAAGACCTCAGGACTTGGCCTTTTTGCTCCTCGCCACGGGAGGGTAAGTTGGTTACTTCTGCTTGAAAACTAGTGCCATCAAGATTGTTATGGATCATGATGGCCCCAATTTAGACACTTACTGAGGACAGGCCTATTTTCCTTCATTTCTTTTGAGATGAGAGTCTCCTGCTGCAATAGGCAGTTTCTAAGTTATTTGAGGATTTACTAATAGTTCCTATTTACTGAGCACCTGCAGTGGGTCAGGCACAGTTCAAAGAATATTGTTTGTATTAGCCACTTAATCTTAAATCCACCCAACAAGAAGGACACTGCTATTATCCCCATTTTGTAGGCGAGGCAACTGAGGCCCAGGGAGGTTGACTGACTTGCAGAGTAAGTAAGTAGGAGAGCCAGAGTCCAGAGGCAGGTGGCCAGGCTCCGGCACCCATGCTCTCAGCCACGCCCGAGGGGGCAGGGCTGGGTTTGTCCATCCCGTCCCATTGAGCCCAGGCCCCTGCAGGCCCATCCTGGAGTCCAAGCTCCTGCTACCCTCCCAAAAGCCAGGCGGAGTGCCAGGACAGCAGAGAGCTAGAATCCTCGTGGATTTTATTTTAATTCTTGATTATAATAGTTACCATTTGTTGGCACTGGTTAAAGACCTTAAATTACATGATCTCATTTTTCTTCTAAACAACTCATTTGGGAAATGAGGAAACAGAAGTTCAGAGACGGTAAGTAGCTGGCCTAGAGACACACAGCTAGAAACGTGGAGATCCAAGGTTGTAGCCCAGGACGGCCTGACTCCAACACCTGAACTCTAGCCATGCACGGCTCCCCCCAGAGCAAAGAACCCCCAAACTGAGCCTGGGGTGAGGGGGTGGGGCTGGTCGGAGGAGAGCCCTGGGAAGGTAGATTCGCCTCCGCCCACATTTCCATGCCCCCTCCCACGCTGAGAACTGCCATGGCCTCGGGGGGCAGGGCTGAGAGGAGCTGCCCATTTCTTCCCACGCTCCAAGGCCTGGCCCAGCCCTGACTCCACGTGCCCAGGAACAATGCCGGCACATTCAGGGTAACTGTGGGTGTGCGTGTGTGACCTGCTGCCACCCTCGGGCACGCTGCCAGGGCTGTGTGATTTCACGGGACCGCCTCCACTGAACCAACACGTACGAACAATGAGGACTCCACTTACTAATGCCGAGTACAGGCGGGCTCTGTGCTCAGGGCGGAGGAGAGTCCCTCGCTCCTTCTTCCTAATGACCCTTTCTAATGAGCGTTCGGGAAACTGAGCCTCAGAGAGGCAGAGGAAGGAAGTTGGCCAAGGCTGCACTGTTGGCAGGTGGCAGAGCTGGGACTCGAACCCGGGTCTGACTGACTTCAAAGACCATGCCTTTAATGCCAACTTTCTGCTGTTCCCTAGCCTGTGCCAAGACCACAGAGCTCGGGAAGGCACAGTCCTCGTTCCCAAGAAGCTCTGAGTATAGGAGCAGAGACGTGCGGATGAACAAACTGCAATTGGATGAGGGTACTAGGGACGACGGTGTGTCCGGTGGGTCCTGAGGTGCACAGGGGAAACAGGGGTCCCTCTGGATGATCATGTGTCCTTCGTGACTCAGTGACAAGTGACTGGGGGGAAGAGGCAGAGACTAATTGGCTCATATATCTGAGAAGGTAGGGAACTAGGCGTGACTGGTTCCAGGAACTGAAGGTAATTAACGGGAGTCCCCCCGCCCCCCCCAGTTCAGGCTGTGCTTTTGGCCACGTTGACTCCCGCTTTAAGAAGGCTCCACTCCCTGCAGGTGAGGCACCTGGTCCACACTCTACCAGGTCAACATGGTGACCATTTACTTTTCACTTCAGCCAAATGCCCAGGATGGACTGTTGTTGGATTTGTTGGGGGTCACGTGCCAATCCCTCACTCCAGGGCCATGGCCAGCGAGGTGGGGTCATGGATGGGCTATTGGCCAGGCCTAAGGAGGAAGCCGGCTCCCTGCACCCCCATCGGGGTGCTGGCACAGGGAGAAGGGGCAGCCGATGCTGAGTGGGCAAAGACACCTGGTGCCCACCCAGGGTCGGTCAGGCGAGGAAGGTTCACAGAAGGGGACCCCAGAGCTTGGTCCCGAGGTGGGGGACTAACAGAAGCCTGCTGGGCAGGGCTGGGGCTGGGAGGGGAAGGCGTTTCCCACCAGAGGAACACCTGTGCGGGCAGGGCCGCGTGCACTGATGATTCGACAGGACAGACGGGGAAGGGCTGATGGAGAGAAAATTCCTCTGCACCTGGCAAAGGATGCGATGTGGGAAGAGGGAAGGATGCAGGATAAAACTAAACAGGAAGACAGAAATCTACCCTTGACCTCAGGTCCCTTCACTTTTCACTTTTGAACAAATAAATTTTCTCAGGTAAAATTCAACGAAAATCCCTAGGCACCCCCCCACCCCACCCCTTACTAGTAAATATCTCAAAAAAATGTCCCCAGACCATTTGATCCCCAGTTTTGAAATCTCAAGAGTTTGGTTTTCAGCCCGAATGTTCTTTGAATGTTCCACCTGCTCCCGTGGCCTCACCTGAGAAGCTCGGCCGGCCTAGGCCATGGGGGTTTTGTGGGATGGGAACTTGGGTTTGTTCAGGTGAATTTACAGGCGACTTCATTCATCACGACGAGTCTAAATCTCAACTAAGTTTCTGGATTCAAGTTCTAATGAGTCCTTACCAGAAATAACTAAAAAAGAGAAAGATGAGGAGGAGGAGAAGGGGGATGAGGAGGGGGAAGGAGGAGAAAAAGAAACAGCAAGCAGCAGCCACCACAAATTCACAAGAAAACAGAAATTTGACCAGAAAAGTCCCTCAGCCACAAAATCTTTCACAAGAGCCATTTGACGTCTGCGTGCAAACAAGAACAATGCTGAAACTTTGTACTAAATGCTGTCATTTCAAAGCCAGTTTTACAACCATTAGTTGATCAGTAAATGAATCGGAAACATATGGATCATATTTCACTGAAATCACATGATTTTAAATCAGAGGGAAGTTGCTGTAGGGAAAACAAACAATAAAAGGACTTCTTAAAAACACACGCACTTTTTGTTTTTTGGTTTCGTCCAGGCCTGGAGCTTGATCGCTGGCTGACACGAAGTTGGACGCAGATAGGATCAGGCTGCTCATCGAGCTTAATGAGAATATAAACCTCTGATTTCCATGACGGCACCGAGCTAACCTGGTGGAAACGCTAGAGGGAAGGACGGAATAAACAGGTACATTTACCTGTCCCCGTGCCCCATAAATCTGAGCGAGAATTTTCCCTGGGGAACCGGCTGCTGGGCACAACAGACCAAGGGCACCATGGATGCTCTGATGTCCGACTGCGATGGACTTTGAGCCTAGCAGCCTTTCCATGCACCGCTCTCTGCTGGCCAAATGTGAGCAGTTGCTCCCACTCCTGAGGCCTGCTTATTAGTTAACTACAGGCCCGGTGCACGAAATTCGTGCACAGGTAGGGTCCCTAGAGACTGCCGGCTGCTGGCTGGGGCCTTCCTTCAGTCCACGTCGCCCCCTGGTGGTCAGTGCACATCATAGCAAGCGATCGAACTCCTGGTTGGTTGAACTCCCGAGGGGACACTTTACATATTAGGTTTTTATATCTATCTTACCTAATAATAGACAAACATGTATGTTGACCGTACCTTTGCTACGCCACCAGCCAATCAGGAGTGATATGCAAATTAACCCAACAAAGATGGCGGTTAATTTGCATACTCAGCCACCTGGTGACGGGGGCGGGACGCTTGTGTGTCGCCATGGCGATGACGCAGGCATTCTGCCCCACCCCGGTCTCTCAGGGCCTCTGGCAGTGTGGGAAGGAGGGGCCAGAGTGGAAAGAGGCGGCTCTGGGGCCTGAGCGGAAAGGGGCTGGGCCGGAGTGGAAAGGTGGTGCCAGCAGCCTGGGAAAGGAAAGCCCATTCTAGCATGAATCTTCGTGCATTGGGCTTCTAGTAGATAATACAAACGGTGATCTATGAAGCCGATGGAACTGTTACTCTGTGCCAGGCGCTGTTCAAGTACTTGATTCATTTAAACTCATGCCGACCCTCTGTGCTATCTCCCCTTATATGTATTTCAGGATAGGGAGGTGAAGGATGGTCAAGTCAGTTACCCAGGATCACTGTTATTTATTTTTATTTTTTTTAAAATATATCTTTTATTGATTTCAGAGAGGAAGGGAGAGGGAAAGAGAGATAGAAACATCAATGATGAGAGAGAATCATTGATTGGCTGCCTCCTGCACACCCCCTACTGGGGATAAAGCACGAAACCCAGGCATGTGCCCTTGACTGGAATCAAACCCGGGACCCTTCCATCCGCAGGCTGACGCTCTATCCACTGAGCCAAACCAGCTAGGGCCAGGATCACTGTTATTTACATGACGAGATGCAGCTGGGCTCTGAGCCACTAGCCCGGCGGCCTCCCGGGGGCGGTGGAGGTCTGAGGAGCTGCCCTCTCCTTGCCACCCAGCCCCATGGGAGGCCAAAGCAGTCCTTTACGTGTTCCCCAGGGTGTGGTGTGCCTGCCTTTCTCCCAAGATGTGATCTCAGAAAACACCAACTCCAAGGCCAGCCACGCGGTCCAAGCAGCCCCTCCACTCTCTCGCCGCCCCTGGCTTCACCCCTTGGGTGCCTCCCCCCAGTTTGTAATGATGCGTTTACTTGCTCCCTGCTGGGTTGATTCTCTCTCCCCTTCTCGTCCGTGCGCCCCCCCCTCCCCGCACCCCCCCCCCCCCCCCCGCAGCAGGCCGGGTCTCTTTTGTGCTTTATGTTATAGCATCTGACCAAACCACATCTAGCCCAGAGCACGGCACCGAGCCTGGGCCACACAGAATGGGCTTGAGAAATAATTACTGAACAAAAAGTGTCCATCGGATTCAGATCCTCAAGGAGAGTTCTGGTGAGCGCATGCTCTTTTCTTTGTTTTCTATTTCTGGCACTTTAAACCCCGTGGGAGCTGGACTGCCATCCCGGGAGGTGCACACGAATTTGTTTTCATTGTATTGTAACTTGACAAGCGCATGGAGCTGGAACCTGGGGCACAGAGCCTGGAAAGAGGAGGCTTTGCCCTCAGGGAGGCCCTAATCCCATGGGGACACCAACTGGGACTGCTCCCAGCTTGAGGCGCCCTGGAAGATGGAAGCGGAGCTGGGATGGTGAGCATGACCTTGTGGGCAAAGCAGGGCAAAGGGTCTCCCAGGCAGAGAGTGGCAGAGGCAAAGGCTGAGAGCTAGGAGAGAAACATGGGGGCACGTCGCATGGTGTGGCCTGGCTGGAGCAGAGGAGGAGGCAGAAGACGAGGCTGGAGAGAGCCAGGCCCCAGCCGAATCCTGAGGGGGCCAGGTTCAGGCTGCCAGAGGCGTATAGGCATGCATGGAGCCTCCTGTTGGCACAGTTACCACGTGGAGGGCGCAGGACCAGGGGCAGGGAGAACCAGAGGGGGCGAGGGGACGGATCTGAGGGCTACTCAGAGGTAGACCTGCCAGAACTGGGCTTTAACATGTTTTTATTGATTTCAGAGAGGAAGGGAGAGTGAGAGAGAGAAAGAACCATCAATGATGAGAGAGGATCATTGATGCGCTGCCTCCTGCACCGCCCCACCCTGGGGACTGAGCCCACAACCCAGGCATGTTGCCCTGACTGGGAATCGAACCATGACCTCCTGGTTCGTAGCCACTCAGTCGGGGAGAGGAAGAGGAAAGTGCGAGAATCGGGGGAGGTCCCTGTGGAAGCTCTATCCCTGACACTCCCCCAGCTCCGGCTGCAGACTCTCACCTGACTAAGCCCCGTCCTGAAGGTCCTGACCTCACTGTCCATGTCCCCACCCAGGCAGTTCCGTCCTGGTCCTCCAGAGAGTCTCTGGAAGACACCAGAAGGTCAAGGCCTCTCAAGTCCATGGAGGCCAGGCCCAGCTGCCCAGCGCTCGCCCCGGCAATAACTCCTGGGTCCCGGGCTGCAGAGGATGACCTACTCTCTCTCTCTCTATTTTTAAAATATATTTTTATTGACTTGAGAGAGGAAGGGAGAGGGAGAGAGAGATAGAAACATCAATGGTGAGAGAGAATCACTGATCAGCTGCCTCCTGCCTGCCACACCCTGGGGATTGAGCCCACAACCAGGGCATATGCCCTTAACCGGAATCAAACCCTTCAGTCCACAGCCGACTCTCTATCCACTGAGCCAAACCAGCCAGGGCGGATGACCTCCTCTTTGGCAGCTGGAATTGTTGTTTCCCTCACAACACAGAACCCCCAGTTCACGGGGGTGAGCGGGCAGGGCTCCAAGAGCACAATACCACGTCTTCACTCTCGGTTCAAAGCCAAGATTTAACTTTTCATTTTCAAAAACATGAGTGGTCAGACCACGGCCGGAAAATTGGAACCATCCTCCGAGCACCTCTGAGCTCCCACGTGGCCCTTCCCGGCTGGGAGCAGGAGGGAGCTGCCGGAGCAGCACGTACGGCCAGTGGAGGGCAGGGTGCCTCCTGGGCTGCAACCCCCCTGCCCAGCCCCCGTGCCCCAGCGCTGCGTGACCGTGGGCACGACTCAGCTCCTTCGAGCCTGTTTCCTCCAGTGTCACCAGCACATCAGCACACCTCCCAGAGCGGCTGTGAGGAGCAGGTGAGACACCCCGATATGGGTATCTGTGTCCGTCATATGTTAGGTGCGGGATAGTCTAGATTTTCCTGGCTTATAAGCAAGGCTTTTCATTTAGAGGACTGAAAGTTACATCGCCCAGCCCTTCTGCCTCTAAACCCGGAGCTCTCTGGGCACGTATTGGTTCAGTAATGACCCTCACACCCTTAGCCATGCACTGCGCAAATTGCTTCAACCACGACCCCGCGGGGGAGTCACTGTCATCAGTCCCATCTTGCAGATGGGGACACCCAGAGGTGAAATAATTTGCCCAAATTCCAAGAAGTAGCCCGTGGTGAGGCTGAGAACTGAGCCGAGAACTGAGCCGAGGTATTCTAACTCCAAAGCTCGCTGCTTAACCACACGACCAGGTGCGGACCCGGCCAGAACGGCTCTCCGCTCCAGCCTCGCGATGTAGCATTGTCCCTTCCCCTTGTCAGTCGTTGTCTGCCCCTCTGTATCCCTGGAGCTCAGTGTTCTGACGGCCGGTGCCTCCCAGTCTGCATGGACGCTGATGGGGTGATCGCAATCACACTCCCTGCTCCCCTGCACCCCTTGCTCACTCACCCCTTGCACCACGGTGCCCAGCCCCTTCCCACCCCTCACAACGGCACGAGAGGGAGGCGTGTGCCATTTCCCATATACGAAAACTGAGGCTCCAAGAGGTGAAGTGGCTTAGCCAACGTCACTCAGGACTGAACCCAGATCTGGGGACCACAGAGTCCAACTAGGGGGTCAGGTTCAGGCTGGGTGCGTTTTCTGCAGCAGATCCATGAAGCAGGAAGGAACTGGGCTTTTCCCACCAGGGGAGACACGCCCTCTCATGTCCTGCTGTGGGGGACAGCTCCTCCCCCTCTGGCCTCAGCTTCCCCGTCTATAAAATGGGAAGCATCAAGCTTACAAGAGCACATGCTCTAGAGCCCAACTTTCCAGTTCAAATCCCAGCACTTGTGCCTGTGTGACCTGGGGCAAGTTACTTACCCTCTCTGTGCCTCCGTGTCCTTATTCTGTAAAATGGGGATGGGGCAGTCATTGTCTACTTCTTAGAGTTGTAAAGTTAACTGAGATTAAAGTGTGTAACACGTCTAGCCCACAGCCTGGCACATAGTAGGCACTGAGGGAATGTCAGATACTCTTACCAACATGGAAGGTTGGCTGCAGTCTTTTCCAGCTGGGTCCTCAGGACCCCTACCCCCAGAGCCTGGCCCCGGTCCCCTGCAGCCTCGGGGTAGAAAGCCCTGCTTCTTGCTGGAGCTCCCCCGTTCTCACTGTCCCCTCGGGGGGCCTTGGTGGGAGGGACAGCTGACGCCCTGAGCGTGAGTCTGGCCAATGACCCGGGAGGTGTTGCCTGGGCATGAGGTAATGGAAGGCTGGAGCCCGCGGCAGGCCTGATGGCACACGTCATCACTCGAGCGGTGAGAAATGAGAGTGACTAACGTGCTCTGGGGCCCCGACGGGGGCAGCGGCCTGGCTCTGGCTGCGCATGCACACTGTGCCTTTGTGTCCGCCTCCTGCCGGGACCTGAGCTGCAGCCCAGCCGTGGAGGAGCTGCTGAGCAAGCACACAGTTCCGGTCGCCACACCCCCTGCCCCACCCGGGAAGAGGAAGGCGAAGGGAACCGAGTCAGATGAAATGTGCGCGTGACCCTCGGCTTTCCCATTTGTCACGCTGGTGGGTGTCCAACCGTGCCAGGCACTTGAGGTTCCAGAGGTAAGAGAACCTGACTCTGACCTTCCAGGTAGTGGGGCATGGAAGGGAGACAGACCTCGGAAAGCACAGCGATGCTATTGGTGGTGATTTTGAGGGGCGCAGGGGAGGAAGCCACTGAGGGGAGGAAAATCAGAGAGGGCTTCTCAGAGGAAGTGACCCCTGAGCTGGGTCTCGCAGGCGGTCACAGGGACCATGTCCCAGGCAGAGGGCACTGTACCAGCCAAGGCAGGGAGGCCTGAAATAGCACCAGGCTTCCCAGTATCTACAAGGACTGGAAGGGATGGGCCATCGGAGGTGTTCAGGGGCCACCGAGCTGTTACTGGAAGCTTCCTGAGATATATAGGCATCATCTCATTTCCTGGGCCCATTTTACAGAGGAGGAAGCTGAGGCTCTGGAAGGTAAAGCCGTTTCTCCAAGATCAACTAACAGTAAGCTGGGCATCTGGGACTGGCACCCAAGTCCACCTGCCCTAAAGCTTTAAGGTCTTAACTACCCTGCCCATCTCTTCAAACCCCGGGGACTCTCGAGAGCCAAGGGAAGAAGTTTGGATTTTATCCTGAGGGCGGGGGGGCCTGTAAGCATTGCAGCAGGAGAAAGAGGTGCTCACATTTGCAATCAGCAGGCTCGCCAGGGGCCAGATAAAAACAGACAGGAAGGGCAGAGTGAAGTAACATCGGGAAATCAAGCCAGGCCAGGGAATGTCAGGCCCGGTGTCACGCCCTGACCCGGGGACCACCGCTCCTCGACCTGGCCCCCTCCTCTCCACCGATGCGCTGGCCACACTGAAAAGGTTTCAGCTCCGCCCTGGCCGGGCCTCCTCTGTCTCTTCACACCCGCCCAGACACCTTGCTGCGGATCATTGTCTGACTAACGTGCGCTCCGCCGCCAGGAGCCAGCTTAAAGGTCGCTTTCTCCAGAAAACCTCCCTGACCACTTCCCCTTCCCGGCTGGTCAGATGGCGTGTTCCCCAGGCACCACGCCTCTCCTTTGACCTTGTCCATGGTGCTTCGAGAAAGGGCACAAGCTCTGCCTCGCCCACCCGGCTCCCCGGGGCGCAGCGCATGGAGCAGCCCCGGGCATCCAGCCGAATTGGGGTTTGGAGGTGGCACCGTCTGCTTAGAACACCCTCCGTCCCACTCACCTCCCTCAACCGCACACTCACACTAGCGCCCCCCCCCCACCCACCCCCCATCCACCGGGCCCCTCTGGTCTTAGAGAATTGTCCAACCAGCCACGCACCTGACAAGCACTTTAAGGGAAAAGGACAATTATTAGGGCCCTGGGCTACTGTGTTGTCTTGAGACTTGGAGGAAAGAGTCAGGTCAAGGGTTTTGCCCTCTAAGAAGACTGACTTGCCCCCTCCCACCAGGTCCCGCCCCTGCGAGGCTGGTCGGGGTCCGTCCTGAGCCATCCCTCTGGGTTAGGGTGCCCGCCTCTCCCACTAGGCTGGGTCTGCTTGAGCTCCATGCCCAAAGCCTGGAACATGGTAGGTGCTTGCACCTGTAGGACTGGTGAGCCCGTGAATGACCTCATAAACATGGAAATCAAAATAAACTGCTCAAACTGAAGGATGCCCAAGGCTGGGCTGGGGGCATGGCGACTGCCTAGGCTCAGCTTGGATGGACTGGAGGGCCCCACATCTGAGCCATCTCCACCTCTGATCAGGGCCCGGGATGGGCAATGCCTGCAGATGACAAACATGTGGGGACACGGTGGGCACCTCACTTCCTGGGGCCCCTTGATTCTGGGGACTGGTTGCTTTCATCCTTGGTTTCTTCATGGTGGGTCATACAGAGTCGGCCTATTTTAGACACCTGCTAACCCAGGTGGCTGGGCACAGACCTGTCATCCTTCATCGTGGGAAGTGGGGAGAGCAGGGAATGCCCGGTACTACCTATGCTGGAAATGTTAGGACACCTGATGCCCAGAGCAGAGAGAGTTGGTCCCAAGGCACAACAGTGGATTTTTCCTTATTGACACTAAGATGGGGAATTCAAATCTGTGAATACATCCCATCTGCCAAACACCACATACTTTATCTGCAACCTTTATCCCAGCTCCCCATTTTACAGACGGGAAAACTGAGGCTCAGAGAGGCAAAGTGGCAGGTCCCCGGGAACACACTGAATTGGAGGCAAAACCCCAGATTCCAACCAGGTTTTGTTTGGTCCCACGGTGTTCCCGGGGACCTGCTGGCTGGCCCTCCCCGGCTAGGGCTCTGTGCCCCTCTCTGATCACCGGTCACCATGACAGGGGCAGTGGCCTCCCCGACCCACTCTCGGCTCCTGCTGCCCATTCTAGCCACTGCTGCCAAGTGCTGGGACCTGATTTGAATTTGGGGTTCTCTCCGCTGCAGCCCGACAAAGGTTTTTATTGGAATGCCCCTCCGATCTCCAGGCTTTGAAGAAGTTTCAACAATGCAGTAAAAGGCAGGTCCTTGCCACAACAAAAGGCAGAAATATCACCGAGGAGTAAACAGAATTCCTTGGCCTCTCCCGAGCATGTGTCAACATCTCTTATTCATCCCCTCGCCCCACCTCCTCCTCCTCTTTTCTCCGGAGTCAGAGCCGGCGGGGAGGTGTCTTCCTGGCACCGGTGGGGAGGGCCACGGGCTACCCAGCCCCGCCTCAGAACAGATGCCGGCCTTCGGTAAACTGAGAACGCGTAAACGGCCGTGAGATGCTTTCCCCACGACCACAATCACCCACATGGAAAAGCCATTCGCCGCCGTGGCCCCCGCGCCCTGCCCCCTGGCACACACATGTGGCGGCCACGGCTCCAGAAACAGGCCTTCCCAGAACAAGAATGTATGTGACATGTACAAAACGGCTTGATTTCAATTGATGGCTGGAAATTAAATGGATTTGAAATGTACATGCTTAAAAACAATTTCGGCGGAAAGCATGCCCATTTAATATTGCGTCTCTAAATGAGGCCTCGCTCCCCAGGCAGGCTTGTAACGTGATGAAAACCAGCAGGCAGACCCCACCTGGGACCCCACTCACCAAGGACACGGTACCCAGGGGCAGGGCATGCATGTAAGTGTGTGCGAGTGTGAGTCCGTCGTGTGTGAGCTTGGGCGAGCACTTGGCAGTAGGAGTCTGGGTGTCGGTGTGTGTTGTGTGTGAGTCTGTGTGTGGAGGGGTGAATCTGAGTGTGAGTATGTGTAGTCTGGTGTGTGATCTTGTATGTGTGTGTTTGTGTGAAGTGATGGAAGGAGGGGCAAGATGCCGCCCTTCCGTCCACATTTTTCCAAGTCGGCAAATGCCACCTGAGCCCTCACCTGGTGCCGAAACCAGGCGGTGGGGGGAGAGTGCTAATCTCAGGAAAGGAGAGGGCGTGGCCTCTCAGAGTTCCTAGGCGGTTTGAGGAACCGAGACAAAGTCAGAGAAATGACCGAAGAGCAAGCCAAGACCATTTTCAAATGTAGACCTGCAAAGGGGGAAGGGACATTGACTGATTGCACGTAACCTGGGCATGCATATGGACTCGTGAAGAACAGTTGATCTCTGAAACCAGTTAGTCCCGGGTACAGAATCACACAGACGCTACCATTTCCCGACCATGAGGCCTCCAGCAAGTCTCTTCTCTCTGGGCCTCGGTTTCCTTGCTGGTAAAATGGGGCTAATAGAACATGTTGTGTTCATGCCAAGCATGCAATAAATAATAACGACATTCATAGCATAATGATTTCCCTGGATGGGAACCGTGAGATAGGCATCACATGCCCATTTGACAGATGAGAAAGCCGAGGCCCAATGGCCTCAAAGCCACACAGGGATAGAGTCAAGGCTAGAACCCAGAGCCATCCTGTTTCAAAGTCTCCCACGTCACCCTCCCGCTGAGGCTCTGACCTCCAGAAATACTGGTTTCAGAGGCAGGAAAGCAGGTGGGGGGGAGAGGGGGGAGGAAGGAAAGGGTCAGCAGAGGGAACAGCTTTTCCTGGTGGGAGAACCTGGTAGGCACAGACACCCAGACAGGACCTCTTTGCAGAGTGAGGTGGGTAAGGAGCGTTTCTCGGCCGGATCTGGGAAGCAAGACACAGCCCTGGGCTTTACTAAATGCCGTTTCGCCCCGGCCATGTCTTCCCCTGACCAGTCACCCCTCAACAGCAGCTCCTGGCCCTTCCCGAGGAGGGAGGCTCCCGATCACAGTTAGAAGCCGCTGCCTGCCCCGTGTCTGCAGTCATCCCGGAATAGAATGGGCCCCTGTGGAGGCAGTGGGGTCCCCACCAATGGCGAGTCTGGGGTGCTGTGGTGAAACTGAACAGATGCTGGAGCGTGCAGCAGTTCAGTGGCCGGCACATGGCGTGGGGCGTGATCTAACCAGCGGCTCATCCGGGCAGAGTGGCAGGGAGTGCAGTGTTTCCTTGGCAACCCGGGCAAACAGATACCCAGGTATCTCCGCGTGGGAGCCTCCAGGGTCTGGGGTGGACGCGTCACCCTCCCCAGGCTGCCATCTCTTCATTCCATGCACAAGGCATCCAAAAATAATCATTTAAAAAAAAAAGAAAAGAAAAAGAAAAGGGCTTCCATAGGCCAGGCTTCAAAAGCATAAAATCAGCTTCAGAGACGTCCTGCGCCTCAGCGAGCGTGTTACTGGGCCGAGTCTGAGTGCCGTTTGCACTCGTGTCCAATGGCTCTTGGAGGCGTTCTGGGAGCCCGGCTGGACGGCGAGTGCAGGTTCCCTTAGGCCGCGGCCCTCGCACGGGCAGCCCGGTGCCCCGTGCACCCCGGCCCCGCGAGCAGCTGAAAACCCAAGATCAAGTGCAAAGGGGACTCTGGCTGCCAAATTTCAGGGCCGGGGAGGGGCGGGGGAGGGGGAAGAAAAAGAAAAAAGAAATCTGGAATGTGTTTCTACTTACTGTCCATTCCAGTAAAATGAACCGGTCTCTCCTCCAAACATGTGTTACTGCTTAGGCCAGAAACTGTATATATTGGTCTAAATCCAGAATGGTCTATGTGACATATTACTCCATATGACAAAATTACTACAACCTGCACTCTGTAGAAACGCCTGTTGCAACAGTATAGGATGATAATTTGTTGTACAACAAAAGTACATAATAATTTCATGTCAGTGTGGGCCAGGCCTCGGGATTTTCAAAGGGAAATCTCAGATGCATGTGGACCCGTGTTGAATACGCACCACCACCCCCCCCCAAGTCCCCCGCCCCTACCCCTCACACATGCTCATATGGTGTGTGATCAGGACGGGAGAGAGTGGGGCTTTATTTATAACATACCATATTCCACTTGAAAGTGACAAGAACACACACACACACACACGCACACGCACGCACGCGCACGCACGCACGCGCAATCAAAGCCCTGAAAAGGAAGCCAGATGGAAATCTGGTGTTCCCAAGCACGAGGCGCCTGTGGCCAGAGCTGGTTCCCGAACCTCAGGGTCAAGGAGGGTGAAGAAGCCCTAAGACAGGGGTGCTCATCTGTCAGCTGTAGGGGACCCATCCGAGCAGAGCCACGTGAATTCCGCAAGACCCCCCCCCCCCCCCCCCCGCCCCAAACCACAGCCTCCTCCTCAGCCCTCGTCGGGGCTAAGGTTTCATTACGAGCCGCGGGCCCCGTTCCAACCCTCTCATCCATCCCCCTAAGCGGCTCCGGCAGGTCACTCCACAGTACACGGATTCGCGCTGGGATAATGTCTTGGAGAGGAGCAACCCGAAACCTGGCCCGGTCGGAGCCCGTTGGCGGCGCGGAGTTTCTTTAGGGCGCGTCTCACGGAGCAAGGCCGCGAGCCGGGGGGGAGCATGGGACGAGAGAAATCGGACGCCGCGCGTGACACAGCTCGACGGCTCACACGGTAGCGTGTGACTCCGCTTTTCCCGCCCTGGAAGCTTCGGTTGTGGGAAAACGGGCAAACGTTCTGTTCTCTTCCCCTCCCTCCGCCCTTCCCGTCTGCCCTTCCCTGCCTGCCTTCTTTCTTTTCCTTCCTTTCTCCTTGTTTCTCCTCCCTGTCTCCCTGCTTCCATTGTTAAAGTGGGAAGGAGGCTTTTGGGGCGCTTCCTCGAGGTCTCCCTTCCTGGGGGGTCCCTGCCGAGATAGGACATCCGAACACCACAGCTCCCCCAGGTCACCTCTCCATCTCAGACCTCTGGTTCTCCCCGAAGGCCAGCGGGCTCCTCTCGGACACGTAGAGTGCTCCGGTGAAGGAAGAGATCCCACAGACGCCGTTCAGATCTCAGTGACTTCCCACGCTAGCTGAATGTGTGCCTGGTGTCAAGGGCCGGGGCCTAAGCTACTGTGGCTTCAGGGGGCCGAGCGCTCGCGACAGCCAGCCTGGGCAGCCGGACCTGTCTTCGGGGCTGGGTGACCGTCGAAAATCTATCTTCTTAGAGTTTTTTTGGTTCAATAAAACCTGAAACATATTTGGCCTGGCATTTTTTCCTCCGGATTTTTAAACCCGTGTGCACTTTATGGCAAATGAGATCCATATGTCCCTGATTCATTGATACTTAAGCCATTAGGACGCTGTTTTGTAAGAACACTTTGATGTCCAAGCGCCGTCGAGCTGTGTGGAGGGCTTTTTTTCCTTCACAAACAGGAAGTTTTCCCTTCTTGGACAGTACACAAAGTGAGGGGCCGTCTCCCCCAGAGTGCGGGACAGGGAGCAGGAAGTGGTTCCGGACTGCCAGGATGTGTTTGTCCCGCTCGGCCACAGGACGGCCCCGAGCCCCTGTCCCGGGGCGTAGGGTGGGAAGGGCTCTGGTGTAAGGAGCCTTGGAGCCGGGGTCGGGCCTGGCCCTGGCGCCTGGGTCATTACTGGCCGGCCCACACCCCTGGGACCCAGACCCGTCTCCCAGAGCGGACTCCACAGGCCTTGTCATGTTTATTGCTCTTATTCTGTCACAAAATAACATGCGACAAAACAAACAGCCACACACCAGGGCTAGGGGGATGCTGAGGGTGCCTGCGGCCTCCTTTCCCCAGGACTGCTGTGGGCATGGTGACAGGGCTTGCGCAGGGATGGGAGGCGGTTGGGAAAGGAAATTTGGGGACCAGTTCCAGGTGACGCAGAGAGAGAGCATGCCCGGGGTATCCGAGGGGCTTCGGCATTTGAGTGTAGTGATCAGAGACCAGGTGGACCCCGCCCGACCAGGAGGGGAAAGAGAAAGAGCCAGGCCTCGGTTCTGGAATACCAACTGGGGCGAGTGACTTCACCCACCACAGCCTCAGTTTCCCCTCGTAAGCAGCCCTGGAGGTGTTAGGAGAATCCCGCTGGGAGGTAGAGCAGCTGCACCACCTCAGCTGGCCCTCCCCCGACCTACGTTGACACTTGTCACTTGTTTGGCTCCCCACCACCCAGTCTCCCTTCCCTGCCTGTCCACTGCTCTCCTTGGGTGCTTCCTGGGGGGGTGCGGTTGGGGGGGATGTGGACTATCTCCCTCTCCCATGAGGCCAGACTCTCTGTCTCCGCATGCAGCGAGGGGCAGACCCGTGACGTAGGCCCGGCCAGTGGGATGCCTTCCTTGTGACTTCATTCACGGGGACGGCTGCAGGTCAGACTCACAGCAGCGACGCTGGGGACCCGCTGGTTCGGCACGTGCTCTGCCTGCAATCCCGGGACGTTCTCGCTTCCAGCTCACCGTCCAGTCCTAGCTCGCCTGCCTCCTGCCAGTCCTGGGAGTGCCCAGAGCCCTTCGCATGAGGACCCTTTGTGCTCAGGGAAGAGAGTCCACACCCCTGACAACTCCACGGCCTCAAGCGAGTCTTCACAGTCAATCTGACGCCTTCCCCAGCTTCTCATCTACACAGCCCCCAGCCCAGCCTCCCGCCTCCTGCATTCTGTCCCGGCACACGTGTCCCTCCCCTTCCCGCACCCGCCTTCCTCTCCTTGTCGCATGTAGAGGACGCCTGCACCTGTCTGTGTCTCAAGTGGGACTCACGCTAGGATTGAGCGCATGACCCAGACCGGGCCAACCAGAGAATTCCACTCCCTGGACGTGGTGAGGGTCCGGGAACGGGCACAGGGCCCGAGTTGGTCCATGATGAGTACATCTCGTACGGCGCTTGGAGCTCTTGGGAAAGTGGCGCTCCCTTTCAGCTGCAGTCGCTAAACTAGTTGGTGGCTGACCTGGAGCCGTGGCGGGGACGAAGAATGGAAACTGCCTGATGAGGAAGAAGAATGGAAACTGCCTGACGAGGAAGCCTGCACAGGACAGCAGGGCCAGAGAGAAAGGCGTCTGATCCAGGAGAGAGAAGGGAGAGCGGGCGCTAGGAGACACCCGCAGTCTCTGCGCCAATTAGAGCTGTGAGCACGCGGCCTGGCCAGCAGGAAGGGCTCCATCGATGGCAGGATAACGTTCGACCTGCCACCGTCCCGGCTCCTCGGCATGCCAGGCTGCCTCGCACTTCCACCCCCAGCAGCCAGCCTCTCCCTCCATCCGTGCGCGGGAAGATGAGATGGTGCACGGCGCTCTTAGGCTCGCGTGACACAAGGCGTGAGACACCCCCCCTCCCCAGGCAGGTGCCTGACAGGGCCAGCCTGTGGCCTGGGCCGCCATCGACTGCGTCCCTGTGGTCCGGGTAACAGGGCCACATTCTCGACACTGGCTTCCCCGGGCCCAGATGTCAGCCACGTGAAGCCGAACGACGTGCAGCTGGTCCTCAGGCACCTCGGACGCCCCGAGGCTCACGCCAGGGAATGATAACCGTCATAATAAAAACCGCTACCATTTAGAGCTTGCCCGCGGCCTGGGTGCCACATGGGGCCCTTTACCGGATGGCTCACTCGCACACAGAGACTGAGGGGGAGGTACGTTCTCTACTTTATAACCGAGGCACTCGAAGCTCAAATACCCAGACTTGCTTAAGTCCACACAGCAAGTAAGTGGCCGGGGCAGGATTCGAACCCAGAGCTTTCTTACCCCTCCTCCCCATTCTCTAAAACATTGGTTGTGGGGGGCTCTCAGCCACCTCCGGGGACTTTGTCATTTGCCTCCAGGCATCCATTCCCATTCTCTCGGAAGAGCTCTCGGTCCCCTGTGTGCATGTGGGAGGGGCACAGCCTCCCCCGCGCTCCATCTCTGTGGTCCAGGCAGGCTCCCCGCCAGCCCCAGAGGTGGAGGACCTGGCTCAGACCTAAGCTCGTTGGTGTGTTACACCCACGGCCACACTGACTGGCTCAGGGGTGGGTTTGTGACCAACTGAAGGGCCTCTGGCTAGAAAGGGGACACCCGGTCAGAGAGCACGTGAGGCTTGGCCCTGAGGCAGCCACTTTGTGAGGCCTAAAGGATGCAGGCAGTGAGCATTGCGGGCAGATTCAGGGAGAGCCGAGGACGAGGCGTGTCCAGGGAGAGTCCCTGGTGCCGGCACCGAGCCCTGCCTGGGCTGCAGCCCGGGGCTGCGCGGGGACACGAGCCCAAGGCCCCACAACTAGGAAGTGGCTGAGGTGGGACTGGAAGCAGGACAGACGAGAGACGGTGGCCACGCTGAGGCCCGACAGGAGGGAGGTGGCTCTCCCCTGCGCCCCGCTCTCCACCGACCCTGCCCTGTTACCTGTCCTCACCTCACCTGGAACCCCCAGGCTGTCCTAAGCTTACTGACTTACGAGCAAACAGGTACCTGTTCAGAGTAGGCAAAGTAAAAGCAAAAAGACACCGTATCTCTAACCACTGTCATACGCCTGAAACTGAGATACTATGGAACGGCAACCATAGCTGAGAAAGAAAAAGCATTTTTTAAAAGATGGTATTTCTTACACTGATTGGAACTGCCAAATGCCCTCTCAAGATTGCACTCGGGTATCTCACCCCTAAAATGCTGGAGGTGCCATCTGAAGCTGCCGGGGTGCCGGTGGGGTGCTGGTGGTGCTTGAGGCCCCGGGGTTTCTGAGGTGCCAGGGTTTGCTGTGCTTCAGGTGCCCCCTGGGAGCTAGAGAGCCAGGAGTGAGCAAACATTGGTTGTGGGGGCTTACAGCCACCTGGAGGGGCTCAGGCGGGGCCCGTGGAAAGTCTTACTTTCAGCAGCTGACTAGAAGAAGCCAGACACAAACGAGCATTTTTCAAATGATTTCATTTACCTGACGTCCTCAAACAGGCCAACGATGGGGACAGAAGTGGATCCGTGGCTGCCGGGGCAGGAGGCACAGGGACTGCGTGGGCAGGGGCCCAGGGAACTCTGTGCGGATGAAACAGTCTCTACCTTGACTGGCGCGGTGGTTACACAAGAGGCACACGCGTTGACAAAGCTCCTTGAACTGTGCACTGAGACGTGTGCGTGTACCGTATGTGAGCGGAGGCTCTATAAAGTCAACGTTTGAGAAAGCATTCCTAGTTATAGGGAAAACCGGAATGCGGTGGGTCTTCGTGGCGGGCAGACTTTGCCGAGGGCGCTGTCATCTTTGGGGCATCCCGGTTGAGTCGACCCTTTAGTGACTGTGCTTCCCTGTAAGCTCACTGGGACGCTCCGGGGCCCCGGTCTCAATCTGGCCGAGCGGAAGCGGCACCTTCCCCCCACTCCCCCAGGCTTCCTTCCGTGGCGTGGCTCCGTGGGTGTGTTCCCAATGACTTGCTCTGTCCCACCCTCACAACTTCTCCTTCACCAAGTCCTGCCGATTCCGCCTCCACATCTGCTTCTCTCATCCCTGCAGCCCCCGGACGAATTCAGGCTCCTGTACGCCCTCGCCCTCTCCTGCTTCTCTTGCTCCTCCCAGTCCTCCCTCCATCCACCGAGCTGGCCACCCGGCCTCGCCACATCCCTGCTCCTAATTCTCCCACCGCTCCTACCCGATGCCCATCCTCCTCCGCGCCCTGAGGGAAGGCCCCCTGGTTTTGGTGAGATTGGCAATGGGCCCAAAGGAGACGCTGCCCAGCCCTTCCAGAGTCCTGTCTAAGTTGTGTCCAACAGCCCGGGGGCGGGAGTCACTGGGTGGGGCTTTCAGGAAAGCACACTCACTACAGGGTTGACTCAGCTGGGGTGCCCTTTGGACTTCCTCCTTCCCGGCCCTCTTTCCTCCTGTCTGGAATGCAGATGTGATGGCTGGAGCAGCAGTGGCCCCCTGGTGACCGTGAGGAGATGTTGGTGATGGACATAGGTACCAAGGACGGGAGCTGAGAGATACAATTGTCTGGGATGTGAACCTCAGCTCTCTGGGTTCTTTTACAAAAGAGAAAAGTATCTACCTTATTCCCTGTCGCTTCCAAAGAGTGAAAGCACTTCCTGTCACAGCGCCCTGCCTTTCCTGGGGGCCGGGGGGTGTTGGGTTCCTGCACATGCTCACGGAGGGTCATGCTCCAGCCCCCGGATTCCCACGGAGGAGCGTCAGCGTAGTCATTGAATTACATACAAAACTGGGTTTGGGTGTATTTTTCCCTAGAAAGGGGCTCTTTCATCAGATTCTCAAAGGGACCTGTGACACCTGGCCCCCCCAAAATGTTTCATCCTTGCAATACCGCCCCACCTCGTATGCATAATGAGCCCCTTTACACGTGAGGACACGGATTCTGGGTGTGGAAGCGTCTTGGAAAGTGCTAGCCTCCGGGCAAGCGAAGGCAGACGGGCTCACGGACACGTTCGGAGGAAGAGGAGCCAGAAGAGAAGCCGAGTGCGTCTCCTGGTTGGCAGCCCGGGCGGAGTGTCTGCACTCGCACCCCGGGCCGCGCGGGGCTTCCCTGGCCCGCTGGGTCTCTCCGCCCGCCGGCATGGCTTTCATTACCGAGGGCGATCCCTTTAATGAGTTGTCTGCTTCGGCTCCGGGCGGTAATGTTCTCCAGCTGATGGCTCCGTCACGGAGAGGCTCTGCTTTTGAAGTCATCGCGTCGGCCTGGCTGGTTGCTCTGTTTAGTTTCTGGGTTACCCCCTGAGAGGTGCGCAGCCCCCCTGACTCCAGGGCGGGGAGAGCACGTGCGTGGAGCCGGTGCCGTGGCCGCCGGCGAGCGGGCCCCGCTGATTCACAGCCCCTGGCTCTGCTCTGCTCCCGGACTCCGCGCAGCCTCCGCAGAGCCGCTCGGGCTGCCGAGCAGCTGCGGGCTGAGCTCCCACCGAGCCTCACAGGCGACCTTCAAAAGCATCTTTGACTCGTGGGACAGCGTTTTGAAGGATCTGGCGGAGTGGACATTTTTCTTCCTGTGTTTAGCGCCCAGATCTGATCTTCTTCCCCGCGTTTGGGGAGCTCCCAGGCGCGTGGATCTCAGTGAAAGGCGGCATCTGCCTCCCGCATCCCTACCTGTACCAAATGCCTAGACCCGTGGTCGGCAAACTGCGGCTCGCGAGCCACAGGCGGCTCTTTGGCCCCTTGAGTGTGGCTCTTCCACAAAATACCACGGCCTGGGTGAGTCTGTTTTGAAGAAGTGGCGTTAGAAGAAGTTTAAGTTTAAAAAATTTGGCTCTCAAAAGAAATCTCAATCGTTGTTCTGTTGATATTTGGCTCTGTTGACTCATGAGTTTGCCGACCACTGGCATAGACACATGGAGCAGCCGGGGCTGCTCTGGATGAAGGGGAAGGGGCAAAGCTTGACAAACACAGGCAGATGGGAAACTGCAGGATGGGATGTGGGCAGAGATCTCTGGCACAAGAAGCCAGGGGCGATGCCCTGAAAGAGGCAGACGTGGCCGCCATGGGGAGGCCTCAGTCCGCCAGGCATTGGGCTGGGTACCAGGCATCGGAATCTCCTGCCCGCTCCACGACAGTTCCTTGTGATGGGCCTTCCCTCCTTTACAGGAAAGAAAACTGCAACTCAACGGAGTCACGTGACTTGTCCGCGGTCCCAGGGCTAGTTAGCAACCAAAGCCTGTTTGATTCAGGTCCATTTCCTCTCCCCTAGGCCACACAGAGAAGCAAGCCACTCTTCAGGGGCCTCAACTACCACGTCAGAAACAGAAAGCGGTGTGGGACAGGAACATGAAAACGCACAGCTCCTACAAGTCTCCTCAATATCTGCCCCGTTTCTCAGGCTTCCACTCAGAGGGACCGTGTAGCTTAGTTACAAACTTGTTTATAACACGTTTCTTCCATTAGGGAATTGGGGTTGGTGCAAAACAAAAACATTTGTAAAAGATGATATACCAAACACAAGAACCAGGGAAAAGGGAACCGTCTCCATCACAAGGTGGTGTACAATAACTTGAGACGGAGCTTTGAATCTAGTGCTGAGCTTCCTGGCAGCCAAAGCAAAAAGGGATCCAAGATTCGTTATCCACATCTTTTCAGAAGAGGAGGAGGGCACACCCTATCCTCCGTTTCCCCTAACACTGAAATCTAAAAGAAATTTACTTATGAAGACATCACTGAGTCATATGTAAGACATCGTCAGTGACATTTTTGGCAATAAATACATTAGTGAATTTCCTATGAATAGCCATGTATGACATTAAAGCTTAACTCATAAAACAAAATTCCGAGGCAGGAATTCTGGTGAGGATTGCAGAAATCGGATAGAAATGGCCCTTTCTGTGCCGCTAGAGAGTCGCACCGAATCATCTCTGGCACAGTATTGCGGTTCACATTTGATTAAATGCTCAAAATCATAATTTCACTACATCCCAGGGAGGATCTTTTCAGGTGGCAGTGAAAGAAAATCCAACTCCAAAGTGTTTTATCCAAAAGAGAGGATTTTTGATTCATGTTATTGAGAAATTCTGGCTGCAGCCCAGCTAGACCCAAGGGCTCACACAAGGTCAGGTGCGGCTGCTTTCCCCACCGCCCTCAGCATCATGCTGGCTTCATTCTCGGGATTCCTGTGCTGGCAAACGGCTGCTGCAGCTTTGAACCTTCTATCTGATCTGCTCTGTGCCCAGGGGGAGAGAGAGCTGCCCGCCCCACCCCCCTCTCCAGCCCCCCAGACTGTGCCGGTGGCCTCCGGACGAAAAGAATCTACTTACTTTTCACTGTCTCAGGTTTTGTCATGAGAGCACCCCTGATGGTGGCAAGAGGAACGTGACACCCACCCAGCTTAAGTTCCCGTCCCTTAACCTGACCACACACCTTGAGAGCCACAGAAGACGACAAAATGGGCGAGGAGGAGAAAACAGCCATGCTTACAACACATGCTTTCTGAGTTCATGGACCTGCTTGGGAAAAAAGAGGCCTCAGTCGACAAAATCAGGTTATTTTCAAAGATGACCGCTTCCTTCCAGAATTTTATTCTTGTGCTTTTAATGACCATTCAAATTTATGGTCGTTACATTTATTGATGGTTAGAGAACTAGCTAATCCATTTCCAGATGGGAAAACTGAGGCCTTCCGGCCAATGTGGCTCAGTGGTTGAGCGTCGACCTATGAACCAGGAAGCCATAGTTCGAACTCAGGTCAGGGCACATGCCTGAGTTGCAGGCTCCATCCCCAATGTGGGGCGTGCAGGAGGCAGCCGATCAATGATGCTCTCTCATCATTGATGTTTCTATCTCTCTCTTCCTCACCTTTCCTCTCTGAAATCAATACAAATATTTAAAAAAAGAAAGAAAAGAAAAGAAGAAGAAGAAGAAGAAAACTGAGGCCCAGAGAGGGTGGCTTGGCTATCAATCACCCTTGCCATGCAGTCATTACAACCTCTCATAGCTTTTGTCTTGCTGGTTCTAAGATGCTTTTTTGTACGTTATCATCTCTGCAATTGCGCTGTGTAGTTTGCAAGAACTAAGCTTGCAAACAGCGCATCAGTTCTCTCTGCTCGGGGAACAAGCAGCATCGCACTGCTCGGTCAGCAGCGTTTCCTAACCCCTAGTACCTCAGAATGGGGCCACATTTGCAAAGGGGGTCTTTCAAGAGGATGTTAAGTTAAAATAAGGTCATGAAGGTGTGCCGTAGCCCAACATGCCCCATGTCCTAATAAGGAGGAGATTAGGCCACAGACATGCACAGATAGAAGGCTGTGTGGAGACACAGGGAACAGACAGCCATCTACAAGCCAAGAAGAGGGCCTGAGTAGAAACCAACCCTGCTGACCCTTGACCTTGGACTTCTACGCTCCATAACCATGAGATAATAAATTCTGTTGCTGAAGTCACCTGGCCTGTGGGACTTCTTATGAGAGCAAATAATTACCGCCCCCAAATGACCACAGTGAGCAGAGCCCTCCGCCGCTCTGCACTACATGGCCTACAGTAAACTCTGCACTGTGATTGCTTGTTACTGCAGCATAACCTGATCTATCCTAACTTGAAAGCAACGTGCTCCCGTCTGATGGCAACCTTTTTTCTTTCTTAGAGGTGATACGTTCATCAACTTGCAATCAGTATCATTTTCTATTCGTGTGAAACATGCTACATGAGGCACGTAATAGTTGATAAAATATGAATCTGTCCACCCCTACTTTGTATTTTCATAGTGCCAGAATTGCAGGAGAAATAATGACAGCAAGAATAACAATAATAATGGCTAATATAGTCAAGCCTTGTGATAGCAAAAGCAATTTCCATACTTTATTTTTTAATCCTCTCAGAAAATCTGAGGCATTTTTATCATCCCCATTTAAAAGCGAGGACATTTAAAGGGGTACAGTGCCCCCCCCTTCCCTCCCTCAAAGGAGTGTAGAACTCAAACCAAGGGCTCTAAACCTAGAGACTCTGCTGCATTCCATGAGCCTATCGATAAAACCTTTTTATTTTGTCAACATCATGTACCTTTTATTTTAGAATATGCACTACGCTTAATAGCAATAACACTTTTATTTTCTAGTTTAGTAATTTAAGCTCCCCCATGAAATCTGGGAAGCTTTTCTCATTCATCTGACTTAATACAACTTTAAATATCTAAATCTCCATAGCTCACGGCTGCATAGAGCAAACACGATGGAATTTGTTATGCATAATATCCATAGTGCACGACATGCCGTTTTTTTGTTCTGGTTGGAAAAGCAACCGTACTCTACGAACTGTGGGATGATTTATTCGATTGTTGTTATTCATGGCTAGGAAAAGCTGAGAATGCTCAAAATAAGCGAAAACACTTCTGCAGCTGCTACAGATGTTCTCCCCAATACAAAGTTGGCCCGGACTCGGTGATCACGCAGAAGTGCCAGCCTCACACTGAAGCCATTAGCACTTTAAAGGAGCACGTGTTCGCGAACGAAGGGGGATGTCCTTGTGAAAGCCCCGGTCACTGGTGGAGTGCCCACGCTGATCTTTGACCCCCGAAGCCGGCCCCGATCTCTGGGGCCCCTCACGTGCAAGCGCACCCCTTCTCACACGACTGGAGCTGTGTGCAGCGGGGAAGGATGAGGTGTTAAGAGAGTCCTAATGAGCCATGTTACAGATGTGTAAAACAGCTGGGGGGATGATGTCACTACACTCACCCTGCCGCCTCTGCTACTTGCTGCTGTTATTAGAAACAGACACTGGAGGAGGGCACCTAGAATACGCGCCCGTCCCTTTGCGACCACTCTCTGGTCCTAATTAGCTAGCCTGGGCCCCAGCTGCCGCACATAAACCTCACCAGGTGACTCCACGCCGCATGGGTTTATAATCCAGATGAGCCCCGCTCTGGCTTGCGCTAGAGAGATGCCATCTTCAGCGAGAGATTTATTGTCCTGGTTACCTTGTGAGCCTGGCCCGTGGGTGGGGGCAGAACAAATGAAATTCTCAGGGAAAGGGTCTGAAAAGCACTGCAATTATTCACAAATTCTGATTTTTCAGTTAGGAGTGTGATTCGTAAAGGGCCTGATGTCTGATGATGTCAGACTCTGTCACAGCTGTGAGTTTAAGATTTGTTTTCCAAAACAAACATGAGGAATTATCCTGTCTTGTTGCTAACTCCAAACACACATTTCCACCCCCCTAGTTAAGCTAGAAAAGGAGCCATTTATAAGTACCTACTATGTGCCAAGTGGTTACATAGAGAGGCTCATCTAATCCCTCAACAACCCGAGGAAAAATTGTTGTTGGTGATGTTGGACTCAGAGAAGTGAAGCAACTTTGAATTATAATCTTGCAATAATATATTTTATATGGAGTTGTACAATATTAATCCTAAGCAATCTCTGATAAAATAAGAATGCATATTGTAATCTCTAGAGCAATCTTTATAAAATACAAAAAGATATAATTAAAACCTCAACAGAGAAACTAAAAAGTGACTAATCCAAGTAATATAGGAGAGGAATATAGAGGAACAAAAAAACAGTTGCAAAGAATATAGAACAATAAAAAAAAAAAATACAATCATATCAATAATTACATTAAATGCTAGACTAACACCTTCCCAAAAGGAAGACCTGAAGCAGAAATAGTTTCACCAGTAAATGTTAACAATTATTTAAGAAAAAGTAATATTGGTCTTGTACAAATCTCATCTTTTATAAAGCCAGCATAACCCTCACACCAAAATCTGACAAAGATATTACAAGAAAAGAATATTATACACCAATCTATCTCATGAACATTGATGTAAAAATTCTTATTAAAATGCTAGCAAATTGAATCCAGCAATACATGAAGAGGATATTACATAATAACTAGCTGAAGTCTATCCCAGGAATGCAAGGTTGGTTTAACATTCCAAAATCAATGAATGTAATTAACCATTCCATTCAAATATTCAAAAGTATATAATTGATAAAGAAAAAAGCTTTTGCAAAACTGAACACCCATTCATTGTAAAAACTCGTAGCAAACTAAGAATAGAGAAGAATTTCCCTACTCTGATGAAGGCCATCTATGAAAATTTTACAGGTAACATTAAACTTAAAGGTGAAACACTAAGCCCTTTGTCCTAAAGATCAGGGACAAGACCAGGATGTCTCTGCTATGGTGTGGTCTCTCTTTCCACGTCCAGCACGGAAAGAGAGATGATCTGGTTCTTCGAGTAGAGGGGCTGGGGATTGAGAAATAAAAGAAAGAGACAAGACACAGAGATAGAAGGAAAAATCTGGGACTGGGTGGACCGCTGCCCTCTTCTGATGGAGAGACAGTGACCCAGAGCCCATGCAGCATGTTTATTTTATACCCTCAAATACCAGGAAGTTTCACCAAAAGTCAAAATAAAAGAGCTTGGGTGGGCCAGGTCCCATTCATTCCCTCATTCCCAGTGCTAGACTGGATTTACATATCAAAACCCACTTCCCGACACCTGGGCAAAGATAAGAGTCAATGCTGAGAACACATCTGCCTCTTTGGTAAGATGTGTAACCAAGACGAGGCTTTGCCTGTCGCCTTGGGTTCAGCTGACAATTATTAAGGAAGAATGCCCACGTGCCTTCCCAGGCGCCCTCCACACTCTGCTCTCAGCATTTATAGTCAACATATTATTGTAAGTCTTTATCAGGGCAATCAATAAGAAAAAGTAATAAAAGACACAGAGGTGGGAAGGAAATAAGCAAAATAAACCCTGTTTGGAGATGACATCATTGTTTATGTAGATAATCCTAAGCAATACATAGAACAATTCTAAACTATTTTACATGGGTTTCCGTTCCTTATAGACATCCTTCACAACGACGTAGTAGCTAGATCTCAATGCTGACAATCCCATTTTAAAAAAAAAAAAAAAGGAAAAAAAAACAATGTAATTCCACACACACTCATACATAGGCCTAGACATTGCCCAGAGCTTGGCCACATGCCCAGAAATCTCAGGATATATTTCTAGGATTTACACCCACCTCCATGATTCAGTTACTGGGGCTTCAGGATGGGCATCATTTGACTCTGCCCTAGCACGTCCTCTTAAAACTGAGCCGCATGCATAGTTTGGGCATCTGTCCCTCCAGGCCTATTTCCCGGTATACACAGCAAAGGCAGTCGCTTAAACCCTAACCAAGCATCATGGTGCCCGAGAAACCTGAGGTTTGGACTGAAATGTGACCACGTCCACCTGTGATGGCAGAGTGGCCAAGGAAGTTCAGCAACAAAATAGACTCTGATTCCCGTTGCTGATCACGTGTGTCCAGTCTGAGTCGGGATTTCTGCCCTTCCACGGACAGAGAAGATGGAATGTTGGTTTTTTTCCCTGCAGGCTCAACTGCAGATTCACCCAAATGTCTTTCCCCATCGCCAAGAAAGCCGAGTCTTAAGGAGCCACTGGGAATGAAGGGAAGAGATGTGGTCTCTCGAGGCCTGAAATCCCCAAATTCTCAGGTCCGAAGAATCCCAAAATTCCTCCCAGTAAGCTGCATGAGATTAAAAGGGTTCTTCATACACAGCTCAGACGTCTTTCAAACATCCCCCAAACTGACACGAGGAAAGGCACAAATTTAAAGAAATTCTCAGTCCCCATGGATTCTTCCCCCTTCACATCCTGTGCTGAACCTAACCTCCAGAGTCCTCCCTCAGACCTCTCTGGCGGCTGAGGGGTGAGGGAGGATATGGTGGCCTCCTTTGCTGACTCCACAGAAGGGTTAAAAACATTTTCCCCTTTCCCTGCAGGTGCCCCCTCTGGGGTAAGTGAACTCAGCTTTTCCATGTTTAGACCGATCGCCTCAAATTCCTTCCTGGCAGGTGTTCATGGATGTGAACAAATTAGATTTTGAAAGTATTTTTGCCCTAAGTCTCAGGCCTGCAATGTAGGCTGCGTGTTGGAAGTCGGGGCCAGCCAGCCTCTCCGGGGCCCGGGGAGCCGGGGCAGATGAAAAGAGACATAATAAAGCGTGGAATTCAGAACCCGAGAGACCTGGATTTGAATCCAGCGCCGCCATACACCCTCTACGCGGCTTTGGGCTCGGCTCCCCACGGCCGCGTGTCCTCATGAGGAAGGCAGGCACCCTCGCATTCTCCTCACGTGGGAGTTTGGGAATCTGACAAGATGTCACATGTAGAGTGCCTGGCTCACCCTCCGCGTTTAATAAGCAGCTGTGTGTTAGTCAGGGTTCCCGATTGCAAGTCGTGTGGTAATCACATGGAATGTCTTGGAAGGCTATCAGGGGCTCGTGGAATTGGCACGGGGCAGTGCCGAAGCCTGGGAATTGTCCAGAAACCAAGGCATTGCTGAGGGTGAAGCGGCAGGGCCTTCGCAAGGTCACGGGGAAGGGAGGCCAGCACCCCACCGCTGGCCTGCGGTGCCGGCAGCCTCCTCCCAGCCCCAGTCCTTCTCTCCAGGGTCCCAGTCCCAGAGGGAGCCCTGGCTGCCCTCACCTGGATGATGGGCCCACCCCCCGGTTGAGGCTGGAGCAGAGAGAGAGAGAACGGGCTGTTTGCACCTCCGTGCAGGAGGCAGGTGACACCCCTCCCGGGCTAGGCACAGCGACAGGAGAGGGGGTCTCCATGGGGAGTCGAGGTGCTGTTCGGAGGCAGGCTGGCTGCTGACGCGCCCCGGCCCACAAACGCTCACTGCAGAGACTACCCTGTGAGTCCAGGAGCGAGGAAGATGCTTCTGGAGGGGACCCGAGCGGAGCTGGGTGGCAGGGGGGGAAGGAGAAGGTGGGTTTCTGCAGCTTCATGCCCCGCGGTAAGGGGAGCCGAGAGGGCAGCGCCCACGCCTCCGCTGATCAGCCCGTGTGCCCTGTCTGAGCTGCTGCTCTGAGCTGGGGGCCCGACGACAGGGCCCGCCGAGGACACAGCCGGAGAAGAGCGGGCACGGGGCAAGCACAGGACGAGCAAGCTCTGGTGACTGCAGAGCTGGGGCGCAGAGAGGCAGCCAGGCTGCTCCCCAGGGCTGGGCCCCAAGGCTGAGCAGCAGGGGGTGAGCATGCCAGCTCTTCAGACAGGGGCCCTGACACCTGCTAAGGGGGCTGAGCCAGGGCTCTCCTGGGGCTCCCAGTGTTGAGAACACACTGTTATTCATGACCCTGAGAGACGGGAGCATGTAATTCTCTCTCAGCGCAAGGATGCCTCGGCACCTGGAGCACTCCCCGCCTCACCCTCAGCCTTGTCCTCGGAGCTTGTCCAGCGCCGTTGAGCAACGTACCTATTTCACAGCCCGGAGCTTTCCAGCCCACCCACTCCGGACGCGGAAATGTCAGAGGAACCCTGAGAGCCGCCAAGGGCCGCCACCCTCCGGAAAGGAAATCGGGTTCAGTGCAAACACTTGAGACGGAGCAGACAAGCACATCTCCCTCTCTTTTCTCTGGAAGACAACTCGCCGCCGTCAGCCACACGATCCGTTTTCTAGATGAGAAAATAATGGCTTGGGTGCAGCGATGCGGAGGCCAGGCATTTATCACTGGTTAGCTCCGTGGCCTGTGCTGCGCCCCTATCCCACACGGAGCCCCCTGGCACACGCCCTCAAACATGACAAAACACACGTAGGGTTTGCTCTGCCTCGCATCGTCTCCGGATTCCCAGGTTTCCTGGCTCACTGCTTCCAATGGCACACAGTGTGGACTTTGTCACTTCCTTGCTTGAAACCCCTTACTGACTTTCCATGACCTTCAGGAGCCTCGTAGCACAATTTGCCAAGTCTCTCAGGACCCTGGCTCCTGCCGTAACGCCAGCCTTTCTGCCTCTCCTGTCCCACAGGCCGCCTACCCCAAGCTGTTCTCTCAGCCGTTCGCCATTCATCCATTCCCTGACTGCGATGGGGCAGCCATCCAAATCTGCTGCTCTGCCTGCTGCTAGGGACCCATCGGCAGCGCACAGGGCAATGAGACCCCTGCTCTTAAAAAGCGTATATCCTAAGAGCCAAGGAAATGACAATGAGGGGGAGGGAGAACTAGGAGCCTTTCGCACTGTGAAAAGCCCCACAAGGAACACGCAAGAGGGCGAAGGGCTAGAGAGTGGCGGGGAAGGGACCGGGTGGCTTTAGGTCAGGTGGTCATGGAAGGCAGCGACACCCGAGTTGAGAACCAGCCCTTCGCAATGACTGGGAATTCCGTGAACAGTCGATGCTTGGGCCACCTGCGTACATGCGCACGGGCTGCTGCCTCCTCCAAACTGCCCCACCCCCACCCCCAGTCCTCTGCTGCCTTTAAGGCTGGCTCAGCGCCACCTCCACAGGAAGCTGCTCCCACTCTGCCGCGTGCTGCCCAGATGCCCAGAGCCCGCTCCAGCCTAACGCCCACTCCACTGCATCACACCTACCTGCCCCCGTCCCGGGACACCCAGCATCAAGAGAGGGGGCCCAGACGTCGCCCCTGCCTCGTGGGAGAACCAGGGAAAGAAGGAAAAACTGGAGGGAATTGGAGGGACCAGTTGGGGTCTGAGCTTGGTGAACATCCACGATTTTTCCAGCGTTTTTTGTTTGATTAAATCCCAAAGGATGTTTTTTCCTCCAGTTCCTTTCCCCTCCAACTCCTTTTTCCTTTAACTTTCAAGGCATATGGTTCTGATTCATTTATACTTCACTAATTACAACATTGGTTTTGTAAGAGCCATTTGATGTCCGTGGGCCTGCGGAGCCCTTTCATAGGATTTTCTAACCCTGTTCACTGTGGAGCCCGAAGTGGTCCTTCGCCAGCCGTGAACAGCGGCCAGTGCCAGAAGGTTACGGTTTGGTCTTCGTTTGGTCACAGGGACCAGGCCTTGCGGTTACAAGGCCTTGGAATTTGGCAAAATGTGTTTTTTGACTCCCAATGAAATTCTTAAAAGGTTCTCAGAAAAAATAATGAAAAGAGAACACGTACACAGGACAAGCAGCTCTTAAAAAGCAAGGCCCTTCCCTTCAGAGGAGCCCTCCTGCAGGCACGCTTCCTCCAGCCCGCCCCCGGGGACCACGGCTGGCGTTTGATGGCTCAATAAAGTCCAGAGGCCTTTTCAGATCCTGCCCTGTCTCTTAGGCTCTTAGAAAGTGACATTTGTGTAAACAGGTAGGATTTTATGGGGGTGCACGTGTTCTGGCCAAGTTGGCCGCCAAGCAGCCCTATTTTTGTTCCTTGGAAGACCAAAGGAACTCAAGCCAGCTGAGGGCCCACTGTGTGCTAGACCCACTGTGTGCCGGGCGCTCTGCAATGCCAAGGGCAAACAAGGATGAGAAAAGTGCAGTCCTTGCTCTCAAGGAGGTTAGAGTCTAATCCTACCTAATAAAAGAGTAATATGCAAATTGACCCTAACTCCACATGCCATGCCCACAAGCCACACCCACCAGCCAATCAGGAGCAGATATGCAAATAAACCCAACCAAGATGGCTACAGCCACAGAGAGCAAGGTTTCCCAGGCAACGGAGGAAGCCAAGCTTTCTGCCTGCCCTTGCAGGCCTAAGCCTCCACTCAAGCTACAAAGTTTCAATTATAGAAGGTAAACAAATCCAAACAGAAATGGCAGCAGCCACGGAGCTGGAGAGAGCAGGCCAGGGTTGCCCCCGGCAATGGAGGAAGCCAAGCTTTCCACCTGCCCTGGCTGGCCTAGGCCTCCACTCCAGGCTACAAAGTTTCAATTATAGAAGGTAAACAAATCCAAACAGAAATGGCGGCAGCCACGGAGCTGGAGAGAGCAGGCCAGGGTTGCCCCTGGCAACGGAGGAAGCCAAGCTTTCCAACTGCCCTGGCTGGCCTAGGCCTCCACTCCAGGCTACAAAGTTTCAATTATAGAAGGTGAATTAACCCCAACAGAAATGGCTGCCGGCCACGGAGCGAGCAGGAGGCTTGGCTCCTCTACAGGCTACAAAGTTTCAATTGTAGAAGGTAAATAAATTCCAGATACCAGGGCTTCTGCTTGGGTCGCCAGGGGGCGTGGCGGGCCTGCAAACCACCACAGGCCCCTCGCTCAGGCCACCCCACGCCCCAAGGGAACCCCCATCCTGATCCGGGACACCCTTCAGGGCAAACCAGCTGGCCCCCACCCCTGCACCAGGCCTCTATCCTATCTAATAAAAGAGTAATATGCAGATTGACCATCACTCCAACACACAATATGGCTTCCCCCATGTGGTCAAAGATCCTGCCCCCATGTGGACACAAGATGGCCACCACAAGATGGCCAGCAGGGGAGGGCAGTTGGGAGGCACCAGGCCTGCAGGGGAGGGCAGTTGAGAGGGACCAGGCCTGCAAGGGAAGGCAGTTGGAGGCGATCAACCCTGCAGGGGAGGGCAGTTAGGGGTGACCAGGCCGGCAGAGGAGGGAAGTTGGGGTAAACAGACTGGCAGGGGAGCAGTTAGGCATCAATCAGGCTGGTAGCAGAGTGGTTAGGGGGTGATCAGGCTGGCAGGCAGAAGCGGTTAGGGGCAATCAGGAAGGCAGGCAGGCAAACAGTTGGGAGCCAGCAGTCCTGGATTGTGAGAGGGATGTCCGACTGCCCGTTTAGGCCCGATCCCAGTGGGATCGGGCCTAAACGGGCAGTCGGACATCCCTCGAGGGGTCCCAGATTGGAGAGGGTACAGGCTGGGCTGAGGGACACCCCCCCTCCATGCGTGAATTTCGTGCACTGGGCCTCTAGTATTCCCATAATGTGCAACAGCAACTCGCACGGATTGGCCGGGGCAGACACTGTGTTTCCAGAACATGCTTCCATTAGTATCAGTGGCAACTTCGGAGGTTGGTGCTCTTCATAGATTCCACGAGCACACGAGGAAAGTGAGTCTCCGAGCGTTGAAGTGACAGGGTTGGGGAAGCCATAGACTTGGGATTGGAACCCAAGTCTCTCTCACCCCCAAAGACCACAGTCCGTGGAAAATGGAAAGAAGCTTATGAGGAGGCCCAGGGAGTAGGCCACAGACATCATTGTAAAGGTCAAAGAATAAGGCCTGGGTAGACTGGGAGGCAGAGACATGAGCTAGTATTGCTGAACACCTACTGTGTGCTAGGCTCTACAACCCCGGAGGTCAGTGCTATTCACAACGCAGTGAATGGGTGAGGAAGCTGAGGCTCCGACTGGAGATGTCACTTACTCAAGGCCACCAGGCCCGTAAAGAGGCATGGAGAGTTTAGGCCTGTTCCCTCTGACTCCAAGGTTCTCTCCAACACATCCTTACAGATGTGATAATGTCTCCCCCCACACACACCCCCCGCCCCGGTTCATTATAAAACCACCATCTCCTTCATTCAGCTAAAATCTATGTAAAGTGGGATTGTGCAGATAAAATCCAGAGAAAGCCTATGTAAGACAATTTAAACAAATGCTAAACGGGGAAAGGAGCTCGGCCCTCAGAGAGGGATGAAATAATGGAAACTGGATTTGGAATGATTAACAATGGAAAAGATGTCTGAAATGCAATCACCCCGAGTGGTGAATGTGCAAAGTTCTCAGCAAGCGCGCGAGGAGGGAGCAGACAGTGGCCAAACCTGGGCGGTAGCCCAGCAAGGAGAAAAGCGAAACCGTGAGATCAAAATGTATCGAGGTCGGTCAAGGGAGAAAGGAGCTGGCGAGTGGGTGACAACGTGCAGTTTCTTTTGAAAAGAAAGAGGAGAGAGATAGCTCTGCAGAGGTCTGCCAAGGCTTGGGCAATTTTAAATGGGTTTATCTCATTGAGCACATTTTCTCATTTCATCTTTTCGGGGGCCTTCAAAAATTGGCTCGAGTCTCATCCACGTTGTATAGAGGGAAGAATAAAAGCTCAGAGACAGAACAGGACTTTCCCAAGGTCATTGACTTGGAAAGCATTAACTGGATCGTGCGCTTATCCTGCCTAAAAGCCAGATGGCTTCTCATTGGTCCTCCAATAAGCCGTACACATCGTACCAGGACCTATAAGAATCTGACGTCTCTGACACATCGTAAAATGCGTACCCCATCACCCTGAATGTTCTAGTCACAAGTTATTTTTAGTTCCTTGAGTACACTGTCTGATTTTCCATTTGGAGCCTTCGGATATGCTGTGATGCCCACAAGAATGTCCTTCCTCCAGCCCTTGATTCATCTGCATCCTTTGATTGCTCAAGCGTTAGCTCAAATGACTTCTCCTCTGAGGAGCCTTCCTTGACTGCATAGTCCACAACGGGGCCTTCCCACTGCTCTCTCGGACAACACCCCATCTTTTATCACAGACTGTGTTAGTCATATATTGGAGTGTTTTCTTGTCTTGTTTTCTCCTAGGCCATACGCTCTAGGAGGGCTGACATATTAGTCTGAACCCTAATATGAAACACCCCTTACCATGACTCAATGCTCATTCAGGATGGATTCCAATAGAGCCTTTCTCAGGGAGCCACCAGTCCCCGGCCCTGCCCACTCACAGCCCCTCCTGAAGGGGAGCCACCAGCAGGTCACATGACACCACGACTGACTGGAAACTGGATGAACAGCAGACCTTCACACGACCCCAGGCAGGGCTGTCAGGACCTGGAATAGAATCAGACCTGAGAATCCACACCGAGGGTATCGTGAAAGGATGAGCTGGCCCATCCTATTCCTCCTTCGAGACTTCCCCGGGAGAACTGAAGCCGAAAGGATGTCATGTGCTGAAGTCAGGGCCTTGATGGGGCACATGCTGTGGAGATTTGAAGCAGCAGAACTCATGAGAAGTGAATGAAACTAGGCCAGCGCTGCCACAAGAGGAGAGACACAAGAGCCTCGTATCCCCAGGGCTGCCTTGCTCCTGCCTGAGCTGCAATTCCAGTTCCCACCAAGGGGAGTCTTCAATGGGCCTCCTCTTCCAGGAGGCAACTAACAGTTACATAAAAAAAAAAACCATAATCTCCAAGGCAGCCATCAATCTTCCTCTCATCATTGATGTTTCTCTCTTTCTCTCTCTCTCCCCCTTGCTCTCTGAAATCAATAAAATATATATGTATATATATATATATATATTTAAAAAGTAATCTCCAAGCCAAAGTTATATATCCAAAATCTGTTTGGGCTTGTACTGAGAGGGCGGGGGTGTCAACATCCTGCAGACATTAGCCACTGCAGAATGTTTTCAGGAAAGATATGCTGAGCATTGTGCTCGACTCTTTGCCTCCCTGACCTCTGCCAGGGCGGCAGGTGTATCAGTCACAACTCCTCCCATCACAGGAGACAAAAACCCAACTCACATTGGCTTTGGGGACTGATGGATCCAGGCACTCAAGTGTGCCTTGTCATCTCAGGCCTGCTTTAATGCCTATGATAATGTGACACTCAAGAGATGGTGATGATGATGGAGGAAAAGCAGACAGAGGAGGAAGAGGAGACAATGACAATGTTAGGGATGGACTCCAGTCTTCAGATTCTCACCGTTGGAAAGGACCTTTGGAAGTCACCTGGGCCATCCAGTTCCTGTGACCTGTACCAAGATGCTAAGAGAGAGAACTGGACTGTGTGCCCAAGTTGGGAAAACTGGGGCTCAGAAGGAGGAAAAGCTTGCCCTTGGTCTCCCAGCCAAAGAAGTAGCAGCGATGGGCATGAAACCCCAGTCGGTCAGCTCTAAAGCCTGGACCGTCTCCCAGAGCCTGCTGCCTCCCAGCACATGGACAAGAGCCTCTAGTTTCGCATAATGTCCGTAGCGCCTGCAAACGAGTGTGCCCATGACTTTGCGACTTTGCCCTGTGTATTGGGAAAGGGGCCATCGCATAAAGGACCCTCGTCTCTTTTTCTTTGGACTTCTTTCTACCATCGTGAGCACCAGACAAAAGAAAAGCTTCTATTGTAAAAGGGAAAGAAAGAACACAAATTATAAGAGCCACCCATATTTCAAAAGCAATTTCACATCTTCCCTGAAATGCCTCTCCGTACAAACATTCACAGATAAGAACAAAGCAATGCACTAAAGAAAAGTAGGCCAACTCTGCCTGCTCCCCGCAGATGGCGCGGGGCCGTCACGCACATCCATTTTAGTCCTGGCCAGCGCCTTCGTCATTAGTGTTGGCCCATGAGCTGTTTAAAGAAGTGTCTTCTTACCATGAAAAGAACAAAGTCAAAGTAAAAACATCTTTGGACACATTTTTGAAGAGCTGAAAAGAACCCAGTAGAGCTAGAAGCCGTGCCAGCACATCACCGGTTCTTTGTGAAATTCAAGTTTACACAGACACGTACGCTGTGGCAGCTTATATATAATGTCTCCTTGGGCCTAGAAAGAAATGGACTTAAACACAGCCTTTTGGACGTGTTTGCACATGGATGCTTTCTGGATTTCTATCAGCAGCAACGGCACTAAGCATTGCTTTCTATTAGCCAGACAATTAATGGCATTGTCTAGACATGACCCACACTGTACATCGCGCCATGGCAGCCACGGTCGGTTGCTTAGGCAACAGCTATTCCCTCCCCTCTCTTCCTTCCCAGTGAAGTCTCTTCCCAATAATAGAAGTTGAAAATGGTAGAGGCAGCATATAGAGTGCTGACCAATAACACGTAAGGAGAGCTCCCTAAGGAACTGCTTGATAAAAAGAAATGGGTGCAGGCCCTAACCGGTTTGGCTCAGTGGATAGAGCTTCAGCCTGCGGACTGAAAGGTCCCAGGTTCGATTCCAGTCAAGGGCATGTACCTTGGTTGCGGGCACATCCCCAGTAGGGGATGTGCAGGAGGCAGCTGATCGATGTTTCTCTCCCATCGATGTTTCTAACCCTCTATTCCTCTCCTTTCCTCTCTGTAAAAAATCAATAAATATATTTTAAAAAAAAAAAAAAAGAAATGGGTGCAGGCAGAGCAGCCTGGTGCTTCCTGCTTCGCATAGTAGCCTGGGAAGGTGTGATGTCTGGAGCTGCCACAGCCATTTTGCAACCACAAAGTGACAAGCCTAAGGACAAAAAAAATAAAATAAATCAGCAGGCTAAGCATGGTAGAGCTGAAGGATGGAAAGATGCTGGCTTTCTGATGACTAGGCGGAGCCAGGAACCCACCTCAGCAACGCACTTCTGAGATATCTCCCAGGTAGGAGAACAACAATTTTGGTAGTTAAGAGTTTGTATTTTCCAGCTTTGGGTTCTATGAAAGACCCTCGTTTCCTGTGCTTACACTGGTTTGAAGTAGGAGTCTGTTTATTTCAGCCTCGCCAGGACCCCAGGATGCTGGTGGCCACGCTGGGGCAGAACTCCATCTCCCGCCCTGCTGCCTCCAAAGAACCATAACTAATGCGTATTGAGCATTTTCTAAGTGCCAGGCACTCCTCTATCGCACCTCACAACAATGGGGTTTCCTAGTCAGAGGGGGGACTAAAAGGAGTTTTTAGGGGTGAAATAGGTAGGTTTAAGAAATTTTTTAAAAATTAAAGGGTCCATGGAAAAAGCACAGGGCTACAGAGCTGCAAAAGGGTACATTTCCATAAGACAAGGGAGTTGGGAGCAGCAGAAGTTACATTTCCATAAGACAAGGGAGCTGGGAGTAGCAAAAGGTCTATACTTACAAAATAAAGAAGGAGGAAGAAAGCCCAGAGGGAATAGGAGAACGATAAGGGAGAAGAAGGGGGGAACTTCACGTACTTCACGTGAGGCTTAAGCTCAGGAGTTGCTATAGTGACCAACCTAAGAGAACAGTGACAATCAGAGGGGATATCAAGGCACAAAGATCTGCAGCCTTTATAAACCGCAGGGAAAAGGGACTCAGTGCAACTCTTCCCCCTACCCACCTGGAGTCCGTGCTGTGGGACTCTTCCACCTCGTCGCATGGAGTCTGTACTTGTTCTTCAATAAATTTCTACCTTTACTATAAAAAAACAAAAACAAAAACTCACAACAATCCTATGAGATAGGTCCTATTTTTAACCCTATTTTCCAGAAGAGGAAACTGAGGCTCAGAAACCTTAAGTAACTTGCCCCAAACTACACAGTACGCATGTGACTGAGCCAGCAGTTGAACTCCAGAGTTCAAGCTGTAACCACTTAGCTCTACTATCTCACCCTCCTATTCCTTCCCTTCCCACCACCTAGTGGACGACAGAGGATCCAAATGTTTTCAGTGGGTGCATCCCTTGCACACACCCAGGAGCCCAGATGCTGGGCCACTAACTGTCTGAGAAACCCAAGACGGCCTCCGGGAAGAGTTGTTATTAGAGTAAAGTATGTGAAGATAAGGTAGAATTGCCAAACAAACAGAATGGAGGGGGAGGTTGTACTAGTCAGAGTCCACAGTTCCAAGTACAGGTGCTGACTTCGGCTTTTTTAAGTAGAAAAAGAATTCATTAAATGCTAGGAGCTCAAAGAACTGCTGGGAGGAATGACGAACCACATTCTAGGCAACACAGCCAGCAGCACTGCCCTAAATCATATCACAGAGCTGGTCCAATAAGGACCTTACAACCTTCCCCCCACTCCTTCCCCGCCCCAGCACCACAGCTTCCAACACCAGCCCAGAGGGGTTTGTCCAGGCCCCTTCTACTCTGCTTCAACAGCTCCTAAGGGCAAGGTCAGGCCAAGTGCATCTGATTGGCAGAGCCTGGGTCCCCTGTTACCCTGTCCCCCAAGGCCCTGGGTCCCCTGTTACCCTGTCCCCCAAGGCCCTGGGTCCCACTCACTGCCAGGAAGATTAGCCAAAGCCGCAAGGGAGGCTGGGAAAGTAGACCTTGGCGTTCTCAGCTCCTACTCTGCGGGATGGGTTCTGCAATTACCAAGACTCATATGAAGAGCATTCAGATGCTGGGTGACCAAAGACAAGGTCGAGCATCCACTGCAGGAGGCATTGAAGGCAGAAGGAACAGTTATGCAAAGGCACAGGAAGCATGTGCTGGCCTTGGCTCAGAGCAATGAGATGCCACTGCGTGCCTGGGAGTATATATTTAGTGCTGCATTGTGCCTCCTGAATTGCTGTTTGGACAGCTTGCCTTTGCATTTCAATGTCTTCAGTCTGCAAGGGCAGAGCCTGTTCTTGACGGGCCTCAGAAGACCTGGAGGGGTGCCAAGCGTTCCAGAGAGCCTCGGTGGCTGTTGAGAAGGAGGAGGAGGGGAGAACGGTAAGACGACAGTCACTATGCAGGACCCTTTTGTCCAAGGCCCAAGTCCCCGGGGAAGCAAATTCTCAAAGGATCCCAGCCTCTGCGGAAGGTCATCCTCTTGCATAAGAACTGCCCTTTCGGAAGACACCAGAGTCCTGCCAAGAAAAGTTCTCCCTCAAGGGCCGGCTTCCAACGGTCTAGTCCTCCCCCCGCCCAAAGCCTTCACCACTTACCCTGAGGGGCAGGGGTCAACGTCTTCCCTAGCTCCCTCTCCCCATCCCAGCCATCAGCGACCTGGGCCTGGCTTCACCTTTCAGATACTGGCTAGAAATCCTGCCCCAGGCTCTGGTCCAAATAAAGCCAAATTGAACTCATGTCAGACAGTAGCATGAACATAGCCAGAGCACGAGTTTTCTGCTGGAAACATGGGAGGCTTCCCCAGCCAGGACAGTGACCCATCCTGTCTCCACGCTCTCTCCCCGCCTCGGGGAGCAGCAGCCGTGGGACCGCCGATGCCCAGCCCCCAGCACCACCGCCTCCCTCACTCTAGAGGTGTCCCTGGCAGGCCTTGTGCAGCCCTGGCAGCCCTCCCAGGAGATCCAGGGAGACGCGAGACCAGCGACTCCTGACCCCTCAGAAACTGGTCTTTCTCCAAAGAGACTGGACAGGCGCCTTCCCGGGCGCCAAGAGGGAAAGGCCCTCTGGGAGTCGCTCTGCATTGGGGGGAAATATGCTAAAGAGCCCTTGTCACTCCTTCTGTCCCCCAAGGCCCTGGGTCACACTCACTGCCAGGAAGGTTAGCCAAAGCTGAGGCCTCTGATGGCTGGGGTTCCGTGGAGGGAGCTAGGACAAAGATGGCCTGATCCCCCACCCACCCCCGGCGGGCCTCAACACACTCCCAGCGTTGGCTCCTATAGCTCCCCTCCGGGCCCAGCATTCAGCCAAGGGGCTGACCCCTGGCCCTGCTGTCCTGCCTTCAGCCTTTACTCACACTGGGCCCACCCCCCGAAGGTATGGCCCTGCTAACCCTACACACCACGGCCTGTCATTAGCAGCTGTCCAGGAAGCCTCCTTCGTCCCCACAGTTAGAAGGGATCACTGCATTCTGAAGATGCATTTCCCCTTAATTTCTAGTCCTGAATGCTACACTTCATCCTTCCTAATGGGCAGTGACTTTCCCAAGGGCAGGAGCCCTCCATTCCTTTCGAAACCCTCCGTGCCTAGCACAGGGCTGGCCCCAGCACGTGGCCAGCTAGTGAGACAAACATGCCAGCTCAGCCATGATCTCGCCTTCCTCTTAGCCTTCTCACAGACTGTTCCCTCTGTCTGGAACACCCTTCCTACCACCCACCACCAAGGCCCATGTCCCCACGCTAAGCTTGCACTCCAATCTGGCCTCACAGGGCACCTTCCCTGGCCCAGGTCAGTGCCCCGCTACATGAACCAGTAATAGCCGGGCGTCTTCTTTCACAGTCTTGGCCACACTTCAGCAGATCCTCTCCTAACCAGCCCTACGCAGCTGGCTCCCCGGGTTCAGGCACTCTCTTTGTAAGATACACGACTGACATCCAGAGCAGGCCAGTGCTCCCACCTGCCAGGCCACAGTGCCCTGCACTTTGGGCTGCCTTCCCAACACTCATTTCCTGTCCCTTCGTTCTTTCTAGCAGAGCCCATGTCCCTTTATGGAAACATAAGATGCCAGTCACCTGCTTTCCCAGCCTCCTTTGCAGCTGGGGCATAGGCAGGCGACCAGTCCTGGCCAATGGGAGCTGAGCAGCTGGGGACTGGGGACGTCTGGGGAAGGTTCCTCAGAAATGCGAGGTGACCCTGCAGGGCAGTGAGAAAGCCACTAGGGATGGTGGAAAGGTGGGAGGGAGACAAATAGGAAGGCAGAGAACTGAGCAGGAAATGAAAAGGGCAGAAGTCGGACAACAGTTGTCAATCTCTCTTTTGAAAACTTTGTATGAGAAGCAGAAGGAGATTGGATGGTACCAGGGGAGGATTATGAAACAAAAATGATTGTATAATATAGATTTGATTAGGTAAATATCCTGGGGAGAAAAGGAAAAGAGGAGAAGGGATTGGAATCGCCCGGCCAGCATGGCTCAGTGGTTGAGCATCAACCCATGAACCAAGACATTATGGTTAGTTTCCTGATCAGACAGAACACATGCCCAAATTGCTCGATTCCCAGGGGGCTGGGGCATGCAGAAGGCATCCAATCAATGATTCTTTCTCATCATTGATGTTTCTCTCTCTCCCTCCCCCTTCCTCACTGAAATCAATAAATAATATATTTCAAATAAAAACAAAACACCTTCATTTTTTTTAGAAAACCACCCCTCCCCCAGGCTGTCATGTGACTCATGAGCTTCTGACTACACCTTGACTCTGTGATGGGCATGACAAGGCCTGACTAGTATTGTTGTCTTTTCTTCTCCTGTCACAGTGATTGGATCAGAGCAGACACGTGACCCAAACGAGGCTGGTGAGAGCCTTTCCTAGGCCTTGTGTAGTGTGAATTTAGAAAGAGGCAGCAAGATGGTGGCAAGCCTGTCCGAGGAGAACGTCTGTAAGGCGGGAAGTGAGCTGGAAGGGGAAAGAAGTGCCTGATGACGTCATCGGTCACGTGGATCCAGCCATTCCTGGAGTTGCAGGTATATCCTTAGACTGTTCAGTTAGGTAAACCAGGGACTTCCATTTCCAAGTAGAATGAGGTGGATTGCAATAGACCGACACTCCCTCTGAGAACAACTGCAAAGGATGAACTAAAAATATATATTTTAAAAAAACACAACACTATTTTAAAGGCATTGGCAATCCATTGACATGACCAGACCTAGAGGCAACAGAGTCAGGGAGCAGGAATCGTGAAGAGATGAGCGGGATTCTGAAGCCCCCTTGTCCTAGGGGGCATCTGCGGACTCGGGGTCCAGGGAAAGAAGATGGGAAGGCAGACTTTCCTGGAAGAGCTCACTCCTGGGGTCAGAGGCACCGACCGAGGTTTTGTAAGTCTCGCAGGTCTGGAAAGATAAACTTAGAGATGAAAGGGACCAAGATTCCTACGAGGAGGAGGAATCTGAGCTTGGCACTCATTTTCCCCTCAAGGTATTTGTCAAATTCTGAAGCTAAACAGAAAGCGTTTTTGAAAAACACAGTTTCAGCAATCTCACAGTGCTGAGGAGACCAGGACGGGGTTCAGGCTCAGCCAGGGGGAGGCGGGCCCAGGAGACACCAGTCTCTCCGTTGGAAGTCCTGGAGGACGGTGCCCTGTGGGCAGGAGACCAGTGATATGGAGACTTCCCAAAACTGCAACCCAGCCTCAGCTCCGCTCAGTCCAATCAGAGGAAGGTGAGCCCCCCCCCCCCCCCCCCCCCCCCCGCCGCCCCGTCTTCCTGGTACAGAAAAAGGTGAACACACCTTCCCCGAAGGAAGATCCCCTCATCTGGAGACATACAAGATTTCATACACATTGTCTGATATTCCATCAAAAATTATCGCCTGGCCAGCTTGGCTCAGTGGTTGAGCATCAATCTATGAACCAGGAGGTCACAGTTCAATTAACCTGAGTATGTGTTTATGTCTTGGCTACAGATGAAGAAGTTGAAGAGTAGAGAGATTAAATGACCTGCCCAGGTCACACAGAAGTCAGTGGCTCATGGTTTCTTGAACCCAGGCTTCCTGATTCCACTGGACAGTGGATCCAGGAGCCCTGGATTGATGCACATGCCCGGATTGTGGGCTTGATCCCTGGTGTGGGGCATGCAGGAGGCAGCCCATCAATGATTCTCTCTCATCATGGATGTTTCTCTCTCTCTCTCTTTCTCTCTCTCCCCACTTCCTCTCTGAAATTAATAAAAATATATTTTTAAAAAATATATTAGGCATTCCAAAAGACAAGACCATATGACTAGAAAAAAGGTGGTGGGGGGACAGACAATAGAAATAATTATGCGAGCCAATAAATCTGCCTTTTCGCTTAAGCCACCTGGAGGTGGTTTCTATCACTCAGGACCGAAAGGTTCCTAACGACTTCATTCCAAGGCTTTTCCTGCCCTCTCCAGCCCATTAACATCACAGCAGCCGAGGCAGAACTTGTACCAGTTGCTCTCGTTCTTTATCCAGGTTTGAACTCGAATATTTTATTTTTTTAATATATATTTTTTGATTTCAGAGAGAGGAAGGGAGAGGGAGAGAGAGAAACATCAATGATGAGAGAGAATCATTGACTGACTGCCCCCGACTGGGGATTGAGTCCACAACCCGGGCATGTGCCCGAACCAGGAATTGATCCCTGACCTCCTGGTTCATGGATTGACGCTCAACCACGGAGCCACAGCAGCCGGGCTGAGCCTGAATATTTTAGAATGAAAAGTTTCGATAACAAAAATCACCATACATGTACGCTCTCTGTCTTTCAGCAGCAATAGCAATCATAGCTAGTACTTTGTATGGAACTATCTAGTTACAAAATACCTCACATACATCACCAATACTCAAGGTCATACGGTGTACTTCAGGTAAAGAATAGTTTCTCTATTCGTAGGTGAATTAACCTGAGTATGTGTTTATGTCTTGGCTACAGATGAAGAAGTTGAAGATTAGAGAGGTTAAATGACCTGTCCCAGGTCACACAGAAGTCAGTGGCTCATGGTGTCTTGAACCCAGGCTTCCTGATTCCACTGGACAGTGGATCCAGGAGCCCTGGGTGCTAGTCCTAGCTCTAGCATTCACTGGCTCTGTGACCCAGGGACAGCAGGTCACCTCTCTGTGCCGCAGCATAGTCACTGCCCCTCCGTACTGATTGCCCTGGACCTTTCCTGACATCCTTCACGACGTATCTAGTCTATGTTCCTGGCTTTTAGAGCAAAAGGATTTTACTATGAGGTCTCTGGGTGCCCATTTAGGTGGATTCATGTACACCAGGGAAATTGTAAATAAATTTCGCATGAATGTGCACTCTGTGAGGGCACATGAGAGCCCTGTGACCCCCCACATTTAAGAATCCCTTCTGAGAGCATGCTAGATGAGCAGCCACACGTGGCATGCCTTAACAGTTTCCCCCCCTCTCTGGCTGGATTGGCATCTGAGCATGAACTTGCAATGCCTAACCCAAGGCAATGATACACGCCCAAAACGGAGGCATCAGGGCAGGGTCAGCTCAGAGGGCAGGGCGGGATAGGGAGTTTTTGCTTCCTTCAGGAAAAACAGCGCTCACGAGGAAGCAGACGGCATTTACAACTGTTATTTCCATTTTGTTTGGGCTTCATTAGTAATTCTGCCTGAAAAAGGGAACGGGAGTAATGATCCCCATTGTACAGTTTCCAGGGAGTTAAAAGGAGAGTTCAGGTTCAGCAGTCAGTACCTGGTCCGAGGCAGAGCCAGGGCGTGAGATTGAGAGTTTCTGAAACGGGACGGCTGGCCCTGTGGGCTCCCTATTCCTGCCGGGGGTGGGATCAGTGCAGTAAGGAAGGAGGCCAGCGTCCTTCGAACATTTCTTCCTCCTACCCCCTTCCCATCTCCTAAAGCCCAGACTCAGTAAATAGTCTACCCAGCGCCCCTCTAGGACACCACTCCCAAGGCACAGAGGGACAGCAAAAGCAGCCGAGATCCCTAGCGTGGTGTTAACAAATCACATCTTCTTACTAGCACACTATCCCCTCACTCACATGCGTGTTTCTGGGTGTGCTGAGCACTACAAACCAAGTGCAGCTGGTCTCGAGCTGACGGCCAGGACTCTCTCTCTCTCTCACACACACACACACACACACACACACACACACACACACACACACACACACACACACACATTCATGTTTAGAGGGCGCCTGCTGCCAACTTCTTGCCTGGCAAACCAGAAACATTTCAGTGGTTTATAAATATGATCCCAGTCCGTCTTGGACTTCTCAGGTTCAAGCCCATCTGTGTCAGGTGCTCGGAGGGCTCTGAGTCCCTTTCCGTCCACACCCACACTCTACCCCAACAAAGCCATCCCACGTCCCATGATGCACCGCGCTCCCCAGCACCAAACATCTGAACTGGACAGTCCACAGGCCCCATCGGTCATGTCAGTCTGTTCTTTTTTTCTCCTGTGTTATGGAAATGTTATTTTTTCCACTCATATACCAACCACCTCTCACCCCTCCCAAATCAGCCCATTGGAAAAGATTTATTTTGCTTTGCCGTGGCATAATTTAATATCAGACAAGTGCATCTCTGGTGCAGACAGTATATTCCTGGGACGTACATTCGAGATTCTGATTGATCAGCATTACAAATCTGTCCCGTGGTCCTGGCCGACGTGGAACTGGCACCCCGACATCATGTTTATGTCCTCCAGGCCTTGCCAGGGGCGGCGAAGATTGTCAGGGGGCTTTTCTCCACAATACATTAGGATTTCAGAAATAGTTGGCAGTGCCTTAAAAGAAGCCTGTTTTTTAACATGAGATAATGTATGTTTTCTTTCTACTTACTTGGAGAAGGTCGTATTGGGCGCCACCCAAGTTCACTTTTAAATCATTTTTCTGCACGCTAGACGCAGCTTTTGAAGTCGTCTGCCCCAGCCCACAGGGAAGCCAGAGCCCTGGCCTCTACCCGTGGCCCCACTGTGTGCCTGGCAGCCCATAACAGGAAGTGTGTCAGAGCTGGGTGGGCACGGGGTGGGTGGAGCGGGCTCACGGGGCTCGGTTCCACCAAACGGAAAATCCTCTGACGTGTCCTCGGTGTATGTGTCTGGAGCCCGAGCAGGTCAGATGTCACCCTTGCCTCCAAGTCTCAACACCCCTTTGTGTCTGCCCCGCTGGCCTTCAGACGGAGCGCATGGCGCAACAGCAGGCTGTTTCAAAGCACAGGCCACAGGAAATGGCATCTGAAGGGCCTGGCGTGGAGGGTATTTTTACACCGTTCACTTTTTCCCTTTTCTTTTCATCTGTTTTCTGCATTTTTTCAGTTTGCTTTTTCTTCTTGATTTATTGTTGTATTATTCTATTTTTAAACCAAGACATACTTTCCCATCAGACGCTTTAATGTAACTCATATGAAAGCTAGAGGTGGGTGGACCTCAGACAGGGCAGGGGCTGCATCCCATCGGAGCGGACTTCGCAAAGAGCAGATGCTTATCAGAGTCCACCCCACCCCGGCGGCTGTGGCCTGGGGGACAGAGCCTCCCCTCCCGGGTCAGTAGTGGGGGTGCCTGGCCCTTCCCGGTGAACATGTAACATGTGGCTCTCTTGTCCCCCTCAGTTCACCTCCTCTTCGGTGCAGAAACAGGGATGTCCCAGGAAGGACCATGGGGTCCCCAACACAAGAAGGAAGAAAACGAGTCTAGCCCAACACAACTTGCCCACCTTGGGACTGGTCCACAGGAGCTGGATTTCAGAGCAGGACCGGGGGTGGGGGTGGGAGGGGAAGGGGAGGGCGAGCCACAGGGGTTAGGGTCACTCTCCTCCTCTTCGAAACTCTTCCACATCTCAGGAGACCCCCTCAGCTCCGAGCCAGCGAGACCAGGGCGGAGACCCCTGCTCGCCTGGAGGCCTGGGCTGAGTCTCTTTACTAGTAATGCCCTGGGTTAAGTCTGCATAAAATGCTTTTCTTCTGTCAAGATTAAAGAAATAGTTTGTCAGACAAATGGTGGGTGCTCAGCAAAGAGGTAGCTGGTCTTAGGATCCCAAGAGCTGTTCCAAATGCCCAGTCTAAAGTCTACCTTCCAGCAGTCACCCTTTTATTTCCGTGTGTGCCTTCTCTGTCTCTCTCTTTGCTCTGCTCCCATCGGAGAGACTGTGAAAAGTGAGGGCCACACGCCATGTGGCCTCTCCGGAGACACAAAGAAATGCCACCCTGGGAGAGCAGCTGAGGCAGATGGAACAGCGGGGGCAAAGGGTTGGAATGGCAATGATCTTGGCACAAAAAACTGTGGATGGGGCAGAGAGGGATCCAAGATAGGGACGCAGAGGGAAATGAGACCATTTCAAATCTTAGTCCCAGAATGGTAAGGGCATGGGAGGGCACTGAGCAAGCTAGTGGGACATGACCTGACTTACGTTCACTCACTGGGCTGACCCTCAGCTTGTTCACCTGTAATTACCTAGAACTCCGGTGGGAAGGAGGATTTAATGGGCCCACGTGTGTGGAGTGCGCAGTACAAAGCCTGAAATATATTCACTCTACGTATCTGTTCACCCTAAGTATTATCTTAATTCTGCATCCTCACTTACTCTGCAGGACCCAGAGCAAAATAAGCATTTACCTAGTCACTGGGTGGCTCACAATGGGAATAATGATGGTCAAAGAAATTGCCATGTTATAGAAAATCATAGGGTTCTTTCGATTCAGATGCCGGTCTCCCATCTTTAAAGGCTCCCCTCCTTTGCTAAGAGAGGGAAAGTGCTATGTATCCTGCGAGTCTGTTGTGAGCTAATACATGTAACATGTAACATACATGTGTGTGGCTTCTGGACGGGGTGCAGTGGTGACTGAAGCATAGTTTAGATTTCTCAAAATCCCATGTAATAACAGGCAATGCAACTAAATAGCAAAATCCAAAGCCCGTACATAATGTTTAAAACCAAACTAAGTAAAATTGAATGCCCACGGATCCTAAAGCACCAGTAGCCATACGCCCTGCGTGTTACTGACATCTCTGAGAGGGAACGTCGGAGGAAGCAACAAGGCATCTGATGCCCTGAATACAGCGAACCCCAAAATAGCCAAGAGGCACTCATGAGAAAGTGCAACAGGCCAATTTGAAAATGGCAGCGGAAACAGGGAGGGTTTTGCTGAGTCCAATAGGGGATGCATGCTAAAGGCCTGGGAGATGGGTATAGTTTAGTTCCTACGAACTCTCAAAACGGACCCACAAGGCTCCTTTCTAGGTCAGGGTTCCACACCGAGGAGAAAGTTCTGGAAGTGTAATAAAAATTAAACAGGACAAGGAAAACAGAGACAAAGGAATGAAAAACTAAAGATAAAGTCAGAGAGAAAAACAGAGCCAGGAAATATCAAAAAGCAAGATGCTATATTTTTTAACTTACCATGAAAGCAACAGGAGAAAGGAGTGTAAAGTTACAAAAGCTTCATAAACCAGTTTTCTTCCTGGAAGTTTAGGGAAATCAAATTAACAGAAAAAGTATCAAGAACAAGTCCTATACAAAGTTACTGTAAAAAAAGGGGGGGAGGAATTAAAGAATAGAATAATATTCCTACAGATAATGAGAACACATCAGAAAATATTTTTAAAAAGAGATAAAATTTCTATGATATTATTTCAAAATAAGTAGAAGTTATTAACAACATAGAGCAAAATTTTCTTAGAACCTCAGAAATGAAATGACAGAATTCAAGACAGAATTAAAAATGAAAGAAAAATCATTTTATAAATGAAGACTAAACTGGAGGAAACACAAGTGCAGGCAATACAGCAAATAATGCCTTAAGAAAAATATAATATGGAAAATTAAAAATTTTTAAATAAAAATACACATATTTTTATTGTTGAAAGTATTGCAGATGTCCCTTTCTTTTCCCCCATTGACCCCCTCTATCCCACCCCACCCCCAGGATTACCACACTATTGTCTGTGCCCATGGGTTAAACATATAAGTTCTTTGGTTAAAGATAAAAGCAATTTGAGAGAAAGTTACAAATACTGAACATAGGCAAAGAAGAACCAACATATGCATAAGAGAATTCCCAGAAGGAAATCCAAGCAAGAGAACAAAACAAATACTAAAATCTATGTTTCAAGAATATTTCCTAAACTAAAAAGATTTGAAACTGCCTATTGAATGAGGGCACTATGTACCTAAGAATTTATTGACACAACATGACCAATACCAAGTCATACTTTAGTAAAAATACTTAACTTTAAAGAAAAGAAAACCACCCTTTGGGCATCTGGGGGGGAAAAAAAGCCCATGACTTATAAGGGAAAGAAAATGTGATTGCAGACTATTTGATGCTAGTGCTTTATATCAAAAGAAAGAAATAGTAAGTCAAGGATTTTATATCCAGCAAAATTAACCTTCAGATATAAGGGGCACAAACTGTTGTCAACTCAATGAATGAGAATATTGTAGAATCTATAAGAGAACAAGTTTCAGACAATAAAAACACCTGATGGGACAAATTATGTGTCAAACTAACACTAAGTGAGAGTTAAGTGGGAGGGAGAGATTATAGTAGAAAATGGTTCTTTGTTCTGACAATGTAGATATAGTACAATCATTCTTTAAATGAGGAAAAAATGGATCTAGTATATGAGAAAAATAACTATGTTCAGTAATCTCAATCAGTGGTGGTAGCATTCACATTGCATTTTGAGATTGCTATATGTATACAGTGGGACAAAGCAAGTGAGTAATTATGATATATTTTAATTTTACCATCTCCTGTATCCTCAAGAACCAGAATTCTCCATGTGGAAGAAAGCAGATTCAGATATAACATAAAAGATGTTAATTAAAATCTCCAAAGTAATTAATTTGTATTAGAAATACCAGTATAAACACAAAAGATATTTGTACATAATGCCTGGCAAACAGGTGCTCAATAAAGAGCTGAAGGGATGGATAGCTGTGTCTTCAGTGTGTTTACACAGCACAGGGGAGCATCTTGCTTATTCCCAGAGCACCTCCCATTCAGAATCCCTATGCTTTCGGTCTTCTGGATTTTAACTATGCTGATGATACAAAACTGTCTTCTTTCTTTTTCTCCACATCCACCCACACTGCTTTCTTAGGGAGGGCTCCCTGATTAGCCCAGAGCACCTGCAGTCCTCTCTCCTCCAAACCCCAAATTTCAGCCGTATTTCCGGTTGGCTTTCATATGGTACCAAAGCCATCCCCACCTCCTTCCTGCACAGAAATCAAGCTGTGTAACCTGGCGCCCAGGGTCCAGCATGATCTGACCCCTCAGTCCTCGACTGTGTTGGTTTCCCACGGCCAGTTCCTCAAATGCACTATGTACTCTTCCATTCGGTCTGCCTGATGTTGCACATGAGGTCCCTCTGCCTGGATCGCCCTCCCACTCCATTCTCTACTAGTGAGTTCCTTGAAGGGTTCTCTCCTCTAGAGGCCTTCCTTGGAGTCCCTCTCCTTAGATCTCAGGTGGAGGTGCTCCTCTGTGGTCCCTGGTATCTCTCACAGAACTTATGCTATAGTGTGATGGTCTGACTACAGGACTGCCCCTCATGGCAGGCTCAGTTTGTCTCTGAATCCCCTCATGCCCAACAAAGCACTCCCAAGCCTCCATCTCCCAATCCCCCATAAGTATCCTTCTCTACCATCCCCTTTTGAGACACGATGAGACTCTGCCAGGGTGATGCTCCCCTTGGCTCAGCCAGTTTAATAAACTATGTCCCTGGTGGTCTTTGTATGAACTTCAGCAGAGCCTAGGGCAGGGTTTGGCACTCACAGGTACCTGGAAAAATATTTGTAGAAAGGAGCAAAGAATTAATAGGCGGTAAAGGAGGGACGAAGGGAGGGATGATAAAAGCAGATTGAGTATTGTGGATCGATAATGAATAAGTTGGCATTTGATTGCTATTCATGATTTCAAAAGGGCGCAGAGAACGGTAGTTTGGGTCCACCAATGTATATTTACCGAACTTTACCTTGGAGACAGCCAACCTCTCCCAGCTTAATCTGTTAGCTACAAGGCAGAAAAATTAACTTGCTTATCCTGAAAAGAAGTGAAAATTTATCCCCCAAAGTCCTATTTTTCACTTATCCATTCAGACACACACACACACTCCCTTCTCGCCCTTGGTAGTGTACAGTTTCTGACTTGTAAAAAAAAAATGGTGGTTCCTTTCTGTTTAAAAAACTGGATTAGCTATTCAGGGAATACTAGCCCTTTCCTTGGACTCAAAAAAATATTTTATCCATTAAAATCTAACCAGGGTGTAGTAACCATAAAATCCAGCCACTCTCTTAGGAAGACGGATATCCTCAAAGATTTATGTCTGGCCGTCTCAAAGAAAATGTGTAAGATGGAGTTTTCTCAGAGACTTCCTGGCTGCACTCCACCCCACACATAATTTCTGTTTGTATAAACCTCAGATCAAAACTCGGGAAGGGTTAAGGGAAACCTTCCTGAACCACAGGTTATGTCTGCTCACCATCCTCGGTTGACCGTTTGGAATGAATTAACCCGTCCACAACTGGTTCTTGGATGAAATGAACCACCTCTCCAGTCCAAATGGTCAAACCCTTTGGGGTCACAGATTCGATCCAGACTTGGGGCGAGGGTATAGTCAAAGTCATTTGCACATCCCTGTAATTGTGGTGAAAGATAATGAAAACACACCACATTATTAGTCTCCAGGATATGGTGGAGACCATTGGAAACATCAGAATTCGGGAAGGGGTGGAGAAGGGGGTGTGACTATTTTGAATGAACCTGAAAGAAAATACTTCCCAAACCTTCTTTCAGAAGACGATTTCGGTTCCAATTTTTCATAAGGTTGGAAAAAGTTAAGTAAACGAGAACTATAGACACTTGTTTATAGAAGGTTTTTCTCTTTAATTGCTGTTTTTGTTTCATGAAAGAAAAGTCCCATAAAATAGAAGCTCATTTCTGGTTCAGGGAGGCGTCGAGACTCCTGAGGACGCCACCAAAGGGCGGACTTGACCCTGGCCCGCCGAGGAGTCCCGGAGACGTGAATGTCGATATATTTCCACGGCGAGGCGTGCGACTTTCCCACCCTACACCCTACGGGTCTCTCCATACATTTGAGACAGTTTTTAAAACCTGAACTGTGGGACCATCTGGTTGCTGGCAAGCATTCCAGACAAGTGGTTTTCTAAGAAGCCAAGTTCTGGTTTGACTCTTTGATTGGAAAAGTATCTATTTCAATAAGGGTGATAGGCCCCTGGATGCATTCTCACCAAAAAAAAAAAAAAAAAAAAAAAAAAAAAAAAAAAAAAAAAAAAAACCAGAAACCAATACTTGAAATGCCAGCAGCGAGTTGTAGGGAATTCTTTTGGTTTGCCTTCAAGGACACAAAACATCCCAAAGGTCTTCTCTTTGGCACAGAGGGGCCTGGCGTGGAGAACTGGCTCGGGGTGTGTGTGGAAACAGTCAGACGTGGAAGTCAACAGACCCGGGTTCAAATCCTGGCTTTCCCACCAGCAAGCCCGTCTGACCTGAGGCCAATTCACTCCTCCTGAGTCTGACTTTCCTCATCTGTAAAATGGGGACACAAACCTCAGTTCAGGGAGGGGGTGGGGGCTCAGAGGGATGATATTTTTGGGATTCCCACCAACCACACCTGGTACACAGCAGGGGCTTATAAGGGTGGGTTTCATAGCCACCATTCTAGTAGCACAATGGAGGCGCACAACTCTCCAAGGCCATGGGATTCCCCCAGGACCTTTGTCTGGGGCCTTCAAAGAAGGCGGAGGTCCTGATCTGCTCTCATTAATCCAATCAACAGACAATCTCAGGACATGGGGCTGCCACAGGGCCCCAGACTGGAGGGATTCTGAAGATAGAGGGGGTTTCTCTCTCATCATTGATGTTTCTCTCTCTCTCCCTCTCCCTTCCTGTCTGAAATTGATTTTTAAAAAAGGTCAAAAAATAAATAAAGTTAGAGGAGGCATTTCATCTACACTCAAGCTAGTGCCAGACAAGGCAGACAGGAAAGTACACAGGAAGTCTTTGCTAATAACCAAAGCGTTATTTGAAATTAATGTGGAGAGTGAGCTACACCAAGCCGCATACCTGCAGGGCCAGCCAGGTGGCCTGACCGTGTCCACCAGATGCAGGGGAGCCGGGCCTGTCTGAAGGCGGCCACCAGCACCAGGCAAGTGTCCTCAGCAGGAACACAGGTCAGCGCGGCCGAATTTCTCATTCCTCAGGCAAAGCCAGAAATCTGCATTTGTATGTAGAGCCTCCGAATTTTTAAATATTGATAGTTTTAAAAAATTTAAACATCTGTCTGCTGGCCACAAAGATCCCCATGGCTGGAGGGCTCCACCCAGGAGGTGGGGCTCACGCCATGCCTTGACTTGGGGGTAGAATTTAGATTCGCCTTTTTGGGTATTTACCGGGTGAATGCCTCTTAGGAGGTGGTGTGGCTTGGTGGTTATGGACTTCGTGTCTGATTCCTCGTGTGCAAAATAAGAAAGGTGGCATCTATTCCGAGAGCGGTAGTGAGGATGGAGGGAGGTCAAGTTCATTGGATTTGCACGATCAAGTGCCTGGTCTTCTTAGTCTTTGCTATCCCAGCCATCGTGGCTGTTGTAATTGCTGTTTTTACTGAGAGAAGGGACCAATGGCATCTACAGCTCTGCCACCCTCCACCCAACCTGTCCCAGTGGCGAGCGCACACTTGCCCAATCTTGACACAATGGCCCTGAGACATGGACGATGATATCCTTATCCCCATTTCATAGATGAGGAAACTGAGGCAGCACGGAGCGTGAAGAACCCGTGCAGGGTTACACAGAGAGTCCGTGGAGAAGAGATGAAAACCTGTCTCCTGGCTCCACAGCGCTCCTCCCTTCTGCTCCACCCACACCCTCAGGACCTGCTCCACAATGGCCCTGGGTGCCCCCCACTTCCCGCGTGCACGGATTCCAGGAGCCCCACACCCTGAAGCTTCCTGTGGATTCATCTCCCCTGGGCCCATGACACACCATCCCTGCCCTGTCCCGCCCCATCGACCACTTCCGTCCAAGGCTCCTTTGAACTGGCTACAAGGCTCATCCACAAAGCCCAGGAAGCATCTTAGACCCAGAGAGGCATTTCACGGTTTTCCTCCTAAAGCACAGCCTGCCATGCAGCTATGGTGTCAGTGAGCCCGCTAGTCCCACTTGCCAGAAACCCCAAGCAGCTTACAACAAAGGCAGCTGGCTGGAGGGCTGTGTGAGCCCTGTGTCAGGCCGTGTCCACACACTCTCTCTGCTTTTATTGACTTGGTTTGGGGCTCCCAACCCACAGATCAGGGGCAGGTCTCCCATGCGCAGACCCGGCCCTCCTCCGGAGACGCATGCGGAAGGGACACGGGGACATGGGGTCGAGGACCGAGGTCAGTCCCCATCGGAGCAGCACGCTGGGACCACAGAGTCCCAGACACGGATGCTGTGTTCTCATCTTGGAGCCACTGCGACCTGAGGGGGCACTCAGAAGGCAGGTTGCCATGACAGACACCGAGCACCCCCTGTGCGCTGGGAAGTCCACGTACTTATCGCCCCTTTCCAGCGTCTTCCCATCCCACCACCCTCAGCTACCCACCTCACTTAAGTTCAAGTTCAGTAGTGCCCCCTTGTCCACAGTGGCACTCTCTACAGTTTCAGTTAGCCCGTGGTCAACCACAGTCCGAAATTATTAGGTGGAAAATTCCTGAAATGAACAATTCATATTTTATTTTTTATTATACATTCTTTTTAAAAAATTCTTTATTGTTTAAAGTATTACATAAGTCTCCTTTTTCCCCCATTGACCTCTCCCCAGCCGCTCCCATCCCCCAGCACATACCCTCTCCCCCCTACTGCCTGTGTCCATGGGCTATGCTCAAGTGCATGCACACAAGTGCTTTGGTTGATCTCTAACCCCGCTCCCTTCACTCTTATGTTGGATGGTCTGTTCGATACTTCTCTGTCTCTGGATCTATTTTTGTTCATCAGTTTATGTTGTTCATTATATTCCACAAATGAGTGAGATCATGTGATATTTATCTTTCTCCGACTGGCTTATTTCGCTTAGCATAATGCTCTCCAGTTCCATCCATGCAGTTGCAAATGGTAAGAGTTCCTTCTTTTTTACAGCAGGGTAGTATTCCATTGTGTAGATGTGCCACAGTTTTCTAATCCACTCATCTGCTAATGGGCACTTAGGCTGTTTCCAAATCTTAGCTATGGTAAATTGTGCTTCTATGATCATAAGGGTGCATATATCCTTTCTGATTCGTGTTTCTAGTTTCTTGGGATATATTCCTAGAAGTGGGATCACTGGGTCAAATGGGAGATCCATTTTCAGTTTTTTGAGGAAACTCCATACTGTTCTCCACAGTGGCTGCACCAGTCTGCATTCCCACCAGCAGTGAAGGAGGTTCCTTTTTCTCCACATCCTCGCCAACACTTGTTATTTGTTGATTTGTTGATGATAGCCATTCTGACAGGTGTGAGATGGTACCTTATTGTCGTTTTGATTTGCACCTCTCAGATGATTAGTGATTTTGAGCATGTTTTCATGTGTCTCTCGGCCTTCTGTATGTCCAACAATTCATAAGTTTAAGTTGCGTGCTATTTTGCGTAGCGTGATGAAATTTCGCGCCATCCCGCTCTGTCCCACCCTGGGCGTGAGTCACCTCTCTGTCCAGTGTCTCCAAGTTGTTAGTCACTTAGCTGCCTTCTCAGTGATCAGATTGTCACGGTATTGCAGGGATCGTGACGCTTATTTTACTTAATAGTGACCCCAAAACTGCGAGAGTAGTGCTGCTGGCAATCGGATATGCCAAAGAGAAGCCGTGAAGTCCTTCCTTTTGGTGAGAGTGTGAGCGTAGGAAGAAACATAGTGTATCTAGAGTTTGGTTCTATCTGTTTCCAGACATCCACTGGGGTTCTTGGAATGTGTCCCCTGTGGAGAAAGGGGGGGGGGGGGGGCAACTGTATACACAATCAGAGAGGAAAAGAACCATCCAGAACACACCAAACCATGCTGCCCTCGCAATCCTCCTCCAAGGGTTGAGCGTTCCCTCCTCCCCTCAGGCTCAGCTGTGGCATGCCCCTCCTTGGAGGGGTGTCCGCCCCCTGAGGGCAGCAGTGCCGGTGAAAAGGATCCGTTAGTTGATTATGTGCCCGCAACCACTTGGAATCGACACAGGGTCCTTCCCACCGCCACGGGAAAAGGAGGCCGCCGGACGCTTCAAGGACGCCGTCCCTTCCACGTGACCACATCCGCTTCCAGGTTCAAGAGCTTCTCTTTCAGAGCCCACTCTTCACGTGACACAGCGGATGTGTGATCCCAGGTCCCGGGGCAGACGGGCCTTCATGCATAACCAGCGGTGTGACCCCTGCCAAGTAGATGGCTGTGAGGATCCGGGAGAACGAACGCGAGGCGCTCAGCTCCACGCCTGGTGCTAACTGTGCAAAGGAGGGAGCAATTGTCATCACCTCAGGCCAGAGGGTGATCTTCCTTCTCTTACACCAAGCCTGGGGGCGAGTACTGTTACTCCCACCTTCCGGGTGAGGACACGGAGGCCTGGCAAGGTCGCATGTGCAGCAGGTACATGAAGGATGACGTGAGATTTGTTCTCAGGACTGCCTGACTCTACAGCCCAGGACCCTCCCCACTAGTCCAAGGAAGTTAAAGTTAACTGCCAGTTAAAGAAAGCCCATGGCGAGTGCAGACAGCCCCGCGTGGTCAGCTGTCCGTCCCCCTCTCCCTGCACCTGCAGAAGCCCCTGCCGGCCAACGGCACGGCGTTCTCATAAGACTTCCAGGGACAGCGAGGTCACAGACTGCACACAGGCACACGCAGACCCTCCCACAGCAGAGAACACCCTGCCCTTCCAGCCCCCCCCAGACCCTCCCAGGGGTCCAGGGATGTCTCTCAGCCACCACTCCGCCCACCCCAGGGCCCTTCTCGCTCCTTGGCAACCTATGGCTCCTGAAAGCGGGGGGCAGGCTGTCCCGTCTCAGACTCCTTCTCCTCGGTGAATTTTCCACAAAGAGTCTTGGATTCAGGAGCAAGAAGCCTTAGGAATTCAACAACCCCAGGGGGCTTCTCCCTCGCCCTCCAGCGCCAGGCCCGACGTAACACACAGCTAACAGGCGAGCGCACACGGGACGCCTCCCAGCGCCGCTCCCGCAGGTGGCGGCTGAAGTCATGTGCGGGGACCAGGTGTCGGAGGCGTTCTCGGAGCCCTGTCGCTGATTCATTTGTCTGCAGACATTCTAGACTCCACGTCTCCGAGACAGGCCACGACAGAGTGCATTACGAGGTGAGCCCGCCTCATTTTCCCCTCCAGCTCCCCCCCCAAAACACTTTCTTTTTCCTTCTTGGCCTCAGGGCCCAGAGTATTCTGGACATATTTTTCATTTTTCCAAATATCAATTGCTCTTTTATTCCCTCTTCGAAGGAGTGAGTAATAAGAGTTGTGTCTGGTCCTGAAATTCCGACTGAAATAAATTAGCCCAATGACCAACAGGAGGTGCCTAGAACAATAACGGCGGAATACTTGGCATATTACAAAAGAGCGCTGGATGTCGAAGTACAGTAAGTCTAGAAGCACATTGCGAGCAGCGGTGCCAAAACGGGGATGCAATGAGCCATCCAGGCAGCAGAACGCCTCATAAATTAATCCCGGTTGTTTTTTTTTTTTTTCCTTCTTGGTCCACCGTTCACAGTTCTCCGAGCCCTCTGGTTGATGGGGCACAGAGGAGGGTATTTTTGGTGTGGCCCTCGCCCCCCACGGCAGGCATATGCCAAGGCTGTGTGTGAATGTCTACATTTGCCCCCTAACTCGCCTGGTATCCAGGGGACCGGTTACTGCAGTCACAGGAGCAGGAGAGAACGCAGGCTTGGAGGCGGTAAGCTGCTACCAAATACTGAGCCCTTGCCAAGTGCCAGGCACTGGGCTGAGCGGTGGGAGTGCCACAGAGGACCACGGGGCAACCGTCCTTGTCCTCATGGTGCTGAGAGCTCAGACATGCCCCAGGCCATCTGAGCTGGGTCTCCATCTCTGGGGGCAGCAAGCAGTGGTGTGATCCGCAAATCAAATCCCTCTTTCCCTGGAAGGAATCACTCATTGGGGGGGGGGGGGGGGGGGGGGGCGGGTGGCACAGCCCTGCCTCTCACAGCAGAAGCTGGAGCCCTGATGCGCATCTGCACCTCCTGGCAGCCAGGGGCAGGCCTGTGACAAAGCCCAGTCTAGTAGCTGCTCCTGCCCAGAGCTTTGAATCTTCAGGGATTGTCCCAAAGACACTGTGGCAGGCTGGGGGAGTCCCCCAAAGATACCCACGTCCTAATCCCTGGAACCTGGGAATGCTACTTTATTTTGCAAAATAAAAAGGACTTTGCAGATGTCATCAGATTTTGAATTCTGAGGTGAGGATATCATGCTGGATTATCTGGCGGGGGGACCCCAATGCATCTTTATTAAGAGGGAGATTTCACGCACACAGAGAGAAAGCAATGTGACTGTGGAGGCAGCGACGGGAGTGCTGCGGCCCCAAGCCAAGGAGTGCTGGGACAGGCAAGGAATGGGCCCTCCCCTCCAGCCTCCGGAGGGGGTGCAGCCGGACGGGTGCCTGATTTCAGCCCAGCGACACTGACTTTGGACTCTGGCCTCCAGAGCTGTGAGAAAGTTCATTCCTGTTGCTTTAAGCCACCCAGGGACAATCTGTCACAGAAGCTCTAGGTCACAGAGGCAGGCACCAAGAGAATTTAGAATTCCTTCGTGGCCCTGGAGTCCAGCCACCCAGAGCTCACAGTCCTGGGCTCAGACCGCTTCCGGGTGCACCCTGATGTGCAGGTCCAGCGGCTGCTTCCCTCCCTGGACCTTCAGCCCCTCCGTCACTTCCAGGGGCTTCCTCGGGACATCCCTCCACGACGGGCCTCGTCTGACTTCCGTTAGCCAGGGCGCGTCTGTGGCTTGCCATCCTAAGTACAAAACCCCGCATGGCGGAACTGCTACAAAGATTAGGGACAAGCCATAGCGGGACCCAATTCACGCACAAAAAACCAGCGCTCACAGACCAATGGCCTGCGTTTTGCCCACATGGTGCGTTTTTTTCTAAACTTGAATTTGTTGCCAACATGTAAAGGTCAGGAGAGTGCGCATAAAAGGCTGCGTTGCTAGCCTTTCTTTTAAAAAGTCAGAGGATTTCACAACACCGGACCCCACGGTTTCAGGGCGACAATTGGCTGCCCTGTGGACTACGTGGTAGAACCTGCCATAGTCCCCCCAGGCCTTTTTCTTGTACACCCAGCCCACGCCTCTCATTTTATTCATTGTTCAGTACCGCTGTGTATTTGGGTTTGCAATCCTTGTTACAAATACCAGACTTTCTTCCATCAGACCAAAGGTAGGGCGCTGGTGGGAAGCTGAGGGGGGGCGGGGGCAACCAGCCCATGGCAGACCCTCCCCCCGCCCGCTGCCCACACTGGCTTCTGGGTATGCATTGTGAGGGCCAGGCAGGGCCGCCCCTCCCTCTGCTCCCTCCCTTCCCCGTCCTGAGACTGAATTCCCAGAAAACGGCCCTCAGAGCTCATCGCAGGAACTCCCCGACTCATCACCACTCATCACCACTCTGCAGAGCAGTTTCCTGGAAGAGCCCACTGGGTTTCCCCGAAAATGTTTCTGGTCATCTTCTCTGTCCGTGACCGCAATTCATCACTTCCGATGCCCATACTTAGTTTAATGGGCAGTCCTTGAGTATCAATCTACAGCTGGCACGGGAGACATTTTGCCATGGAAAGCCCGAGAGGCCAGTAGCACAGGCAAGACCATGGGGATGAGGCAGGTGGCCGTCTGAAGAGCCCGCAGGTGGAAGCAAGAGATGAGCTCTGGTCCTTTTCCTCCAACTGACTGGGCTGGTCCATTTCTTTCTTTAAATATGTTTTTATTGATTTGAGAGAGAGAGAAACAATTGATGAGAGAGAGAAACAACTGCCTGCCTCCTGCATGACCCCTACTGGGGATCAAGCCTGCAATCCAGGCATGTGCCCTGACCAGGAATCCAGCCAGCGACCTCTTAGTGCATGGGACGACGCTCAGCCACTGAGCCAGGGCTGGTCCCTTTGTTTTGCTAGCCTTGACTTCTCCATGGGAAGGGCGAATATCTCATGGCAAACAAGAGCCTGGGTGCTGGGATCAGACCCGCCAAGTTCAGATCTCAGCCCTGCCTCTCACTAGCTGCGTGGCTTTGGGGAAGTGACTTAACCACTGCAAATGAGCCTCAGTCTCCTCATCTGTAAAATGGGATCATAATATTATTTACCACCTAGAACTGTAATAATACGATGAGCCAGTATATCTAAAGCACTTCGCATCGTGCTGGGTACTCAGTCATTTCTTGAAATATTAGCTGGCGATGATGATAATATTAAGACTATGGAGGGGAAGGGGGGAAGAGAAGAAATGGAGGTTGTATGAAATCCCTGGGTGCCAAACTGTGGGAGTCATAAAGTTGGAGAGGGAGGAAGGGATATAGCTACTTTTGATATTTCAAAAAGCTTAATGGGACTCTCACATCTACTTACCCAGGATAAAGCCACAAACGATACCAGGAATGGCAACTTCTGTTGCTTTTGGCTGAAATGACATACGAGTATGCTTCTGGGGGTAAGCTAAAAGACTTTGGAGCTAAACGAACCTGTACTCGGATCCCCGGGAGGGTGTCTGACCCTGAATAAAGAGAATCATGTCCAGACAGAGACGGACAGCACTGACCTTGAAGGGCAGTTCTGAGGGTTAGATGAGATGATGCATGGAGAGCATGCAGCAGGGGTCTGGCTCAGTGCATGACAGCCACCATGGCTAACAGACAGCCTTCTTTCGCCTGCCTGGGCCTCCGTGTCTTCCCTGGTGACATTCAAATCACACACCTGCTTGACTCCTTCGACAAACAGTCACTGAGCCAAGGGCTGTGAATACAAAAGCAGAACCACAGTTTGCAGTTGCTTATGATCCATCCATTCAGCAAACATTTTTACTGAACACCTCGTAGGTAACAGGCTGCCCAGTGGGCATCAGACACACAATGGGTAGTAAAACCAATTCAGTTCCCAACTGCCGACAGAATCCTGGCCTGGAGAAGGTGTGATACATAAACCAGGGAGGTGCCTAGCCTAGTAGATGCTCAATAAATAAAAATAATCAGAGACTGTGATGTGTAACTCATAGAAAGTATTGATTTCTTAACCCATGAAAATTGTTTGTTTGACGGAGACTTTTAAACTAGGAGGGAAGTCCAAAGGCAATCAAATTTCCATTATACACTTAACAAAACACGTAGGAGCTGTATTGCTGAAAATTACAACATGCTGATTTAAAAAAACAAAGAGGAACTAAACAATTGCAGAGGCATAGTGTGTCCACAGAGTGGAAGACACACATGGTACAGATGTCAAGTTTCCCCGAAGTGATCTGTGGGTTTAATGCAACTCCCATTGAAATCCCAGGCGGCAAGGTTTTCTGTAGACACAGGTCCCTTCGTCTGAAGTTGGGAAAGGAATGGGCCCGAGAAGTTATGAAACCATCTTGGGAAAGAAGAACAAAGCGGGAGAAATTGATGTACTCAATATCAAGATCATGTGTCATTATTGGTGCAGGGATCAATACACAGATCAATGAGCAGAGTCGAGTACCCATTCAATAAACCCACACAAATATGCTCAATTTGACAAAGGGGCAAAAGCAATTCAAAAGAGGAAGGACAGGGTTTTCAACAAATGGTGCTGGAGCAACCAGATATCTACCAGAAAAAAAGAAGAAAAAAAAAAGACCTTTAACCCGAACTTCACACCTTCTACAAAAATTACCTCCTAATAGATCATGGGCTGAACTGTAAAGCAAAAAAACTATCTTTTTTAAGATAAGAGGAAAATCTTCTGTTTCTAGGGCTAGGCACAAAGTTCTTAGACTTCACACACACACACACACACACACACACACACACATACACACATACACACACAACACATAAAAGAAAAAATTGATAAATTGGACCTCCTCAAAATGAAAACTTTTCTTTGCAAAAGTCCACATGAAGAGGATGAAGAGACAAGCTACAGGCAGAAAGAAAATATTTATAAAGCCTATATCCCCAAAAGGATATATAAAGGACTCACAAAACTCTGTCATAAAAACCAATCCAATTAGAAAATGGGCAGGAGACATAAACAGACCCAGCACAAAGGAGGAGCTGCAGATGGTGACTAAGCACATGAAAAGATGTCCAACATCCTTAGCTCTCCGGGAAATGCAAATTAAAGCCACAATGAGATGTCACCATTCGCCTATCAAAGCATCTAAAATGAAAACACCAAGTGCCGTTGGGGATGAGAAGAAACCAAATCACGCATGTGCTGCTGGTGGGAATGTAAAACGGTAGCGCCATTCTGGAAAACAGACAGTTTCTTACCAAACTCCAGGCAGTTACCATACAACCCAGCAATTGCATTCGGCATTCCAGAGAAATGGAAGCTTCGGTTCACACAAAATCCTGTATAAGTATGTCCCTATCAGCTTTATCCATAAGAGCCCCAAACTGGAAGCAGCCAGACGTCCATCAGAGAGTGCGTAGTTCAACAAACTGCGGTACACGCATGCCATGGAGTACTACGCGGCAACTGCAGCCGTCTGGCTGGATCTCCAGGGAATCCTAACTACAAAAAAGCCAGTCTCCAGAGGTCACGTGCTATTTGATTCCATTGATATGACATTTTTGAAAAGATAAAATTTTAGACATGGAGAACAGATCAGTGGTTGCCAGGAGTTAGGCACCGTGGGGGAGGGAGAGGGCAGGTTATCAAAGGCAACACAGGGACTCTGGTGGTGGAATTCTGGATCTTGACTGTAGTGGTGAATACACAGACCTACCCATGTGACCAAATTATTTGGAATTAAATGCACACACACACACATGTACACAAATGAGGACAAGCACAACAGATCTGAGCCAGGTGCATAGGTTGTGTCGACGGCAACGTCCTGGCTGTGATCCTGTATGCGGCGAGGCTACCCTTGGAGGGAAGTGAGTAAAGGGCACACGAGGTCTCCTATATTTTTCCTTACTGCTGACATGAATCTAAAATTATATCCATAAAAATTTCAGTTTAAAAAAGCTTTTTTTTTTGTTTTGTATTTAAAAACTCTTATTTTATTAAAAACTTGCAAGTATAGAGGGAAAAGATCAGAAAAATCATTACCCTGAAATATAATCTTCTGATGTATTTCTTCCTGTTTTTTTTTGTTTTTTACATTTCTATGAAGAAAAAGTGAGGGGCAGGGCTAAAAATCAGGATGGTGACAAGGGTGGGGCCTCGCTGTCCCTACCTTCTGTGACATCACACCTCATTGCTTGAGGGATGCCTGGTGAGCAGAGGACACTGGGGGTGCCCATCTGCTGTCAGGTGTGGGGACCTTGCTGCACCCAGGCAGCCTGACCGGAGGCCATGGTGATCCAACGGGTGGATAGCAGGGGGCGAATGGCAGACGAGCTGCTTGAACTCAGCAGGGGCAGTCGCTGTGAGGACAAGAAGCAGGTGAGGCCAGGCCAGGTACACCCCGCTCTCCTCCCGTCTGGGCTCAGACACGCTGTCAGGCTCTCAGAGTCAGGGCAGGCTATCAGCACCACTCTGCCTGGAGCCTGAGCTGGTGGAACACAGCACGGGGGCTCAGGCGCTCCTTCCCGAAGCCTTACCACGCGCTTACCTAATCCCAGCGCTGCCAGCAGAGGGCATGCTCGCGGAGAGGGTGGGGTTTTTGTTGTTGCTGCTGCTGTTAATCCTCACCCGAGAATATTTTTTCAGCTTAAACTTTCAGTTTAAAATTGGATTTTAGAGAGAGTGGAAGGGAGGGGGAGAGACAGAGAGAGAGAGAAACATCGATGTGAGAGAGACACATCAATTGGTTGCCTCCAACTAAGGTACGTGCCCTTGACCAGAATTGAACTCAAGACCCTTCTGTCCATGGGCCGACACTCTATCCACTAAGCCAAACTGTGCAGGGCAAGGGGGTTTTGTTTAGTGTCCTGCTATATCCCTAGTGCCTAGAATGGTGTTTGATGATGAATGAATGAATGAATGAATGAACAGAAATAAATAGGATAATACACCCAGATTGGAGAGCTCTTAGAGCATTAGTTCTTCGGACTGAAATTCAAACCTCACCCGGGATTTTTGTCAATAGGAAACTCTCACTGTCCACAGCCTGGTGCTTCCATCTCCTCTCTCTTTCGTGACGTTTACAACATTCCTGAGAGGTAGCTGCTGTGGATCTCACTCACAGAGGGGTAAACTGAGGCTCAGAAAGGCAAAAAGGCCATACAGCCAGGATATGCTGGGGTGTGAAGCCAAGTCTATGTAACTCCAGAACCCTTAGCAAGGGTTACCCTGCACTCCACCGCCTCCCATGGGAGAGGTGAGTAGGGCTGGGACGGAGGCTGGGGAGGGCAGCTGGGCCTCCCACACCATGGGAGGCATGGGGTTTTATTCTGAGATTAGTAAGAAACCATTGAGAGGTTTTAAACAGCGCGATGGATGACCGACCTACCCATGTCTTCAAGAGATCCGCTCACTTCATATACGAGCGCCAGTGCCTCCTGGATGCTGGGCCTCGCGGCAAGATGGGGATTTGAGGGGCCCCTCACACTGCGGCTCTTCCTAAGAAGTGTCCCACGGATACCAAAGCCCAGGAATGCTCCGTGCGGGAGAACCGTTAGCAGAGTCCTGTGGTTTGGGATTCACACTGCTCATTCACATAACGGAGGCCCTGAGAAGCTCCGCAGCAAGGCAACTCACTCACTTCTGTTGACCATGGCATTTCCCAAACCAGAGTCCCACCCCTCCTTTTTGAAAGAGGTGCATTTCAAACCCATTCTGCAGGTAGAGAAACTGAGGCTCGGAGAGAAGAAACGAGTTGGCTCAGGACGTCACAAAGAGAAAGACCAAAATGTACTCCTAGTCCCAGCCCTCCTCACCTCCCCACCTTTGCTTCCACGGGACATAAAATAAAAACCGAGCAGCGAGCATGTGGATGGGAAACAGTCAACTTGTAAGGTCAGAGGTTGAAGAAATGGAAGAGCATTCAGACCGCTCACCGGACAGTTTAAAGAAGGGGGCGGTTCTACGTGTTTCCCATTCAAAGATTCCCAGGGGATACTGTGCAGAAGAGAAAAATCACCTAACCTTACGTATACAGAGCAATGACTCTCACACTGGGTGTACCCACGCGGGCAGCCACCACCCAGATGGAGCTACAGAACATTCTGGTACCCGGATGGCCCCGCAGGCCCCCACGCAGCCAGCGCCCCACCCACAGCCAGGATTCTGACTTCTTTCATCGCGGATGAGCTGTGCGTATGCGAGGATTTCCCGGGGATGAAATCAGTGCGCACCTTTGTGTCTGGCTCCTGTCACTCATCAGTGGGTCTGCGAGGCTCAGCCCGCTGTAATTTATTTTTCGTTTTGAAGTTAATAACAAGAATATCGCTGCTGGTCTATACAAAGAAAACTACCCAGGGGAGAGACAACTTCGGCCAACCTTTTGTCTTCTTTGTTGTGGTAGCGGGGCTAAGTCTCGCCTCATGAACTCGAGTACGTAAGAAATACAGGGTCTCAAGTCAGATCCAATCTGGCTCCGTCCACATCTGGTGAGTTTGAGGAAGACTCGATGTCAGCCCACACTGTCCGCCTCAATCCCCCCTCCATGTCTGCTTGCCCTGACACCGTCACTGTCTCACTGACAGTGAAAGCAGGTGTGTCTGAACCCCCTGTGCCAGGGGGAAGGAGGGAGCTGACTGCACAAAGGCATAAAGGAACGTTCTAGAATGATGGAAATGCTCTTTATCTTGACTGGGGTGGGAGTCCACAGGTATAGATGTTTGTCAAAACTCATCACACTGTACATTTAAAAGGTGTGCAGCCCTAGCTGGTTTGGCTCAGTGGATAGAGTGTTAGCCTAAGGACTGAAGGGTCCTGGGTTCAATTCCGGTCAAGGGCACATGCCTGGGTTGTGGGCTCGATCCCCAGTGGAGGGCGTGCAGGAGGCAGCCCATCAATATTCTCTCTCATCATTGATGTTTCTATCTCTCTCTCTCTCCCTCTCATTTCCTCTCTAAAATCAATAAAAATATTTTTTAAAATAAAAATAAAATAATAAAAGGTGTGCATTTTAGCCCGGCCAGTGTGGCTCGGTGGTTGGGCATCAGCTCATGAACTGAAGGCCACGGTTCAATTTCTGGTCAGGGCACATCCCAGGTTGCGGGCTTGAACCCCAGAGTGGGGCATGAAGAAGGCAGCCCATCAATGATTCTCTCATCGTTGATGTTTCTATCTCTCTCTCCCTCTCCCTTCCTCTCTGAAATCAATAAATATATATATTAAAATGTATGCGTTTTATTGCATGTAAACTATACCATGTTAAAGTGGATTTTGTTTAAAGATCCTTTCAAACAAAAGATGCAAAAGTGAGGCAAGGGATGAGAACAGAAGCGGGCCTCCATTCTCAGCAGAGAGAAGAGAGGGGACACAGCAGTGACGTGTGTGTTAGTTGCCACGCTGTTTCTGCAGAGTTTGGGGGTTCTGTAGTGAGCATGTGACTTAGGTAACTAGGGAAACGTTAAGCTCTGAAGACGATCTTATCGCTGCCCCATGCCCAGTTCCCTGAGAGAAGCAGACGCCCATCTGCCCTCCAGCAATTTACGTGCCCCCTCCTCCTCTTGCCTGCAGACGCTGTTGGCGCTGCTGGTCTTGGTGCTGTACGTGAGCACGGGGATAACAGGTGAGCTTTTGGAATCTGAGAAAGGAGGAGCCAAGGCCACACAGAGTCGAGCGGGGTGTTCTGGAGATGGCTGCATGACAAGGTGGTCTCGGCGCTTGCCTTCTCCCACCGCCCTTCATCCTACTGCGGTGACCAACCACCTTTATGTCAACTGCCATTCATTTGCCCTTGTGAAGAGGTGTGTCTGTGCCCATTTCAGGAAGAAGTTGGGAGATGTCAGAAAGGATCAAAGAATGTAACTACCAGAATCCTGTGGCTTCCCAGGTAACATGTTCAGGAAAGTCCCGAAGGGAGGACAAGGTTGGCTGAGGAAATCTGGGAAGGCTTCCTGGAGGTGTCATTAGCGAGCTGGGTCTTGAAGGCTAAGTAGAAGCTGGAGACTATGGGGAAGGGTATTCCAAGCAGAAGGAGTAGCACCTGCAAAGGCTCAGGGGACTTTCTGAAACCAGTGGCAAAGGAGTCTACGTGAAAAAGCTCCAGATGTAACTTTGGTGTCTGCCTTTCAGGGATTTGAATACCAGACCAAGGATCCCTCAAAAGAGCCGTTAAAGGTCATCAGGACTTGGTTGAAGGAGAACTTGCAAGTTTTCTTAGAAAAGCTCGAGAAGGAGGTGCGAGAGCTGGAGCAGCTGGTGCGGGACCTGGAAGAGTGGCTCGATGTCCTTCTGGGTGAGGGGCACCCCGAGGAATCCTGCTCCTCCTTCAGGAACCGTGTGTGAGGGGCCAGGGCTGGGACCCGGGCAGGAGGCCAAGGAGACAGGGGAAAGGCTTGCCAGGGGCTCCCCTAAGTAGGGCTAAGCTGTGATCCCTGAAGTTCAAGGCAGGCAAAAAATAAAAATAAAAAATAGAATAGTTGGGACTCTAAGAATGCTGTTGGTGCTGCTGCTTCCTGACCGCGAACATGGCCAGGAGGACCCGGGGCTCCGCTGAGCTGTCCTCCCTCGTACTGCACGGGATCCACACGGGCTTCCGAGCCAGCCTCGGGGCCAGGAGCCTTCTCTCCCACTTACCTGAGACTTTGTGCCAAATTCCTTAACACCTCAAGACAAATTGCCTCATTAGTGAGAATCAGGGAAACAAACTGCCTCACAGGGTAACAGTGGGGACCAAACATGTATAGATAGAGCGTGTTGGGCACAGAGTAGGGACCCTGTAGTATACATGTGTTTATATTATATTTAGATATTATATTACATATGTGTATATATTTTATATGACATATAAAATACAGCTATAGATTTTTTTTTAATGATTTTTCAACTAATTAGAGAGAGGAAGAGCAAGAGAGAGAGAGGGAGGGAAACATAGATGTGAGAGCGGAACATCAATCGGCTGCCCCCTGCATGCCCCCTACTGGGGATCTAGCCCACAACCTGGGCGTGTGCCCTGATCAGGAATTGAACCAGCAACCTTTCAGTGCAAGGGACAACGCCCAACCAACTGAGCCACCCCAGCCAGGGTATATAGATATTTTTATAAAATGTATATAAAAACTAGGGGCCACAGCTGTCAAATCTCAATGGAAGGTGGGGGTAGGGCGTGGGGGTGGGGGGTAAGAGATCAACCAAAGAACTTTCAGGCATATATGCATAACCCATGGACACAAACAATAGGGTGGTGGAGGCCTGGGATGGGGGTTGGGCTATACAGGGTCAATGGGAGAAAAAAAGGGACATATTTAATACCTTCAACAATAAAGATTTTTTTTAAAAAATAACAAATAAACTAGAGGCTACATTAAAAAAAGAAACTAAAGCCTGGATCCTTAAGGAATGGAACGACCCCAGTGGATATGAGCAGAGCCTTGAGCCCAGGAGTAAATGCCCAGAGAGCTGTCGGACACCACCTCGTGCCCCCCACACAGGGACAGCCCATGCTGGTGTGGGCCCCGACCCCAGATGCTTTAGTTACTCTTGTTTCATTGCTCTGTGAGCCCATAGGCTCAGCCAGCCACTCAGGGTGGCTCAGGCCATGAGGGTTCATTGTGGCCTAACAAGGGCTCCAGAATCTCATGGAAATCAGAGCGTCCCATGGCCTGGGATGGTGGAGGTGGGAACGGGGGAGTCCCAGGCACCCACGAGGTGCTCCAGGCGCCCTCACAGCACAAATCCAGGAGCTGCCCTCAGCGTCCCGCCTTCTCCTGGACTGGGCTGCTGCCTGGCCTCTGTCCCCCTTTGTGTGTCTGCCCATCTCCTCTTGCTCCCAGGATGCAGAATTGTGAAAGATACACATGCAAAGGCTGAACACAGTTGCTGAGCCACTGGAGTCCCCACGGGAGCAGTCATCCCAGCAGGGGTTTTCACTCTCTGCCTTCAGTGGCTGGGTGTGAAAGACACAACGCCACATGTAAGAGGAGTAGGACTACCTTTCACAACTGTGAAGCCTGTTGTCGCTTGAGTGACGTTAGCAAAACTAATGCCGGACATTGGGTGACATTTAATGCCAGTGGGTCTTGATCTGGCATCTAGAAGGGTTCTGGAGTCTGGAGAAGGCTATGCATAGATTAAATAAGTGTCCAGAGACAAAAGGTAATTTTGAAAGGCATTGGGGGTCAGAGGAGCCTGGCTAAAGAAACTAAGTTCTCCTTGTCTCAGGACCCCTTGCTTTTTATTAACACAAATTGTCCTAAGGCGAGGTGGAGATAATACACTTCAAAGGGTAGGGTATAGAAGCATTGTCAGATTGGGGAATAGCCTATGGCTGTTCAGGTGTTTGGCCAACAGGAGGCAATAACATGTAGATTAAGATGCCCTGAGCTGTCTGGCAGCAAACAGTCAATTTAATGCATCCCTTTCAGGTTTGGGGAAATGCCTTTAGCCATTCCAACAGGTGACAACATATGTGACTCAGCCCTGTTGAGTCCCCAAGTTCCATCAACCTTTTGATGAAAATCTTGCAATTATGACATGCTGGAACTGGCTTCCAGCACAAAATGTTGCCCAGTGGGACCCCCCTTTTGTATCCACAGAGTGGATTTCTTTCTGGAGAGGAACAACTTCTCCTCAAGAAGGCACCTCCAGCTCCCTCCTGTCCAGCAAGAGACACTGATGGGCAGTAGATGAGTGGATAAAAAAGCTGTGGTACATTCAGCAGTAAAAAGAAGGATCTCTTACCCTTTGAGACCACATGGAGGGACCTGGAGAGCATTATGCTAAACGAAATAAGCCCGTCAGAGAAAGACAAGTATCACATGATCTCACTCACATGTGTAATCTAATGAACAAAATAAACTGATAAACAAAATAGATCCAGAGACACAGTTGCATAGAACAGACTGCAGAACTTCAAAGGGAAGGCCGGGAGGGTGGATGGGTGGGAAGTGACCAACCAAAAAACTCGTATGCTTATATGCATCGCCCATGACAGACAGTAGGATGGTGAAGGCCTGGGGTAGGGTGCGGGGGCGGGCTAGAAAGGGTCAGTGGGGAAAGAAGGGGGACATATGTAATACTTTCAACAATAAATATTTAAAAATTTTAAGTAAAAAAAAAAAAAAAAAAGATATACTGATGGGGCCACGCATGTGCAGCCACTGGTGAACAAGAAGTTTACAAGCTGATTGGGGAAACAAAAAACAAGTGGAAAAGTCAAGACAAGGCCATTTTGGAGAAGGACACATGTAAGACAGATCCGAGGCGACCACGTGCCCAGCCGCTGTTGCCTTCAGGGGCACGTGGAGGCTCGGGGCAGGCAGAGCAGGAGCACCGGGGTGCCATCTGACAGCGGAGTGAGCGGGTGCTGATGGGTGGGGCTGAAGAGAAGGGTCCCCAGAGCTGCTCCCCAGGCCTCAGGACTTCCCCTCCTTTCAGAGGAGAGGAACCTGAGCCACGACTCAGGTCCTGACCCAAGTAACCCAGGAGGGCCAGATGGAGGAGACAGGCCTGGTCTTGTCGAGGGGCGAGGGGCCAGCTGGAGAAATGTCACGCCTTCTCATCATCTAATGTTTCAGGCACCTGGAGCATGAGGTCAGCATCGCAAACAATAACTTTTAATTAGCTTTAATTGATGGTTTTCTCCCCGCTCTCCCTTTTAATTAATAGATCTATTTGGCAGCCTTCCTAATGCTCCCTCGGGCTCTCCTGTGAACACTGATGCACTCTGCCTTTTATTTTGTTGTATTGCTTGGGGTCCGCTTCCTTTCTGTTCCTTCAGCTTACAGAATGCGGCGGGGAGGGGGAGCACAGTGGTTCAGGTGACACATGTGCTAAAGACGAGAATGTGATCATCTAGACAAAAACTGGATTCAGTGAATTCCACCTGTGTATCAGCCAGGCGCGCTTCTTAAGAATATAAGGATTATCGGGAAGAACTCATCAAAGTGTGACCACGGAAACAGCTTCATCATTTAGAGAAAGCTCCCTGTGTTCCTGTTTCCAGGGCTTGGTCAAGTGCTATTGTCGTTTCCGGTTGACAGAGGGGGAAACTGAGGCTTGGAGGGATTTGCATCGGTGTTAAGCTCATATACTCAATAAGGGGAGAGCCAGGATGCAAACCCAGGCTGCCTGGCATCAGCGACCAGCGGGCTTTACAGCCTCGCCTCCATGAAGCCCAGCCAAGATAACGTCTTCCCTCTCTTAAGAAATCCTCGCTGTATTGTTAAATAATCACATTCCAATGAAGTTCGTAAGACAGTAAATATCCATTGCGTGCAACTGCGTGTCAGGTAGCTATGGAGAGAGCAGTAGGAGCTCCCTGTCCACATAGAGCTTGTCTTTCTACCGGGAAGCCCAGGAACAAGGACGGGAAAATGAAATGTCTGCATTGTTCTAAGAGCCATTGGGCGAAGTGCCAGAGGCACCTAACTAATTGCCAAGTGAGCTATAGATTTACTGGCCGACCTAAGAGTTCAGAGAAGTGATAGGGTGCTTAAGTTGGCACTAATATGGAGAGCTGTTAGTTCAGTTATAGGAAAATGCTGGCACTTAAACTAAGCCATGGCCAGGGGAAATGGTGGGGGAAACCAAAGAGGGATGAATGGAGGGTGGGTGGGTGGTTGGGTGGGTGCAGAGAGGGGCCTTCCCACTAGAATCGCATCTCAGTTATGGGTGCTGCGGCCCAGCCTAAACCCAAGTTCTAGGTAAGAGGGAGCAGGCTTCCTGAAGGCCTTTGTGTGAATCCGATTTTTGAAAATACCCTTGAGACCTCGCCGGTTTGGCTCAGTGGACAGAGCATCAGCCTGTGGACTGATTCCGGTCAAGGGCACATGCCCCGGGTGCGGGCTCGATCCCCAGTGGGGGGTGTGCAGGAGGCAGTTGATCAAGATTCTCTCTCATCATTGATGTCTCTGTCTCTCTCCCCCTCTCCCTTCCTCTGAAATCAATAAAATATATTTTAAAAATACCCTTGAGAAGCAGAGATGCGAGCTCCAGTGAAATGATTCCAAGACCAGGAAGAAAGGTCCATTGCCAGTCTGTATGCCATATTTTTGATGATGTCAAATAAAAACATGGATTTAATTTGTTCCCTTAAGCCACAAATTTGTTCAACAAAAATTATGAAATGCCCCACAGCCAATTTGGTTCAGACTGGCTGTCAGGCAGATAGTCGAGAGGGGTGAGGGCTGGAGCCCAGGAGCCGCCACTCCGGGAAGCCACCCCCTTCCCAGGCGCCATTCCCAGGAGGCGATGAACACGTCCCTGTCTGAGGGCAGGGTGTGAGGAGGCCAGAGCTTTACGCAAACACCGTGCGGCCTTCTCGGCGGAGTGGCTGGGCCCTCGGCAGAAAGGACTGGGGTCAGCTCTGACCGGTTTGGCTCAGTGGATAGAGCATTGGCCTGCGGACTGAAGGGTCCCAGGTTCGATTCCTGTCAAGGGCATGTACCTTGGTTGTGGGCACATCCCCAGTGGGGGGTGTGCAGGAGGCAGCTGATCGATGTTTCTCTCTCATCGATGTTTCTAACTCTCTATCCCTCTCCCTTCCTCTCTGTAAAAAAAAAAATCAATAAAATATATTTAAAAAAAAAAAGAAAGGACCGGGGTCACCTGCGTGCTTTGGCCAAATCACATCCTCCCTAGAGCCTCGGTTTCCCCCAGAGCCTCGGTTTCCCCCTGTCGTAGAGGCTGCACCCCCCCGCCGCGAGCGGCGGCTGGGACATTAGGAGGGGTAGTACTGATGGTGAGCACGGTGCTGAGGACACTAGCAGACGCCCACAAAAGGGAGGAAACAGAAAAGTCCAGGCAGACCCAGACCCACTCAGGCCCAGGGACACGCAGGGGCATTGGGCCTGGGCTCATGCTCTCCCGCTCTCAGCTCTGCCTGCCGCGGGGCGGCCCTTCTCAGGCAGGCTGTCGCCATGGAGGGGACCAGGCGGCCGGGAGCTCCAGACAAGGTTATCTCCTCTCAGCTCCCAGAGCAAGCGCCCTGGGTCCTCCCTGCCCCCAGTCCGGTCGTGGAGCCTGGTGGCTCTCAGATTAGACCACATGTCCACTTATGAGCTCGTGCTTGCAGCTGAGGGGACACGGCTCAAGGGGGATGCTCACGCCCCAACCCTCTAGCCAGGGAGAACCCCAAGCACGAACTGAGGAGGGAGTGGTGGTTCCCAGGGAAGTCGGGGTGCTGTTTCCAGAAGAGGGGAAACAGGGGCTAGAAATACATGTACTTTGCTAAAGTGTCAATAGTAACAATCCACAAATTAAAAATGGAACCGCCGTTACATCCACCGATCCCACCCTGGGAATATATCCTAGGAAACCCAAAACACCAATCAGAAAGAATGTGTGCACCCCTATGTTCATAGCAGCACTATTTACAATAGCTGAGATCTGGACACAGCCTAGGTGCCCTTCAGTAGATAAGTGGATTAAAAAGCTATGATACATTTACACTATGGAATACTATGCAGCTGTAAAAAAAAAAAAAAAGGATCTCTTACCCTTTGAGATAGTATGGAAGGACCTGAAGGGACCTGAGGACTATTATGCTAAGCGAAATAAGCCAGCGGGAGAAAGACAAATATCATATGATCTCACTCACATGTGGAATCTAAAGAACAAAATAAACTGATGAACAAAATAGGTTCAGAGGTGTGAATGCCTGGAACAGACTGACAGATCTCACAGGGGAGAGAAGGGAATGGGATGGGAATAAATTAACCAAAGAACATATATGCATAATTCATGGACACACAATAGCATGGGGAAGGCCTGGGGTGGGGCGGGGGTTGGGTGGAGCGGGGCAAAAAGAGAGTAAACAGGAGACATGACATCTGTCATACTGTCAACAATAACATAAAATAATAATCTATATATATAAAAGCCTAAGTGACCGAACAACCAAACGACCAGTCGACCGGTCGCTATGATGAACACTGACCACCAGGGGGCAGACGCTCAACGCAGGAGCTGCCCCCTGGTGGTCAGTGCGCTCCCACAGCGGGAGTGCTGTTCAGCTGACCGATGGGCGCCAGACCCCAGGGTCACAGGCTGGCAAGTGCAGCTGCGACAGCATAAGCCTCTCCCGCTTCTGTGGCAGCACCACCAAATGGGAGCGGCCCAGCACCCAGCCCTGGCTTGGGCTCCTCCCCGGCTGTCTGCCACTTCACACACTGCTACATCCCTCGGAAATGTTGGACTGCCGGTTTCGGCCCGATCCCCGCCTGGCCTGTGGGAATCGGGCTGAAAGTGGCAGTCCAACATCCCCCGAGGGGTCTTGCATTGCGAGAGGGTGCAGGCCAGGCTGAGGGACCCCACCGGTGCATGTGCACAAATCCGTGCATGGGGCCTCTAATAATAATAATAAATAATAGCAATCCTCTCGAATGCCCTCCTACTCTGGCGGGCACAAAGCCATCCCATCTCATTTGGCTCTTATCTCATCCAGAGAAGAAGAGCGATCTTTCTGAACACCCTGGTGATGGTCAGCTACAGCAGAATTCACTTCCCCGCCTGTGAGTCCAGGCTAAGTGCACATCCGTGACATGGCGTGAAGGGGAACTACAAGGACAGGCCTAGTCCTGCCTGCCTCCCCACCCCCACCTCTCCACTGTGACCTCAGACAGGTCCCTCCATGCTCCTGAACCCCCGTCTGCAGCTCGTAAAATGGGGTACGTCTACATGTCTCCAGGGCGTAGTGAGGGGATTAAGGAATAACAACCAACTTTTATTTAGTGTTTACTATGCTCCAGGCGCGACTCTAAGTGTTTTACGGGCATCGCCTACCTTACTGAACCGTCACAACAGATCTCTGCGTCGGGTACTGTCAGTATCTTCGTTGCACACGCAAGGAAATTGGGACGCGGGGGCATAAATATCCCAGGTCACCGAGTGAGGTGGTGGGGCCAGGACACGTTCAGGCTGGCAGATTTGGGGGCCACGTGCTGAAACCCCACCCCAGGCTCCCTCCGGATCAAGTGAGGTAATGCCCACGAGAGAGCTATGTAAACTGCACTCTGCTGTATAAATGTCACCCGCCGTTACTTCTCCCCTCCCGCCCCGGCCGTGGAAACCACAGGCACCTCGTGCATCTGCTGTTCAGAGAGTTTCCTCGCAGCTGGGCTCGGGCCCTGGGCTGCGTCCCAGCCTGCCTCTGACTTGAGGCCACACCGCGACACCCAACCGATTCTGTCCCCTCGAGTCCCAGCAGAGAGGTGTCCCCCCACCACGTGCGTTCATTCACTCCACAGCCCTCCTGACTGCGCGGTGAGCTGCGGCCTCGTGCTGAGGACGGTGGAAATATTTTGGAGATTGGAGCTAACACGGTCACTGCCCACATGGGCTCCCAGGGTGGTGGGGAGCCAGAGAAATGGGGCGCTGGGAGGAGTCTCAGTGCTGGTGACTTACAGCAGGGTAAGTCGGCATGAGATGAGAACCGGCCGCCAGGTGCTGTGAGGGACGTGGGAGAGGCCTCAGGCAGGTGGGGTTCCTGGCACAGTTGGGGCTGGACACTGACTATTGTCACAAAAGGGATTCTACTGCCTCACTCAGATTTCTTGAAATTCACCAAACTGTACACTTTCAACCTATTTTTATTGTATGGATATTATACTTCAATAACATTAATTAAAAACAATAAAATTACACACCAGCTGTATGACCCAACAATTTCACTCCTAGATGTTTACTTAAGACAAAAGCGTATGCCCATAAAAAAGTCTTATATAGAAATATTCATTGCAACTCATAACAGCCCAAAACTGGACATGGACTAAATATTCCAATTAAAACAGATGATTAATCTGGATTTTTTTTAAATGCATGTTGCTTACAAGAGACATAAATAAAAGAACCTAGAAAGGTTAAAAGAAAAGGGATGGGAAACCATAGCCATAAAAACACTAAAAAAAGTAAACAGATTATCTTTAAAAGCAGGTATAGGCCTCCTACTAACACAGACCAAACAGACAGTAAGACCAGAAGATTGAACATAAAGAATAACATTTCATAATTATAGAGAGGTTAATTCAACAGGAATATACAACAACCCTAAATTCATATGAGCTTAATGGGACGTCTTGAACACTGTAAGAACTGAAAAAAGAAATAACCAATACCATAATCATAATGGAATGTCTCTAACCGACAATACCAACAGATACAAAAATTAGTAAGTAAATACAAAGATTTAAATGACATGAATAGCCCTAACTGGTTTGGCTCAGTGGATAGAGCATCGGCCTGTGGACTGGAGGGTCCCAGGCTCGATTCCGGTCAAGGGCATGTATCTTGTTTGCAGGCACATCCCCAGTAGGGGGTGTGCAGGAGTCAGCTGATCGATGTCTCTCTCTCATCGATGTTTCTAACTCTCTATCCCTCTCCCTTCCTCTCTGCAAAAATCAATAAAATATATTTTTTAAAAATAAAAAAAATAAATGACATGAATAACAAACTTGATCACACCACCCACCCAGACGCATATAGTCACCTGATTTATGGCAAAGGTACCATAACAGTGTAATGAGGAAAGAACTGTCGTGTCCATAAATGGTGCGAAATCAATTGCCCAACCTTATGGAAAATATGGACACTGACTCTTACCTCGGATAACGTACTCAAAATTCTATTTCAGGGGAATCACAGCCTAAATGTGGAGAGTACAACAATAAAGCTTCTAGAATAAAACACAGGAGTACACATGTATGGCCACGGACAGGCAAAGACTTCTTAAACAAAACACAAAGAGCACTAAACATAAAGGAAAAGATCAGCAAATTAGATTAGTTTAAAATCAAGAATTGCTTTATCCAAAGACACCATTAGGAGAGTAAAAAGGTAAACCGAACAGGGTAAGATATTTTCAATATATGTCTCTTACAAAGAATCTGTGTATTGAGTATAAAGAGAACTCCTACAAATCAATAAGAAAAAAAAAATGGGCAAAATTTTGAACAGGCTCTTCACAAAAGGGCATAGTCAAATGGACAAATTTTTTACCCAAGAACCACAATGAGACATCCCTGCTCACCAGGTGAGGTCAGAACGTCTTCGTTTTTTAAAAACGGACACGAAGGATGCAGGGTGACGGGCACTCACCTCTACTTCCATGCAGTGTAAATGGGTACCAGTGCTCTGGAACATGATGGGCAGTACCAGCTAACGCTGAACATACACATGTCTGATGATCCAAGAAAACATTCCACTCCAAATGTGTACTCTCAGAGAGGCACCTGCTGCATATACAAACACACATCTAGAGAGTCAACTCCAAAAATATCACAGCAGCATGGATTTTAACACTGGAGAATGAGAAGCCATTCAAAAGTTCATCGACAGTAGAATGGGTAAGCAGATAGTATTCTGTCCGTAAATGGAGCACTATCCAGCAATGAAAAAAACCAACCAGTACATGCAAAACCATGGGTAAGTCTCCCAGAAACACTGTGACCGGAAGAGTACAATTCTTCATGACCCCATCACGTGCAATTCAGAATCAGGTAAAATTAATCAATAGCGATACAAGTCAGGAGGATATTGGCTACTTTTGGAGGCAATAATCAGAAGAGAGTACAGCTAGGCTGGTGTGGCTCAGTGGTTGAGCACCAACCCAGGAACCAAGAGGTCACTGGTTCAATTCCCAGTCAGGGCACATGCCCAGGTTGCGGGCTCGATCCCCAGTGGGACCCTACAGGAAGCAGCCAATCGATGACTTCCTCTCTCATCAATGTTTCTATCTCTCTATCCCTCTCCTTTCTTCTCTCTCTAAAAATCAATAAAAATTATTATTTTTTTTTAAAGAAGAGAGTACAAAAGAGACTCTGGGATGCTGGTGATATGCTATATCCTGAACTGGGTGGAGGGTACCTACTTGCATTCACTTTGTAAAAATTCATCAAGCTCTTCACTAATGTTCGTGCATGAAACTATATCATTATCCTTCAGTTTCAACGCTGAGCAAAAACATAGCATATGAAAGTCATTAAAGTTCATGAAACATATCGCCCTATCATTTGACTTTCAGGTAACATTGTGCCAATTCCCGCCAGCATTCCAACCAATCCTTCCCCAGTGTGGAGCATTATCACCTTCAAAGGCATTCTTTAGCTTCATCTTAACTTGATTTTATCCAACATGCCAGCAAACAGTGATCACATCTCAAGCTACATCAAGCTACAATGAATCCAGATCAAACTCTCCCTCCATTCCCCCCCACCACCCAGTCCTCACCAAGGCAGTGGGAACAGAGAGGAAGGGCTGAACATGGGAGATGCAGCAGGGGGGCCCAACAGGACTGATCGCGGAGTGCGCCTGCGTGGCACTCAAATCCCTTCCTCAGAGCAGCCTTTGGAGAAATGGCCGTGGGGGCTGGGGAGGGGGTGGCCTGGAGGAGAGAGTCCTGGGCAGGAGTCACGAGGTCTTACTTCTTAGCGCAGCTCGACCACTGCCTCATAGTGACCTGGGCAAGTGCCTTCCCTCTCTGGGTCTCTGCTTCCCAACCTGCCAAATGAAGGGTTAGATTAGTGGGTCTCCAAGGCCTTTTTTGAATTGGTTACGGTCACACATGATCCTGTGGGTCTCTAGATAATAGTTTTAAATGCTCCGGGAGGCACATCTGGGTACATGCATGCTTGAGTGGGACGTTTCATTGGCCAGAATTCTCCTTAGGGAGGGACATGTATTTGGTCGGGGATGTGAGCCCCAATGGGCACCTGAGTGCGTGAGGAATGGGCGCCCCTGGAGGAGGGAAGGAGATATTTGCTTCTTTCTCCAGAGAGGCAAGAAGGAAGAGCAAGGACAGAGCAGCCCAGACAGCCCGCCAGCTGGTGGGAGGCTGTGTGGCCTCTAAAGCATCATCCGCAACATCACTAAGTCCACGACAGGCGGGGGCAGACTTTCGTGTGAAAACGGATGAAGGGACCAAGCTCCCTGCACAGACCATCCTGGGCCAGTCCTAAGGCAGCTCATGCAAACACTGGGCCGGCGGTGAGCGGGAAGCGTCCACAGGGACTGGCATGCAGTGGAACAAGCACTCAGCTTTCTTTCTTCTTCTTTTTTTTTTTTTTTTTACATATTTTTATTGATTTCAGAGAGGAGGGAAGAGAGAGAGAAATATCAATGATGAGAGAAAAGAGAGTCATTGACCAGCTGCCTCCTGCACAGCCCCCAGTGGGGTCAAGCCCACAACCTGGGTATGTGCCCTGACCGGGAATTGAACTATGACCTCCAGGTTCATAGGTTGACGCTCAACCACTGAGCCACACCAGCTGGGCAGCACTCAGCTTTCTTAGCAAGGGCAGGGAGCTGGGGCTTGAGTTTCATGGAGCCCAATCTCCAGGGCACAGGAGCCCTAGAGGACAAATAGGTGACCCCCTCAACCTGCATGAAATAACCTGGGGGACACCCAGGGCTCGTCTTACACCCCTCCCCTCCCTTCCAGCTGGAACCCCTGCCCTGGGGCCAGGCCTGCAGCAGCTGCGGCTGGCACCCCCACCCCCACTGACCTCTTGTTCGAGGGCACCCTCACCTGGGCATGGTGAGTGCCGATGGTTGGCAGTGGGCGCTTTAAAAACATGGCCCTCTTCACCCATCGCCCAGGCTTTGCGCCCTGGAAACCAGGTCCCCCTCCCTCGATTGAAAACAAGGTTGAATTCATAATTTTACAATTTTTCAAAACTGCCTGACTCTGGGGGGGGAAAGGGAGCTTTCAGTAACCCCTATTCGGTAGCCAAGAATTAGCAAGGAAAACACTGCTTCCCACTTTCTAATTGATGCCTCTGCCAAGGGCCCCGGGTCTGTGGGCTCCCCAACAGGCGTCTTTGGGGAATTAGTCTCGGGGAAACATATCCTCCCTGGCCATGGGCACTTCCTGTCACCCCCCAGGACTCCCGGGCCCCCTGGACCACTAATTTTCTTAATAGAAAACCATTTCTATTTTTGAAATGAAAAATGACTTGTTAAACCCCTCCCGGGCCCCTTTTTCCCCCCCTCCTCCCAGAGAAACACATTAAAGTAAACAAACTCGAGATGTAAAATGAAAACAGGGCCCCGCGGCACCTGCAGGGCTCCGGCGGCTCACATTACAAAGCGCCGTCTGAAGTGGCCCTAGCACTGTTTCCATTACAAATAGCCCGTCCTCCGAAAGCAAGGCCAAAGCCGAATTAGTCAGATTACATCAGGATAGATTTTCCCGCAGCAGGAGCTCTTTGGAAACACCTGCCTGACACATTTCAGACGTGTGTGCCGGGGCCAGCCGGGCCCTCGGCGGTTGCGAGGGCTTGTCAAAGTCTCAACAAAAAATGGGGGTTTGGGTTTGACTGAGTCAGACTGGGTGAGATGCCCGTGCGGAACTTGAGTCGCTGCAGACGGACGTTCTGGCACCTTTTAGCCAAGTTGTGACCAAGTCTTGCCCCTGCAGCGCTCGACGGCGCCAAGATGGTCACGGAGTGGGCCTGCATGGCACTCAAATCCCTTCCTGAGAGCAGCCTTTGGAGAAACGGCCGTGGGGGCTAGGGAGGGGGGGCCTGGAGGAGAGAGTCCTGGGCAGGAGTCAAGAGGTCTTACTTCTTAGCGCAGCTCGACCACTGCCTCATGGTGACACCTGTGGCCAAGCCCCGTTTGGAGGACAGTGGGGAGGCACGCTGGGGTACCGGTCCAGAAGGGCTGGAGGCCCGGCCCCATAAGTAGTGTGTTTTCAAGGGAAGAGAGCAGAGCCCATAGCCAGGCAGGGAGCAGGTGCACCTGGGCAGGTGATGCTCTGGATCAAAGTGGGGAAAAGAGGGGGGGGAACGGGTACACTCCCCCTTCTTCTATACCCTAATTAACCTTCCACCTTGACAACCTTCTCCTGCTTTCGTATTTACTTTGTTACCACTCAGTAATTATGGATAATTTACTTTTCCAAATGATCTGCCGTAGCTAGAACGTGGTGCCCAGGACAGCGGGTTAAATAAATGAGAGTATTAAACTGTAATATGGAATGCAATAAGCATGCAAATGAGTCAGGGAGCACGACAGGGACTCTCAGGGAAGACCTCTAACATGTAGCAAGTAGGGAAGGGGGACCCAAGCTGCAAAAAATACAGGTAAGACCTCACGTATTAAAAGGGTGGAGGGAGCAAAGGTGCATGTGTATGCACAGACCTGTGCAAAAAGGTGCGTAGAAAGCGGATCAGGAGAAGGACTAGTAAACTACTAACAGTGACCGCCCGGGGAGGGAATGGGGCCAGATTGATGAGGAGGGACTTTCGTGTCCTCTCCGGAATATGCTTGAAATGTGTGCAATGAGAATGGAGTTGTGTATCACCTGTGTAACAAGTGATGCCCATCCACGCTAATAAAAGAGAAAGATGCAAATTGACCATACCTTCGCAACACCCACCAGCCAATCAGGAGTGAGTATGCAAATTAACCCAACAAAGATGGCGGATTAATTTGCATATGCAGGAGCCAAGCGGCTGGGGGCGGGACGCTTGCATCATCGCCATGGTGATGACGCAGGCATTTTGAACTGCCCCAGCCGTTTTGGGCCTCTGGGCAGCGTGGAAAGGCGGAAAGGCGACTCTGGGCCAGTGCGAAGGCAAAAAGGATGCTCCAGCCTGAGCAAAGGCGGTGCCGGCAGCCAGAGGAAGGAAGGCCCATTCTTGTACAAATCTTCATGCACCAGGCCTCTAGTAGTAACATAAAACAGAACATGTGTGTGTGTGACAGGGCAGTGTCTCAGCACGAGGCGTATTTCTAAATCCTGCAAGCTGAAGAACCCACACCTACAACTGTGGGGTGGACCTGGCCCTGGGACTTTCTGGGCCCTGAGTCCCTGGATGTTCTCTCGCCCTGATTGGGCTGAAGGCCAGCCAGCGGTGTGCGCTGTCCACTCAGATCCTGGCAGCTGTTATCAGTGACACTGTCCATGGCTCTCAGGCCCAGTGGAGTAAAAGTTCTCAGACCAACCAGCCTGGATGGACATCCTGACATGGCCACTCACATCATGGGAGTGGACTTACGACATCACCCTTGACCTCTCTGTGCCTCATTTGCTCAGCTATGAAATGGGTGGAATGGGAGCTACCTAATAAGGTAGTTATGGGAATTAGAGTAGGGGAATTGGGTAAAAGCACTTAGCACAGGGCCTGGCCCGTGGGGAACACTCTAAAATGTGAGTTGTTGTTAATATGGTGCACACAGTAAAGGTTCTCTTTTCACATTTACACATTCTAAACAAGGACCTGGTAGGGTCCAATTCAGTCGATCAGGGGTGGGGAACGTCTGGCCCACGGGCCATATAAGGCCCGCAAAATCATTTGGTCTGGCCCTGCCAGGGCGTGAGGGCTGAGTTAATGAAATGTTTGACCCAATACAGCAGGCTCATTTTAAGTTGATAATTTTGTACAGCCCGCGAATGATGTTATAAATATCCAAATGGCCCTTGGCAGAAAAAAGGTCCCCACCCCTGCAGACGACGAACATTTCCCCCTAAAATAGGCACATGATGCTGCCCACTGGCAGAGCAGGCCGCACGAACGCCTGCGTGCCAGCGGAGCAGGGCTGGGACTTTCTCCCTCATCAGAGGGCTCTTTATGCTTTAGGGACATATGTAGACACAGGACTCCAGTGTACCTCAGGTGAGGCATCCCAGCAGGTCACCCAGAGGGCCGGGGGCAGCTGGCGAAGCCAGGGAGGCGCTGAGCAGGACTCCCAAGGCCAAGAAAGCAGCCCGTCTGGCCCCGGGGAGCTGGAGACCTGGAGGCTGGCTGGAGCAGCGTGGGGAGGGGCGGGAGGTGTTCCTCCCCCGCTGTGGCACCGTGCCAGGGCACACCAGCTGTATTAGAAGACCAGGGTTGAACGAAACAGCCAGCGCTGCTTAAAGCCAGGAAATTATTGACCTGGAGAGCACCCGTAGACGATCGTCAAATGCAAGGCATGCCAGGTCCAACCGGCCTCCTCCCCCAAACCGGCAGGAATCTAACGGCGCAAAGTCTGAAACCAGCCCCCCGACTCCTTTGTCTCATACCTCACAGCCCAGATCGTCAGCACAGTTCCCCCCAGGGGGGCCTGGATGGCTGGTGATGATGTAAGGAGGCAGAGAAAACACAGCTGGCCCTGCATGCCGTTTGCGGAGAGGGCGCTGGGAGGACGTGTGCCTGTCCCCCAACACCAGCCCTTACAGCTGCTCAGGTCCCCACCACCTCTCATGGAAGGAAACACATGGCTCGGACCAACGGGACACGCCTTTAATTTTTAACAAAAATCAGGTGTAAACATTTTTAAAGGGACTGAGATGTTTGGGGTTCTCCTTCCCTGCCCCCATCACCAGTGAGTTCTCCTTCTCGCCAACGTTACCCATTAAGTGCCACTCTCAAATTCATCCCTGCTGCCACTTCCTGGGCTAGGCCTCGTGATCTCTCACTCAGAGTCTATAACCACCTTCTACCCGTTCTTCCTGCCTTCAGTCTTGGCCTCTCCGATCCTGTCTCCACCCAGTGGTCAGAGGGACTTTCTCAAACACAAATCATATCCATCTCTCTCCCGATTCTCTTTTTTTTTTTTAATATATTTTTATTGATTTCAGAGAGGAAGGGAGAGGGGGAGAGAGATAGAAACAGCAATGATGAGAGAGAATCATTGATTGGCTGCCTCTTGCACGCCCCCTACTGGGGATCAAGCCCGCAACCCGGGCATGTGCCCTTGACCAGAATTGAACCCGGGACTCTTCAGTCCACAGGCCGACGCTCTATCCACTGAGCCAACCGAGCTAGGGCTCTCTCCTGATTAAAAGCCTTTCGTGGTTTTGCTTCCAGAATGAAGCCTGAACTCCTTTTGCATGATACAGCCCAGTCTTATTATCCACGGTAGTCACGGTCTAGAACGTCACCACAAACACGGAACTAGCGAATCATGAAACGCTCATCTTAGGGGAAACACAGGGTTAGGATCCTGCAAGCGCCTGGCCACAATATTCTCACTAACCAATCAATATATAACCTTTTTGTATGTGTTTCAGTTTAATTTTAATATCTATTTAATAAGTATTGCTGATTCACTAACAATGACCTCCTGGCCAGCAGAACCATATAACTCACGCCTGCAGGAAGGTTCACTTTTTGTGTAAGGCTCAGGATGTGATTGTCCCTGAGCTTATGAAAAGTAGACAGCACTTCAACACTATGGTTGGGGGCAATTTAACCAGCGAAATCACCATCAAAAACCACAACAATGGGACAAACATGGCACTAAATAAATCATAAAAAGGATGATGGTTGCCCTGGCTGGGTGGCTCAGTTGGTTAGAGTGTCCTCCCATACACCAAAAGGTCAGAGCACCCACCTAGGTTGCAGGTTTGATCTCTAGTTGGGGTGTGTATGGGAGGCAACCGATTGATGTTCCTCTCTCACATCAATGGTTCTCTCTCTCTCTCTCTCTCTCTCTCTCTCTCTCTCTCTCTCTCTCTCTCTCTCTCTCCTTCTCTCCAAAAAAAATCAATGAAAGCATATCCTCGGGTGGGGGTTTTAAAACAAGGAAGCCTGTTAATGGTATGAGGGCTGAAACAAGAAGGCAGAGTGCCACCTTGCTCGTCCTCAGCTGGGAACACGTCCACTGGGTGACTCACATTCTTCATTGTTCTCCACATGTCCGTAAACAACCTAGAAGCACAGTATTGATTGGGATATTACAAATAAACTTTAGTAAGTGAATTTGCAAATACAAAATCCACAAATGATGAGGATCAACCATATTTATTACCACTTACTGCCTGCCCAGTACCTTTTTGTCCTACTTGTGTCTGGGAGCCCAGTGAACACAGGGCAGGCACATGACCACACAGAGCCAATCCTAATGTCCTATCCCCTTGGCTACTGTGATTGGTCCAGAGATTGGCATGTGACCCATCGCAGCCGATCAGAGACTGCTCCCGGGATTATTCTACTAGAGCTGGGAGGAAAGAATTTGGGGGATGGGTTTAGAAAGATGTGATGCTGGGCTGCTGATGACCATCTTAGCCACCTGTAGCAGGAAAGCAGGTAACTGAGGATGGGAGAGACAGAGAGACACAGAGAGAGACAGAGATAGACCAGGTTCTGTCAATTCTGATTTTTCAATACTCCAGGCCCTGCAACAGATCCCCTTTTTTGTTTACCTTAATTTAGTTGCCTCTTACAGCAAAGAATCCAGACTAACATAACCCAGGAGGCCCTTCTGATATGGCCCCCATCTCCCTGACATCATGTTCTTCCTTCAAAAGTTATGCCCCATGACACAGAAATACTCGGCGTTCCCTACGTGAGCTCTGTAGCTTCTCGCCTCCACGTCTGCCTAAGCTGTTCCCTCTACCAGCACCCACTTCCTTCACTCCTCAGCTCAGTTTTCCTGCCCTTCTCTGACCTCTCACCTTTAGCTACCGGCCTCTCTCGGAGAACTCTGAACTCTCTTCAGAGTTCCTATTGCACCCAGACCAGGGTCCCCCTCCACAAGGCTCCCTCCGTGCCCAGCCCCTCTCTTATCTCAACACATGACATTGAACTTACCTGCTCATAGACCACGAGGCCCTGAGGGCAGAACTGATTCATACACCTAGTAGTAGCAGGGCCTGTGCACTGGGGATGCCCCAAGGTGATAAACGGTTGCATTTCTGGCCTTAAGTCCAAAGTCCAAGTCTCTACCATCACTTCTTTCCTGAGGCTAAGTCAGCGTTGCCAAGCAAAGCCCTTAAGGAAACACTTCACACTGAAGGATGGCTCGCGGTTCAGAAAGCCCTTCTACACGCACAAGTTCATTCTAGCCTCACAAGAGCCCCGGGAGGCAGCTGCACCGTTCCCTCCCTTTGAGGAAACTGAGACTCAGAAGGACAGTGCTGCTGTCCGATAGGCATCACTCGTGGCTGACAGCAGGACACAGTGCAGGCTCCCTGGCTTTGAGGCCAGTGGCCTGGGCCATGGTGAAACGCTGGGCCCTTCTTAGATTGACTGTCCTTGAAACTCAAGATGCTTGTCAATCTCACCTCATGTGGATGAAGAATTGGGTGGAAAATACGACATATGGAGAGGAGAGTGGCCTGTCCCTGCTGTGGGAACTCGTGCTCTCGTGGAGGAAAGAACACCTCATCTTTTACTGGCCCCAGTCAACAGGTACTTGGTCAAAAACTAGACATATTTTCTATGTTTCTTAAAAAATTCAGCCAGCCCTGTTCCATTTAACCCTCACAACCTAGGTAACCAACTCATCTGTTTTTCCTGAGGATGTCCCAGGTTTCAAAGTCCAGTCCCACATCTCAGGCACTCCCTCAATCCCAGGCAAGGCAAGACACTTGGTCTCCCTCCCCACCAATGACATGAGGCAGGTATTGGAATGATTCCCATTCTACAGATGAGGTCACTGAGGCTCAGAAAGAGAATGTGACTGCCAAAGGTCTCACAAGTTATTTATTAATAGCCAAGCCAAGATACAAACCAACATCCCTCTGACTCTGAAGCTCTTCACACCGCTCAGCAAGTCCTCTCCTAGCAACCGTTTCACCAACCATCTGGAACGGATTAGCAAACGGAGGCGTCATGCAGGAAGACTGGGTGTTGGGCCGTAAACATTATACAGCCATGTGAAAAAGGAAATAGTGCATCTAACCACCATGTTCGTTGGGCCTATATTTCTCATCGGATCTTAACGGTGCCTACCCAGGGCTTCCAGATCAGCTAGTGGAACAACAAGCTCGACAGATGTTTTTCCCCCACTGAATTGGCCAACGACTTGACTGTAATTGTGTCTGTACCCGATGCCAAAACAAGAGGCCAATTAATCCCAATTCCATTGGCCAATACAGTGGAAAGAGAAAATAAACAAAGCCAGTTGTCTCAGAGAGATGACCCAGTTGAGGACTGAACCTGGCTGGCTGTTTCACTACACCGACCAGCAAATTTGGTTACACCAGGTCACCTTCAGGCCCTTGGCAGACCCAGTCCGAAGCAGCTGAATTCACCGGAGCTGTTGGCAGGTCTATACACGGCCCCGCCTCCTCCTCTTTCAGACCAGATCAACTTGACGGTGGGAGTTGTGCTCTCTCCGAGTTATGTAATGACTGCCATGCTGCAGGCTTGCTGGGACTCGCTCTTCTCAGAGGCCTCCGAGTCCATTATGTAAGAGGCACGAGCTCATGCATTTGGAGCGGACCAGGGCAAAAATGACATTTAAGATATTGCACAAGCTTTTAAAAGTAGTGGCTCTACAAATAAACAGGGATTTTCAAAAGAAAGGGGGTGGGGGTGAGTTTATAAACCCAATAAAGATGCAACAGGGGCCAAGCAAGATGAAAAGAAGTTGAAAGCTGTGGTGAGCCACCTTCTGAGGCCTTAAAACACGCAAATCCAGAGAATTCCTCACACAGAAGAAGGAAGGGGCGTATTCTCAAAAACACCAACCAGTCACTTACCCTCCTCCTGCCCCACCCCATCGCCACCACTAAATTGTTTGGAGTCAATGTGCAAAGTAAGAGGAAGCCAACGAAGGATTTCATCAAAGAGGAACCCAATCGTCCACTCCTTCTCTGGCCCTTTAAGCAGACACAGCCCAGCTGCCTAGCCCAGCTCACCTCACGAAGAGCTGAGAGCCCAGAGCAGCTAATAGACACCTTCCCTACTCACCTGGATCACAGCACCTTACCCATTGGAACAGCCAACAATGAGTAACATTTATTAAGCACTAGCTGTATACCAAGCCCAGTCCTAAATACCTTATCTACATTACCCCACACGATCCCCACAAAGCTTTGGGATAGATGCTATTCTCAAGCCCAATTTAAAAGTGAGGCACAGAGACGTAAAATGATCTTCCACCAGTCTCCCCGTGGTAGAGCTGGGATTTGAAACCACACATCGGATTCTAGAACTGTATCTGTTCCCAACCCCTGAGACAGAAGTTAAGAATGATTGAGAATAGGTCAAAATGCTTCATTCACATAGCAATGAAAGAAACCCCAATTCAAACTGGCTGGAGGTAGTTCATTTATCTGTTCACACAACAGCAAGTCTTGCGAGGAGTAAAGGGGACTTCAAATTCAATTGATCCAGTGTCTCGACGTGCCATGAAGGACTTGGGTCTTTCTGTTTTTCCATCACTGACCACAGTGTCAACTTCATCCTGAGGCTGGTTCCCCTGTGTCTGTGGGCTGACCAGCAACAGCAGCCATGGCCACTGGCTCTCAGTAGGTTTGCTGCGAGAGGAAGAGAGCTGGGCTCCCTGCGGTCCTCTCAACACAGCAAGCACCCTTCTTTTCCCAGGAGGCACCGTCCCTCCGGCTCTGCCTGGAACTCGTCCTGGCCCCAGCGCTGAGCGAGCTCCCAGGGAACGCTGCCAGATTGGCCCTGAGGGTTGTGGCTACAGGAGCAAGCAAGGTACCACGTCCTCACTCAAACATCTCAGCCTCCCAGAGCTCATCGATGGCACGGCATTAGCAAGGCACTGCCCTCGAGTCGGTTTGGGGGCAGCAGACATTACTAAGCGGACTAGAGAATCATTTAAAAGAGTCATTTGTTAGTTCACATAAAAAGATACGGCCAGAGGTGACCAGGGCCCCAATGTCCTGCCTGGTGTAAATCGTAGTAAAATTCTATGAAAGTTGGGTGCACAGGCACCGTGAAACGGGGGAGCCCTGAGGAAAAGCAGGTTCCATTTGCTTTAATGACCCTTTGTAACCATGTACCGCTCCCTGACCCTCAGCCCTCTCCAGCCTTATTTGTGCCTCTGGCTCTTTGCATCAGAGCAGTGGGTAAGAGACGCCCTCCGCTGGCATGGTCTGCTCCAGCTGGGCAATTATCTCTGCTTCCCAGTCAGGGGAGAGGCTCAGACACCAATCAGCTCAATTTATTCATTAACTCGCACAGCTCAAGTAGTGTAAAAGAAAGTTGGCTTAAGTAACCAAGTTTCCAGTCTGGCTTCAAGCATTCCAATAACCCCATTTCTTTTCCTTTCGGCCTAATAGCCCTCTGCTTGACTCTACCCAGGTAGTGTTTATTCGGGAAGTGTGAAGGCCAGAAAATGACCCTTGTCCCCAAAATAGGTCAGCCTACCGATCTCATCAACCCACCCCCAGACAAGCAGTCAAGAGGCAGAGAGAACCGTAACATCAGACATTGGTAGATCTGATGCTACCTGCAAGACCAAGGCACTCGCTCCCCATACTTGCTGATGCTGAGATCCATCCTGGGGTTTGCCCTTGACAAAGACTCTCTCCTTGACCAAATTTTTTTTTATTTTTTTAATCCTCACCCGAGGATATTTTCCACTGATTTTTAGAGAGAGTGGAAAGAGGGGGGAGATAGAGAGAAACATCGATGTGAGAGAGATACATTGACTGGTTGCCTCCCACATGGGCCCTGACCAGGCCATCTCAGCTTCAGAGTTCCCAGAGGGATCAGCTAGGTCCTCCACTGCAGCCACATCACAGGTCAACTTGTTGTCTGCCTGGTCTTGCTTCCCTCTCTATTTAGGTGACGACTAAGGGAGAAAAGGGACTATTCCCTGAAGGAGCCAACATGGATGGACCAGCAGAAGGAATCAGATATGGGATAAAGGGGACAGAACATAATGGAAAAGGGAGAGTTTACCATGTGGGCACACTCCCTCAGGATACAGGATTTAACACCCTGGTGAGGAGCTCAGGAGGAAGCACTAAACACGCTAGTTGGCCTTTAGAATGGCCACACAAAGTGAAGCAGAAATGCTAACGCTTCCTTCCTAGATGATAGAAGAAGGGATCAAAGGATTCAGAATCATGGGCACACAAGAGTGGACAGCTTCTCCAGCTCTGCTCCGCAGGTGGCCTAGAGGATGCTCCATCTCCCGGTACAATAAGTAACACGCTGGTGAGAGGGACACAGGCATTGCTGAAGTTCGGGGTGGCGGAGCTCATGCGCCAGGCTGATGGCAGGAGATGCTGTTACAGGACTCTGTGATAGCGAGTGTCTCACAAAATAATGGGGCCAGGTGGTGGTGCTGAACCATCAGAAGCAAGGTTGGTGTGACCACAGGAGTGGATGGAAAGACAGACAGGCAGAGAAGTGGTGAAGGAATACAGCACCCTTAGTAGCAAAACAGAGGCACTCCCAGAGGCTAGTTCTCCAACCAGGGGTGGGGAACCTTTTTTCTCCAAGGGCCATTTGGATATTTATGACATCACTACAGGCCCAGTGCACAAAATTCATGCACTGAGGGGGGGGGGGGACCTCAGCCCGGCCTGCGCCCTCTTGCAGTCCTGGAGCCCTTGGGGGATGTCGCCATCAGTCAAACATCCTTAGCGCTGCTGTGCTCACCAACCCTGAGCCCAGCTCAGGGCTTCTGGATGAGCAGTGCTCCCCCTGTGGGAGCACACTGACCACTACGGGGCAGCTCCTGTGTTGAGCTTCTGCTCCCTGGTGGTCAGTGCACTTCATAGCGATGGGTCGTTCCACTGTTTGGTCGGTTTGCATATTAGCCTCTTATTATATAGGATTCCCAGGCTGTCCAAAATTATCAACTTAAAAATTAGCCTGCGCCCTAACTGGTTTGGCTCAGTGGATAGAGGGTCGTCCTGGAGACTGAAGGGTCCCAGGTTCGATTCTGGTCAAGGGTATGTACCTTGGTTGCGGGCACATCCCCAGTGGGGGTGTGCAGGAGGCAGCTGATCGATGTTTCTCTCTCATCAATGTTTCTGACTCTATCCCTCTCCCTTCCTCTCTGTAAAAAAAAAAAAAAAATCAATAAAATATATTTTTTAAAAATTAGCCTACTATATTTGATCAAACATTTAATTAATGCACTCCTAATGCCTTGGCAGGGCCAGACCGAATGATTTCTTAGGTCTTATACAGGCCACGGGCCGGACGTTCCCCACCCTGTATAGACAATGAGAAGAAATGAAGGATGATTCATCAGGACACCATGGGAAGCTATGTCAATAAAAAGTTAGGATTCCTTGCCCAGTTTCCAAATCTGAAAGTTGTCAATGAAAGGAGAGTCCAGGCCCCCATGAGGAAGAACCCTAGGCAAGTGCAGTGAGTATAGCCAAGTCCCCCAATCATTCCACAAAAGGATCTATAGCCATTTACTCGGCTAAAATATCCAGACATTTCAAAAACGATTGGACACCAGGTCTTTGGTGCAGCATATCATGGTCCCCTGGGAGTGCGGGGGAAGCAGGGAGCCAGGCAATCAGGGGAGGCCTGGCCCAGGTCTGGCTCACAATGGACCCACCTCGTGGTCATTTCCCTGGTTCTCAAATGTGCATATGGAACAGACATTCACTGCAGTTAGGAAAACCTCCACACTGGGGGGTTTTCCAAATCTTCCAGTTATCTACCAGGAGACTTCCACAGATTCCACCAGGTAGTAGCTTACTCACAGCTGCTGGCTGGATGTGGTGTCTTTGCTAGAGAAGACTAACACAGCTCCAACGCATGGCATGCAGCCCTGGCCCTGGGAGATGGGTGCTTTTCTGTCCCTGTCACGAACGAGTGCTGAAAGCAGTTTGCATGCCCATGGAACAGACAACAGTGTAAATGCACAGCCTCATGCTGGGACTGTAGTAACGCTCCTGTCCTTTATCATAGCACAGTCCAAAGGGGTCCGGACAATCTGGACGTTTTGCAGAGTATCCCATTCACTGACGGCAGATATCACTGCACCAATGACATTGTGTTAATCAAACTGGGTAAGCAAGAAGTGGCAAGTGTGTTGGAGGTCCTGATAAGGCTGGGAAAGAAACCTTACAGAAATTCAGAGACTCTCTTCATCGGTAAATCGTTAGGGATCTTGTGGTCTGCAGCGGTCACCAACCGATGGTCCGTGGGGTCCGAAAGCTTGGCGACCGCTGGTCTAAAGCATGCAAGAGTAGATTTACCATAAAAGGGGGCATCTCCTAAGAAATAAAGGACAGCTGCCGTGCCCACCCGAGACCCTGACAGTGAGCAAAAAGCTGCATCAAGAAAATGCATCCATCCCTCCATCCACCCACCCAGAACTTGTTGAAGGCTACTCTGCCATCTGCTCCATGCCTGAGGTCGAGGTAGGGTGAATAGGGAGCCATTTGATGGTGTCATTACCAGGGACCCAGGAATGCCTGGGTACTCTGCCTTTTACCACCACCGCCCTCCCCCCAGAGGAAACCAGAGGACAGAGCAGAAGAGAAACAGGGGAACCATTTAGAAACAGCACCCCGGGGCACCCTTATAAAATGCACCCCAGATCAATCCAAGGTCAAAGGAAGGCCACCTATCTCTACTACAAATCTTCCAGTTATCTACCCTCCTCTAAACTCCCTCCAGCGAACGCAGTGACCGTTCAACAAAAACCCAGACTGTCTCGAAGAAAAGCGGGCTTCCGGGGGTGGGGCGGGGGAGGGTGTACATTCATCAGGAGAGCTATGAAGTCAGGTCGGGTTTTCCCCCCTGAATCATGGGTATTTTTGAGGTTGGTTTGTGGTGTGCACACACCCTAGCCTCAGAATGCTTGGCCCGCGAGTGCTCCACACCCTCTCCCCGAGTTCTGCTCGGAGGCAGAAACAACAAGCACCCTCCACTTGTACGCAGTGAGCTCGAGACAGGCCAGCTCCGCCGGGGCTCTGCCGCTTCCAAGATTACCCGGCAAGCTCGCTGGCGCCGGCTCGCGTTCTTCCAGGTTTCAGCGGGGACAGAGGCTGAAAATTGGCCTCTTGAAGCACCCTTGGCTGAACTGTGTGAGTTCATGAAAAGAAAGAAAAAAAAAAGTAAGAAAGAAAAACTGTGGAGCAACTGCTCCAAAAACTCCCCACCGGGCTGCAGTGCTGTCCCTTCATCTGCCCGTTTCCAGAGGAGGGTCACCCTCTTTATAGAATAAAATGCCCCAAAGCAAGGACACACCACGCGGGGGCATGGGAGGCACAGAGACTTTGGTATCAGAGGGAGTCAAATGCAAGCTCTGCTTTTGTGAGGTCTTGAACTATCCATATAGCCTCTCAGAGCCTCGGTTTCCCCATCGGCAAAATGGGAATGCTAATGGACTCCTCCCAGGCATGAGGGAGAGAGTGGCTGGGAGCTGCCTGGCACCCAGCAGATGCTCTTGGAATCTCCTGGCCACAACTGATTTAGCTTTCACAGACTCGGAGTTGGAAAGGGCCAGAGAGAGCATCGTGTCCAACTTCCAGTTGCCTGTTCAATTCTGACAGCCCCTGGGGCTTCTGTCTTATGGCTGACCTCACCCACAACGGGGAGAGAGGTTTCAAGAAAAGAAATCAAGGCAAAATTCTCCTTGAAATGAAATAGCAGAAGGTGCATTCCCCCGGCCCAGTTCCTGAGATGTCACTGTCTCGTTCATCCGTGGTTGCTGTGTTGGGCTGACACGTGGACCATGGCCGGGGAGCGTGACGAAGGAGGGGGATGAGCGGGTGCTTGGCAGCCATGCAGGGATCCATGGCCTCCCCCACACGGTGTCCCCTGAGGCCGATGCAGGGGTATAACTCAGAGCTGCATCTGCAAGACGGCCGGGAGGTGCTTCCAACAAAAAGAACACGGTGGAGGCAGCAGCTCTCTGAATCGCCAGGATCGCCCACTCCCAAGGAGCACCAAACCAATGCATTGAGAGAACGTACTGGCCCCCGCCCCTGAGGAGTCCAGAGGCAGGAGAGCTTTCGGCAAAGCTTGGTTAGCCGCTCAGTGGAGGGTGAAAAAGGCCATTTTCCCTCTCTGCACCCTGCCTTCTGCCCACGTCTGCCCCCTTCCAGGCTGCCTCCCCTCTAGGCCACAAGGTGGCTGCCAGCAGCAGCAAGGGCATCTTGGTCCAGTGAGAGAACAGCTCCTCCAAGACGGCTTCTGTGAAAGAACAACAACAAAAGGCTTCCTTCCCCAGCTCACTTGCCCTCACGGAGACCAAGGTGCGGAGCTGCGAGCCCTTCTCAGGGCCAACCAGGATCCACTCCTGGAGCTCGGACCCGGCCTGCCTCCCCTTGAAGTTCACGAGCTCTGTGGGACACTGCCCCAACTGGGTGCACATGCCAAGATAAAGGGGGGAGGAGTGGGGGGTGGACAGCCACGAGCAGCAAGCACACACCTCACCGTCAGATGCTTTGCCCGCCTGGACACGCATCAGCTCGGATCTTCCACGGCGGCCCCTGAAGGTAGACAGCAGATCTGACCAGTCCGTCTCCCCCGTGTGGCCAGGACCCTGGTTGACTCGTGCTTTGGTGGAAAGGGCCCAGGGCTGTACAACTGCTTGAAACCACTGGTCTCCACCTTTGTTCCAAGAAGCACAGTTGTCCGTGGTTCAATCTTGGAGGGGGCGGGAGCGGGCATTATAATTGCAGCAGAAAGGGGACCCTGGGGCTGGAGGAGGCCAAACAGGCCAGGCTCTGGGTTCCCTTCCACGTTAAGTGCACACATCTGACCCTGGCACTCCCTTAAAACAGGTCGCTGACTCCCACTCGTGATTCACAGCCCTCATTCTGGCCTTGGACCCTACCCCACATCCTACGCAAATGCCAAGGCCCCTGCCATCAAGAGCCCGGTTTCCTGCTGGTGGCTGACCTCGGACCTCAGGCTCTTTCCCTGAGATCTGCTTCCCTGGTGGCTCTGAGCAGACCCCTAGTCCTTCTATGTCCCGGGGGCACCGCCTGCACACAGAGGGTCAACACTGTCCCTCCATCAACCTGGAACCAGCCTGCTTCAGCCACATCCTAGCCGTGTGACCTCGGGGGGCTCCTTTTACCTCTCTCAGTCTCAGTTTTCTATTTAAATTGCAAGAGCAACCCACATTTTACACCAGCAAATATGCTGCTCACTGGGGCACTGGGTTGACGATTACCTTTGCAGAATTTCTTTTTTTATTATCAACTAGTGGCCCAGTGCACGAAATTTGTGCACATTAAAAGGGAATTAATTAGAGACTATCTTTTAATATTGCTATTTGCCCTTTCTCTATAATAGAAGTGTCAGAGATGAAAGAAAATTAGTAAAATGTATATGAAAATCTCCCTCCTGTTAGAGTCTGGGGCATGCCACAGGATCCAGAGTCAAGTCCCTGCCCACCAGTGCCCGCCTCAAAATCACGCGAGACCCAGACCCGGCCAGCCCCACCCCTGTCAAGCCCCACAGGGTGGGGGGGGGCACAGTCTCAGGTCCCCTGTCAAGCCCCGCCAAGCAGGGGGCACAGCCTCAGGTCCCCTGTCAAGCCCTGCCAGGCGGGAGCATGGCCTCAAGGTCCCCCAGCCCTGGCACTGGGGCAGGGGGCGCAGCCTCAGGTCCCCCAGCCCCAGCTCAAGGGTGCGACAACCATTTGCATATTAGCTCTTTATTATATAGGATAATCACTAGAACTGCTTGACCCGCTCAACATTAATATTAATAGTATCCAGGCTCCATTAAAAAAAAAAAAAAAAAAGCTCTTTATAAAGGGAATTAGAGGCCCCTAAAGACAACACTTGCACTAAGTGGGCTAGGAGTGGCCCCGGCTGGTTCCCCAGAGCTCCATAACCTCCTGGAGCCTCTCCGAATAGGATGCTTAATGCTAAGTCCCCATCCCAGCTGGTCTGGTGACAAACATCCTGCCCCTCAGAACCGCCTTCTGTGGCTGCTGCTGACGGCAGCGTCCAGCGCTGACAGTGATGGGGAGGCCCATGTCTTTTCATTGCCGCTCCAGCCCTCCTGCCTTTGGGAGCCCAACTGCTAGGCTCAACTGAGACCCTGACAGTGAGCAGAAAGCTGCGTGGAGGAAACCCATCCGTCCCTCCGTCCACCCTCCCACCCAAAACTTGTTGACAGCTGCTGTGGGCACCCTGCTCCAGGCCTGAGGTCCGGGAAAGGCGAATTGGGACTATGTGATGGTCTGGCTGCAGGGGAGCCAGGAATGCCTGGATCCTGCCTTTTCCCACCACCACCCTCTCCCTCTGAGGGAACCAGGGGAGCAAGAGCAGAAGAGAAACAGAGGAACCATTTCAGAAACAGCGTCTCAGGGGGCGCTTGTAAAATGCAGAGCACCCCAGACAAAGTAAGGCCCTATCTCTACCCCAAACCTTAATATCATATCAATGCATGATGAGAATAAGTACAAGAGAGACGGGGGATGGTGGGGGGGACAGGAGGGAGAGAAAAGAAGAACCATGAGAGAAACAGGAGGGACCCCACCCAGGCATGAAGAGGAAAAGGAAGACATATAAGGATGTCCCCTGACCCCCGGAGCCAGGCCATGCTCATTCAGAAATGATGTGATGACATCCACCAGGGGGATGAGCTGGGAACAGCATTCCAGGGCCACAGCATCGCTCGTGCACAGATACGGAGCGTGAAAAATCATGGCATGTCCAGGGGATGCAAGTGGTCTTGAGTAGCTACAGCAGAGATGCCAGAGAGAAGAGAGAGGCGAGGCAGGTGAGGTCCGCAGGGCCCGGGTTGCAGTGGCTGTACCCCACAAGCCCACTTGGCCATGGCCCTCAGAGTCCCTTCACTCTGGGGTTAACCGTGTGACTTGCTTTGACTGGTGGATGCTAACAGACGTGAGGGGAGCAAAGCCTAAAACTGTGCTTTCCAAACAAAGGCTGTGCTCTTGTCCTCCTGCCTTTGGCCATGAGAAGAACATGCTTCAGGCAATCACTGACCCAAGAGGGAGGGGACATATAGGGACTCAACACACAACCTGGAGTCAAGTCCATTTGGGCCCAGCCAACATCAGCCACATCCCAGCCAACCCACAGATGCAGGGGCAAGAACAATACATGCTTATTGTGGTCCATGGCGGAGATTTGGTGGTTATTTGTTACATGGCAAACGCTAGCTCATTCAGCCTTGTGCGCTTAGGTAAGACATTTGGAATTTCTCCTGGATGCAGAAGAAAATCATTTAATAATTTTATGCAGACAGTCCTCTCACAGCGTTACCAGTTCACAGCTGGAGTATGAGAGTCACTTGCTACTCGATCCCTGGAACAGTGGGCCTGCGGAACCTGCATACTATCCTTGTGATTAGCTGACAAAATTGTGTGCTTTTGCTTAAGCTGGTCCCTCTGCCAGGAAAAGCTGCCCATCTTACTCACCTAAGAGGCATGTTTTGACTCCAAGCACCCTGTTCAAACCTTGACAGAGTCTCTCCCAGCTGGAATAGGAGCTCCCCTAGATATTCCCCTACAGATTCAGCACCACCTCTTCTAGACCATGAGCCCCTGAGAGCTGGGACAACGTCTCTTTTCTCTTGGTTCCCTAGCGCCTAGGGCAGGGCCTGGATAGAGTTGGTGCCTGCACATGTTGGTTGAATGAACGAACAGATGAACTTCCCAACAGCTCCCAGCACAACGCTGGGCCAGTGGCCCTCATGCAATGAATACTCGGTTGCCTGGCTGCCAATGTTTGTCCTAATTAATTCCCTCGCCTGTTATTTCTTTCTTCTCTCATTTGGAATCACAAACTCCCTCCCGCGTGCACCTCAGCCTCTGCCACAGTAACCTCTTTATTCCATTTAATAATACCTAGACTATGGACAGAGTGACATAAAGGAAACCCCGTGAGTCAAAACATCGATGGTAGGAAAAATACAGGTGACCTATAAAGAACTTCACCAACTTTCCCGAAGACTTCACGCTTGGACCTTATAAATCACGGCGCCTGTCCCGCGCAGGCTGGGCCAGCCGCGCGGCAGCCACGGCCCATCTTGAAGAGGCCGGTGACACAATGGCTTGTTGATGCTGGTTATTTATACAGAATTTCCCACATCGGTCTTGGGGTAGAAAGGGAGGTGATGTCATCGGGCAGCGAAACAACTGTCAGCTGTCGAGAACGCTGCGCCGTCCCTGGGACAGTCACGCCTGCTTATTTATTCAAGGGCGTGCGGACTGTAAGACGAACACCAAAGTGGGGCTACAAAGACCAGGAGCTCGACAAGTGGCCATGCCCTCTGACCCAGGAATTATCCCCCTTCTAGGAATCTGTCCTCATGAAACCACCAGGGAGGCGCCCAGAGAGACGCACAGAGAGTGACGCTCATGGGTTGATTCCTGGAATGGCATCTAGAAAAGAAAGCAAACACACAACCTCTACTTAACAGGGCTGGAAGGTGGCGAGGGAGGCTGGGTTGCCTCCACTTAATGTCGTGGTTTGCAGCCATTAACAATGGTCATTAGGTCCTCTCCCCTCCCCTTCCCTTCCTAGTGACTTCTGTCTAGAAACCATCAGGTGTAGCTGAGTAAGGCAGGTGTCTGCGGAAGGGGAGGGTGGGGAATTTCCGAGCTGAGCGAGGTGAAGAGTGTGTCTGTACAGGGTGGTGGCAGTGGCAGCGGAGGCCCGGCCCAGGGTGTTGAAGCATGAGTGTCATGCAGCAGGGTGGCCTGGCCCAGGGTAGCTCACCAAACACGTCACCCTCAGGGAGGAGGTGGTGGTGGCAGCCTGAGCAGGTGGAGGGCAGCAGCTCCAGGGGCCAGCATGGGCTGTGGAGCCTGGCGGGGGTGAGGAGGGAGCAGAAGGGAGATGAGTCCTGCATGTCAGCTTGGAACTCAAGTGGTTAGGAGCTCACCATGTGATTGGAGTAGCAGGGGCAGTGATGAGATGGCAAGAGCATCAGCAAATAATATATTCAGGGTTTCTCATTGCCAGAGAAGACTGTTACAGTTATGAAAAGGCAGGAAACCAGAAAGAACCTATGGTATTCGATTGGAGTTGTTAGTGTGAATTCATGGAGACAGACAGACAGACAGACAGGCACGTGTGTGTGTGTGTGTGTGTGTGTGTGTGTGTGTGTGTGTGTGTGTGTACATAATTCCCTCGCTCTATCTTCCGAGAGTATCTAGGAGCACAAATAGCTCAATAGCAATGAGTGCACCTAACAAGTGATCATCTTGCTTTCTGAACACCATTCTCCACTAACAGGAGCCAGGGGTCTGTGGAGAAATGGCTGCTTGAAAGAGGCAGTTTGCTATAGGCCTGAGTATCCCTGCATATTCTTTGTTGTTGTTAATCCTCACCCAAGGATATTTTTCCATTGTTTTTTAGAGAGAGTGGAAGGGAGGGGGAGAGACAGAGGGAGAGAAACATCGATGTGAGAGAGATACATCAATTGGTTGTTTCCCGCACACGCCCGGACCAGGGCCAGGGATCGAGCCTACAACCAAGGTACATGACCAGAATTGAACCCAGGACCCTTCAGTCCAAGGACTGACACTCTATCCACTGAGCCAAACCAGCTAGGGCTCCTGCATATTCTTAATTGGTGTGCTAAGAATGGAAGGATCTGCCCACTCTTTGCCAGGTCTGTCTCAGGGTTGTGTTTGCAGTGAGCAACTTTGCAGAATGAGTCTTGTCTCCTTCCAGGATGAAGAGAAGGCTTTCTTAGTGCTTGCTATAAAAGCAGTGGATTCCCCGCGCTCAGTGTTCTTTAGCCATAATGCAAACACACTGCCATGCATCCATCTGGGCCATATCACATTGCTTGCACTGGACTTGGGGGCAGGAAAACCCATTCCATTTGGGGCAGGACTAACAAAGCCTTTTGTCTCCAACTCAGAAGACTCCTGTACTCTGCCAGCATCCATGAAAGAGTAACAAGCTCTCCTTCGTTTGTAAGTAGGATAAAATCAAACCCCAGACCCAATGATTGCAGGGCCACGCCAGGAAAAATATGAGACACACCTCCGTAAATAAAGCTGTTGTGGGGAGGATGGGGGTAAGGGGGAGAGATCAACCAAAGGAATTGTATGCATGCATATGGGCCTAACCAATGGACACAGACAACAGGGGGGTGAGGGCATGAGTGGGGGAGATGTGGGGGTAATGGGGGAATAAGGACACATATGTAACACCTTAATCAATAAAAAAATTTAAATAAATAAATAAATAAATAAATAAATAAAGCTGTTGTGTGGACTCATCATGTTGTCTAGATGCCCAGTGACTTTTGAACATCTTTGACATATATACTATGTGTGTCCTACAAGTTGAAAAAACCCACATAACAGAAATGAAGCTATAGTGTCAGCAGGAAATTGGGTCAGGGCTTCAGGCTGTTGTCTAGAACCTTCCCTTCTGAGTCCTCTGTCAAATAAAGGGAAAGCACCAACATGCAAAGATCAAGTGAAAGGAGGTGTCCCTCCACCCAAGGTTACTATTTCCATTTTTTTTTTTTTTTAGAGAGAGAGGGGAAGGAAGAGAGAAAAAGAGTAAAACATCAATTTGTTGTTGTTCTTATTTATGCATTCATTGGTTGCTTCTTGTATGTTCCCTGACCGGGGATTGAGCCTACAGCCTTTGTGTATCAGGATGATGCTCTAACCAACTGAGCTACCAGGCTAGGGCCCCAAGGTTACTATTTTAAATTGCTCCAAAGAAACAGCCAAGCAAGGGCTGGAGAGTTGGGCAGAGCACAGAGAGAGTAGATAAAAGGTGAGACTATAGGCTTAAATCTTCTGCTCTGGTTACTTCCACATGGAAATCTCTGAAATCAAAGACTGGACCTCTATTTCATGTTTGAGGGACGTATATTTCCAAAACAGACTGGCCTATGATAGCTTGTGACTGTTGAACCCTAAACATAATCCTTGGCAGTCAAACTCGCACCAAGAGGAAATGGGCTGCTATAGCTGTGCAGCCCCCTTCCCAGGAAAAAATGGATATCACAGTCATGCTTAGGCTACCCTAATACCTGTCTCAGGTGTAGCTAAGATAACAGACAGACAGTGTCCTCCCACATCTGGACCTGGAGGGTGGGCTGCCCATCACTACTCAGACATCCCAGACTTCAAGAGGGATGCAGTAACTGACTTTGGAGTTTGGACTGTTCTTTACTACAGAATATATAGAGAAAAAAAAGCACGTGTGGAGGTTGGGCAGCTAAAAATATGAACCATGGGGCAGATGTTTTTCATTGGCCACCCAACTGCCACCTAACAACTCTCTTCTTTCCTCTTCTACCAAAACTAAAAACAATTCGCCTTGCCAGACTCCTTTGCAGCTAACCGTGACCATGTGACCCAAGTCTGGCCAATACAATGTAAGGGAAATTGTTGGGCTGGACTTCCAGTAAGTCTTTTTAAGAGATAGGCTCCTCTGACACATGTAAGGCAATTAAACTTTCTCTTTGAAAAATATCAAAAGCATTACATACCACGCTAAGTCTCCTTTGACCACCTCTCAAATCTAGCCTTTTACCCTCCTCTCCTCTCCTATCAGTTTGATGTACCCCCTTCTAGGCCATTCCCATGCATCATGCACTTTAACATATCTGTGTTTGTATATATACAACATATGTATTTGTGTGTGTGTGTGTGTGTGTGTATATGTATATATGAAAAAAAAAGTATATATATACACACACACACACACACACACACACTGAGTGGCCAGATTATTATGTTCTCTGAACACATAATAATCCGGCCACTTAGTGTATATCCTATATAATAAAAGGCTAATATGCAAATTGTCCCCTTGACCAGGATTTCGACCAGCAGGCAAGCTGGCCAACTGCCCATGTCCCCTCCCCCTGGCCAGGCTGGCTGGACCCCACCCATGCACGAATTCATGCACTGGGCCTCTACACACACACACACACACACACACACACACACACACACACACACACACACACACACACACACACACACAGAGTGGCCAGATTATTATGCGTTCAGAGATCATAATAATCTGGCCACTCAGTGTGTGTATACAACCTTGGTATATGATATATAATACTATGTTGTGTTAGGGGTTACACAAATGGTCTCAGACTGTGATTGTCATTCTGCAACTTTTTTTTTCATTCAACAATACATTGTAGAGAGATTTTCATGCTATACTATAGAACTACCTCATTCTCTTTACCCGCTTCCTAGTTTTCCAAAGTATGGATGCTCCACAATGTATTTAGCCATTTTTTAAACTGATGAACATTTAGAATGTTTCCAGTTTCACTGTTTACTACTTGCTCTTAGAAACAACGCAGGAATGAACATTCTTGTCCACGGCTCTTTGTGCACATGTGCAAGTATTTCTCTAGGGGAGATACTCAAAAGTGTAATAGCTGGGTCATAGGCTATGCACATTTTTTATTTTTATGTCCTTTTAAAATTTTAATAGATCCTGCCAAATTTCCCTCCAAAGTGGCAGTACAAATTTATAGTCTCTCAGCCGTGCATGAGAATTCCCCACACTCTCACCAACTTAATTTTTTTTTTCCAATCCGATGTGTAAGAAATGGCTTCTGGTTGTGTTGCCTGGCAATTTTCTGGTGCGTAGTGAGCTTGGCTTCATTTTTCTGACTCCTATCTCAGCGGGGACTTGTTTGGGCCCCAGCAGCTCAGTGGGTTCAGGTCAAGGATCTGCATCATGTAAAGGGGGGGTCTCGGGAACGGGAACCACCGGCGTTGGGCCCGATGTCTTTGCTGCAGGAACTCAGGGAAATTAATGAACCTTCCTGGTTCAAAAAGCAGTGTGGGGATTCAGTGAGACAGTGCTGGAAAGGACTAAGCCCAGTGCCTGGCACATCAAAGCACCCATAAATGCCATCTATCATCGCCAGCCTCGTTATTGGTATTATGACTACCATCTCCACTTTTCTGATGTGGGATAGGCAGCTCTGACATGGCTTCCCGGCGATCCCCGCCTCTTGGTTTTCACACCCTTGTGTAACCTCCTCTCCTGGAGTGTGGGCTGGACTTAATGACTTGCTTCTAATGAAGAGAGTAGAGCAAAAGTGATGGGATAGCCCGGCCAGTGTGGCTCAGTGTTTGAGCGTCAACCCATGAACTAGGAGATTATGGTTCGAATCCCAGTCAGGGCACATGTCCAGGTGATGGGCTTGATCCCCAGTAGGGGGTGTGCAGGAGGCAGCCAATCAATGATTCTCTCTCATCATTGATGTTTCTATCTCTCTCACTCTCTCTCTCTCTCTCTCTCTCTCTCTCTCTCTCTCCCCCTCCCTTCCTCTCTCTGAAATCAATATAAACATATTTAAAAAATTTTTAAAGCGACCCAATTAAAAAAAAATGACAGATATCACAGTCATGCTTAGGCTATAAAAGACGGTGGCTTCCATCTTGCTGACACGCTCTCACTGCCTTTACCATTAGTTTGTGCACTTGGATGAAGCAAGCAGCCCTGCTGGAGAGGCCCACATGTCAAGAAACTGAGGGTGCCCTTGGTCCATGAGCCAGTGAGAAACAGAGGCCAACAGCCCAGGGAGAGCCAAAACTTGCCACCAACACAGGAGTGACCTTGAAAGCAAATCCCCGGTCGAGCCTTCTGATGACTACAGCCCTGAGTGAGACCATGAACGCTACCTGTGAGAGGCCCTGAGCCAGAAGACCCAGCTAACTGTGCCCAGACTCCTGACCTATTGAAACGGTGAGATAAGAAATGTTATTATCTCAAGACACTAAACAGATAACTAATATACGATATAAATTTCTGGGGAGACAGGCTCCACTGAGCACTTTCCTTGCTCAAGAACAGGAAACTCAGAATCTCCCCTAAACATGGCAATAATGTATATTGGACTGAAAATACACCTGTTGAATTGTTCCTTAAGATAAAGATGCTGTGGGTTATTTCAAAGATAATAGCATTATCTGGGTATTTTCAGAGCCGCTAGCTTGATTTGCCACCCACGTTTAGAAAGATGGAAGGCAATGCTGAGACAGGAGGAGCGAGGGCTTGACGGCCAGGCAGACTTGGCTTTCAAGTTCAACTCTGCCACTTGCCAGCTGGGCCGCCTCGGGCATGTCACTTCTCCTCTCTGAGCCCCCATTTCCTCAACAATACAAAGAAATTGCAAAAAGAAAACAACCTCACTGACTTCACCTGGCTGCATTGTGGGGACGCAGCAATATCTGACATGACCAAGCTCCCAGTGCACAGTAGTTACGGAAATATTACTCTCTTCTCCCAAGACTCTCTTGGCCCTGGAATTTCTGCTCCTTCACAACCATAGAAAACACTCAAATAATGCATCACTGTAATGGTGAAGAAGACATACCAGCTCCGTTGAGCTTGTATAAAAAGAAGAGAGACGCCCTGGCCGGTGTGGCTCAGTTGGTTGAACACAGTCCCATGCTGGTTCAATTCTGAGTCAGGGCACATGCCCAGGTTATGGGCTCAATCCCCAGTAGGGGGTGTGCAAGAGGCAGCTGATCAATGATTTTCTTTCTCCTTCTCCCTTCCTCTCTAACATCAACAAAACCTTTTCTTTTTTTAAAAGAGAGGCCCACGAAAGGACAATGTTGTAAGAGAATGTTATCAAAATTGCTGTCTACATTTGCCCTCTCTTCAGCATTAGAAAGCGGAAAAGAGAGAATTTGGAGTGTTTCCTAAAGGGTGAGAGTTGATTTTTCTTTTTAAGTTCTCAGATAATCTTTTCAATCACCTCTTTGGTAATTAGGGGCTGCGAAGTCAAAGTCAGCTGGCTTTGGAGGGACCTTATCTGGGGCACTTTTCCTTCCTTTCCCAAAAGAAATACTCTCTCTAAAACCACAACCCTGCACCTGTTTCCCTTGGTTTAAGGACTCCCCCAAAATGATGTTTTTTCAGTTAGTAGATGCTTTTCTTTCTAAACTTGATCTTGGGCCAAGCTTTATAGCAAAAATAATCATTTTCTCTCAGCACAACGATAAGAAAGAGAAGGAAGCATCCACTCTTTCTTACCTTTTGTTAAATTTACTGAAAATTCAAGCTTTTCTTTCGGTGGAAGTGCAATCCTTTGAAATCTGGGCTGCGGCCCAGACTGCGGAGTCTGAGGATGGTTAGTTAGGGGAAGATGAGCGGGAAGGATGGGTTTCACCTTTGGCCAAAGCCCACTTCCGTCTGCCCTGTCTAGACAGTCAGCCCCATAGATTATTCCCATTTCACTGTAGCTCCTTCCTTCACCTGCCCCCAAACACACATTGGTAAGGACTTCAGGGCCCTTTCAAAAAAGACCCTAGAACCCTGGCCAGGTGGCTCAGTTCGTTGGAGCATCGCCCTGTACAACAAAAAAAGGTTGCAGGTTCAATCCCCGATCAGAGCCCATACCTAGGTTGCAGGTTCCATCCCTGGTTGGGGTGCATATGGGAAGCAACCAATACAATGTCTCTCTCTCTCTCTCTCTCTCTCTCTCTCTCTCTCTCTCTCCTCTCTCTCTCTCTCCCTCTCTCTCTCTCTCTCTCTCTCTCTCTCTCTCTCTCTCTCTCTCTCTCTCTCTCTCTCTCTCTCTCTCCCTCTCTCTCTCATCACCAGCCGAGGAAGGGTGGGAAGGAGGCATCTCCTGTGTTATGAAAAGTGGGCCCGGAAAATGAATGAGCGTGTGAGTGAGTCATTCCTTTGAAAACAAATCGGGCAGGTGACTTTTTAAAGAGAGGATGTTTTGAGGAACTGCAGTCGAATTTGGCTTTTCTGGAGATGCTACTTCCAACAGCACAATGAATCCAGTTCCCCGCCTGGCGTGCTGACCACAGAAGTGGAAGGCGCAAATGTGCCTGCCTCCGGCCTCAGGCGGAGCCCCGCCCTCTGGCTAACGAAGGAAAGTTCCGGATGCCCTGTTAAACTTGGATTTCAGGTAAACAACCCTTTTTTCTACTGAAACTTTTTTTCTTTTTTTTTTTTTTTTTTAATAAATCTGAGATTCAAATGTAACTGGGTATCCTGAGTTTCATCCAGCAGCCTGCCCGTGAGGAATCAGACTCCGCAGCCTGTGTGAAAGGAACCATCACTGGGCACCGATTGCTCTGTGCCTCAGTTTCCCTCTTCCTCTCCAAGGCTCATCCTTCCCCTTCCTCTTGATTCCCAGAGCTATCTGAGATTCATCCAAGAAATTCCTTTCCTGATCACGTATTTTTAATGGTAGTTTTCCCAAATGTATATCCTTGCTCAGTTTTTTTTCAAAAAGGGGGGGAGGGGGCGGGCGGGTAACCGGTTTGCTCAGTGGATAGAGCGTCGGCCTGCGAACTGAAAGATCCCAGGTTCAATTCCAGTCAAGGGCATGAACCTTGGTTGCGGGCACATCCCCAGTAGGGGGAGTGCAGGAGGCAGCTGATCGATGTCTCTCTCTCATCGATGTTTCTAACTCTCTATCCCTCTCCCTTCCTCTCTGTAAAAAATCAATAAAATATATTTAAAAAATAAATAAATAAAAATAAAAAAGCGGGGGTAAGAAAAAGTACATGACTGTCCCTGCTCCCCCAGGGCAGTCACCGCCCTGGGGCAGGGCCAGCGCCACCAGCCCCTCACCCAGAGGGCCGAGCTTGGAGGCCTCGGCCACGCTGCGTTCCTCTGCTGTTTGTGGGTTCACAAGGAAAGAGGCCGTTTATGGGGTGGATTATAGTGCAGCCGGGCGCTGCCATCCCTACACGGGCGCGTTTTATCCGCCTCGGAAGGCCGGTGCTGGCAGGGGCAGGGCGGGTCCTGCCCTCCACCCTCGGCCAGTGAAGAGCCCCTTGGGTCCCCTTGTGAATGAACACAGGTCGATGGAGCCACGTGCTAAGGAATTCAGTGGGGCACAGAGGTGCGGGGTACAGCACCCGCCGAAAGGGAGGGCCCCTGTCCTTGGCGGCTCGTGCTGGCGTCCTCACCACAGCTACCCTGTCTGAACACAAGGAGCTTGGGGGTGGGTGGTACAAACTCTGGTCTGAACCCTGCCCGTGCCGCTCCCTGGCAGTGTGATCTCTGTCACTGTCCCTCTCTGGACCTCGCTCTCTCATCTGTAACACACGGGTAATAAACGAATCTAGCTTTGGGGTATGGTCAGGATGCAGTGAGGTGTTTAAATTGTGCCCGGGACATCCCCTAGCCCAGTGGTCGGCAAACTGTGGCTCGCGCGAGCCACATGCGGCTCTTTGGCTCCTTGAGTTTTTAGCAAAGGCCAGCTTAGGAGTACTTAATTAAGTTAATAACAATGTACCTACCTATATAGTTTAAGTTTAAGAAATTTGGCTCTCAAAAGAAATTTCAATCGTTGTACTGTTGATATTTGGCTCTGTTGACTAATGAGTTTGCCGACCACTGGCCTAGCCTCTGCTCGGCCCTCGCTTGCAGAAGCAAACTTTAACCCATCCCGGGGGGCGGGGGGTATCAGTTTGCTAAGCGCCTGCTGAGGTGGTCTTGTTTTCCCTACCTGGACCTCAGCCCCGCAGACAGAACCTTAGGATGCCACACAGAACACTCAGCATTGCCCGGCGAGCGTGGGTTGTAATAACCACAATAATTGCTCCCATTTACTTAGTGTCCTTACATCCCAGGAACGGGATTTAAATGAAGTGACAAAATCCCTTGTCCTCATGAGTTTTACATGCTTCATCTCAGTCAGTCCTCGCTTTCACCCCATGCAGTCAGTCCCATTGCTATGCCGATTGTACAGATTGGGAAAATGAGCCTCAGAGAGGGCAAGTGACTTGCCTAAGGTCACACAGCTTGGTAAGCGAGTAAACTGAAATTCAAACCCAGGCTCTGGGGCCCCTCCCTTCATTACTAGTTGGTTTCACTGTGAGTAGGCTGTGGCACTGAGGCTACTGGGCACCACCTGCCAACGGTGAGGATAAAAGGCTGAGTCAGGGCTCGTCGCTCACCCCAAGTCATCAGGTGAGTCAGGCCCAGAGCCCTGAGTGAACACTGGTGTGTCTGAATCCGGGGTACCCTCACCTCACTTCCAGAAGGCCCACCTCCTGGGATGGAGCAGGCCCCTCAGAAACCTTTATCTTTTGTTGGAAGAGACTCAGCTGCGATGAGAATGGCAGAGCTAAAGGCCAAGGGAGAGTCACACTCACTTCAAGATGAGAGGAACTCCATGCAGAGTGCCCTCCTCACCCAGTTCTGCTTCTCTCCCCTCTTTTGGGTGGCCGACGGGGACCTAGTCAGCCATGCACCTCCTTGTCCTGCTGCCCCACCTCCACACCAAGTCACAGGAGCCCAGCCCAGAGGCGTGTTTGTTCGGCGCCTCCTGCCTGTCAACTGCTGGAACGAAGCCACTGCTCCTTCGAGTTCTTTTTTTTTTTTTTTTTTAATCCTCACCCAAGGATATTTTTTCCATTGATTTTTAGAGAGGGAAAGGGAGGAAAGAGGAGGGGGTGGAGAGAAATCATTGTGAAAGAGACACATCAACTGGTTGCCTCCCACAAGGGGCCCAGCCAGGACTGGGGATCAAACCTGCAACCGAGGTACATGCCCTTGACCAGGAATCGGACCCTCAACCCTTCAGTCCGAGGACCGATGCTCTAACTACTGAGCCCAAGGGGCCAGGTGCTCCTTGGCGTTCGGACCGAGCATCCCTCAGCAGCACCTGCCTGCCTGCGAGGGGGTGTCCCTGCTCGTTTTTCACAGCCTTTTTGAAATGATGGCTTCTCTTCTCGAAAGTCTTTTTAGACCCAAACTACCTTCGTCTGTTACCTGCCAGCACCCCAGCTTGCGCCACGTGTTCAGGACATTGGTGGTAGAGGAATTTCTCCAGCTCAGTCCTGCGTGGCTCTGGAGCCGCCTGCCCACGTGGGAGGCGGCTGGCTCCCACTCGGCTCGTATCTGCCTGTTTGCTACCTCTAGCTATTGGAATTGGACAGACAGGCACTATCCTTACGTGCTGTAATTTAATTACAGGCAGACCAGTTTACTTGCTGGTTCCCCTGTGTATTACTCAGGAATTTTAGGTGTAATAACTAACAGAAAAGCAACTCAACTAGTTTAAGAAAAAAAAGGGGGGGAGTGGGGCTTAGGTATTTATTGTCTCATAAAACTCAAGAGAATGCAAGAGTCCAGGATAGCATTACTTCAGCTTCAGGCACAGCTGGATCCAGGAGCTCCAATAAGGCCAGGACTCATGTCTCACTCTACGTCTGTATGTGTTTTTCCTGTTCTGGGCTGAATTGTGTGTCCCCAAAATTCGTAGGTTGAAGTCCTAATCCCCGGTACCTCAGAAAGTACTTGGTGATGGAGTCTTTAAACAGGTAGTTAAGGCACAATGAGCTCACACGGGTGGGCCCTCATCCAATATGACTGGTGTCCTTACAAGAGGAGAGAAGACAGACAGACAGACAGACAGAGGGAGGGCCCTGGGAAGGAACTGGAAGAAGACAGCCGTCCCTGAGCCAAGGAGAGAGGCCTCCGAGGAAACCAACCTTCTTGACCTGGACCTCAGACTTCCAGCCTCCAGAACTGGGAGGAAATGAAGTCCTGCTGGTTCAGGCCTCCAGTCTGCGGGGCTTTGGGATGGCTGCCTTGGCAAACCAGCACGGCTTCACTCTCAGGCAGACTCGTCTCGTCTCACACAGTGACAGTGCGGCCCCTGCAGCCCCAGGCATACCCCCCAGCTCAACAACCTCAGTAGAAAGAGTCTCTTTTCCCTCACAAGACTAACAAGAACCCCAGGACGGAGTTTCATTGGCCTGACTTGGGTCACATGTACACTCCTGAGCCAATCCCTGTGGCCAGGGGAGTGGAAGAGGCTGATGGGCCAGACCCTGAGTCATGTGCCCACCTCTGGGGTCTAGCTGGAGTCCCCCCAAACCACATGGCCTGAGAGCAAGGGTGGGCGGCCGTCCCGGGGAGGATCAGGGCCAGCAGGTGAAACAGCAGGTATCCATTCTGCTTGCTCTAACCCCGTGGTCGGCAAACTAGGGCTCGCGAGCCACATGTGGCTCTTTGGCCCCTTGAGTGTGGCTCTTCCACAAAATACCACGGCCTGGGCGGGTCTATTTTGAAGAAGTGGCGTTAGAAGAAGTTTAAAAAATGTGGCTCTCAAAAGAAATTTCAATCGTTGTACTGTTGATATTTGGCTCCGTTGACAAATGAGTTTGCTGACCACTGCTCTAACCCATCCAACAATCCATTCTCCACTCAGCTCCCTGCGAGCTCCTTCTTCATTTAAAACCAGACCATCTCATCCCCTCCCACAGTAACGCCTCTCCTTCACTTTCCCTCTCAGGACACACCCACCCCTGCAGCGCCTGGCACGTGGCAGGCACCCTCAACCTTGGGGCCCTGGGGTGCCTCTTCCTCTGCTTCAAAAACTTCCCTACTTCCTCCCCAAACCCAGGTTTTAAAAAGCCCTCCCTGGGACCCTCTCCCTTTTGAGGCAGATCCACCTCATTTCCAAAGCTGAGCCGGAGACAGACTGCCTCGGTGCAAACCCCTTTGCTGGGTGACCTCAGGGAAGTTACATTTCTGTGCCTTCCTTTTCCCAGGCCCTCGCTCCTGGGACTGTGGACAGAAATAAACAACTTCGTACGTCGGAAGCACTTGGCACAGCGTCTGGTACCTGGAGAACGCCTAATGAGTGCCAACTACTACCCTGTGGCTTGACACACCCTACGGGGAACCCCTGTGGAGCCTGGGCCCTCCTCAGAGGACAGGTGCCTATTCCTATTCGTCCCTGTGGGTCCCTGGACTCAGTAGGTGTGCCATGTCCCCAGCGCAGAGAAGGTCTTCTGAATTTCAAAGCTCTGGATGCAGAAGTGAGTGAGGGAGCAAGCGAGCGAGCGAACAGGCGAGCGAATGCACACGGAGGAAGAGCCTCCAACGATGGAACGGCATCCTCCCTCCTGCGCAAACCACCACCTGTCCCCGGGATGGGCTCACCTCTGAGCCAACCCTGCCCGTTCCTTCTCCAAGCCCTTTTTCCTCCTACCCCCTCCTCCTGCTTCATTCAGACCAAGTTCAAGTGCAAACTACCAGGAAAACCCAAAGAACGCTCGCCGGATAAATCACCCGATTACTAACCAAGTCCACCCGTCCCCCGCTAACCACTATTTTCCCTGCGAAAAGCAAACACGCCTCCTCCCCACGGCTGGACAGCGAGGCCATTAAACCCAGGAAGGGTGTGGCTCCACAGCAGCCCAGAAACAACTTGGCGGTGGAAAAGTACGGTGGACTCTGTGATTCAGTGGTCCTCAGATCGCCAAAACGTTCGCTGTCGGCTCAGGCGGAACCCGTCCCTCTCCCCCGTTTTGTCTTCTGAGATCAGATGGGCGGAGGCTCACAAGACACCTGGACAGGTTGGATGGCTTTGTGCTCCCCCAGGTGAGTTTCTCCCGGATTGGCCCCCTTCCCAGCAAGCGGGGCCTGGAGGTGCCCAGAGGTGCCGGCAGGGGCAGGTGAGCCTGAACAGCGCCCCCTGGAGGAAGCCGAAGAGGCACTTGAGAAACCAGGGAGCAGGGCCCCCAGCACTTGGGCGACACATTTGGCGCTGGCTCCTGGCAGCCAAGGCAGAAAGAGAAACACATCGGGTTGCATCGTTTTCATTTTCCGACAACAGAAAGCATGTTCTAACCTCGGCAGAGACAACATTTGTACTGGAACCAGGCTCCAGCAGGAATGTGTTGGGTCGCCACGGGGATAAAGGACGCTGGGTGACAGGGCGGTGAGCCCGGCAACTGCGGTTTCATTTGTCCCCACAGGGGTTCCTTCACTCTCAGAGCAAACACCTGCCGAGCCCGCCTGCGGGGGCCCAGGGCCACAGAGAGGCCACGACACACTCCCGGCTGCCCTGGGCGTCCGGCCTCTCCCTCCACCTCCGCACTGAGGGTGCCCACTCCTCAGGTGTCCCCTCCATCCACCTATCAGAAGCAGCCAGGACAGCACTGGGATCAGATCGGACTTCCTGCCTCACTTCTGGAACGTAAGCTTTGGGAGAGAAGACGGGGCCAGGAGCAGCCCACACACCTAGCTGCTCCCCACCCCCAACAGCCAAGCTCCCTGATATCTTTGCTAACTGAACCCCCATCTGATAGGAGGTGCCCAGCGCTATGGGGACACAAGATCGACCTAAGAAAGCCAGGGTGCCCCCAACCCCCTGTATTTTATTCAAGACTCATTTTCACATCCCTTGTAGGTAAAGCTGATCATGTGACCTACTTCTGGTCCAAGAGATGTGTGCTAATCTGCCTAAGAAATGGAAAGCCCCTCCCTACTTTCTGCCTTGACCATGGTGAAGAGGTGATGCTCGGAGCTCTGGCAGCCACCTTAAGACTGTGAAGTGACAAGGCTGGGTTCTTAAAGGAATACCATGGAGGATGGCAGGATAAAGAACGAGTCCTTGATGTTGACCTTGACTCACTGAATCAACCTGGGACATAGATTTATGCCTGCAGATATCTAGTATAAGATGCCTTTACTGCATACATGCCTGCAAGTAATCCTATATAATAAAAGCCTAATATCAAATTGACCGAACGGTGGAATGACCAGTTGCTGTGATGCACAGTGACCACCAGGGGGCAGACACTGAACACAGTAGCTGCCCCCAGCCTGCAGGCCCCAGGCCAGCCACGGCAGGTGTGAGCTGGGCACCCCGCCCCTCGCCCCACTGGTTGTCCCACAGAGGCGACCAGCGGCGGCGGCGGGGCCTGCGAGTGGGCAACACCAGGCCAGCCAAGGCGGGCCCCCCAATTGCCCCACAGATTGTCCCTGATTGCCAGCCAGGCCTAGGGACCCTCAAATTGACCCTCAAATTTTGTGCATTGGACCTCTAGTATAATATACTTCCTGAATACATCCCAGTTTAATACAACAGGTATAAACACAACATACGAAAATTCAGTCCTGGAGAGACCACCAGAGGTTGTGAAAAGAAGGCACGCATTAGAGTAAAAGGATCCTGGCTTTCATCTTGGGTTCTAACGTGTCTCTGCTAAGCATTCTTCGGGAGCCGTGTCTACCTCTCTAAGCCCGTGTCCTCCCTGGACTGCTGTAAAGATGACAGGGAGCCCGGATGTGAAAGTGCTGGACACACGTCCTGTCTGGCTGCCCGCCCGCCCGTCTTGTTCGCTACACTTCCCCTCGCATGGAGAGGCACGTGGAGCACATGGCGGGCGTGCCACGAACTGTTGTTGAACAAAGGGATCGATCCCTCCCCTGCCCTCTGGTGCAGTGAGGTTTCCGTGGTAGGCTGGTCTGCTAGGGCTGCCGTTATACATCACTGCAGACTGGGGGGCTTAAACAAGACAAGTTTGTTTTCTCACAGTTTTGGTGGCTGGATGTCCAAGGTCAAGGTGTCAGCAGGTTCACTTCTTCTGAGGCCCTTTCCTTGACTTGCACATGGTCTTCCTTCTGTGGGCTTGCAACCCTGTCTTCTGTGTGTCCACATTTCCTTTTCTTTTTTTCCTTTCTTTCTTTATTTTTTTTTTATTTTATTGATTTTTTACAGAGAGGAAGGGAGAGGGATAGAGAGTTAGAAACATCGATGAGAGAGAAACATCGATTCAGCTGCCTCCTGCACACCCCCTACTGGGGTGTGCCCACAACCAAGGTACATGCCCTTCAGTCCAGAGGCCGACGCTCTATCCACTGAGCCAAACCGGTTAGGGCCAAATTTCCTTTTCTTATAAGGACACTAGTCATTGGATTAAGGTCCCCATTTTAACTTAGCCACCTCTTTAAAGACCCCGTCTCCAAATATAGTCCCATTCTTAGACACTGGGGGTGAGGGCTGGAACACTGAATTTGGGGAGCAGGGACACCATTCACCCCATGACAATTGGTTATTGCCAAATGTGTGCCACGGGCTCCGATGGGTGTTTTCTCCGCTCTCTGCATGGTCCCCGGTCACTTGGGCCTCTTTGGGACGCTTGATGAAGATTATTTTGATAAATCTTACAACATTCACTTGACAAACACCAGAACAACCCTTGTTTGCTTTCTCCCGTGTCTATGATCCCACTGCCTCCTCGGTGGCGTTCTTGTTTCCCACATGAGGAAACAAAAGCTTAGCGAGGTCACCTGACTTCCCCAAGGTCATTTGCTAATCAATGGATCAAAGGACAAAAGGCTTCTGACCATGACCCCTGGCCTCTCCACACTGCCTGGTGTGTGTGTGTAGGAGTGGGGGCGGGGGGGGGGGGGGGGGAGGCGCAAGGGGTGGATGATGGCAGGGACCCCAGACCTCTCCTCCCACGAAGCTCTTCTCTGTGGCAGCCTCTGCCATCTCCCCCGCCCCCCCGCCCCTCGCCTTTCACGTCATGCTCCAACCATACACTTCCCAGCACTAGCCTCTCCTTTTGACGGACCATGGCTCCTCTGAGCTGGGCGGCTGCACTGACTTCCGGCTGATTCTGGATTTGAAGAGGGTGTTGATCAAGGTGGACTTCCCCAAGCCGCTCTGCCCTGGGGGGAGAATGGGCCGCCAGCGGGCATCGGTCAGGGGGTTCACAGGCCCCACCACTCCGCAATGTCTGGGCATCACCCCCAGCACCCCTCCATAGGGGGCTCTGGTCAGGGAGAGCCAGGCAGCGGTCAAGCTCCCCCAGCGCATGGTTGGGCCCCCGCCACTGGTTACAGGGGGTCCAACCACCCCTGCGGGTCCCACAGCTCCGGCTCCCTCTCAAGAAGGGCCGAGACACGCCCCAGAACAGGGCTCTGAACTGCTGTGGAGCCCTGGAGGCAGGCGGCAGAGGGAACGTCCTGGAGAATGTTTCTTGGAGATCGGGGGAAGGGAGAGAGAGGTTAGGCCAAGGCTGCGAGGAGGCCGTGGGGATGTAGAAGGACTGCAGTGGCGTGGTCTCCAGGAGGGAGGGGGCTCAGGGAGCCCACAGACCTCCCCTCCTAGACAAGCAGGAAGCAGGCGCCAGGTCCTGCCTTGGAGCCACAGGAGAGGGTGTCCACACCTGAGCATCCCACGGGCGACTTCCTTGCCCAGGAAAGGGGGGAGCTTCCTTTTCTGCCAGGAGCAGGCCTCGCTGCTTTCGGTAGAGAAATAATGACATCCAGTGGACAGCCACGTCATCCTCAGACTCGGAGTGGCCTCCCAGCCGGCCGGCCGCCAGGGAGGAGCAGGGAGCCGTGGACAGGGCCGGACGCTGAGCTCTCAGCCCGGCCCTCCTCCGAGCCGTGTGCCCTCGGGCAGGCTGGTCACTTCCGTCGGGGGCTGGTTTCCTCCTCCAGGAAAGTGGAGGGACTCCAAAAGCCGTTTTTGAAGCAGACAAGCGTTCTCCTCTGATCAGAACTTAGGTTTCTTGCTCACAGTCGGCTCGAGGCACTGCTGCCAACTAGAAATAAGTGTTAGGATCAGACAGCCCAGGGTTCGAGGGCCGACTCCCACCCGAATGCCTGAAGCCAGTCACCACCTCCCTGAGCCCTTAGTTCTGCAGGAGACAACCCGAGGCTGTCGCCAGGGGGAAACCCTACTGTGGGCGCACAGGCGACCGCTTTCCTGGAATAGAGAAGGCGACGTGTGCCCACCCCAGGGGCACGGGGGCTGTGCTGGCTGCCACACCTGAGGGAGCAGAGGAGGGTTAGACTCCCGCGCTCCTGAGCAGCTCCAGCAGGCCTCTGCCGCCTCCAGGGGTGTGGCTAGGCCACCGTCGGGGAGCAGAGTCACCAGCTGGAGAGCAGTGGACAGGCGCCGGGAGAGAGGCGGACCTGCCCCCAGCACCCCCACCAGGGCCTGGCAGGGAGGGCCGGGAGGGCCTGGACGGACAGTTTGTTATCCCGAGCCACAAAGCTAAGCCCCGTCCTGGAGTGAGGCCGGGAGAGGACTGGAGGGAGGGGTCCGTGGAGGCCCACGGGGCGCGGGGCAGCAGAGAGGTCAGCCCGGTTCCAGGAACAAGGCCGCATCCCCACCTGTTCTGTGAACTGGACGTGTGCCCCACCCTCTGACCCTGTGTCCTCACGCATCAGGTGGGCCTGCAGGTCTCATTACGAGTGTGCATTAAGCTGTGGTTTTTATCCCCAATTTCTCTCCTCCCTCAGCACACCTGTGAGGTGCCCTCCACCCCCCCACCCCCACCCCCACAGCCTGATTGCAGCCACGGGCTCCCCCATCCTGGCTCTCAACGCCGGGCCCCTGCAACAGGCCAGAACATCTGCCTGAGACACACGCTGCCCCGCGCCGGGCATTGCCAGCAGCGAGTTTAAACAAACAGAACCGGCAGAAACGAAATGGGCTGTCGGTGGTGAAGGGTTGTGCCTCACGCTCGCGGGCTCGGGTTTCATGATAATCCCAGTGATGGCTCTCCTGAGGAGGATTAGGAGGGGAGGGGAAACGGCCCTGTACCCAAGGCAAGCGCTGCCAAGAAAGTGGCCCCGGATGGTCAATAAACCAAAGATGGGGGGGAGGGAGGAGAGTGGGGCTCTGGAGGGAAGGAAAAGTGGGGCTCTGTCCAAGTCTTCTGCTGCCTAAGTCAGACCTTCACCAGCGAGAGATAGTCCCACTACGTTTGTGGAGAAACCTCTGTGGTCTGCAGCTGGGAGGGCACCTGTATGGGGACAGGGGGCAGCAGCTCAAATGCCCTGGGGCCCCGCAGGGAAGGCATGAGAGCATAAAGGAAGCAGCACACACACACTGAGCCACGCAAATGACTCAGCTTCGGTGTGGGGAAGGCAATAGGGAGTGGTGGGGACTGCGGCGCTGGGGACAGCTGGGACGGAGCCGCCAGCTCCTGCCAATCTCTGCCAGGCAGGAATGCAGGTCAGTGTTGCCAAGCTTGGGATTTTTTTTTTTTCAAGAGAAGTAGAAAAGAACGCATTTTATTTTTTAATGGGTAGGTTTCCAATTTGTAAACATTGGCACCTAATACAAATGTTTTTTGACGTATTTTGTGGGCCAAACGAAATACATCAATAAGCCAAATTTGACTGACAGGCCACAGGTCTGCAGATGCTGGAGCTCTGTGTCATGGTAAAGGCAATGGGGTGCCTGGATTCAAACCCCGCCTCTCCCCGGCCCCACACTCCTCCCCCAAGGCTCAGTGCTTCATCTGAGCACGACAGCACGATTTCCTCCTCCCAAGGGGACGGTACATACTCTAACGCCTTTCACGGGCTTTAGTCAAGTCTGCTTAAAGCCGGGGTTCTCACCGGGGGCCATGCTGCCGCCAGAGGGCGTGGGCAGTGCCTGGAGGCAGTTCTGGTTGTCGCAGTGGGGCAAGGGCCAGGGAGTCCGTGCCACTTGCTCTAGTGAGTCGAGGCCAGGAGGCTGCCAGACATCCTACAACAGCCTCCCCTCCCAGCAAGACGTGACCCCACCCCAATGTCAACAAGAGCGGCTGAGACACCCAGAAGGAATACATCATCCCACATTTTACTCCTCCCAGCCCCTCCTGCTGCAACCAGAGCTTCCCTGGGGCCTGAAAGTACCACACACTTGAGAGCAGAGCCAGGCTGTTTGGGAACTTCATATACTTCATGTTCTCTTGGAGGAGGCAGTGCTCTGGATCACGCACAGTTCAGGGAAGCCGCCCAAAGGTCAGACATAGGTTATGCGTGAGCCCCTCCTGGGTCTGCAGCCGCCCTCCCATCACCATAGCAACCACAGCCCATCACTAGGGGCCCAACAGGAAGAGCAGGCAACCTGCCTGCAGATAAACAGTCTCCTCCAGTGACACATGCATGGCCTCCCACATCCAGGCAAAATGGATCAGATACGTGGGCAAATCACATAAAACTCACATGTGCAATAAAGGGGGAGACAGCACCCCCTTTCTGTCTAGAGTAGCATTTCTCATGCGTTGCTCCTCAGAACTCTGGTCCTGTGAGGAGACCCTCATGGGGTGGTGGGGGGGGGGGGGAAATGATTCCAAGGTCAAACACAAATGCCTCCATTACTTAACAGCATGCAGATGCACATTAAAGGCTCTGATAAGTCCAGCAGTTAAAACAAACAAACAAACAAAAAACCCAACAACAACAAAGCAAAACACACAACAAAACCTGTTTAACTGGTTTTTTAACTGGGTATTTCCCAAACTCACTGGATCGTAGAATCCTTTTCCACGTATGCTACTTACGACACTTACTTAGTGTTCCATGGAACCATTGTCCTGCAGGGGAACTACAGAGAGAGGAAGTAGGAGGTGTCAGTGAGTTGTAAAAACTGATCCAGGGAAACCAGGTAGTAGTGGAAACAGACCAAAGCCCTTTGGCTAGAACCGTGGTCGGCAAACTGCGGCTCGCGAGCCATACGCAGCTCTTGGGCCCTTTGAATGTGGCTCTTCCACAAAATACCACGGCCTGGGCGAGTCTATTTTGAAGAAGTGGCGTTAGAAGAAGTTTAAAAAATTTAGCTCTCAAAAGAAATTTCAATCGTTGTACTGTTGATATTTGGCTCTGTTGACTAATGAGTTTGCCGACCACTGGGCTAGAGGATTCTGCCTTAAACTTCTCAGTGTGGCTCTTCCCAATTTCACTTGAGCATCCCTACATTTTGATGGCTTCTTCAGAAATGTCCCCTAAAGGTGGACCAAGTGGCAGGCCCTGAGCTAGATACCAGGCTTTAGAGAAAAGTCGGACCCAGAAGACACTGCAGGGAGGGGTGGGACTGGGAGGAGCTGAGGCAGGGGATGGAGTGGCGCAGTGAGTGAATGGAGCCAAGCCTCCCCAGAGACCCATCGCATGCAATGAAGAAGTGGGGGCTTTGCCCCTCGAATCCTCAGGAGCATGAAATTCCTCTGTATCCGTCAGTGATATGGACCTCGTCAAAGTTTATGGAGGAGCTGGGCAGGGTTGGGGGTTGGGGGGAGCCGCCTCTAAGCTCCCTTTTAGGGGAAATCACCCCACCCAAGGCCCCCGTGGCGGGAAGTAACTTTGGGCTGTGCTTGAACAAGGACCCACCACGGATTGGACAGAAGATGGGCACCTGACACAAGAGCAGCCCATCCACTGGCTGAGTGGGGACCTGCAGACCAAAGAAGTCCCTGGCGGTAGTTTCAAGTAAGGGAGCCCAGCAGGCTCTGTCCTCTGGGATCTAAATGGGAACCTGGAGTGAGTCGGCAAGGTGGCGGCAGAAGAAACACAAGATGACCGGAGTGGTGGAGGGAAGACTGGTGAGCGCCGGCTGTGAATGGATCGGAGGCAAAGGCCTGCCCGGTCCCTGACCTCAGCGCTCACCAGCGGGGGCAGGCGGCCGGACGGGCCATGACCCAGGGTCCTGGCTGTAAGGGGGGGGGGGGAGGGGGCACAGGGAGGCCGGGACTCTGCTATTCTGGCCTCAGCCCGGCCTCACCCAAGGAAAGGCAGCTCTCGAGCCCACTGCGGTCAGTGAACTGGTACGCAGATGGTGGCAGCGGTACCCGAATGCTGGCAGGGCCCGGCCTGGCCTCCAGCGGGAAGACTCGCTGCCTCCAAAGGCACCTTTGGAGTCTAGGACCACTTGAATGTCTTTTTTCCTTTCTTTCCTCTGCCCAGTGTGGTTCAACGGTTAGAGTGTCTGCTGGCGTGCGGGGGAGGGTAGGGGGAACAGCCATCTCCAGTTTGATTCCCAGTCAAGTACACATACCTGAGTTGCAAGTTCAATCCCTGGCACGTGCGGGAGGCAGCCAATCAATGTGTCTGTCTCATGTGGATGTTCTCTCTCTCTTCCTCCTGCTCCCCCGTCCCTTCCACTCTCTCTAAAAAAATATCAATGGGGAAAAAAATGGATAAGGATTAACAAAAAAGAAAGAGAGAGACACTCTGCAGTTATGACACATTATAGCTAAGTTACCCCACAGGGGTTTGACGTGACTGTCCCAGGAATCATATGGAGGGTACTGCAAAAGCAATATACAGCCAGTTTGGCTCAGTGGACAGAGCGTCAGCCTGTGGACTGAAGGGTCCTGGGTTCAAGTCTGGTCAAGGGCACATACCTGGGTTGTGGGCTGAGTCCCCAGTAAAGGGCATGCAGGAGGCAGCCGATCAATATTCTCTCTCATCGTTGACGTTTCTCTCTCTCCCTCTCCCTTCCTCTCTGAAATCAATAAAAAACATTTTTTTTAAAAAAGACAATATACAAAACCTTGCTCCTGAAATAACAATGTTACAGTGCTCTCAATTTAGGATTGGGAGGCTTTTGTGGGGGAGAGGGAGAAGGGATGGTCAAGGTTATGTACTTGTCTTGAAAATGAAATCATGCTAACCAAGACTCAGGAAAAAGAGGCCAAGGTCAAGTTCACTTGCCTGAATTCTGTCCTGCAGCCAACAGGGAGCAGCACAACCGCATCGCATGCCCTTGAATCGCACCCCAGGCTTTGGGACCTGAGCGTCAGCGATCAGTGTTGGGCCGTGAGTGTGCGAGGCCGTTTGTACAGCTGACACCGGGAGACAGAGGCAGCAGGCCAGACCTCCGGCACAGCAGCCCAGGGAATCGCGTCTGTCAGACCACCGAGCAAGACGCGGGTCCCATCCCCCACACGCACGGAGCCCCACTCCGTGCTACATACTGTCCGCGGCACTTACGATAGGATCACGTTCGTTCTCCCGTAACAAACGAGTCTCCTGACACATGTTAAAATTGTAGGAGAAGGCTGCATACGAAGCCAGAACGGAGTGAACCTTGCAGGCAACTGAAAATTCAGAATCTACCGTTCTCTCTTCTCCTCCTTCCCTCTCACCTTCCGATCGTTAAAGAGCAGCATCGTTGGAATGACGACGTGTGTGCATTTCGGCTTGGCCAGCTGGGTGGTTCTCAAACCCTGAATGGGTGTGGGAGTGCAGCGCTGGGTCAGGGGGCACACACCTTGTGTCCTGCACTCCATTCACACGTCCAAGGTTTTCACGAGTCTGTGACTCTATGGTTTTTTACTGAAGTGCAGGCCTTGGAACCTGACTGCCGTGAAAGGGTAGGTCCTATCTCACTTCATGCTCCGAGCAGGCCCAGGAGGGAGCAATGATTAGAAAGAAGTGCCTTGTCTGTGGTTACCCGACCAATGAAGAGCAGAGGTGAGATTTGAACCCAAACCTGATCTGACCCCAAAGGCGGGTTCTTTTACCCTCTCCACCTCGAAGTCCTCAAATGTGCACACTAAGAGCTACAACACTGAGGAAGGGTGATGAGGCGTGGGAGGAGCTGGCGGATTTAGCACCTGATCAGGGGATGAGGGAGGAGGTGACGTTGGAACTGCGTCTCAGAGAATACGCAAAATGAGTCATTTCCCACTGGGAAAAGGCACGTCTGGTGACAGGAGCAGTGGACACTGGGTTTTGCCTTCCCAGTCTCCATTCCTCTTCTTTGTGGACCTCAGCACCCTGATCTTCCTTTGGGGGTCTACCTCCCTTCTCTTCTCATGTGTTTTGTGTGGGGTGGATGCCAAACCCTGGCTCTAGGGTGGCTATGTGACCTGGGCCTGGCCAATCAGAGCTGAGACCTGCATGAGGAGGAAACAGCCATGCAAAGAGCTGGGGCAGTGCGTTCTAGGCCGAGGGTAGCACGTGCAAACATCCTGGGGCAGAAATAAAGACTGAAAAGAAAGCCAGCTAGCTGGCGTGGCAGTGACAGAGGGACACAAGATACAAAATGACGTTGGAGAGGCAGACAGGGGCTATATCACTGCAAACAACAGCAAGGAGTTTGAACTTGACTTAACTAAGCACAACGGGCAACTATTGGAGTGATATGATCTGATTGATGTGTTCAAGACATCTCCCTGCCCGCCATGCGGTAGATGGATTTCAGCAGGAAAGACAATGCCTGTCACACCCAGCATCTGGCACACAAAAAGTGTTCCGTGAGCAAGAGGCACCCACCACGAGTCCCAATGCTACACCCACAAAGGCCTCCAGGGTTCGAATCTGTTCATCATCGGCTGTTTCAGGCCAAGAAATGGGTTCAGGCTCTAGCTCCCCCGTGCGTGCTCTTATGGTGAGAGCAGAGCCAGGAGACCCCGCTCTGGGGGGAACCCTCTCCTCCTGCTGAGTTACAATCCAGGCAGGGAGATAAGGCGGGGCAGGTGGGGGCGTCGGAGGGGGAGCCTTCTGTTAAATGTTGAGTTGCTCCCAACATACTTTTCAAACATTCGGTCGCGGCTGCCCAGTCTCCTCCGTCAGAGACATGCGTTCGGATGTGTTTTGAAAAATATTCCATATGCTAATGGAATGTCACCATCTGCCAAAGGAGGCAGAGCTGTTTTTAAAGGAAAAACTATTACAGAACCGAGGTATTCACAGAGGGGCACTCAAGAGCCCAAGCGTGGCTGACCTGGGGCTGACCTGGGCCGCCTCCTGTTACCGACATGAAAAGGGAGTGAGAAAACCTGAGGCCAATTACCCGCCTCGCTCGCCCCCTCCCTCCCCCCACCCCTCTCCGTTACCCCTCCCCTTCTTGGAGACATGATGAAATTTCCTGAAACAAAAACTCGCAGCCCGTTCTATAAAATGCTTTCGCCTTTGGTGGAAAAAGCCCCGATGGTCCCTTTTATCTCTTCATTCCTGAGGCGCAGACCTGGCCCTGGTCTGTTTGTGCAGATGGGCTGCAGGGAGCGCGCCCAAGGACAGAGGGGCAGGGGCAGGGGTGCGGCGAGGGGGGCGGCGCTGGCTGGGAAGGGGCGTGGGAGCGGGTGAGGTGTCCTGCGGCCGATGAGTGGACACGCATTGTTCCCCGGGAGGCCCCAGCAGCTGGGAGGCAAGTGTTTGGAAAGGATGGTTTTCCGAGTTCTGGGAGCGCCCCGCGGCCCCGCCAAGTCTGCAGACGATCAGGTCCCTACCTTTCCAGAGGCTGCTCGCCTCCCTTGGTGCAGGCTGCGGCCCTGGGCCCTCGACATCCTTCTGGCCTCCCTCAGCAGCAGGCCCGTCAGCGCCACTGGAGGTCTCCCGGGCACCTGCAAGGTCCAATCCCCACGCATCACCGTCCACCGCTGCAACCCACCCTCCTTCAACCCACCCTCCGGCCACTGTGGGCCAGGGCATCCCCACCTCAAGGCCTCTGTGCCTCCGTCCCCCACGGCCTGGGACCGCACGGCCGGCTTCTGCTTATCGGCGCGGCCTTGGCACAAACGGCCCCCAGGCCGCTGCAATCCGCCGCCCAGTGTCCTGTCCTCGCAGCCCGTGTCCCAATGTGTTTATCCTGAGGATGCGTGGCGCCTGGGCGCACCCTGGGTGTGCGGGCATCACCTGTTTCTGCAGGAATGGAAGGAATGGAAGCGTCCTGAGAGCAGGGCCGGGAGCCCTCCCCCGACAGCCCCACCTAGTGGCGCGTGGGAGACTCACGCTGAACCCAACCCCCTGGGCCACGGTCCTCAAACTTTTTAAACAGGGGCCAGTTCACTGTCCCTCAGACCGTTGGAGGGCCGGACTATAGTTTAAAAAAAACTATGAACAAATTCCTATGCACACTGCACATATCTTATTTTGAAGTAAAAAAACAAAACGGCAAAAACACCCGCATGTGGCCCGCGGGCCGTAGTTTGAAGGACGCCTGCGGGCCTGGGCCCTCCAGCAGCACCCCTCAGAAACGCCGGGCTCCCGCCTTACCCGGACCTCAACATTTCTCCCCTGAATCTGCACACCAGCTTCCTACCTGGTCACTCCCAGCTGAAAGCCTGCCAGAGGCTGCCCGCTGCCGCCAGGACGAGCCCCCACGCCTCCATCAGCGTGGGCCACGGGCGGTCCCAGGCGCCTGACCTTGGCCGCTGTGTGCATTGTGGAAGGCATACCGTGTGCATTCATTAATGACCAAAGAACGGACACCAGAGGGAGGAGGAGATGTGCAGAGGGACTGTTCACGCCAGGGGACGGTCCAGCGTGAGGCCTGGCTCCTCAGGGAGCCTGCTGGCATCATGATACCCATGGAGCCTGGGGGCGAAGGCACCGCCCTCTTCCCTGCACCATCCGCCCCCCACGCCCCCGCCCCACCCGCCACCTACACACACCCCAAGGACATGAATGTCTCTCCTGGCATGCTGAGGTCTCATTCCCTTCCCAGAAACTCCCCTTGGGGATATGATTGGTTGACTGCTTTTAAAACTGAATCATTCTTAATAAATTAACAAAAATAACTCAGTAAAAACACTCTTCACCGGGTCCATCTCCCTCTGTTCCTCCCACTGAGCAGCCCAGGCCCCGGTTACTAACCCAAGTCCTCCCTGGGGTGTCTGCTCCTGTACTTTCCCTGGAGAAGCTGACAAGCCTCAGGTTGTCTCATCTCACACACCCCCGAACCCTACTAATAACTTTTTCTGCTCAGGACATTCTGTTCCATCTGTTTTAATGCCACCAAGTGCGGGCTGTGTGCTAGGCGCTGTAGATTATGCCATTTACTAGTAATCCTTACATTGATCTTAAAACATGGGCTCCACTTCCTAGATGAGGGAGCTCAATTCAGGGCGGAATGCCCTTGCCCGTGGGGCCTGCTGCCCACCAGCTGGCCGAGCCCAATCCTGAGCTAAGTTGGCGGGCCCCAATGCTCATCTCTTTCCTCTCTGCCATCCAGCAGACCAGGGGCCCCTGCGATGGTCTCACCCAAGACACAAAGGCTGTGGTGTTCTGAGAGCGTTCCTTCCCACGCCCCCCCACGCCCCTTCCCCCCAGCTGCAGAGTGTTGGGAGTGGAACAGCCCTTGAGAATGGAAAGGCCCTTGGATAGATGACAGAGGTGAAGGGCGGAGGGAGCTTCAGCTGTCCTCACTCAGATCTCAGCAGACACCGCTTCGTGCTGCTCCTGAGGCCTTCCCGCTGCAGTGTCTCTGGCTTTGCTGCTCCCAGGCTCTCCCAGCCCCACATGAGCATACCTCCTCGGAGAAAAACGGTGCGTTCGGTGTGCGGGGCCCACCAGCAGCGAAACACCTGGGTGGTCACCTGCTCCGTCACCCCACGGTGTCTGTTGGTCATCTAGAAGGTGTCAGAAACAGCTTTGTGCAAGAAACAAGCTGGCGCTCAGCGGTCAGAGCTCCCAGCGTTCCCTGCAGCCGGAAGACCTGGTCGCTGTCAGGCCCAACTCCTGCCTTGCTCCAATGCGAGATCAATTCCCACAATAGCAGGCAGCTGGGCTGAACCCTCTGCGACTGCGCACAGGGCCGCCAGCGCCTGGCTCCTGCTCCTCCTCGTGTCTTTTCAAACACCTCCCCTTTTAGGTCAACTTTCATAAACACGGATTGAGCGATGCATGCGCGCTGGCCACTTTGTCACAAGGCATATCACTTGATCCATTTCTCTGGAATCTCTTCGGTCCTTCAAGAGCCCAGTCACCAAACTCAGGCACAAGGCTTCAACAGGTCACTACTAGAAATGCTTAGATCGCATTAGTTCAGAGATGGCAAACTGGTGCCCCAGCGATTCATTTTTTTTAAATCCCAACTTTTCTAAACTGGGGGTCTAACCTACTGTGGATTTCCACCTTTTCTTGAAAATGCAGACCTGGCTGGGCCTGCATTCCTGCACGGCAGCAGATGGCCTGTGCCCTCCAGGACTGAACTAGTGAAACCTGGAAGATTCAGACCCAACTGGGGTTACTGCCCACAGCTAATTAGTAACAGGAGTATCAGCCAGACGGTCCAACTTCCTTTCTCCTTAGCAACGGGAAAACAAATAGGCCGACATGGCAAAGCACCACAGTCTCTGATTATACATCCAAGTTCTACAAAACCTCTCTTGGAACCTCCATCATTATTATGGGATGCATTCAGAGCTGTGAATTCCTTGCACTTAACACCTCCCGTATCGAGGAAGATAACTAGCATTTACTGAACACCCACTATGTGAGGGGAGGAGCCGATGGGAGAGACGAAGGCCCAGCCACCCCTGAGAGTCCTCCCACCCAGCAGCCATGTGGAGCATTAGCCCAAATCAAGTTCTGAGCAGGAAGGCCTCCACCTCCACACACAGACACCAACTCTTCCATGCGGAGTAGCATTCAGTGCAGGACATGCAAACAACTGCTTAACAATGATTGAGGACTAAGCGTCAAGGGCAAAAAAGAGAATCACTTTTTATCCATCTTTTTATGGTGTATACTAGTAAATTGGTTGGTTTTAACCATATGCATGTGACATATTTCTTAAACATTTTTTACAAAAACATGGGTGGGCCCCTGGCCAGGTAGCTCAGTTGGTTAGAGCATTGTCTTGATACACCAAGGTTGCGGGTTCGATCCCCAGTCAGGGCACATACAAGAAGCAATTAATGAATGAATAAGTGGAACAAATCAATGTTTCTCTTTCACTCTCCCCTTCTTCTATCTCTAAAATCAATTTTAAAAACTTAAGGAAAAAATGGGTGGGGGCACTACTGTATAGAAATCCTCTAATTTCATTCCCCAAGTCCACAGTACCAATTCAGTTGACTAATGGGGGGGAGAGCTAGTTACCCCGAGAGCTCTTGCTACTACTCAGGACCTTCTGAGCAGAACCTGCAGGTACTGGCGGTATTCTTCCCGATTTAGAACTCGAGCAGCAATATGTGCATCTACCAACAGAAAAACTGCACGATTGCCTGTCCGATGCTGCTGCTGTAAGTGTCCTTCTCACACCTCCACCCCCTTCTTCGGAAACCAGAGATCCACCACCCACAGAGAGGCACCGGGGACAAGGCCGGGGACACTTCTCCACTTTTCAGTGAGTTGGGAAGCGGTGTAGCACTGTGGGAAGCAGACAGCTGGGGAGGAGCCGGAACCAGCCCCAGCTCCTGAGGTTCCCGATAGCTCTCAGCACAGCCCCCACGGCACGGGCTGGTCTGATGTCATCCATGTTCTCAGGCCAAAAGCAATTTGCTTTCAACCTCATTTTACAGAGCAGATGATTCTTTAAATCTACAAACTTCAATTGTATGTCACTGAGTTACTAATATAGCACATGACAGGTTTGCTTTTTGTGTGTTTTTTTTTGAAAAATTTCTTAACAGAACATCAGAGCATTGCAACACTTTATTGAGTATTGGCTTTGAATTAGTAGCTGAAGTAACAATTGCATGAAGCCAGGTTAGATGTACTGCATAATACTCATACTTGATTTATTGACATTACTTAGCAATTTATTGGACAAAGGTCAACTTTTTGTTTTTTATTAAGCACATTCCACAGTACAAAGCTGTCATGAATAATATCTGTACAATTTAACAGTTTCAATAGCTGTCCAGACACAAATTTATTTCCAACAGATAATTGGCAAACATAATTAATTACAAGTTAGAATTAGTCTATCCCAGTGCTTTAAAACATTAATATAGCAGTAATTTACAGTTGCTCAATTATGGGTTAGCAAAATAAAGTCCGGAGTACGGCTGGGAATTAGGACTATACTCCCAGAAAGTCAGGATTCCTTGGGTGCCGCAAGTCCCTGCTATAATTTGGTAGGCACAATTCAAAGGTGGTGTGCATATTCAAAGGCCATGATCTCCCAAGGAACAAGAGCTTTTATATTAAACATGCAAAAACAACAGAAAGTCCACTCGTTCACAACTGCCTCCTCTCCACCCCGCCCCGGCCCCAGGCTCTCCTGGCCGGTGGGCTAGGAGCGCTGTAAGATGAAGAGCGGTAAAAGTTACATCACTTTCACAACCTCTGTCAAGCTTACAACATCCACCTTATGAACGGAGGCAATTTTTTTACACTTTGAGGCTCAATTTCTCAAAAACAGAAATTTAGTCATGTGGGAGGGAAGGATGTATTAAAAAAAGGAAAAAGCCAAGCCAACCCGATAAACAAATCACACACATTGATCCCCGCACCGCTCCCCACGCGAAGACTAGAGCCCGGGGACCTTCTGCCGCCGTCGTGTGCTTCCACGGGAAGAGGTTTCATCACTAGGAGGTTCTATTGGTCCTTTAAATGTCAATGACGTTCCTGGATCTTTGGACACAAAGGCGAGGGGCAAATCAAAACCTAATATTGAGCAAGGGAAAGGAGTGACAGCTGGACGCTCGAGTCCTTCCCACGCAGTCAGCATGATAGAGCCATTCGCACAGTTGGCTGCCGAGCACGCGAGAGTTTGTGAACCTGCCAGGGCCACAGCAGCAAAGGACCCTGGAGGCGACGGGTGGGATTCGTGAGTCTGAGGCTTTGCACCAGGCAGGAGTACCCTTCCGCTCAGACAGGCCTCGGCACCAGCCTGACCTGGTGCACGGGCGCCAGCTCGCACGTAGGGCCTGCTACCGTCCCCGCAAGCCAGATGCGTGGTTTCCAGGGCCAGTCAATAGGGCCTTCCCGTTCTTCCCTCCCCAGGGTTACTAACGCACAGAATCCTGGTTTTTGACAGTGAAGTCAAATGAACACTATGGGAAGGGACCACTAGTATCAGGAGTTCTTATGAGGAAAAGAACAAAAAAATTCTCAGGTACCTCTCTATTGTATATGCTACACAACCAATAAAACATTCTGTGTTAAACTTTAGAAATTACATTTTAAAACAAGATTCCCATTAAAAACACCACACACACACACACACACACACACACACACACACACGACAATGACAAAATAAAAACACCATATGAATACTGAAGGAAGGGTTCTAGGTAATCCACATTAACCCTGGCATCAGGTTCTTGAGCCCCAGCCCATGGCTAAGTGGGAACACACTCTGTATTAGTGTCTCAGGCACGGGGCCGACTCCAGCAACCTTGAGGTTAAACTGTTATGTACATTATATCTACATGCGGATACAGTATTTAAATTAGGAGGCAAGCACATGTGTAAAGGTGTTCCTCTACCAAATATCAGGAGCTGGTTGGGATACAAAGAACAGTTAATAAAAGAAAAGGGCTATATTACCTGTCGGGAGATAATATAACCCGGCTTACAGTTCTTTAAATTAAGAGAAATGATACAGAAAGGAAGTAGAATCCAAAAAATATTACCAAAACAATCCAGAGAAATTTTTCCATTGTCCAACATATTCTAATACAAGTCAGAATTCAGAATGATGTGGAGAGTCAAAAGGAAACTTCTGCAAAGGAAAGCCCTGGGCATTCTGGGTAGGTGTTTGGCACCCAAAATTTCACCAAAGAATGCTGTTTCTTAGTATCAGACCAAAGTGCAAAGCAATATAAATTAGAGGCCAAGTCTTCTCTTGACTGTCGATTTACTTCTGGAAAACAGACTGGATGTTCCTTTTATATGACCGATTTACATTTGAAGCATGAGATCTGTTCACTGGTGGGGGAGGAAATGGGCTTCTGTCCTACTTGAAGTCAGTGAAGCTAAGGTATCCTTCTCAGAGCGGAGGCCGGAACCGGAGGTGAGAAATGTCGGTACTTGAGTTAGGCTGCTTTGCATCTACCCAGCGTCTCGAACCAATTCCAGCTTCATAACTCAGCTGTGAAGAACTCCTTAGGCATTTGGGAGCCATGTAGCCAGTAGTTCAAGAATAGGAAACCCTGAAAATAAAACAAACACAAGCGAGTGTGGATGGATACACTGGTTACACGTGGAGCTAATGCAGCACAGCCCTCCATAGACACACACTTGTACACACGCAACACATGACTGATTTTCAAATGAGCAACAAGCTGCAAGCTGTTTTGAGTGTGCTACATACCAGGTATCCGATGCACTTACACCCACGTCACGTCGGACCACCAAGGCTCAGTTCCACGCATTAGTCATTGAGTGATCATTCAAAGGGACACCTGACCCTACAACCCATCATCTTTCAGTGCTCCTGCTAAAAATTATGCCTATCACAAAATATGCTAATGTCAGATTTTATATTTAGCATAATCTTTTATGACATCCAGAACCTACAAGGGCCTGTCACGTGCCCTCCTGAAGGCACTATCTATCATTGGGAAACAAATGTGCCAAGCTAGTAAATAAGGTAAGGGTTCTAAGTAGAATGCTGATCATCAGAAAGTACTCTTTGTGAAATAAATCATTAACAAAGGACAACAGCGTAGAGAAAAAAAAGACTACTATACTAAATGGTCCATACTGTTTTGACCATGATTTTGAGTCATGTACACATTTCAATCATAACCTTTACATTCATCCATGTATATAAATGATATACACACCCACCCACACACCCCAAAGTAGAACATTCATGAAACAAGGCTTATCATTAGTGTGTACAATGCAGGCTGACATTTTCTATTCAAAATTTCGTCAAAGTCAAATTCCATTAAAATGATTTCACAATCACTACTGCGTCACAACCCTTTCCAAACACTGCACTAAACTATTGGTTAGAAGATCTAAAAGTCTCCTTTAGGTCTAAAATTCTATTGGGGAGGGAGAGGGAGAGGTACATGTACACGGAGAGAAAGAAAGAAGGAGGGAGGGAGAGAATGTAAGTGTTGTTTCTTTAGCTTGTCTGCTTTTTTAAAGGAAACTTCCCTAAAAGGTTGTCAATTTTCATAAAGATCAAGAATTCAAGTAAGTTTTCTCAATGAATTCAAGATTCATTTGCCACTATCTCCCCATGAAGGATATTTAGGAGTCCCTGGATTCGTTTTATAGGAACGCCCAGAGATAAGCAGGCCCTCTCAGACGCTGCTGGGGGGAATGTAAATGCCTGAACTCTTCTGGAGGGCAACACGACTGTACGTACCTGAAGCCTTTAAATGTCACACCTTCTAATCCAGACACTCTAGACTTTTCTAGAATTATATCCAAAGGTAATAAGGGGATGGGCAAAGATTAAGCCAAAAAAAAAATCAGTAATGTGTTTTGTTTTATAATGGCTAAAAGTTAAAGGGGTGGGGATGGGGAACAGGACCTATCCAGATAATTAAATATTATTTTGCCATTATGAATGATATTTCAGGCATGCAATAACTTCACAACAAAGCAAAAAACAGCTTTTAAAAACATGTGTGGTTATGTACATAGAGGAGTTAACAATGGTGAACCATGAGTAGGGTTTTATTTTCTTCTTTTGGTTTACCTGTGTGCTTTTTAATTTCTTAAATGATCTTATGTTGTCTTGTTATAAGAGAAACGAGAGCTATTGCATCTTCAGCTCTTATGAGTTAGTAATTTTTAAAAATGACTCGGCAAATAAATCTATTGCTAGCTTTCCTGACATAGAAATACTCTTACCTAATGTTTTAGGGGTGAATATTTTACTGCAAGGTTAAATCATCATTAGGGTAGTGTTTCTCATTATGCATAAATCTTACAGTATCACATGGTAATAATTTTTTTCATGTTACAATAAGTGAAAAGAATTTGGAAAAGAGCAATAAAAACCATGAAGTTGACTGCCAAGGTTGTCAAAAGTAATTCACTTTGAAGAGACAAACACATTTGAGGTTTCATTGCTTGTGCTGCTTAAAAAGCAGATAAGATTTTTCCATTGATTTATAATTGTGGATCATAACAAGGCAGCTGCTCTTAGTTCCCTAAAAGGGCTTGGGAGGAGGGCCTGGGAGCAGTACCACCAGTTTCCTTTCCGCCTCGGCCAATGAGAGACCAGCACTGCTGATCATTATTCATCCCCCAACCAAAGGAATCTGGTTGAGGACCCTTTTACATGAGATGTAAAAGTTGTCCAACTTATGAATGTCTACTATGTTCTACATCAATTAAATATGCCGGGTGGGGGTGAAGGGTGTGAGAGAACATACTAGGGATGTCTTGAATTTTATCATGTGCCTCTTTAAACACATATCCAAGATACAACAGAGGTGCCCTGAGGCTGTTCTATGACACCCCCTACTCGCCTGAGTCTATCCACTGCAGAAACTCAGCTACAGCTGCTGCTGACCATGTTCTACTTCATGTGAAAAATCCAGCAGAGGCTGGCTGCAGCTACAGCAATGCCTGGAGGGGAATGCACAGCTTACAGGAGAAAAAGTAAGGATGGAGTAAGTTAAACAAAACATGTGCAAGACCCTCACAAACAAACTGCAGAACACTGCTTAAGGAAACTGAAAAAGACCCAAGTAATAGAGCTATACCATGTTATGGATTGGAAGACTCAATAAAGTGTTAAGATGAAAATTCTCCCCCAAAATGATCTTTAGATTCAATGCAGTCCTAATCATAAACCCAGCAGCCATTTTCATAGGATTTGACAATCTAATTCAAAATTGAATGTGAAAACCTAAAGAACCTAGAAGAGTTAACAGTTTTTTTTAAGTTGGAAGATATATGACATAGTATGGTATTGGCAAAAGGAGAGCCACACAGGAGAACAGAGTCCAGGAACAGGGGTACAAATAAGTGGTCACCTGATTTTGTGACCAAGGTGCCAAAGCAATTCGATGGGAAGAGGAAAGCCTTTACTCAGATAGCTCTGAACAGCTAGCTAAGTGCATAAAAACAAAAACAACGACCTTCTTACCTCCCACCACACACAAATACGAACTCTAAATGGAACAAAAACCTAAATGTAAAAGTTAAATATAAAACTACACTGGTCCAAAAACAATCACTAGCTACATGTAACTATTTAAATATGAGTTTAAATAAAGTACAATTAAATATAATTAAAAATCCAATTAAAATATAATTAAAAATTCCGTTCCCAAGTCGTCCTGGCTACATTTCGAGAGCTGTGGCTAGTGACAGAAAGCAGGCCAGCGTTGGCTAAGTCTGGGGTGGGGTCAGGCTCTGACAACGAAGGACACAGGGACCTCTCTGGGTCATAGGAATGTTTTTATCTTGATTGTGGAGGTAGCTGCAGAAATGTACACATTTGTAAGAACTTGTCAAACAGTACAATCTATTCTACACCCAGTAAACTTCATTAAAAACCCACGAGAGGCTGAGCGCAGGTGCAAGGGGCCAGGCGAGGGAGATGTGCACCCCTGGCATCTGTCTGGGTGAGGGAGACAGGTGTAGTGGCTGACTGTGCCAGTTTGGGCAGTTCGTTCCAATTGCTTACTGAGTTTTGTCTTTGTTTGCTGAAGCGACTACATGCATTCACTGGCATCTCACCTTGGTTCCTATCACTGAGAAAGGAACCAAGCCACGCAATTCTCTCCCCTCCCGCTATCTACCGCCCCCCCCCCGCCCAACCACCCCAATACGGTGATTCCCATCAGCAGAAATACCTGGAGGAGCACTCACCTGAAACGGGTAAAGTGCAGACTGTTATCTGGAGATGTAAGTGTATGTTCTGGAGGGAGAACGGGTCTCATTCTGGGCACTGGGAGGCACATTTAAGAAATCCCAAATCAAAATAGTGTCATCGTGAGAGCTGCTGATGATCTGAAATTCATCAAACTGTAGCCGAAACACACGTCCAGAATGTTCCTGTGAGAGAGAACACCGGATGAGATAAGTGAGGCCTTCCCACCTCTCAGACCCCACCAGCAGGGATGGCACAGGTGGAAAGGCAGCTCCGTATCCCGGCTTCTAAAAGTCTCCAGAGCCTACAGAGTGCGGTCCTTCGCCCTCAGCACACTCTCTCTGCTCCCCCTTCTCGGCCTTTTCTTTAACCAGATTCTGTATCCCAGGTCCTGGCCCATGAGTACGTCAGAGAAAAACTGTGATGGTGCCACAACGGGTCTCAGAAAAGTCAGGACAGTAAGCAATAATGTGTAATGCCCATTCTTGAGACATGGTGCAAACTGGGACCAGGAGAGTGGTTTGAACGGGACCAAGAGTATCTCAAGCCACAGCCAACATCAGAATTGATGATGAAATATTAGAAGCATTCCTGTGAAAACCAAGAAGATGAGAATGGCCCTAACTACAGTTCTGCATGTTCTAGTCAATGCCAAGAGTGAAAATACAAAAAAAAAAGGGAGAACTGTTGAAAGTAAGAAAAATATCAGCATTTTCAAGCAATTATCTCTCAAAAAATACAACCAAGTCGAGCAGACGATGAGAAATAATGTGCTTGGTAAAGCTGCAAAAATAAGATTAACATATAAAAATAAAGTACCCCTATAAGTCAAGGCAATAATCCATAGAATGTAGACTGAGGGGAATTCCATCATAACAGTACAAAAATGTGCTGTTAGAAAAGTGTAACATAACCAAGTACCCACATTAACGCCCCCCACACCTACAGGTAGGAACTAGGTTTTCTCTGCGAGGAGATCAGTCCACCCGTAAAGGAGGAACCTGCTTTCACTGCGCAAGCCGGAGTCAAGCTCCTTAGGGGAGGCTCACTGTCACGGAAATGTCAGTTTCTGCTGTTGGCCAGACCAAATGAACAGAATGGCGCCTTTCTCTGAAGACACAGCTTCCTAGCGCTACGCCAGGCAGCTTCTGTGCAGGCGGCCATCCCCCAGCTCCGGGAACCACTTCCCGTTCCAACAGGCCACGTACCACCAATGTGCGCAAACACAGCGTGCTTGCTGGGGCTCGCGGGTCGAGAGCAGCTTGCAAGTCCCAAACTTTAATTTTCCTGGAAAGGACAATGAGATTGCGATGAGTGGACAAGCGAACATTTTAAATACCGTCAAGCGTTTCCTCGACAGGGGAGTGCCTTTGAACTGCCCAACAGAAACGTTAATGGGGAGCAAGCTTCTGTTCTTACAAGTTATTCACACCACCAAACGGTCCCAGACTTGCTGGAATGGCACAGAAGTATTCTTTTAAGGGAGACAAGAAACAACTTCCAGTTATCTCAATTCAGTCCCTAACTTGATCCTCTATGTCAGCAAAGGCTTACCCAGGGCTCTCCGGGCTGAGTGGGTGCTGCGGACAGAGCGGGGGCTCTCTGTGGCATTCCAAGGATGCCTTTCTCCCAACGAGGCAAATGCTCCAAGTTAATCACAGGAGTGTAAACAGACCGCCTGACCCTCTTGTGAAGTATACAGAAGGCCATCTTGAAAGGTTTACAGTTGCCATTTGCTCATTTAAAAAGTCGTGATGCTTTTAAAAGAGGATCTGTTCAATTCACCAAAAGGGCAAAAGAAATGTATCCCTGAACTGGGAGGGAGGGGAGAGGACCCACGCTGGTTTAAGGGCTAAGGCAGAGAACGGGATTCCTGCACAAGCTAAGCTGCTCCCAGTTTGGTCTCCAGTAACGGTGAAAGGCACCCGTTTAGGCGCCTCGGAGGCTCTGCTGCTGGGGGCTTTGAGGCCTGAGTGGCCTCACTTGACCAAGTGGTGTAGTAACACCTGCCTCCACCCGTTCACAGAACCGGCCCAGCGCGGGACCTGCACACACAGCTGCGTGAGGGCAGGCCTTTCCCCCCCGACGCAGGCACAGCAGAGCATCGCAATGTGCAATACCCACCCGTCATAGGCCCCGCTGACAATCCTCTTGTTGTCAAACCGGATACACCGCACCAGCTCTTCATGTCCCTCTAGGACTCTTAAACAGGCGCCACATTCAATGTCCCACAGCCTGGAGGAAAGAGAGCTCTGTGAAACCCTCGCAGTGATCGCACCGCCTCCCGGTCTTCGTATCTGTCCACACAGGACTTTCCCTCCTCTGGAATTCTTTATTTCTATCTCACTCCCAGCCCACACTTACACATGAATGCACACTTACGCCATTTGTGTGTTTTTAAGCACTAACTTGGGAGGAAGCCTTTTCATTATATTTCCTTTTATACCGTTTGAACCTTTAAAACCACATGCGTATATTACTAAACAAATAAGAGAATTCCCCCCCAGGCGCTTCCAGCCCGGAGTCCGCGAGGCCCAGGGAGGCGCGCACCAGCATGGTGGTCTCTGTCTCCTGACGCGGCTCAGGGACCCCTTCTCGATATGTGCTGCATCCTGGGGCTGCCCAGGTTCAAGGTCAAAGTGGGAGACTCATGAGTATATGCAGTGCCTTGGAAATATAAACCCGGTATATAAATACACACAGCCTTTTTTTCTGTATATGAATTATACAACAGTTCTGGAAATAAAATGTTTCTATTATCATTGACTTTTCTGCATTATTTGCAAAAAGAAATCACAGCAATGGAACACACACAAAACAAAGGTAGCAAGCAAATTCTGTAATGAACTTCTAGTGAACGCTTCACCACAGCCACCCTCAGCCAATCTCTCCATCAGTGTCAGTGACGATGGCGTCTCTAACCTATTGTGAGCAGCCACTGAGCACTGCCACCAAGTCCAAAGTGGTTCCCTGCTATGAACTGTAGTGCAATACACACAGTTATTTTGTAAAACCTTAGAGATTCCAATGAGGAAGCTAAGGATTGTTTACTGCTGAAATACTAATAGAAAGCACAATTAATACAGCAGAACCAAGATTCAAGTACTAAAATGACTTTTATGACATCTTAAAACTTAAAAGAAGACTTTTAGCAGCCCTGGCCGGTGTGGCTCAGTTGCTTGGGCTTTGTCCAATGCACTAAAAGGTTGCCAGTTTGGTTCCTGGTCAGGGCACATGCCCGGGTCGCAGGCTCAATCCCCAGTAGGGTGCATGCAGGAGATATGTTCTGTTCTCACACTGATTTCCCTCCCTCCCTCCCTCCCTCCCCTCAGTAGGGTGCATGCAGGAAACATGTTCTGCTCTCACAATGATGTCTCTCCGCCCCCCTCTCTCTCCCGCCGCTCCCTTCCTCTTTCTGTAAAAATCAATTTTTTTAAAAATCTTTAAAAAAAACAACTGATAGCAGTTAGAGCCCCGCCCTTTCTCCCTTCCCTCCCTCCCTTTCTCAAATAATTGAGCCCAATCTTTATTTTGCCCAAACATTAGATAATTTGTGTGTGTGTGTATATATATATATATACATATATATATGTATATTTGGCATAAACTGGGGTGGGGGGAAATGACTTGGGTTACTTAAATAGATATTTAAGACAAGCTCTAATAAGATGTAAAGTGTTTAAGGATGGTCAGATTTATTAGAAAGCAAGGACACTGAGTGTTGGGAAGAAAAAAGGAAATGAAATAGATGACCAAACAGGAGTAGATGATTCTGTATCGCAGTCCTGAGAGACAGTAAGGTACCCGCCCACGTGTCAGGGAGGGAGGCAGGTGCTCAGAGGCAAGGGCAAGCAGAGCCAGGCTGGATGGAGCATGCTCTGTTCTGAGCGTTCTGGTATTAAGTGACCTTGTAGAGCTAAGGTCATAAAGCCCTGTGTAGTGGGGGAATCTTGGAAGAGCGTAGTTTTACCCACTTCAGTAAGCAGAGCCGAACAGATGAAGAAAGAGTTACCTAGTTTTCTTATCTGAAGCATCCCCACAGCCTCTGCGTCTTTGGAGCTTCAGGAGTGGGAGATGAGTCAACACCATGGCAGAAACCAACCCACCTGCCCTGTTGGCACCGAGCTTCTACCCACCTGATGGTATTATCTGATGATCCACTAACAACCAGCCGGTCCCTGTACTGCAGACAGGCAATGCCTCGCTTGTGCCCATTCAGAGTGCGAACAAATTCACAGGTACTCGTACTCCAGACCTGTAACATATTAGCAACAGAATGAATACAGAAAAGTCCCCTCACAATATACCTTTCTCAAAAAGTCAGAGCTTCTAGGAAGGATCAAAATACTTGATTATGAAATACGGTTGGGAGGCTGGGGGACATTAGACAGAATAAAGCTTTCCTGGCTGCTGAGTGATAAAACTGGAATGCAATACAAAGGGAGGCGGTGAAGTCTCTGAGCCTTGCGATCTTCACAAAGAGAACGTCTCCTGGAGGTTCATACGCTCAGCTGCCCCGGTTTTATGGTTTACACCAGCTGACATGTCAAACCCACAGATCTGGGCAAGCTTCACCTTTCACACCTGCCTCTTCTCAGCACAGCTTCTTGAACAGCTCCATTTGTTCGACACATCACTCCTAACATTACGTATGTGCAACAAATAATCCCTCTTTTGTGAAACCATCTGCAAGACTTAAGATGTTCATAGCCACACAATTATCACCAGCCAGATAAGGAGACACACAGCGAACACAGTGCCTGGATTATTTTACCAGCTGCACTTGTAGTTGAATGGGTTAACTAGATATCCACGTGCAAAGAATGAGGGTGAATCCCTACCTCACATTATATATAAAAATTTAATTCAAAATGGATCCAAGACTGAAATGTAAGGACCCAAACTATAAAGCTCTTAGAAGGAAACACAGGAGTAAATCTTTGTGACATTGGATTAGGCCAGGCGTCCTCAAACTACGGCCCGCGGGCCACATGCGGGTGTTTTTGCCGTTTTGTTTTTTTTACTTCAAAATAAGATATGTGCAGTGTGCATAGGAATTTGTTCATAGTTTTTTTTTTTTAAACTATAGTCCGGCCCTCCAACGGTCTGAGGGACAGTGAACTGGCCCCCTGTTTAAAAAGTTTGAGGACCCCTGGATTAGGCAATGGTTTCCTAGGTGTAACATAAGCAACAAAAGAAAAAAATTGATAAACTGTACTTCATCAAAATTAAAATAGTTCTATGTTTCAAAAACAACTATCAAGAAAGTAAAAGCATTAAAAAAAGGAAAGTGAAAACACAACCCACAAGATTAAAGAAAATATTTGCAAATATTTATCTAAGGACCTTATTATCAGAGCATAAAAAGAACTATTGCAACTAAACAATAGAAAGACAAATAATCCAATTTGTTAAATGAACAAAAGATTTAAATAGATGTTTCTCCAAAGACATAAAAATGGCCAACAAGCACATGAAGAGATGCTCAACATCATTAGGCATTAGGGAAATGGAAAACAGAAGTAACAGATACCACCACACACCTACTAGGACAGTGGTCGGCAAACCGAGGCTCGAGAGCCACATGCGGCTCTTTGGCCCCTTGAGTGTGGCTCTTCCACAAAATACCACGCGTGGGCGCGCACGTACAGTGCGACTGAAACTTCGTGGCCCGTGCGCAGAAGTCAGTTTTCGGCCTGGGTGAGTCTATTTTGAAGAAGTGGCGTTAGAAGAAGTGGGGGTGTCAGTCGCATGTGGCTCGCGAGCCGTGGTTTGCTGACCACTGCACTATGATAACTGTAATAAAATGACAGACATTACCAAGTGTTGACAAGGATATGGAGAATTCCTCCATGCTGCTATTATGCAAGAGCTGGTTAAGGCCCAGGCCCTCTTGACTTCCAGGCACTGGTCTTGTACAATGGTGTGGCTGAGCAGTGAGTAAGTTACCTCATACAAATCTTAGCTGTTCACACAATCTAACGTATGATGCAACCTAGTCTGTGATGTGTGATACTAGAATGCTGTTTAGTGCAGGTAACAAAAAGAAGGGTGGTTGTTTTTTTTTTTTAGCCAATTTCAAATATTCATATATTGCTGGTGAGACTGTAAACTGGTGTAGCCATTTTGGAAAACAGTTTGGCAAAACTTAAACACAGAGTTATCATCCCAAGAGAATTGAAAATATATGTCCGCACAAATGTTTATGGCAGCATTATTCATAATAGATAAATGTATAAACAACCAAAATGCCCATCTACTGGTGAATGAATAAACAAAATGTGGCACATCCACCCAAAGAAATTTTATTCAGTCATTAGAAGAAATGAATACTGTTACATGCTACAGTGTCTATGGCTGGACCTTGATAACAATACACTAACTGAAAGAAGCCAGACACAAAAGGCCCCATATTGTATGATTCCATTTGTAAGACATGTCCAGACAGGCAAATCCATGGATGGAAAGTAGACTCGGGACTGCCGGGGACCAGGGGAAGAGAAGAGGGGCTGACTGCTAGTGGGTCTGAGCTCTTTTGGAGGGGGACTGAAACGTCCTGGAACTAGTTAGGGTTACACAACACTATAAATATACTAAAGGCCACTGAACTGTGTGCTTTAAAATTATGAATCCCATGGTATGTGAATTATTTTAATATTGTTGTTATAAAAACGTAAGAAAGCTAAATTTTTTAAAATTAAATGGATATCGATCCTGTGGGTCACCCTAGACTACAGCAACTGCTTGTCACATGTCTGCTGTCCACATGCCGAGCTTCCTGAAGACAGGGACATGTGTTGTTCCGCATCACATCTCTAGCAGCCAGCCCAGGGTCTGTGGCATGACAGACTTGGCTCTCAAAATCAGGTGACTAAATCCAACCTCAGCTCTGCCACTAGCTAGCTGTGTGGTCTCCGGTGTAGTTCTTCCCTCACTGAGCCACATCTGTACAATGCAGGCGACACCTACTCAACAGTGTGCCAGGAGGGTGCGGTGGTAACGCACATGGGACATGTTCAGTAGGTTAGTTCTTGTCCCCTCAGAAAGGCCACCGGCAAAGTGACTTCATGAAATAGAGGACTACTCTCTTTCCTGGTCCCATGACCCTTTCCTCCTCCCGTGCCTATAACTTAAGGAGCATGTAGAATGGGATGGCTTCAGGGGCTGCTAAGCACAATGGAGGAGAATAAAGATCTTGAGAAGTACCAGGCTGGGACAGCCACTCCTGCTTTCTCTCCATTCTAAGAGACAGAAGGAAGCAGATACACTTACTTTGATGGTTCTGTCACCAGAGGCAGACACGATGTACTTATCATCAAAGTCCACTACATTGACAGCAGCACGGTGGCCAACCAGGACACGGCGTAAAGTGATGTCGGTGGCAGAAGCCATGTCCCACACCGCGATGGAGCGGTCCTTGGAGCAGGTCACCATCAGTCCATTGCTGAAGCGTAAGTGCAGGACAGCCTCATTGTGGTGGATCAACGTGTTCAGAACCTCGCCCGTGTTCACATCCCAGACTCTAGATGAGAACAGAACAGCACAATGCTTACCTACGGAGACAACCAGGAGAGAGCGTGGCATCTGTGCCCTGGGTCCATTCTTTGTAGCAGGCTGGGGAGTGTGGTCTTGACTTATATTTGGTGATTGGGACCTGACACCTAAGTACAAGCTTAAAAGGAGCAATTTCTCTGTTTGCTGAGAAGTGTTTCAAAAGAAGGCGGCCAAGTCTGGCTCTGCTCAGGTGTAGGTTTATGTAACAGTCGGGTGTTTATGGATTGTGCCTGCAGGTTTGTACAGATGGTAAAAAAAAAAAAAAAAAAAAAAAAAGACTCTTCAAGTCAGTGGGCGTCGCAGTGAGTCTGAGATGACAGGGAAAGGGCTTGGTGGATGGAGAACTGAGGACAGTTAAGGTTCTTTTTGATCTTTGAGAGGCCTGGAACCTAAGGAACTGTAAGTCATGAAGTCTCATCAATCTCACAACCCTCTATTCACCCAATGGCTTTATGGACAAAGCCAGTGTCTCCCAGTTGGTTCACCCTTGAGATACGGATGCTTAGGAGCAGCCCTTTCTCATCATAGCTTTTCTGTAGCCACGGTCTCCCAAGAGGTCAAGCTGATGTAGAGCAGAGGAGGGAAAACTTGGGCTTCGCAGGCTGAGACATGACCTACAGCAGAACCAGGGGCCTGGAAGCACCGGGCCAGGGAAAGGACACTAGGCATCAGGCAACTGCTCCAGGCCCATGGTGTCCCTGTGGCACATCCTCTTCCAGTCTCTGACTCAGAGTTGCTGGGTGAACAGATGGGTGTGGGACTGATGAGACGGCATGACTTCCAGTCCATAGGAGAGGTATGCCCTCAGAGGACATGCTTCCCCAGCCACCAGCAGCAGCCAGGGCTTTGCCCGTGACCCCAGGCCCTGATGAACTCCCCACCACACCCAGACCACAGCCACTGGGTGTGGGAAATGTCCTTGTCCCAGTGGTGTAGAAGAGGATCCCAACAACGTTTCCTTTCTACTCTCCCAACTTCCAACCAGCAGCCACCACTTCCCTTCTGAGAGGGAACACGGCCATTTCCAGCCTCATCACTCTGCCCAGGGGTGGCATCTGAAAATAAGTGTTGCCATTACTGGAAAGTCTACGCAATAGGAAGACAGTCTTGAATGCTATAAATTCAAAGTTCAGATTAACTATGTGACTCTGAGCAAACTGCTTAACCTCTCTGATCTGTTTCCTTCTACATCTACAAAAAAAGAAGACAGTATCTACGTACTAGAAAGGTTGATGTGAGAATTCAATAGGATAAGATTCCACAAAACATCTAGCACTCTCTGTGGCCCTGGAAAGGTTCCGCAAACAGCTCTTGCTGATTCTTTCAGACTTTGTAGACTATGCCAACCACAGCCCACTCGGAGAGCACCTGCCTCCTCTCTGCTCTGGAGCACAGCCCCCGGGGGCAGCCGGCCTGTGGCAGGCAGTGTGCTCTGTAGGAAAGCATGATGCCATCTCTATACTACATGGCAATGGGGACAGGACCTACTTAACAAAATGCAGCTACACCCACACCCGAAGTGCTGCTGAACTACAGCACACAACGCATACGGAGAGGAGGCGCGGCTCTCGGTCTCCTCCTGGGAGGAGCTCAAGCTCAGACCGCTGAGCCACGCACTCACCTCACTGTGGAGTCCGAGGAGCCGGTAACAATGACACGTTCATCGTACTGCAGACAAAGGACGGAGCCCGTGTGCCCCGTCAACACTTTCAAACATTCCAGGCTGGTTTTGTCCCAAATCTATGGAGATAAGATGAGATCAGTGTTTCTGTCTCACCTTATTTCTTGAATCATAAAATAAAACAAACCTGTCACAGCAAATAAGGGAGCTAACCATCAAACAGGGGGGACATGCAGGAGGGACAGAGGCAGCACTGAACAACTTCCCTGGGTCGGGGGCTGCATGTGAACTAGCAGCAGAGGCCGTTAAAATTTGAGGTAAACCATTCTTTCTGGACAGAGGACTGGGGAAAGGGATCCCTGGGGCCCAAAGCATGTGTGGAGGGCCCCATTCTCCCCTCTTCTCATGTGGCTTTGCTTCAAGAACAGGCCCCAGTCATGAAGACGCACCCCAGAGCAGTGGCACAGATAACTAAAATTCCAAGAGAAACCCCATTTTCTACCCAGAGTTAAAGGTAAAAAGGATCCCTGTGGGCAGAAGAGATAGGGAAATCCAAAAGAGAAGAGATCTGGAAAGAAAGGGCCCTTTAATCCACCACACACGATTGAGCTGTGCACACACAGGACCGACTGAACAGCGCAGCAAGGCTGTGAGAAGTGAACTGATAGTAAACTGCTGCTGAAGTCTCAGACCAAGCTCTGGGTAGTGTCAGCCCAAGACAGACCCCACTGGTAAGTGTTAAAGGCGTTGAGAAGCAGAGAAGAGATCTGAATCCTTCCCAACCTTCTAACGCCCTCTCTGCTGAAGTCACAACGAAATGGAAATTCATGTTCTGAAGCTGACTAGGTTAACCACCTGCTTAAAACACACCCAGACATTTTTTCCAGAGGCTTGTAACAGGCTGAAAAGTCTTTATGATGTAACACACATACTGTCCAAGCTACGATCCAAAATTAGTATCTTACAAACACCAAGCAAAGTGATCGCTTCTCAGGGGAAGAGACAATCAACCACACACAACAGGCTAGAGATCACCCAGATGTCATGCCCAAGACTTCCAAGCAGCTACTGTAACTCTTCTCATGAGGTACAGATAACATACTCAATGTGAATGACAAGAGAAACGCTCTCAGCAAAGAAACAAACTACTGGTGAAGAAAAGATATTTGAAAAGTTAAGAGCCAACAACTTCTGAAATTTGGTGACTGAAAGATATAAATTTACAGATTCAAAAAGCTCAGTGGAAGACTTCTTAGCACGATTCATAAAAGAAAAAAAAATTGATAAAACTGGATTTCATCAAAATTAAAATCTACCATTAAGAAAATGAAAAGGTAAGTCCCTGATTGTAAGAAAATATTTGCAAAATATATCTAACAAAGGACGTGCATGTAGAATATGTAAAGAACTCTCAAAACTCAATACGAAATTAAAAAACCCATTTAAAAGAGAGAGAAAAGATCTGAACAGAAACTTTACCAATGAATCGACAGATGGTAAACAAGCACCGATAAGGCAGCCATTGGGCAAGTAAAATGAGGCCTATCCACATACCTATGAGAATGGCTAATGTCAAAAAGCAAGACTATCAAGTGCCGATAGGAGGCAGAGCAAAGGAACTCTCCCACTTTGCTGACTGGAACGTGCAATGGCATTGCTGCTTTGGAAAACGGTTTAGCAGTTCCTTAGCAAGTAAAACATCACACTTCGCATTTGAGTCAGCAATCTTACTCCTGGGTTTTTACTTAAATGAAGTGAAAACTTATGCTCTCACAAAAACTTACATGACTTGACTCATAATTGTGAGAAACGAGACACACAAATGTCCTTCACCAAGTAAATGAATAAGCACACTGTGATAAGCCACAAAATGGAACACTACCCAGCAATAAAAAGGAATCAACCATTGCTAAGGGCAGCAGCACAGATGAAACTCCAATGCACTATGCTAAGTGTAAGAAGCCACACTCAAAAGGTTACACACCGTGTAGTCCACTTATAGGCTATTCTTGAAAAGACAAAATTACAGGGACAGGAAAACCAACGGTGGCCAGTGCCGAGGGGGAAGAATGGGAAGAGTCGAACACAAACGGGCAGGACCGGGAACTTTGGGGATGATGACACTGTTCTGTATCTTGGGTATTGCTGTGGTTACACAATTACTTCTGCCGTCAAAATTCATACAGCTTTACATCAAAACAAGTGCATTTTCCTGTATATAAGTTATAACTAAAAACAACACCCAACAACCCTGCAGTGTTTTCTTAAATGAGAAAATAAGCTATAAACAATGTAAAACAAAATCTGTCAGATCAGCTGCCAAACATTAAACACAGAAATAATACAGTTTATCTACTATGGAAAAGCAATCTAAATTGCTCTGTCATTCTTCTGTGTTATCATCTGAGCCTTTCTCAGAAAGTCACAAAAGGTAATGACTGATTTCCAGGCAAATCAGCACACCTGCACCAGCACACAAAATCATCAAGAGCCCTGGACTACTGAGGTCTTTTTCCCAGGTGCCCTAATACAGAATATAGAACATACATGTGCTTAGAGAAGGGTAGGAAGCGAGAGAACCCAGGGGTCTAGTGTGAGAGCAGGAAAATGCTCTGCCTCTGGTTCTCTAGAACCACAGTCTGGAATAAATGAAGAGATTGTCACTTATAGTGTCTAACGTGTAACCACAGTTCTAAAGATAATACATACAAAATAGTTATTCACCTTAATAGAATTGTCTCGTAGCCCACTGATAATCTTTTCATCATCGTACTGTAAACAGTAGACACCTTTACTATTTTCAGAGCGGCACTGAATCCTCTGCAAGTTGTGTCGTCCACACCGCCAGTTAGATTCTATAGTCTGGGGGAGAAAGGAGGCAACAAATGAGTTTTTGTGAATCAACTATTCTATTAGGCTTCAGACTCTGGCATTGCTTCCAGAAACGGCATACCACCGCTACCCCATCTTGGTTTGCGTAACTGTCTGTGGATAGGAATCATGTTCTTTTCCAAGTAAGACATTAGCCCAACAATGTTTTTTCTCAAATGTTCCCTGCCCTTCTGGCAACTATCACAGGATTTCCAATGAGTTTGGGTTGGATTTAAAAAAAAAGAAAAAGGCCTAGACAGAACTCAGAATGTTTCAAGAATGCCATTTGCATCCAAAACATACAAATAAATAGTAACTCATTGGGTTCCTCTCTAATACCGATTAAAATATTTGGCGGAAGACCCCCAACAATATTAAGCTTATACTGAGAAATCTGTGTATCCATCCAAAGCATTGTCTTGATCATTGAGAAAAGATACTGAAAACTACTACAGGCCAACTATTATAGAAAAAATTGTATGTTATCCATTTTTTTAAATCTTCCACCAGACTGAAGCTCCTTTAAAACAAGAACAGCACATTGCAGCCCTGGACTCTCATCTTTCATCATTCACGCAACACTTCCCAATATGCCAGTGTATTCCAGGTACTAGCTGTGCTAGGCCCTAGACACTAAATGATCAACAGGAAGCATACTGCTTTCAAGAGCGGCACTGCTCCAGTATCTGGGCACACAGTATCTGGAACTGGGTATACTCCAAACATGTTTATTTGGTTAAATGACCCACGAATTGGCCTTGGAAGGAAATTCTTATTATTTCCCTTTTTTAAACAAGGAAGGAGTTTAATTTGCTTGAGCCCATAAAACTAGTAATGGGATGAGCTGGAAATCACACCCATCCTTCCTGACTCTAAGTCCATGCTTTTCCCACTAAGATATGCAGCCCTGGCTGGTTTGGCTCAGTGGTTAGAGTGTCAGCCTGCAGACCAAAGGATCGTGGGTTCAATTCCTGATCAAGGGCACATACCTCAGTCGAAGGTTCCCCAGCCCTGGTAGGAGTGCATGCAGGAGACAACCAATCCTAAGCTGGCAGCATCACCTCTAGTGAGTTTGTAAAGTATCAGACATAAGAGCACATGCCCAAACCAAACTAATGGGCACTACTTCCGCCACTGCTATCAAGGTAGACAACAGTTGTGTCTATGTAAGCAACACTTTTAAAAAGGGGTTCAGAATATAAAGAATTTCTTACCCTGAACTCAGTGCTTGGAATCATTTAGAGAAATCGTGTCTTTTCAGATGTGACTGAGCCACCTTGGCATGCTAAAGTAGACCAGGGAAATGCTGACTAGGAGGCAGGTGTACTGGCAACAAGTCTTATTCATGGCCAGTGACTCTCAGCAGTGGTTACCATGTTCAGGCTACCTCTCTCTCTGTGTCTCTCTCTGTGTGTCTCTCTCTGTGTGTCTCTGTCTCTATCTCTCTCTCTCTCTCTCTCTCTCTCACACACACACACACACACACACACATACCAGGTGTTATTTTAAAAATTCATATAGCTGTTATTAGTTCAAAATATACACAATTATTTTAAAAATATTATTGAACCAATAAGTAGCTTTGTTGCTCTATATTTCAATGAAAGAAAAGGCACATTTACCATTACATGGGAGTTTGGGGAAAAAAAGTTTTTTTAAATATATTTTATTGACTTTTTTACAGAGAGGAAGGGAGAGGGATAGAGAGTTAGAAACATCGATGAGAGAGAAACATCGATCAGCTGCCTCCTGCACACCTCCTACTGGGGATGTGCCCGCAACCAAGGTACATGCCCTTGACCGGAATCGAACCTGGGACCCTTCACTCCGCAGGCTGATGCTCTATCCACTGAGCCAAACCAGTTAGGGCTGGAAAAAAATTTTTTAAAGAGGGAGTGGGGGCCCGGCCAGCGTGGCTCCATGGTTGAGTGTGCCCGGGTTGTGGGCTCGATCCCCAGTAGGGGGCCTGCAGGAGGCAACTGATCCATGATTCTCTCTCCTCATTGATGTTTCTCTTTCTCTCTCTCTCTCTCTTTCTCTCTTCTCTCTCTCTCTCTCTCTCTCCCTTCCTCTCTGAAATCAATTTAGAAAACAAAAAAGAGTGGGGGACTCCTCAAACCAAAAAGAATTTCCTGCATGTTACGGTCTCCCTTTACTCTATAATGTTTTCTAAAACTGGGTGACTTGATTATAATCTTTGTACCTAAAGCCACACAGCAGAGAGGAGCTGGGGTGAGGCTATGCGGTCAGCCTTCGCCTGGACAGAGAGCACACGCGACAGGAAGGCTGAGCCATGTTCTCTATCTCCGACCCGCAGACAAGAGGCCGACGCCAGGCCTCGCGGAAGCTCCTGTTCTAAGTCAAATGCAAGTCAGAAAATGGCTCTGCTGCTCAATGCTTAGAGAGCGCCTCGTTTTCGAATCCACACATCTGAATTTTAAGAGAAAAAGTCTGCCAAATCATTCTTGGTGGATCATTTTAGGAAGCCCCACTTAGAGCTGTTTCCAAAATTATTAGGTTTCTTAATCCCCAAACAAGTGTTTGTTTCAAAATGCCAGGAAAGCGACACGAAAGCAGCCCAGGGAGTGGGGCTGCCCTGCTGCAGCTGCCCTGATTCTAATTCCGCTCCGCAGGCCCGAGGCCACCCACAGAAGCAGGCAGCACATCCTGCTGACTGTGCCTGCCCAAAATACTGCCTGCACCTTATTTGACAACCTCAACTCTTACTAGAATGCTTATGAGCCAGGTCTTTTTAGAAAAACTAGACCCTCAGAAACAGACGGCAGCCATTGTGGTAGAAAATACCTAGGTCAATTAGCAGCTTTGGCAAGTGACTTGGGCTGTCTGAGCTGCAGTCTGCTCCTCTGTAAAAAAGGCGAAAATAGTATCTACTTCCTCCAAACTGCTGAGAGGATCAAATGAGATGACACGGGCAGGGGTTGGCCACAGGGCCTACAAATGGCAGCAGCGACCCTCTTCCTCGTCTGCGCAGAACACGGGCCAAGAGGAATAGGCTCTGACCCAAAAAAATCTCCCCACCCAATTGCCAGGATTGGTGGTCTCAATCTAGGCTGCTAGTTAATCCTGATAACCCTGAGCCCCGCCCAACCACACCCAGGAAGGGGGCTCAGCCTTCTAATGCAATTCAACTCCTCCATTTCAGCAGCGGCCATACAGGACACACGCAGGTGCACCTCTTCCATTATGCAGATACCTGCCCTGTCACTCGGACATCATGTGGTGTGGCTACTGTAGAGGAATATTTCGTGTTTCTGAGAACTTGTAAAATCCCCTTACCCTGTGCAAATTTTCAAAATACTGGGAAAGTAGCCATGATACACAGAGTATACAGCGGCATTTAAATTGGCAATAGAGTGAAAACAGATGTCTGAGTATGGAGGGATAACATTATTTTTAGAAGCCTAAACACAACTGGGTGGGTGGGCAAGTTTCAGCATTCTCTGGTCAGGACAATGTTAATATCAAGTTTGCAAACCACAAAAAAGCTCCCCACTTTCCCTGAATAAAATGCGGTTTATTAAAAGGTGCGACACGACACACCATCATTTCACCAGAGGGCTGTTCCAAGGAGAGCGCTTCAAAGGCCTTAATCCAGCCCCTACTCTGAGATGCAGGAGACAAATCCCAGTTCAGGACACCACAATGTGACGACTACAACAAGGCCAACTAATCATATCCTACTCCTGCCCTCTTTCAAGAGACAGTCAAGGACACTGAAAACTCACACAACTGGAGGAAGAAGAGTTCACCCTGAAGTCTGTAGGTATGTAACAACATACATCTTCCTCCTTCACTTCTTGAGTTTTCCAGTTGGAAATGACAACACTAAGCCCACCTCTCCTACGTAATTAGGTAGCAAGTTCTAAAATTTCTCTTAGTCTCAGTTTCCCCCTTATTACAGATGGGGATATGTACCTTGTAGAAATTAAATGCAATAACCTATGTAAGTCACACAACGTAGTTCACAGTACACGGCAAGGGCTCAATCAAAAAAGGTACGTGTAACTATTATATTCTGCTTATGGGGGTTTTATATCAACCATATGGGCAAGAGCCAAGCCTGTGAGTCTCTCATTTGTTTGATCCATGGATCACAGACAAAACTCTCTGCCTGTGTGTCCATCCTGAACAGAATTAAATATACTCCCCAAAGAGAGGTAAAGAACTCTATTTTGATGGCATTAGTACAGAAAGTTGTATGAAATGCAGAATGTATGGTTGATCACAGCTATTCACTACTTTCAGGTATTGTCCGGTGTTAAATGCTTAACAAAGGATCTAGCACAAGTATTAGTTTTATTGTTATTACTATTAGTGAATATACCAGTATAAAACATTGTCGCTTACACTAAGAGATCTAGCCCACAAAAACCTGGAGGAGACCCTTGAGGCCAACCAGTGGATTTTTCCAAACCACACTTTAAGAACCACGGGGCAGACCACCATGATGGAGGTTTTGTGTCAAATAGGGCTTTCCCCCATAGCTCTATTTTCCCTCACATCTGCCTCCTCTACTAACTGAAAAATGTTATTTCAGCCCGAGGAAATGGATATGCTAGGTGGTGTCACATACTGTCATGCCACAGAATATTAAGTTCATACTGTCAATTACAATAGTACTCACAGGGGGGAAATAAAATAATCCATGTCACCAAATCTTCAACCTGATCACAGTTCTTCCAAAATTCCTACTTATCAATGATTGACCTTAAACATCATGCTTCTCATAATAAAGGATTTACTAAATTATTCAAGGAAATTTAGAGCTACTTTGTAAAGAATAATTGGGAGGGGGCAAAAAGTAATATAGTTCCCAAGATGTTTGAAAAAGCAATGTCTTAGCATAAGTATCTAAGGGTAAGAGACAGCCCCTCTCCCTTGAACACACACCAACCTAAGATTCAAGTTAACACTGTCTCAGCTACTAACACTGTAGGGGCAATTTGTTCTAAGTTCTGCCAATGGATCAATTAATTCCTAAACACTTTGATTGTCCAGCAGCAGTTTGAAATTATTTAAGCCTCCCTAAAAGGTTACCTTATAGCTCATTTTAGGGAGAATACTCAAGACAAGGGTTTGTGCTTTAAATAATGACATTCCAGTCACATTCAGATTTACCATTAACTGAATGATTCCATTAGTTCACATCTGCCTCAAAAAGGGGGTGGGGGGGTGTCTCCAAAAAAGCACATGTTTCTCCATTAATGAATTTTGGCACAATAACTTTTATGTCTATCACCTGGGGGAGAGGATTACTTCATGTTGAGGAAACCGAGTATAACTTTATGGGTGATACAGCACTGCCCAGAGAAGGCTAAAGCTTTCTGCCAAGGAGGAAACAGTGAAGTAACCAGGACCTGCCAAGAACACATGTGAAAGAGTTAATGAGAAATGCCTGTGCGTGTCTTTCCTGGTTCAAGGAAAAGGGCTAAATAATAAAACTGAACCAATTAGAACACATGAACAATATCAAACGCCTCCAGTGGTGCTCGTCAAGTTTACAGAGTTTTACTGGTCTGGTGAAGTCCCACTCACTTCCAAATGGTCCAGCAGCACAATTTGCTCTATAAAACTCATTTAATTGTTGCTCACAATCATATTTTGAGTCCTTTTTATGAAAAAATATGGGAAATTTACATAGGAAACTGAGACTGTGCCCTCTCTAGTTCTCAAGATGTGGCTCAAAAATATAAAACTGCTTGCCTAAAAATCTGGGCCTTGGGCTTTGGAAATTTTAACAAATTAGAATGAAAAATTGACTTTGGGTTGTGGTTTTAATAATGGCAGCCCTGCAGAAGCGTTTCAGGGCTAAGAAAAGTCAGATCTTTTTTATAAGAAGACGTGACATATTCTGAAGAAAGCTACAGATTCTACATTGAGTGTGACACATTTGCTCTAAGAGTTCAACTTAAAAAAAATTACTTGTCCCATGATTTTAGATCAACAGAACACTAAGACAACATAAAAAAGTTGAGAACAAGACACAGAGAGCCCATAAAAAGAGATAAATCATAAAGTTACCTCTATATCCTGGATAATCTTTGGGTATAATGACCTATAAAATGAATTGGGAGGGCCATCTGTGGGTCTGTTTTTAAACAGGTACTGATCCCTGGCAAATAAAAACAAACAGATGTTACATTTTTGCACATAAGAGGGTGAATTTTATTTAAACCTGGTGCTTACAAAGATATCGTATCATTCAAGTCTTTTGACATGCATTGAGCTTTAACAGTTCAAAAGCAGGATTTCTGAGTCTGAATGTGTCAACACAAGTTTATTTCGATTGACAGCTCTCTAACATGTTCCTGCACTTTTAGTTTCTGAATACCCAACGCACAATAATCTAGCCTTTCAGTCTATAGTTTAACAAAAAAAGTGCTAATGTCGCTTTGTGAGAAATCTAACTTGGTCCACACCAAACTTCCTCCCATAAAGAAAGAAAACAGAGCCTGACCCTCGCTCACACCACTGCCACCCGTCCTGCATCTGTAGCTCTCTCTCTGTGCTCACTAGGCCAGGCTCCTGATGAGTACGAGGCAACAGAGCTGTGTTTCAGTTAATGAGTTTCCTCTAAAAAAAAATACAACCGCCTGCTGTGCTTCCCATTATCTTTCGTCTGGAACAATAACCAACAGCATGATGGCATTGTTCAATTTTCTCATGTTTTCTTTTTTCTTATCTATCTCTTGGTAATGGTATTATCACTTAAGGAAAATGTGAAAGGAAAAACATACATACAAGCTTTGAAAAGCCAAATCACTCAAACAATACAAACTTCCTAACAGTTAATAAATACAAAGAAAATGTACATCTCAGAAGGAAAAATTCTAACAGCTTTAACTCCCCCACCCAACTCCTGACCATTCGTCTTTAAAATAGGCCAATGCATTTGGCAAGTATAACTGCTTTCTTGAGTCATCAAAGTGACCCCAGTACTCACCACCCTCTTCTTTCGGAAAGTCCCTTCCACAGAGGGTCAGTGCGCACCATTCGCTCAATCAGCTTCTTCCACAGCATTCCTTCGGAGATCACGCGCTGCCATTCTTTACAGACCAGCTCTGCCGCACACAGAGACCTGGCATCCAGGTAGGAAAGAATGTTTTCTGCTATGTGATCTAAGCCTTGCTCTACAAAACAGAAAAGGCAATGAAGAGATGGGAAGGGAAATGGAAATGGACCATCCTTCCGTAAGGATGAGAGGAATAAAAAAACCCTGAACCAGGTCACACGCTTGAGGAACATCAGTAGTTCTGCAGATACACATGTGCACACAAACATACACACTTCTTTTTGGTCTGACTTTTTTACGATAAAGCAATTCAGGGCAACCTTTACTAGGTGTGAAAGCTGAACCTGGACAATTCTCTGTCAGATAATATGACAAAATACTTGGACATAACTGAAATTTTAAAATCACTATGGGATGATGACTCTCCAAACTTTACAGATGAGGCACAGAGAGGTCAAGCACTCAAGGTTTCACAACCACACAGTAGAACCAAGACTGGAACTCTGAGCTCTTTCTCCAAAGCTTGTGTTCTTGCCCCTCTGATTTATTCTCTTGTACCTACCATACTATTAATCCACAATTTATGTAAAGCCCTTGGAGCTAAGGAGACAAAAAGGTAAAATGCTGACAGCTTAAGAAGCTTAAAGTCGGTTGAACTTAGATGTATTTTTGTCAATAATTTCTTCATCTCCTTCTGGTGGAGGTAAAATTCTCAAAAGAGCCACATGTCTACAAATTCTAGAATCTGAAGAGGTTTATTCCATACAATGCAAGGGTCCTCTTAAAGGCAACCAAGAAGAGTGGGTGTTCCACACCAGATCTGCATGATGGGCAAACATAGTAAGTCTTTACCTCAAGTTGGTGGGCGACCATATTAAATGGTCAGAACCAAGGACAGCACCCAGAAGTCTACCTATTTCCCTCCAGGCTGTCCTTGGCCCAGTTGTTAAACTCTCACAAGGTACCCACACTGAGACATTGGATGTACTACTGTCTAGTCCACATCTCTCTATTTAATCTTCAGGGATATTTGGAGAAACTCTGCCCCATAACGACACTAACACCTCTACATCATTTTTCTGCACTATTAGTCTGGTAAAACCTTATCCAAAAAGGAAATAGGTGACTTTGGTATGGTTACCCTGTGTTCCCTTGCTGATGCTTATCACATAAAGTTGGGATTGCATTTTTTGTTTACAAGTTGGCACTAGCTGTTTTGTGTCCCTTTTTTAACATATATAACAACTAGAGGCAAGGTGCATGAGATTCATGAACTTGGGGGGTCGGGTGGGAGGGAGTCCCTCAGCCCAGCCTGCACCCTCTCATAGTCCCGGACCCCTCGGGGGATGTCCACCTGCCGGCTTAGGCCCGATGCCTCCAGGGATCGGGCCTAAGCCAGCAGTCAGACATCCCTCTCGAAGTCCGGGACCCCTTACTCCTTACCACCTGCCTGTAGCGGAGGCAGGAGAGGCTCCCGCCACCACCGCTATGCTCGCCAGCCATGAGCCCGGCTTCTGGCTGAGTGGTGCTCCCCCTGTGGGAGCGCACTAACCACCAGGGGGAAGCTCCTGCATTGAGCATCTGCACCCTGGTGATCAGTGCGCATCATAGCGACCAGTTGTTCTGCCATTCGGTTGATTTGCATACTACATAGGAAGGATACCAAGTTCATTTCAGAAATATTGTAAACACTTAAATCTCTAAATCCCACCTATCAGAGACAACAGCTTTTAACATTCTGTGTACATCCTTCTAGGTTTACACAAACCTACAGTCTTCTCAGGTGCTAATTAACATTTGATAATCCATTTAAGAATTCTGCTAGAGTATTACAGCAAATTTATCTGTCCATAGCCCCCAAATACACCTTCTCCAGTTCTTAAAACAAGGCACTCTGCACATCAATCACTTCAGAGTGCAACCATGCAGGATTACCAAACACAGCTGACAAGCTGGAAGGGCACAGCTCTGCCCAGGCGCTCTCCCGTGGTTCTCACTGTCCTACAATTCTGAGGGCCAAACTCCAGGCTCTGCCACTCTCCTGACGAGCAATGACGTATCTTTGGTCGGCTTGTTTATAGGAGCCCTGAGTTTCCTAAATATCTTCCTAGCTTTCTTGGACTACAATTTTTCTATCCTTTCGGTTTCAAACCCATTATTCTTATTCTTAGTGGGGGAGAAAAAAGGATAAGTGAAAATATGCTGTATTTTTACTACACAATCTACCCCAAGGAGACATACAGTCCCTTAGTTCTTCATACTGATGCTCCAAGTACTTAATTTTGTTAGTTTCAACTCTCCCAGGTTACTTAACCATTTTGGACAATTTTACATTATTCAGGGTTTTTGCCTTCTTGATACCATTCTCAAAGGTTCTGGCTACCTTTTTTGTGACTGTGTCCCTTTTTTCCATCTTTCTGACCACATCTATAATAATAAAAGGGTAATATGCTAACCAGATCGAACGTCCTTCCGGACGAAGCTGGGGCTGAGTGAAGCCTGGGTCCTGGGTGCCTGCCGGCGGTGGCCAGAGGGAAGCAGCCCGGGTCCCGGGCACTTGCTGGCAGCGGCCAGAATGAAGCCCGGGTCCCAGGTGCCGGAGGGAACCGGTGCTGGCAGCCGGGGGAAGGAAGGCTTACTCTTGCATGAATTTTCGTGCATCGGGCCTCTAGTTTGTTTATAATCAGGGACATAAACCCACGGGTAATCCATGGGCTTCTCCGTGTGTCTCTTCACTTACAGGACTAACAGTGTATTCATCAGAATCTCTTAGCCAGCTTTAACCATGTTTTCTTCTAGAATCTTGACCCATGGGCTAATAAACTTCAGTTGGGAAGGCTAATAAGAGGTTATTAAGGAGCCAGATACAGTACAGGTACTCAATAAGTGTCAGACGGTTATCCTTCTCTCGTCCCCAAGTCCCCAAAGGCTTATGAGGCTGATATTGTTGGTCAAGGAAGCTAAGCAGTGTTCCCTTCTTTGTTATTTTCTGAGAGAAAATACTACACATCCCCTCCAGCAAAGTGCTAAGCCCCCTCTAATACCCTGGCCATCCCAGCAGCCATGCAGACCCTGTCCCTTTCTGGTTCCAAGTCTATTCAGGTGAGTAAGGCGGTCCGCGTGCCGGCTAAAACATGCCTGGAGGTGTTAACTCAGCATTCTCTGCTACACTGTCTGCCTCTCCTTTGCCCGATCTTGCTGAGACTTCCTATCTCCCACCACCACCCCCTTTCCGAGGCAACAACACATTCGGGCCCCAGAGAATAAGGCCAGAGCGCTGCGCTCACAAAGCTGAAGAAGTGCTGCTGTGGCTAATTATAGGCACCAGATGAAGGTCTGGAAAAATTTCAACAATAAATTAAAACAATTAAAAGGCACAAATTTCAAAGCTCAATATATAAATAACACTGTATCAAAATGAAACTCAAATGTGTAATGTCAGTTCAATGCCCTTGACTACAGCCAGTTCTAACACAGCTGCTTAGATCATACAATTACAGAAACTTTTATTATTTTAGAAACACATTTCAAAGAACAGCTGCAAAGAAGCTTGGTCCCCACCCACCCCTGCTGTCCCTTCCCCCTTCCCAATCACAGTTCTTCATCCTTGTGAAATCTGAAGTTACAAACCAAAACAAAAACAACAATGCAACTGCTAATAGCAGTCCGTCACTGGGAGCCTTTAACCTGGAATATAGTGACCTAAGGATCCAGGCAGAAATGAAGAGAAATTATGCTCAGGTCACAAAGTCCAACATTCTGTTGTTTCAACCAAGTGCCACACACACCTACCTATATGATGTCAGGATGAATCAATACGGAAATTAGTGGGTGAATAATTAAAACTTCCTGGCAATAAATCTTATTACCGGAGAAGCAGGTGTTTCCTGTCTCTGAACTTTTTCTATTTTTTTCAAGCTGCCATCCTCAGAATACCCACCAGATGCCAGGCATATTATATACATTCTTTCATCTTCATAATATCCCATAAAGTATTATTGTTATTATTATTACTAGAGGCCCGGTGCATGATCGGGGCAGGGGAGGGACCGCGGGAGGACTCCAGGGCATGTCCGGCCCATCTCGCCCAGTCCCGATCACCGGACCCCAGCAGCAAGCTAACCTACCGGTCTGAGCGTCTGCCCCCTGGTGGTCAGTGTGCGTCACAGCGACTGGTCAAACGAATGGTCGGACACTTAGCATATTAGGCTTTTACTATACAGGAGGATTATTCCCACACAGATAAGGAAACTGAGGTTCTGACAAGTGGGCTCACACACCTATTAAGTGATTCTCAAGCCAATGACCATAGTTGTCTCACTGGGCTGGGCTGGGTCTCTGGCCCTGCATCCAGCCCAAAGCCTTAGCTTCCCTCTGGTTCTCCCACATCCCCAGAGACCTTTGATCTAGTCTCTGTCACACTTCCAGTCCACACTGATTTAGCATCCTTACTTGGGGATAAAACAAATGAACAAACCACAGCCAAGAAGTGAAATGTTTCAAAAGTCTTAATTGCTTAGACACCTCACCAAAGGGATCACCAATGCTTATCATCCTTTAAGTACAATCTGCCTCTACTTCAAACGGTATAAAATTCCCCTTTAACAACAGTTCTTACAAACCACAAACTTAGCCTGCAGAAATTGACATTGCAGACTAAACATTTACCATGATTTTTAGAAAAGCATATCATAATTATCACTTTTTCCACTGAACCAAAGGAGCCAGAGACCACAAACATTTTTCCGTTTTCTCTATACTAACAGGTATGCTAGTCACATAAGCATCAAAAAGTTAAAATGATAGACAATTTTTACAGAATTCTGACGATCAAAAGAAGTCTTAAGTTGACTGTCAATTTCAGCAGAGTAAAAATTAAAACTCAAAATCATCTACAGTAAAAGTTAAACACCAAAGTAGAATAATGATAAGTTGCTCCACACATTATTAAATCCAAGTATGAACATACACGTGGACCTGTTTCTCCCCCAATGCTCTTAAGTTTGGGTCTGTGTTAAGGAACTAATGCCAGGTTTAATTAAAGTCTACTAGACACTAACTAACACAATCTACTGGGCCAGCTTGTCCCCAGCTATTAGAGTCCCACATATGATATATACTGACATACGTATATATGTTCAGATCAAATCCTGTTAAAACGAAAACAAATAGTATTTTAACAAAAATATTTCCATGTCCTAGCCAATGGTCCATTCATTTCATGTAATATTCAATACCACAAAATTCCACTTTAACAGAAATATGGACAATGCCTTAAAATGCACTGTAATGAAAACTAGATCGTGTGCAATTATACTAACCATAGTTATATACATAACACATGTTCATCTGTTCTGTCTCTTCTCCAAGACTGTACACTCCTCAAGGAAAGGAGCTGCCTCTGAACTACACTCTACAAGTCAGGAGAACAACAGTGCCACCTCGTGGATATTCTGTAAACATGTTTGAGAAGTAAATTACAGGGCAAAAGAAAATAAGACCCAACCAGTAGAAAGCAAACAAAAAATAATCAATAAACAGATTTGCTTAAGAAAAATGGAGGCATAGCTTCACTTAGCTGAAAGCACTTCTGAGGAATAAGCACAATCACCAACTTTAGAGTCAACCTGACTTTTCTTGCTGTGAGCAGCAGCCTGCGTCAGTAGGAAGGCTTGGACGACGGAGGTTCTGAGATCTGGCACTGCCTATACAGAGACCTGTGTCACAGGTCCACTCATCTTACCTAAACCCGCCTGTAATACTCAATTCCCTCCGTCTCATACAATTCAAGGCTTACCTTTTTCTTTCTCTCCATAATGAACAATAAGTATTACTGAATTGTGCTGTATTCTATACTTTAGGCCAATTTAAGGAAGTTTCCGAAGTAATCTCAGCTATAAATTATTTCAGCCTTTGCACTAACTTTGGGACCAACCTGCACACTCACCGCAATGACCAAGATGTAAGTAAGATCCTGGGCATTTCACCCATTTTCTCTGATCCTTGGCTTCCTAGTCTACACAATGAGAAAGGGGACTAAGTGATGGCTAGGATTCCTTTCTACTATTAAGTATTACAATTCTAGAAAGAGAGGGATCATATTTTGCTTTTCAGAAATACTAATGAATGAAATGGGGCAAACAGTGCTATATTTCAGCATAAAAACAAGAGTCAAAATTCTGTAAGCTCACTCCCCTTACCCTTAAACACACCCACTGTATAAGCTTTGGGAGAGGGATTAGAAATCAGAAGCTGGCCTACCAACATGCAGCCCCAGGTGTCAGGTCTGAGACCTGAGTCCAGGTCCTGTTTGCTGGGACAATTCCTGGAACATGGAGTCCGGATGCACTGCACACCACAGACAGGCTAAGCAAGGAGCTGCCCCTTGAGGGGCCATCCGGAAGCTCTGACAGGGCAGAAGTGGTGGCAATGGCATTGGCTAACCCTGGCTGTTTCTAGGCCTGCCCTGGCATGGCAGTTGTAACTTCCAGACTACAATGACCATGGCAGAGAAAACGCTCTGGCCAGCATTCTCTTCGGGAATGAAATATTTCTATCATACCTAGCCAGACATCAATTTAAAGATGAAGATGAAGATGATGAAGAGAGAAGGAGATGGAGAGAGAAAAAGAAGTAGAAACGAATGAATGAGAAATAGAAAATCAAAGGGGGATAAATAGGCAGAGAGCGATTTTCAGAGCATTGAAACTGTTTTGTATGATACTATAATGGTAGATACAAGGCAGTAAACATTTATCAAAACCCACCCAATTAAAACACCAAGAGTAAATCCTAACGTAAAGTATGGACTGTGGGTGACAATGATGTGCTAGTGTAGGTCCCTGTATTGTAACAAATGTACTACTATGGCACGGGATGGCATGGGATGCTGACAGTGGTGAAGGTTGTGTGTGTGTGTGTGTGTGTGTGTGTGTGTGCGCGCGCGCGGGGGTGGGGGTGGGGATGCGGGTTGAAGATACAAGAACTGTCTGGACCTGAAACTATCCTAAAAAGTAGTCTATTTCTGGAGGCCCTCAGTAGACTGAGCTGCAGATGGGGTAAGCACCTCCTGCTTCAGCGAGATCGTGTTTCTCCAGTATCACCTCAATGAACAGGGAGACCGGGTCTATACCCTGAAGAAGTTTGATCCTATGGGACAACAGACCTACTCAACCCATCCATCCTGCTCGGTTCTCCCCAGATGACAAATACTCTCGACATCAAATCACCATCAAGAAACATTTCAAGGTGCTGATGACCCAGCAACCGCGCCCCGTACTGTGAAGGTCCCTTAAATTTCCTGTCTCTCCTGCCACCTGTGACCCCTCTGAGACTTTCCAAAACCAAGCTTTTCAGTCTGTGAGCCTTGAAGCCTTCTTACCACCCTTGCTCTTTGGAATCGGTGTCATTACCTTTCATCACGCTTCTGTGAAGCAATCATGGCAGCACCCCCCTTAAAGGGAACAAGTTTGTCTGCTTTTCATATTTTGACTGCCACGTTATTAAAATTATTTGAAAGAGCTCTTACTAAAAAAAAAAAAAAAAAAAAAAAAAAAAAGAGTAGTCTATTTCTAAAAAATTCAAAGTAAACTTAACCGGAAGAGTGGGGGTAGGGAGCGTGCATGCAAGCAAGCAGGGTATTGAGGGAGGATGCAGAAATAAGTTTTGAGAAATGTAATGAAGACATGCTATCAGTTTTCCCAATATGTGTTTGCCATTCCCTAAGTGTTACTTTATTCGTTTATTTTTAATACTCACCCAAGGACATGCTTTTATTGATTTTAGAGAGAGGAAAAGGAAGGGAAGGGGGGGAAAGGGGGGGGGAGGGAGAGAGGGGGGGGGGGAGAGAGAGAGAGAGAGAGAGAGAGAGAGAGAGAGAGAGAGAGAGACCCCAATGTGAGAGAGAAACATCGATCAGCTGTCCACGCCTGGGATTGAACCTGCAACCTGAGTATGTGAGTACGTGCCCTGACTGGGAATGAAATCCAAGACCTTTCTGCGTCCTAGACAATGTTCAAACCAACTGAGCCACACTGGCCAGGGCCCTAAGTGTCACTTTAGATACCAATGAACATCCTAAACTTCCCAAACACAAAGAATATAGGACAAATTGTTCCTTTAAAAAAAATTTAGTTATAAAGACAAAATGAAGATTATATATAGACTAGAGGCCCGGTGCATGAAATTCATGCACGGGGGTCCCTCAGCCCGACCTGTAACCTCTCCAATCCGAGAGCCCTCAGGGCATGTCCTGCTGACGGCTTAGGCCCGCTCCCTGTGGTTCTCTGCTCTCTGCGGGGCTTGCCTGCTCCACACCATAGCGATGGGCAAGCAAGCCCTGCCGGGTGCTGCCTGCAGCTGCGCTTGTCTGCTCCCGGGTCACTGCGGCAACAGCCAAGCAGGCCCTGCTGGGTGCTGCCTGCAGGCCCACTTGCCTGTTGTGGGTCACCGGCAGCTACGGCCAAGCAGGCCCTGCTGTCTGCTGTCAAGCTGCGCCGCTGGACCCACCCCCAGGCCCACCCTGAGGTTGCCTGTCCAGCCCTGCCTGGCTCCCCGGGCCCCACAGCAGCTGCGGCCGCTGGGGTCTGGCACTGCCTCCCTCTTTGGCCCTTGAAGCAGCCTCGGCGGCTGCTGACCAGGCCCTCCCCCAGTGCAGGTGCATGGAGGCGGGTCCGGGCGCTGCTGCTGCCGCTGCTGCTCCAACCCGCAAACGCTGAGGGGTCTCCCCTCAGCGGCAACCGATCCGGCCGTTGAGAGGTGCAGGGGTTGGGACTCGTGAGTCCCGCCCCCTGCACCTCTCAACGGCCGGATAGGGCACCCTGAGTCCCGCCTCCCAGCCTCCCGCCGCCCAATCGTGGGCATAGCGGAGTGATGGTTATTTGCATATTATTCTATTATTAGATAGGACTACATCAAAATAAATATCACAGCATTAATCACTAAACAAGTTCAATGAAACATCATGTTGACCATGACCCACACCATTCGTCACAGAACTGCCTTCATTTCCTAGAGACGCTAAAGCTGAACTGGTCTTCAAACTGCCATACAGGAACACACAGCGGGTCCCAGAGGGCTGCCTCGCTCTGTCCTCTTCCACCCTCTCACAGGCACCTAGGCAGAGCTGCCCAGGCTCCTGGGCTGGGCACCCTTCCACTGCCCAGCTTTGGGGAAGACAGGTAGTTACCTGGTAATGCGGTAATGAAGTCCCGCTGCAACATGGGCTTCAGGTACGAGTTAATATGTCCATGCTGGTAATGACACATTCGGGAAATAAGGTGCTCCACAAATTCCACTTGATCTGATTCAGACCACTGGTCAAAATATTTAATACACAAGTCTTTTTCTTTTTGATAGTTTCCTTCCGATGGCCTCTTTCTGGAGACGATCACAGACGAGGTTCCATTACTTATCTATTTTAGAAATACACACAAAAAACATAATTAGTTTGACAAGAAAAAGAAATTTAATTGGTATTTCATTAGAAACATTTTTCACTCTGGGTATTTAATCTTAAAATGCCAGTTTTACCCTAAAGCCACTCAATCCTTTATTAATTCATTCAGAAAATAATTAAAACTGTATTCAGAGCCCATATCCTCTAATGAGTCTCAAAGGTAAATGCCAAAGTTACAGCCACTGCTAAAGCTTAATGGTGTCTTAAATCATCATTTTCTAATGCTTATTCCCAAACCATGCTGTTATCAGATAACTAATGTCAGAGATGACCATTTTAGGAAAACTGCTCAACTTGGCGAAGTGGCAACTGATTGACTATTAATAGTTTTACTTCCTCAAAGCTGAAAGTTAATGCTTGATTGGTCTCTGCCAAAGGTTCCTGCGCTTGGGCGTTCATCAGAGTAACAAAGGGCTTGTTAGCAGAGAGGTTCTGACTCCAGGTCTGCGGTGGAGCCCAAGCTTCTGCATTGCTAACAAGCTCCCAGTGATGCTGACGCTGAGGACCACACTTTGAAAACCACTGTCTATCCAACGGAGAAACATGAAACAACGGCATCTAAAAAGCTTCATTTTATTTATTTTGTTTTAATTTTTATTGTTCAAATTATTACATATGTCCCCCTTCCCCCCCCCCCTACCCCGGCCTTCACTACCCTATTGTCTGTGTCCATGGGTTATGCATATATGCATACAAGGTTAAAAAGCTTTGTTCTACCAAACAGTTTGGATCTCCATATTATTGCCAGGACTAAAAACTGCTGGCAAAACTTGAGACTTTCACTCCCTTTCTTTTGTTCAACCTACTCAGAAGGTGGCCCAAGGTAAACCCTGGAGGCCTGAATATAATTGGCCTTATATAATTTATATAGTAGGTTTATGGATATCCCATACTCCTACACTAACTGCATTTCTCATCAAATCTACACAGTCCTAGTATAAAACCAGTATTTTTAAAAAAATATTTTTATTGATTTCAGAGAAGAAGGGAGAGGGAGAAAGATAGAAACATCAATGATGGCTGCCTCCTGCATGCCCCCTACTGGGGATGGAGCCCGCAAACCGGGCATGTGCCCTTGACCAGAACTGAACCCTTCAGTCCGCAGGCCAACGCTCTACCCACTGAACCACCAAACCGGCTAGGGTGAAAAACGAGTATGTTTTTTAAAAATTGAAATTAAATACAATGCATCCGAACAATAGCATAAAAAAATCTAAATCCCTAGAAAGAAGCCACAACTGCTACTGATCTATGAGGCTCGGTAACTTCCCTGTTTAAAAACAAATAACCTCAACGCTTCTATCAGACATTGGCCAAGCTATCTGCCCATCACTCCTCTGGTGGCCGCCTTCATGTGTACTACCAGAAGGAATAACATGAGAACCTTGAAAACTGAAGAGCTGCATTACCAACATCCATCATGCCATTAGGAGCTTCTCTCAGAAGTCTTTCATAGAAAGAAGCAAGAGCTTTTGTTACAATTTGTTCCCTAAAAGAAAGTCCACTGATCCCATTCCAGAAAGACAACCTCTGTAAACTTCCAAAGGAGTCTCTGGCCTTCCTTGATAAAATCTTAGAAACCTTTTCTGTAATAAGAAAGTTCTTATGTCCACATTCAGAGGTATGAAGTCAGAAGGCATTTATCTCCCATCTCATTTATCTTAACCACCTCCTCATCTAGGAATGTTTTTCCGTTGTAAACTGGGTAAGGGATAGCTCACTGACACCAGGCACCACCAGAGGGCAGCATTAAACAGAAGTTTTTGATGTTGCTTTTGGTTAAGACATTAAGAACAAAAAAAATCAACACTCAAAAACGATCAAATGAAGTGAAAATTCTTCGCTGTGGTCAATATTGACTGGTATAAGGAGCATCTTTGATACTTTTAAGCATAAGGGTGTTCACCATAATGTTTATAATACAGAAAAATTAGAACTGCCCAATTACAGGCAACAGGTTTAAGCAAATTATAATACATCTACATAAAGTGCTGTAAGGTAGCCATTAAAATTAAGTTTATAAAGTAAGATTTTAATAACAAGAGAACACTTTTATAAATAATATTAAGGAACAAAAGATGAGATGCAGAATTTTATATAGCATAATCACAATAATTTATGTGAAGGGGAACACACCAGGGCAGAGTTAAGAATATTTCGAATATGTTAAAAGTGCCTAATCTTGAGAAAGAAAGCTATATATGTTTTCTTTCCCCTCCTTTACTATATTTTTTTCATAATAACTTGCCAAATAATTGCTTTCACAACAGGTTAAATATAAGGATGGTAATGAAATGCATTTACATACTGCTTTATACTTTACAAAATTCTTCCATACCCGTTATCTCATTTGATAAGCAAACGGGTTATTATTTCATTTATAGAAAGGCTCCCAACCATCTACCCTCCCTAGCATTGGTATACCATTAACTAGTTGACTAAAAGACAGATAAACGAAAAACTGAAAGCCAGTGTTAACACTGAATTGCAAAGTCAATAATAAGTGAAGATAATCCTATTGCAGACACAGATGTGAAGGAGGAAACAGAAGGCAGTCTGCACACAGTTCCCCAAACAGCAGCCAGACTCCTAACACCTGCGGGCCCAGAAAGAGCTTCCTGGCATTGTTTTATTTTGTTTCATTTCATCTTCAATGTGTTGGGGGTACTTCACTCATCCTAACTAATCTACCCTTTTGTTTCAAATCAAATGAACCCTGAGAATTTTGTAAACATTATTCTCTTCAGATTTAGATTTGTTGTGCCTTTGTGTCCTCATGAAGGGAAAAATGATTTGTACCATAATGACTGATGAAATCATCAAATCATGAAACTTTACATGCCCCGCCCCCTTTACCCCAACACAAAAAACTATGGGGATTGAGAGGAAAAATGGCAAACTATGATAGAGCCAGGAGAGAAGGAAACAGAGTTTAAAAGGAAAGGGCAAACCAACAAGAAATGAGGAAGAAGGATGGACTAGGGAGAAACAGGCATCACTGCATATAAATTGGTGTGTGGTATGGTGCCATTCTGGTGACAAAAAATACCACCACTTGTCCACCTTTGACTTAGACAGTGGACATAGAACATTGTAGGCTACAGTCACTTCAGAATCTTTGTGAAAATTCCAAAATCTTTACTATTCATAATGACACTTCCCTAAGGATCAGAAGATAAATTAGGGTGAGTTCTGAAACTAGTAAAATTACATGCAACAAACACAAAACTGCTTGGCTCTTGTTTTCATGAGGTCATGAGCTGAGGGGGGCATCTTGTCTAGAGTAAGTCAACTGCTCTCTTATCTGTGCGCAGTCATTCCTACCTGCCAAAGAGTATTTTTCTTGGGGGACTCATCTTCATTTTGATCCTCCATAACTGAAGTGTTCTAAGGGGGGAAAAACAGAGTATTTGAATTATGCCAAGTTTTGCAAATCCTAAATAACTACACCAAAATATAACTTTGAAAACCCAAACTAGAGTGTACCAACACAAACCCAAGAGCTAGTGTGGCTTGTGGCTAATGTACTATTTTGGGCCAACGGGGCTGTGCTCATCTTTCCTAAATCAATGCAGAAAAGTAAGCATGAAGTCTTCCTTAGATGAAGGAGGGCCGACGGAGAAGACAGGCTGACTTATGGCAGTGGCTGAAGCTCCACCTCCGTCATCACTGTTATTCTTTACTGGCGGCTAGAAGCCCCAGAGTCCCACTCAGTTCCTGATGGCTGCACAAAACATTCACTAGAATGTCTGCTATTCACTAACCCACCCCAACAGGAGCAATTAGAACTGACAAAGCCCTGGAGGTGCTCCCCCAGCCCCCAGCCTTTCTCTTTCCTCCCCTGATGGCCTTGTTTTTCTGGAATGGCTTTGCAATCTCCCCTAGCAAGCATGGTGGGTGCCCCAACCTTTTCCCTGAAGGGAGGATGCAGCGAGCCAGTAACAATCTGGCTTGCCTTAGGAATGCATTAGCTTTTGATTTTGTTTTTTCTGCACAAAGAGGCACTGTGTAATTATTCCTTCTGGTGACCTAGTCGCTCAATAGATGCCCATTAACTGGAGATTATCCATGATTGGATTTTCCTTTTGAAGCTCCTATCTAATAGCTAAATGGAAACTTAATGAGATGGGGAAATGGGAGAGTTGTGCTCAGAAAGGAGTAACAACTCATTTATAGGTGCAACCCTCTAAGACCCCTTTCAAAACCTAAAATTAGAAGATTGGGGTATAACATTTAAACTACAATATCTGCACCATCATATTATTCAAAGGGATCCTATAGATCTGTTTAAGTTATCAATATTTATAGGATCCTGTTTACTACTGCCTTTAGGGGAGAAACCTATAGCTGAGATTTTTCCCTCTATGTTCAAGTTGTAAAATGTTTGGACCCATACAGTATTTCCAAACTTGCCCAGTGCAAGGAATGGCAGAGTCCGCACTGAAAACTGGTGCTCTGCTCTGCAGGCCACACAGCTGGTTCTGGGCAGGAATGGAGTTCAAGATCAAGAGAAGGCCAAAGGCTTTGAAAACCAGAGAGAAAGTAGATCTGGTCCCTCACTCCGTGTGTGTGTGTGTGTGTGTGTGTGTGTGTGTGTGTGTGTGTGTGTGTGTGTGTGTGAGAGAGAGAGAGAGAGAGAGAGAGAGAGAGAGAGAGAGAGAGAGAGAGAGAGAGAGAAAATGGGAGGGGGAGATCCTGAGCAAGTTGTGTTAGCCATGGACAAACACCACAGAGTTGTTGTGGGGGCTGAGGATACCCAGCACAGAGCTGGTATGTTGAACAGGTATTAAATCTGGTCATGCCCTGCTCTGAAGATGCTACTTTCCCCCAAGTGGTACCTTCTAATGCTTTTCTAACCTCACACTAGGACAGATGGCTGTCAATAGAGAAAACCCACTACTTCCTCAATAAGTACTTACTAGTATAAGCCCAAAGCAACAAGGTCTGCAGTGGGGGCGGGGGCAGGAGAGCAGGGCTCCATATGTGAAACCAACCATGAGCTAGTGAGGAAGGCAGTGTGTCCAAGTGTCCAAAACGGGTCTAGAGCGGTGGCAGCAAGAAATGATCCTGAATGAGAAGGTGGTGGAGACTAGGGTAACAGATGTAGTATTTCTCTCTCCATGTAATTTTCCTTTTACTGCTAGCTTGAAGGATCCAGAGATTAATGAAGCTGGCAGGTTTCATTATGGAAATGAATAAAGAGGGACGGTGACTCAGTACATCAGCTCCTCAGCCTGACTGGTAGTTACAATGCCATCCTTGCAATGTCACAATGTCCTGGGTTCTAAGAGAGTGGCCTGAAGAAAGAATGGCTAGACACATGAAGAGCTGAGCATGTGAAGTGGAAGAAGTGTGAGAAGGTCCTGCCCCCATGTCGCCAGGCACCCCAAGAAATTTACAAGATATATGTATACATGTATAATGTTTTCAACTAAAAACTTCTGAAATAGGAGCCTGAATAAGCCAGAGCAATTCTAACCTAAGCCACCTTAATAATTTCCTCAGGGAGAAAACAAAAAAAGTCAGAAGTCCCTATAGACTACACAAGAAACAACTGTTTTTGCCGTAAGAAAATTTAGTTCTTCCTCTCATTCATTCCAAAAAAGATTAATGGTTTTTATTTATATAGTGGAGAAGGAAACAACCCCTCTGTTAAGAAAAACTGCAACTATTTTCGTAAGACTTGATAAAAGTGGATAAATATATACAATTTTTTAAAAAATTGTCACCCAAGGATATTTTTTCCATTGATTTCTAGATAGAGGGGGAGGGAGTGAGGAAGGGGAAAGAGAGAAACATCCATGTGAGAGACATCGATAGGTTGCCTCCTGCATGTGCCCTGACCAGGGCTGGGGAACCTGCAACCAAGGTGTGGGTCCATGACCGGTAATCGAGCCTAAAAGCCTTCGTGCCGGAGGCCAACACTCTAACCATTGAGCCAAACCGGCCAGGGCAAAAGATATACAATGTAATAAAGTTGTATTTAATAAAGCCCTGTGGGGGCTGGAAGAGTTCCTTCATCATATCTATCTTTCAGCTTCTCTTACAGAGCCTTCAGGAGAAGATGCCACAGGGAAATGCTGCTCTCAAGTGACACTGATCAGAGCATCATCTCCACACAGAACTCCGGGTGACACAAGAGATGCTCAGAGGAAAAAAAGGTCTAATTACAATTAGGAAATGCCATGTACTTATGTGCATGCCCCTCTCCCATGCCCCCCAATACACTTCATTAAGATACTAAAGGTTCTGGAAGTCTCAGTTTAAAAATCAGCTCCAGTTAGTTGAACCTAGCTTTCCTGAGTGTTGGCTATGGACCCTCCTTTTATAATAATACTAGAAGCCCGGTGCATGAAAATTCATGCATTGGAGGGGGGGGTCCCTCAGCCCGGCCTGACTTCTCTCACAGTCCGGGAACCCTCAGGGGCGGGAGGTGTCCCGGCAATCAGAGGAAGGCGACGCCCCATCACAACTCTGCTGCTGCCACTGCTGGCAGCGCAAGCCTCAGCCGGCCCTGGTTACCTGAGCCTCGGGCGGCCCTGGGCAGCTGGGCAGCCGCCATCCAAGGCTTGCCTGCACCTCGGGCCGGCCCTAGGCGGCTGGGGGGCTAAGGGGACTGGGGGACTCCGGACGCAGGTGCGCGGAGCGGCCGGGTGCCTGCCGTCCAGGCGGGGCTAAGGGGACTGGGCGCCACCATCTTTGAGGGCGTGGCAGTAAATTAGCATATTCCCTCTTTACTAGATAGGATCTCTTAATAATAGCTCAGCATATATTGGCCAACACTGGATAACAAATGTTGTCACCATTAGGGTGGGGGCAGGGTGGGTAGCTTCTTGTAGGTAGAAGCCAAGGATGCTGCTAAACATCCTACAGTGGCAATAGCAGGGCATAATTCCTTCCTCCTCCCACTTCACAGGACAAATACTTCTGGAAAACAAAAGAAAAGCCCACTTTTGGTAAATAAAATATATACCTTTTCTATCCCCATCATCTTTCCCAAATTGCTATTTGAGGTTGTGGGAATAAGGAGAAGTGGCAAAAATAAAAAATCCCCTTAGAGAAGCCACACTTTTTAAAATCCCTTTGGCATTTATTCCTTACAGGTATAACTGACAAAAGGTCACAGGTCAAGAGGTAAGAGAAAACAATAAACTTCCCATGCAAAAAAGAAGGTGGTTTCCTACATCCAAATTCTCACATGGAGCCATGAGGTAAGCCAATCTGAGAGCTGACATCCTCTTTAAATCTCCAACACTTCTGGGAAAGGAAAGTTCTTTGAAAAACCAACCTGGCTTATTCACTTCCTACCCATCTCATCATCACGTCTTTCCTCCTGCATCTCTACCAAGAAGCATCACATGTAAATAAAAATGCAGCCCTTCCTATTCTGACACTACTACCGATGAAAGGTACAGTCTAGGAGGAAGCAGCTAGACTCTAAGGCAGATCAACCTTAGTACTACTGACACTGGCACCAGATCATTCTTTGTTGTGTGGGGGCTCTCATATGCACTGTAGGATGTTTAGCAGCATCCCTGGCTTCTACCTACAAAAAGCTAGCCACCCTGCCCCTACCCTAATGGTGACAACCAAAAATGTCTCCAGTTGACAAATGTCAGGGGAGGAGTGGGAGGGGGGTGGAACTTGCCCCTTCCCTTGAGAGCCACTGCTCTAAGGGTATCAGCTCCTCAACTTGCCTCCTTGGGAAGATATACTAAATCACCCCCATCTCACTCAGGACTGGCCTTTCTCTCTCTCCAGGCTTCTCTGGCCTGTGACAGTATGCAATTTCTTCAAATACAGTCTGATCTCACCATGGCCAAGCAATGCACCGAGTACAGAGATATCTAAATTCTGGGCTAAAGTCCTGCTTGCCATTAAATTCATATTTGGGGAAATTTAATTCAGGAGTTCTTACTAGAGATCCATGGGCTTGGGGTGTGGGTGAGGGCTATAAATATCATGAAGTCATGAACAAAAGTTGGTGTGTTTACATGCCTCCAGAAAGACAATCCAGAACTTTCATTAGATTCTCAAAGGTGTTCCAAATGCAATAAGATAGCAAAGCATGTCTTTGACCAAATAGCGGACCTGAGTGGATAGAGCATAGGCATGTCTACTGCTGTTTTAAGTTCCCCAGGAAATCTATGTATATCTATTTTAAAATCACTACTATGGCCAGATGATGTGGTCCATATAGTGGCATCATCCTAAGTAAGGAATCTGCACTGGTACCATAACAACAGACTCCATCCAATGCATGATACTTAAGAACTACCAAATCCCACGAGAACTAATGCCTGTTCCTTCTCTTACAGAGCCTTCAGAAGATGCCAATGGGAAATGCTGCTCTCAAGCTACACTGATCAGAGGATCGTTTCCAAAGGAATTCCAGGTGACACAGAAATGTTCAGAGAAAAAAGGGTCCCAGGGTCTAATTAAGTTTGACAAATGCTGTGTGCAGGGTGAGTGGTCTCCCCACCCCTGACCAAGCCCCACCCCCACCCTCACCCCATTTATAATATACTTCTCACTAAGACAGCAAAGGCTCTCTAACATCTCATAATTAAAGTCAGGTTAAGTTGGCTGAGCCTAGCTTTCCCAAGTTTGTTGGATATGGACACCCCCCTCTTATAATATCTCAGCTCAGCACATATTGGCAAACACTGGACTAGGGCAGCACCATGGTAGAATTCCTTCCTCCTCCCACTTAACCAGACAAATAAATACTCTGGGAGACAAAGGAAATGCCCATTTTGGGTAAATACCAGCTATCTCTTTCCTATTCCCCATCATCCTTCCCGGGCTGCTATGTGGGTTAGTGTGCATGTAGGCAGAACAGCTCTAAGCAGTGATCTATCTCTGCCAGTAGGTGCCACCAACTAACACAGACTACATTTCATTTAGAAAATTATGTACTTGAAGAGCTAGGTAAGAGGAATACATTTCCTACTTTTACAGTGCTACAAAGTCTGTATTTTGAGTTTCATGATGAGAAATGCATATAAATGTAAAATTTTTCATACACAAAGCTTCTTTACTCTTGAGAGGAAGCAGAAAGAAACCTACAAAGGATCTGGAAGCCATTGAGGCATTCTGCCATTTTCCCATGTGTTTAAATTTGGGGATTTAAGACATTAAGGATGGCAGATACATAATAAAAAATGCTATTAGCTAACTCTGTTGAGTATCTGTACTAGGCTTGTTTAATACATTGTCTTTAATCTTCAGAAAATATATATAAGTAAATATTCCAAATTTACAGAAGAAACAGGATCAGAGAAGTAAGTAACTAGTTAAGAGTCACACAGTTAGTAAATGAGAGACATGACACTCAAGATCTAGGTTGGTTCAACTCAGAACTCACTGTACTTTCCATATAGAAAAATACATCTAGGTGTTTTCCAACTCGTGGCTATAGCCTACGAAATCAATTTAGTAGGCGGCAACCAACATTTTTAAATAAAATGAAATTGAATCTGGGCATTCCCCTGCCCACAAAGATAAGCATAAGACAAATCACACCAAAAGGCTAAAAAGAATGAGCAAAAATATAACGGGAAAATTCAAAGTAAAAGGAAAGCAGTCATCATTGCAAGGAGAACCTTATTCAAGTCAAACCATTGAATAAAGAACCTAAAAAGTGAGTTAGAATCACTAGAAGGCAAAATGTATAAAAAGGATAATGTGTGCTTTTATGTACTGAATAAAACACCACACAGTATATCAAGGAAAAAAAATTTTTAACATCTTTTCATATTTGACTAATCAAGTAGACCAAACCATCTGATTTTCCATGGACCGTTTTTTAAAAAACTGATAGAGCATCCTAGGACATGGAGGAAAACCTCAAATATAATTAGAAGTCAGGTAGAGATTATTATATATTTAAGATCAGGTGAAGCAGAAAAGTCTAAATCCAGTTTGACAATTACAACTTGCCATAACTGCCAAAGATAAGTACATAGAATAATGACTAGCAGAGGCAAAGCAAACACCTTTGTTTTGTTCTTATTAATTCCACCAAGGCCCCTAATCTAGCCTAAAATTCTTTCCCCTTACAACTAAACCTTACCAACACATTGCTGAGACAAATGAGATCACTGGAAAGCCAAAGCATTCATTTGGAAAAAGAAGGGACAAGCTTAGACAAAAAAAGCAGCCCCTAGCTCTAATACTAATCTTGCAACTCAAGAAGGAAGAAAGCTATGAATGCATCTATGTACACCTGACTTTTTAATACAATAACTCTGGCTACCACTAAACTTCATCAGAAATCTTCTCTTCTCCTCCCTCCACACTAATACTATTATAGGGGAGAAAAACAGTTTTCTTTCTACAATGTAATAAAAATAAAAAATTATTACATTTAAATCCATTATAAAAAATCATGTAGCAGCAAGATAATTAAGAGGACTTCGGTAACTATTTCCTTAATTTTCCTAAGGACAGTACATAGATGCTATCATGCTAGTTCTGTATGAGAGAAGTGATCTTATTGTACACAATGTATGCCTTAGTGCATCATGGCATTCTGCTTTTATTGAATCTGATCAAAAAGAGTTACTCCAAACTGAATTAAATATGCTCCAGCAAGCATTCAATGTTATTTTTAAACTAGAAGCCTGGTGCACAAATTTGTGCACATTGAAAGGAAATTAATTAGAAGAAATATTTTAATACCATATTTGCCCTTTTTCTATAATAGAAGTGTCAACCAAATTCATGATCGACAATGACAAATCGAAAAACATGTGTGCAATTGGCACCAGTGAGAGCTTTATATATATTTAGATAAACTTGCTTAATTAGATAAACCTGCTTTCTAATTTAGCTAAACTTTCCCAGCCCAGAGAAGCACCCCAACTTCTCTTTCAGGTAGATGTCAGCAACACAGCAGTAAATATCAACACGAAGCAGATTATTATTATAGATCACACAGGGAGAACAAAGGGTAAAATATTTAACTGCAGCCGTGTTTGATTATATTTTGTGCAGTGAGAAAACTTGAAGTCATTTTCAAGTCCCACCATTTCTTACTTCTTTTAAGTTGGGTCAAGTTTCTAAACTTTCTAAATCTCTGTTTTCTGGCTAATGAAAAGAATATAGGATTCTATTGAGTCTCTGATCTACCTACTCACTTCTGTGAGGATCATATGAGATGAGGCATGTGAAAACACTTGGCATGTGAAAACACTTCACAGACATTTGGTTAAAGTGTAAAATGTTTGCACCTGGCTATAAAGCAAGTTGGGTTCCTGGGCTGAAGAAACTCCAAGGAAGCTAGTCACTAGGAAGAGAAAGCCAGGTGTTGCTACATGACATCATTACCCGGCGCCCACAGCCACCATTTCCGAGCTGGGCTGGCAGTGGGCCGCATTTTGTGCCATAGGGTCTTGGCAGCATTGGCTGCGATTTGGTGGGGTGTCGCTCCGGGGTGGTGGTGGGACCTGTGTCCCACTTGGGGGAAGCCAAGTGTTGCTTTGTCGGTGCCAGGTCCGCGGTCCTGTTTCTTTGTAAATGGCCAGTGCGTGTCATGGCAGCTCCTGCACTGAGTGTCTGCCCCGTGGTGGTCAGTCCACATCATAGCAGCCAGTCAGATGGTCGGAGGGACACTTAGCATATTAGCCTTTTATATATATACTAGAGGCCCATTGCATGACAATTCATGCACTGGAGGGGGGGGGGGGGGTCCCTCAGCCTGGCCTGCCCCCTCTCACAGTCTGGGAGTCCTCAGGGGCAAAAGGCGACCAGCGATCAGAGGAAGGTGACGCCCCCATCACACCTCTGCTGCTGCCACTGCAGGCAACACAAGCCTCAGCCGGCCCTCATTACCTGAACCTCAGGCCGGCCCTGGGCAGCTGGGCAGCCGCCATCTGAGGCTTACCTGTGCCTCGGCCGGCCCTGCTTGCCTGAACATCAGTCAGTGGGGGGTGCAGGAGGACCCGAGGCCCCCAGCAGGGCTGACAGGACTCTGGCGGCTAGCGTGCAAAGCAGCCGGCCCCACCCCTGCTGTGGGCACCACCATCTTGTGATGGTATGATGGTCAATTTGCATATTACCTCTCTCTAATATAGGATATATATATATATATATGTGTGTGTGTGTGTGTGTGTGTGTGTGTGTCTTGAATCATATATTCAAAACTTAAGAACAGAAATGTTCCAAAATTTGCAAAAAGAAAGGGGGGGGGGGAGGTTTAGCTCAAATAAATAATTAAATGTGTGTGTGTGTGTGTGTGTGTGTGTGTGTGTGTGTGTCCTACCTAATAATAGACAAATATGCAAATTGACCATACCTCCGACACACCCACAAGCCACGCCCACCATCCAATCAGAGCGAGCATGCAAATTAACCCAAACCAAGATGGCTACAGCCACAGAGAGCAAGGTTTCCTAGGTAACAGAGGAAGCCAAGCTTTCCACCTGCCCTTGCCAGGCCTAAGCCTCCACTGAAGCTACAAAGTTTCAATTATAGAAGGTAAACAAATTCAAACAAATGGCGGCCAAATGGAGCTTGAGAGAGCAGGCCAGGGTTGCGCCGCTGGCAACAGGGGAAGCAAAGCTTTCCACACACCCTAGCCGGGCCCACCCACTTAAGGTAACAAAGTTTCAATTATAACCCCAACACAAATGGCTGCCGGCCTCGGAGGGAGCCCCAGGCTTGGCTCCGCTCCAGGCTACAAAATTTCAATTGTAGAAGGAAAATAAATTCCAGATACCAGGGACTCCGCTTGTGTTGCCAGGGGGCGTGGCCGGCCTGCAAACCACCACAGACCCCTTGCTCAGGCCGCTCCATACCCCAAGGGAACCCCCACCTGATCCGGGACGCCCTTCAGGGCAAACCAGCTGGCCCCCACCCCTGTACCAGGCCTCTATCCTATCTAATAAAAGAGTAATATGCAGACTGATCATCACTGCAACACACAATATAGCTGCCCCCATGTGGTCAAAGATCCTGCCCCCATGCGGACACAAGATGGCCACCACAAGATGGCCAGCAGGAGAGGGCAGATGGGAGGCACCCAGCCTGCAAGGGAGGGAAGTTGAGAGGGACCAAGCCTACAAGGGAGGGCAGTTGGAGGTGATCAACCCTGCAGGAGAGGGCAGTTAAGGGTGACCAGGACGGCAGAGGAGGGAAGTTGGGGGCAAACAGGCTGGCAGCAGAGTGGTTAGGGGGTGATCAGGCTGGCAGGCAGAAGCGATTAGGGGCAATCAGGAAGGCAGGCAGGCAAGCAGTTGGGAACCAGCATCCTGGATTGTGAGAGGGATCCCATATTGGAGAGGGTACAGGCTGGGCTGAGGGACAACCCCCCTCCGTACACGAATTTCATGCACCGGGCCTCTAGTATAAATAAAAGGCTAATATGCATGTGTCCCCTCGGGAGTTCGACCAGGAGTTCAATTGCTCGCTATGACGTGCACTGACCACCAGGGGGCGGCACAGAAAGAAGGAAGGCCCTGGCCGGCAGCCAGAAGGCCCTGGTCAGCCCTCATCGCCAGCCAGGCCTAGGGACCCTACCTGTGCACGAATTTCATGCACCAGGCCTCTAGTTACAAAATAAATGAAAGTAAATTACAATGCCCAAGAATGATAACTTCAAATGAAAAATATAACAAGGCATTGACGAAAAGCAGGAAAATAATGTAAGAGAATAAAAATGAGATAAAGCAAAATGGGACAGAGATAAAGTAGTTGACATGGAAGACAAAGAAGATCCTATGTATAATTGGAGTTTCTAAACACACACACACACACACACTAAAAGAAACAGAAATGACATTTAGAATTATAATCCAAGTGGTTACCAAGGGTTGAATGAGAGGAAATGAGGAGTGACAACTAAAAAGGTTTCATTTTGGGGTAATGAAAATGCTCTAAATTGATTGCACTGATAGTTGCACAATTCTGTGAATACACTAAAAATCAATGAATTGTATTCTTCAAATGTCTAAATTGTATGATATGTAAATTATATCTCAATAAAGCTGTAATATCTTTAAAACCAGACTGTATGTAAAAAGGGTCTCCAGATACTAGGAAAAATTGGCTACAGCATTAAACTCCAAGAGATAGCCTAGGAAAATTAGATTTTAAAGATAAAGAAAAAACTTCTCACACTCTCCAGTTCCAAGTAATTTAAGAGAGAGAGAGAAAATGAGAATGAGAATGAGAATTGAGAATGAGAATGAGAATGAGTTAGACTGGCATCAAACTACTTGAAAACAACATTCAAAGCAAGGCATTAGTGGAGCAGCATGCTGCAAAAACTGTAGTAAAGAAGGTGTAAAGCAGTGATTTTTATGTCCAAAGGCAATAGAAAATAGTCTTTAATAAGTAACAGGGCAGGGAATTTTGTATCTATTGAGCCCTTCTTGAGTAACAAAGAGAAGACTTGGAAAACTTTAGCAAAAAATTTAATGGTACACATTTAAGATAATTATGGACTTAAGAATAAAGCAAAGATGAAAATGAGGGCAGAAGAATATTTCATACATTCTGATAAAGTACAAATAATGCAACTTAAAAATTGAAAGAAGGGATCAGAAAGAAATAAAAATAAGCTCTGATTATTGCATAGGAAATAGGTGACAAGTAAAGAATACCATTAAAGATAAACTTGTTAAGACATTAAATAAGAAACCAAGAATTAGAGGCATTTAAAAAATTAAGTAAAGGCTAATCAATAGAACAAAAATACAAACCTTCCTAATTTTCAAAAGAAATTTCAAAAATAAAAAGAGCAAAGAAAACACACCCTGAAAAGAGAGAAACCAAAGGATATGCAAAATGACATGGACTAAAAATATACTAATAGACTACTCCCAATAAGACAGATCAAGAGAACAAAAAATAAAGCTCAGAAGAATAAACATAATTAAGAAGGTAGGCAGATCTTAGAGATGTCAATCGGCAAGCATTAACAGAGACTAAACCTGCTTTTCACACACACATGAAAAATTTATTAAAACTGGTCAGGTGTTAGGTCACAAAGAACTAGTAACCTGCATAAAGAAGAAAAGTCAACTAATAATCGTCTGTGATCAAAAGATAATAAACTAGAAATAATTCCTATAAAAAGAATTAAAGTGTTCCTTCAAAATCAATGCTACGGAACAATTTATGAAGCTCTGGCTGAGTGTCCTCTGAAGATTTGCTACAACTTCCCTGTGAAACTGGTTGGTTTGATGCATGTTGTGGATTGGTTAGTTCTTGGATAAGTTTCTCTATTATTTTCTTCATAATTTGTTCTTCAGCAAGACAACTCAACATTATAAAAATGACAGTTCACCCTAATTTATAAATGTCACACATGCCCAACAATCGCACAAAAAGCTCCTTCTGGAAAAAGACAAGTTGATACTCAAGTTTACATGGAAAAAATAAACTTGTAAGACTACTCAGAAAACAAAAAACATGGAGAAAGAAAAGCTACAAGGGGAAATTAAGCCCTACAAGACATTAAAATGCACTGTAAGACACTCTAACTAAAAATGAGGTACTTTTATGGTATGTAAATACACAATTACTTCAACGTAGGGGTTGGGCAAGCCTTTTCTGTATTCAGAGGGTAAATATTTTAAGCTGTGAAAGCCTCCAGTTTCTGCCACAACTACTCAACTCTTCTGTTGTAGCACAAAAGCAGCCATAGACAATATGTAGATGAATGAGTGTGGACACGCTCCAATTGAACATTATTTACAAAAACAGGGCTGGGTTTGGCCAGCAGACTATAGTTGGCCAAATCCTGATCAAATGGAACAGAATGTCCATAAATAGATCCAAGTACATATGGAGATTTAGTACATGATAAAAGTGACATCTCTGATCACGGGAACCTTTTAATAAGAAGTTCTGGGGCAAATGGTTAGCCATTTGGAAAAAGATAAAATTAAATCCACACTTAACACAATATACATGAATAGACTCCAAATTGATCAGAAATTTAGAGAGTGAAACTGTAAGTACTGGGAAAAGGCATGTGAATTTCTTTAAAACCTGGGTGAAGGGAAATGTTATTTAACTATGAGTCAAAATTCAGATGTAATAAAAGAAAAAATAGAAAGATCTGGCTAGATAAAATATTATACTTTTACATAGCAATATCTTTAAAAACGTCATGGACAAAGTCAAGAGGTAAGTGAAAAACTGGAAATATTTGTAATGTATATCACAGATAAAAGGACTTACATGCCTAAAAAATTTTTTTTTAAATTGAAGGGGTCAAAATTACCAAAGTCCCAATAGGAAATGAGGAAAAGATATAAACAGACCGTTTAATAGATATAAAAAAAGACCCTTAAATAAAAGCTGTTCATACTTGTAATTAAAAGGATGCACACATTTCTCACCTAACACTGGCAAATTCCCTGTCTGTTGAACAGGGAGGAAACAGGCATGCCCAGAGGAGAATTTGGCAATATCCAACAAAACTACATAAGTAGTTTTCAACTTTGATCCAGCACTACCTTTGATCCTGCATTTACCTTATGATCCAGCAACCCCACTTCCAGGAATTTTCCCTGAAGTTACACTACAATTAGGTAACCATATGAAAATACATATGCACAAGGTTATTCACTAGAACACTGGTTGTAATTTTTAAAAAAACAACAACACTGGAAACAACCCACATGGTCATACATTAGATACTGGCTGCGTAAACTATGGTATCAAAATAATAGAGAACTATGTAGCCTGAAGCAAGAATAAGTAAGGCCTCTATGGACTGAAATAGAGTAATTTTCAGCGTATATTTTTAGGTGAAAAAAGTAAAGTGTGAAAGAGTATATCTGTTCATTATTGCATTAAAAAACCCAGAAAGACCCAGCTGGTGTTGCTCAGTGGCTGAGCACCGACCTATGAACCAGGAGGTCACAATTTGATTCCTGGTCAGGACACATGGCTGAGTTGTGACTCAATCTCCCCGTAGGGGGCGTGCAGGAGGCAGTCATTCAATGATTCTCTCTTATCATTGATGTTTCTATCTCTCTCTCCCTCTCCCTTCCTCTCTGAAATCAATAAAAATATATTTGAAAAAACAACCCAGAAATGATAAACCAGTAACTAATGAAATTGGTTACTAAGTGGAAATAGGATGGAAAGGATAGAAGGGGAAATGACAGAATGAATTACTTTTTGTGTTGACTTAATTCTGAGACCTACATTAAATGCTTTATATATTCAAATAAAATTAAAATCAACAAGGACTGGGAGAGATGGAATATCAGCAGAAATAAATGAACCTAAATATATTTCAAATGAGTACATAAACACACTTAAAGGTAGAAGAAAACTAATCCAAGTGACTCTTGAACTCAATAGCTAGACTATATAGCCACAAACATGTTTCAACTGTAAAGAAACTCAGTGTGGTTAGTACATTTATTTTTCAGTGATATAGATGAGCAATTCTAAAATTATTTAATATACATTCTAGAACTGCTCAAGTATATATACTGTGGAAAATAGGAGCCATGTTTGTCACTGTTAGAGAAAGGAGAGTTATGAATATGAAAAGGGTTATTACCTTATAGAAGGCTAGAATGGAGACATCATTGTGAACTTGGTTTTTAATACATTGAAAAGGAGGGAGTCTTTCTTAATACGGAGAGACAGAGTTATACAGACAGTACCAAACACGACTGGCTAAGAGGGCCTGGAAGCAATGACATCCTAAATAGCACACTAACACACATACCACCCAGATCTAAATCCCATTCTTCACTAAAAGAATCAGGGACCCTTGAAGAATTGACTGATTCCAAGGCTGAGTATGGAGAAATACAAGATGAGCCTGGAAAGTTTTTGTTGCAGCAGAAAGGAAGTGCTTCAGGAATTAGGAGGACAGATCACAAGAATACAGGAGCCAGCTTGTGAGGGCACTCAGTGGACAAACTTTGACCATCAAAATAAAATAACAACAGATGCTACCTCACTGAATAAAACAGGAAACCACAAGTCTACACAGACACACCAAATGAATAAAATGAAATTTTCATGAAAAGAGAACATTTACACCATTTCAAAGTACCTCTCCACAAAAACAAAACACTTAACTACAAAAGGGAAAAGACGTAAGTTTACAGTGAAGAAAGCTGCTAGATACCACCTAGCTCAAGAAATCAAGATGACCACCATTAGTAATGAGATAAATCAAAACCATGTACCACCCAGCATTACTTTTGTGGTGTTTCTATCGAAGATGAATAACCTAAACCTAATCATAAGGAAGCAATAGACAAATCCAAATGGGCAGACATGCTACAAAATAATGATCTGTAATCAAGTATCTAGGTCACAAAAGTCCAGTAAAGATTGAGGAGGAACTCTCCCGGACTGAAAGAAACTAAAGAAGTCTGACAGGTAAAGGCAACACATCATGCTGAACTGATACCGTCGCTATAATGGACATTACTGGGACCTCAGATGTAACTGAGCAGAGACTGAGGATTGGATGGCAGTAATGTATCGACATTAATTTACTGAGTCGATTCTCATGTTATGATTATGTAAAATACCCTCCTTTGGAGGAAATACACACTGAAACATTAGAGCATGAGGAAGCATTCAATCCACTTTGTATTGTAACTTACAACTAAGCTTGACACTGCCTCAAAATAAATAAAAAGCAATCTTTCAATAGATAGTTCACATTAACACCCAACACTTCAAATTACGGGATCAGGTCCCTAGGAAAAGTGTGCTGCAATCTTTTGTGCCCCCTTTCACCACCACCATCAGATGGTATTAGTAAACATCTCCCAGTACTGACCTCGGACACCACAGGGCCCTGTGTCTCCCCAGGCCGTTGCCTACTAGATGACACACACCCCTTCCGGCCCCTGAGCAATGCTGCTTTTGGCCAAGTCTTTTCTTGTAATTAATTAGGGGACAGTTTCTTCTGCCTACCATTACTCTAATCCTAATTTTTCATTTCCTGTGGTCTTAAAGATGAAGGGTTTAACATTTGCCTTTTACTCCAAGTGACGCCTGGTTTTCTAAGTGGAGGATGAGGTAGAAGGAAGGTTCCTTATAATAGGGAAATGAGTCTTCACATGCAATCTACCTACAAAGGTTGGCAGCTGGTTCTCTGTATTAACAGAATGCATGGCACATAGTTGGTAGTCAGAAATTTGTATAAGATGTATGAGTGATTCCATGCGTTAAGTATTTTCGGAATAACCTCTAATGGAATGATCTTGATTTTGAACTCTAGTCAGAGCACCCAGGCAATTCAATAGGACAGCATAGGCTGGCACAGCTGTTGCATGACTGGAGTTCTATTTCTTGGCCAAGCAATCCAATAGTATGAGATCTTCTTTTAGTAGGCCAGGCCTTAGCTGACTCAACATATACTCAAATTGCTCAGAGAGGAGAGATGCATTTGTAAAGAGGCTTGTGAATTTAGAATATATTACTGAATCACTTTAAAAAAAGGCTTGTTAAACTTTTCCAAAATAATAATGTTCAATCCTAGTGAGAGTACAATGAGATGTAAACCCTCTGGAAAACAGTTTGACAAGAGATATACAGCATATCTCCTATAATATAGCCTAAGCAGTTCAAAATGCAGGCAAAAATTCTGTGCACAAAGAATGGTGATTAGTTTTTTAATAATAAAAAAATGAAGATTCTAAGCACTCAGAAAAATGACACATTTTGGGGTATTTGTAAAATACATTATGTAGTACTTCAAATTATGAGAAAATTTTAATAATAGAACATTAACTTAACCATCCTGAACAAGTGCACAAAGCATATAAAGTATAAAATATAGCATATAAAATTACAGTTGACCCTTGAAAAATGCAGGTGATAGGGGCGCTGTCCCCCTGGCACAGTCAAAAGTCCATGTATAACTTCTGACTCCCCAAAAACTTAGTTGTCCCTCAGTATTCACAGGGGACTGATTCCAGGACCTCCTCGAATATCAAATCTGAGGATGCTCAAGATTCAAATAGAAAATGGTGTATATCAATGTATACAGTTGACCCTGTGTATCAGCAAACTCCAAACCATGGAGAGAAAACAGTATTTATGGGAGGGTGGGGAGGGGGATTTCATGTAAAGGTGGACCTGTGCAATGGAAACCTATGTTGTTCAAGGGTCACAATATGCATGTGTGTGCATGTGTCATGTAAGAATATACAAAATATATGTAAAATAATCTCCACTTGTAAAACATATGCTGGCTTGTGTAGTTCAATGGTTGAGCATCAACCATTGAACCAAGAGGTCACCAGTTCAATTCCTGGTCAGGGCACGTGCCCCAGTTGCAGGCTCAATTCCCAATAAGGGGCATGCAGGAGGCAGCTGATCAATGTTTCTATCTCTCTATCCCTCTCCCTTCCTCTCTCTCTAAAATCAATAAAACCATAGGTTTTTTTAAGTTATCTTAAAGATCTTAAAAACAAATAAAATAAAGCATATGCACAGATTAAAAATTAAAGCTATGCCAAAATATTGAGTGGAACTCCCTAAATTGAAAATTACTTGTCATTTTCCTTTCCACCTTCATCCCAACCTTCCACAATATGCATGTATTGTATAACCAGAAAGAGTATTTTTTAAGCAAAATGAAAATATAAGCTGGTCTTCAAAGCAAACAATTTATATTCAAGGTATTCTTTCAACTCACATGAATACGTAAACTCAAAGAACTCAGAGAACTGGTGAGGGAGAAAGACAGGAGAGAAAAAACAAACATGCACTATAATTTCAGGCAGTGCTAAGTGCTATGAAGAAAAAATAAATAAAGCAGGGAGAAGGAACTGAGGGAAAAGTAGAGTTATTTTAGATTGGGTGGTTAGAGAAGGCCTCTAAAAAAAGATATTTGATTGTGTAAGCTACAGGTATAGTAAGTTGCATTCCTGTTGTGTAACTGTTTTAAGATTTAGAAAACTGTTTACAACTTAAAATAATCATCTCTATGAAAACAGTTTCTACTTTAAGAAGCAGTAAGGTATATTGGAATAGAGAGACTAGGTTTAAAGCCTTAGTAGGTGTGTACCCTTAGGCAAGACACAAGCTCTCTTTCTCTCTATCTGAATTTGCTCATGTTTCTCTCTGTGTCTCTCCCCCTCCCTTCCACTCTCTCTAAAAATCAATGGAAAAATATCCTTGGGTGAGGATTAACAAAACAACAACAACAACAAAAAGACACTAAAATGAAGTGAGATTATACCAATGAAAAAGGGTTACTCTCATAAACAAAACAATGTAAATCCATAGAAATACATAAAACCAGCATTTGTTTTACAAACAACTGGAGTAGTTTGAGTAGTATGAGGGATAAATGTACAAAGACATCTTTTAATGTGGTCTGAACCCCATTTACCCACTTCCCTATCCTCAAATTATACTGTTAAACCTTATCCATCATACCCATTGTTCTGGAAACCATAAATTAAAACCATTAGTAAAATTAGTTTTAGTTTTAATTTTCTCACAGCAGAGGCTCTCTTCCATAGAAAAATGCATGTGATTTCTTGGATGCTAGTCAGGCATGGTGGCACCATCAGAACTTTCAGCAAGATAGAAATTTACTTGCTGATCACCAAGTCACCCTGACTTCAGAAAATATCACATGGAAACGATTTTTTAAAAATTTTCAATTGCAACAAGAACAGATAAAAATAATTCTTTTAGAAAAATGTTAAAACGAATCTTTGCTTGGCACTAAACTTTCAAAGCTCATCACCATTAACAAGACACACTGAAACTGGGATTATATGTAAAAGCATAGCGTGGGACCACAGGCCTACAGAGGTTGATGACTGATGATTCTAAGGAAAGCAAGAACAGCCAGAGCTTGAAAGACTTCTGTGAGTAGGCATCACTGGGTACAAGGAAGTGAAACATGAGCATATGATTTCAAATCAATTGGAGAAAATCTGTATCAGAAAACAGGTTGGCCATTTAGAAAGAATGTGGATCCCTAATAGATAGCATAGACCAGTGGTCGGCAAACTTATTAGTCAACAGAGCCAAATATCAACAGTACAACGATTGAAATTTCTTTTGAGAGCCAAATTTTTTAAACTTAAACTTCTTCTAACGCCACTTCTTCAAAATAGACTCGCCCAGGCCGTGGTATTTTGTGGAAGAGTCACACTCAAGGGGCCAAAGAGCATGTGCTCGCGAGCTGCAGTTTGCCCACCACGGGCATAGACCAATATAAATGACAGAGAAACTGAAAGAATTACATGCAAAACATAAAGACATAAACCAGTAAAGGAATGGAAAGGAGTATCTATCTATCTATCTATCTATCTATCTATCTATCTATATATATATATAAAAAGAGGTAACATGCAAATTAGGCTGGGACGCCGTAACTGTCACGGCCAGCTCAGGAGAAGGCTGCATGCCACCCCTAGCCCCAGCGGACACACACCAGGGGTGGAGATGTGCTCCGAGCGGTCACAGCACAGCTCGGAGCACGCCCCCGGCGGGTGGCGGTGGCAGCCAGAGCGAAGCAGCCTGGGTCCCGGGTGCCTGGCAGCAGCCGGAGCAAAGCGGCCCAGGTCCCGGGTGCCAGAGGGAAGCCGGTGCCAGCATCCAGGGGAAGGAAGGCCTATTCTTGCACGAATCTTTGTGCATCGGGCCTCTAGTGATTACATAAAAGGTAAAATTTCTTTCAAAACTTTCTTCAGGGCAAAAAGCATTATAAGCAAAACTGAAAGGCAAGTGTCAAACTGGAGGAAATATTTGCAATAAGATTTCCTACAAATCATACTTTTAAAAAAATAAATTCACCAATTAAAAAATGGGGAAAAGGAATGAAGAGATAACTCATAAAACAAGAAATAGAAATGCCAATAAATAAATATGTATGTACATTCCACCTCACTAGCAAGCAAACAAATGTACATATGACATTATATTATTTTTACATTTTCATTCATCACAATGGCAAAGACACACAAGATTAAAATACCCAATGCCACTTAGGGCATATGAAAAGGATGAGTGGACACCCATCCATTGCTTTTAGGAATATAACTTGACTCAGCCCCTCTTTTTTTATTTTTTTTAAATATATCTTTATTGATTTCAGAGAGGAAGGGAGAGGGAAAGAGAGACAGAAACATCAATGATGAGAATCACTGATCAGCTGCCTCCTGCATGTTCCCTAATGGGAATCAAGCCCACAACCCAGGCATGTGCCCCCGACCGGAATCGAACCTGGGACCCCCTCAGTCCGCAGGCTGAGGCTCTATCCACTGAGCCAAACCATGTAGGGCTGTTTTTTGTTTTTGAGCCAGCCTCTCAAAAATATAATTTAGCAACCTAAAGTGTTTTAATTGTGCACACTCTTTCACCTAAGAAATAAGTATATTTAGGTATAAAAATGATCTACTCAATATGACTTAAAATGTTTCAAAAAGTAAAGCAGTCTTTATATAGAAGAGAGGGTTTCTTAAAATCAGTAATATATCTATTAAGGGGAGTGTTATGCAGTGATTTAAAATGATGGTAGAAAGTCTTAATGCATCATGTTAATATGTCATTTTTTATTATTAGTTGAAATTTAAACAAATGCAGGTTATTTTTAATCATATTTTAAAAGCAAAACTTAAATATTTTTAAAGCTATCCAGAGCTATGACAATGATTGAACTAAACTGGTCTACCCTCCATGAAAACAATTTAGCCATAAATGAAGCACTGCCCACTTTATGATAAATCACTGAGCTATACACTTAAGATTTCTGTACTTTTCTATAATATGCTGTAATTCAAAAAAGAAAAATAATAGTCCTCTCCTTCACCCCTCCCAACCTACAAATGATAAAGGTGCCATCAGTGGAAGACTTACAGACTTTATGAATCTGGGGACAGGTCTGCAATACAATATTAAGGAAAAAGGCCCTGGTCAGGTAGCTCAGTTGGTTAGAGTGTCGGCCCCATACACCAAGGTCGCAGGCTCAATCCTTGGTCAGGGCACATACAAGAATCAACCAATGATTGCATAAATAAGTGGAACAACAAATTGATGTTTCTCTCTCTCTCAAAGCAATAAAAAAAAAAAAAAGGATATAAAGAAAGCTGCATTCTGGTTATTGTAGGGTAAGCCCAAAGGGGGGAGGGAGGACTCCCTGTAATTGTAGAGTTACATATCCTCCCATGAACAAAGAGAACAAATATGCAAAGGAAGGCAGACAACAACCCGTTTCATCTGTTGGGGTGGGGTGGGAAAGATTATTAAACTTGTCTGCATACAGATAACTTAAAAATAAAATACTGATAGTCCTTGACCAAGCAATTATACTTCTAGAAATTTATTCTACAGACATAATCATGCAAGCCAAAAAATATATGTTCAATGAAATTAGTAAAGTGCTGCCACACACACACACACACACACACACACACACACACACACACACAAGCCTCAAGTTCCTCAAATAAGGAACTGGCTATAGTAATACAAAAAATTAAAAAATTTACAGCCCGGCTGGCGTGGCTCAGTAGTTGAGCGTCAACCTATGAGCCAGGAGGTCATGGCTCAATTCCCGGTCAGGGCACATGCTCGGGTTGCGGGCTCAGTCCCCAGTGTGGGGTGTGCAGGAGGCAGCCAATCAATGATTCTCATTATTAATATTTCTATCTATCTTTCCCTCTCCCTTCCTCTCTGAAATCAATAAAAATATATTTTTTAAAAATTACAAAGCCATATGATAAATACTATTACATAGCTATAAAACAGTAGGGTTTTATATGCTGATATGAAAAAAATGATCAATGTATATTATTAATTGAAAAATAAAAAATAGGTAGTACGGTTCTATTTGTATTTTTTAAAGCTTTTTTTTCTGAAATAATGGGAAACCAGTAAGGGATACTTTGGCAAGTGAGACCTGGGATCGAAGAAAACTTTACATGTCTTTTATAACCTTCAGTACAACTGTATTATTTTTAAATCTTTGAACCTTGTTTAAAAATTTTTGAATGCTGACATAAAACAGTGATTTGTCAAACTCCTTTTTTATTTAAGCCTTCTAAGATATGCTCAAAGTTGGAGAAGGAAAGAGTTGAACTAAGAACAGTTTAATTTAAAAATTTGTTCAAGGTTGATTTGAATGTTTTTATTTGTGTGTGAAAATTTCCATAGGAGTTAAGATTTTATGTAAAAAATTCTAAGAGCTCTGCTATATAAAACAGATAAATGCAGAGTTATTCTGGGCGAGGTGCATTTAAGAAACCATGTTTATAATCATTATCATCACCATAACAACACAGAGAACCTGCATGATTTGATGGATTCTTCCCTGCCCAACATGCAGAGAGCAGACAGACCAAATGTCCCTCTGGGTGGCGATGAGTGGTGAGATTACCAATGGATTTTTTTTTTTTATTAACCAAAGGAGAACACCTGACAGCAGGGGCCACATCATGTGCACGGTCTTAATTTTCTTATCCTTACCCTGCCCTGGATCTAAGACTCTAAGACTGGAATTCTCACTTCCTGAGTTGGGAACCAGGAAAATAAACAGATTTTTGTCCCCAAAAGAGTAGGCAATCAGCAAGAGAGGTTGCTGTTACCTTCCTCTACTTCACAGAACTCTGTAGTAGATAAAACTGCCTCCATTTGGGGGGATAAGGAAACTGAGGTCAGGAAGGCAATAACCATGCCTAGTGTCAGAGCTATGGAGCAGCAGGCACCAGAGTAGAATTCAAGTTTGTATGCTCCAGAGGCAGGATTCTTTCTACCAAGCTGTCTCCCTTCTCTAAAATGTATCCTCTCAGGTGGTAGCTGTAAGTTCCGACTGCGGTGTTCTCAAACCACTGTGGCTCACTGTACGAATCCCAAGTAAGAAGAGAAACAAGCAAAGCAGCTGCCAAGAAGGTATATATATTCCTGTCTAGCACTATCTCCACTGGAGCTAGGAAGGAGGCATTAAACTTGATTCTCGTGATCCACGCTGTCATTCCATGTAATCTGTCCTACCCCTGCAGAAAGCTATTCACACCCCCACTCCAGTGAGAGCCTGCCGATGGCATTCCCAAGAAAAGTTGTCAGCCCACTAACGTTGAACCTCTACATTCGAGTCCCATTAGCTTTAGGCTTTTAACACTAAAAATAGAGAGAGTTTCAACCTAAAAATGGCAGTTGCCAAGTTGATGTCACTACAGCATGCTGACTAAAACATTAGCTTTGCAGTTACCAGACCTCGGTTTATTACTCAGTTCTGCCACTTAAAATAAATGTGTAGCCTTAGGCGATTCAGTTCAACTTCATATACAAAATAGGCATGATAGACAACTTCCCCATAAAGGATTAAATGAGATAACCTTGTGCCTGTAGCCCGACATAGCCAGGAGGAGGTGGAAAATAAATGACCAATACTGTACCAGTATTAACACTGGCGTCACTCTTGTGCCACAGAAGTCTTGGAGTCTTAGAAAACATCCTACATGGTCTGAACTCTCGAGTATCTGATGTTAATCAACTGGTTGAAGCTGGCTATCTGAACCAACTGAAACAGCAATGCAGTTCAGCTTGGTTCACGTACATCTAGATATTCCAGTTCAACTATTCTAAAGAATGCTGAGGGTTTGGTCCTAGTTTAAACTGGTTCCCATTTTTTTTAAGAGCACATACAGGTCTGGCTAACTTCCGATATTATGCATACACACTGGACACTGTTGTTCAGTCTGGACTTGTGTTCACAGGTCTACTTTCTACAATAGGCTTTTTGAGAGCAGGTAACAAGTCTGTGCTGTTCATCTCTAAATGCCCAGCACCAGGGCAGGCCCTGCGCATACCAAATGTCAGTCAACAGCCATGGAATTCAACTACAGAAACGCCACTGAGGAATCTCACTAGCTTTCAAGTTCAGAGAGCTCATTTTGGCGAAGGGAATGCAATTTCCCCTCCTACAAACATCTGGCAGGTATTTCATTTTTTATTCTGAAATAATGACTAAACAAGTTATACACCAGATATCAATAGTCAAGTTTTCACGAACAAAATAAAGATGGAAAACTCTAGAAATAGTAACATTCCAGTATAAAATTGTAGAATCAGACAAATCTGGAGCTCAAATGCCAGCCCCATCACTTCACAGCTATTAACTTGGTCCAATCACACACATCACCTCTGAGACTCACCTTCCACACTGAAAAATGGGGGTGATAAGGCCTACCTCACACAGTTATCACCAAGCTAATGTCTGTGAAGCAACAAGCTGGTGGTAAGTGATTTTTTTAAAACAGGTTTTTTGAGGTAAGTGATTTTTATTTTTTATGCCTTTTCCGTTCTCATCTACAGAAAAAACTAGAAGGATTGCATTAGGCTTAACGATATCTACATCTTTACTCTTGCTTTTCAGAAAATTCTTTCATTCAGTCATATAAATAGGCTAATTGGCTAAAGTTAAGCTGTCAATAGGTCCCGTGTGATCATTTTAAGGGGGACCCTTTCATGCAACTCAGGAGCACAAGCCTAGTCAACCAGGCTCTCCGGTGGCCTGTTCCTGCTCACCTGGACTTACTGTGTAATGTCAAGCAAGTCATCTTTGTGCTAAACCAAACATACAGCACATAAGCAACAGGCATTCTCTGAAAGCTCAAACCCAAATTCCGTCACTACATTTTAGCACCGGTTGGAGATAAGTCAGACCAATGAGAAAGAGAAAGGCAGTCTCCCAGGTTCATAACATGTTTACTTTTCATCACAAATGGAACAAAACGGAGTGATGATGTTCTCCTTTCAATCAACTGAGTACACATTTCATTCTATACACTAAAGCAAACAAAAACCTAACAAAATCCCCTCTGCACCTGGAAAGACAGTATTTGCTCCATTCACATTTTAGTGAGTATCTATCATTCAATATTTCACCTTATTTCAAGGTCCAATCAAGGCAAAGTTTCCATTTTTTCTCTTAAATGATTTTCACTGGCAGAGTTGAGTCAAAGACAAACTTTTAACACATTTCAGTTTCCATTTCAACAAGGTAGGAACCCATACTTCCTCCCACTCACCCCACCTTGTGAATTCCCAACACTGTTCAAAATATACTGAGTGATGCCTTTCCACTCATTGGTCAATTACTTTTAACTGAGTGCAAAAACACTTCTGCACTTCCAAACCTCACAACTACCATTCTCCCCTTCTTAAACTTCTACCCCTACTAAAAAGCAATTGTAACATTCAAGTAATAAGCATTTTTCAGAAAAACAGAGACAAAGAGGTACACTATTACTATAATGCAAATATCCATTATTCATGCACTACTCCCGGCCACTTAAGAACATTTCTGTTCAAGTGACATCGCATGCAGAGAGGCTGCTTTTCCACAGATAATACTCATTACCACGAGCCTCATTGAAACACCCAGTCTCTGGCCCCCAAGAGTTATAGCCCACCTTTTCATACAGACTCTAAGACAACTGGCTCTTATATTGAATCCACTCTCTAGTTAGTGTATTAGTGAAATTACGGTACCATTTTCTACAAAAAGCAATTTGAATCAATAACCACACAAATGCTAATCAGAATGTTTGCCAACAAGTACATAAAATGCACAATCCCAATATGAAGGAAGTGTTCCTCCTTCCTGGCTCCCCAGTTCCATTTAAAGACCGGAACATGAATAGAAAGATAACCTTGAGAACAGTCAAGTCACCCCTGCCACTAATCATATCCCTCTAGCTCACTTCCTGATTTTACTCTTTCCCTGAAACAGGGCAGTCTCACCAGGATGCCAGGAATTTAATAATGCTTTTTAAAGATATATCAAACTGTCTGGAATATGCAGTGATGAAAACAGAATACTGCCATTGAAACCACACTTAATTAAATACATGCTTTCTCTAACCAGAGCTTCCCCAGGGAAGCCACAATGTCTTCTGCCTGGCACTCTGAGAATCGGTCCCAGTAGTGAGTTCAGTCCACCTGCACTCCTGCAAACAGTTGTTTTTTTCCTGAGCAGCCCCTCCCCACGCCCCCCAACAAGTTTTACTTTTATCTGTGGAATTCTCTGCCGGCCTCGGCCTGGAAACTGGGTGGACCCAGAGGACAGGTGTCAGATCTGGCCTTCGGGAAGTGGCCCAAACGGACAGTTGTTGGCAGCATGAAGCTGTGATCTTTGTAAACTTCAATTTGAGGCTTTCTACCCTTGGGGATTCTCTCCCCCACTCCTTTTTTGAAGGAGGGCGAGAAAGCAAGCCAAAAGGATGAGTTTCAAAATAGAAAAACCACCGTTTTAATTATAAAACCCTCCCGATTGAACAAAGAGCTGTTAAAAGTAGCCAAATGGAAAATGTCAGGGTTTTTGGGCACATGCACAACTATTAAACATGAGAATCACAACTTCCAGGGACGGGGTAAGAATTAAAAGCAGGAGCAGAAAACGAGGAGCAGAACAGGGCCCAGCCGAAGACCCATTTGCTCAGAAGGGCCCCTCTTGGTCCTAACTCCTCCATGTGGGGCCCCCAGGCTGGAGGAAAGCAGAGGGTTACACAGAACATTAAGCAGACTTAACATTGGATTAAACACACTACTGCAAGTTTCAACAAATGTTCATGGCATACGTAAAACACATTTACAACAAGAAAGAAGAGAGGCACCTGGAGACATCTGACACTGGGCATGCTCTGCAGGCAACTCAGTGCGCACATGCTCTCTACCAGGTTGGCGCAGCCTAGCCACAAAGACCTTGGCACAGAACACTGCAGGATGACAAAAAGGAAGGAAGAGAAGAAGCAGTTAGAGGCCGCAACAAATCACTCCTTCACACAGGCAACTTGAATGTTAGTTAGCAGGGGGTGCACCCATGGCAGTTTGGAGGTCAGGGATGGTGGTGATAGGCAATATACTGAAACCTTGGGAGAGGGCCCACTTTCTGTCCTATTAAAAGGTTTCTGCTGCCAACCACTAATCCTCTAGACACGGTTGAATCAAGAGCGAAAGAGAGTGATTAAATGAAAACCCATTAAAGGAAACTGTGAAAGTTTGAATGCAAAACGAGATTAGTGGTGAGATTTTGACTACAACTTCATAAAAGTAAGCTTATGTCATATAATTGCCATCAATACAGGCACTTTAAACACCAGAGTAAGGAAACTGAGGCTCAGAGGTTAAGTCATTTGCAAGGGCACACAGCAGAGGGGAGAGCCAGAATTTCAAACCCTGGTTTGTCTGTTATTAAAACCCATATTCATTCCATAAGACTGGTGCCTCTTTTGTAAAAACTTTGGTCACCTGAATTTTTATCATGTGGTTAGTTTTGCACTTCCCTAAATAAAATCACAGGAAACCTAGAGACATTAAGCAATAGGAACAAGAAAGATGAGTGATAGATTGATAGAGACAGGCAATTAAAAAGAGCTAATTAAAAACACATCTGATTTTTAATGTCATCCACATTTTGCCTTCCCAAAGAAAAAACTTGGGAATATCATGATTTTCACCTTGGACTTTGTTTACAAAGTTCATTGGACCTGAGCAAGAATTAAAAGCTTATTCATTTACCTATTCCATTCTCTTTGAAAAGCTTGCTGGTTTTCAGGGAAATAAGAAAAAATATAAAATATAAAAATGAACATACATTATGATTAGTATTTTAAAACCACTGGATTACTTATGGTATTCAAAGTGCTTTTTCAGATCTAAGGTCAATTAATTTACTATGGCAAAATCAATAATCATGCAAAAAAAATTTGAAGGTGGGTATCTGGGTTTAACTATACTCCAGAAGTCTTAGACCCAACCTCATAAACTGTTTATCATAGCTATAATTAGGAGCATCAAACATCCTCATATACTATAAACAAGTCCAGGTTTCTACTTGTTATTCCAGCATAATTTTCACGTTTTGTTCTGGTTTGGTAGATAAATTCTATGGTTACCCCAAAGGTAACATACAAAGACTGCTATACTTGAAAGCAGATACACCTGGTTCCTATCCAGCATCTGCCACTTACTAGTGACATCTCACCCACAGTGTAACTAGAATATTGAGATTATTTTGAAAAGGCAGTTAAGAATACAAAACCGAGGAATCAAATGGAATTTTTAAAAAAACTAAGCAGCTTTTTTGGTAACAATGAAAATGCCATACGTTTCCAATGTGTGCCTTTATTCCAAAGCTTACCATATAGCCAATATATTAGAAGTGCATCACTGATACTCCAGGCAGACATATTCTGTCACCCCAACACTTTCAATAGAGTGCCACAAAAGATGCTGCATAAATGCTTGTATAATGAAAACAGCTGCCATTTTCAAGCTCTTGTAACATGCTGGACAGCTGACATAGTAAACCCTCACAAACACTTGTAAGACAGGTATTATGCATTTTACCGAAGAGGAAACTGAGGGTCAGGAGAGCTTGATTTGTTGAAGTAGCAACGTGTCCAAGGTGCAAGACAACAAGAGCTAACTGATGGCAGAATTAGTTAATTAATCCTGTCTGACTCTAAGCAAACTTGTTTTCTTCCCACTACAACAAACTCTATCCAGAGATGTGTAGCAAATGCTTATTAAAAGAATACTTACATCAACACAAATCAGAAGTAAACAGGCAGAGAAAAGGCCCCAAATCAACACATAGCTACACATAGATTATACAGATTACTTGATTTAAATAAACTCCCAATATCCTCATAGTTCAATTTAAATTTTTTTGGGGGAACTAATTCCAACACCAAAGTCACCTACAAATCAATGTTCATTTATTCAGTAAAAACAGTCAGGTGCCCTCTGCAAGGTTTACTATATTTGCCTTGACCCTTGTGGGGTAGCTCAGTTGGTTAGAGCATCATCCGGATATACCAAGGTTATGGGTTTGATCCCCAGTCAGGGCACATACAAGACTCAACCAGTGAATGCATGGACAGATGGAACAACAAAATTGATGTTTCTTTCCCCCCACCCCTTCCCGCCCCCCCCCCTCTCTCTAAAATTAATAAATATAAATTTTAAAAAATGTTTGCCTCAAAGGTTAAAAACCATGAAGGCATAAGATACTGTACCCTGATTAGATCCTGCTAATAACTTGGGATCCAAAACTTAAAAAAAAAAAAAAAAAGTCGATAAATTTTCATTCAATAAATCAAAGAATCATAAACTATGAAAACAGGAAGACTATTTAGTCCAAACTTCCACCCCTGATATTAGAAGTGAAGACACTAAAGTGCAAAGGAAAATAATGATCTTCCCCAGGTTTTCTAACCAGCTAATGATCTAACCAATGCATAAAAAAATATGGAAAGCAATTAATATAAAGAAAATTGAGACTTAAGAAAGTTCTAAGAATTTAATTTCAAAACATTAACTGTTACAGCCAAGGCGTTGACAAGTACTTCACTGAGGTAGACACTGTGACCTGTGGGCACTGGGGCTGCAATCTCCCTCCAGCAGGGCTATATGGGTGCTGTTGAACACCAAGTTCTCTTTTCTCCTCATTTTCATGCCACGTCCAGACACTGGGTCTGACTCTCTCTCTCCAATCCGACCTATCTTTGCTTGCTCCCTCTCCTCTCTCTTCCCTTTAGTGTTAAAAAAAATTTCTTCCAAAAAAACATATATTAACTGTTTATTACAAGGGTTTTTTAAAGCTTGGTATTAAACTTCAGGAACAAAATTTTAAAGGACGCTTTGAGGGTCTAATTTCCAAGAATTTATCTTTCTGTTATCCATGGAAAATACTGTGGGATAGAGAGCAGTGCCAGTATTTATAAAAGGTATTGGCACTGCCCTACTTCCACACTCCATTACCTTGCAGCTAAGTGACCAACCACAGTGCTGAAAACAGTCTTTTCAATAGAAAATGCCACTCACACATCTTTTAATAAGGAAGGCCATACTGCTAGTCTGAACAAGAGTTCTCTTAGATCTAATAACCCAACAGAACGTTGATTTAATTTGAAAATTAAGGGTAAAACTAAAAGTTCCACATTTATAAACCTAAGAGCATTAAAATGCAACTAGGACCACAGCAGTAATTGATTCTGGAAGCTTCTAATTTTAAATTTAGAGACCTCGTTGGAAACCCATGTTGACTGCTGCAGAATAACTATTATCCATCATTCTTTAACTGAATAATGTAAAGACTTCTTCATAATGGCTATATTTACAATGTATACGATTGTCTCTCTCTCTCTCTCTCTTTCTTTCAAAGCTAATTTTTAGTCTATATTTAAACGTCTAGAACACTATCTCATTGTTAAATATGTCTAAAGGACTTACCCTGATACCTTGGGTGTGTCCCAATTTTAACAAATACTTATTGACCTACTTATTAAGCTAACAATAACACAAACTAAGCCTCTTTCAAACTTCAGCCTCAAGCTCAAGAGAAACCCAGGGAGATCACAATGGACATACCTAAGGGAGGCCTTTCACGGGTAGAGTCCCTAGGAAATGTTTGTTATAATTTCACATTTAGCCCTGGCTGGTTTGGCTCAGTGGATAGAGCGTCGGCCTGTGGACTGAAGGGTCCCAGGTTCGATTCCGATCAAGAGCACATGGCTGGGTTGCAGGCTTGATCCCCAGTAGGGGGTGTGCAGGAGGTGGCCAATCAATGATTCTCTCTCATCATTGATGTTTCTGTCTCTCTATCCCTCTCCCTTCCTCTCTGAAATCAATAAAAAATATATATTTAAATAATAATAGTAATAATAATTTCACATTTAGCTACTTGTAATGATCAGTATTCTGTCTTAGGACTGTTCATAGCGAACAGGAAACGATTCACATGGGGTCCTAATATTGCAAACATCCAATTAGACAGACTATATTTATAGGTTCTATAGACAAGGACTATCACATTAGTTAAGGAAACTAGTAGTTTATTAATTTTGTCATATCTACTATATAACCAAAAACCAAAATGGGCCACAATGCTGAGAAACACTGTCCATCAGTATGGACAAGAAGAAGAAGAACTTCTGGCATTTTTCGAAAGCAAACGGTTACTAAAAGAGGTAGGAGAGGAATGCTCTAGGTTCTCTTCATATTGCCATAGGAACCACAAATCAAAGGAAAATGTGGTTGCAGGCACCTTGTCTTCTGATTGTCTGGCCTGAAGAAGAACTCAAAAAAGCTAATGCTGGTCTGTTTCTAGATGGACTGTTTTGAATATTCTGCCCTGATTGCTTCTCAAAGAGGCAATTCTTTAAAAGCTAACCAAAGAGGTATTGTATGTTGTCTCTCTAATATCACTCTGATTTAGAAATGTCTTATTGTAGGTTTTCTACAAACCCCATGAATTTTTTTCTTTAAACCACTTCCTACCAGCCTCTTCTAACTCTTCTCATCATGCCTGAGATAACCAAGTTGAATGGTTTAATACTATCCCATTCAACAAAAAATGTATCTGAACTTAACAACTATCTGTAGACAGAAAAGCAAATAAGACATTCTCTCCATTCTCTCTCCTGCCCAGCTCAGAGGAGGGAATCTTAAGAATGTGCAGTGTAAATACACACACACACACACACACACACACACACACACACACACACACACAGGCTTGCATGCAAACAGACTTAGCCCACCCAAATGATAGGATGCGTGAACTAAGCCATCAAGGATGAGTAGGAGGCAGCCAGCGGAAAAAGAAAGACATTCTAAATAGCATAAGCAAAGCCAAAGAGCTAAGAAATGGCATCCTGTTCAAGGATGTGCAAAGAATTTAGCATTACTAAGGTATTTAAATGTGAGATGAGGAAAAGTTGAGAGAGAGAGAGAGAGAGAGAGAGAGAGAGAGAGAGAAGCCAAATCACAGAGGTCTCTCCTGTACCAACCATTCTATCAAACTTGGGACTTCATCCTGCGGGACAACAGCTCTTACAATGTATGCTATTGCTCACCAGTAAACAGCCAATCCTTCCCCGGTGTGCGGTCAATATTTTATCAACGTGTACAAGGCTTTCATTCCTGCAACTCAGCATACATACCGTTCCAACGACAGCTGTCAGAGGGATAGCAAGAGGCCATGCAACACTCTGGCAATGGTGGAGGTGAGGTTTTTTGACTAAGGTAGGGAGTAAAGCTTACTATCAAGCCAAACCGTGTCAATTCAAGCCAGCACCAAAGAAAGACCCCAGGTTTCCTAGGACATGTGGGGAAAACCTGCCACATGCAAGAACAGAGAGAAAAGAGGTATGCTCAACAGTAATCCCATGATCAAGAGAGGAAGTAAGTAGTACAATAACCATGTATGCTATTACAGATACTGTGAAATAAAGTGTTTTGAATCTTTTAACGCCTTCAAGTGAGACATCAAAAACTTTTAAATTCAAACCACTGCTAGAGGCAATGAGGAGACAACTATTAAACTGTTTTAAGCAGAGGAATGACCTTTGGCAGCTGGAGTGAAGCATGTTAAAGAGGAGGTCAGTCTCTTAGAGAAACTACAAAACAGTCTTGTTTTTTTTTACAACCAATGCAAACTTCTTTAAGCTGGGCTACAGAGAGCAGACCTGAGTGCCAGCACTTACCTTTGGAAGCACATGTCTAGAGGCCATTTTTACACTCAGCCTAGGTTCTGTTTGCCAATAACACTTCCAACAAAAAACACCATGATCGTGAAATGGGGGCTGCTGAATACAGAGGGTGTGAAATAAAAGGTCCATTTTATGGCAACCACTGGGCTTACACCCTCTTGCACTGGGAACCTCTATCCAGGAACTGGGATTTGGTCCTGAAGAATCACACAGCAGGGGGGCTCAAGGAGACTATATAAAGGCAGCTCTCTAATCCTAGGTGTGAAAGTGACAGAACACCTATTTTCCTTCTACTGGAGGCTGTCCTCAGCTCCAAGCACATAAAGCATTCAAGTTAATCCAAATCAGGGATTGTCCTATTGTGTCGGAATTCTCAGACTTGCTTTTCAAGAAGTAGCAAGAGGTACTGAAAATAGGGCCACAAACTCTAAAAAGATTCAGAACGTAGGTTTCTGCTGTTTAAATGCTTGATGGCAACCTATAAGAAAGCAAACTCTCACCAAAATTACTATTTTGTTTTTTAAAACTAAAAGAATCATAATACAGTAATCAGGTTGTAAAATAAAAGTTAAATCACAATTTAAAGGCATCTTCCAAAGCCATTTAAAGAACTGACTAGTGGCCCCCTGCCTTAATTATAAATGACTTTCTCTTCCTTATAATGGTATTTTATTGTAAAGTATTTGACAGTAACCATGTGACATAAACTAAGAAAGGAACTATGCTTTAATTCTTAGCAACTGTACTATAGGACTAAGTGATAGATAATTCAACACAGGGTATTTTCAGGCTAGAATATATTAAAGGAAGAAAGGGCAAGGGGAGAAGAAGGCAGTGGAAGGAGGAGGGAAAAAGGGTCAGAATGAGGAAAACTGAAGTTTACTATCTGTCAAGTTTTAGAGATTCAAACACAGCCAAACAGAAATTCTGAACTCAAAGCCAGAGCCCAAATTTTCATTAAACCCTACAATTAACAAAACAAAACTTTTAAATTCCAATCAATCTTATCTGGAATGATTATCTAAGATAAAATTCCAGAACCCAACACTTAACAAAATTAAAATGGATCTGTGGAGTTAAGTTCTCTTTGGTAAAAGGATGAAGGGTAAATTTTCTTTTTAAATTTTTATTCATCCATATTATCTGATTTTTCTCAAATGAACATGGGGTACTTATGGTATGGTTAATATTTTAATACTACCTTGTGTGACTTTAAGTGATGCTTTATTTTGTTTAATTATATAACTAATTATATAAACACCTGTAGTTTAAAGGTGTGAAAACGCTGGATGCTAGAAAATTATTTTACCTAGTAACCCTCAGAAATAGCAGTGAAGATCAAAATAATAACAGCTTGTTCCTAAGTAATACCAATGAGGTAAAAAAAAAAAAATCCTTGTCCATTTCACCATTACCATCAAAAATGTCACCAGGTTTTTCAGAGCTCCAGAGAAGCGGGAGAGAGGAAGGATTTAGAGGTATGGGGGGAGAAGCAGAATATTCTAAGCAACACCACAGAGAACAGAATGTAACAAAATAATGTATTTCTGACATAGACACAAGGATCCTCAGTTGTACTAGGATCAACCTAAGGGTCAGTTGCCAAGAAGGAACAGATTCCCCCAGCAAATCCCAGGTCAGATCAGTTTGAACCCAATTCCAATGGGATTTATCCAAGATCCACAAATCCTGAGACTGGAGAGAATTAAACAACAGTTCAATAAGTACATCTGAGCCTTTGTCAGTTAACATCTGTGGTCCAATTAGGAATGCTGTTCAGGACTAGGGAAGACCACTTAACTGTAAGTTTAACCTAATTTTCAATGAAAATGGTAAACAAAAAAGGATGAATTGGAAGGGGGTACAAATCGGTATTTTCAGAGTGCCAACGAGGGGCCAGATACTGGACAGCTATCGTGACCTCATGAACGCTCATGTCACCTCTGGCCAGACAGGCACCTTAATTTTACAAAGGAAGGAACTGAGGACCAATTAACTTGCAGAGGTCAAAAGTGGCAGATTAGCAATTCTGACTCCAAATCCCTACATTCTTCCCTGCATTACACTGCCTGACACTTCCTTCGCTTGACATTAAACTCCCCAAAGCAGTAATTTCCTCTGTTTACTTTCAAATTTGATGTACTTGTCACTCATCTATACTGCAGATTGAAGTGTAATTGGTACAACCTCTTGCATGCATCCACTCAATACACATTCAAGACTTGAACAACAGGCACTTCATTTGCCTCAGCAATTTCATGTGTAGAAAAGTATACTAAGGGAAAAATAGATGCATACAAAAATATAGCTAACACATTTATCACTGTCATAACAGAAAGGAAAAACTGCCCAACAATAGGGCCTGGTTAAACAAATCCCAGATTATCCAGAAGACAGAATATTGTGTGTCCACCAAATAAAAATCATGGTTGTAGAATCAGTACATTTATTGACCCAGAGGAAGTTTACAATATGTAGAAAGAAAGTTACAATGCACTGGAATAGTTCAAGAAACATTAAATGAAATAAAGGCTACAAACCAGGACTTATACTATAATCCCATTTTACTTACTAAAAAACACATATGAAATATCTAGAATTAAATACAGGTGCTTTTTTATTGTTTCTTTGTGTACCATATTCTTTCATATGCAGCCAGTACACAATTGGCAATATAGCACTCAGGTTTCTCAACCCTCTCTTCTCCAGGCCACCTCCACAGGAGCTGGCATTTCCACACTGTTCCTTGCGGGCCTGCTCATAGCACCTTGCCCCTGGATTCCAGGCCCTTTTTCAATGTTGTTCAAAGTCTGGTTGCACTCTGAAGTGACAAAGACACTACCCAAATTCATTTCAATGCCTGTGGCTTCTAGATAGCTAAATGACGGTACCTAGTCAAAAGCTCTTAACCAATGGTGTCCTGTCTCATGAGGCTACAGCTTCTAAATATCTGACAATCCATATGCCACATTGCATTACACCTGAGAGGACTTCCAGGAGACAACTAAAAACTCACCTTGTTTCTTAGGCATGATCTGAGAACAAAGAGACACCTGCTCTCATTATCCATCCAGGGCTCCTGGCCCCTCTGAGGTAGTCGGACTTCGCTTTCCTTACCATTCCAGCACAGGTGCTGACTGCAAACCTTCCAGTCCTCTTACCCATTCTCACCAGCCAAAAACACTGTAGGCAGAATTTCTGCAAGTGTCTGTACAAGATCTCATTGCCCTATAATATACTGAGCCAAATCCTTACCCTACTTTCAGGTAAGAGAGTGCAGTGTACCGTGTTTTAAAAAGAGCATTAGAACATAGTGAAAACTTTTTTTTCTCCAACAGTGAAAACATTCTCATTTTTTCTAGGAAGAGATATCACTTTCAGGAAGATGATTTCTGGAATGTTATTACGCTAGACGCCCAGTACACGAAATTCGTGCACTCTCGGAGGGGTGGGGGTGGGGGGTTCCTCAGCTTGGCCTGTGTCCTCTCACAGTCTGGGAGCCCTTGGGAGATGTCCGACTGACAGCCTAATAAGCTGGCAGTCGGACATCCTTAGCGCTGCTTCTAGCTGAGTGGTGCTCCCCCTGTGGGAGCGCACTGACCACCAGGGGGCAGCTCCTGTGTTAAGTGTCTGCCCCCTGGTGGTCAGTGCGTGTCATAACAACCAGTCGTTCCACTGTTTGGTCGATTTGCATATTAGCCTTTTGTTCTATAGGATTGTTATATAGGATCTACTCTTAATTAGGTTTGACTCAATTAGAATCAGAGAACATAATCCTATTTTAACTTCATCATTTTTGCTGCTTATTCATTCAAAAGCTTACTGAACATGTCAGTACACTAAATGCTTCAATAGATAACACAAGAATTCCCAAAACCAAAATTTTCTGGTATTAAAAATTATTTCAGGAAATAAAGCTGTATTATTTTCTGGTTCACTAAAGGGAGAAAGATGAGTAAGTTCCTAAAAAGTATAAAATATTTTTTAAAATGCAGTGTCACTGTTTTCAAGAGTGTTAAAATATAAACTTAACTAGTGGTATTTTACTAGTAAAAACCACTTCCAGACTTGCAAAACTTCCATCTCATAACGGTCTCTAATAAGCACCTGAGGAATGAAAGTTGGTCCGGGTAAAAAAAATCTTTTTTTACGCTAACGTTTAAACAAGCCCTCAACTATTTTCTAAACATTGCTCATTTCTCCAATACATATTCATTTTCAGAGATTTAACCAAACCTATCCCAGAGAAACACATATTCTAAGTTGGTAGAGCCTCAATGTTTAAAATTTCACACACACACACACACACACACACACACACACACACACACACACACACACACACACACACACACACACACACACACACACACACGGGGAGGGGCGGGTAGAAAACAGTGGTAATCAAAATTTTGCTTCATTAACTAGGAATAGCATGAAAAGGTTAGTTGTCAATGCTAAGATATAAAGGGGCACATTTTATCATCCCTTAATTACACTTAGAGTAAACTTTACACTTGTTCTGCTTTCTCTTGTAGTCCATTGTTCCTGTATCCTAAGCTGACATTGTTTTCAAATAAGAACGAAGTTGTGCGCTCACAATCCACCGGGCTCTGAGAGCAGATGAATGCGCCTGTCTTTCAGCCAGGGGCTCGGCTGCCTAAGTAAGGGGCCCGCTGCTAGCTGCACAGCGAGGCCGCTTTGATTCCCTTCACACTGTCTGTCTCCTGCAGGCAACTGGCTAAGTGGAGTTTTCTCACCGCTTGAAGCCAGAGATTTCATTAAATTCTGGAGCTGAAAGGGACCCTACCAGGCATTTTGTCCATCTTCTTAAAATGTCTTTCTAGACCAGGTCCTCTACATCTCTCACATGGCAGTGGTGGGATGTATCCCCTTGAAAGCACCTAATCTCAACAGCAGACAATTACTGCTAAATACATGCTGCAACCAAGTCAACTACAAGGTTCAGACTACAACCCTCCGGAACGTCCACACAAAGGAAGTAATGAAGTCATGATGTAAAGGTCCAATATTCATTTAAGGGTCGGGGGGCGGGGGGGGAAGGATGAAAGAAGGGAGGGAGAGAGGGGAGAGGGAAGGAGAAAACAAAAAAAGATTAGCAGTGTCAACTCCTTCAAAAGGACAGTAAAAGCATTAGTGAGAGCCGCACAGATTAAATCTGGTTTAGGGTTAGAAAGAAAGTATGTTTTTTGATCTGAAAGGAGTTTCTAATGCCAAAGCTTAATTTTCAGGATCAAATCCTTTTAAAATTAAGAGATGATACTGAAAAATAGTACCAAGAGTTTAAAGGGTGAATGTATTCACTTTACAATCACATACAAACTTCTGATACAAGATGGTAATTCTCATTTGCCCTCCCAAATTTATTCCCTCATTTAGTTGAGCAACAGTTGGCATACACTCTGCCAGATGCTGAGAATATGCTAAGAACTAAATATGACATGACAGACATGATCTTTGTCCCCACGGAGATTACCTTCTAATAAGGGAACTGACTGTTCAGTGAGGAATTATGCCATACGTGTATCAATTGTAATTATGTTAACAGCTGTAAAGAAAACGAACTGAGTGTTATAAGAATATGACCAAGGAATCTAACCTATAGGGGGACTCAGGGACCCCAGACACAACCTCTGAGGAATTCAGGCTTGAGCGAACCTCTAAAGGACATGCAGAGGTTAACAGGTAAGAAAGGAGGAAAGGGTAAAGCCACCCTGATAACAAATAGTGATAATGCTTGTTAGGTCATGACAGTATCTGGTGCACTAAAGGAGGGGCGGGGGGGAGGGGGTGGATCTCTGAGACTGAAGAACAAAAAACTAGGGTGAGAAAAGCAAAAACAGACAAGCTTCAGAAAAAAAAGAGAGGTGTCAAGGTAGGGGTTTCTGACTGGTGCAACTAAAATCATTCAAGGACTATCAAACTAAAAGGCCATCTATGCTGGCACTGGAAACCTGACAAGGGTACCCTCCTGGACTGGAAACAGGGTTCGCTGCAAGTGAACAAAAAAAAGCCTACCTAAAAAGTGCAGGCATTCCCACCGGAGCCTCACCTCCGAGCTCAAGCCACAAAGGCCAGAGGAGTGAGTGCCCTTGAGGCAGCCAGCCAGGCCCACCGTGCCTGAGTGCTTCCTCGGAGCCAGGGCCCAGCCAGCGCAGGGCTGAAGCTGGTCTGGATGTGTGCGAGCACAGCAGGTCCCTGTGCAGAAACGGCCACCTCCATCACTAAAGGGCGTCCCTGGCCCAACCACAACAAACTCAGAAGTTCCTCCCCCTGGGGACTTCCTTCCACCTCGCTCCCCAAATGCACCTGGATCTAGAATCAGCAGAGTAGAACCCCAGCTAATCTCAACATTTCCCTTTTTCACAAAAGAAATACATATAACCACAAACATAAGAGAAATATGCCCAATAACACTAGCAATTAAACAAATTTTTAATTTGTTTCGCCAAATTGGGATTTTAACTATTAATACCGTAAATTGGCATAAAAATGAAGAAAACAGCACTTTCATAGAGAAAATGTAGTCTGTCATGTCATGTTCATACAGGTAATAGAAAGTGGGTAAAAGCGTTGGCTATATAAAATACACATGCTCACCCTAGCCGGTCTGGCTCAATGGATAGAGCGTTGGCCTGCGGACTCAAGGGTCCCAGGTTCGATTCCGGTCAAGGGCACATGCCCGGGTTGTGGGCTTGATCCACAGCAGGGGGCATGCAGGAGGCAGCCAATCAATGATTCTCTCTCATCAATGATGTTTCTATCTCTCTCTCCCTCTCCCTTCCTCTCTGAAATCAATAAAAAACACATGCTCTTAAAAATGTATACACCTTTCAGCCCAACAAGTCCGCCTCTTAGAACTTCTCCCAAGGATGCTTTCAAAGATAAAATTAGCCCTAACCGGTTTGGCTCAGAGGATAGAGCGTCGGCCTGCGGACTCAAGGGTCCCAGGTTCGATTCCGGTCAAGGGCATGTACCTTGGTTGCGGGCACATAACCAGTAGGGAGTGTGCAGGAGGCAGCTGATCGATGTTTCTAACTCTCTATCCTTCTCCCTTCCTCTCTGTAAAAAATCAATAAAATATATTTTTAAAAAAAAAATTAAAAGAAAGAGCAACCCAGCTTTAAGGTGCTATAATTTACAGATAACTTAAAATGTCTAATAATGGAGTTTAACTAGTTAGCCATCTGCACATTCATATATATCAGGCATCCCTTCAAAATATTAAAAAGAAATATATAATGATTCAGAAAGATGCCACAAATATTGGTGAGTTTTAAAAGCAGTTTGCAAAACAATGTTAGGTGTAAAACATATATTAAATATACATGAAAGAAAAATATGTATATGAAAGAGAAGTACACCAAATATTAAGTCATCAGGAGAACCTTTTATTCTTTTTTCTTACATTATTTTTAAGTTTTCTATAGTAAACATGGATTACTTCTGTAAAAAGAAAATATAAATTTCTTATTCAACAATTTTCAATAATTTTTTAGTGTATGTGTAAATAACAGTACTAGGCTAACTGGACAACCATATGAGGGGAAAAATGAATCTTGCGCCTAGTACTATTATTTACACATACGTTAAAAAACTTGAAAACAGAGTATCTTCAAGACCTCAGGGTAAGCAAAAAATTTTTAAAGGACACAAAAAACAATAACTATAAAGTATTGATTAATTTGACTTCATTAGTATAAAGACCATCAAAAGACAGTATCAAGACAATGAAAACCAGTATGTGTATCTGACAAAGAATGCATTTCCAGATTATTATAAAGAACTCCCACAAATCAGTAAGAAAAAGACAACTCTATTTTTTTTTTTAAGGATCAAAAGATTTGGCAGACACTTCTCTAAAGACAGTATCTAAATGGCCAATAGGCACATGAAAAAAATGCTCACCATTAGTCATCAGAGAAACAGAATAAGATACTACCTCACACCTATCCGAACGGCTAAGACTGAATGACAGTGCCAAGTGTTGATGAGGATGTATAGCAACTGGAATGGTGATATACTGTGGAAGGAACTATAGGAATGCACAACCACAGTGGGAAAAGATATGGTAGTTTCCTGAAAAAGTAAGCATACATCTACACTCTATGCCAGCATTCCCCTCCAAGGTCTGAGACAGGCTAATAAGCCAGGACAAGCAGAATAGGGGAACTGAGACAGATAGTTAAATGGCCAAGCAGTTTACAGTCATCTAGTAAACCGCAAAATCCTATCTTCCCTAAACCAAGGACTTTAAGAGAAACGGTTTACACTTCTCCCCAACCAGAGGGAAAATAGCTTAAATCACCCTACTCAGGGCGAGAGAGAGCAGGAATCCAACTAGTGCCATTTGCCAACCACACCCAAGGACAGATGAAGTTAAGGGAATAAATCTCACTTTGGCCTATCAGCATAAAACTGACAAATATTCTATTGAGATCCTCCCATAAAGGTCTACTAGCTTTTAAAACCCCCCAAAAACTAAGGTCCTAGTGTCCGCTTCTCCTCCCAGGAGCATGCCTGAGCCCTTCCCTTCTCCCACATGCACACATCTCCTAAACTCTAAGGGACCCCATGAGGCTTGCAACCGGGGAGCAATGGAAGTGGCAGCTTAACCCAGGCTAACCCCCTGACCCTGTCCCCAAAACCCCCTTTTCTCTGACTTCTTAGTGAGCCAAAGCAGCCCAGCCTAGGCTCACTGCCTACCGGTCTCTCTCCCTTGTTTCTTCTATCCTAGGCTCTTCCTAGTTTCACTGTCCCACCTTCAATAAACGTCCTCAAAAGCCACCTGGACTCGTGTTGTGAAACCTTTCCTGCATGAAGTCAAGAACCCACACACTACCAGCCAGCCCTAGGCAGACCTGCTCAGGGCCAGGTCCCCTTTCCGGTAACAGGTATACCCAAGAGTCTAAACAAAAACTGAACACAGCCCTGACCGGTGTGGCTCAGTCTGTTGGGCATCATCCTGTGCATCGAAAGGCTGCCAGTTCTATTCCTGGTCAGGGCACATGGCAGGTTGTGGGCTCAATCCCTGGTAGGGGACATGCAGAAGGCAGCCAATTTATGTCTCATTCTCACATGGATGTTTCTCTCCCTCTCCCTATCCCCCCTCCTCTGTCTCTAAAAAGAAAAAAATCAATTAAAAAAATTTAACACAGATGTTCATGCAAGCTTTATTACTAACAGTTGAACACTGGAAACAACCCAAATATTCATGAGCAGAAGAATGGATAAACAAAACTGGTGTATACTTGTGTAAAGTAACACTGCTAAGCAATGAAAAGGAACGAGCATCTGATACGACAAGAATGAATTTCAAAACATTATGCTGGGCAAAATAAGCCAAACATAATAAGAGTACCTGCAGTATAAGCATGCTGTACAATCCATCTATATGAGATACTAGAACACACAAAACAAATCTATAGTTATAGAAAGGAGGTTGCTTGAGGCCAGGGATGGGGTGGGGACTGTAAAAGAGAGTGCGGGAAGTTTGGGGCAGTAGAAATGTTTGCTCTTGATTGTGGTAGTGGTTATATGATATATATATATAGTTCTCAAAACTCAAACAGAACACTTAAACGAGTGCAGTTTATTGCATATAAACAGTACCTCAATGAAGCTGAAAGAACAAAAGCACAATATAGATACTACTACACCCCCATCAGAATGGCTAAAATTAAAAGGACTGGCCAAACAAGTGATGACAGAACTCTCCACAGTAGAGGCAGTATGAATAGGCACAAACACTTGGAAAACTGTTTAGAAGTATCTACTGAAGCTAAACATGCCTATCCTATGACCCAGTAATTCCACTCTGCTTATGTCAGGGCACATGGCAGGTTGTGGGCTTGATCCCTGGTGGGGGACATGCAGAAGGCAGCCAATTGATGGCTCGTTCTCACATTGATGTTTCTCTCCCTCTCCCTAACAGCAGCCAAAAATTGCAAGTGTTATTCCTAACAGCAGCCAAAAGTTGGAAACAACCCAACTAATTCATCAACAGTAACCTAAACAAACCATGGACTCTATATATAATGGGGTAATACATAGGGGGTAAATTAGTTAACAAATAAATGAATTTCATAGATATAACAATGAACTGGAGGAGGGGTATACATAAGAGTATGTACTGTATGATTCCATTTATATAAAATCCAAAAACAGCCATAAATAACCTATAGTGAAAGAGGCCAGAATAGATCTCTGGGAGGGGTTACTGACTGAGTGAAGCACAGACAGACATGAGGAAACCCTTAAGAGGCTCTGGAAATGTCCTATATCTTTATTTGAGTAGTAAACAGTGTGGTATACACATACTATATGTTCTATACTGTATGTAAGTTATACACACACACACACACACACACAAACACACACACACACACACACACACACAAATGCCCTTTAATCAATCTTTGTTCACCCCTTGAAACTGAAAGCTGATTATACAGTATCCAGGTGTGGCTTCTGTCAATGAGTCACTCTCGGTCTAGTCATATACATGTTCTTCATGACTCTCCGACTGTCTGAGCTGGTGACACTACTAAATATCTGGAGTAATGGCACTGACAATGGGACTGGATAAAGTCATGCCCCTACCAGACAGGGAAGATTTCCAAAGTACTTATTAACAATAAAAGTAGTCTTAATGTAGGTATAATTTTAAATGTATGGGACAGTCCCTTGTCAACTCAGTATCTTGTTTATTTAACTTCATGCAGAGATTGTAGGAAGCATTAAATACAAGAAGCCAGTTCTTTGAAAATAAGTATATAATGTTGCTAATACTTTTGCTTGAAAAGTTAATCCATAATTACAGTCATGTGCTGCTTAATGAGGACATATTCTGAGAAATGCATCATTAGGCGATTTCATCGTTGTGTGAACATCATAGAGTGTATTACAAAAACCTAGATGGTATATGGACCCACACACACCTAGGCTGTAAGGTATAACCTACTGCTTTGCAGGGGAGGAAAATTTTCCTCTACCCTTCTGGGTTCTTGGCCAGAGACATCCTGAAATAAAAGGCAGATTAACAGGAGAAAAATGAAAGTTTAATAACATATATACTTCCTACATAATGGGAAAAACTCAGGAAAACTGAGTAACTCACCAAAATGTCTGAAGCCACACTTTAAATAAAATACAATACCGTCTTCATCGGAAGACAAAAAATGTTGGGAGTAGGGGAAGTTTACCAGGAGAGCACAGTAAACCAAGGTAAGGATATTAAGCAGATTTAAGTCGTTGTCTTCTGCTGCTAAGACTTTCTACAGATAAAATCAACCCCATCTTCCAGGTAAAGCCATGGAGACACCCTTACAAATGTAAATGTCTTTTACAAAAGGTAACTTCTATTTGGTTTTCAGAGCTGCTTCTTGAAATTAATCAGCCGAAAGTAAACTTATGCCAAATAAACATATTTTGGGGTGACAAATTCTGTTCCCCTACAGCTCCTAAGCTACAAACCTGTTCAGCATGTTACTGTACTGAATACTGTAGGTAATTTTAACACATAGTATTTGTGTAATATATTGTAATACATTACATGGGCTTCGTCACTAGGTGACAGGAATTTTCCAACTCCATTATAATCTAACTAGAGGCCTGGTGCACAAAATACGTGCACGGGGGAGGGGGGGGTCCCCTCAGCCCAGCCGGCACCCTCTCCAATCCAGGACCCCTCGGGGGATGTCCGACTGCCGGTTTAGTGCCGATCCCGGGGATCAGGCCTAAACTGACAGTCAGACATCCCTCTCACAATCCGGGACTGCTGGCTCCTAACTGCCTGCCTGCCTGGTCGCCCCCAACTGCCCCCCTGCCAGCCTGGTCGCCCCCAATTGCCCCCCACCACCAGCCTGGTCACCCCCCCAATTGCACCCCCCCCCACTGGCCTGGTCGCCCCACACAGCCTGCCGTTCAGTCGTTTGGTCGTCACTCACTAACCCCCCTGCTGGCCTTGTTGCCCCACACAGCCTGCTGTTCGGTCATTACTGTTACTGTGACAGCGTCACGGACAATTTGCATATTCCTCTATTATTAGTATAGATGGCACCATCATCATATATGTAGTCATCATTAACTGAAACGTTGTTATGCAGTGCATGACTGCATAAGAAAAGTGATTTTTTTAATCACTATAAGTTTTTACTTTATACACAACTTTCAGAAATAAAACCGTTAGTCTTTTTGTCAAAGCATGTTATTTGCATATTACAAAACTAAACTTTACACAATGACAACCATGAAATATGACTACTGTCTCCCAAAATTAACCAATAAAATACAAAAGTGTGTGGTTAACATCTAGAAACTGATTTATGAATACAAAACTTTTTAGAAATAGAACTTCATGCTTTTAGTCCGATTTACATTCTTGTCAATACATACACACACTCATATCTATCAAAACAATCTATCCATTCTGTATTTAAAATGTCTCATTTCCTCATCTTCACATCATCTGTTACTCTCTTGTCTTTTCTTCCCTGGAATATTCTAACAGTCTACTGACTGGTCTCCCTGCAGCGATGCAACCCTCCAAACTGACGAAAGCACAGATCCTGCTCAAACTTCCATAGCCACCTCTCTTCTCAAAGCATACACTCCATCTTCAACCCTTCCTCCAGTCTCTGCAGGGATCGCTCAGCAAAGGAGATAAAGATGGACTTACAAGGGCAAGCCCTGACTCAAAAAGGCAGCCAGCCATGGCTTAGCTCCAATTTTCAGGTGAAACCAGAAATTAAGTATTTTGATATGAAATGTCTCAATTTTTAAAATCTATGCAGACTAACGTATCTGTGGAGCTCTATCTATCCACGGCTTCTAGTTTGTAACTTATGACCTAAAGGATAAGTCCAAGATTTGGTATCTTTGCAAAGGTATCTACCTCAATCCCCTCACACAAGCTACCTCCAACAATGCAAAGAACTACTTACCTACCAACCCTCCTGAAAGATAATACACAGTACTGCCTGCCAGCCATTGTTCACCAGTTACCTTTGCTATGAAAGCCGCCTCTGACCCAAAACATCCACATCCATGTCTAATTTCTGCTGTCCTCAAAGGGTAACTTTTAAAAAATGTCCCTTATGAAATTTCCTAACTCCTACACACTCCTCTCATGATCCTTAAGAGTTTTTATATTATCCTGTACTTTTTTATGTGAAAGACTGCAAGCCTCTGGAAGCAAGGTACACATCTGATTCTGTATTCCCCCATTCCCAAATAGTACCTATTTGAGTACATGCTCAATGATGAGTGAATAAAGCTATTTATCTGCCTATTTACATAACAACTTGTACCTTCATTTGATGGCCATCACACTGATAATTGTCCCTTATATTTTGAAAATCAAAAGGCTAACAGGGTCAGAAAAATATCCTTGTAATATTAAATTTGAATCAGAACTAACATGAACTCCTGGTTTTGTTTTTTTGTTTTGTTTTACTGGTTTTTTTAAGAGAGGGAGGGGGAGAGAGAGAGAGAGAGGAAGGGGAGGAAAGAGAGAGAGAGAGAGAGAGAGAGAGAGAGAGAGAAAAGAGAATGAGAATGAGAATGAATGAGAGACTTGTTGTTCCACTTATTTATGCATTCATTGGTTGATTCTTATATGTGCGCTGACTGCAGGATCAAATTCACAACCCTAACACATCAGGATGACACTGCAACCAACTGAGCCACCCAGCCAGGGCAACTCCTGACTCTTTTTAAATATACTTCTTAGTTCTGTGCACTGTAAAGGTGCAATGATAACCCAACAGCAACCATTTTGGTTTCTAAAACACTATTCCCCACTAAAAGGAACAAACCAAAGCTTCTTGGAGAAATGGTTGATTCCTGATATGCAGGCCAAGAGACACACAAATACTGATGGGATCATTCAAAAGGAAGCAGGAGCTCCTGAAGGGGTTTCTTATTAGCCAAATCTGGACAATTTGAGCACCAATAAAGACTATAATAGGACTGTTAACACACTCAATAAATAAAAGTTCATCAGAGTATGGTGATACACAAAAGGAGGGAAGAGAAAGGGTGATCGGCTCTGTGAATGCTAGCTAAGAAATGTAGATGGAATGACAGAAAAACCACCATTTTGTAACTCCTCTTGTAATAATGGATTCCAAGATTGGATGCTAAACCACTGGGTGAAAGGCTGCCATGGAGCAGCATATTTACAAGGTGCCAAGCCATCCCACAGATTCCTTTCTAATAGCACAGAATAAAACCGTACCTTATAATGGAGAATGAAATAACCTGTCGTTAAGGTCTCCCAATGTGACTTGAAGCGAGGCACACTTCATCTCTGATGAAGCATTCTAGTCAAAATGTTTAACCTAGTTGCAATCAAGCCTCTCGCCTAATTTCTAGTTTACAGGAAGTACAGGAGTTAGAGAAACAAGTTAAATGATACCATGAGGAAATACTCAAACATCCTACAGGACAACCAACTGAGCTGGACTCTTGAAAACACAAAACAAAAAAGAAAAGAAAAAGAAAATCAATGCCAGGAGAAGGAGGAGAAGGGCAGAGGGACTGTTCTATTAAAGAAACAGCCAAACACAAAGGGCGTGTTTTGTTTGGTTCCTAGTGGTGTGTTTTTATTAAAGGGGGACAGAGATACTAGAAAAGACATTCTTGGGACAATTTGGAAAATTTAAATTTAACTGAATATCTGATACTGTATTATGGAATTACTTTCATTTTCTTAGATGTAAAAATAGTACTGTGGTTTTATATGTGTATAAAAATATGACTATATGTAGTATACAGATATATTTATGGCTGTGTGAGTGTGTGTGTGTGTGTGTGTGTGTGTGTGTGTGTGTGTGGTTTGAGAGAAACAGATACTGTCCTTATTCTTAGGAGATATGTTTTCAACTTACTTTCCAAAAAAAAATTTTTTTTTAATTGATCGGGATGAGAGAATCATTGATTAGCTGCCTCCTGCATACCCCACACTGGGGTTCGAGCCCACAACCTGGGCATGTGCCCTTGACGGGAATCAAACCCAGGACCCTTCAGTCCGCAGGCCAATACTCTATCCACTGAGCCAAACCACCTAGGACTACTTTCAAATTTTTAACAACAAAAAAAGGGTATATATTTAGAGAGAGAAAGACAGGAGGGGTAGGAAGGATGGGAAAGAAAGGAGGGAAGGAAATACCAACGGCATGCTTCACAGACCTAGAATGAACTCTCCAAAAATTCATCTGGAATAAAAAAAGACCCCAAATAGCTGCAGCAATCCTGAGAAAGAACGAAGTAGGAGGGATCTCAATACCAGATATCGAGCTTTATTACAAAGCCACTGTTCTCAAAACAGCCCGGTACTGGCCCAAAAACAGACATATAGACCAATGGAATAGAATAGAGAACCCAGAAATCGACCCAAACCACTATACTCAATTAATATTTGACAACGGAGGCAAGAACATGCAATGGATTCAAGACAGTCTCTTCAATAAATGGTGTAGGGAAAATTGGACAGATACATGCAAAAAAAAAAAAGAAAAAAAAAGAAGAAAAGAAACTAAGACCACCAACTTACACCATACACAAAAATAAACTCAAAATGGATAAAGGACTTAAACATAAGACAGGAAACCATAAAAATATTAGAGGAATCCACAGGCAGCAAAATCTCTACATATGCCGAAGCAATATCTTCACCAATACAGCTCCTAGGGCAATGGAAGCTAAAGAGAAAATAAACAAATGGGACTAAGTCAAAATAAAAAGCTTTTGTGCAGCAAAAGAAACCATCAACAAAACAACAAGAAAGCCCACTGCATTTGTCAATGTTATCACTAATAAGGGTTTAATCTCCAATTTACAGGGAACTCATACAACTTAACAAAAGGAAGATAACCCAATCAAAAAATGGGCAACGAACCTAAATAGATACTTTTCGAATGAGGACATAAGGAAGCCCAAGAGACATATGAAAATATGCTCAAAGTCACTAATCATCCGAAAGATGCAAATCAAAACGACAATGAGGTACCATCTCACACCTGTCAGAATGGCTATCATCAACAAATCAACAAATGACAAGTGCTGGCGAGGATGCGGAGAAAAAGGAACCCTCGTGCACTGCTGGTGGGAATGCAGACTGGTGCAGCCACTGTATGGAGTTTCCTCAAAAAACTAAAAATGGAACTCCCATTTGACCCAGTGATCCCACTTCTAGGAATATAGCCCAAGAAACTAGAAACACCAATCAGAAAGGATATATGCACCCCTATGTTCATAGTAGCACAATTTACAATAGCTAAGATTTGGAAACAGCCTAAGTGCCCATCAGCAGATGAGTGGAGTAGAAAACTATGGTACATCTACACAATGGAATACTATGCTGCAGTAAAAAAGAAGAAATTCTTACCATTTGCAACTGCATGGATGGAACTGGAGAGCATTATGCTAAGCCAGTGGTCAGCAAACTCATTAGTCCACAGAGCCAAATATCAACAGTACAACGATTGAAATTTCTTTTGAGAGCCAAATTTTTTAAACTTAAACTTCTTCTAACACCACTTCTTCAAAATAGACTCGCCCAGGCCGTGGTATTTTGTGGAAGAGTCACACTCAAGGGGCCAAAGAGCCGCATGTGGCTCGCAAGCTGCAGTCTGCCGACCACGGTGCTAAGCGAAATAAGCGAGTCAGAGAAAGATAAATATCACATGATTTCACTCATTTGTGGAATATAATGAACAACATAAACTGATGAACAAAAACAGATCCAGAGACAGAGAAGCATCAATCAGACTGTCAACCTCAGAGGGAAGGTAGGGGAGGGTGGGGGTAAAGGGGAGAGATCAACCAAAGGACTTGTATGCATGCATATAAGCCTAACCAATGGACACAGACACCAGGGGGTGAGGGCATGAGTGTGGGGGGGGGGGCGCGGTGGGAGGGGCAATGGGGGGATAAGGACACATATGTAATACCTTAGTCAATAAAGAAAAATAAATAAATAAATAAAAAAGAAAGGAGGGAAGGAGGTATGTGGAGGGAGGGAGGAGATAAACGATCCAAATATGGCAAAATGTTAACAATTACTGAATCTCGATGGAGAGTATAGTGTCAGTGTTTGTTGTACTGGGGTTTTTTTCCCCCAATTCAACATATATGAAATTTTTAATAATAAAAGTTATGGGGGATAAAAGAGAAAACCATTTAAAAAGCATTTAGCTTAACATTCATATAACATCATGAGTGTCAGGATATGAGCACTGGCAAGCAAAGCCTGTGATGGTGGAAATTGTTGCTCCACGGCAGGAGGGCAATGTGGCAATGTCTATCAGATTTTGAAGAACGCCTATCCAGGGATGCTTACTGGTAGGAATCTGTCCTGAATACCCCTCCATATGAAATGTCATATACACTACATTATTCTTTACAGCATTACATGTAATAGCAAAACACTGGAAACAGCCTATACATATGTGTATCAGTCCGATTGGTTTCATAAATTACAGTATATATAATAAATCAGCATGCATCTTAAATGATCTACTCAAGAAGTATGAGCGCTCTTTGGGAATTGATATGAAAGATGATCATGTCATAATTTACATTTTAAAAAAAAATCAAGGTGCAGAATAATGTGGTTGAGTAGCTGGAGATACAAGGAATGGGAGACTTTTTTTTCCTATGTACTTCTGCCTGTACCTCATGAATTCTGTACCGTAGACATACAGAATGTATTCCAAAAATTTCTCAAATAATGATTGACTGTAGCTGTAATGAACTCTTCATATCTTCATGCTTTCATTACCAAAACCTAATTACAGTGGAATTACAATTCACCTGGGAATTAGGGGATGCAGTCAGTACATACGGTGAAAATAGCACATAGTAAAAATTGGCCTTAAAAATCCCTTAAATATATGCCACACTGGACCCCCACACCATCTCAAAAATTCCAACACGGCTAATCTTCACTCCAGCACATGAACAGTTCACTGTTTCTCCCACTGACTAGTGGATAAAATATCTGGCTAGCACTCAGGCCTCATGTGATGTTGAAAAATGTGTGTCTTTAAAATACCAAACACACACGCATCACAGCTCAATGAGCAGCACTGGGGAACGGAGAGGCTGAGGGAAGAGCAGATTTCCATTTCTCCCTCACTCTTAATCCAGTCTTCACTGTTTAGGTTATTTTCCCTTGTTTTTATCACCAGATGCAGAGAATTGAATTTGCATAAATGCACAGAAGATGAAGATGTATAGCTGCAATGTGGAGTTTAAAAAAAAACAACAACCATTTCAAAAACAGTACCTTTATCAATTAAACAAACCATTACAGTGGAAAAGAAAATCATAACCCAAGCAAAATGGACTCACTTGCTGACTGGAAACAGGTTGACCAGAATTCCCTGGTCAAGATGGAAAGAAGAGAGTGATAATCAACCCCTTGGTTAACATCAAATATGATCTTACTAGAAGCCCGTTGCACGAAATTCGTGCACGGAGGGGGGTTGTCCCTCAGCCCAGCCTGTACCCTCTCCAATCTGGGACTCCTGGAGGGATGTCCGACTGCCCGTTTAGGCCCGATCCTAGGATCGGACATCCCTCTCACAATCCAGGACTGCTGGCTCCCAACTGCTTGCCTGCCTGCCTTCCTGATTGCCCCTAACCGCTTCTGCCTGCCAGCCTGATCACCCCCTAACCACTCCGCTGCCAGCCTGGTTGATGCTTAACTGCTCCCCTGCCAGCCTGTTTGCCCCCAACTTCCCTCCTCTGCCGGCCTGGTCACCCTTAACTGCCCTCTCCTGCAGGGTTGATCACCTCCAACTGCCCTCCCTTGCAAGCTTGGTCCCTCTCAACTGCTCTCCCTTGCAGGCATGGTCCCTCACAACTGCCCTCCCTTGCAGGCCGGGTGCCTCCAAACTGCCCTCTCCTGCTGGCCATCTTGTGGTGGCCATCTTGTGGTGGCCATCTTGTGTCCACATGGGGGCAGGATCTTTGACCACATGGGGGCAGACATATTGTGTATTGGAGTGATGGTCAATCTGCATATTACTCTTTTATTAGATAGGATAGAGGCCTGGTGCAGGAGTGGGGGCCAGCTGGTTTGCCCTGAAGGGCGTCCCGGATCAGGTGGGGGTTCCCTTGGGGCATGGGGTGGCCTGAGCGAGGGGCCTGTGGTGGTTTGCAGGCCGGCCACACACCCTGGCGACCCAAGCGGAGGCCCTGGTATCTGGAATTTATTTTCCTTCTACAATTGAAACTTTGTAGCCTGGGGCGGAGCCAAGCCTGCTGCTCCCTCCGGGGCGGCAGCCATTTCTGTGGCAGTTAATTCACCTTCTACAATTGAAACTTTGTAGCCTTACGCGGGTGAGCCCAGTCAGGGTGTGCGGAAAGCTTTGCTTCCCCTGTTGCCGCCGGCAACCCTGGCCTGCTCTCTCAAGCTCCATTCTGCCGCCATTTGTTTGAATTTGTTTACCTTCTATAATTGAAACTTTGTAGCTTGAGTGGAGGCTTAGGCCTGCAAAGGCTATGGAAAGCTTGGCTTGCTCTGTTACCTGGGAAACCTTGCTCTCTGTGGCTGTAGCCATCTTGGATGGGGTTAATTTGCATACTCACCCTGATTGGCTGGTGGGCGTGGTTTGTGTAGCAGAGTGATGGTTAATTTGCATATTACCATTTTATTAGAGAAGATAAGGAAACATGACCTTAGTTGCAGCCCATTCCTTTAAAGTGGCATTCCCATACCACGATACATAGATTCCTCAAGCTGTGCGCTGAGTAACCTTATAACTCTAGGTAAACTCAGGTACCACTGAGGCTAAATAAAAACTCACATCTTTCTATCCCTGCTGTCTCTGGTGAATTCCAGATCAATATTCCTACTAGATACTTCTCCTCCTAGAGGATTCACCATTAGGCAACTCAAATTCATTATAAACCGAATTCATTCTTTCTCTGCCCCCTGGCCCCCAATCTGGTGTTCTAGTATTCCCTATCTTGGAAAAGAGGAAAACAAACATCATGGTGCCTAAGCCAAAATCTACAATTTATACTTTATTGCATCTGTTACCTACTCTTAGAAGCAATCTCCAAGTTCTGTAGATCCTACCATCTTTTAAGTCCACCCACCCCCATCATGCCTACTGTCAATGCTTTGGTTCACCTTCATCATTGATCATTTGAACTAACTGGTCTCACTGCCTTGGTCTCCTCCATCCATCTTGCATACACCTGAAAAGTTAACAGTCAAATACAAATTCAGTTTTGTTACTCTTTCTACTTTGAGAACAGAAGGAGCAAGAACAAGTCCCAAAGTAATGATGTAGTAAACTGAAAACAAGCACATTTAATAACATGATGTAATACAAAGAGAATGTATCACCGGGTGTACTTTTTATGAGTACGTTCCTATTCTACCCCATACCATAGGACCAAATTAAATAAGCTAATACGCGTGTTTCAATAGAAAGAGGCCACAGGGAAGCAAGGAAAATTCAGCTGCCTTCTTAAGTCCCAAATAAACACAAAACGGACCATAGCAGTGGTAAAGGCACCTTACGGAGAACAAAAGGCTTCCCAGACTCAGAAGTCAAAAGTGCATTCAAGTTGAATTTATTAACAGGTCTAAAAACGAATGCCTAATCAGAAGAGATTCTGGAAAGTAAAAGCAAGCAGGGCGGCTGAAAGAAGAGGTTCTGCCACCGGGAACAACCATCCATCCCTAAAGGAGCTGCATGAGGCTGTCTTGGTCCCCGTCCAGCAATGTCTCACTTCCCTAGTGAGTCCACGCTAACTGAGCTACTGGACTATGATCTTCTGTGCATTTATGCAAATGCAAAGTCTACCTTCATGAAGAGAGAATATTCCAGTCATTTGGCTTGAGTCTCAGTACCTCTATCACTTGTTTCTTAGTTGAAAAAATTAAGCCGGAATATTAATCAGAACCAAGTAAACAAATCTACTTATCAGAAAAGTTTATATTAAATTGCCAACAAGCACATATCATTATAAAATAATAAACTGGAATTCTGGCTTTCCACATCAGTCTTGCACAGCTGGTTAATGTAAGCCCACCCCTGGAGGAGAGCCGCTTTGAGCATGCTGACCAGATCAGATTTCTAAGGATGTTAAACCAAGGACTGGACCTAAGATGAAGGTAAATTCTAAACTGTACATGTGGCTTTTTAAATGTAAATTAAAATTAAAAACTCAGTTCCTCAGATACAGAAACACATTTCCAAATAGCCCAATGTGGCTAGTCGGCTACCATACTGAACAGCACAGACACTGAACACTGCCACTGTCACCAAAAGTTCTCTGGGACAGCACTGCTCTGGAAGGTAACCTGAAACACCCCGACTGGGAGCCCTCTTGGGAAACAGCCTGATGGCTAGTCCCGGGTGGCTAACAGAATCGGAGTGCTAGAGAAGGTAGGAGATACTCAGCAACGTTTCCTTTCCCTCTGCAATGATTTCTTCACATCAGAATGTACAGTTTAGACTTCAGAATTTGTGCCCCTTTTTATCGCTGGATGATAGTCTAAACTAGAGGCAGGATAGCAGAGGTTAGAAGCATATTCTCTGAAGCCAGACTGCCTGGATACATATTCATCTTTGTCTCTTACTACACGTGTAACCTTGAACATGTTTAACTTCTCTATGCTTCAGTTTCCTCATCAGTAAATACAAATAATGGTACCCACCTCACTGGGTTACTATGAAAATAAAATGAGTTCAGACATAGAAAGTGTCTAGAATTGTGCTCAATACAGAGTCAGTGCCCAGTAAGTATTAACAGCTATTGTTTCTACCACCACCACCACCACCACCCTGATCAGCTCTTCAAATGACAAGTGATAAAAATGCTCACCTAGGAGAAATACTAGCAAATATAAAAAACTAGAAGAAGGATCACAAAGTCAGAGTGTCCGCTTACAATAAAAATAACTTTTTAAAGATTAAAGTAACCTGGAGAGAATATTAAGTAGCAAAAAAAAACTCATGTTGTCAAGAGAGCTGCCTGACAATGTCTTACTTGTAAGGCTAACAAACCAGAGGTCCAAAAGAAGTCTGCATAATAAGCTACCGAGCTATTTAGATAACCAATAACAACTAAAGAGGAACTGAAATAAAAACAAGTTTGAGTTCACTGGACCAAATGATACTTCCCTGTATAGTACTGTTTTGACATTTAAATTCATTGCCTCTCTTATTCTCCCTAAGTTACCTTTGTGTTTGCTTGATGAACTGACTGGAGATTTTCTAATTTTCTCATTAAGCGGGGAGAACATCAGATATAATGGAAATACCTTCCCACACAATGACCTTCCCTGTGTTCTTTCTAGTGGAAACCTATTGTGAAACCTTGCTCTTTGCAGATAGACAATTAGAAAACCCAAAGCTGAAGTACACACTTCAGCAAATGCAGTCAGGTGGAGAGGCAGATCTTCGGAGACACATACACAGACCCAAGCTTAAAGCTTGGCTCTGCCATTTACTTGCTGTCTGACCCTGGGCTACCTGCACTTAATGCTTATGAGCTTCATGTCACTATCTGTAAAATACAGGTACAGCATGTGCCAGTTGAATAAGAAATAGCACACTGTTGTAAAGAGCCTACAACAGTACCTGGCACTTGGCAGATGCTCAATAAACAGTTGTCCCAGTTAATAAATCTTCCTGAGAAGACCCTCCAAGAGTCCTGAGAATAAAAGACTACTTTACGTGGTAACTACAAAAACTATTTTGACCAGGTATTAACTATAAATTATGAGATAATGCCTCAAAATTATCACTTGTTGTCCATATTTTACAAGCTATTCCTCAAACAAAATTCCCCGTAGGACCATTACCATAAACCATTCAAGCCTATAATAAAAATAACTGCACTTCTTACATTGCAACGAAGTTTTTACTAGCACTTCTGCCACAAGCACCTTCACTAATCCACATCCAAACATGGGCACTAAGCACACGTAGCTAACATTTCTTCCTTCCCCTAGGAATGCAAAAAGTAAAAAATTTTGTTTTTAAGTTTCTTTCAGAAAGTTGAGTTCCACAAAACAAAACAATACATGGTAATGGCTTACCTGGACAATATTTTGTACTTCAGATCCACCAATCCAGAATGAATGGGGGGTTCCCTTTCAGACTAGTCTGAGAAAAGACAGCAGTCAAGCAGCTTCCAAGATTCTTTCCGTTTACTGTATCCAGCTTTCTTCAACAAAATCCCAAACATGCACTTCGGTAACTGTTGAAAGACAGAAAGCAATCCATACACCCACCATGGCACCAGTGGCAAAGGTCAGCCACCAAGAAATGGAACGAAGGGTAATGAAGTGGTGGATCTGAGGCACAGTTACCACCCCTGAGTAAGCTATTTGGTATGAAAGGTCTGCAGTTAGCATTCCTCGCCTCTGTGCTGAGAGAAGGGTAAGAAACTCTACATGCCAAAGGCTTACATCCCTAATATTAATATTCACTCTCATAAATAGCATGCAATTTCCAAATGAGAGCAACTAACAGGTTACACTCTTATCCACAGAAATTGTTCCAGACCATTCAGCTACAATGAACTTCTTTCTCCATTTTGTAAGACAGCGCCTCCACCATTACAAAGTTTGTCAGCCAAAACTAACGATCAGGGAGGGCTCAAATGCCTCCCATTAAAGATACCTATTTAAGCACCTAACAAGAAATCTTTTGGTTTGCTACATATAAGACATCAAATCTACACATTACCCAAATCTTCAACCCTCAAATAAAATATGGACTTTTTAAAACACATGGCATAATTTTAAGAGTGTACTTTTGATTCAATAAAGGTCAATCCCTACAATAGCCAGTCATTGAGTAAACTAAGGGAAACAGTAAAGAACACTAATAAATAATTTACTAGCTGACACCTTTCAAAACATAAGCCCAGTCCACATTTTATGAACATTCTTTTACTACCACACCAACTTTTCCATTAGACTGGAAATTCTAAACAAACTGTAAGGGAGAAAGAGAAAGGCATTCAACAGAAGGACATAGATAAACACTTAAAAACTCAAAGACTGTGAACATATTGCACATAAATTTTCTACTTCTTCAATTGCCACACTATTGCCAAAATATTCCTGCAGTAATTAAAATACCTAGCTTTATGGAAGGACTACTAATGGGCCAAGCCCTTTACAGTCATTACTCATTTAATTCTCAAAAAAGATGAGAGGAAATAAGTTGCCCAAACTCCCATATCTACTAGGTAGTATGGCCGAAGCCCTTTACACAGAGCACAGCTGCACCCAAGTCCAAGGATTAGAAAGGCCAAGATTCCGGAGCAGATGAAACCAAGATTTACTCTCAACGGTCCCTACGTTAAGTAACATCAATGGAGAACTAAAACAGTATAGAAGAGGAAATATTTCAGCCTAGCTCAGTGGTCGGCAAACTCATTAGTCAACAGAGCCAAATATCAACAGTACAACGATTGAAATTTCTTTTGAGAGCCAAATTTTTTAAACTTAAACTATATAGGTAGGTACATTGTTATTAACTTAATTAGGGTATGTGGTATTTTGTGGAAGAGCCACACTCAAGGGGCCAAAGAGCTGCATGAAGCTCGCGAGCCGCAGTCTGCCGACCACTGGTAGCTGAACAAAAATACAACTGAACCAGATGAGCCATCCTGAACAGCTAATTCCCTAGATCTTGCCACTTAAGAAAGCATTTCATTAGCAAAGAGCCATGTAACTCTAAGGCCTACAATATTACTGTTAAAATAAAACAGTGCAATGCTGCCCAACTAGTCTTTGTTTATAAGCAAAGACTGTGTGTGTCTCTGACCGAGAACCTCAAATCTAGTTGAAACTGAAGAATTTTTAAATTCCCAGGTTTTTAATAAATCATAGGCAATGACAAAAGATGTTTGGATTTTTCAGGTTGTAGGCAAAGCAACTGAAGTGACTGAAATACCAGTCAATGATTAACCTCCCCAGAATAATCAGATGGAAATACCTTAATACCCAAAACTTAAAAGATATCACATACTAGTAAGTAAAATCTCAAGTAGAGAACGAGTGCTCAAGTTTTTCCCATTAAGTGACACTACTCTGGAGCCAAATAATATAATAGCAACCCAGTTTTGATAAAAGCAGCTATAGTGAGCTATGGTTAGCAGCTAACTACTAAGACAACATAATAGGAGTCTGCTTTTCAAAGTATAACTTAGTGCTACAACAAAAAATCCTGAACAACTGTAGCAAAACACAACCAGAACAATTTGACTAACGAACCCATTTCTGAACCTCTACAATTGTCAGGCCTTTTCCCTGTGTTAGTGAGTTCCTTTTCCCCTCTTCCCTTCAAATGAACATTTACTGGATGCCTAAGTGGGGGAAGACCTTATGCTAGAGACATAAAGATCAACAGATGCCAGACCAGGAGTGTAAAGACTGAGGTCCCCTGTCCTCTGCCCCTTCCTCTTTAAGTCCCCAAGTGACCATTTCACAGAACCAAATGTATTTTATTATTAGTTCTCCTAAGTGGGTGTTCTCAATTTAACTCTTAAAAATGTAAAATACTCAAGTTCCTTTTTTCTCAGTAGAAATCTCATTTAATTCTTCTTTTCCTTCTGTGAATCAGAAGATTCCTATTGAGAGAATGGTTCCTATATTCATTATACTTATATTTGCACATCTCTCTACTCACAGAGACTTTTACAAGTTAATGCCCCACGGTTTCTACTTCACAGCTCGAAAGTGTTCAGGTTTCTACTTCACAGCTCAAAAGTGTTCATTGTTAACTAACCCCCGAGAGAGGAATGTCCTGAAAATGCTTCCTGCTGACATTACAGAATTCTGCAATCTTTGAATTTTGTTAAAATAATAGCAAGAGCCAGGTTAGAGATACCCTACTGGACTGTCAGGCCCCTGGTTTGTCTCTCATTTGCCTACAAAGACAAACTTCCTGTTAGGCAATTGTGATTAGCAGAAACTTAACTGAGGGAAACAAGCACATTCTTGATCAACAGGTTTTCCCCCTTTGTCAACTAATTCAAAGAACAACTCAATTGCAACTCAGGAGGAAACCTTGTATGATACTCACTGCTTAGTCTGTTAAAGGTCAAGTCATCAGCTTTGCTAAAACAAGAATCAAAAATCCTAAACCATTCAAACGTAAATCACAATGTTCGCTGTCAATGTGACTAATCACCAGTCTCGTTCTACCTGAAAACCCAACAGGATTTCTCTGTAGTTAGAGTACAGGTCTAATTGTGTCTAATTGGTAGTTCTTAGTAATTTCAACAGTGCTTCACAGATTTCCAAGATAATACTGATTCTGTATGGTTTCATCATTTCCCCCAAAAAATAGCTAAAAACAACTGAATTTTAGGCCTCTGTAAAGCTTCACAAATAAATAGATGCACAACTTGGCGGGGGTAGGAGGGATGAAAACCTCTTCACACCAACTATCTTGACTGTCCTTTACAAAATACAGTCCCTGTACTTGTGGGGAATGTTAGTGTGGCAGACAGGTGCTGAGAAACAAGCCTCACATACATATCTCATACAATCCTCCCAATAAGTCGAAACAATGCCTACATTTTCTTATTTTTCCAGATAATAAAATCACACCTCAGAAAGGTTAAGGTTCTTCAGGTCACACAGCTGGCAAGAGACAGAGCCAGGCTACAAATCAGTGTTTCACTCTCAAGCCCACACCCTTTCTGCTACAGCAAGCTTCCCTAAGGTCACAGAACCCTTAGAACTTATCGACTGTTTGGCGAGTTCACGTCAACAGATATGAAAGGAATCTGAGTTTCCTCAATACTCAGCTATCAATCACACTCGGGATGTGCAGATAGCAATGTGTGTCTGTGGCAAGTTCTGTAAATATGGTGAAATGTCTATGGATGTCTGTGACACACCACCCTCCTCTTCCCCTTACGTCTTTTCTCCTCTATTCATCTCCACCCTTGGCTTAAGATTATCAAAAGGAAATCTTAAAAAGCTTTCACAACAGGAAGAAAACAAACAAAAACCTAACCTTCCCCGTGGCTCAGTGGCTGAGTGTTGACCTATTAAGCAGGAGGTCACGGTTTGATTCCAGGTCAGGGCACATGCCTGGGTTGCAGGCTTGATCCCCAGGGTGGGGCGTGCAGGAGGCAGCCCATCAATGATTCTCTCTCATCATTGATGTTTCTCTCTCTCTCCCTCTCCCTTCCTCTCTGAAATCAATAAAAATATATTTTAAAAAAACACACCTAATTTAAATTAAAAAAAATCTACACACCTAAGTTCTAAGCATTATGAAGTATTCAAAGGACAATAAGACAGAGGCACTGAACACAATCACAGGCTTTTATAATAAACAGGAAGGTATGATGAGTATTATAAGAGGAACAGATTATGAGAATTAGTGATATAGATGAGAATTTTCAGAAAAGAGGATGGTTAAGATATAGGCAGACAGCAATAATGCATGTAAACAATCAACCAAAAAATTCAATGTAACATTTACCAAACACCTACTACAAGAAGGCACTGTGAGAAGTTTATTTATCATTTACTAGAGGACATAAACAGGAATCTAGAATACAAGCCCAGAATATGTGAAGTCCCACAAAATAAATGCAAAGAGCCAGAATTTATTCATTCCATTTAATAATGACTATCACGTAGGCCAACGGTCGCCAACCAGACCACTGCTGGTCTATGAGGTCCGAAAGGCTGGCGACCGCTGATGCAGGCAGTGCTGTAGGTAAAAAAACAAAGTGGTATCGGCCACCATAACATACACTGACATCAGAGGTGACATCTAAATTGTTTTGAAGGGACAGGACTTTATTAGCATAGGTAAACGAGAGGATTGCTGACATCTGACCTAAGCCCATTTCGCCAGAGAGCCAACTATTAGGTCCTTCCCATAATATCAGCCTTCAATACATGGGCTTACGTCAGTTCAGACTGGTGCTGACGAAGGAAAGAGTATGAGCACAATCAGAAGAAGGAGAGTCCTTCATGCTTTGGCTGGAAAATAGACTGAGTGAGGGATGTGGGAAGAGCCAGAAGGGAGCTGGAATTGGAATTAATAGGACTTGAAATGCTTTCTTTCCCTTAAAAGTGTAAAATCACCAGATGGAACTCAGAATCCCAGACACCTCCCAGCACAGAGTTTGTTTCTAGAATTCATAGAATCAAACAGCATGACTCAGAGGGCCACGCGTGCTATTCTGTGAACCTATGTAATGCGCTCCTGTGCCAACGCTCTCAGCTTTCAGGGTATAGCATCAGGGGCCAACAGTGCCAGGACTATGTGCAGGATCATGGCTGGTTGGTTTGTTTTTGTCAAATCTGAAAGGACATCTTACCTACTTCAAAATCGGGGGCAAAAAGTGATATATTTGAGCCACAGCCTCTTGAGGCAGGTCAATGAGGTCTAGGAATATGTATATTGTTCATTTCATTTGGACCCTACTTAAACATTACTTCGTCTATTTAATCTGCATTTGGGAAATCAGCACACAGCTAGACTTAGGATACAATTCCTTACAGGAGTTACTAAACAACCCACTTACTCTACTTAGAAAGCCAATGATAGGAAGGGGGAAAATCCAAAAAGAAAAAAAAAATTTTTCCCAATATCTTCACTTGTTTCTTTCATCTCCATGGCCTTGTGGCCTTTCTTCAACAGCTCTAAAAATAGCATTGATATCACACCAATGTATTTTACTTGTATTACTACATTCAAGCGATAACAAGGAAAATGGCTCACTTAAGGTCACTTAGCAAAGAGGAGAACCATTCAACAGCTAACAATAGAGTAAAACTGCCCGTTATTGACGTAAAGGTTGGGGAAGGGATGAGTTCACAACCACAGAGGAAGCAAAATTACCTTTCCTAATCTTTTAGCATCAACTTCTGCCATCTTCTAATAGATTATCCATCTTTCTCTTCCAGTCAGCTCTGTGAGTGCTTTCTTGTAATGAGGGCCTCATATCCTAACTCAAGTGATAATAAATACCATGTGATACATAATAGACAGCTCTCATTTTTTCCAGTGACGTCCACTGTGCTAGACATAGCCTGGTGAACTTGGTATATTTTAAAATGGTTACTATTTTTTTGCCGAGGCCGGTTTGGCTCAGTGGATGGAGCGTCGGTCTGCGGACTGGGGGGTCCCGGGTTCGATTCCGGTCAGGGGCACGTGCGTTGGTTGCGGGCGCGTCCCCCGTGGGGGTGTGTGCGGGAGGCAGCTGGTCGATGTTTCTCTCTCATCGATGTTTCTAGCTCTCTATTCCTCTCCCTTCCTCTCTGTAAAAAATCAATAAAATATATTTTTAAAAAAAAATAAAATGGTTACTATTTTTCTACCTCATCCTATATAATTAAACCCTAATATGCAAATCGACCGAACAGCGGCACGACCAGTCACTATGACGTGCACTGACCACCAGGGGGCAGACGCTCAACGTAGGAGCTGCCCCCTGCTGGTCAGTATGCTCTCACAGGAGGAGCACCGCTCAGCCAGAAGCAGGGCTCATGGCTGGTGAGTGCACTGGTGGTGGTGGGAGCCTCTCCCGCCTCCGCTGCAGGAGCAAGGGGTCCCGGACTGCAAGAGCCCCAGACTACGAGAGGGATGTCTGACTGCCAGAGGTCCTGGACTGGGAGAGGGTGCAGGCCGGGCTGAAGGACCCCTCTCCCCGCCCGCTGCACCCCCCCCTCCAGTGCACGAATGTCGTGCACCAGGCCTCTAGTCCTATATAATAAAAGTGTAAGATGCAAATTGTCCCCTCGACCAGGAGTTCATCTGGGAGTTCGACCAGGGGGCGGGGGCGGGGCCGGCTAGGGGAAGGGAGGGAGGCCCAGGCTGGCAGTGGCAGCGACCAGGGGGAAGGGCAGGAGGCCCCGGTGGCAGCAGACAGCCGCTAGGGACCCTACCAATGGGGCCTCTAGTTAATAATAATAAATCTGATTTTACCAAATCTGTAAGTTTGAAAAACAGTCCCATAAACAAGGTATAGTATTGGGCCAATATAAGGTCATAAAAGTTATTTGGTGGTTAAATTATTCACCATCAGCAATTGTAAATACAATTGTCTCAATCAAGAGTATATAGTTGAGCCCTGGCCCGTGCGACTCAGTTGGTTGAGGGCCATCCCATGAACCAAAAGGTCTCCAGTTCCATTCCAATCAGGGCACACGCCCGGGTTGCAGGCTCAGTCTCCACTAGGGGGTGTGCAGGAGGCAGCCAATCGATGTTTCTCTCACTGATGTTTTTTTCTCCTCTCCCTTCCTCTCTCCAGAATCATTTTTTTAAAAAGGAGTATATAGTCAATATTAAAGACTGAACCTGAAGAGGTAGGTATGTTGGAGAAGCATTCTTTGTGGACCCAGCCTCAGGCAGGGGTGGAAATCGCAACAGGGCTATATTTGGGAGATTTTAATTACTCTGTCACCAGAGTAAACAACCAAGTGCAAGAGCCCTAGCCAGTTTGGCCCAATGGATAGAGCACTGGCCCATGGACTGAAGGGTCCCGGGTTCAATTACAGTCAAGGGAACATGCCTGGATTGCAGGCTCAATCCCCAGTAGGGGGTGTGCAGGAGGCAGCCGATCAATGATTCTCTCTTATCATTGATGTTTCTATCTCTCTCTCCCTCTCCCCTCCTCTCTGAAATCAATAATAATATATTTCTTAAAAAATAAATAAATAAATAAAAAGTGCAAGAAAAAAAGGAGAGTCACAAAGAAACAAAGTAGAGGGATGAAGATTAAGAAGTTGGAGATACCCAAGAAGTCTGTTTCCTCACTTTAATATAGCACGCTCTGAAATACCAAATGAAAGTTATCCTGTTAACCATTAAGTGCCAAACTGGTACAGGCAGCACAATCACCAATATCTGAGTACTGAAGCTGACTCATAAAAATCTAAAAATATTTCATACTTTAGGCTTTCAAAATAGCATAAGTTTAACCCCTTCCCCTCCTTCAATCATGTTCTTTTGAAGCCAATGTAAAAAATATTTGGAACCTACTTCTGAAAACGGTAATTAAAATGTGGTGAACACAGAAAGCCACATGCAATTAGATTTTAAGGCTTTATCATTCCTACATCTGATCCGGGATTTACTAAATCAGTTAAGTAGCTGTGCTGTCTACTACACTGAAATAAATACATATATGTTTATGAAAAGCATTGCCTAAAAATCTTAATGGCTATCCCTTTGAAGGAGTATCAAAATCTGTGTATAAAAAGCCATTTTAAAATTGATCTAGATAACTACTAAATTCTTTATTAAATTTTCTAAGAGTCCCAGATTATAATGTCTTTAAAAGGCTGAAACATCTTTCTTGACCAGAGACAAGCACAATCATGTAAAATCAAAACGTTTTTAAGTTATGAGCATAAAAAGACAGTAGATGTAGGCTGGAGACTTTTTTAACCATACACCCGAAAACACTAAGTAGATTACACTGTGTTTCTTATAGTTCTTTTGAAAAGAAAGACGTTTAGTTGCTTTTCAAATCATTAGAAATGAAAGGAGCGCAGAACAGCCAATGTCAGAGAGGTACCAAGGTCCACGTTTTCTATTATGAAGTACTGTAAACGCACCCATAAGAGTTAAGTACGCTATTTGTAATTCTAACTAAGACATTTTACCAAAGTAATCTACAGAGTCGCAGACTGCCGAAGGCTGGACTACAAGAGCTCAATAAATTAGACTGCGGAAGAAAAAAATTGCTTAGCAAATGAAAATCAAATAAAAATCCACAAGTGACAGGATCCCTTAAAAAGCAACCACACGTGTGGGCACACACACACACACACACACACACACACACAAATTAGAAACTACTAGGGTTTTATATATATATATATATATATATATATATATAGAGATATATATATATATATATATATATATATATATATATATATATATATATATATATATATATATATACTGTACTCAAGAATGCTGGAGAAGGCTAGCCCTGTGAATTATGCCAAGGACAGCAGATATTAAGCGGCCTCCCTATTCACGCTACTGTACTTCCATTTTTAAAACATGCTTCTCAACTCCCCAGATACCACCGTCCACAGAAACCATGCGGCTATCCGTCAGACGTTCGGTGTCACCATTTATTATTTATAGCATTAAATGGGGGAAGTGGCTCTGATGTCACGGACCCTACCTACCCAGCGGAATCACTGGCTCAATAAACAGGTTTCACACTGGAGAAGATCTGGCTGGGAAAACGTTTTGCTGGGTGAGGTAGATCCTCACCTCTCCCCCCCCCCCCCCCCCTGGGTAGAAGCTGTTACCGTGTCAGGAGAGATACAAAGAAACTGTCAAGATTTCCACAGGAAGAAACCCCGGGCCTGTCCATTTGCTGAGGCTCTGACTTCCTCCACAGCCCAGTTTGGTTTCCCTAACGTTCAAATTGGCAGGTAATAGCTGCCATGTTTTATTTCTCCCACCCAATCATCCACCAAGTAGCCAATCTCTCAGGGTCCCGTTTCTAAAAAAAAAAAAAAAAAAAAAAAAAAAAAAACACCCTTCTGGCTCCAAGTCCTAAGGGGGAAAGGGACGGGGGAGTCCGCGGGGACGAGGAAGTCTGGTCTGGCTAGAAATGGTTTCTAACAGAAGAGTGATCGCTCCCCCAGGGACTGAAGGTCCTTTTTTTTTTTTTTTTTGGAGAAGAAAGAACTGGCGGGCGGCAGTCCTGAGGACAACCCTTCCCCCCTCCTCCCCAATTTCCTAAAGCAGCTCTGGAAACGTGAAGTTTACTCCGGGGAGATGGAATCCAGAGTACCTGGGGCCTTGCTAGGCAAACACCCCTCTCGGCCCAGTAGGAAACCCTTTGTCCGAGAAGCCGGACATCACTGAGGTCCGGGAAAGAGGCCCTTAATCCGTCCCAGCCTCACACCCCAGCGCTTCCCACCTCCACCCCGTAGGGCCTATCCCGGCACCCACACCGCTCTAGGCTGGGGAGAAGGCGCTGAGACCCCTGCTAGGACGCGGAGGCCCGCGGCCCGGACCGATCTCCTCTGTCCCCGCTCCCATCTCCATCTCACTCGGCCTAAGTGGGGCTTGCAACGAGCGGTGCAGGCCTGGGCCGAAGGAACCGAGGAGAAAAGGTAAATCCACTTCTCAAAGAGAAGGAGCCAGAGCGAGTGTGAGCTAAGGCCACAGCATTAGCGAGCGAGGGTCGTTCGAGAGATGGGCCCGGAGACAGGACTGGGGGAGGGAGGAGAACCGAGGGGCAGGAGGGGGCCGGGCCACCTCCGGCCAGAGAGCTCGAGGGATCCGACGGAACCGCGCCGGGCCCGAGGCCAGGGAGGGCGGGGGGGGGGGGAGGGGGAGGTCGGGGCCGAGACGGCGGGGAAGGGCCGGGGCCGGACGCCGAGATGGGCAGGCCCGCCCGGGGCCGGGCGGACGGAAGAAGAGACGGTCCAGCGGGCCGCACTCACCATGAGCTCGATGGTCTTGTCCTCAATCACCGAGTCGGGCTCCATGGCGGCCCCGGCGGCCCCGCCTCGCTCTCCCCGCGCAGCAGCGAACCGCCCGTGCGGAGGAGGCGACGGCGGAGGCGGCAGAGGCGGAGGCGGTAATCGCACCCACACTAGCTGCCAGCCCGCCCGGGCCGCCGGCAGCTCCGCCCTCCCCCCTCGGTGGACGCAGTACGCAGAGCGAGAACTACAGCTCCCAACAGGCGCCGCGTGCTCCGCAGAGCGCTGTGGGAACGAGAAGCCGACCTCTCCCGGGCAGCTCGAAGCTGAATTCCGAGCCGGAAGTAGCACTGGGTCGTGAAGGCGAAAAGTCCAGACTTGAAGGGTTCCCTCCAGATAGAGCCTCGGGAGTTCCATGACTACATGTCCCAGAAAACCCTGCGCGCGGGTTCTCCTTCCGCTACTTCCTCCTAACTTCCTGGGAGCTACAGGCCGCTCAGACCGGAACGGAAAGTCCGAGGCCACTATTCACTTGTCAGAGATTCTGCGTGTGCGACCCATTTCCGCACATGCGCAGTCAGTGTCCGCGGCGCCCATTCGATGCCTAGATAGCGGCTAGGCTGGTCAGCGAGCGTCTGGTGGTAGGGACACGTGTTGGAGACAGGTGGGTTCTAGGTACTTTAGAAGGGGATGGGCTTAGGGCTCAGGTGGGGGAAAGGGCCGGCCGGCGAGAGCTCGGCTAGGGAGCAGGGTCGACGAGGGGCATCCCTCTCGGGCGTCCGGTGAGGTGTTTGGAGGTTTAGGTGGGGAAGAGGAGGTTTGTGGAGATGAGCTGTGGTGCTGTCTGTGTGCACCACGACCTGGGAGGAGCCGGGAGGTGAAAGGGAATCTGTGTATACTGAGCCTCTCTTACTCACTTATTCGTTCAGAAGGTTCTTTTTAAACTTCCAGCCGCCGCCGGTTACCAGTCTAGACACTGGGAGTCAGCTCTGAACATCACACACAAGGTCTCTGTTCTCGTGGAGCTTAATTCTGGGGGCGGGGGGGGGGTGTCATTAACCAAAAGAGTGCCAGGCGCTAAGGAAGAACACGGCTGGAGACCTGGACACTCCTCGTGAACTCTGCCACCGGCTCTGTGAACTTGGTCAGTGCCTTCCCATCAGAAACCGCCAGGGACACAGCAGTAGCTGAACCAGTTGGGTTTTATCGCTGGTCCCTGTGAGGAACAACACTCGCCGTGAGGTGTGCTGGGAACCTCTCCGTGAGAGCTGTTAGGTGGCCTGGGAGAGGTTTTGAGGAAGTGAGGCTTTTCCCTGGATTAGATGGTGCCGGGAAGCAAGAGCGATTCTGTGATTGGGTATCTCAGTAAATCTCACCTGGGAGGGAGGGCTAGGACACTGAGGGTAAAGCTGTAACTGGCACATAAGCAGCCGCCCCGCATTTTAGTGAGGGTGGAGCGGTCTTGTTTTTGTCTTGACCTGGCTTGGTCACAGAATGGCCTAGCCTGGTGTCTGTGTTCTGTGAAATTACTGGATTCAACAGGAGCACGAGGCCGAGCTAAGAAGGCGAGGCTATCATCGAGTCATAGAATGGCGGGGCTCTAATGTAACCGGCCAGCGTTCAAATGTCAGAGGCTACTTTCTCTTTCTCACGTGTTTTTTGCATTCTCTGCCCGTGTACAGTGAGTTGACTAAATGAGCTAGAAACCCCATGTCTAAGGTCCAGGTTATTAGTTGTTTTTGTGCACACAGGACACAGTGTAAGCTCCCCGCCGTTGGCGTTGAAAGTTCCCTGATCCTTACCTCATGCTTTCCACCAAGGGAACGGAAAGAAAAGCAATAGGAAGAAAGTGCACAGGATTGGAAAGTGATTGCCATTAACCTGCTGTCTGAATTTCATCGGACCCCTTCCCCTGTCTGGGCCATGGGACATTCATTAGTAAAACAAATCAATTATAATAAATGACCCGCGTTTCAGTGACCTATTGCATCATAATAAAACACCCCCAAGACTTAGTAGCTTAAAATATTATATTATTTTTCACCATTGTGTGGGTTGACTGGATTCAGCTGAGCCCACATAGTATAAGCTGCAATTACTCGGGGGACTGATATCAGTTGGGAGCTCATCAAAACAGCCTCTAGGGCCTTTCTACCTGGGCTATCATCGATCAGGCCTCTGCAGGATAATTAGCTTTCTAGAATCTAGACTCTAGATTCTAGAGCAGCAGTCACCAACCTTTCAGACCTCACGGACCACCAGTGGTTGGCGACCGCTGTTCTAGAGGACATGACCCCAATGAGCAAATGCTTATTAAGCCTTTGCTAATGTCCCATTGGCCAAAGCATGTCATATGGCTCCGCCCAGAGTCAGTGTGGGAAGGGACAGAGTCCTGGTTCATTGGGAGCCACCAGTGTATCAGCCAGCCAGACTCCTGAGGTCCCGGCACTTTCCACAGGGCCTAGCACGTAGGGTTAGGGTAGGAGTCACCAGCCGAATATGACCCCTCCATATGTATGTTAATCACACTGTCTTTCCTATTGTTTTAAAATTTGACACTTTCACATTTTAAAATCAACTTCCAGCTTCTCTCAAAAATTAAACCCTCTCTTCTGGCCAGAGGTTAGAGTGTCAGTGTTTAGATTCTTGGTCAGGGCGCATACCCAGGTTGCAGGTTTGATCCCCAGTCAGGGTGTGTACGGGAGGCAGCCAATCCAAGTTTATCTCTCATATCGATGTTTCTCTCCCTCTCCCTTCCTCTCTCTAAAATTAATGGAAACTTTTTTTTTTTTTTAAAGACTGGAGTGGGAGCCCTAGCCAGTTTGGCTCAGTGGCTAGAGCGTTGGCCTGTGGACCAAAGGGTCCCGGGTTCGATTCCAGTCAAGGGCACATACTTTGGTTGCAGGGTTCTCCCTGGCCTTGTTGGGGCTCGTGCAGGAGGCAACCAGTCAATGTGTTTCTCTCACATTGATGCTTCTCTCTGTCTTTCCCTCTCTTCCTCCACTCTCCCTAAAAATCAATGGGCAAATATCCTTGGGTGAGGATTAACAACAAAATAAACATTGATGAAAATAAAAGAATCTCTTGTGGAAAAAAAAGACTGGAGTGGGACCCTGTAACTATTTCTGCTCTGCCAGCTGGCACAGGGATTAACTGTCAATAGTGCACCATAGGAGACACCGCTGAGTGAAAGGACTTCTCTTCCTGGCTCGTGGACACTTCCTTTTCCTTCTTGCCTTTGTGGCACCCAGCAGCAGTAGTTTGCAGAACTGTAACTCACACGCATACACCGGTGGCTGGGATGTCCAGAGGGTGGCTGGCTTCCCTGTGAGTCCAGTGGCACCTCAGCAGGCAGTTTCCTGCTTGCCAGCCCCCACCTGTGGCACGTTCAAATGATGTATTCTCACCGGTGATGATGACTTCTGCATTCAGATACATTAGGAGGATAGCGCACTGAAACTGTGGCAACTCATTTCCACTAATGTCAAAAAAAAGGCAGGTCTTTTGAGGGAGAATCTTGCGAAATCGTAAGAGTGTCGCTAAGATGTATTGAAGGTAGCAGCTCTGTATTTTATCCACATGACAAGGCTTCCTGCCTTATCTATCTATCGGGGGGGAAAGGTATCATGAACTATATATTTGCACATTTATTTGGATTGAAAAAGCCAGACTTTCTGACAGTCTAATTTGATTGACTGGTTCGATAGGATTGGCATTGCCAATAATGGGTTGTTAGGTTAGTTAATTCTTTAGTACCCTGATTGTGTGGAAAATATATTTAAAGCACGTAAGTACAAACATTCATCAATTCATTTATTGGCAAGTGTACTGAAATTATTATTTGTATTTTCCCCTACCCTTTTTAAACTTAGGTTAAATAAGACACCTGCAATTGAAAAAGTAAAGAAAAGTTATATTAGTCAGAATAGAATACACTATGCCACATGAGCAGATTATCCTGTGTACCAAAGAAACAGAACCACTAAGAGTGAATTAAGGAATATTTTACTAAGAGTTGATGTTATATAATTGTCAAAACTAGTTAAGCAATCTCTAAGGCTGTTGTCTTCCTGGGCAATAGTGGCTCTTAAAGTCCACGGGGCAAGCAAGTCAGGAAGGGGAGATGGGTGGAAGGTTGGGGAGAGCAAGCATAGGTGAACTGGGGTCAGACTGAAACCTGTGTCAGTGCTTATTGCCCCTGACCTTGGTGCTATGGATGTCCTGCAGAGGCTGAAGCCCTGTCACAGAGCTGAACACCCACACCTGGCCCAGGAATCAGAGAAGCTGAAAGGAGGCTCTAAGTCTAAGGGAATGTGGAGCCATTGCAGAACCAGCCACTCCTCACACCACAGAGGTGAGTGAGCTGAGCAACAGAGATGTATTTGGGCCACAAAATGACTGCAGTTTCACTTCCACCCCCCAAATCCCTCGCAGGAATCTGCCTGTGGCCCACCCTAATCAGAAACAGACAAGAACGAAATTCAGGGAAATGTAGTTTCCTCGCCAAGCTGACCCATTACTATGTTTTCATACCTTAGTACACATATCTGTTCGTGGGAAGTCCAAAGTGGTCAGCCAGCTCTCTATCTGAGTTAGACCACCTGGAATGCTTGGTCTCCAGTATTAATGGGAAAGGGGGAGGTTCACTAACTATTGACTGCCTTATCTCAGAAAGTCATTCCTGCTCACTGTTGGCCAGTGCCTAATCACTCCGTCCTCAGAGGCTGGAAGGGCTGCCAAAGGAAGTGCTCTCCTGTGTGACTAAAAAAAGAAATGAAGTAGAATTCGCTGAACAAATAGGATGATCTCTGCTACACAGGTATGATTAATATTCATTTATTAAATCTCGGTAAAGAGTCTTTGGTATGCTCCGAGAAACTGAGAAATTGAGTTTCTCCAGTGACAATATAAAAAATCCTTTTAGTAGTCAGGTGGTTCCCAATATTCTGTTCTTAACAAAATTGATTGACTTGAGTTCCCTTTTCCTCATCTATAAAATGGGAATGATGGTGTCTTCCTCATGGTTTGTTGAAAGGATTCAATTAAGTTAATATGTGAAAACTCTTGGTGGTTGAATGTTGTTAAATGAGAATAATAATTAATGTCTGTAGAGAGAAAACACACACACGCACACACAGAGCCAGGCGTAACTTTTCAGAACAAATACCCTAAAGTTAGACCTGCTGTATGACCAGTGCACTCAGAAGCTGGTAACCCCTTTCTTGTCTGGCAAATGTGGAGAAGTGTGCCCTGCTTTTCCCACTCCAGCCCAAGAGAACACCCCCAAAGACAAATAGTTTCTCCCTTTGTTATTTTATTAGAAGCATATTTACATTCTTGCAGTTAACTTTGCAGAGAACATTTTACAAAAGCCTTGTATAAAGTTTGTAAACTACATAAAAATAACTTCTATCCTTCATAACGGGAACATATAAGTTAGTTATATATACTCTGCCATAAGTTGACTGAAAATGAGGGACAGTTTCATCTGTCCCTCAGAGGAAACGTTAGCACAGGCCTGAGGAACACTGTGGGCCTTCTCCGTGACGGGCAGTGCACACTGGCTCAACTGTGAGGCTGGAAGGCCCAGCCAGGCCCCGTCCAGAAAGAACAGGGGCCTGTTAGGGCTCAGATGGCACTGAGCAGGGAAACAGCAACTCGAACACAATTCCAACATGAATGACAAGTCACGTAAGGGAAGGACCAAAGACTTGCCTGAGCCATAAAACCTAATACTCATTCTCACACCCCAGGCTGTAAAAGGCAATGTGTTGTAAACAAAGCCCAACTCAGCCCTACCTGACCATTCACCAGTACTGGCCTCTGGCAGAACTGGGTCTACGTCCTGTAGTTACACTGCTGGTGGCTCACATTTTCCAGCACCTGTGCACCGAAGAGAATCAAAAGGGACAATTGTCTCATTTGTTGATACCTGACCAGTGTCCCATGTGGGTCAGATACCGAAGCAGGCAAGCTGAATGCTCACTAACCTAAGAGAACCATCGCCTTCCCACGGCCTCCAGAGCATCTTTACTGCATCTGTAAGACTTGGGCACCCCAAGTCCCTTCTTTCGAATGGCGACTCTCCCTTTGCAAGATCCAGGAGAGGAGGATTACGGTCAGTGCTAAGAAGACTTTGCTTTAGAAAGACAAAGCTACGAGCCTAACCATAAAGAATCAAGAAGGAGAAAGTCCTCCTGGGGCGCGGCATTAACTATCACTAGCCGATTAGCACCCAGACTCAATGTGCCCATATGATTTCTCAAAATCACCTTCAGTTTTCTGTCTCGTTTCTTTAAAGCAGGTATCTTCCTGAAGAAGCCATTCATTTATATTTGTTTCAAGTTAGAAATCATGGTGAAAAAGTTTTCTTTGTAAATAAGCCGAACGCCAGTTTGAGCATTTGCCTTCAGGGGTTATCAACACTGCAGCCTTGGGAATCAGAATCTGGGAGGCCAACTGATGACCCAGAGGTCCAGGATTCTGTCTGAGCTACAGCAGCTTTGCTTCTGCCATGTTCCGGGGGGGGGAGGGGGGGGTTGGCAAAAAGCATTAGTTTCTCCCTGATGCTTTTGCTTCCTGAAGACTGCCAGACCTCTGAAGTGTGAGGCCAGACTCCTAAACTAGGGCAGAGGGAGACAGCCTTCCCATTTCACCTGGGCAAATGTGAGATGGAAACAGACTGGGCTGTGAAAGTGTTGGGTGGTGAACACACCCATTTGTCCCTGAATACACACTACCACATGGGGGCCAAAAGGAATCACAGACTGTTCACCCTGTGCCATCTTGTGCCTCTGGTGCCAACATGCCCCATACCAGTGGCTCAGGCAGCAAATGTGTTCCAACCCACCTGGTACAAGAGGCCCAGGGGCCCAAGCCCTTTGTGTGTGTGAGTGTGGGTGCAGGAAGTGGGGGACACAAGATGGCATGAAAGACCTGGGACCAGGAGAATGAACAATTCTGGCTCTCTCCCATTGTGGACATGGCCTCAAGAGGAAAGCAAATTGGGGAAGTGGAGAAATGAGGGCACCCCCTGAGCAGCTGGCTGTTAGGAGCCATGATTCTTGTCTGACACTGCAGGCAATGGCTGAAAAGCCACCAAGAATTACAGCATATGGACGAGCCCATGGTGACTTCAGCGGCAGCACTTCGCACCCACAGACAGCAAAAACTCGTGTTTTGGCAAACAGGAGGGGCCTCGAGGCTACAGCACACTCATTCCTCTTAGACCCTGACCATATCCACAACCCAAATCGCTGACTGCTTGAAGGGGCCTGGGGTTCAAAGAGAACATATATTAAAATTAGGCGAACCTCCATGAGTGAGCGAGAAGTCAGGAACACGGGTCACTCAGGCAAGGGGCTGGATTCGAGCTGGTGTGGAAGCAAGAGGGAAGGGGGTCCTGAGTTACTTGTTCACAGAGAATGGGAGGGCCCAGAGGCCCACCAGCCTGCCAGCCACAGCCCCGAGTGGCTGTTAGGAAGCATCAGCAGAGCTATAGGGAAAGAACTTCGGCCTTGTTTGGGGTGGTGGGGTTCGGGCATTCAGTCTCCTCGTTCATTTTGAAGAACATCTCCTGCTCCCGCTTCTTCTGGTTCAGATCTTCTTCCAGAGCCTAAGACAGAGAGAGGGTAGATGGAGCTCAGTCAGATTCCATAGGACACAGGTCTTCCAACCTCAGGAACCCCACCAAAGTGGCCTTCTCTGGAAATTTCCCTCCTGGGCCTTGGTGCCTGGGTAACTTGGTCTTCCCTCTTTCCTTCCCTAGAGCTTATCACCCAGAAAGTAAGCACCACCTCCTCCATCCTCCTGCCACAGCCATATAGGAGTTTCCTGTGAGCTAAGGGCTACAGTTTGGGGCAGTGCCAATCTACATCGGGTGTGGGAAAAGCAGGTGCAAATCTGCTGGTAGGCAAACAGCCAAAGGAGTGGAGAAAAGCCCAAAGGTAGAGATGGGGGGAGAGATTTAATAGGGGAGCAGAAATGTCTGCGTTATACAGTGTTCCTAGCCAGGGCCCTGTCCCACAGAAATCACCAGGAGTTGTTTTCAAAACACAGTAAAACCTTGATATAGTGAACTAATTCAGGGGAAGGGATGTCTGTTAAAGCCAGAAATCCATTATATAATAAAGCAGCTTTTCTGAATGCGTGTTAAAAAAATTGACAAATTAGTTTACCTGTTTTTACTTATGTAGACACATATGTATAATTAAAATTAAGCATGTATGAAGAGTTTAATTCACAGGAAAGTTTTCTATATGTATTTCTGTAATTTTACATATACTTAACAGGTCTAGAAATGTGTGCATTCACCAGTCACTGCAAGTAAACAAATGCACTTAGCTGGGGCGTGGCTTAGCTCACTTGGGAACATGGGCCAGCACGTGTTAAAACTGCTACAGACATGAGTGATTTGAAATTTCTGGTAATTCACACAGATTCTTGGCTCAAGTTCTCCTTTGCTGAATGTATTAATATCAAAGTGTTTGTGGCAAGCAAATATATATGCAAGATAAAAGTAGTACTGTTTAAGCTCCTGTAACAGAAGTTACAAAACCCAGTGCCTACGGGAGCCAGCCAGATGAGTAAATGAGTGAAGGGAGCTGGCTGTGAGACAGTAGGGAGTAACCGGGACTGTGTTGTGGTGAAGAGCACCAGCCGGCTCTGAAAATGGCAGTTCTTCTCAGTTCTAGCTGATGGCTGTCATATAGTTTGATGGATCCAGTGTTACCAGAGCTCCTAGGTTTTCAAAAAAAACTGGGAAGTCCAGATTTTTATTTTTATTTATTGATTTTAGAGAAAGAGGAAGGGGGATGAAATAGAGAAACATCAATCTGTTGTTCCACTTATTTATGTATTCATTGGTTGATTCTTGTATCTGACCAGGGATTGAAACCACAACTTTGGCATAGTGGGTCAGTGCGCTAACCCAGTGGTCGGCAAACTCATTAGTCAACAGAGCCAGAATATCAACAGTACAACGATTGAAATTTCTTTTGAGAGCCAAATTTTTTAAACTTAAACTTCTTCTAACGCCACTTCTTCAAAATAGACTCGCCCAGGCTGTGGTATTTTGTGGAAGAGCCACACTTAAGGGCCCAAAGAGCCGCATGTGTCTCGTGAGCCACCGTTTGCCGACCACTGCTCTAACCCACTGAGCTACTCAGGGCAAAATCCAGATTTTAATGTAAAATTTAGTTGGTAACTTTCAAAAAAATTTAAACTGCTATGTATTGGCCAAATCTGACATCTGTAAGCCAATTTTAGCCCACAGGCCATCAGTTTGGGACCTCTGCTATAGGAATACCAACTTAATTCTAGTAACTACCACAGAGAGTTAAGTAACTTACCCAGGGTCTCACAGGTAGTAATGGGAGAGCCAGGACTTTATTCTATGTCGCTCTTACTTCAAGGCCTCTTACATAATACTCTATTCTACCAACCACATCTATTCTTCAATGTAACCTAAGGCAGGAGATGGCAGCCCTCTATCTGTAAGGGGCCAAACTGTAAATATTTTTGGCTTTGTGGTAGGCAGGCTGTGAGTTCTCTGGCACAACTTCACTGCAGTTATAATGCAAAATCAACCACAGACAATATATCAATGAACATGCATAGCTATGTTCCAATACAATCTTACTTTCAAATACAGGTGGTAGGTTAGATTTGGCCCATGAGCAGTAGTTTATGAACAACTGCTTTTAGGGACTACACGTCATTTACATTTACAGCCCCAAAAAGCAAGGTTCAGGAGGGAAGACCTGACTTGTCTGAGGCTGCATTCTAACTAGGACCTAAGCAACACTTCATTGACTCTACAAGATATTCTGTATTTACCAAAAGAAATCTAAATTTTTAAAAATATTCCACAATGCACAATCATTCCCCCCTGAACCCATACACAGACAGCATCGCAAGGCTGCTGACTGTAATGCAAGAGAGTTAAAGAACATTTATTCCAGAATGGAAATCACCTCTGGGTCAGTGTTCCAGCAGCAACCCAGGTCGCTAATGATAGAACAATTCTAGAGGGAATTCTGGAGAGGCAGCCCCCTCAGCAAAATGCAATGCCAGCTCCCCAAACACACTTATAATATCTCCCCTAAGCCCTGGTATCCCCATGGAGCAATCTGGGATATGAGGGAGTTGCTAGAGGCAACGTAACCCATTCCTTTTCTAACTTTCTCAGGATGTGCCAAGGGTATATAGAACCCGCAGGTAAGAAAGCAGGTTAATATGTATTTCCTTTCCAAAGTCAACCTATGCAGGAGCATTACTGATTTGAGTGTCAAGTATGGAAAGTCTCAGCAGGTGTAGTTCCAGAAACTGATGCACATGGGCCTGCTAAAAGCAAGTGCTGGGACCCTGGCCAGCTTCCAGCCAGAAAGCTCCATTAGCACAGGGAGGGAGGCCTCCACTCAAGGACTTCCAAGGCCATTACATAGCTGAGGTGAGCAGCCGCCTCCTGTCCAGACCACAGTATAGCAAGCGGAGTTGATGTGTGATGGCAGAACAAACCTCAGGGCTTCCGGACACGGCACCAAAGAGAATCAGGGCAGTGTTCTCCTCAGAGAGATTAGGCAGTATAAGGAAATGTGTATGTCCTTGGCCTGTACCATGGGTTGGTGACTTTTCACATAACCCTGTACAGTATTCACTTCGTACATCTAAAGTGACCACACTGAGGCTCTCATGGTTAATCTATTTGCCAACCTGGTGAGGCCATGGTACCCAGTTGTTTGGTCAAACACCAGGTTAGATGTCGTTGTGAAGGAATTATTTAGATGTGATTAACATTTAACTCCATAGATCTGAGTAAAGCAGATTACCCTCTATATCGTGGATGGGCCTCATCCAATCAGTTGAGGGCCCCATAAGGAAAAAGAAGTTCTGCCTCCAGACTACTCTGGGGCTCAAGACTGCAACATCAGCTCTTCCCTAGGTTGATGTGACCTGTCCTGCAGACTTCGGACTTACCAGCCCCTACAACTCTGTGAACCGGTTCCCTAGAATAAATCTATAAATGTGTATCTTATCTGTATCTACCTCCTAGGCAGACATCTGTGGCACAACATGGAGCACAGCCTCCTACTGAGCCCACCAGCCCAGATGTGGTTACCTTTTTGCGTGGCCGAAGCTTGTCCCGCCATTCCTTCAGGTTCTGGTTATGGCTCTCGTCCAGGGCCTTCAGCTTCTGGGTTTCATGTTCTACCAGGAGGTGACACTTTTCATTCTAGAACAAATTCCAGGCAGAACAGGTAAGAAACTCAGAAGGCAGAGACAGAGGGCTGCGACATACCTCATGCTGTAGCCACGGGGACACCAGCACCCTCCCCTCGTTTCTTCTCCTTGATTATAAATCCCTTTTCTAGAAAACTCCATAAAAGTAAATACATAATGCACCAAGAGGTGTCGGGGGGGGGGGGATATTTCAGAATGTTAATGTTAATATTTCCTATTGTGTAGTGGGATCTACAGTAATTTTGCAACTTTCTATGTCGTGCATTGTTTGAATTTTTCAACACAAACATGTCATTTTAACAAAACAATAAAGCTAACAATGTGATCATGTGCCCTAATGTCATTGTCAAGGAATTGAGGCAACAGAGGCAACCACTACAAAAAATTATCTATTATTTCCTGTCAGGCCCTATCCTGTATATTGTTTAGCTTACCTTATATATACAGTTCTGAAACCTACTTCCCTCCCCACTTAATATTATAATGTAAAGGTTTCTATAAAGAAGTTTTCATAATCATCATTTTTAGTGCCTACAGACTCTCCCACAGTATGGATCCATCAAATTAACTTAAACATGCCCTATTTTTGGCCACTTAGGTTGCTCTTAATTTTCACTCTTTAGCATTGTGTTAAACATCTATCTAGGGACTGAGTTGTGTGTCCCCAAAATTCAGATGTTGAAGCACTAATCCTCAATGTGATTGTATTTGGAGTGGGGCCATTGGGAGATAGTTAGGTTTACATGAGTTTGTGAGGATGGGGCCCTGCTGATGAGACACCAGAGGGCTTGCTCATTCTCTCCCTCCCTATCAGGATACAGCAAGAAGGCGGCCATCTGCAAGCCAGGAAGAGAGGCTTCCCTAGACTTCAACCATGCTGGCAGGCTGGCCTTGGACTTCCAGGCTCTAGAACAGTAAGAAAACAAAACTTCTGTTTAGCAGCCTGAGCTAATAACTGGATAAGATAATCTGCATAGATAGTTATATTTCTATAAATTACATATTTTTCTGCATCGGATATTATCTCCTCAGGTTAGATTTTTGTGGCAAGGGGTGAGGGCCATGGACCTGGCTGAGGCTCTCCCAGCCTCACTGTTTTCACTCTGAAGTAAGTTGTCTGATTCCTCACAGGGAATCAATCTTGTGGTTTATAAGGAGCTTATAAAGCAAGGGGGAGTGCCTTTAATACAGATACCTCAACCCTATTAGGGTGGAAGAGTAAATCTCCCATTGGGGGATTTAAAAATATATTTTTTTAATTTTCAGTTAGAGTTGACATACAATATTATATTCGTTTCAGGTGTACAATATAGTGATTCGACATTCATAACTTGTGAAGTGATAATTCCCTAAGTATTGCACCCACTTGATACCATATATAGTTATTAGACTATGACTGATTAATTTTCTGTGCTGTACTTTAAATCGCTGTGACTATTTTTATAACTGCTAATTTGCACTTTTTAATCCCTTCACCTTTTTCACTCATCCCCTCTTGTCTTGCAGCCATCAGTTCTCGGTATCTATGAGTTTGTTTCTTGTTCATTTATTTTGATTTTTTGGATTCCACATATAAGTGAAATCATATGGTATTGTCTTTCTGACTTATTTCACTTAGCATAATACTCTTAGGTCCAACCATGTTGTCACAAATGGTAAGATTTCATTCTTCATTATGGCTGAGTCATATTCCATTATATAAGTGTACTACATCTTCTTTATCCATTCATCTGGTGATGGACACTTAGATTGCTTCTATTCTTAGCTATTGTAAGTAATGCTGCAATGAACATGGGGATGCATATATCTTCAAATTGGCGTTTTGGGATTCTTCGGTTAAATACCCAGAAGTGCAATTGCTGGTCATATGGTCATTCAATTTTTAATATTTTTAGGAGCTTCCATACTGTTTTCCACCAACAGTGCACGAGGGTTTCCTTTTCTCCACATCCTCGCCACAACTTATTGTCTATTGATTTATTGGTGATAGCCATTCTTACAGGTGTGATGTGGTATCTCATTGTGGTTTTGATTTGCATTTCCCTGCTGATTTCCCATCTGTATGTCCTCTGGAGAGAGATGTTTATTCAGGTCCTCTGCCCATTTTTTAATTGGGTTCTTTTTTTCAGTTCAGCAGCCCTCCGCCACACTTGGATGCACTCCCTGCTGGTTTTCACAGCCAGATATTATGCCGACTCCTCTTCCCAGCACTGGAGCCATGGGCTGGGAGCCCATTATGGAGCTGGAACCCCTCTCTCCTCAGGGGGACCTCTGTAGCTGAGACATCCCTCCTGATTCTTAACTGCCAAACCATGGATGTGGGACCTGCCTGCTCCATGTCCCTACCCATGCTACCAGTCTCGATGTGGCTTCTTTATATCCTAGTTTTAGGACTTCTGTTCAGCTTATCCTCAGGTGGTTTTCAATCATAGTTCTAGAATTTAGTTGTAATTTTGATGTGGTCATGGAAGGAGGTGAGCACAACATTTAAGAAGTCTCCCAGAGAGGATTTTTATTTTGAAGTTTCAAGCTCAAGGGTTCTAGGAGTTTAGAAATTGGTTTAGTTGGGAATCATACGCACAGCAGCACTGAGTACTGTGACCTACTGGGATCCGGGCTTCCAGCATTCTCTATAGGTTTTCCAAGTTAGTCCTCACGGTAACCCCATGAGGCAGGGATGGGAAAAGAGACGCAGTTGGGTGGCTTGGCTAAAATTCACATAGAAGCAAAGGGCAAAGCCCCATCCTGGCAGCCTCAGTGCCTATAATGTTTCTCCATGCCTCCTTGGCTCTCCAGAAATTGCCAGATGGAGCCAATAGCCTGAGCAATGTCCTGAGGTCACAGAGGTTTGGATTGGCCCATCCCTCTCTCTAACATTGGCTCCATCCAACACACAGGGACTTCCAAGTACCAGCTCCTGGGGTGGGGTAAACTCAGGAGCCGAGGGGGGGTGGTGTCAGAGATCTCCCTAGGGAAAGGCGCCACCAAAGGGCTTGGCAGTACCAGGACACCTGGTGCTGTTCTTAGTGGGAGAGCTTTGAGCTTCTCCCCATAAGGATGATGACAAGCTGGAGGGTTTTTGTAGGTGTTCCTTGTCAAGCTGAGGAAGTCCCCCTGATTCCTAGTTTGCTGCGAGTATTTATCATGAACAGGTGTTGGCGTTTGTCAAATGCTTTTCCTGCATCTGATCGTGTGAATTTTCATTTTTAGGCTGTTGATGTCAAGGATTACATTAATTGATTTTCAGATGTTGAACCAGCCTAGTTGATAAATCCCACTTGGTCATGGTGTATAATTCTGGGATTCAGTTTGCTAATATTTTGTTGAGGATTTGTGCATCTGTGTTCATGAGAGATACCGGTCTATAGTTTTCCTTTCTTGTTTGTATCTGGTTTTGGTATTAAGGTAATTAGGACACCCTTTCCCAAAACACAGTGATGACTAAGAAATCCAGCAGCATGCCCACTGTGAGGCCCTGGGCAAGGCACTTTCAGCTCGTTTCAAAGCTTTACTCCAATCCTGCAAAATAGGACTTATCACCCACGCCCATTTCATGGATGTGGGAACTATGGCTTGGGAAGGTGAAGTGATTTGGCCACACATGTAGCACCCTGGGTCATCAGATGAGAAGCCTTCCCTCTTAGCAGAGTCTTTGTCCCTGAGCTGACTGCCTTGGGGGAGTCTGAGACCGGGGGGGGGGGGGGGGGGGGGGGGGGGGGGGGGGGGGCGGGGGGGGGCGCAGCGGAAGGTCGGTACCTGCAGCTGCTGCAGCTCACTCATGTTACTCTCGCACTGTGCCGCCATGTCCCGCATCTGGTTCTCATGTTTTTGCTGCTGCTGCAGCCGCTCTGCCTTCTGCCTCTTCTCCTCTTGCTGGGAAAACTGCAACAGAGAGAGGGTGGGTGCCTCAGGGATCTCAGGCTGGGCTGGGGGCCCACCTCGGGCCATTCCAGGGAGGCCCTGTCAGAGGGACTAGTACCCCACACCACTCAGGCTGTGCCCCCTCCTGTCTTAAGATCTCCCTCTGAGCTGAGACCCAGCCCCTGCCCTCGAGGCTGGTGGGGACAGGACACTGCCGTGACGTGTGCTAGGACAGTGTGTGTACACGCAGGAGCCACAGGAGCGACTCCCAGTCTCTGAGCCACACTGGTGACATGCGAGTGGGGTCATGGTGGATGAGAAGAAGGGGTTTAGCAGCAGAGGAAGCTGCGGACAGAAGCACTGCAGTGTGAGGGAACAGGTATGAGCAAGTCTTGCCAAGCTTCCTCTGTCTACCAGAGGGGTCACGGGGCGGTTATGAGGCTTCTGAGCTGTATGACCTGCACACCTCTTTCCAGGACCCTCTGCTGCACCTTCTATTTTATGTTCCCCAACCTTGTAAGGTAACCCTGCCTGTGCTACACCACGGGCCTACCTGCTTGATCTTCTCGCGCTGCTCGGCGGCGCTGCCCGCCCCGCTGATGTGCAGGCTCTTCTTGTACATGGCCATGCGCGTCTTGCCCTCGCTCCTCTGGATCTTGGGCAGCCGCGCCTTCTCCTGCTGCTGCCGCACCTTCAGCTGCTCCACCATGCGCTGGTTGTAGCGCTGCATCTGCTCCCGCTCCTGGAGGGGGACAGGCAGTGGGGCCGGGGTCAGCTGCGCTCCGGGCACGGGGTGTCATCAGGAGCCCGGGACCCACCTGGCCCAGAATGCTCAGCAGAGCAAGGCTGTATCATTTTATATCTGCTGCTAAGTAACATTTTCTGTTCTCACTTTAAAAATGGTTAATAACGTGAGTTCTTCTAAATGCCCTGCCATCTAATCAATGCTAGCTTGCCGTCAAAGCTCATATCTCAAAGCAAAACATACACTGAAACAGATGGTTTATCATTTTGATGGCAGGTGTCAATCCTTATTTTTAAAAGTCTTGATAAATTCCTTCACCTAACGTATTTGTATTTCAAACTTGGTATCAGTATCACCTCCTGCAAGAAGCCTCCCTGACTTCTAGCCGGATTGAGTGCCCGTATTCAGAGCCACCACAGTGGCTTAGGTTAGGAATTACCCACGCCAGCTGTGCAGCCAGACCTCAGTCATCTGTGTGTGTCCCACTAAGGGGACTAAACCGAGACAGATGATTACCCAGGTGTAGAGGGTGCACTGGCCACACAGAGCTGGGTCTCACCTGGGCTGGGGAGGTTAGGGAAGGCTTCCTGGCAGAGGACATGTTTAAGCTGATACCTGAAAGTATTCTGAAGGAATCCGTAGGGAAGAAACAAAGGAAAAGAGGCGGGACAAAAGGAGAGGAAAGAGAAAAGGGCATGAAAGGGACATGGGGTGTCAAGAGTCAGTGAGGGAGCTGCCTGGACCATCTCTGCCCTGCATGGTCTCCCCCATTTCTGGCCCCTTGAGCCAAGGCAAGACCTCTCCCAGAACCTCCCCAGGCCTCCCCGTGGCCAGCCTCACTCCTCCTGAGAACAGATGGTACCCAAGTGGTGGCCCATCACGGTGCGGGCTCACCCTCGCCCAGGTCTCCCGGCGGCAGCCCCGGCCCCACCTGGAGCCTCACCTTCTCGTGCTTGCGCACCAGCTCGTGCCGCTGGAGGAAGTACTGGTCCTTGAGCTGCTGCTTGACCAGCTGGTGCCTCTCCTGCAGGTGATGCTCCTCCATGTCCCACAGGGCCGCCTCCCGGTCTGCGGAGGACACACTGCCTGGTGAGCTGCTGAGGGCAGAGCCCCACCGTGCTCTCCCCTCCCCTCCCCCTCCCACAGCCCAGCCGATGACTGTGCCCCCTCATTAGACTACGTGGGAGAGTTGATGGGCCAACTCCTGGAAACTTCCTTAATACCTACAGGGTGAGAGCTCGCTACAGCAAGATGTGTTCGGAGTCAGGAGCCTGAGAAACCGAGACCCGGGCTGAAACCCAGCTCCATCACTGGGATTTAGTACAGGTAAAAAGACTGCCCCAGGCCTCAGCTTCCCCCTCTGCCAAAGGGGCACAACCATACCACAGAGAAAGAACTGTCTTTGGGAGACATTTATGTTGCATCTGCACAGCACCTCTGCTCCTAACAGGCAAACAGAAAACCCGTGGAGGACGGCCTCCTTGGGAAAATGGGTGAGACCCTGCCTGTCCATCATATGCATGACAAGGGCAATAACATGGCATTTTATCCCTGAAGTCTGTTCATCAACACTGTGCTCAGCCACAGGGCAGGGAGCTGGTGTCAAACAGAGCACTTCGTGTGGCCTGCACGTCACAGAGCAGGTGGCGCTCAGCCCACGGCAAATGGACATCTGCTTCACTGCACTCCTGTCATGTGAAACCAATCTGCCCCGGGCACATGGGAACAGTCCAGCCCACTGTCCCACAGGTAACATGGTTCTCATGCACATCACGGGGCAAACAAAGGAAATGGGGCTTCCGGAGACATCCATGGCTCTGTTCAGGATGTCGGAACATCAAGGACCGTCTTTCTGGTCCACACCGAGTACCGAGCCCTCAGTACCTGGCTATGGCACCCGCTGCAAATGAGCCAGAGATGCCACTGTGCGTACTTCTTCACAAAAACCCACAGGCTCCAAACGCACTTTTCAGCCCCCAGTTGTTTAAATGTAGTTCACATAACAGATTTCTAGCCGTTTAGAGCTCGCTTGCTTTGCATACCCCACAGAACTGCACCCAACCTCTGCTCACGGAAAGAAAAGCTAAAACCCACGGTTCTGAAAGAGCGCCGTCGCCCTTCAGAGCTCCCTACACCAGACGCCCCCTCTGAGCTGAGTGCATCAGCCGGCACACGCACTGTCCCGAACCCCTCTTCCCGAGGTGTTCCCCCTGCGCCCTCCCTCTGTCTGGGACCCACACAGTTGTCCCTGGAAGGTCTCGTGCTACGAGGGATTTGTCAGCATGCGAACCTGTCAAAACGCCAGCACACAGCAGTAAAGAGCTTGGCTTCCAGGTGAGATCTGCATTCAAGGCCAACCCTACCCCTCATGAACTGCACCCTCGGCCAAAGAACAGTCACTCTCTCAGCCCGTTTCCTCATCTATGAAACTGGGGAGAAAGTGGACCTGCCTTGTGTGCCTTGTAGGGGGTAAGGTGAGGATTCAGTGAGAGTAAGGTATGAAAATGGGCTGGCAGAGCAGTCGCTCAGTATGGGCTGGCTGGCCTAGGAGGTTCTCAATGCTGTCTGCGCCCCCTGCCACCCCAGGCATCCAGCTCACTTAGTTTCCACCCATCTACATCACCCCCTTGTTTTCCCCTTGACCTCTGGAATCCTTCAGGTAGTGCTGATGATAACTGGTATCTCTGCCTCGCGCCTGACTTCAGTGGGGGTTTTCCTCACGCTTCACCACGATGTTAGTTTTAGGATGGAGAAGACCCAAGGCTGGATGTCCACTGACAGATTCTGGGCCACCCTGGCCCCTCCCGCTCCCAGCACCCACCTCGAAGGAGCTCCTGCTTCCGAGTGAGGCACTCGCGCTCCTTGTCGCAGATCTCCCGCCTGTTGTCGGCTGTGATCTTCTTCATCGCCAGCTCCAGGTCCTCCTTCTGCTTGGCTAGGAAGTCCCGGTCCTGTGGGCGTGGGGAGGACAGACCTCTGCTCAGCGCTGGCTTTGGTGCCTCAATTTTTATTCTTATTACAGAAGAAAAGTCAGCGTGACCCCAGAGAAAACTTAGGGAATGTACAGTATGGAAATTAGACTTAGAAGCAGAGCACCAATGGTAATGTGGGCTTTGTATGGACCCTGGTTCAAACAACAAGTAAGAAAAGGGGTGTTTGAGACAACTGGAAATGTGAATACTGACTTGACGGCAAAGGATGTTAAGCAACTTTTGTGAAATATTTAAATTTTGGGGGGTGTTTATGGTATTGTGGTTATTTTTTTTAGAGATGCATGAGATTTATATTCGTAGCAGCATTATTCACAATAGCCATGGATGGAAACATCTCTAGTGTCCTTAGACAGATGAGTGGATAAAATGTGGAATATTATTCAGTTTTAGAAAGGAAGGAAATTCTGACACATGCTACCACATAAATGAATCTTGAGTTAAGTGAAATAAGCCAGTCACAAAAGAACAAATACTGTATCATTCCACTTAGATGAGGTTAAATTTGTAGAGAGAGAAGGTAGAGTGGTGGGTGCCCAGGCTGGGGGGAGGGTTGGGAAGTTAGTGTTTCACGGGTACAGAGTTTCAGTTTTATAAGATGAGAGAGTTCTGCAGAGGATGGTGCTGGTTGCACAACAATGTGAATGTGCTTAATGCCAGTGAATTTGACCCAGTGATCCCACTTCTAGGAATATATCCCAAGGAATCAGAAACACCAATCAGAAAGGATATATGCACCCATAGCAGCACAATTTACAATAGCTAAGATTTGGAAGCAGCCTAAGTGCCCATCAGCGGATGAGTGGATTAAAAAACTGTGGTGCATCTACACAATGGAATACTACCCTGCTGTAAAAAAAGAAGGAACTCCTACCATTTGCAACAGCATGAATGGACCTGGAGAGCATTATGCTAAGCGAAATAAGCCAGTGGGAGAAAGGTAAGTATCACATGATCTCATTTGTGGAATATAATGAACAACATAAACTGATGAACAAAAATAGATCCAGAGACAGAGAAGCATCAAACAGACCATCCAACCTCAGAGGGAAGGCGGGGGGTGAGGGGGCAAGAGATCAACTAAAGGACTTGTATACTGCATATGAGCATACCCCATGGACACAGACAGTAGGGGGATAAGGGCATGTGCTGGGGGGTGGGAGTGGCCGGGGAGAGATCAATGGGGGGAAAAAGGAGACATAAGTAATACTTTAAACGATAAAGAATTTTTTTAAATTTCATTTTAACACACAAAAAAATTTTAAAGACCTATGTTATACTTTCAGTGAGTTTTAATGGCTGAAAATACTTTATGGTAAGGCTATACCCTAACTTATTTGCCCAATATATAGCAGGCTGTTTCCAGGTTTCTTTACTTTAGCTAGCGCTGCTCTTCACACTCTGGTAGCTAAATGTGAGCCTCTGTGATGATTAAGCCTCAGGATTAGTCTCTAGAAGCAGAAAATCCAGGCCAGATATGCGCACATTTTCAAGGCTCTTGATACAACTGCCAGATCGTCCTCCCAAAGAAAGGGCCAATCTGCTGTCCCTTTGTGGGGATCAGGGCCTCTCTCACCCTCCCCAGCCCTGCATTTCTTCTCATCATGGCGTCAGGGGCCCAGCTGTGGGAAAGTGAGGGTGTCCTGGAGAGAACATGAAGTCTGGAGTCGGACTGAGTTTGGGGCCTCGGCCCCCACTGTTAACTCTTCAGTGTCACCTCTAATTCCTTTCTCTGTGAAGGGAGGATGGAGCTAAACTGGATCATGTACAAAGCCTTTGTCAATGTTGACTCTAAATTTTCTCTGCATTTGGGTGCAGAGGAGATAGGATGTAGAAAGAAAATGAGAGCATGACCGACAGGCTGGTGAGGCTGGGGCCGAGGGAGTCAAGGGGGAGAGGCTGGCAGGGGCCTGGCCAGATCTGCAGGGCCTCGTAAGAACATGGTCTTACAAAGGCTGAGCCACTGAAGGTTCTCAAGGCACAGGGCTGTGGGGGGAGGGTGACACGATCACACTTGCTGGTGACACAACTGCAGAGGAACACGAGAGGAAGCAGGGAGACTGGCTGGGAGGAGGCTGTAGCAGTTCAGGCAAAAGGTGACAATGGCTAGGGAGTCGCAGAGATGCGGACAAGTTGATGGTTCCAGACAGAGTTTGGAGATTGAAAAAAAGAAAACCATGTTTCAGGTGATGAGGGACTGGAGGAAAAGGAGGTGCCAGGAGTTACAGGTTTCTGGCCTGACAACCAGGTGCAGGATGGTACGCTCTCAAAAGACGAGAATAGTCTTTGAGACTCCAAGATGCCAAGTGGACAGAAGGATGTACTGGGATGATCAAGGAGCTATGACATACAAACAACCCTACAACAAGGCAGGAGGCACTTAAGGCTTTGGGAGAGGTGGATGTGAAGGGCTGGAGTATCAAGAGATGGGAGAACTCATGACCAGCTGGAGTGAGGGCAATCAAGGAAGACTGCAGGGGAGAGGTGATAACAGGGATGGCAATAGGATGGGCTGGATTTAGGTATTCAGAATAATAGAGGGTATTTGAGGGGTAGGGTATAGGCATAACAGAGAGGACCTGGTCACCGTTCAGAGTCTCAACCTGGGACTCCCGAGCCCCTCCACTCCCTGAGTGAGGGGCAAGGACTCACGAGATGCTGCTTTTTCTGCGCATGCTCCTCCATCTTCTGCTTCATGCTCTCCTTCCGCTGCTGCCTGGGGAGCTTCTCCACCTCGTTCTTGACCTGCAGAGAGTGGCTGGTCAGGGTACCGCCTCACACTCCCTAACCTGGGCCAGGGACACCGAAGAGTAGGCTCAGCCTTCTAGGCACTGCCCACCCCCTCCTGCAAGCCACTCTGACAGGTGGCACCCACTGGCACATTCCTGACTGCTGACTCAGTTTCCAGACTCCCTCGGGATAGAGAGGTGCTGTTTTTGCTGCTTGGTATTCATCCCCCTTCTGATGAAAGCACCTCAGATTCCGTTAGGGCAGCATTTCTCAACCCTTTTCCCTTTTAGACATCTTGTTCCTAATCACCCACCCCCCAAAATACGAATCCACAGATATACTGCCCACCTCTTAACCCTTTGCACTCACTTGCTTTTTTCTCGATTCCTTTATTCTAATGCTAACCGTGTCGAGTCACACTCGACATCCGAGTGCAAAAGGTTAAACCATTATAATATTGAAGCTGTTTTTAACCCCCTTGGTAGTGGTATCACCCCAGCAGAGTGCATGCTTTAGGTACCCCCTCCTCAGTCTCTGAGGTGCAGGTGGTGCTGATACTCCATCTCATCTGGCTCTAGGCTGGGTATACGATCTACGCTGTCAATCAGCATGGTGCAGAGTGAACATGTGGCCCTCTCTGGGCCAGTGAGAGATTCAAGATGTTTGCTGGAACCATCAGAGGAAAGCTGCTTGCTCTCTGGCCTCTGGGATTGCTAAGCTGGGAGGATGGAGGCCAAGGTGGGCCTGGATGGGGTCTGCCTGAAAAAATTAACCCCAGGAAACAATGCCAACTACATGCTGTCTCTAAGAAACCGGCATTAAACATATAGGCAGATTCAATTAAAAGGACGGGGAAAAGATTCTACTGAAACACCAATCAACAGAAAGCAGGACTGGCTATCAGACAAAGTAGACTTCAGAACATGGAGTATTACCAGCAATAAAGGGGGACATTACATAAAAAGGACAGGTCAGTTCACTAAGCAGCTAGGACAATTTTAAGTAACAAAAGAACTTCAAAAACAAACACAAAGGGCCAAACTGAAGGAGAAATAGATAAATCCAGAATTATAGTTGGGAGACATTACACTCCTTCCTCAGTAGCCAACAGAACAGATGGATGGAAAATGAGTAAGGCTGTAGAAGGCCTGAATAGCACTGTTAATCAGCTGGACCTACTGGACATTTATGGAGCACTCCACCCAGCAGCAGCAGACTATACATCCTTCTCAAATGCACATGGAATATTCACTGACATAGACCACATCCTGGGCCGTAAAACAAATCTAAGTACATTTTTAAAAACTGAAATTTTTAAAAATATTTAATCACTAGAGGCCTGGTGCACAAAATTTGTGCGGGGGCGAAGGGGGGTGGGAGGCGTCCCTCAGCCCGGCCTGCGCCCTCTCCAATCCGGAACCCCTCGGGGGATGTCTGACTGCTTCTCACAATCCGGGACCACTGGCTCCGAACCGCTCACCTGCCTGCCTGCCTGCCTGATCACCCCTAACCACCTCTGCCTGCCTGCCTGATCACCCCTAACTGCTCCCCTACCAGCCTGATCTCCCCTAATTGCTCCCCTGCTGGCCTAATCACCCCTAACCACCTCTTCATCACCCCGCAACTGGGACCCAGGATTCCCTCCTCCAGCTGATCGCAGGCACCCGAGACCCGAGCTTCCCTCCCTCTGGCCGGCCACAGGCACCCAGGACCTGGGCTGGCTTCGCCCGGGCCGGCCACAGCCGCAGTGGACCATGGGCGGGCAGCTTTGCACGGGACACAGCCACAGGCGCCCAGGACCGCGGGGTGGGTGGCTTGTCCTCCTCCCGGGCTGCAGGTGCAGCCGCTGGCACCCGGGACCACAGGGCATGCAGCTTGTCCCTCTCCTGGGCCGCAGGCGCAGCCTCTGGCACCCAGGACCGCAGGGCAGGCGGCTTGTCCCTCTCCCGGGCCATAGCCTGACTGGTCCCCATCCCTCTCTCGTGAGCTCATTTGTGCCTGGCTGGTCCCCATTCCTCTCTCCCCAGTGTTGAGTGTCTGAGCCTTTACAGAGTTATGGTGTAATGACCATTTGCATATTAGCCCTTTATTATATAGGATAATGGAATTAAACTAGAAATAATTAATAGAAAGATAGGAAAATCCAAAAACATTTCAAAATTAAACTTTGAAGCAAACCTTTAAATAACCCACAGATCAAAGAGGAAGTTACAAAGGAATTAAGATATTCATCAAATTGAATAAAAAAAGATGCAACATATCAAAATTTGTGGAATGAGGTTAAGGCAGTGCTTAAAGGGACATATAGCATTACATGCTGACATTAGAAAAGAATAGTCTCAAACTAATGATCTAAGCTTCAATATTAAGAAACTATAAAAAGAAGAGCAATTTAAACCCAAACCAGATATAAAAGCAGAAATCTATAACAGTGAAAACAGAAAATCAATGAAACTAAAAGCTGGTTCTTGGAAAAGGTCAATAAAACAAATAAACCTTTAGCCAGATTGACAGAAAGAAAAGAGGGAGGAGGAGAAGGAGGAAGAAGAGACTAGGTCACAAATTATCAGCAAGAGGATGAAAGAGAGAACATCACTACAGATCCTACAGCTATTAAAAGGATACTAAGGAATACTATGAATAGCTTTATGCCAATAAATTTAACCACTTAGATGAAATGGACAAATTCCTTGAAAGAAGCTACCAAAGCCCTCACTAAAGCCAAGCCTGTGCCCCCAGCACTGGAGCTGGGGACATGCTTAGCCTCAGCTTCTCCCTCCACCCCCCACGTACCAGGGTAAGGAGACTAAGGTACTCGCCTTGGGCACAGAAGGGAACACCAAAACACTCAGTAAGCAAGGTAAGTAACATTTTACAAACAACATCCATGACAAAAAACCATGAACAAAATGTCAACCTTTTAAGTGCAGACAAGATCTAGCCCTACACTCGTAGGACTCAGCCTCACTGCCTCACCTTAATCCTGGCCTGCCCGATCCTGTTTTTAGTTTAAATAGCCGATATTCTGTTCATTATGAATGTGTTGCTTGAATTTTTTTATTTTAAACCATTGCATTAGAATATTATGCCTTGATTACCGAGTTTTTTTGGCACCCTCTTAGATGTTGTGCTTGCGTTAAGTGCCTCACTGGTGTTACCCCAGCCCCAGCCCTGCTCCCACAGGCCCCTTGGCAACACCAAATGCCATGCCCATCCCAGTGAAGTCTGGGAGCTGGGCTCTGTGGCCTCCCGTACCGTGGACCACCCCTAGAGGCTGTCCACTGCTCCCATCTGGAGATTGGGAATGGCCTGGACTGGTGTGCCCACTCCGGTGGCTTCCACCTCCTGTCTCCCTCCTCCCTCCTAAGAGTCTACGAAAGCACAAGTGTCCCAGCCTCCTGGTGTCTGGCTTACCCGGGGGGGTCGAGGGGTGGGCTGTTCTTTGGGACCCCAGGGCAGGCTGAAAGCCTCCTCCCTCCCCTTGTCTCAGGACCTCTCCCTCTTGGCCACCTCCCCCTTCCAGTTGGGTGGGGGGAAAGGGAGATGGTTGCATGGGTCCAAACTCAGGAACTGCTATTCTGGGAGAAAAGAGCATCAGGCATGGAGGACACGTGTGTTTGCCCACCCAGCACCCACTCCCCCTTCTGGTGACAGCGTCTCAAATTCCTTGGGCCCGCCATACTTCCTTCTCCCCTGCTCTCTTTCAGCTGGAGTTGGGAAACTAGAGGTGCATAGGAAACTGCCCGAGACCACAAGGCGAGGGCCTGCCTGGGAGCCGAGTCCACACACAGGACAGCAGAGCACGGTGACACAGGAGTGGCTCCTCGTGGTGCAGCCGGAGCATGTCAATCCAGACATCCCTGGATGGGAGCTTTGAGGAAAACGAGCTTCCCCAAATTCCCTCTGTTGCTGAGGTGAGGCTGAGCTAAGGTTTCAATCGCTTGTAACTGAGAGGGTCCTCATATGCCTAGACCCGTGGTCGGCAAACCGCGGCTCATGAGCCACATGCGGCTCTTTGGCCCCTTGAGTGTGGCTCTTCCACAGAATACCACGGTCTGGGTGAGTCTATTTTGAAGAAGTGGCGTTAGAAGAAGTTTAAGTTTAAAAAATGTGGCTCTCCAAAGGAATTTCAATCGTTGTACTGTTGATATTTGGCTCTGTTGACCAATGAGTTTGCCGACCACTGGCCTAGACAACCGGCCTCTGCCCAACACTCACCTCCTTCTTCATCAATTTGAGCTGCTCCTGGAACCTGGTGTAGTCCCGCTCCTGCTCCAGGCGGATCCGCTTGGCCTCCTCCCGGCGGCGCACAGTGTGGTCTTGCTCCATCTTCTCTACTTGCTGCTTTTGCTGACGCTCCAGGTTCTCCAGCTCCGTGTCAAAGAACTTCTTCTTGGCCTGCAAGGAGCAGAAGAATTCAGCAAAGTCACTTTACAAGTCACTGGGAGGAAGATGGGGAGCAGGATGGGAAGAGCCCAGAACTTGTCCTCAGGCCTGGGCTTAAGTCCCAGCTCCATCACCTCTTCACTGTGTGAGCTGAGACAAGTCACGTCACCTCTCTGAGTCTCTATTTCCTCATGTGCAAAAGGGAGGACAGACCACCTACCTTGCAGGTTCCTGCATGGTGCTCAGCACCGATTAGTTTCCCTCTGGAGATGCTCCGGTGTGACCCAGAAGCACTGTGGCCTGCATGTAATGCTATTACACAAGTCAAAGCCTCGTGAGATAGGAAACCAGGAACTGCACAGCTGTTTGAGTTGCTCTCCACTGCGCAATCGCCCCCACTCTGCAGCGTCTGCTTAAAGAAAAACGGAGGCAGGAAGCCCTATCGGGGCCCATCTTTCCTCGCACTCACGTTGACTTCTTGTTCAAAGCGTTTGTGCATCTGCTCCAGCTGCAGCTCGTGCTTTCTGCTCAGCTGGTTCTGGTTCCGGTGCTCTTCCTTCTGAAGCAGCCGAAGCTCTCGGAGTTCCTGGCGCCTGAGGGTGAAAAGATGTGACACCTCAGTCAGAAAGTGGTCTCAGAGACCCATAATTCAGCGAAGGGCACTGAAGGCCGGAGCATGGAGCAGCATCACACTGGGGCAGAGGCAGGGTTAGAACTCAGGCTCCATTTGACATTCATGGGCAGGCAAAACATTCATAATCTTAATATGTAAAGAGTACTTACAAATCAGTAACACAGGAATATCCTAAATTCAAAAAGTGACACCGAACATGAACAGACATGAAACAAAAGACAAGAAATTTTTAAGTAACGTATACAGATATGAAATGTAAATTAAAAAGGAATACCATTCTGATTAAACAGGTTAGATTATAGGGGAAATTGGTGCTTTTGTAACCTGCTGGCGTATAAATTGGTACAACTTTCCTGGAGGACAATTTGGCAATAAGTTTATGCCCTTTGAGATTACAGTTCCACTTGTGGATAATATTCTAAAGCAGCATTCACAGATGCACAATAAAATTGAACAATGATATCAGTAACAGTCCATCAGTATAGGTCTAATTAAATGGAAACATATCCATCTGATGTAATTAAAAATCAGGTTTTAGAAGATGATGATGTGGAAAAACATCTATTAAAAATGCAACAATTCTTTATGACAGATTTGGGATGATCTCTAAGTTGACAGGTGGATCTATTAGGCAACCCTACCATCTGGGTGGGGGGAAAGACAGTGTCTGTGTGTGCACAGGTGTATGTGTGTGTTTACTCTCCTATCTAAACACTATTTCTGGAAGGATTATAACAAAAAACAGTAACACCAGGAGGGGACTGGGTGACTGGCAGAAAAGTGAATGAGGGGGACTTTTCACTGTTGAGCCTCTTTTTCTTTTTTGAGTTTTGAACCATCTTATTTCCTATTTACAATGTATATCTTAATTTGTAACCTGTATATTGCCAATGTATATATTCACAGAAAACACTGGCAGGATAAACCCCAAAATGTTTGCTGTGGCTCTTTCTGAGCAAGTCCACTGAAAACTGGTATGTGTCGTTTATATAATCAGAAAAGAAGAAGAAATTAAAATGACGGGAAGAACTTGGGCCTGCGACTGAATCGGGCTCTCCGGCAGCTGTGTCCTGTTCTCGCCCAGGGTCTGCAGGCTGCTCCACGGGGTCCCCACCGTGCTGCCTTCCTCGCAGCTTGGAGAGGGTAGAGCTGCTCAGGGAGCCCGCCAACAGCTGCAGGAGGAGAGGCCACATCTGGGGCCAGAGGGACCGTGTTTGAATCTTAGCTCTGCCCATTTTGCAGCTGGGCACCCTCAGGCTCACTCAGTCTTGGCAGGCGGCTGTAAAATGGGGCAGATAGTCTACCGCTCAGGTTCTTGGAGGGTTAACTGAGGTGACACCTGTACTGCCTGCCTGGCACACAGCAAACACTCCCCAAGTGGTAACTTCTGGAATGACAATGAGGAAGCAGAGCCAAAGGCAGCCTGGTCTCTGGGAAAAGCAGAGACACTTTGTACAGCCCCGTAAAGGAGCTGCCCGCTGAGCCTCTGCCCTCTGGGAAGGGAGAAGGCAGGAGGCGGCTTGGAGAGTGCTAACGAAGAAATGGAAACCTTGCCCCAAGAGAACAGGCTTCCAGAACAACTGACCAAAAGACAAAGGGATCAACAGCCAGCTTCTATTTACCTCCTGCCCCGCCCTCTCACAGGGAAGGGGGCAGACAGGCAGGTGGTGTAGGACGGAAACAACCAGCACCCACAGTTTTCGGGGAAAACAGAAAGAACTCAGGCCTAGAAGCCTCAATCTGGGAGAGAGTGAGTCAGTCCCAGGGTTCTGACGCCTGCCTGACCCAGTTCCCCTGGAAACGCTAGGGCCCAGGTGTGACGAGGGCTGTGGCCAGCTGGGGATGACCAGCGCCTTCACCCCTGCGGCCGGGCGGCCTGGCCGGGCTTGCAGGATGCTCAGACCTCAGGACCACAGCAAACAAGAAAGCCTTGTTGCCCGTGAGCACCTCTCCTCCACCGCGGCCAAGCCTCCCCTTCCGAGCCTGAGCGGCACACAGCTCCCCTGTCCAGGGACCAGACGCCATCGCTTCTAGATGGGGGTGGTGAGTCTGCAATTTCAACCCCAGAAACCTAAAGTTCCCAGAGGGGAGATGGAAAGCCAGCCCGTGAGGTCTGAAGCGGAGGAGTACAAGTCACCTCCCAGGGACCATTCAAACAGGTGGTGGCATCCCGACAGCAACCCGTCCCTCCCACAGGCCCAGCCCACACAGATGACACCAAAGTGTGTGTGCGCACGTGTACACAGAAACGCCCCAGTGAAGTCTGCCCCCCCCCACCTCCCCACCCCCCGTCTCCTGCTTCCTACAGGAGACAAGGGACTCCAGGCAGCCCAAACTGCTCGGGTGTGGCTTTGGGCTGTTGGTGCTTTTTAAAAATATGAATGTGTTTGATGGTCTAGAAATGTTCTCTAAATCTAAAGTGAATTTACCTGCAAAGGCCTGGCCCCAAGACGGCTCCAGGGCCTCCTGCCTGCTAAGCCCCTGCTCAGCAGCCAGCAGAAGCCTACAGAATCCTCCTCCGACAGGCCTGGCCACAGCCTCAGCTCGACCCCTCCCACCTGGGTGCCCGGGGTCAGTGACTGACCTGCCCAGAAGCAGTCTCCTCATTTACAAAATGGTGAGAACAGGGTCTCCCTGAGGAAGGCTGTTCAGGGCCTGAGCACCTTAGAAGTGTATGTATGTGCGGCTCCTAGCAGACAGCTCTGCCGCACACCCTCCTCCCCGCACCCGTTTCATGGGTTTTGATCCAAAATGTTTGTGAAGTCTGACCACCTCTTCTGGGCCGCTGTCCTGAATGGGGTCTCCTCTACAGCCCAGCCTCACACCCCAGCCAGAGCCACCTTTCACAGGGGCATTAGAGCTGTCACTCTCCAGCTGTTTCACTCCAGCTGGGGTAACACCCACACTCTCCCACCCTGACCCGCAGGCCCTGAGGACTCCGGGGACCACACCCCAGCCCTGTCCTCTCAGCTCCCGAGCAAGCCGAGCCGTCAGTCCTCGGGCTGCTGGTGGCCAGCTCCTCTCACCCTTCAGGATCTGTTCAGGGGGTTCCCTCGGAGCAGCCTCCCCCAACCCAGGCGCTCACTATCATCACCCATTACTTCCTTCACATGAACCACAACTGGGAATTACCTTGTGTGTTGGGTGTTGGCCAACAGCCTCAACTATATGGATCACCATGTCCCCCAACCTGGTGGGTGGGTGGATACATGGATGGGTGGACCGATGATGGATGGATGAATGGATAGAAGGGTGGATGGGTGGAATAGATAGATGGGTGAGTGAATGGGTGGGCTGGGGAGTGCAGGATCTCAAGCAACAGCAGTTTCCTTTCGTCTCGTTGATCCTGCACTTCATGCGGCAGACAGCTCTCTCACCTAAAGACCCACCCCAGGCCCATCCCTCCGCCCCACCCCACCCAGTTAGCTCCGGCAGCGATTCTTCCCAAGCTTGCCTGAGAAATCTCATCTCCTCGTCCTTCTTCTCGTCTTCGCTGATGATCTTGGAGGTGGTGATGCTCACCTCCACGCCGTCCACCACAAACTTGCGTGTCCTCTTGAGGGTTTTGTTGTGCAGCCTGGAGTCCTGGCGGGGGAATCATTAGGCAAAGCTCAGCCTTTCAGCTAAGAGTCCATGGGACGCAGTGTGGCTGCACGCCCAGGGAGGACACGGCTGCCCACGGCCCCTTTGCTTCAAGCTTCTCAACCCAGGGGTGTGTGTCTGAACTTATTACCCCCCTTCCCCTCCCTGATCTTGGCCTTCAGACACTGCCCCATGCCGCCCCCACCTAGCGGCCAGCACTCTCCCACACACAGGACGTTTCTAATCCTCTACCACCTACTGGCTCTATGACCCTGGGCAGGTCCCTGTCCCTTCAGCCTCAGCTTCCTCGTCTCGTCGGAGGAGAAAAACAGTGCTTGCCTCCCAGGGCGGTTCAGTGAGAAAATGCGGGGGCAGCACACAGCACAGCGCCCGGCTCTCGGCAACTGGGCAACACTCGGTGTTTGTTTCTGACGCATTATCGCAGGCCGCACTGTGTTCACCAAAATCCCAAGAGCCCGGAAACCAAGTTCATAGTGATTTGGCAGCCAAGCCCGATCTGACCTGAACTCCACTGGCCCACACCCGTCTGGAGGCACCAACTATTCATAGTCTTTATCTCTTCCTGTGAATCACCGGCATTGCACAGGCGGGCAGAGCACCGCCCAGAGCCCAGACTTCGGGAGCTGTTCGCATGCCCTGGGCAAGTTCTCCCCGAGTCCGAGGAGGACCTGCGCCTGCACTGGAGTCCGCAGGCAGCCCCCTCTAACCTCTCAGCGGGCTTCCGCGCCTCCTGGTGCAGCCCAGCCCTGCCTTTCCAACCCGCCCTGGGCCTCCCCGCCCAGAGCGGGAGTGGAGGGCCGGGTGGTTCCCCTCGGTCAGTCCCGATGCCCATGGCCGCTCTGACCCGGCTCCAGCTGTCGGGATGCAGGGGCTCTGGCCATCCTCACACTGAACGGCCACCCCCCCCTCTCCCCAGTGTCCAGCCCACGTGGCCTAGGACTCCATTCCTGATGGCCACAGGGCCGCCCGTCTGAGGCAAGGCAGCCCAGTGCTGACGCAGCCGTGGCCTCCTATCAGAACAGCCGAGTCCCTGACTCGCTGCCATCAGCCGGCGGGAAGGGGCGGCCCCTCCTCTGGGGGGATGGCTCTTTTCACCCTCTCAGTCCCTGTAAGAGGAGGAGAGACAGGCCCCTGTCCTAGGACGGGCCCGAGGCAGTTACCCGTCAGAGCTGCCGCCGGCCCTTGTCCTGCGGCCTCAGCCCTGCGCCTTCTCCCTGCGCAGGGCCCATGTGCCAGTGGCGGCGCCAGGCCCTTCCAGTCAGCAAGTACTTTCCACGTCCTCCTGTGTGCTTTTCACCAAGTGAACAATGAAAGGAACAGCCAGAAAGACACGGTAACTTCCCTAACCTCGGCCTCGGTTGGGAGTGGGGCCCTCAGTGTGGCCCAGGCAAGTAAGTGACCAGCGGTGACAGTGACAGCAAGAGCATCCCGAGCTCTGTCAGAGCAGCCAGCCCTCCGGCCTCCTGAGGCCAAGGACGAGGCCACAGCCCCAACTGGGACGGCAGAATGGCACGCGGGGCTCAGAGCCCAGAGTGCGGGGTCTCCCCAGCTCCCCACTCCCACCGAAGCCTCCGTTTGCTCATCTGTACATTGATGACGGGCCTCCTCCATTTTATTGTTGTTTTTAAAAGCACTTTGCAGGGCCAGGCCCTCAGGCACAGAGGTCCCGTCATTCACAGCGTTCCGCCCAGAGAGGCCACTGAGCTGGCGGACAGCCTTGAGCCCACTCCCTTTCACTGACTCCACCGTCACCAGAGGGACCCATGACGGTCCCACAAATGAGAGAACTCCCACTTCTAGAATCCTCTCCCAAGTTTCACCAGGGCCTCTAACCAAACCCAATTTAAATGGAAAACCAAATTGAAATGTAAGCCCAAACGAACTGTTTGCTATGACTAAACCCCAGATGAACTTGGATATTTTGAAGATTAAACTGAGTCGAACTAAAGGCCCCATTCCAGGGAGAGAGACAGACACCGATGACGAGAGAGAATCATCGTTCGGCTGCCTCCTGCACGCCCCACACTGAGGACCGAGCCCGCAACCCAGGCACGTGCCCTGCCCGGAATCAAACTGTGAACTCCTGGTTCATAGGTTGACGCTCAACCACTGAGCCACACCAGCCAGGCAATAAAAATATATTTTTAAAAAAGAGAGCAATCCTTGTGAGCCACTTAGAAACGAAAGGCAGCTACCAACTGCTTTCAGAAACCCAAACTGAGCCAAACACCCTGCTCCCAGCCTGTGTGCAACACGGGGCGTTACCTTGATGGACAGAGAGCCCGTCTCTCTGTTCAGGGACAGGTCAGCAGACAGGGAGGTGCTGTAGTCCATGCTCTCAGAGGTGGACAGGCTGCCATAGTCCGAGTCCCTCTTGGAAGGAGAGGCCGGGGCGGGGAGCTCCAGGCTGCCGTTGGCCAGCTTCTCGCTGCCCAAGGTCTCCAGAGCACTGCTGATGGGACGGCTCTGGCTCGTCTTCCGGGGCCGGTTGGCCGTTGGACTGAGGTCCCCAGGCTGGTCAGCCAGCTGCTTCTCCTCAGACACCTGAATTCTGGCGCCCATTGACACTGGCCGGGACTTCCGCAGAGGCACAGGCACCGCTAGGCCATTCTCATTCCCAGCGGCCACATCCAGGGGCCTGGTGGTTTGGGGGGAACTGTCCCCAGAGGGCAGGCTGGGCCCATTCTCCCTGTCCTGAGGCTGGCTGGGTGGCACTGGAGTGACAGATGGTTCATTGAGAGGTTTGTTGGCATCGAGGCTCACCTGACTCACGTCAGAAGAGTTGGGAGTGTGGTTCCCCAGAGGCTGGAGGAAAAGAAAAGATAGTCAAGGCCATGCCACTGCATGTACAAGGCAACAGCCAGAAACACAGTGGGGCTGGAAAGTCAGGCGCCGACGGAGTGGCGTGGGCCAAGGCCAAGGAGACAGAGTAGGTATCACTTTCCAGCAAGCCACAGTCCTCACCACTCCCTACTGCCTAACCAGCAACCAAATTACTACTTGTTTTGAGGAATAGGAATCTCCTGGTTGCCTCTGATCTTAGCTTAGTTTAATGCCTGTTATTCTTCCTAGGAGTGCAGGCAACTGTGGCCAGCGGCTACTCGGCTCCAGCCAATGTGACAATGTGGGAAAATGGGGCCCCTATGGCCAGACCTTCCAAATTTTTCAGGTCTAGCTAGAATCTGGACTTTTACATGACACCTCCTGATTTTTAGATGGCAACTAATTAAAGTCTTTAATTGCATAAAATCCAAAATAAACTTACCTACCAGCCACTAACTTTTTTTTTCTTTTGATTTCAGAGAGAGGAAGGGAGAGGGAGAGAGCGATAGAAACATCAATGAGAATCATTGATTGGCTGCCTCTTGCACACTCGCAACTGGGGATCAAGCCCCCAACCCAGGCATGTGCCCTGACTGGGAATCAAACCTGTGACCTCTTGGTTCATGGGTTGACGCTCAACCACTGAGCTACACTGGCCGGGCCAGCCACTAAAGTTTTGTTTCATTTCTAGAACTTTGGGGGGTGGAAAGTATTGGAGATGTTGCTATTAAGAAGCAGAACACTCATTTATCTAGATAAAACCTAAATGTTCAGCCTAATGAGTAAAGTGAGCACCACATAGCCACCGTCCAGGCCAGGGGTGGAACCGTGCCCCACCCCAGAGAACCCCCACCTGGGTCCACCTCCCCTGACATAATCACTGTCCCGACTTCAGTCTCTAAGTGCCATCGGTCGGTTGGCCCGTTTTTAAACTTGATATTGATGCACTCACAATTCCCTTGGGCCCTGACAACTGCTGTTTTGACTTTGGATATGGAAGCTTCCAGAAGCAACTCTGACCCAACTTCTTCAACACCCAGAGCAAGGGTTCGGAAGCTCAGATCTGATCCTGTCATCCCACACCAAGGCCCAGCCCCTGCCTCACGAGTCTGAGGCGCCATCTGGACTGGGAAGCGAATGTCCCTCCCAGAGAGGCCCTCCCCCGCCGACGAGACCAGCAGTCCACAGGCATGCGTCACTGGCTCACATGGTTTTAACATTTTTAAAATTAGCTTTCCTTTCAATTTAAATCCAGCCAAATGCTGAAGCTACAGGTGGGTTACCAATATGCCCAGACACGGGTCCCCTGGGCACTCAGGGAAGCCGGGCGGGGCCTGGGTGGCCGGAGCCCCTCGGCCTTTCGGGCCTGTTGCCTCTGATCCCCTGCAGCCTGTACCCGATTCCTCCCACAGGCACTCGAGACAGGCTCGTTGTGTGTGTGAGCCACGACGGGGGAAAGGCTGGGAAGCAAAGAGCCAGCCACCAACTTCTACAGATTGGGATCGCGTGAAAATGCAGATTCCTGGTCTTCCCTGAAAACGTACGGGATCCGGCCAGCACGCCCTGGCCCACGTGCCAGCTCAGGTAACCTGTGGCATGGGAGCCCGCGACCTCCAAGCTGGGGAGACACAGAATGGAAACCTTCCTGCTCCCCTGGGTGCCCCCTCACAGGAGCCAAGGCCTGCGGGGGGCCTGTCCCTCCCCAGCACCCACTCCTCCGGGCCTTACAGAGGTGGCATCCACAGCGTCCTCCTCTTCCCCCTCATCCCGGCCGTCTTCAATCTCCTCCATCACCTCGGCCTTGGCCTCGGCCACCAGCTCCCGCAGAGCCTTGTTACTGGTGACACCGCTGACGAAGGGATGCTAAGGGGAGAAAGCACGGGATTAGTGACACCTTGGCAGGGGAGAGGGGCAGGCAAAGGCTGGGGTGGCATGACCTTGGTATGGGAGACCCAGAGGAAGCTCAGAAAGTCCTGTGTGTGACAGGAAGAGGCAAATCCCGACTCGGCCCATCACCAGCTGTGTGACACTGAGCGTGTCACTTACCTCTCTGGGCTGCAGGCACCTCACCTCTGAGGCAGAGACGATGATGCCACACCCACCGGGAGGTCATGACGATTAAAAAGATAACGCCTGCAGAGGTGCGCGGCTGAAGCAGGGGCTGAAGCAATGCGTGGGGCGGTCTGTTTGCACATTGCTTATTTTCTTTTAGAAAGAGGGGCTATGGCCCTAACCGGTTTGGCTCAGTGGATAGAGCGTTGGCCTGCGGACTGAAGGGTCCCAGGTTCGATTCCGGTCAAGGGCATGTACCTTGGTTGCGGGCACATCCCCAGTAGGAGGTGTGCGGGAGGCAGCTGATCGATGTTTCCTCTCATCAATGTTTCTAACTCTCTATCCCTCTCCCTTCCTCTCTATAAAAAAATCAATAAAATATACATATTTCTTAAAAAGAACAATCTATATCTTTTAAAAAATAAATAAAATAAATAAATAAATAAAAAGAGGGGTTAGGTTCACAAATCATCATTTCCCATATTATTCATATACATAAGACCTGGAGTAACCACCGCCCCAGACAGAACACGCCCATCACCTGGAAAAGGTCCCTGTGCCCCCTGGCAGTCAACACCAGACCCCCTGCCCAGCTCAGGGGTGCCCTGCCCGCCCACTCTTTAGCGTCACATGAACAGCATCCGACAGAACGCCATCCCCTGAGGCTGAAACGCGGGTTCCCCTCCTTGTCGCGTGTACTGGCGAACTGTCCCTTTCGTAACCTGTGCGGTGTTTTTACTGCGTGAATGTCAGCTCGTTCGTGCATTCGTCCCGCTGCGGGTGGGCATGGGTGTTGCTTCCTGTTTGGGGTGCCTGTGAGTAAAGCTGCCGAGCACACACTGGCACATGTCTGCGGTGAGCATGTGTGTTTGCAAAAGCGTGCGCAGTGAGGCGCTCGCGGAAATGCCACGTCTCTCACGGGCCTTGCAAAACACCAAAGCTGTTGGGCCTCAGCAGCCGTTCAATCCCGAGGGGCGGGCGGGAGGGCGAGCTGGGGCACCAGCAGCTCTGCAGGGCGTGCTGGGAAGCCACGAGACGGAACTACCTCTGAGTCTCCAAGGCAGGTGACCTCTGCACACCTGCTCTGCACCTGGGCGTCCTCACCTGGGGGCAGGGAATGTGCCCACCCTCCCTCGCTCGGGCAAAGGCTACGAGCCGACGGCGGCCTAAGCTCCGACGGTGTCTCATTTATCTCAAGGATCGCTCATTTCTCCCACAGCCCTTTCTGTCTCCCGCTGAGTCCCTCTGGCAGGCCACTTTCCAGCTGTGGAACGGAAATTCCCGGCTCGGGTCAGGGCTCTGCGTCTGCCAGGCGGGGATGGAGGACAGCTGTCCCTTCCCGGAGGAATGTCCTGGACGCCCGAGGTGCGGGCCAGGAGGTGCCGCTCACAGGACACAACTGGCCCCCAGCGGCCGGGAGCTCCTGTGCTGGCAGTGACACAGGCTCGCCCACCCGCTGTGGCCGGACCGCCCGCCTCCTCCCGGCACTGCCCCCCCTGACCCACAGGACCAGGAAGGAGGGCCCTGGTCCCCAGGCATCGCTTCAGATACACCAGAGGGACCCACGGGGACAGCAGACCCTCTCGCAGACAGGCCGCTGTCCCACCTGGTCTCTCCGTTTTGTTAGTAATTCTGTTCAACACGTCAAACATTCACGAGCCTAGTGCCTCATCGTGAGGCCACACTCTTTCTAGAACCTTCTCCCTTAACCCTCACAGCCACCTGGCGAAGGGGACATTGCTGCCATCCCCAGCTCAGAGCGAGAACCAAGTCAGAGAGGGCAGGCCACTCGCCCTGGGAGGCACAGCAGGAAGGGATGTGAACCAGGACTTCCCCTCCGCTGCACACACTGTCACGGCGCTGCCCACCCAGAGGGGTGCGCTGGACCTCAGCGTGTCCGTGTGACCGACAGCCTGAGCCTGGGGTCGCCCTCGTGCCTTCTCTCCGCCTCCCTCTGCTGTGACAGGTCACGGTGGTGAGCACGCCGCCCTGAGCCCTGCGCGTCCTCTTATGAACCATCGAACCCGGGTGGACACACCCCTCCAATCTCCTCTCCAATCCCCCGCGCTCACCCGGCCCCTCGCCAGGCCTCCTGGCTCTTCCCGGCTCGTGCCCCGCGTGCTCACCCCCTGACCTTGGCCTCCGGCTGGCCTGGCCCTCGCCGCCTCTGGTGCTGCTCACACAGAAAGCCCTGTGTCCTCCCTTCACAGGAGCCACCTCCGGGCCGCCACCGCCTGTGCTGCTTCCCCAGAGCCTTCTCCCCGCCAAGTGCACATCTCTGCTCGTCTGCCCGGCGCCCCCACAGGACACCCGGTCCGTGAGGACGGGGCTGGGGGCCCCCTTCCCGGAAGCCCTCCCCGCACGGGAACCAGCCGGCGTTTGACGAGTGAGTGGCGTGCACGCTGCCACCTGGGCTGGTGAGGAAGGCATCGGCTTCCAGGTCATGGCCGGTCTCTGCCGTCGCCTCCAAAGGAAGGACAGGCAGCAGGGCGCCGCCCGGAGAGGCCTCACCTCCAGGAGCTGCGCAGCGCTGGGCCGGGTCTCCGGGTTCTTGTCCAGCGCCGTCTTCAGGAAGTCTCGGAACTCCACGGACCTGGGGGGCAGGGGCAGCAGTAAGCTCAGAGGGGGCGAGGCCGAGCGACTCCCGTGTCAGACTCCCTCCCGGGGTCCTGCGCTTCCCCAACACGCCCGTCCAGGGACAAAGGGCGCCTTCATGGCTAATGGGCGGAGGCAGCGGGCCGTTGCGATGACCTTGTCGTCATGGATGTCACTGTGCAGACGGGACGTGGGAACCAGAGGCATGGGGACTTGCCTCAGGCCACAGAGCAAGACACAGCCATTCTCGGTTCAAGCCCGAGCCCCAGATCCTGGCCCAAGGTCGTGCCAGGTGGCGGCTGGGCCGGGCTGGGCTCTTCTTCCCACCGTGGGACCCGTGTCGCTGAGTCACAGTCTGCTCTGTGCCCGTGGGGAGAGCACAGAGGGAAGCAAGAGGCCAGGAGGCCCCGGGGGCCCAGGCCCTCACCTCCCCGCACCCCGCTGCCCCGCTCCCGGCCACTGGCCTCTAGCACACCCCTGCCCCTTACCACTTGGAGGGCGTGAGCAGCGTGGGGGGGTCCGACTTGGCGATCTTGAGCAGGACCCGCATGGGGTTGAGCTCGTGGTGCGGGGGCTCAATCTGGGCCATCTCGATCAGGGTGATGCCCAGGGACCAGATGTCGGCTTTGTAGTCGTACGGGGTGTCCTTCATGGTCTCACACATCACCACCTCGGGGGCCATCCTGAACCAACCAAGCGACAACAGGGGGCTAAGAACCTGGCCTCCGCAGGCGCTTCTCGGAGACTCGGGGTCAAGGACCAGCACTTCCCGGGTCACAGTTTGCATTATTGTCCAGCCCACTGTCTTGTTGAGATGTCTTCAGACAGAAAGACGCCCTCCAAGCGGCTCCTCGGCCACGGCCTGCTGCAGTTCCCGATGCCTACCACAAGGTGGCAGCAACAATCCAGAACACAGTCCTGGGGAGGGTTAGGGGCGGGGGAGGGTTAGGGGCGGGGGAGGGCGGGCATGGGGGCAGAGGGGAAGGGGCCCAAGAAAAGACCGGACAGGAAGGGCAGTGGAGAGGATACAACAGCCCGGAGAGAAGGGACAGGAGACAAAAGGAGGAAGAGGAATGAAAGGGCAGAGAGAGAGAATAAAAGGGTGAGTAGTAAGCCAGCAAGAAGAAACCTAACTCCACATGGGAATTCACGCACATGAAGAACAGAAAGTAGTTAGCTGTGTTGTTTTTTCCAAAGGGACAGTTTTGGAAAAGCAGGAAACGCCAGGGACTAGAGGAGTCCAGGGAGACTTCACGCGGGGGCAGGAAATGAGCTGGATTATTCACCTCTGGCCCCAGCCCTGGCACTCAGTCGCTACTTGCTGAACGAATCACAAACTGAGCCATTTTTTTAGGAATTCCAGTTACAGTGCTATTAACGGAGCATGTCCTATGTGCACCATCCCATTTAATCCTCACGATTACTCAATAAGCGGGTGCTGTTATGTGTCCGATTTTACAGATCAGCAAACGGAGGCACAGGGATGCTAAGCGACCTGGCCAAGGTCACAGCAGGGGTACGTGGTGGGGACTGGGCTCAGACCTCCTGTCCCGAGGTCACCAGCCAGAGGTCACCTTGGGGAGTCTGAGGGTGAACACTGTGCCCACCATTCCCTTTCTGGAAGCCACCGGACTCACCAGTAAGGCGTTCCGATGAAGGAATCTCGTTTCTGCAGAGTTTTCAGATTCTTGGCAGACACACCAAAGTCGGCTGCAAGACAAAAACCTCCGATGGAGCATTCGGCGCACATGCCTCCACCCACAGCCCGGGTGTGGATTCGCAGACAGCCGCTCCAGATCAGCCACCAAATGCCAACTTCTATCTCGCAAACTAGCGATCACTAAAATGCATCTGCCGTCAGGATGTACAGCGACATGAACTTCCTACTTGCTAATGAGAGTGTAAACTGAAGAGCCTTCTTCCAGAAAAGCAGTCTGACAATAAATCACAAGAATCTTCAAAATACCCAGACTCCTCTGAGCCAGTAATTCCAAATCGCGACATCTACCCTAATGAAATCACCCTACATGAAACAAAAACTGTGCATACTGATGTTCATCAAAGTGCTACTGTTACGGACAAATTAAAAGCAAGCATAGCTTTCAGGGAGCAGTTTTAATTAGCGATGATCGCACCTTGCGTACACCTCAGCGGCTATGGTGCTGTCACTAAGCAAGCTTAGGGAGTAATTTTAAATGTCTTACATACACTATAGAACACACCTTGTGTTTTCCACAAGGATTTAAGATGGTCTCTCTCTCTCACACACACATACACACACACCCGTGTGTAAATGGAGAAATTAGGAGAGGTAATATAAGGTAAATGGTAAGCAATCAGACAGGTTAAGAAAAGTATTACAAACCCTGTATGATGGAGTGTTTTATGGTCTTTTATATTAGTATTTAAGTATTTTATTCCATACTTTAATAATAAATTATGTATATTAATACGTATCAACATTAAACATTTACTATGTATTTAATATTAACATTTGCTATGTAGTTAAATACTTTAATATTTAACAACATGAAGATATTTTATGTACATACTTATAAGTTAGGTGGGAAAGGGGAGGTGCACAGTTGAATATATTGTATGGTCAAAATTATGCCCCAACTCCCAAAAAAGGGCAAAATGTACATTGAACTGACTTGGAGGTAATAACTTACTGTATACATGGTTGTCTGTAGGTGGTGAGACTAGACAAGGTTTCTTCTATCTTTCTGAATTCCTTACATCTGCTATGGTGAACATGTATGACTTTCAGGACTAACAAAAAATAAATATAACTTACCTTTTTGTTTTGTTTTTTATTGATTTGAGAAAGAGAGAGAGAAAGAGAGGAGCATCTATTAAGCAGTCATTGGTTGATTCTTATATGCGCCCTGACCAGGGATCAAACCTGAAACCTTGGTGTATTGGGAAGATGCTCTAGTCCAGTGGTCGGCAAACTCATTAGTCAACAGAGCCAAATATCAACAGTACAACGACTGAAATTTGTTTTGAGAGCCGTAAACCGACTTCTGCGCATGGGCCACGAAGTTTCAATCGCACTGTATGTGCACGCCCGCACGTGGTATTTTGTGGAAGAGCCACACTCAAGGGGCCAAAAGAGCCGCATGTGGCTCGCGAGCCGCAGTTTGCCGACCACTGCTCTAGTCTAACCAACTGAGCTACCAGCCAGAGCAAAACCATTTTTCTTTAAGCGCACACCCAACGCCACGCAGTGCAGAGAAGAAGCCAGTGCCACAGGGAATCTTCTCCAGCGCCCTGGTCCTTGGGACAAAGTGTCATCTTGATTAAAAAATAACCTCAGGAGGAAGCAACACCCTGAGAGAGAGGGCCATGGTCAGTGTAGCTTTGTCGCAAAAAACTGCTAAGTTGTTACAACCGCAGCCACTCCTGGGGCCTCCGCCTGAGTCTCAGAGTGAGCAGGCCCCTAACCCCAGCAGGTGACAGCCGCTGCATTCAATCCCCACCATTCCAAACCAGGAGGGAGCAAAATGCCGAGGGGGGCCTGAGCCCGAGGCAGCGGGATCCGGGCTTGGCTCTTGCATTTCACGGGGCAGCAGGTACAGCGGGAGCAGGCAGGGAGCAGGGCAGTTACCAACCCCGGCCCGCAGTCTCTCGGCCTGTGACGGGGATGGTGACACTGGGCACTGTGGAACTACTTTGTCAGGTTGTCGTGAGAATTAGATGACGCGGGGAAAATACTCGGCTCCAAGCCCAGCCCTTGGTAACCTCCGGCACCCGAGCCAGGAGCCTGAGATTGGTAGGCTGGGGCAAGGCTGAGGTTAGGAGAGCTGGTCTCTGACCCCAGCTGCTCCGACAGTCATGGCTCAGCTGATGACGACCCTTGACCCTGGCAGGGACAGTCTGGCATGAGAGGGAGCAGGGCCGGGCCCTGTCACCACCCAGCTTCTGCAGGGGGAGGTACAAACCCAGGTGAGGACCCAGCTCTGCTGCTCCCCGCCCCGTGGCCCCGGTGAGTCACCGCCGCTCTGGGCTCCTGGGGAGGAATGGGCAGGGGGCTCACCTTCCCGCCGGGTGCACCCAGGCCCAGCTCCCCTGCATACACCACAATGGATGGCACATCATCCCAGGAAATATTTCTCGCAGACGACTGAGGCCCCTGGAGGAGCTGCCATCCACACACACACACGCACACACACACGCCCTGCCTGTCCCTTCCAAAGAAGGGACAGAAAAGCAGAAACCACCACCTTCCGCAATGACACCCACTTGGTCCCCAGAGCCCGAGAGAAAAGTGCCTCTGGCTTTTGGGTAGCTGCTACTTCCCCTTCGGTCCCACAAGATGGGGCCCGGGCAGGAAGGTAGGCCCCCCACCCACCCCCTACAGCCAGGGTGGCCCCAGCCGTCTGCGCCCTGAATGCAGTTTGCTCTCTGCTGGGTGGCTGGCTGCCCTCGGACAATCCAAGGGGGTTTCACCAGGCAGTCTCTTCTGATGAAACCGCCTCCCCCTCCCACCGGGAAACAAGCATCAGAGACAGGCAGCGGGCAGGGAGGGACCCTCTTCATGAACGAACATTTCCACAGGAAGAGAGCAGCCTGCCGGCCGGCCAGCATGACTCAGCGGCTGCGTGTCACCCTATGAACCAGGAGACCACGGTTCGATTCCCAGCGATCCATGATTCGCTCTCATCATTGATGTTTCTCTCTCTCTCTCTCTCTCTCTCTCTCTCTCCCTCTCCCTTCCTCCCTGAAAGCAATAAAAATATATTTTAACAAAGAAAGAGGCCAGTCCTGCTCTGTCCGCAGCGCCCGGGCACGCAGCTGGCCCGTGCCGCACGCCAGGGTTAGGGAACGCAGACTTGGCTAGAACACCTTTGCTCACGAACCTTCAGGAAAACATGGCCACGCTGGGCTTAAGAAGCAGGTTTGACAGCAATTCTATTTCCGGAAACAGATCCCCCAAACCAGATTTATAATACGAAGCAATATTCAAGAGAGTGAAAAACCGAAACTAAACTCAGCTGCTTCTGGAACCCGGTTGGGGAACAGTAAGATAAACTGTGGTGCCCCCAGACCGGGGAGTAGTACGCAGCCCTGAAAAAGAATGAGGCCATGACTGCACATACTAACTGGGCGTTTCTCCTTAACAAGCTGCTGCCCGACCAACGCACATCGCAATGGACAGCACGGTTCCAGAAGGACCCTCCAGGAACGGCACATGCATGTCTTATGTGCCCAGTGCCCATGCACCCGCAAACGGGCCTGGAGGTTGCACCGAACACTCAATAGTGACACCTCCCGGGCGTGCACTGAGAGGCCTTACATTTTACTTCATGAACTTTATTTTTTTTTTCTTTTTAATGTGTTTTTATTGATTTTTAGAGAAAGAGGAAGGGAGAGGGATAAATAGAAACATTGAGAGAGAAACCATTGATCAGCTGCCTCCTGCACGCCCCTACTGGGGATCAAGCCTGCAACCCAGGCACGTGTCCTGACCAGGATTTGACCAGGGACCTCCTGGTTCACGAGTTCTCAACCACTGAACCACACCGGCCGGGCTCTTTAATGAGGACACATCGCTTTTATGGTTTCAAAAGCTGAAATGCGTATGGCCAAGATTTTGGAGTTTATGGGTCTTTACTTTTGTTTTTTCTTTTTTTAAAACCAGTGGGGGCTAGGATGTGGTGAAAGAAGTCCTCCATCCGGGGGGGGGGGGGGCACTGACTGGTACCACCAGTGTGCAGGGCACCCGGCCCAGGTTTTAACAAAATCCTGAAACGCCGCACAAAGCCCACATTCGCTTCTGAGAACTCCTAGAGGTGTTCGCACGAAGACTCAGACCCGAGCAGACGCGTTCCTCGCCGCATTTGTTAGAGGAGACAGGAGAGCAGAGACCAACAAATCCAACGTGAGGGGCTTCATAGGTAAATCACGGTTTACGCGTGTGATCGAATGCAACGAAAACATTAATCTGTTTCTGAGAAATATTTCAGGTGTAGGGGAAAACGTCCTGATATTCTTCAATTAGAAAAAAAATCAGACTGAAAAACTATATATACACTACAATCCCAACTTCTAAAAAAATACCTATTTATCTAATAAAAGCTAGTATTTATTGAGACCTTACTAGGTGTACAGCGCCATGCAAAGAGATTCATGCATCTCATTTAAATCTGCCTGTGACTCATTTGCATACATCTGCATACATATTCCTATGCATATCAATCCTATCTAGGACCCTGTGAGCAGGGAAAATTATTATACCCAATTATTATACCCAGATGAGGAAACTGAAGTTAGGGACTGAATAAGTTGTAACCAGCTCTTCCTTCTCTGTGGGTCCACCCATTCCAAACTCCATCTCTATACTCCCTTATTCAGCCATTTTCCCCTGATTGGCAAGACAATACTGCTTATAAAAACTCCAACGTTTAACTGGTTACAGAGTCTCCATAATCTGGTGGAGATAAAACACTTAGGAGCTTGCTGCCCACGGCTCAGATGTACTTATTTACATTATTTAAATTATGTACATTATTTGCATTTACATTATTTGCGTAATGTAGTATTATGACAAGTGAAACAAGCCAGAGAAAGATTAATATCACATGATCTCACTTATTTCTGGAACCTAATGAACAGAATGAACTGACCAACAAAAATAAGGCCCGAAGCAGGGACGCCTGGAACAGACTGACACAGCTCGATGTGGGGCTCGGGGGACGAGAAGAGATAAACAAGGAACTTACGTCCTCATCTATATTGCCCATGGACACGGGCAATAAGGGGGTGGAGACCTGGGGAGGGGGGTGACTAGGGGCTGAGAGGAGGGGAGGAAAGGGGGGAAATGGGAGAAAGCTGTAATACTATCAACAATAAAAAACATAGTTTAAAAAATCCAGTGAGAGAATAGATATAAACAAACAAGGTTCCGACACATGTGCCTGATGTACCCCTTTCTCTCTGGGAGGGACGCAGGCCTGTCCTCCACCTGTCACTCTCACTGGAATTCTCGCCATTGGATGCAACAGCAAAGGGCGAGACCAGCCCCCACCCCCTGTGGGCCTTGGGGCAGGGCCGCTCCCGTCTGGAGGGGCCGAGGGCCGTCCCGTGTGCTCCAGGATGCTGAGCGTCCCCACCGCTACACACCAGATGCCAGTGTCCCTCCCCTGGTTGTGACAACCACAGACGTCGCCGGGGGACATCACCATCAACCAAGAACCCACGGGAACGGTAGGTGCCTGTGGTCCAGAGCAGGCGGAGGAGGGCTGTCCCTTCCTGGTGGCCGAGGCAGCGAGGCTCCCACACTCACCCCTCCTGCCCGCAGAGGCCAGGCCGACAACCTCAGGCCGACGCCTTCAGGCCCAGCAGCCGCCCTTACCCAGCCGGATGTCGCCCTCCAGGGTCATCAGCACATTGCCGGCCTTCAGGTCCCGGTGGATGATCTTCTTGCCGTGCAGGAAGTGGAGGGCTTCCAGCATCTGGCGACAAACCACCTGAATCTGGGGCTCGGTGAGGCCTCGGTCCAGCTCTGGAACAGAGACGTCTGCGGTCAGTTCAGCAAGCGCTCGCTGTGGGCAGCTCAGGTCAGGCCACAGCAGGTACAAGAAATCAAACACCGTCAGCATTGCTGAGCAGTCACTGTGTGCCAGGCTCACCTCTAAGCACCCCCCTTGTGACCTGTGCCCTCTGCACAGTAGCCTTATGGAGCGGGCACAGTTATTTCCCCATTCTGCAGATGAGGAAACTGAGGCTCAGAGAGGTCAGGTCACTTGCTCAAGGTCACACCACTGTCACAAAACAGCGGTGATTACTACTGTATTTTTTTTGTTATTGCCCAAGCTTGCTGGGGACATCAAGACTTGACAACAGCCCTGGCCGGTGGCTCAGTGGTTAGAGTGTCGACCCACACACTGAAGGCTCAGGGGTTAAACTCCTGATCAAGGACAAATACCTGGATTCGATCCTTGCCCCAGTCTGGGTGAGTGTAGGAGGCCAACCAATAAATGCTCTCTCTCTCTCTCTCTCTCTCCCTCTTTCTCTCCCCCCACCCCTCCCTCCCTCCCTCCCTTCCATTCTCTCTAAAAATCAATGGAAAAATAGTCTCAAGGGAGAATTATAAAAAAAGAGAGAGAGAGACTTGACAACAGCCCTGGCAGGTGTGGCTGGGTTGGAGCGTCATCCCGTTCACTGACAGGTGGAGGGTTCGCTTCCCAGTCAGGGCACATACATGCCTGGGTTGCAGGTTTGATCCCTGATCGGTTGGGGCAGGTATGGAGAGCACACGGAAGGCAACGAATCAGTGTTTCTCTCACACATTGACGTTTCTCTCCCTCCCCCTCTCTCTCCCTCTTTCTCTCCCTCCGTTCCTCTCTCTAAATCAATAAAAAGCATATCCTCATGTAAGAAAAATCTTTTAATTTAAATTTTTAAAAAGAGACAACATCCCCATTCAGCTTTTACAAAACGGGTGGGGAGCCCCACTTCACAAAGAACTTCCCTCAGGCGTCCCCTTGTCACCTCCTAAGAGTGCTATGGGGTTGGGCAAAGGAGTCATCGCATCCGTCTTATGGCCGAGAAGGCTCGCGGCGAGGGAACAGAATGGCTTGGTCTTCCCACCAGTGTCTGCTTCGCTCCGTGAACCTAACCTCTGCCCCGAAAGGGGACAGAGCGGGCGGTGCTCACAGGTCAGGTGATCACGGGGGTGGGCGTGAAGGACGCCTGCCCTGGACAGAGCCGACCCCCCACACACACTGGACCGAGGAAGACTCACCCAGCATGATGGCATCCACAGCTCCCCCCGGACAGAACTCGATCATGATCTGCAGAGAACACAGCAAGGCAAGGGTGAACAGGGCGGGCAGGGCGCACAGCTGACAAGACGGGGAGGTCCCAGCTCCGGCCTCTCCTCCTCCTGCCCAGGGACTGTGCATCTGTACCACCCCCACCCCCACCCCAAACCCTCACACCCAGAGGAGCTGCGGGGCACCTCATTTATCAGAAAAAGGAAAGCCAGGTTGCCATGCGCACCCTAGGTCCAGCCAAGCCCACACCCTCCCTTCGCCCTCCAGTCTGCGGGGCTCGCTCTTCCCGCCTCCCAGCTGCCCCACTTTCTGCGCGTGACAGCGTGACAGCAGGGTATCGGAGAACACCTCCAGCCCACATGCAAGCTGTGCACGTCCCCCTGGAGCCCCAGCACCTGTCTCTCGGCCTCTTCATCTCCCAGAGCCAGGGCTCCGGCTGCCTCGGGCCTGGAGGGGCAGCTCGGGGGGAAACCGAGGCCCAGGACGGGGATGTGATGACCAAGGACACAGATGGTTAGTGGCAGGTCCCCGACTGGAAAGCAGGTTTTCTAACCCTCAGGTTACTCAGGCAAGCATTCCTTCAATCACTCACTCTCACTCACTCACTCATTCCTTCACTCACTCATTCACTCATTCACTCACTCATTCCTTCACTCACTCATTCACTCATTCACTCACTCATTCCTTCACTCATTCATTCACTCACTCATTCATTCACTCATTCACTCACTCACTCACTCATTCACTCATTCCTTCATTCACTCATTCACTCACTCATTCCTTCACTCACTCACTCATTCACTCATTCATTCACTCACTCATTCACTCATTCACTCATTCACTCACTCATTCCTTCACTCACTCATTCACTCACTCATTCATTCATTCACTCACTCACTCATTCACTCACTCATTCCTTCACTCACTCACTCATTCACTCACTCATTCCTTCACTCACTCACTCATTCACTCATTCACTCACTCATCCACTCACTCATTCCTTCACTCACTCACTCATTCATTCACTCATTCCTTCACTCTCTCACTCACTCACTCATTCACTATTCCTTCACTCATTGATTCATTAATTCACTCACTCACTCATTCACTCATTCATTCTCTCATTCACTCACGCATTCACTCATTCACTCACTCACTCACTCAATCACTCATTCATTCACTCATTCACTCACTCATTCCTTCCTTCCTTCCTTCCTTCCTTCATTCATTCAACACACACCCCTGGGAGCAGGCCCTGGGAGAAAGACGAGGCCCACACCCTCAAGGGGCTCCAGCCCAGTGCAGGGGACGGAAAAGGGCAATTAGAGTAAAAAGTGCCGTGAGCACCCACACAGGCTCCCCCTCTGGCTTCCTCCCGTCTTCACTCTCACCCCCTCTGGGCTCAGATGTGCAAGCATGCTTTCTCTTGTTGCTTCAGTGCAGATTCAGGTGGTGGGAAGGGTGGGAAGTGACGCAAACGTCAAGATGCTCCCAGATCTCTCCCCACCTGCGGTTCCTGGCCCCTGCTGGTTGGGAAGTCCCTCCACCCCAGAGGCAGGCGCACGGCCCGAGGGGCGCAGCTCCGAGTCTAACAGGACGCAGTTGAAAAGGAAAAGGCGTCGACGAGCCCCGTCCTGGCAGTGCCACTTAACGGGCAATGTGCCCTTGCGTAAGCCACAGCATCTCCCCAAGCCTAATTTCCTCATCAAGACAGTAAGTGAACAACACACCAGCCAACGTGCACTTGTTAAACCTCCAGCAAACGGAGGCACCAGGAAGCGCCTCACGGGTCACACTCAGACATGTCCCTTAGCTTCCCACAAAAACATGCTCTCCGAGAACGAGCTCATCCACACACCCAGTTACCCCCGAGTCTGTGGGAGAAGCGGCAACCCGAGCGGTTCACCCTGGTTCAGGGGAACCTCCCGCACACCACGCCCTCCCCCAGCCCACGCCCCATCCCGTCCCCGTCCTCGTCCTCCCGGGTGCGTCCTCCGGGTGCCGCCAGGAAAGCCCAGCTCCCACCGGCCTGGTTCGCTTCCTCTTCTGCGCTCCGTGACCCCTGCCGCTTCCCTTTTCTTCTTTCACTTCTGCGCCTGGGCTGCTGGGACGCCCTGAGCTTTGCTTTGTTTTATTCCCATAAACAAAGGCACCAACTCTCGGCCGTGTGCCAGGACTGAACCCACGCTATTCCGCAACTTGTGTGCGGACCTCGACACAATGCTTTTAGGAAATCGCTGCCCTCTCACCCGCACATACAAAGTTCGAAGCTTTCTGACCCAGCAGTCCCGCTCGGAACCAGGGCATGTGTCAGAGTCAAGTTCTGTCAATCTTTTCGTAAACATTGCCAGCAAAATGGGTCGCTTTTTCTTCTTCTTTTTTATAAGTCATACTTTCTTTCTTTTTTTATTTTATTGATTTTTTACAGAGAGGAAGGGAGAGGGACAGAGAGTTAGAAACATCGATGAGAGAGAAACATCGATCAGCTGCCTCCTGCACACCCCCTACTGGGGATGTGCCCGCAACCAAGGTACATGCCCTTGACTGGAATCGAACCTGGGACCCTCCAGTCCGCAGGCCGACGCTCTATCCACTGAGCCAAACCGGCCAGGGCTCTTCTTTTTTTGAAAGTCGTTTTTTTCCCTCCTGTTAGTTTTAAATGTTTCAAGGCTTCGTGCCTTTTGTAGTGATGCACAAAAAAAAATGACCCTTTCATGACTTTGTTCTCACTGAGTAACATTAGATGAATCTTTTTTTTTTTTTAGAGAGAGTGGAAGGGAAAGGGAAACATCGAAGCCAGAGTGAAGCATTGATAGGCTGCCCCGTCCCCCCAACACACCGCACTGGGGATCTAGCCCCCAACCCAGGCATGTGCCCTGACTGGGAACCACACCAGCAACCCCTTCAGTTCATAGGACGATGCTCAACCAACTGAGCCACTGGCCAGGCCCATTACATGGGTCTTAACACCTACCTCTCAGCTCCTCAGGGACAGGACTCTCAGAAATGCAGGGGATTTGATTAGCAAAATAATAACCGCAATAAGTAATAATAAATAAAATAGTCATCTTAATGCCTTGGGAAGTTACTCAATATGCATGCTTAGAAAAGAGAGAGAAAGCACACACATCAATACCCAGGGAAGGATTACAAGGGGTCTGTACTTGTATTCTCCACATTTTATTCAATGAACATGCTATAAATTTTTATATTAGAGCCCTGGCCAGTTTGGCTCAGTGGATGGAGTGTCGGCCTGTGGACTGAAGGGTCCTGAGTTCGATTCCAGTCAAGGGCACATGCCCGGCTTGTGGGCTCAATCCCCAGTAGGGGGCATGCAGGAGGCAGCCGATCAATGATTCTCTCTCTCTCTCCCTTCCTCTCTGAAATCAATGAAAAATATTTTTTTTTAAAAAAAAATAAAATTTTATATTAGACGTGCACTTTTTTTTTTTTTCAAACTGGAAAGAACACGCCTAACAAAACCCCAGGTTGCCGATGCATGTATTCATCTGAGGGGCGGGGTGCCTGTGCCGTCTGTAATGAAAGCCTGGCCGCCGTGCCCGCCGCGTCCTGGGATGAAAGGAGGCTCCAGGGGATCGAGGGTGCCTGGGTGCAAAGCTCAGGCCTCCGAGCCCTCCACAAGCCCCAACTCCAACGGCTCCCGGTACCAAGGACCGACTCCTCGACCCCACGGAGGCTGGTGCTTCCTGCTCCCTCAAGAGGGCGGCCAGCAGCGTGTGGCTCGGGGTTTTCTCAGGACCCGGAGAAGGGAGACTTGTGAGCAGCTCAACCCACAGGCAATTATCCCTCAGGGCCTACCCGGGGCCCTGGATTGCTAGGCTCAGCAGGGCCATAAAAGGTAGTATTCAGTTAACAAACACTATCCGGGCTGCTAGTCTGTGACAAACCTGGGAACTGGTGACCTCGGACAAATCAGACAGGTCCCTGCCCCAAGGCCACCGGCAGAGGCAGACACAGAGGGGAGCGGTACAGGCACCTGGTGATGCATTTCACAGAAGCCTGTGGGTGAAGTGGTAACCAGGCCTGGAGCTATCCTGGAGGGCTGCCCAGAGGAGGAGACACCCGGACTGGTTTCTGAAGGGCAAATGTACCAGGTGAAGAAAGACAACAACATTCCAGGCAGAACACAGCAAGTGCAGAGGCAGGGCCGCCTGGAAGCGTGTAGAAGGGGGAGGGAGGTGGAGTGAGGGAAGGGGGAGGGGGAAGTGTCCCACGGGGCTGGAAGGATGGGAAGAGAGCAGGCTGCAAAGGTGACCTGGAACTGGAACATCCCAGGGCGTGAACCGTACCCGAGAGCCCTGTGTGTGTGTGTGGCTGGGGAGAGGCACAGAAGGGTTCGAACAAGGGGTGCTGCAGGCAGGTTCCTGCTTCAGGGAGACCCCGGATGTGCTACCTGGAGCTGGGAAAGCAGCGGGCAGTGGGTTTGGGGCACACAGCAACCCTTTCCCTTCCTGAAACAGCCATGAGAGCGGGATGGGACGCCCCTCACCCCCATCAGGGGGGTTCTCAGCCTTTGCCCTGATGGCTGGTTCGGGGCTGGTCTGATCACAGCAAAGCTGGTGAGGTTTTTGGTTTGTTTGTTTGTTTGTTTTGTTAAATATATTTTTATTGATTTCGGAGAGGCAGGGAGAGGGAAAGAGAGATAGAAACATCAATGATGAGAGAGAATCATTGATCGGCTGCCTCCTACACGCCCCCCCATCTGGGGATCGAGCCCACAACCCAGGCATGTGCCCTTGACCAGAATCAAACCCCCAGGCTGATGCCCTATCCAGTGAGCCACACCAGCCAGGGCAGAGCTGGCGAGTTCTGCGTGGTGTTGTGGGATGCCGTGATGTCTCCCTCTGGAGGAGACTAGGAAGCGCATGGCCCTGGCGGGTGCAGGCAGCCACCTTGCAACCACGAGGGAAGCCAGTGTGAAGACACAGCTGATACAAAGAGGCGGGCAGAGAGAATCACGGGGTGACAGCCCTGCTCCAGCTCCCCTCAAACCTGACCTCCCTCCGGACTTTTCAAATAGGACAGCATGCCAGTGAATGTCCCCTGTTGTTCAAGTTAGTCTGAGCTGACACTTTCCTGGTACTTGTTACGGAAAGTATCCAGTCGCGCACATTTGGCAAGAGACACTGAGGCTGAATTAGGGCACTGAGAGGAGGACAAGGACGCCCTCCCGTGGGGCAAGTGCGACTTTCCCAGGAACCTCTAGGTGGGACCCGCTGAAGGCACTGCACCAGGGGCTCTGAAACCTGGGCCGGCATCAGGACCACCTGGGGGGCTTGTTAAACCACAGACGGGCCGGCCCGTGTGGCTCAGTGGCCGAGCATCGACCTGTGAACCAGGAGGTCACTATTCGATTCCCAGTCAGGGCACCTGCCCGGGTTGCAGGCTTGATCCCCAGTGTGGGGCGTGCAGGAGGCCGCCGATCAATGATTCTGTCTCATCACTGATGTTTCTCTCTCTCTCTCTCTCCCCCCCCCCCCCCCCCCCCCCCCCCCCTGCTCCCTTCCTCTCTGAAATCAAAAAAAAAATTAAATAAATTTAAAAAAACACACACACAGATGGGTCCCACCCCAGAGTTTCTGCTATGGTGGGTCTGGGGTGGAGCCCACGAATCTGTGTTTCTAACAATGACCCGGGGGTGCTGCTGCCGGTCCCCGGACCACACTTTGAGAACCACCGCTCATAGGAATTCACAAAGGCCTGGCCCAGGCACACCCCTCCTCCCGCTAACACAACGCAATGCAGCGGGCAGAGAGGACTCCTGAAGACACACTGGCCGATGACCGTCTCTCTGCTCCTTATTAAACAGCTCAGCTTCCTCATCGCTGCTCCTCACTTCTCGACGCTGACCCAAGAGCGAGGGGCCGGGGCAAGAGCCGCGATCACCCCGCTGAGCCTTCCCCAGCGGTGGTTCGAGAAGCCCTGGGCAGCGGCAAAGAGGCTTTAGGGATTTGCATTAGGAAACACGGTAGATTGAAACAGATGGAGCTTTTCAAGGAGCATCTTGGAAAAAACAACGAGGCGGGTGGGCCTGAGCTCGGACTCAGGAAGCGCGTTTCAGTAAGGGAGGTGCTGGCTTTTCCCCGGCCCCCCTGCCAGACCACGGCCCTCGGAGCTCTGTGTCCCCGGAGACCCCGGCCCACAAACACCCTCTTACATGCCGGACGGGGGACGGATGGGGCACGGACGGGGGACGGACGGCAGGCAGGCGGCAGCCCGCACTCCCTGGCTTTCCTCTTGGCTGGAGGCCAAAGGAAACTGGAAACCTGTGTTTGCCTCCAGCCCCGCCTGTTTAGACTAAGCAGCTGTCAGTGCAGCCTGAGGGACAGGGCCTGGCCGCGGGATCCTGGCGGCCACATCACCACTCCCATCATTCATTCATTCATTCATTCATTCGTTTGTGGGTTCCCCACGCACCTGCCCGGACCTGCACTGCAGTAGCCATGGGGACTAAGCACTGTGCACACAGCTCCATTCACGAAGCACGCTCTCCGCCCCAGGCCCTGGGACAGGTCCCTCTAACCCTCCTTTGGAGCTGTGCAAAGGAGGACCCAGCTCAACACCCCTCAGGACGGGGCGCCCCAGAACGTCACGTCTCGCCTCTCTACCGGATGGACCCCGCAGGACTGAACGCTGACTCCCCGGTGCTGCGCCCGGCTGGCGTCCACCTTCTCAGTCACACACGGAGCCCCACGCGGCAGCTGTCGGCCTCTGGCCTCACTCCAGGCCCTCCTCCTCCTCACGCGGTAAGCAGTGGCCAGGGGGCTTCGCCAGGGTCAGCCTCCGTTTCCCCACCCGTGACATTTAACCCTGGGCCAGGCCCCACCCACGTGCTTTGCATGGATTCTCTCACACGCACCATGGGAGGTGGGAATCCTAAAAAAATGCCTGTACCCCGTGCGGTTTGGTGTGAGGATGAAACAGGATAATGTGTTCCTGGCACGAGGAGAGCACCCGGCACACAGGAAGTCACTGCTTGAGAAACGTCACAGATTACTGTCAGCTTTTGGTGACACTTTGCTCCTATTTTACAGACGGGGAAACTGAGGCTCAAAAGGTTACACAAATGCTACACGGCAGAGCCGGATCTGACCTGGGCCTATATGGGTGCCAAGCCCGGGCTCCGGCCTCTGCCTGATGAAAGGGACCTAGTGACCCCCCTCGTGCCTTCCTTGTGGCTAAAGGAGGAAGCAGAGTGCTGGAGTCGCACACAGCGCCTGGGTGGTGACGGCAAGGGCCCCTCCGCCCCCTTCCTGCAATCCCGCCGGGCCCCTGCTCAGCTCACACATACCAAGGGAGCTCGCTCGCCCGGAGATAAGGGAGCCGGGATGTCCCGGCCCAGGTAACAGCGCCCTGCGGCCACCCACAGGGTCCAGACATGAAGCTTTCCGGGCCACAGGCCGCAGGGCCACGCGGCAGAACTGGGTCAGCCAATGCCACAGCCACGGTCCCCGAGAGGCCACTGAGGCACGGCCAAGCCGGCGGTGAGGCGTCAGCATCCTGGCAACTGCATGTGCTCTGGGGCGGGTCCCCCCCTCCCGGCCTTTCCTGAAGCCGCAGGGGCACTGGGGACAGCAAGGTGCTCAGTAAGTCAACGCGGGCAGCGCTCCTGGAACTAAATGAAGTAAGCGCAGCCGGGGGGTCTGGACATGGTCCCGGATCTGCCACCGTCCTTCTGTGGGCCGGTCACAGCCCCTTTCCTGCTGGAGCCTCAGTTTCCCCACCTGGAACAGGAAGCTTCCCACGGCTGTAAAGTCATTTGCAACAATGACATTGTAGGGTTCCAGGTGACTGAAGTCACTTTATCACTGACTGGGCAGTTTATATTTATAAAAGTCCATTCACACCCACTCTCAGAGCCTGGGACCCAGGACATGACCAATAAGTGTGTGATGGACGGGTGGATGAATGAATGAATAAATATGAATACGTTTCAGTGACCTTAAGATGCTCAGAAATGCAGAAGCTTCAGGTTTGGTGGGGCAAACCTCCTCATCCCCCACGGGACTCTGCCCGCTGAACTGAAGCGGCTCAGCTCTCTAAGCGCTTCCTTAGCAAGCAAACCCAGGTCACCCAGGTCAGCCTGGCTCCAAGGCACGAGGACACAGGCGGGCAGCCTGGGGCAGAGCCCTTCCCTCTGGGCCTGCTTCTTCCTGGGGGAGCCGGCACCTGCTGCAGTCTGCCCCAGGCCTGCCCCCAGAGAGCACTGTCCCCCCTCATCAGCACAGGGACAGGCTCCGGGCTACTCAACAGAGGCCCGCAGGAAGGAGTCTGAGCCAGCCACCAAAACACACAGCGGTCAGCACCGAAATGCCTCCACCTCTCAGCAGCCTTCCCTGGAGGAGGAGTCCTGGACCTCGGTGACTCCGAGCTCCAGTCCCAACAATGTGGCCATTGAGCGTGGCCCACACCCACCAGCTGCCCAGGAACGCTGGCCTGGTTCCGCATCCCCCCCACCCCGCCCCATCCACATGGGCACAGAAAGCCTGGGGAAGGCACTGGGGCTCCCCGGGGCCTGTGTGAGCTGAGCACCCGCCAAGGAGGGCCCAAGTCCCAGGGCATCCCTGAGGCGATTCAAATTCAGCTGCCTACCTCCTCTGACACTGTCTCCCCAGAGGCAGGAGCGCTGTCTCCTTGAGGGACAAACGGGATTGGATGGGGAAGAGACGGAGGGGGTGGCGATGTGGAGATACGGGCGTGGCAGCGGGGCCTGGAAGGGGCTCAGGGTGGGTGTTCGTGACTTTTGCACCCCTAGGGCAGCCCCCAGCACGGCTCGACTCATTACCCGAGGCACAGGCCTCCGGCCTGGCTCCAAGGAACCAATACAACTGAGTAAATAAGGCATTCACTCAGCCTGGCTCCCATCCTCCTGACACGAACGGAACAACTCTGAGACAAGCTCAGAGATCCGAGCCTCAGTCTACCGACCCGTCAAGTGGGTGCACCTGCAGGGCCTGCCTCCTAGGTGGTGAGCAAATGGGATGTGAGTGACAGCAGGAGGAGTGTGCCAGGTGACACTGGGCACGGGGTCAGGAGGCTCACTAAACCCACACGGAGATGCTTGGGAACGTGGCCGGACCACAGAGTCACCCTGCTCCTGTGAACGTGACACAGAGACCCCAGTGCGGCCACTCCGACGGCAGGGTCCCAGGCACACCCCAGCTCACCCAGCCTGCCTGTCACATCTGTGGGTCTCCGCCTGCTCCCAGCCGGGGCCACCGTCTGCTCCGGGCGGGGTCACTGTGCCCAGGGTCACCCAGCCAGTGAGCCCCAGATCCGCGGAGAGCTCGGGTCTCCTGGCTCCCGCCTAGCGCCCCATCTACACACGGAGGCTTTCACAACGCACACCGTGTTACCGGCTACTTTTTTTTTTTTAATTTATTTATTTTATTTATTTTTTTAAATTTATTTATTTTAAATGTTTTTAATTGATTTCAAAGAGAAGAAGGGAAAGAGAGAGAGAATCATTGATGGGCTGCCTCCTGCACCCCCGCACCCCAACCAGGGATCAAGCCCACAACCTGAGCATGTGCCCTGACCGGGAATCAAACCGTGACCTCCTGGTTCATAGGCTGCCGCTCACCCACGGAGCCGCACCAGCCGGGCTTGCCGGCTGCTTTCTAGCGCCAGTCTCTTCCCAGTCCCGGCTTCTTCCGGGCGGAGATGCAATCTCTGTCAGTGGCCCAGAGCTGGCTTCCGAGCCCACGGGGACAAGCACAGAAACCCTGGGGGGTGACATGCGGTCACATGGACATGTGTGGCCAGCGGGCCCGCCCGCCCACACCCTGCTGTGACCCGGGACCTGCTCTTCCTCTTTCCTAAATGTTCACTTTCCGATAAGAAGCCACACCCCGAAAGGCCCTCGGTCACTCCGTCAGGGTCTCACACACGCACACACACAGCTTGGTACACGTGTCCAGGAAGCTCACAGACCCCTCACAAGCCTATTTTCGACTCCCTGGGCCAGGTGTCCTGGGGTCACAGGCCCGCAGCGTCGGGGCAGCGAAGCAGGCTGTGCTGATGGAAACAGTGTCCCCTCACACACTTCGGGGAACTCGGTCCTCTCGGTCCTCTTTACTTTCTTCAGTTCTGATAGAGACCTGGGATGGGAAACGCTTGCTCGCAATTCTCCTTTAAGAAAAGCAGCGCCACCCGCCAATGGCACACAGCCCGCCGTCTCAGGGAGCGTTAGGGCGTGGTGAGGCCTGAGGCTCACTGGGGGGCACACGTCGAGGGGCGGCTGCAGCTCAGGCCAGGCAACTGTGGCCACGCAGAAGGTAGCCTGGCTGGTCAAGAACAGGCAGAGGCCAGAACTCAGAACTCTGTGTGGCATCTCCTGGCAAACGCTAGCGACAAATTTATAAAAGCATCACACACACCCAATAAAACGTGTCCGTGGGCCCCACCTGGCCCGAGATCACCAGTCTGCGCCCTGCTCTCAGGTTCATTGCACGGGGCGGGGGCGAGGGGGGCGCACGGGCCTGGCCTGAGAGACACCCTCCCACCCCCAACAGCAACGGCTGAGTGGCAGAGACCTACAGTTCTCACCCCGGGGCAATTCTGCACCCCCCCCGCCCCCGGGGACACCTGGCAACACCTGGAGACAGCTTTGGCTGTCACCACTGAGCGGGGAGGTGGCATCTACTGGCACCTGGTGGGCGGAGGCGAGCGCCGTGCTCAGGCTGAAGGCAGAGGGGCGTGGCTAGAACTAACCGGACTGGTGTCTTTTCTATTTCTTTGTAGGGCAAGTGGGTCCTAGTTTTCCATTTAGGGTTGTCAGACTAACGTTTTCTTTTAATTAAAAACAGTTTTCTTTTAAATAAAACATTTCTTGCCGAAACCGGTTTGGCTCAGTGGATAGAGCGTCGGCCTGCGGACTCAAGGGTCCCAGGTTCGATTCCGGTCAAGGGCATGTACCTTGGTTGCGGGCACATCCCCAGTAGGGGGTGTGCAAGAGGCAGCTGATCGATGTTTCTCTCTCATCGATGTTTCTAACTCTCTATCCCTCTCTCTTCCTCTCTGTAAAAAATCAATAAAGTATATTAAAAAAAAAAAAAAAAAAAAAATTTCTTGCCCTAGCCAGTTTGGCTCAGTGCATAGAGCATCAGCCTGTGGACCGAAGGGTCCCGGGTTCGATTCTGGTCAAGGGCACGTACCTTGGTTGCAGGCTCCTCCCCAGCCCAGGCCCTGGTCCAGGCAACCAATCGATGTGTTTCTCTCACATCGATATTTCTCTCTGTCTTTCCCTCTCTCTTCCACATTCTCTAAAAATTAACGGAAAAATATCCTCAGGTGAGGATTAAAGTTAAATAAATACATAATTTCTTTATTTAAAAGAAAGTATATTAACTATTAGAGAGATAGCAGAATGAATGAGGTTTGGGAGAGGCAGCCCTACCACGTCTTTATATGAATAAAGACGGTGGCTATTCAGCACCAAAACCAGTACATTCATGGGGGAGGGGGGGTGGTGGGAGGGCATTCCATGGAGTCCCTGCTTTGCTGTTGTTTGGTAGCCAGCAAAGAGATTCCTGGGCAGAGAAACTTCCTGAAGTTGGGACTTTTGACCTGTGCACATCTCCAGGGCAGGCCTTCCCTCACTCACCGCCCCTGCTGTCACCTGTCTTCCTGTGGGGGTGACATGCTCACAGTGAAGCCTGGGGAAAGGCGGAGACGCCAGGAGGGAGGGCTGCTTGAGGGTGTCCCAGCATGTGACCCAGGAGAGCTGGAGAAGAGGCCGGAAGTGAGGACGGCAGGCGGTGACCAGCCTGGGTGCCAGGGACCGGGTCTAGAACACGGGAGCAAAAGGGGCAACAGAGCAGGCCCACAAGCTCAGCAGGCTACGCAGCAGGCCTCACACGCTCAGACCACACAGGAGGGCCCGGCCACAAATTCCTAACAGGGCAGGTCCTGGCGGCAGTCACGTCCCAGGCCTTAGTCACGTCCCTTAGCAAAGGTCAGCCTCACCTTCGGTGAGCTCTGTCCATTGTTCTTATGCATCTAGGATGACATCCGGGGAAATGTCAGAGCAATTTTCTTTTCTAGGCCCCCGGAAGGCACAGGGCTTGAGACCACAGAACCCCTCAGTGTTGCCTTGTTCCCCGCATACCATCGCTAGGTGCGGTGACTGTTCATTATTAACCATCTGCACCACCAAGGTACAAGAAGAACGCGTTCCTCCAATTCGCTTTTTGTCCAGTCCTAGAGGTTTCCCCGCTTAGCTTTCTCCTGCCTCCTTACTCTACGACCAGTGGATTTCATGCACCTTCCTGAGGTTCTCTCCTTTGATTCTAACAGATAAAATAAGCTGTAAAACTGCCATTCTCCCCAGCATTTTTCTCAATCCCTTGATCTCTCTTGCTTTGGGGCATGTCCTCACAATTTTGGCTCAGAAAAATTCCTTTTTTGTTTGTTGATTTTTTGTTTTGGTTAATCCTCACCTGAGGGTATTTTTTCTATTGATTTTTATATATTTTTTTTTTTAGAGAGAGTAGAGGGGAAGGAGAGATGGGAGAGAGAAAACATCGATGTGGGAGAGACACATCGACTGGTTGCCTCCCAACCAGAGCCAGGAATCGGGCCTGCAACCCAGGTACATGCCCTTGACCAGGAATTGAACCCATGACCCTTTTGTGTGTGTGTGTGGGGGGGGGGGGGGGGGGGCAACACTCTAACCACTAAGCAACACTGGCCAGGGCAAATCTCTTTTTTTATGGTAATGCAGTGTTTTATTTATTCTGTCCATGAATGACCAATATTTGAGGACATTTACAATATTAATAGAACTTAATCTAAGAGATGTTCAACTTATATTTTTCAAAATGGTTCAACACTGGGTATTAACAAGAGAGATAATTATGGCCAAACTTACTATGTCAAGACACATACTGGATGTTTGGTGGCAGTCTACACACAGCTCCGTTCTTGGAGCAGAGGCTCCGGCGGTAAGCAGGAACATTGGTTACTGCACTAAAGGGCCACCTGCTAATGCTGGCATGGCCGCTTGGTATTTCTGCTGCTGCTGATGCTTAGCACGGTTCCTGTGATTGCATGAATGGAGCTGGGTGGTGAGGTCCTTCCCCTTCATGTTCACTCCGCATAAGAGGACACACCGATGACTATCCTAGAGAGGGCAGACGGGCGACGCAACTGCCCAATACTTGTGAGGCCAATAGGTTAAGCCTCAGGAGTTTAGCCAAGACTCAGGGATAGACTGCCCACACGCGATACGGTATGAAGCCAACTTGGGACCTTCAGAAACGAACAAAGCCATAAATTGCTCTTTCCGGCAATGGACTCGGTGGATTTTCCACCATTTTCCCTGCGGCTTCCAGGGGTGGGGAACGTCCGGCCCTCGGGCCATATAGGGCCCAGGAAATCATTTGGTCTGGCCCTGCCAAGGCTTAAGGCATGAGTTAATGAAATGTTTGACCAACTATAGCTGGCTAATTTTTTTTTAAATATATTTTAATGATTTTTCACAGAGAGGAAGGGAGAGGGATAGAGAGCCAGAAACATCGATGAGAGAGAAACATCAACCAGCCGCCTCCTGCACACCCCCACCGGGGATGTGCTCACAACCACAGTACATGCCCTTGACCGGAATCAAACCTGGGATCCTCCAGTCCGCAGGCCGACGCTCTATCCACTGAGCCAAACCGGTTTCGGCATAGCCGGCTAATTTTTTTTTTTTAATATATTTTATTGATTTTTTACAGAGAGGAAGAGAGAGGGATAGAGAGTTAGAAACATCGATGAGAGAGAAACATCGATCAGCTGCCTCTTGCACACCCCCTACTGGGGATGTGCCCGCAACCAAGGTACATGCCCTTGACCGGAATCGAACCTGGGACCCTTCAGTCCGCAGGCCGACGCTCTATCCACTGAGCCAAACCGGTTTCGGCATAGCCGGCTAATTTTTAAGGTGACAATTTTGCATGGCCCTCGAATGGTGTCAGAAATATCCAAATGGCCCTTGGCAGAAAAAAGGGTCTCCGCCCCTGCTTTAGGTAATATCAGTGTGGAGTCCCCAACCTCAGTGCGGAGTCCCCAACCTCAGCATGGAGTCCCCAACCTCAGCGCTGAGTCCCCAACCTCAGCGCGGAGTCCCCAACCTCAGCATGGAGTCCCCAACCTCAGCGCTGAGTCCCCAACCTCAGTGCAGAGTCCCCAACCTCAGCATGGAGTCCCCAACCTCAGCGCTGAGTCCCCAACCTCAGCGCTGAGTCCCCAACCTCAGCGCGGAGCCCCTAACCTCAGCGTGGAGCCCCCAACCTCAGCGTGGAGCCCCCAACCTCAGCATGGAGTCCCCTTTGAAAGCACAGACCGGGGAACAGGGGGGCAAGAGGAAAAACTGAGCAAAAGGCCTGGTGGCTCCGGCACCCTCAGCCTGGGCTGGCTCAGATAAGTTCTTATAAAAACTTTCTGTAGGGCACTGGCCAGTGTGGCTCAGTGGTAGGGCATCGGCCCGCACATGAAGGGTCTTGGGTTCAGTTCCTGGTCAAGGGCACGTCCCTGGGTTGCAGGTTCAATCCAGGTGTGTCTGGGAGGCAACCAATTGATATATCTGTGCCTGTCTCTGTCTCTCTGTCTCTCTCTCCCCGCCCCCCTCCTTTCTACTCTCTCTATAAGTCAGTGGAAAACACATCCTTGGGTGAGGATTAACCAAGAAAACAATAAGTAAAAACTTCCTGCAGGCTTGGACGTTCTTTCCTAACAGCAGCGAGCTGTGGAGGGGTGTCCTTCGGGCGGTGGGCACGAGTAGGTCTGTACTGCACGGTCGCTGAGGACCTCTGTGCCTCTGGCCTTGTGACGAATTTGCTGTGTGACCTTGGGTAAACCCCAGACCCTCTCTGGAACCCAGCTGGCTCATTTTGCAAACGCGGGGCTGGCTGTGTGACACCCTGCAGCAGCCCTCTGGGCCAGCCCACGCTCCCCCCTCCCCCCCCGCCCCGTCTGGCTCCCTGGCCTCCAGGAAACATCGGCCCCCGGCCTGTGAGAGCCAATGTGAAATTTTCAGGGATTTTTGTAAGCCGGTTGTTACATACAGCCATTATTACAAATGAAGTTTCGTTTTTAAAATCATATTAAATACCAAGATGATCAATATTCAAAACCACATCGCTCTCCTAATGATTTACCACAGTCCCCTGTCACCTATATCCTTGGAGTGACTTACACCTACTGTCTTGAAACAGGCCATCAAGGAGGGTACCCCCCCTTCCCACTCTGAGTGACATCGCCTCTGCAGCCTGAGGGATACTTACAGCTCAGAAACTGGCAGATGCTATCACCCAGGGCTGTTCTCAGAGGGCGGACGGTGAAACATGTACCATACATGCCCCTCTCACAACACATGTAGGACAAGGCACCAGCCCTTGCCAGACTTTCCCAGAGACCAGAGTCGGGCTGGGGGCCGGGGGCCGGGGGCCGGGGGTGCTGGGGGCAGATTTGCGAGGTCAGCCAGGGGTTTCAGCGCTTGCTCCCTTTCCGGGCCTGGGTGCCATCCCGAGCTGCGCTGCCTGCACTGCCCCTACAGCAGCCACGGACCACCTGTGGCTCCAGAGCCCTTGAAATGGGCCAGCGTTGAAAATTGATCATTTTATTCACTTTTAATTAACTTATTTGAAACCTGACACGAGCTTCTGTTACTGGGAAACGGTTAAGAATGTTGGAACCACCGGGGAGATGAATCACTTTTGTCAACTATAAATTTTATGACATCTAATTATAGATCAATTTTATGACCACTGTAAATTTCATGGCATCTAAATATAGATTTCTGCCCGGCCGGAGTGGCTCCGTTGGTTGAACGTCATCTTGTGCACCAAAAGGTTGCCAGTTCAATTCCTGGGCAGGGCACGTATGGGAGGCAACTGACCGATGTTTCTCTCTCTCCCCTCCCCTTTCTCTCTCTAAGCATGTCCTTGGGTGAGGAATGAATGAATGAATAAACAAAGATTTCTGATGAAAATGTAGCTCCTGCATTGAGATGTGCTGTTAGTGTAAAACAGACACTGGATTTGAAGGCTTAGAATGAAAAAAAGAAAAAAGTAAATTATGTCATTAATAATTTTTACATGCCAATGACATTTTTATATACTGGGTTACGTAAATTATATTATTTAAATTAATTTCATCGGTTTATTTTTTCTCTTTTTAATGTGGCCATTAGAAAATTTATAATTACATATGTGGCTCACATTATGTGTCAATGGGGTGACACTGGTCTAGAATAATTTGGGGGCGCCCCCGCCTTTGTACCATTTGATATTCCGAAGCAGAAGTGGTCCCAAGAAACCACTGGAAGGATTGTGCTAAGATTACAAATCCTGGAAGAAAAGGACTTAATCCTTGGGGTGGTGAGTGCCCTCCGCCCATCCAGGGGGAAAGTCTGTCCTGGACGCCATGGCTGGGGAGGGGCCCAGGACGCTGGGCAGCTGTCTGTACCTCTCCTTAGCCCTCTCTTCCTTTGCTTTTCCCTCGGGAGAACTCCTATGCATCCTTCAAGATCCAGTTCAAATGACCCTTCCTCTGGAGCCTCTCCTGACCCACATCCCTGGGCTTCTGGCTGCATCCATTCTTACCACTTCCTTGTCAGCCTCAATGCTTTTCCTCTTGCTCCCGCCAACGTGATTTCTTTCTAAAACACACAATACATGTCTCTCCCCTGGGAAAAGCGCCACTGGGTCCCCACCCCCTGAAACAGTAGCTCTCAAACCTAAGCAAGCATCAGAGTCACTCAGAAGGCGCCTTGGACCGCAGAGGGCTGGGCCCCACCCAGAGGTCCTGACGCAGCAGGTCTGGGCTGGGGCCTGATACTCTGTATTTCTACCAAGGCCCCACGTGCTGCTGCTGTCCGGGCTGCACTTGGAGAACAGGTAGGAGGCCCTGCACAGCACCGCCTCCACCTCCTTCACTGCCCTCGCCTTCCACCACGTGCAGCCCGAACCCTACCCCACCCATCATCCAAACACCTCATCCTCCCCCGCCTCCACGCCACCGCCCCTGCTGTCCTTTCTGCCTGAAACCCTGTCCCCGTCGATCCACCCGGTTCTAGGGCCACCTCCTGGAGTTCATGTCTAAAACCCAATTCCCCAAAATGAGGAGATGCACCTTCCAAGGTTTACAAAGTAGCAGAATGTAGGCTGTGGGGCGGCTACACAGCAGGAGGGTAGGAAACGGGTGGGCGGCGGTGAGAAACACCCGCCTAAAGTGACAACTTGGGGACAGGAAGTTCTGCTGTATCTACTCAGACAACCTCAGACAGCCACAGCCTCGTCACGAAACGTGCTTTCTCTCCATCTGGGTTTCCGGCTCTGCCCCTCCCCAGCAGCGTGGCCCTGAGCCTCTTTGTGTCTCATTTTCATCTGTGAGGTGCGGAGGACAACCCCGCAGCCTAAAGAAGCAACGACACAATGCAAGTACGACCCACCAAAGGCCTAGCACACAGGACGCCCTCCATGAAGGCTGGCTGTTCTTGGATTGTCTTTGCCCTGAGAAAGCAGTGAACTTGGGACCCAGCCACAATCAGCAATGGGCTCAGACACATAGAAGATGATTTCCTTAATGGGTGCATGATCCGCAGTCCCATCCAGACTGTGTGGATGGACAGCAGGACGGATGGACAGATCAATGCATGGGAAAACACCTCCGTATATGACCAAACGTGGCTCTGTGAGGCCGGTTTGGCAATAGACACTTAAAAATCTTTAACCCTTTGCACTCACTTGCTTTTTTCTCGATTCCTGCTACTGATGCTAACCGTGTCGAGTCACACTCGACATCCGAGTGCAAAAGGTTAAAAGCCTTCTACAGAGGTTCTCAGGCAATAACACAAAAATCCAGGGATGTCCATCAGAGTGTTTGTAACCAAAACAGTCACAAGGAACGCCTGCATACTCATCAGCAGAGCACAGCCGTCAGAAGATGGACTCTACAGAACAGAACACCAAGATGCAGGAATTTCCCTCTTACTTTAGCTTACATGGAAAAGGTAGAGTAAAAGGTAAAAAGAAAAAAGGAACAGGTATGTACAAATTCCTCTTTTTAAAAAAAAACTGTGGGAATGGGAGTGTGCATATACAAAAAATCAGGAAAAACACATTCCAAGCATTATTGGCGGTTACCTCTAGCATAAACAATGTGGATGGTATTAACCTTTTCTTCTCTTTTGCTTTCCTACACACTCTCATTTTTTTCTGATGATCATATATATCACAGTTGACTCATTTTTAAAAATTGATTTGAGAGAGAGAGAGAAGGAAGGGAGGGGAGAGAGAGAGAGAGAGAAAACATGATGTGAGAGAGGCATATCGACCGGCTGCCTCCTGCACATACCCTGACCAGGGCCGGGGATCAAACCTGCAACCCAGGCACATGCCCTTGACCAAGAATCGAACCCGAGCCCTCGCCGGTTTGGCTCAGTGGATAGAGCGTTGGCCTGCGGACGGAAGGGTCCCGGGTTCGATTCCAGTCGGGGGCACATGCCTGGGTTGCGGGCTTGGTCCAACATGCAGGGGGCAGCCAATCAATGATTCCCTCTCATCGTTGATGTTTCTGCCTCTCTCTTCCTCTCTGAAATCAATGAAAATATATTTAAAAAAAAAAAAAGAATTGAAGCCGAGACCCTTCAGTCTGGGGGGGCGGGGGGGGGAGTCCAACGCTCTAACCACTGAGCACACTGGCCAGGGCTATAGTTCCTTCTTGCTCTGAACTACTGTTGCCACCCTGAAAAGTGGGGAGGCTGTGCAGAAAGCGGGGGCCAGGGACCCAGACCCCCCTACTGCCCTTTCTCCTTCACCTGGCCCTTGCCCTCCAGCAGATGCTGAGAACACGCTGAGGCCCTCAGGAGCGGCCGTGCGGGCGGCGGCGGCTTACCCACAGCATGCCGTCGTAGTAGTAGGCGCCCAGGAGCTTCACGATGTAGGGGTGGTCGCAGGTGGCCAGGATCTCAATCTCCACGATGTAGTCCTCCAGCTCCTCCTCGCTCTTGGTCTCGATGACTTTGGCGGCGGCCAAGGCGCCCGTCTCCTTGTTCTTGGCCTGCAGAGCAGGGACACAGAAGGTGAGCGAGGCATGCCCGGCGGACACCGACCCCCGGCCACCGACTCCGAGGCCACGTGGCGTGGAAACAGAGGCCGGGTGTCCAGGGTACACTGAGGGCGGGAGCGGGAGCCACGCCATCCTTGACCTTGGCCAGGGCTCACGGCATGCGGGAGAAACAATGTTCTAAGCGCAATCATACCGTGTGTATTTTAAAAGCCCAACACATATGAGACCAATAAAAATGCCAGATTGGCATCGCTCTGCAAATACCAACGTGGAAGACGGGTGAGTGTTCCGTAAAAACTCCAAGCCACTGAACACATGTGGTCAGATACTTTTATACAAAGAAAAAGGAGAAAGAGATACTTTCATCAACGCTCACACGCATGTCAAGGCATGGAACGGTGCTGCCTGACAGCTGGTGGGGACCAGCCCGGCAGGAGAGGCCGAGGGCTCTCGCTCTCTCTGGCCGGACAGATGCTGTGCAGCCCCATCCACTGGCAACGCCCCCCTGCGCACCTGGTGCCCCCAGGGCGACGACGGCACGCACGTCACCTCGTGTGCTCCCCACAGTAACCAGCGCCGCAGTGTCCCCATTCTACAGACGGGCAAGTCCAGGCCGAGGCGGCATGGCTGGAACCAGGCAGAGGCATCAGAATTTGAATCTGGGTCCTCTGGCTTCCAAGATGCTGTGCACTTTCCCTGCCGGACGAGGGCTCCGTCCTCTCCAGGACCGACGCCCCCGACAGACACTTCCGAGCGGCCCGCCAGCCCTGCACAGGGCACCCGAGGCTCAGAGCCGGAGCCCAGGGGCCAGCTGGAGAGAGGCCCACCCTCTGGGCCAGCGGGGAGACAGCGCACTTCTGGGGTGGAGTGGGCACTGGGCGGGGGTGCTGAATCCCGCCAGGGAGCCTTCTAGAAGGGGTCATGCCAATAGGCGAATCTTACACTCGTCTGTAAGTTTATTCTCAGTTTAGATACGTGTTTCTGCTCACCGAGCTGCAAAATCCACATGTATCACGGACCCACTCTGCGTGGGCCTCGTCTACACTTCAACACGGCTACTTCATGTATCGCCTCCACGGCCCTACGATGGGTGCTGTTCCTCTCTCGCGTGCAGGCGGACACCGCCTGGCGACAAAGCGGGTCTGGAATGCTGGCCGGCCTGCTCCTGGGTCTGCGGCACCGTGCTCCTCAGTCACAGAGTCCCCGAACCCTCCCCACCTGGCCAGGCGCCCAGCTCAGGGATTGGCATGTCACGTGGGGCCAAGCCCCGGGCCTCAGTCCTAGTCCTAGATTCACCCACCCTGCTCCCTGGGCCCAACCTGGGGGGCGTCCTCGCCCCTAATTCAGATTTTGAAAACTTGTTCAGAACACCTTAAACCCCCATCAGTTAAGCAGTCAGATTCCCTCTCTCTCTCCCTCTCTCTCTCTCTCTCTCTCTCACACACACACACACACAAACACACCCTTAACTGATTATGTACCCGCCCTTTCATCTCTCTCTGATTTTCGCCTCCCTCCAGAGGACCATCAAAACATCCCTCCACAACGTTCATAGTCCTCTCTGAACCCAGAGGAGCAGTAAGACACGCTCCTTCTCAGAGAGGAAGGCACAGGGCTCAGCGGTGGCCCGGACCAGGCTCTCCCAGCCTCCAGCCTCCAGCCAGAGGGCAGCACAGGGCTGAGCTGGGAAAAGGCCACCCTCCACCATCACCTTTCACTCCCGAGGGCTGGCCTGGTGCGGGAAGCCGCCTGCCTCCTTTTTCTGAGTTTCCTTAAAGGGGACCTTTTCTCCTGGGGGTGGTGGGGGGGCCCAGGTGGGGCTGTTTTCCAGGATTGCACAAAACCCGCTCACCCGCCACCCTGAAAGGCAGCACTGACCACAGGGCCAGCAGGGCTGCTGTGTCCACACAGGGGGACCGCGCTGCCCGGCACCTGGCTCAGATTCCAGAGGCCGGTGCCTGCCAAGAAGGGGTTAGCAGCAGCCACAGCACATAGTGACTGGGCCAAATGAACGTCTTTTAAAGCCTGGCTGAGGCGGCGATCCATCCCCTGAGGCCACCGAGGACGGAATCACGGCTGGTGGTGAACACATCATCGCGCTCTCACCGGGCGCCAGGGCAGGCCTGACACGGACTCTCTCGCCTCGTCGGCCAGTGCTCGGAAACTAACACTAGCATTCCCCACGGACAGAGGGGCAACTGTGATTCAGAGACGCACGTAGATTGGCCTGAGGTCACACAGCAAGTGGGAGGTGACAGCTGGATCCAAACACAGGCTGCCTGAGCTCTGAATCACTTCCCAACAGGCCCTGCTTGGCCAGCGCCCAGTTCCCGCTCCGGCTCCGTTTGCTAAAGATAAATGACAACCACGGCCAATAGCAAGCTGGCAGCTGGGGACTACCACACTGCCAGAACGCAGCTGCCCACAGGCCATTAGAGCAGGTGTGAGCCATCTGGCCGAGGCTCAGAGAGGTACCGGACCCGCCCAGGATGGACCTAATGCAGAGCCCCAGCCCCCTGCCCCCCCCCCCCCGTGTGCTCTCTGCATCAGGCTGCCTCGCTCGCTCATTCCCTATTCCCTCTCTCAGCCGTGATTTACTGAGCCCGTGCTAGTGTGAGGCGCTTTGCTAGTGAACAAGGCAGTGTCTGCCTGAGGGGCCTTTGTGGGTCAGAGTCATGGCCCTCCCATAACAGGACTCACCCTTCCCGGATTTTTCTGCAGCAGAGCGAACCCGCCCACATTCCCAGGCCCCAAGATGCACGGGAGGGAAGCGGGAATTCCACCCCTATCTCTGGAAGTGGGTGGCTGACTCAGCCAATCAGAACACAGGGACTGGCTCAGGGACAGGGATGTGATCAAGTCAGCCAATGAAATGCAACCTAGAATGATGGCTGAGATGGCCAGCGGAGATGGTCCCCAGGGGGGCCTGGGAATGAAACTCGCTGAGCCTAGAATTGAAGCCACGGAGCCCAGGGAGGACACTGAGCCCTTCCACTCGTTTTCACACCAAGGAGGTACTACTATTAAGAGCTAACATGTAAGAAAACTGATGCTCAGAGAGGTCAAGTCACTTGCCCGAGGTCACACAGGACTGGGGGATTGAATTCAGGCCGGTGTGGCTTCAAAGCCCATATTCCTGACTGCTTTGTCCTCTCTGGGCCTCAGTTTCCCTCTCTGCACAGGGTGGGGAAGTGACGCCCAAGACCTCTGTGGTCTGATGTGAGGGCATCATGGAGACTGGGTGGGTCTTGGGGAGCTAAGGGTGGTCCAAGTGGGCAGGGCCCCCGTGGGAGGGGACAGGCCCAAAGAACAAGTGGCTGTCTGTGCCCTCTGACGTCCATCTCGCCCACCGGCTGAGGCAGGGCTGGGGTCCAGGGGAGGATGGGGGAGCTCGCACCCAGCCCTCCACTGCCGGCCAGCGGTGACGAGCGCCTCAGCCCACACCCTCCAGAGCACACACAGTGGCCACTTGTGTTTTCTGGCCCAGGCACCTCGGTGGGAACAATCTTCCCCCTGTGCTGCTCGGGGCCCAGCCTGGAGGAGGTGGGGACAGCCTGCCTGCGGGTAGCCCTGCCCCACCCAGGGGCCCAGCCAGCCAGGGGCTGGAGGCTTCCTGAAAGTCAACCGCAGGGGCAGGCAGAGCAGTGGCAGGCAGGCAGATGGTACGGGACAGCCCCAGGCCCTCCTTCCCCTCCCCTCTCCTCCCCTCCAGGCTGCAGGCTGATCACTGTGTCCCCTGCCTCCTCCCCCAAGGAAATAGCTGAGATCACAAAAGTCAGGGGCCAGAAAGAACACTGGCCACACCCCTAAGCCCCAACTCCCCACCCCCACTCTGCAGATGAGGAATCAGAGTCCACAAAGGTGAACGCAGGGACCAGGGTCCAAGCTGTGGCGGCCGTCATATCTGCAGGACAGAACACCACCTGCCCAAGCAGTTAGCACACAGGAGCCCAGAGCCTGCAGGGGCGGATCCCAGGGCACTTCAGTCCGGGGAGCTGGTGGAGGCGCCCCGAGATGAGTCCAAAAAAAGCCGCAGGGGAACTGGGCAGCATCCATCCCCCTCAATGACTCACACTCCAGGTTCTTCTGGGAACCACCTCTCCCGCCCCCTGGGTGCAAGGAATTCCTGAGGGGCTGAGTTCACCTGCACGGCCCAGGCCCTACCACTGAATCTGGACCCTCTCAGTCACCGCCAGCGGTTCAGACGTGCCATGTGACCCACAGCAGGCAAGCAGGCTTGTTGTACCTGTTAGTTCTTTGGTTTGTTTGGGGGTGCTGGGGGGTTTTGCTGAAGTTATCAGGAAAGAGGCTTTCTCTCTCTTGAGTTGCTACACTATTAGGATGAAGGCCGGAGGGTCATGCAGCCCGTCCCGCCACTCCTTCGGAGATCCTGCCTGAAGACGAGCCAAGGCAGGGGAGCAGGGCCCCCACGTGGACGAGGGCAGATGCCGAGAGTCTGCCAACACCTGGAGCCAGCTGTCCCTGAAGGCTGCTCTGCCCTTAGACTTCTCAGTCATGTGAGTCCATCAACCCCTTTCTGGACTCGGATCACTGTCCACCAACACGGAAATGACTCCCCGTCTTTGGCGGTGTTCTGCAATTACCCACAAAAGTACTTCTCTAGGGAAGCACGGGGCAGCTGCTGCGCAGCAGGTGTGACAAAGGCACCTTCCCTCCCACGTGCGCTGTGGCCTAGGACGTGCCCTTCCCTGGGGCCTCTCAGAGGGCCTGAGTGAAAATCCAGGACGCTCCCTAACGGGCCACAAAGGAATCTTCCTCCCGAACAGAGGGGATCATTTTACACCTATTAAATCGATAACGTAAGGAACAGCGACAACCTCCGTGCTCAGCAGGGGTGTAAACCGATTATCGCTCAAAGATGGAAATAGGCTGTAAGAGGCTTGAAAATACCTCTGAGGCCTGTTATCTGGCCCTCATTCCTGATCATTTCAGGCCAGGACATGACTGCAAAAAGGGCAACAAAAGACATGGACTAGGGCCGTGTTCACGTGCGTCCATAATGATGGCAAAAAAGTGGAAATAACCTTTATGTTCCACTGTGAGACATGGGTGGGACTGACTTGGTGGGTGATGGAGCAACCCCTTAAAATGATGAATAGGAAGATGACATAGGAATGAGAAAAAATAACTCAGCCAGAGTAATAAGTCAACAAAGCAGGGCAATAAAACTATGGCTACGTTACGACTTTAAGAAAACGTCTGCGTCTACGGACAGAGACGAGCTGAAAACACAGCCTCAGGAATGCGAGTGTTTTTGAGTTCATTTCACCCAGTGCTATCTGGCCGGTACCCACAGGGGTCCCCGTGAGGACAGACTGGGTTGGTGCCCAGAAAGTGGCCCCTTCACCCTGACCTCGTCTGTCCCCTCAGGAACCCACTTGAGTCGTGCTGTCCAGTAGGGTAGCTACAGGCCACACAGTGGCCGTTAAATTTCCTGAAGTGAACATCGGACTTCCCCGGCTGCATCAGCCACATTTCAAGTGCTTACTACCCATGAGTGGTTGGTGGCGATCACACTGAATAGAGCCGGGACAGAACCCTCCATCCTGCGGAAGCTCTGGGAGGCAGCTCTGCACACGAGCTGCACCTGCCAGAAATCGCATTCTCACAGGGTAAGGGGGCATCTGGAACCCGCTCCTGTGCCCCAGCCCCAGCCCCAGCCTCAGCCCCAGCCCCAGCCCCAGCCCCAGCCCCAGCCACAGCCTCAGCCCCAGCCACAGCCCCAGCCTCAGCCACAGCCTCAGCCTCAGCCACAGCCTCAGCCTCAGCCTCAGCCTCAGCCTCAGCCCCAGCCCCAGCCCCAGCCACAGCCTCAGCCTCAGCCACAGCCTCAGCCACAGGACTTTCTTTTCCAGGGAAAAAGCAAAGACTGGGGACAGAGAGGAGGAGGAGGCTCAGGCGGGTTCACTTGCTAGGGACGTCTCCTAGCAACCCCTCGTGAGGGACAGCTCCCAGCTGACCTGTCAGCTGCACAGCCTGGGCGTGTGGGTCAGAGCCAAAGAATGGAGCCTTCAGGGCTAAAGGTTTCCGTTTTCCCGTCCTCTGACGCTGGGCGGCTGTGCCAGGCATGTGTCAAATGCGGTTCAGGCCACTGGAACCAGGGAGGGGCTTGGTCTGTGCCCCAAATATACAGAGGTGGTGTCCCTGCACCGTGACAATTGCGGGAAAGGCTTGGACTATTGAGGAAGGAGGAAATCTGGCCCCAGAGGGAACCGGGTCACAGCAGACCGACACAGACTCAAGTGGGGTGGCGTGAGGGCAGCACAGAGCGGGGCGGGCGGCCATGTGGCTGGGGTTCAGATTCCCAGATTCCCAGGGCACCCTGGCTGGCAGGCGCGCGGCAGGCACGGAGGGAGCCGCGTGTGCACCGCAGCACGGCCTCCGCGGGCCTGAGTCCTGTGGGCCAAGGATCCGCAGGCCTGCCGGGCCTCTGTGGCCTCTGGGGCAGAACAAGGAGCACCTGCCTTTACCCAGCACCATCCATGGTGTGCAGAGGCGCCGCCTGCCACCTCCTCCTCCTGAAGAGAAACCGAGGCCCGGGCAGAGAAGGAGGCCTGTCCCACGTCCCACAGCTGAAAAAGCGGCTGCCGGGCCTCGAACTCAGGCCTGGCTCTCTGCCCCGTGCTCCTTCCCCTCAGCAGCCCATGAGAACAAGCATCTCCAGGGGCCCCCTGCCCACCACACGCTGCGTGTCTCCAGGGGCCCCCTGCCCACCACACGCTGCGTGTGCCTGTCCTCCCTCCCCAGCTCTCCCTCCACTGCCTCCCACTAGGAGCACTGGCTTCCAGCGGTTCCCAGCTGCCGACACGGTAAAGAACAAGCTCCCTGGCGGGCACTCGCAGCCTGGCACTCTGCCCACCTCTACTTTTCCGGGACTCCACGCCCCCCGCCCCACCATCACCACTCCCCACTCCACGTGTGCCCTCCTGCGCCCTCCTTCCCGCCTTTCTTTATGCTCCCTCCCCACCTGCACTGCCTCCCCCACACCTGTGCTCAACACCCCCCCCCCCCAGTCTAACCCCAGGAGTCCAGTCCCACACTCCTTCCCACCCCCCACCAGGACTTCCTCACACTTCATTAGCTTCACATCTTTATCACAGACCACCTGGGGCCACGGTCCTTTGAGTTCAGATTTTTCTCTCTGACCTGGCTGTGAGCTCAGAAAGGCTAAGCCCATGTCCCACTCGCTTTAGGCTACCCAACAGAGCCCAGCACAGAGCCAGTGGGTAGAGGGGGGCATGGGAGGGGCGTCAAGGGGGAGATGGGAGAAGGGGTGGGCGGACAGGCAGCTGGGTAAGCAGATGGATGGATGAGAGGGTGGGAGGGGGATAGACAGGTGGGTGGATGGTGGATGGAGGGATGGGATGATATGGGTGGGCGGATGATGGGTGGATAGATAGGTGAGTGGATGAATGAAGTGGCGTTTGTCCCTCCTCGCAGACAGAAACGAGGCCCTCCACAGAAGATGAGGAAGAAACGTGACAAGCAGTCCGTTTCTCCGCAGCACGTTGGGTTCCTGCATCCCTAGCTGCTGACCAGCCTGGGAAGACGGCCCGCTTTATCTTGGAGAAGCCAAAGGCTTTGGCGGGCCAGGACACACAGTTAACAGCCCTGCCCAGGGACAAAACCACCCGATAAGAACCCCCAGGGCCAAGTTTCAGCTCAGGACAAAGGAGAAGGCTGAGTTTCAGAGCAAGCGACACTTAAGGATGACAGAGATGACCAAGCACAAAAGCAGAGGAGTGACGGGGCTTCCAAAGACGGGCATTTAATACTCTCTCCCGGGGGAGGAGGAGCCTGGCCACCCGCTGGCCCAGCAGGGACACGCCAGCCTCAGAATCTTCGAGGCCAGCAACTAAAAACGAACACCCAAGCAGGATCGGCCCCAAAGATAGCGTCCCGGCCTTGGCTGAAAACCCGGACAACCTGTGCAACTTGGCCGGGGACGTGGGAGCCTCAGATCTCCGCTCTTCCAGAGCGAGAGGAACCCGAGCCTGCGTATCCCTGATAACGGAGGTGAGAGCGCACTCCCACCTTCCCCAGGCGCCCTCCAGCCAGAGGAAGGTGCCGAGTCATCGAGGCAGGAGGGCGGCCTGGGGTCCAGGGCAGAGAGGAGGAAGCACCCAGGTCCAGGCCTCCTCTGCTCCCCGCACCATCCAGGCACCTCTGGGCCTCACCCCAGTCCTCCCCACCACTGGGGCAGGGATCTCGGCAGCCCTGCTTGCAGACCGTCCAGACCTCAGGGATTACGGTTACTCAGTGTTTCCCATCAACTGTACTTTCTGTCCTGTTTTTTATTGTTCTACAAAACAACATGTACTCATTAAAAGAGTCTGCAAAATAGAATGGGGCAAAGAAGAAAAACCACCCAGAGTCCTTTGAGCATGTTGGAGGATGGATGTGTGGGAGGACGGTGGATAGACAGACGGATAGGTGGACAGGTGGGGATGGGGGGATGGGGGGATGGATGTGTGGGAGGATGGTGGATAGATGGATAGGTGGGGATGTGGGGATGGGGGCTGGGGGGATGAGGGGATGGGATGATGGTGGATAGACAGATGGATAGGTGGACAGGTGGGGTGGGGCGATGGGTGGATGGATGGGTGGGAGGATGGTGGATAGACAGATGGATAGGCGGACAGGTGGGGTGGGGGGATGGGTAGATGGGGGGATGGGTAGATGGGGGGATGGGATGATGCTGGATAGACAGATGGATAGGTGGACAAGTGGGGTGGGGGGATGGGGGGATGGATGGGTGGGAGGATAGTGGATAGACAGATGGATAAGTGGACAGGTGGGGTGGGGGGATGGGGGGATGGATGGGTGGGAGGATGGTGGACACAGGGATAGGTGGACAGGTGGGGTGGGGGGATGGGGGGATGGACGGGTGGGAGGATGGTGGATAGACAGATGAATAGGTGGACAGGTGGGGATGGGTAGATGGGGGGATGGGATGATGGTGGATAGAGAGATAGATAGGTGGACATGTGGGGTGGGGGGATGGGGGTGGGGGGATGGATGGGTGGGAGGATGGTAGATAGACAGATGGATAGGTGGACAGGTGGGGTGGGGGGATGGATGGGTGGGAGGATGGTGGATAGACAGATGCCCCCTATATTCCTCCTGTGGACGTACCCAGACCTGTACAGCAACCCCGCCCTGGGACGTAGGTCCCAGCTGTCTGACCGAGGGGGACCTACGTCACCTCTCAGGCCCTGACTTTCCTCCCTTGTACGATGAAGATGCAAGCAGCTGCTGCACCGAGAGCTGGTGCAAAACCTCGCTGAGTGAACCTGTGGAAGATGCCAGAACAGGGCTGGGCCAGAGTGAGCGCCCCACCATCGCTCGCTCACTCTTGTCCTCTCCAAACGCTAAAAATGGGGTTCACCTGTGCACACCGATTTGTTTTCCTTTTACTCAGCAGTTGTGGCACAGCACCTCCACAGCACCGCCTGCCGCAGCCGCGGACCGTGCCCCGAACGGCGGGTCCACCACGGAGCTCACCGGGCCCCACTGTGGGGCCCCCGACACCGGTCACGTGGTTCTGCTCCCAGAAGCCTGGACCTTGACTGGCCTGTGCCAGACGGCTCTCCTGGCGGGTCACGGGGGCGGGTCCCCTCTCCCTGGGCCCTCACTGGCGCCGTGTGAGTTAGAGGTGACGCTGAGCTGGCCTGTTCCCGCCTCCCCGCTGTGTGTCTGCGGCACTGGCCTCCTGGGATGGCAGGAGAAAGCCACCGGGTCTGGCCCTGGCCCGGGAGCTCAGCTGGTTGCAGTGTCGCCTCCATATGCCAAGGTTGCGGGTTCAATCCCCAGTCAGGACACACACAAGAAGCAACCAGTGAGTGCGTGGACAGGTGGAACAACGGATCAATGTTCCCCTCTCTCTCTCTCAAGTCAATTTTAAAAAATAAAATTTTTAAAAAGACACTGATGTTCCGCTTGTGGGAGCTATTGTTACCCCATTTTGCAGAAGAGGAAACCGAGGCCCCTCTAGAGGGGTGACATCAACGGATCGATGTTTCCCTCTCTCTCTCTTCCTCTCTCTCTAAAATCAATTTTAAAACAATAAAAGGGAAGGGAAGTGAAGGGAAGGGAAGGGAAGGGAAGGGAAGGGAAGGGAAGGGAAGGGAAGGGAAGGGAAGGGAAGGGAAGGGAAGGATGAAGGGAAGGGAAGGGAAGGGAAGGGAAGGGAAGGATGAAGGGAAGGGAGATGGTGAAGGGAAGGGTGAGGGGAAGGGAGGATGGAGGGAAGGGCAAGGGGAGCGAGGCCCCCAGCTGACCCCCTCCAGGACACGGCCACCCCGAGTGACCCGGCTACCCCCGGACTGGCCGTCCACGGCGGGCACAGAGCTGAGACTGCCCTCCCCAGGCTCCATCACGGTCACCCTAACACAGCGAGAGGGAGAAGCTTCGAGAAGCTTCGGCTGACCCGCAGGAACCCGACAGACACATAGGCATCTACCCACCTACCCTGGAGCAGCCCTGGGGACCTGCCTGCCACCCCTCAGGAAGCCCCAGACGCAATCATCACCGAGGACGCAATGGTCACCGAGGACACGGTCACATCCCTTGGCCTCCCTCTGTGCTGGGCCCCGGTCCAGGCTGCCTACAGGCCTGTCTTTACAAAACACTGGGGGTTTTTATTTTGTTTATTGTTTGTTTTTTTGTTAATCCTCCCCCAGGATATTTTTCCATTGATTTTTAGACAGAGTGGAAGGGAGGGGAGGAAGGAGGGGGGGAGGGAGAGAGAAAAAAACTATCCGTGTGAGAGAGATACATCCACCAGCTGCCTCCTGCACGCACCCTGATGGGTGCCGGAGATGGAACCTGCAACCCAGGTGTGTGCCCTTGACCAGGAATCGGGTGCCAGGGCCGGCGCTCTAACCACTGAGCACACCAGCCAGGGCAGGAAAACACCGCTTTGCTCTTCATTTTACAGCTAAAGACACCGAGGCTCAGAGAGGTGAGGTGACTTCCCCAAGGTCACACAGGAAGTAGGCGGGGAAGCCAGGGAGAAGCTCAGAACTGACTCCAGGGCCGGGGCCCATAACCGCACGCAGCACTGGGCACACGGAGGAAGCTGGGTCTGGCATGTACTCCATGGTCTACTCATTCAGCAGAAACTCGCTGGGCTTCTACCAGGAGCAGGGCCCTCATTCACAAAAGATGGGAAGCTGATAACTCGCTGCCCTGGGGGGCCTACCTCCCGCACAGAGGCAGGAAAATAAACAAGGAGACACACAAGGAAACCCCAGCTGCACAGGAGCTCCGAAGGAAGAGCAGGCCTCTCTGGGGAGGGGACATGTGGGCTGAGCCCCAGCTGTGCAGAGTCACCGGAAGGAAGAGTGTGGCAGGTAGAAGACAGGCCGAAAGGGGCGGGGCTTCCTTGACCCCTCCCCCTCCTCCTCTTCCTCCTCCCCCTCTCCTCCTTCCCCACTGGACAGAGGCTGGTTAGAGTTAACTCTTCAGTCACCAGCACAGTGGTTGACCCTCGAGTCTCTGGGAGAGCCTGTTAGTAAGAAAGAAATACTAAGCTATGGAGGAAGGAAGAAGAAAATGTAGCAAAGGGGAAAGCAGAGAGAAAGGAGAAGAGAAAGACAAGAGGGAGGAAGTGGAGGGTGAGGGCAGGGAGGGATGGAGAAGGGGTGGGAAGGGGAGACGGGAGGAGGCTGTGTGGGGTCTGTTCCTCCCTGCCCTGCGGGCACACCCAGGAGTGCTCAGCACCCAGAGGCTGCGGCACCAGCAGCCCCACACCCCCCAGGGCCCCAGGAGCACCCAGGTCCCCACCCGGGCACCCGCCCCTCCCGCTGCCACTTCCTCTGCCAGCCTGCACTGTCACCACTTCCTCCGCCCGAGAGGCCACCTCGCCACCAGGGGCTCAGCCCCCTGAGCTGTCACACGCGGCCTGGCAGGAAGGGCGCAATCCTGGGCACAGAAACACCACGCTGCAGGGGGCGCCACGCAAAGCCACCTGGACCCTCTCCTCACACTAAGCCCTTCGTCTTCCCTCCGCTCGGTGTTTTATTATTATTATTATTATTATTATTATTATTATTATTAAGAGAGAGAGGGATGTCCATTTGTTGTTCCACTTATTTATGGATTCCTTGGTTGATTCTTATATGGGCCCAGACCAGGGATCGAACCTGTAACCTTGGTGTATGGGGACGATGCTCCAACCAACTGAGCTGTCCCGGCAGGGCTTTCCCTCCCTTCTGTCCATAGAAAAGGCCCGGGCGCCTGGCTACAGACATCTGGCTCAAGTCTGAGCCTCGCCACAGAGCAGCTGTGTGTCCCTCTGCAAGTCACGGCCCCTCTCTGGGCCTCTGCTTCATCAGGCGGGAAGTGAGGATCTCACCCCTCCTTTCCTGGGGCTGGGAGAACTATAACCCCTACCTTTCCTGGGGCTGGGAGAACTATAACCCCTACCTTTCAGGGGCGGGAAGGGGCTGGGAGAACTATAACCCCTACCTTTCCTGGGGCTGGGAGAACTATAACCCCTACCTTCCCTGGGGCTGGGAGAACTATAACCCCTACCTTTCCTGGGGCTGGGAGAACTATAACCCCTACCTTTCCTGGGGCTGGGAGAACTTAAACGGTGAACAGATGAGAATGGAGCAAAAGTCAACTGCCTATTCCTTTATCTCACTCACCTTGGAACCCACAGCGCCTGGCACACAGTAGGTGCTCAACTAATGATTCTAATGACCAACACTACATGAGCTTTCCCAACGTCTTGGACCCAGTGGTTTACCTGGGTCATTTCACCCTCCAACAACCCAATGAGCAGCACCATCCCTAAAGCCACTTTACAGCTAAGGAAACTGAGGCACAGGTAAGCTGATTTCTCACAATCCCACCCTGACCACCGTGAGCTTCCCTTCCCGTCTCACCTTCTCCGCTTTCTTTCCTCCCCCGAGTATCATGCCTAGCTCTCTAGAATCTCCCATGCCTCCCACCCACATACCACATCTCTCGGGCGGTGGCCTTCCATCAGTCACCTCCCCTCCCTGGGCTCAGACTCGGGCCCCAACCACAGCTCCGGCCTTTCCCCCCACCGCTGTCCACCCCAGCCACCAGGACGGGGCCGCTCTGACCCAGCCGCACTCATCCATGCTTGGAGCAGCCAGAAAACCTGGGCATCCTCCAGTTAGGTGGGCAAGCCACTCCTCCCTCTGGTGATCACCCAAAGAGAGCTCCTCTCCAACACCCCGGCCGCAGGGGGCGGGGGCGGCAGAGAGCCTGATCAGGCCTGGGGCTTGGGGAAGGCAGGCCATTAGTGGAGCTTAAAACTATTACATCTAAATGTAATATGGATGGCATTCGAGGCTCTCTTGACTTGGCCCTCAAATACTATTCTAGATCTGGCCCCGCCTGGCCAGCCCCCCAGGCCAAGCCCAGCCCCACACCCATTGACCACTGGGCTTGAGGAGGCAACAGAAATGTGTAGAGTGGGCTTGGGGGCAGGCACCGGTGGGGGCGACCAGCAGAGGCCGGATCTGCACTGCCCAGTACAGCAGCCACCTGTCACTTTTGAGCCCCTGAAAAGTGGTTTGTCCAGACCAAGATGTATCATAACAGCAACACACAGACGGATTTCAAAGACTTACTACAAAACAAGAATATTCAACATTTCTGGCATTCCGTATCGGTCACATACTACAATGATACTGTTGGAGACATCCTGAGTTAACTTCAGCATACACTGAAATCCATCTCTCCTGTTCCTTTCCTGGCTGGAATGAGGCTACAGAAAACTGTGAACTGCATGTGTGTGAGGCTCGTGTTCCGTTTCGCTGGACAGTGCCAGCCCGGAAGGCGGCTCCTCGGTCCCGGCAGAGGCAGCCGCAGCCACGCGGGCCGGGGGTACCAGCTGGTCTGGCCTTTCCAGGGAAGACAGAAACCTGGGCCTGGATGTGCAGTCCCCTGATGTGAAAATGCTGGCAGTCCCTTCAGGCCTGGTCCCGCCACCTGGGACCACCCAAACCCGCCACAGGTCACACCAGGCTCCAGGGCCACCCAGCGGCAACCTCCGGCCTCATGTCCCGTCTCCCTCTTGGCCAGGCTTCCTTCTCTCCAGCTCTATCACCAGCCCACCCGCCCTGCCAAGTGGAAGCCTCCCCTGCTCCGCAAGCCCTCTGTCCGACACACCCCTCATCCCAGCCGACTCTGACCTTCCTCTGTCCTCCCTGACGTGGCCCTGGGAGCAGCAGGGGGGGCCGATGGCCCAGCCAGAGCACCCCGACACCTCCTATGGCCGTCTCTACCCCCTTGGTGTGAGTTGCTGGGTTAATTCTCACAGCATCTCTGTGGGGTGAGCAGCAGTCTCGCCCCCACCAGGACCCTGAGGCTCAGAGACAAGCCACTCGCCTGCCATCATGCAGAGCTGCTGAGAGGGACCACGAGGATTCGAGCCCTGGTCTGTCTGGCCACAGGCCCGAGTCTGATCATACACCCAGGGACCAACACACAGGTGAGCAAGCACAGTCTGCTGAACTGAATCGAGGCACGTTCATTTGTATGAGGCAGTGGCGCTGGCCTGGTGCGACGTTGGCCCCCAGGGTACACGTGGCCATGTCTGGAGACATTCCTGGCTGTCTCAGGAGAGGAGGAGGGAGAGGGGGTGCTGGCACTGGTGGTACTTCTAGTGGGTAGAGGGAGGGATGCTGCTAACATCCTACATTGCACAGGGTTAGGGCCAGCGTTGGAGTTAGGGTCAGGGTCAGGGTCGGGGTCGGGGTCGGGGTCGGGGTCAGGGTCAGGGTCACCTGCCCCAAACAGTGCCGAGGTGGGGAAGGCCCGGGATAAGGAACAAGCTACGAACATCAGTCTTTGTGCCTGGCCCCGTTAGCAGTAACTGGCCGGGGCCTTCTCCGTTTGATACCAAGCGCATCAACGGTCCTAAAGGCCTTCCTCTCCTGCCCACCTCCTGGTGCAGGTCAGGTGCTCCGTGTACCACCTCCCCGGCTCCCCTCAGCCCTCCCTGATCCTCCCAAGTCTCTCCTCCATTTAGTCAAGAGACTGAGGCTCAGAGGGGGAGGCCACTTGCTTGCGGTTGAAACCCAGATCTTACCAAGCCCCAAATTTCTTCCCTTAACTCTGCTGCTCCACTGCCCTGGCCTGGGCCTGGGGGCGCCCCTCCAGGGCTTTTCCTGGGGCCCATCTCTCTCCTGGCCCAGGTTCCCTGGGGATTTCCCCCAGCCCAGGGCACTCAGGAGGCCAGGGCACCCTGGTGAGCGTGAGGCTGGGACTCCTGGGAGCAGTGTAACTCCCTCCACCCTGGCTGCCCCGGAGCCAGCCAGAAAGTCTGGGGCGGCGAGTGCCCAAGCAGCCTCTTGGCACCCAAGCCCAGCCCCTGGCAGGCGACATCCCCAGGAAGCTTGGGCCACCTTGGTCTCAGGACCGAGCCAGGAACCCACTCACAATAGCACGGACTTCTGTTTAAAAACACCAGGCTGAGCGGAAATAAGGTTACGGGCTGGGGCCAGATCTCTTTCCGGAGGAGGAGGGGGCGCCCTGGACTGAAACCGGCCTTGAAAACTTGGAGGCAGGAGAGGAGGTGGAGGGAGGGCCTGGCAGGGAGGGGAGGAGGTGGAGGGAGGGCCTGGCAGGGAGGGAGGCCTCCCCCGCGCTGCGCTGCACTTCTGCTTTGTCTGAGGCGGGCAGGATGTGGCACTTGAAGGATGTGGGTTACTCACAAGGAGCCGGAGGGAGGGCACCTGAGGCCCCCACGGGAGGGCAGCCACCAGGGCCAGAACACGAACTCGGCAAACCCCAGTTCCGTCCAGCACCACGGGTGTATTGGGGGGGGGGGGGGGGACAATGCCACCCAAATACTAAACGGGCACTTGCTGGTGTGCAGTTCTGTCTTCCAGAAACACAAAGTGGACGCGGAAAACTGCGCTCAGCGGAACCTAGCGGCTAAGGAGGCCCAAAGGCGGACGCGCACCTCCCACACCCGTCTGCCGCTCTGGGCCACACCCATCCACATCTGCCTCCCTCCTTCCTCCCCGGCGCCCCCCACGCCCACCGCCACACACACCCTGCAGGCTTTCTCACAGTACGCAGGAACTGTATTTGTTGTAATTTTTTTTATTTCTTATCCACAACACTTGTACAACTGTTTGTTAAGGTTCTTTTTTTTTCAAAGGTGCTTCACCCTGGCCATGTAGGTAGCTCCATTGGTTAGAGCAGTGGTCGGCAAACTCATTAGTCAACAGAGCCAAATATCAACAGTACAATGATTGACATTTCTTTGGAGAGCCCAATTCTTTAAACTTAAACTTCTTCTAACGCCACTTCTTCAAAATAGACTCGCCCAGGCCGTGGTATTTTGTGGAAGAGCCACACTCAAGGGGCCAAAGAGCCGCATGTGGCTCGCGAGCCGCAGTTTGCCGAGCACGGGGTTAGAGCATCGTCCTAATACGCCAAGGTTTCAGGTTCAGGTTCGACCCCAGGTCAGGGCACATACAAGGATCAAGCAATGACTGCATAAATAAGTGGAACAACCCATCGATGTTTCCCTCTCTCCGTCCCTCTCCCACCCCTTACCCTCTCTCTCTCTCTCTCTCTCTCTCTAAAATCAATAAATTAAATTTTTTATTTTAAATTCTTAAAAACAAAAACATCACACATGCTCCCGTGAGGCTTCTGGGTGTTGTGTCCTTAGCCCCATTTTCTAACAAGGCCCCTGGTTTTCACTGCGGGGCTGTGCACAGCTCAGGAGCTGTAGGAGCACAAGTGAGTATTACAGCAGACGTGACTGTGTTACGTCAAGTGCTCAGCACAGCGCCTGGCCCGTGATAAGCACTGAATCAACCTGAACCTGTTAACACTGAAAAGGAGAACGAGAGCGAGCGAGAGGGTTTACTTAAACATCTCATGAGATTAGGATCTAGGGGCACTGAGCCATCCCAGAAGGGATGTGTGAGCACTTAGGATACAGTAAGAGACTTCAGGAATGAAGGATGGCATAAAACACCCTAGGTGTGTATGCTTACAACCCTGCATTCACATGTTTATCACCATAAAAACCTATAAAGCCTGGAAGGAAATAAACCAACGTGTCCATAGCAATTGAAGGGAGTGGTTGTTATTTTCGTACACCCCCAATTTTGCTAACTCATAAACCTTTTCAAATCTTAAAGACAACATGAGGCCCAAACCCAAGCAATTTTCAAGAAGCAGAAAGATCACCTGAGCCTGCTCACCCAGCTTAGAGGGGGCCCACTCTGCCTGGGTTCAGCACGGGAGCGGGTATCTGTTTCATCTGCTGCTGTGACAGCAAGCACCGAACACTTCCTCTCCTTTCATGTCTTCAGAATAAAGACTACTTTGAAGGGCAAGAAAGTTGAAACCCTGTAGCTTGTGACCTTTACTTTGTATCTAGTAATGAACTAGAAAATGGCTTTCTTTGGAAATTAGCTTGCAATTGCATGAGGATTAGGTAAGAATGAGCTTGACTTTGCTCAAAAATCAATGCTGCCCTCTTCTTTGTCCTCCCGAGGCCGCCGGAGAAGAGGAGGAAAGGGGGTGCAGACTGCCAATGCCAGGGAGAGAAATGGTGCCAGCCACCACTTCCCCAGCTCCCGGCCAACTGGTTCCCCAGGAACCACGTCAAAATGCAAGTTCTGGTCCCAGCCCTAACACCTAGCTGGAACCTCTCCCCAGCGCCGCCCTGGTGGCCACGCCAGGAAAGAACGAAGTGGGAAGGAGTTGTGGCCCCGGGGTTCGCCCTTAGCAAAGCAGCACCTGCTTCCACCTCAGCTTCCAGGGGCTCAGCCAGCAGCACTTTTCCAGGGTTGGGGGCCCGAGGGACGGGGACTGCTGATCCAGGATGGGTCTTCCTTAGCGGGCAACCAAGGGAAGTGTTCAACTGAAGCCCAGAGCCATGGGCTCTCGTCCCTTCCTCTCTCTGGGGCCTACTATCCCCACACACAACACCAGGTTGGGTTAGATCAGAGGGTCACACACTCATGTCCGGCAGGTAATATGATAAACCGCCCTGGTATGTCAGCCATCACACAGCCCATATGGTCTAGCTTTCCCTTGTCTTAATGATGAGCAACTCATGGGTTTAGAGGAGGAGAGAGGGGGCGGGGCGGGAGGGGCGGGGGTGCTGCAGCCAGTCCACAGCTTGGAGAACTGGACTCACTTGGAAAGGGGTCCAGGGCCTTTGAAGAGCGGGAGGAGGTAAAAGAACCCCTCAGTCAGAGGAGGCCCTTGGTATGAAACTTCCAGAGGAGCAGGGGAGTTTCTCAGGGCTGAAGCAGGAGGATGACAACTGAAACTCACAAGGGGAAATCTTAGCGGCATAAAAGCAAAGTTCTGCATTTAGGTTTGAAAGAAAATGAACCAGGCTGGGAAGCCGGGGTGCACTGGGGGAGAGGGCCAAGACTGCAGTGGACAGCCAGCCCCTCCCGGAGAAAAAGAACATCCTTGACAGCCGACAGCAAGCGCCAAGAGCGCCCACGGAGCCTTCAGCCTTCGGGAGAAAGTGAAGGGTGTGGCGCGCTGACCCAGGGTCCAGATGCTCTCCTGGCCATCAGGGGGCATTTGAAGACAAGACAATGGCAGGGGGCCCGGGGGGAGCCATGGGCTCGGGACAGTTTGCTGGTGCCACTAGGAGGAAGATCCAGCTCTGAGACGGGTCAAGGAAAGGGGTGCCTGCCAGCAGAGAAGGTGCCCACCGCCCTCAAACACAATGCGGGCGGGCAGCGAAGGCCAGCGGAGGGCAGCAAAGGCTGCCTGGAGTGTGAGTGCAACCACAGAGCCTCTGCTCCTGCAGGGGTTCCACCCTGTAACAGGAAGTGCGGCCCACTGGGGAGGTAACAAAACAGGCACCCAGATGGGCCTCGCTGGCCTCAAAACTGCCTCCAGAGCGGTGCTTGTCAAACTTGGATGTGCTTTGCTACCACCTGGGATTTTTTAAAATTGATTTTAGAGAGAGAAGAAGGGAGAGAGAAACATCGATTTGTTGTTCCACTTACTTATGCATTCATTGGTTGATTCTTGCATGTGCCTACAAGAGACTGAACCGGAAACCCTGGCATATCCAGGCGACGCTCTAACCAACGGAGGTACCCGGCAGGGCTCCCCTGGGGTTCTCCTGAAAAGACGCTAATTTAGTGGGTGCAGGGTGGGCTTCTGCGGCTCTCACGGGCTCCTAGGTGATGCTCACGCTGCCGGTCCAGGCACCGCCCTTTGGTAACCAGGCCACTTTCACGTATAGAGAGCAGGCTCTGAGGGGGATCTGGGTGAGAAGGGGGGGCGGTAAGAGAGGCCCCTCCTGAGGTCCAGCCTCCTAAAGGGCAGTCCTGGGTCCGAGAGGTCTACAAGCTACAGAGGAGGGGGCTGGCGGCTGACAGGAGGCGCGTCCTGGAGGATTCTCTCCAGTTTCCTGGAGAAAGGGAGACCCGGCAGGGAAAGGGGGGGGGGGGGCCTCAAGCCCTAAGTGTTTGGGTCCCAATACAACTCAGCCACTCGGAACTGGTTCACGGGAGCAGGAACCAGACCCTGTCCCGCTGCAAACATGTCTAGAAGTAATCAGCTCGGCCCCAACCACCCTGCGCACACGCTCTGGGCGCCGTGTCCCTCCAAGGGAAAGGTGACTGAGGCCGGGAGCCTCCCCGGCGGTGACTCACCCACAGAATCCAACAGGACCCCGCAGGGCAGCCCCAGCTCGCTGTTCCCAGCCTAACCTCTCACTCCAGACCGCCGCCCAGCCCGTCCCGCGCGCCGTTTCCTCTCTCTCAGGTGTGTCCCCAATTCCACGGCCCTAACCCTTCCAGACGCAGCCGAGTCTCCAACCCATCGCCCGGGCGCTCACTCCCACAGCAGGAGCGGGCGCTCCTCAACGTCTCCCCGCTTCACAGCATTGCGACCCGCCGCGGGAGGCCCCTCGGACGCCGAGGTCCCACAAGCGCCCCTTTGTCTCCCCCTTCGGCGCCGAGCGCGGTGCCAGACGCACAGGAAGTGCTCAGACACTGAACCGGGAGGGAGCGGGATCCGTGTCCAGAGGGGGCGCCCAGCGCGCAGGGACTCGGCGGGGCCGAGCGAAGGTCCCTCCAAAGAACAAGGGTGACGACGACAGGAGCCCCGCACCCCGAGTTTACGTCGGGGCAGCCCCGCTGCGCCCTCCCGAGCCGTGACGCCGGCTGAGCGGAGCCCGCGCCCCTTCGTTCCCGGGCCCCCCGCGCCCCGCGCCCTCACCTTGTAGACCTTGCCGAAGGCACCGTCGCCCAGCTCGCCCACGATCTCCCACACTTCGTTGGGATCCAGGTCCCGCCGGACGTGCTCATATTCGCGGGACTTTCTCTTCTCGAAGGTAGACAGGCGCAGGATGCGGCGGAAATTGGCGAAAGCCATGGCTGGGGGCGCGCGAGCCAGGGGGCGAGGGGGCGCCGGCTCCGGCTCCGGCTCCGGCTCCGGCTCCGGCTCCGGCTCGGGCTGCGGCTCGGCGGCCGCGAGGAGGAGGGGCTGGAGGACGCGGCGGCGCTCGGGGGTTCTCCCCAGACCCGCCCTTCCCCGCAGCCCGATCCCGGTCAAGTGCGCCCGGGGCTGCGCGCGGCGGGAGCACCCGGAACCTCTCGGGCGGCCGCGGACCCCGCCCCGTTCGCTCCCGTCTCCGGGGACGCCTCCCGCGTGCCGGCCCCGCCCGCGCCGCACCCACACCCTGCCCGCGAGCCGTGGGACGCGGTCTGGGACCCGGCCCGCGCCCGCCCACCGGCCCGGCTCCACCTGCCGCTCCCGGCTGCGCCCGCAGACCCCCTAATTGGCTGCGGGCGTCCCCGGCTCCGCCCGTCGCCGCAGGGCACTCTGGAGACTGTAGTCCGCCGCGAGCCCGCGCGCTCAGGGCTGGGGACTGGGGAGTTCCTGGGGACCCCGCCGCCGGAATCGTCCTGAGTCGGGGAGACCAGCCGCGCCCTGGGGCTCCCCACATCTCTTGGCGAACGACACGGGAAGCGAACTGGCTTTTCGTGAGCGCGCACCGATTGTTGTCCGAGGGCCACAAGGTGAGCCGGCTGTAAGCGATGAATCCCCCCCAGCTCGCCCTCCGGGAGGCGCTGCTCGCGCCCACGGTTCCGGCGGCGGCGCCCGGCGGGGGAAGCACCAGCCCGGGGCTACGCGGCCGCCGGCGGGTCCGGGGCGGGTTCCGCGGCGCGGTGCTGCCTCCTGCCGCGCGCAGTGCTGCGCCCCTGCGGCCGCGGCCGGTCCCTGGAGGCCCCGGCTTCCCGGATCGTTTCCTGCTTCCCAGGCGCTCCGGGTCCAGACCCAGAGCCGGCCAGCGTCGGAGCCTGGGAGAAGAGCCCCCGGGACTCATCCCAGGCTTCATGGTGGACCTCCAGATGTGTTTGCACATTAAGTTAAAAGCTTCTGGTTCTTAAGTTCCCGATTTAAATCAAGTGTCCTGTGTGCAGCTCCTTCCAGGGGAGCTTTCTGTTACACTCCCCGCTTTTACTGGGTATTTCCCCCCCCCCTCTCTCTCTCTCCCTCTCTCTCTCTCTCAATATATTTTATTGATTTCAGAGAGGAAAGGAGAGGGAGAGAGAGAAATATCAATGAGGAGAAAGAATCACTGATCTGCTGCCTCTTGCACGCCCCCTACTGGGGGTCGAGCCCGCTAATGTGCCCTTGACTGGAATTGAACCTTCAGTGCTCTGGACAAGGCTCTATCCACTGAGCCACACCAGCGAGGGCCTCTCTCTTTTAATGGTAATGCTCAGTGCCATGCTCATACCTTGTTAATGTGAGTAAAAATGTGTACTTTGAAAGTGAGTTTGGAGAAGTTCTCAAATCTTTTTTTAGCCTCTGTATTGAATTTCGTGGGGTGACATTGGCTAGTAAAATTATGTGCTTCAGGGGTACAGTTCTATCATACACCCTCCGTATTGTACTGTGTGATAACCACCCCCAGTCAGGTCTCCTTCCGTCACCGTTTATCCCCCCGCACCCTCTGCTACCTGCCCCCTCCCCGGCTCCCTCTGGTAACCACTACCCTCATTGGCGTTCCCTTGTCCCCCAACCTTCAGTGCAAACCAGTTATTCCTCCAGGTTCCCTGATCCCTTCGTCAGCTCTTCAGAGCTGCAATGATTGTATCCCTGAATGCGTCAGTTGTAAGGAAGTTTATCCATATAACACTGCCTACGGTATTACTAAATTAGAACTGCTTTGAAACCATTTACATAACATAGAATGACTGGTTCCTTAATGGTTTTGAGAAACCTCCCCATAAAACCACCTGAGCCAGATATCTTTTCTTAGCGTTTCATCATTGATTACTTTCTGGTTATTGGTTATGGTTATTGATTGATTCACATTTTTAACTCCTTCATAAGTCAATTTTCATGAAATTATTATTCTATTTATCTAAGTCTGTGCTGTCCAATATGGTAACCACTAGCCAGGTGTGGCTATTAAGCATTCAAAATGGCTCTAGACGGTTTGGTTCAGTGGATAGAGCCAGGGCCAGCAGACAAGAGTCCCGGGTTTGATTCCGGTCAAGGGCACCTACCTCCTACCTCAGTTTCAGGCTCCATTCCTGGCAGGAGACAACCAATCAGCATCCATGTTTTTCTCTGTCTCTCCCCCTCCTCCCACTCTCTGTAAAAATCAATGGAAAAATATCCTCGGTGAGGATTAACAAAAATTAAAAATTAAAAAAATATATAGCACCCAATATGTAGCTAGCCCAAATACGTAGAGATGTGCTGTAATTATAAAATACACACTGGGTTTCAGAGTTACTATAAAATGGATTGTATGATTTCATTTATATATGGAATCTTACAAAAAAAGCAAAAACCTGAACTCAGAGAGTAGACTGCTTTCCAGGATTGGACAAATGGTGACAGTGGTCAAAGGTACAACTTCCAGTTATAAGATGAGTAAGTTCTGGGCATCTAATGTACAGCATGGTGACTACACTTAACAATACTGTATTATACACACGAAAGATGCTAAAAGAATAGATCTGGAAAGTTCTCACCAGTTCATAACCTTACTGTGGCAAGCATTTCACAATATGAACCTATGTCAAATGATCCCATTGTACACCTTAAACTTACACAATGTTATATGTCAATCATATCCCAATAAAGCTGGGAAAAAAGGATTGTAAAAGAATTTTAAAATACATTGATTACAAATTGAAATATTTTGGATACATTGGATTAAATAAAATTATCAAAACTAGTTTCATTTTTAAAATGTATACACCAGAAAATTAAAAACTACATGATGTATTTGTAGCTTGTATTACATATTTATTGGATAGAGCTAATTTAGATTTTCAAAGGTATTGGTGTAGAGTTGTATATAGTATTCTTATATATTTTTTAATCTCTTATCAATAGCTTCCTTTCTCATTACTTTTTTGTTGTTTGTTTGTTTTTGTTAATCCTCACCTAAGGATATTTTTCCATTGATTTTTAGGAAGAGTAGAAGAGAGAGGAAAAGACACAGAGAAATATCTATGTGAGAAAAACACATCAATTGGTTGCCTCCTGCATGAGCCCCCACCAAGGGCCTTGGCCAGGGAGGAGCCTGCAACCGAGGTACGTGTTCTTGACTGGAATCAAACCCGGGACCAAAGCAGGCTAATGCTCTATCCATTGAGCAAAACGGGCTAGGGCTTCATTCTTACTTTTTTAAAATCTTTTTTCTCCTTGTCATACTTGCCAAAAAAATTGTCTGTTCATGTTGATCTTTTCCTAAAACCAGCTTTTTAACTACTAGTTTATAGAAAATAGGGACACAGGACATGTTAACACATTGGAGATAAAACTTTGCAAAAATCAGAGTGCTTTCCTCCACATGACAATCTGGATTCTCCAAAAAATAAATTGCAGAAAGAGTAAGAAAGATAGAAAGGGGAACTTCACGATACTTATGAAGCGATCTAAATGTAACGTGTAGACCTGTTTGGAGTCCTGACTTGAATAATTCATCTGTTAAAAATTTAAAAGCGGGGGGGGGGGGGCAATCGGGGAGAAAGGAGACATATGTAATACTTTAAACAATAAAAAAAATCTTTTAAAGGTATACTAATGCCTAGTCTCTGTTCTGCACCTGAATCTAATATTATATGTCAATCATATTTCAGAAAACAAATGTTAACAAACAGGGACATTTGCATGCTGACTGGATAGTTGATAACATCAAGAAATGGTCATTGTTTCTTTTTAGGTATAAAAGTATGTGGTTATACTTTTTCAAAAGTCACTCTTTCTGAAATAATCACATTTTTACGGAAGAGAAGTCATAGCTGAGATTTGCTTCCAAATAACATGGAGATGGTGGTAGTGGGTGGGTGGAGTAGAGATGGAACAAGATTGGCCCTGCGTTGATGGTTGTTGAAGCCAGGTGATTATATAGGTTTATCACACTAACCCGCTTCGGGACAGGCTAGACATGTTTTGTTATAAAAAACATGAAGAAGAAAGATCCCGATTATGCTAATCAAGTTTACTGCTTTGTCTTCTGGTTCACTTATGTGTGTTTTGGTCTGTAAACATTTCCTTCTCTCTTTGGTTTTATTTTACTTACTTTTCTAGGTTCTTTTAGATTATGTGCATTTTTCACTCCTTGTTTTCTAATGAACACATTTAGGCTATAAATATTCCTCTGAGAATCACCCTGGCCGTGTAACATGTTTTCATATGTGTGCAGTCTCTCGTTCGTCTCCAGTGTGCGGTTTCCGTTTAGAACTGGTCATGTTTTAGTGAAGGAAGGATAATCAGGTTAACAGGAGGCGAGGGCAAGGCTGGAAAACTGGGAGGAAGCCATCATAATTTATTTTTCTTTTTTAAATATATTTTTATTGATTTCAGAGAGGAAGGGAGAGGGAGAGAGAGATGGAAACATCAATGATGAGAGAAAATCATTAATCAGCTGCCTCCTGCAGGCTCCCTACTGGGGATCGAGCCAGCAACCAGGGCATGTGCCCTTGACCTGAATCGAACCTGGGATCCTTCAGTCCGCAGGCCGATGCTCAATACTTGAGCCAAACCAGCTAGGGCCATAATTATTTTCTTCCAATTACAGTTGACATTAAATATGCTATATATTTTTATTGAATTCAGAGAGGAAGGAGAGGGAGCGAATCATCGATTGGCTGCCTCCTGCACGCCCCTCACTGGGGATCGAGCCAGCAACCCAGGCATGTGCCCTCGCCGGGAATCGAACCGTGACCTCCTGGTTCCTAGGTCGACGCTCAACCACTGAGCCAGGCTGGCAGGGCTGGTTAGACTGTTTCCGACACTGTTTTGTCCAGGAAGAACTCTCCTACCAGAGCTTCTCGGGGTCCAACATTCTAGTTCCGAGGCTGCGTTCTCTGCTCCCGTGCCGGTTGCCGAGCCATGGGCATGAGGAGCTCCACCATGAAACTGAAGACAGGGTCGTTTCTGTGGTGCCTCTACCTGGACAAGCTCTACTGCCTGCTGTCCGTGAGGAACGTCAAGGCCCTGGTGGAGTACTTCCGCCTCCTCGACGCGCACCGCAACCACACCCTGAACGGTCAGTGCTGTCAGAACCGGCTCCTGGGGTCGTGACCTGGTGTCTAGTCACCAACTTACACTGAAGCCTGGTGGCAGCTCAGTGAGGAGGACAAAACTGCAGGCTCTGGGTTCAAATCCTGGCTCCGCCCCTCACTCCTTGGAGATCTGAAAGCGTCGTCACCCTCTTTATTATTTATTTTTTCTTCCATTTCAGAGAGGAAGGGAGAGGGAGAGAGAGAGAGAAACATCAATGATGAGAGAGAATCATCCATCAGCTGCCTCCTGCACATCCCCTACCGGGGATCGAGCCTGCAATCCAGGCATGTGCCCTGACCGGGGATGGAACCAGGACCTCCTGGTTCATAGGTCAACGCTCAACCACTGAGCCATAGCGGCTGGGCTCAACACCCTGTTTAAGTCTCACTTCCCTCGTCTGTAAATGAGGATTCTAATAATGGAGTCCATGTCGTGGTTGGGGGAGAGGATAATTAAACAGGCGATGTATGGAAAATGCACAGCACCTGGTGAGGACTTGGTGTCACTGTCATCGTAACTATTCCTGTGGGTCAAGCCCCTCTCAGCAAGACTTCTCGTCTGTCAAATGGGAAGTTTGTGTCAAATAAATGATATGCAAGGTCCCTTCTAATTCTTGGTAATTGTGAGTGACCAGCAAGTACTGACAATCCTCACCCCTTGCCTTTGAGTGTGCAAACTAATAGAAGATTAGTTACAAGACTTTAGGGGTTTTTATAGGACTGAGTATAAATAAGGTTTCCTATCCATTCATTGTGACCTGAGAGAGAGTAAGGCCATTTGTGAATAAGGGTTTTCTTCCTTAAAGATTTTTAGGAGTTCATTCAATCTTTAAAGTATAATAAAAGGACACCTTCATTTTCTCATCATTTCCTGCCTCCGTGTCTCTCGTTACATATAGATTTTCACAGGGTATGTCACCAACTCTTCCCAAGAACCCAGTCCGTGATAACGCAGCTGCAGGGCACCGAGCTGTAAACAGAAAACTCGGCACTGAAACCCATGGTGTTCTGACTCCAAAGCCCACTCTTAGTCTCACGGGAATGTCTGCTGAGTCTGGTCTCCCTGGCAACTCCCTCCCTCCCTGATGACGCAATACCCGAGAGGGGCAGGCCCTGTCTTCTGGTAACAGGGGATTGGATAGTGACCTGAAAGCGTGCGACACAGCCCTGATACTGCCTTCCAGGCCGGTGGTGTGACTTAAGGCCCTGGAGACTTGAGTGGGCCAGAGCCAGCTGCTGTAAAAACAGCATTTGTTGCCCAGTCAGTGTGGCTCAGCAGTTGAGCATCAACCCATGAACCAAGAGATCCCCAATTCAATTCCCAGTCAGGGCATATGCCCAGGTTGTGGGCTCAATCCCTGGTAAGGGGTGTGCAACAGGCAGCTGATCAATGATTCTCTCTCATCAATGATGTTTCTATCTCTCTCTCTCTCTCTCCCTTTCTCTTTGAAATCAATAAAAAAAATATTTTTAAAAAAGAAAGAAAAATAGTATTTGTTAAGTAGCTACTAAGTCCCATACCAAAACATCTCTCAAGGTGCAACTGCACAAGCATCACTGGAGATATATACAGTATATATACTAGGGGCCCAGAGCATGAATTCGTGCACCTTGAAAGGAAATGTGGGCCGCGCCCCTGCCCGGCCTCTCCCACCATGGCCCCTGGTCCCCTGTCTGCTGGTTGCCCTGTTCCCGCCGATGCCACTCACACCCGCTGATGGTGCAGAGAGATTGGGGCCAGTGCCATCAGCAGGTGCGAGTGTCAGCTGCTGCCCTGATTGCCCCTCAGGAGCAGGGGGAAGTGGAGAAGACTTCAGGGGCTGGCAGCCGCCGCTCACCTGCTGATGGCACTGAGTGATTGGGGCCGGCAGCAGGTGCTGCCAGCAGGTGCGAACACTGGGAGGGACCAAGGCGCATGGGAGCAAAGAATTTTCAGTAATCACCAGAGGCTCACCCCAATGACAATGACTGGCACCCTGCCTTGGCCTGGCACCTCCGCTCACCTGCTCCACCATCCCACCATGGCCAGTGCCTGCCATGTTCCACGCGCGCCCCTCTGGTGGTCAGCACACGTCATAGCGAGCAGTTGTTCGGTTGTTCCACCATTCATTCTATTTGCATATTAGCCTTTTCTTATATAGGATCATGTATATAGTGTGCTGTTCCCACATGCTCATACCTGGAGGGGCCTGGGAAGGATCATCAAGAGACCATCAGAAGCCCCCGAACCAGGACGTGTGACTGGTGCACTGAGCCCGTAGCGAGCTTGCACTGGGACTCCAAAGTGGAGATGCTCTGTGTGTAGTGAAGCCCTGTCTTCTGCAGGAGAAAGCCTCTGTAGCCAGTGGGCTCGGGGAAACCGAACGTAGACAGCGACCCGCGAGACTCCCTCCGTGACCCTGGGCGGTGTGTGTCCGCGATCAGCAGAGCCGCCCAGCACTGGATAAACGTATCCCCAGGCTTGTTCCTTTCATCTTTGATGCCGAGACAGATGATTAGTGAGTGGGATTTCAGCACAAACCTTCCCTGTTCTTCAAATTACAGGATTGTTGTCTCTGATTGTAGGACCGAATATCCTTAACTAATGTACAAAGGCGACGGCTCCACCCTGGAACCGGCCAGGCTGTGGCGTCAGGCCCCATTCGGATCCCAGCGCGGCCCCTACGGGTGGTCAGCAGCCGGGGCATCACCTGGAGCCGGTCAGAAAGGCACGCCGGTCCCGCATCAGTCTGTGCTTCACAAGACCCTCTGGCGAAGGGTGTTACCTCCGTCGGAGCAGCGCTGAAATAGACAGCTCCTCTCCGAGGCTCCTGTGGAAGCGTGTGATGCCGCTCTCCCTGCAGGGCTGAGCCTGCCAGGAGAGGCGGCCTTTCAGCGCTGACCCCTAAGGGCTTCGCCAGCAGCTGCGCCTTCCCCTCGTGGCCAAATGCACTCGCTTTCATAGGAGCACAAGGCATGTCGATGCTTTTGTAGAAGAGTGTGCAGAGCGGCTACGGTGTTCGCACAGGTTCAAGCCTTGGACTAATGAGAGGGCACAGTCCTCTCAAGGCCACGTGCAAGTCCCAGCTTGGCGGGCAGAGCCCTCCCAGCACCATTATAGCCAACAGCTGTAGTTGTGAGCTTGAACCTCTGGTCCGAACACGTGGCCCCACGTGCCTGAGTGATGTGGGCTTGATAGAGTTCAGGTGCATGTAGTTGAGTAGGATCGAAACCCACGAGACTGTTGTAAACATCTTGACCTCGCCCTTCCTTTGCCTTGTGGAAATCTGGCTATAAAATAAAGACACGGCTTGTGGGCGCTGTCGCTGTCTCTCCATCAGAGAAGTGCGTCCCACCGCGACCCAGCTTTCATTCTCTTGTCTGTCTGCTCTCAATCCTTCACCGCCCCCTCTCAGGCTCCCCCTTGGCCGTGCTGGCGCGGCACAGAAGAGGGATGATTTTTTAATTTCTCCTGTTTTAATTGTCTCCTCAAGTGAAAGGCCCAGGTGAAATGTCAGCTTCTCCAAGGACGTGTCCGAGGTCCCCAGTGAGAATCAGCTCTTCCTTCCACGTACGGGGAGCATGTGCCTTTGACTGGTTACCTCCACACGCCTGTCCGCACATGGAGTGCGTGAGCTGGGTCAGGAACCAAGTCCTCTCCGCCCTCGCTCTCCAGCCTCCTGATGCATCCTTTTCCACACGGCTCAGGGGCAATTAAGGTTTAAGAAATCGTGGGAGGTGCGGTGGCAAAGCCAGAAACAAAATAGTATCATTGCTAGCCCTGCTGGCGTACCTCAGTGGTTGAGTGTTGACCTCTGAACCAGGAGGTCACAGTTCAATTCCTGGTCAGGGCTCATGCCCAGGTTGGGGGCTCGATCCCCAGTGTGGGGAGTGCAGGAGGCAGCTGGTGAATGATTCTCTCACATCATTGATGTTTCTCTCTCTTCCTCTCTGAAATCAATAAATGGTTTAAAAAAAAAAAAAAGATTTGAGCCCTAGCTGGTTTTGCTCAGTGGATAGAGCGTCTGCCTGCAGATTGAAGGGTCCTGGGTTCGATTCCGGTCAAGGGCACTTGCCTTGGTTTCGGGCTCGATCCTAATTGGGGGGCATGCAGGAGGCAGCCAATCAGTGATTTTCTCTCATCATTGATGTTTCCATCTCTCTCTCCCTCTCCCTTCCTCTCTGAAATCAATAAAAATATTTATATGTTTAAAAAAACATTTTGAAAAAAAGAAAATCGTTGCTTTTCCCAGGTCACAGGCTTCCAACATCAGTACCATCCAGGCGGCTCCCAGTGCATTATGGGAGGTGCAGGGGCAAAGCCAGAAACAAAATAATGGGAGGTGCAGGGGCAAAGCCAGAAACAAAATAGTATTGGAGTTGTTTCTGAATAATCCATCTCCTCGTCTCCCCGCTTTACCCCCACAACAGATGTGCTGTTCTACCACTTCCTTCATCACGTGACTAACTGGAAGAGGAAACAGATCATGAGTGTGTTCAACATGCTGGACTGGGAGGCGGTGGGCGAGATCGGTTTTGACCAGTTCTACATGCTGGTGTGCATACTGCTGGCACACGAGGCGAGTATCGGGCCGGGCCCTGGGGCAGCTCCCACCATCTTGCTAAATGAGGCCCTGAATTAAGAGTACACCCAACATTTTCTTCCCTTTCACGCAAAACGGGAAGGAAAGAAATGTGGGGAAGAAGTACTTCTGGCTCCCAAGTGGCCCATCCATAACCTAGACACTCCCAGCAGCTACCCAGCCTCTCCCCTGCCACCTCCCCTTCCTCAGAGAATCTCCTGACGGGCACACACTTCTGGTGTGTGTTTACCTCCCACTCCATGCGGAAAGGGACCTGTGCCTCCACTATTTTCGGTCAAGGTGAGGAAATGCCTTCTAGTGGCCAGGGGTCTGTCTAGCGGAATGATCAGGACAGGCGGCTCAGTTCCCCTGACGACAGATGCCGAAGCTGGACCTGTAGCACTGACCACAGCACCCTTTCCGCCCTGAGTCTGTGGTTTCGCCTTTTGCCTGTGGCTCTCTGGGGAATGGACGAGGGAGCAGAGGAGGAGTCTTGACGTGGCAAGTTTAGGAAGCGGCTCCAACAAGGCTGTTTCTTGGCGGACCCATTTCTCTCCACACAGAACCACTTGGAAGAGCAGTTTATCTTCCGCCATTCCCGGCCGGTGTTTGAGCTGCTGGACCTGGATGGGGAGCTGAGAATTGGGGCGGACAGCTTCCAAAAGTACGACTTTCTCTTCAACATTAAAAAACACGAACTCCGAGAGTTCTACCGCGACTTTGACATCACCGGTGACTGTGTAAGTGCAGATCCCTGAGGGGTGGCCTGGCGCCTCCCTGTCCTGAGGCGGAGGACAATGTCCTACCACCTAGTAGACAGGTGAGGAGGAGGTGAGAAAACCTGCTCCAGACCTAGCCGGTTTGGCTCAGTCGGTAGAACGTTGGCCTGAGGTCCGAAAAGGTCCCGGGTTTGATACCTAGGTTGCAGGCTCCTCCCTGGCCAGGGTCCTTGTCAGGGTGCATGCAGGAGGCAACCAATCAATGTATTTCTTTCACATTGGTGTTCTCTCTGTCTTTCCCTCTCTCTGAAAATCAATGGAAAAAATATCCTCAGGTGAAGATTAAAAAAAAATAATAATAAATAAATAAAACCTGCTCCAGCATGCCATGGCACTGGGATCAGAAAAACTGGAGATCCATAGGCCCATGGGAGAGAGAGGACTGAATAAGTGCTACATACGAGAATATGGATATAAAATTACAGAAGCTTAGAGAAGGATATAAATTAACTAGAGGCCCGGTGCACAAAATTAGTACATGGGTAGGGTCCCTAGGCCTGGCCAGCAATAAGGGCTGATCTGTGGGGCAACCAGCAGGGTGATCAGGTCCCCAACTGCTGGCACCCGCCTTGGTCAGCCTGGGGCCTGCGGGCTGGGGGCAGCTCCTGCGCTGAGCATCTGCCCCCTGGTGGTCAGTGCATGTCATAGCAACCGGTCATTCCGCCGTTTGGTCTATTTGCATATTAGGCTTTTATTATATAGGATATGGCAGGAGTTGGTGTTGGGGAAGGGCATAGAGAGCTGAATGAGTAGAAAGAAGAAATTCTGTGATGGGAACACAGGAGCAAAATCCTAAGAGACCACTGTGGTGAAGACCGTGAATTCTGCCTATTTAGCGAGGAAGTCCATGTTGGGGAAGCAAGGGGGCGGGGAGGCTGAGAAAGGTGGATCACATCTGAACCTCAGATGCCAGCCTGAAGCGTCTGGACTTGAAGTAAAAGAAAATGACTCTCGGTTCCTTTAGAGTCTACAATAGACGCTCTGTCCCTGGCTCCTAGACTACAATCTGACGATAATTTTGTCCTAATTACGAGCCTCTTTAAGTTTCCAAGTTTTTAAATGACAAATGCTTATAATCCTGCTGTCATCTGAAACAAAGTATCAAGTCCTTCCTGAAATAATTTTTCTTTTTATCCCCCAACAAAAGCACCTGAATTACAAGGAATTTAAGCTGTTTACTATCTCCACCATGGACAAGTACCAGGAGAGGCAGAAAGCAGAGAATGAGAATGAGGAACAGAAGGCTCTGCTCATAGAAGAACATGCCACATAAAGTTAATGGGAAGGCAAGAGAGAAACTTCTTGAAAGAAATTAATCTGAAAATACAATATAAGTAATTATGACTGTTAGCATGTTTAAAAATAAATGTGAACACCAAAGTGGTATCTCCACATTCACTTTGTTATATGAAGGGTCCAAATGAGTGTTCCTCAAACAGAAAGTTCATAACTTTGATAACCTATGGACCTCACATACGCTACAAGAATGTCATGTGAAGCAACCACTCTCTTTGTCCATCCACATGTCCCAATTCTGCTGCTGCTTTTCAGATCAACCCTGTTCATTAGGTCCCTGTGTATCCAAATAATTACCAACACTTCCTGGGGCTAAGCAGTTGAAAGAAGGCCGTGCTTCCCCAGTATTAGGCCCTAGTGGTCCAACCCTTCCAGACCCTGTCTAGTTTCCCAATCCTTAGGCTAAAACTACCTGGATGCAACACTTCAAAATGGCAAATGGTGAAGTGCCTCCAACCACAAGGGAAATGACTTTTAAGGATCCTGGGGCTGTGTTCTTCCTAGAATCTGAATTACTCTCCGAGTCAGGTGCTTAAGCAAATGGATCACATCTGCTCGGGTAGCCCGGCTGGTGTGGCTCAGTAGTTGAACGTCAACTGAACCAGGTCACAACTCCATTCCCAGTTGGGGCACATGCCTGGGTTGCAGGCTTATGGTTGATGTTTCTCTTTTATTTTTTAAATACTAGAGGCCCGGTGCACGAAATTCTTCCACTCGGGGGAGGGGGGTCCCTCAGCCCAGCCTGCACCCTCTCACAGTCCGGGAGCCCTTGGGGGATGTCTAAATGACGGCTTAGGCCGGCTCCCTGTGGGGAGCGTGCCTAAGCTGGCAGTCAGACATCCTTAGTGCTGCCACGGAGAGGCTCCCACCCCACCACTGCACTGGCCTCCTGTGAGCCTGGCTTCTGGCTGAGCGGCGCTCCTCCTGTGTGAGTGCACTGACCACCAGGGGACAACTCCTGTGTTGAGCATCTGTCCCCTGGTGGTCAGTGTGCATCACAGTGACTGATCGTTCCAGCGTCTGGCCCAAACTGGCTCTCTGACATCCCCCAAGGGGTCCTGGATTGTGAGAGAGTGCAGGCTAGGCGGAGGGACCCCATCGGTGCACCATCGGGGCCAGGGAGGGACGTGGGAGGCTGGCCAGCCAGGGAGGGATTGAGGGAAGGCTCTGGGGTGTGTCCGGCCAGTCTCGTTCAGTCCCGATCGGCCAGACCACAGCAGCAAGCTAACCTACTGGTCAGAGCGTCTGCCCTCTAAGCGAGCAGTTGAGTGTCCTTAGCATATCATTAGCATATTACGCTTTGACTGGTTGAACGGCTGACTGGACGACCAGACACTTAGCATTTTAGGCTTTTATTACATAGGGTATTTTTATTAATTTCAGAGAGTAAGGGACAGAGAGAGAAACATCAATGATGAGAATCATCGATCAGCTGCCTCCTGCACACCCCACACTGGAGATTGAGCCAGCAACACTCAACCACGGAGTATCAACCTATGAAAAAAAATTTTTTTAATGTATTTGTAGATATACTTAAAATAAGTTTCATTATTTTCACATTGAGTCAACTCACTGTGCTTTTAAGGATAGAGCTTATCAGATCAAGTACCTTTAACACACTTTGGATGGTAGTAACACGGTATTATGACTATGTTATAGTTACATTAGAATTCCTTGGTCGACAAAGAAAGTTTGCTCAGGGGCCTGAGCAGTGGGTGGCAAGGGGCAGCAGTTGCAGGGGCAGGTGAATGGCAGGCTTGACTGAGGAGATGACTACAGTTTCAGCCCAGGACCAGCCCCAAAAAGGAAAGCATTTTAGAGGTAGCTAATTAAGCCAAGTGAAATCAAATCACTCCTCTTCTATTAGTCCTCAGTTCTCCTGTATTATCTGGTGGCTTATGCCAAAAACAAAGACTAGAAAAGGCCAAATGAACTATGCTGACACCTGCTGAGACGGGCAGTCACCACTGTGAGCAGCTCGGACGGAGCCAGGGGACAGAAATCACGGGAGACTGGCTACAGCCGTGCTCTTCCCTTCTCTTTTTCCATAAGTAAAAATACTAAATCATAGCATTTGAGAGTTGGAGGTGGACACAGGTATTATTTACTAATTTGTCCTATTACTAATTTTACTTATTTACTAATTAACAAGAAAAGACTACTGAAATAGTAGTCTTAATAATTGGCATAAAGAGTGATTTTTTTAAAACATCAATGGGAAAAAAGAGATGAACATTATTCAATAAGTAGTGTCAGGAAAAGCAGGGTAGGCAGCTGGGAAAAAAGTAAACCTGGGTTGCTACTTCCTTCCTTGCACCAGAATAAAACCATAAAATAAATACATGGGAATAAAACTGTTATAATCTCAGAGTAGGTAAGACCTTTGAAAGTTATGAAAACCCAGAAGTATGAAAACCCAGAAGTCATAAAACATAAGACTAATAGATCTGACCATGAAAAACTTAGTATTTGCACATGATAAATTACATAAAAATAAAAAACAATGTGATAGAAAATGACTAATTTCATTAATATAAAAAGAGCGCTTGCAAATCAGGAGAATAAAGACCAAAATGCACCAGGAAATGGGCAAACAAAAAGAGAATTCACAGGAAAAAATACCAATGGCCTTAAAATTTACAGTAAAATGCTAACCTTTACCCAAGGAAAAAACACAAATTAAAAACTAGAGGACATAGGTTTTCACTTAGATTGTCAAAGACCAAAAGATCAGTCAGGGAAGTAAGGGCAGTCATACTGCTATAGTATTAAATTGGTCAAATCTATTTGGGGGGCAAGTCAGCATCTACTCCCTGTATGTATATGCTCATTGATCGAGCAATTCAACCTCTTCAGGAGTAAGATGTACAGTCACAAACACATAGTGTAGAAAAGGACTTTCATGGCAGACAGTTCAGTGACAAATGACTGGAAACAGCCACACTCACCAGAGCCAAGTGTCTGAAATCACCATGGTACCCCACAATGGAACCCTACTGCAGCTGTAAGAGGAACAGAGCAAATGTAACTTTACTTATATGGACAACCTACTAGTCACCATTAAAAAAAAAAAAATCAAGCCGAAACCGGTTTGGCTCAGTGGATAGAGCGTCGGCCTGCGGACTCAAAGGTCCCAGGTTCGATTCCGGTCAAGGGCATGTACCTTGGTTGCGGGCACATCCCCGGTTGGGGGTTTGCAGGAGGCAGCTGATCGATGTTTCTCATCGATGTTTCTAACGCTCTATCCCTTTCTCTTCCTCTCTGTAAAAAAATCAATAAAATATATATTTAAAAAAAAAATCAAAGGTGTAGTCATACATGTATTTATGGAAGAAAACAGGGTAAGGTGGATGAATATACTCATACATATCAGACCAGCAGCAGCAGCAACTGGGAACTTTCAGACCTACTGACTTGAGTGTCTGGGGGACGAGTCAAGCAATCTGTTTTAATAGCCTTCCAGGTAATTCCAATGCATGCTCAAGTTTGAGAACCGTAGTGCTAGAGGATCTTTAAAGATACCCAGAAAACTGGTAACAGGTGTTACCTCTGGGAGAATAAATAGGAGGAGCAGAAGTGAGAGACTCCCCACTTTGGTGTTCGGATTTTCCCCCCATGCCTATGTATCACCTATCTAATAAAAGAATAATATGCAAATTGACCATCACTCCAACACACAAGATGGCTGCCCCCATGTGGACACATGATGGCTGCCACAAGATGGCCAGCAACGGAGGGCAGTTGGGAGGGATCAGGCCAGCAGGGGAGGGCAGTTGGGAGGGACCAGGCCTGCAAGGGAGGGCAGTTAGGCATCAATCAGGTTGGCAGGGGAGTGGTTAGGGGGTGATCAGGCTGGCAGGCAGAAGTGGTTAGGGGCAATCAGGAAGGCAGGCAGGCGAGCAGTTGGGAGCCAGCAGTCCTGGATTGTGAGGGATGTCCCAGATTGGAGAGGGTGCAGGCTGGGCTGAGGGACACACTCCTGTGCACGAATTTCGTGCACCGGGCCTCTAGTATATATATAAAAGGCTGACTGACCGTATGTATGTCTGACCCCCCCAGTACATATGACGTGCACTGGCAATTTAAAAATAAATGTCGACTTGCACATGCGAGATACATAGAAAGCTCTTGCTGGCACCAATTGCTAGTGTGTGTTTTGATCTGTCATTGTTGATAGTGAATTTGGTTGTTTTTGATGACATTCTGAAGCTGAAAGAAAGCTGTGTCATCATCACTGACAGACCAACTATTGGCACAATGTACCCCTGAAGCCAAAAGAAGCTGGTGTTGACAGAATGTATTAAGAGTGTTTTTACTCTTAATGTGGTATACAGGGAGATATTAGAATAAGTTTAATCAATTTATCAGTCATTGTTTTTATCAATGATTTTTTTTTTATGTCATGTCTTTGTTGCTTTTATTATTAAATCAATTTATATATTATTTTCATATACATTTTACTAATTTTCTTTCATCTCTGACACTTCCATTATAGAGAAAGGGCAAATAGTGATATTAAAATATTTCTTCTATTAATTTCCTTTCAATGTGCATGAATCCACATTGACTTCGTGCCACTAGCTTTACATAAAAATTTGTCAAAACCTGCCAATTTGTTCCAAAATGGGTAAGAAATGAGCGCAGTGCTTCTGAAAAACTGAATTAGAAATTTTGATTTACAGCACGATTCTTAAAACAACAACCTATTTTAGACCAAGATTTCAATGCTGAAGATAAAGCATATCTATAAATGACCACATATGGTTTGGCACAGCAGATTCTAAGTCTGATGATAATAAAGTTATTTATTGAGTTGAAGTTTTAAAAAAGAGAAAAAGCTTTAGAGGTTTTATTAGAATGAGGCAAATTACCCTTATTGTAGAGAGTAACAATAATAAAAAAAAACACACACACAGAAAAAAGGCAAAGACAAAGAGAAAATTTGAACTTTTTTTTTTTTTAAAAAGCACAAAATCCTACATACTAAAATTGTACACATCAAGTATTGGTCCAATCTTATATCGATCTATTTACAATTAAACAGCACCATAGTTTTCTCACCTAGGTTAGTTAAACATGCCCAGTATTTGTTATTCAAAGTATATGTTCCTTTAAAATAAACTTTTGAGAGCTTAAATCTTCAACAAACAAAAAAGACCTTCCACCAACCATAGACTATTAATATCACCAAATTTACTTAAGAAAAATAGGTTTGAACACTTTTTTCCCAATTGACAAACTTTGAGAGATGTTGCTAATTCAATGTGGCACACAAATGAACAAAAACTATTTGATGATGGGGCATTGTACTGAAAGACCTTCACATACCTCCAACTCCATATATAAAGACTCCTTTGGAATTAATGCTGCTGTATCCTGTTGGATTTATATTCAATTATCAACAAACTCAAATTAAATGTAGCCACAATCATTCAAATGATTTCATTAAAAAGGGAAGTAGTTAAAGCTCTCAGAAATAGGTGTTACAATGATAAATATTATACTAGAGGCCTGGTGCACGAATTCATGCACCAGTGGGGTTCCTCAGCCCGGCCTGCAGGATCGGGCTGAAACCAGCTCTCCAACATCCCCTGAGGGGTCCCAGATTGCGAGAGGGTGCAGGCCAGGTCGAGGGCTGGGGAGGGATGCAGGAGAGCTTCAGGGCATGTCCGGCCCGTCTTGCTCAGTCCCAATCAGCTGGACCCCAGCAGCAAACTAACCTACCAGTCGAAGCCTCTGCCCCCTGGTGGTCAGTGCATGTCATAGCGAGTGGTTGAGCGGCCTTAGCATATCATTAGCATATTACGCTTTGATTGGTTGAATGGCTGACCGGTCAACTGGATGCTTAGCATATTAGGCTTTTATTATATAGAATCTAGCAGGCTATACGAAGTTTAATGCCATTTTGAACATTACCTTTAGACTAATTAGCAGTTTCATTTTGCCACTGAAATGAATAATGGTGCTTCACATCCAAATAGGTGTGGAGGTTTGATTATTTCCCTGCTGCAAACAGCGTAAGTGCCTTCTTCCTCTAATTTTCCATCTCATGGATTCTCAGGGGTTCAGTGATCATGTGGTAGCCCCTTCTCTCACTAATGGAACCAACCTTGAAAAGGCTCCAAGTTAAATATAATCCTTGGCAGCTAAAGAATCAGGTTATCTCACTGGATTTTTCAGTCCTCTATAATCGAGTCTGCAGATGGTTCTCAATTTGCCTCTTTGCTAGGCAAGAGGAGAGAGGAAAACGCTCATCCAGCATAACTAAGGTAAGAGTGAACAGGAAAGCACTAAAGTATAGAGCAATGTTTCATCATTTGGTCTCACTGCTGATGGTAAAGTGACATCAGTAAATCTTTCATATTAGTAATTTATGCGTTGAAATTTTCTCTAAAAGACTTGAAAATAGGCACAAATCTCCCAGGCACACATGGAATGGGTTTCCTTACACCCTTCCTGCAAATTGGGGGAGAAAGAGAATGACTTTATTATCCTACAGTGGGGATAGCTGTACTTGATTCCCTGCATTCCCTGGCCCAGTACCCATGCATTTGGGGACACAGTTCTGAAAAGTTCCAAGCAGAGTAGAAAGAACAATTTAAGGTATTATATAGTGGTGATTTTCTAAGCCTGGATATGAAAACCACTTTGTTATAAACACATTTCAAAATACCTATGTAGCAAGAGAACAAGAGACTTTTCAACTGAGTATCAGTTGAAAATCAGAGATCTGATTGCACTGACTAAATTATTGCCTAGTGTTCCAGAGGGCGCCTGCCACCAATGTGCTGGAAGGCACCAAAATTTAGTGTGAATGTTAATAAAAAGGTGAACATTTGGGGATGAGGAAAGCAATACTGAGACACAATTTGCCAGTCTCTAATCCTTAATGACTAAATATTAATTAAGCAAAGAATTAAGACCAGAATAGAAGTAAACCTCAAATACTGCTCTTTCCAGTTTCCATGCTAAGAAGCTCAAGTTTTATCATTGTTATTGATGATTTTTGGAAGTTATAGTTTATTTATTTTTATAAAAATTCTGTATTCACAAGGTGCTTGGTGCTGTTCATTGATGCAATGTTCTATGTACAGTCCAAATCATTTAAATACAGCCATTACATAGTTGCTGAGTGTTTTAAAATAAATGGTTATCTATTTCTAACTGCCCCTCAAATTAGAAATTGTAATTACATGAGTCTCAAATGCTAGCTCTTTGTGTTTTATTATTTTTGTTGGTCTCCATCACAGATGGAATTTTTCACTGGTAATTCCTCAGAACTAAATCCATTATACGGAATTCAGAGCAGTGAAAATAAATTTCACGCCATAGAGTAGGAAACAACAATACAAAGGAGCGGGAGGGATCTGGGGACCAGCCAATAGGACCAGGTCAGTTCTCAACTGGTGTTGGGTTTTGCAAAGGTTGGCTCATTATAACCTGTACAACATAGTCCTTTGGGATCTTCAGCTCTTCTAACTTCATTTTGTCGGTGAGAGGTCTGCCAGAAAAGAACCACCGCTGACTGCTCGGTTCCACTCCCTCTGCTGCGTGGAGCCGCCTTTTCATGTGGTACACTGTGTCTGTGCTGCGGACTACAAGTTTGAGGTCTTTGCCAGTGGAAAGGCGCAAACGGAGCTGACATTCATATCCAGAATTAGGAGGTGGCTCAGGAATATCTAGAGTCTCTATGTCGCTCTTTTCCTCTATCATGTTGATAGGTGGTGCCAGGCAATAGACTGGAAGCTGGTATCTGTTTCCCAGTTCATCGTAGCACTCTGTAAGTGAACCTTCAGGAAAAAGATATGAATAAGAATTTAATCTAAATAAATGCTCTAGCATCTCCTGCCATTATAGGGAAAAATATTAAAATGATGTCAGTCACTGTCAACTGACCATCAATAATAATGTCCCATCACCAATTATTTGAATGTTTATCTAATTTTACATTAACCAGGGCTCTAGCTCCTTACCCTCATCTCTTTTAAGTCATTTCATACCTAATTCACACATTCATTAAAGAATAAAGGAAAAGAGAGCACACACAATTCAAATTTACTAATATCATTAATGCTTAGACCAAATTAAGGCGAGATTCAAATTGCACTGGGATATCTTTTCAAGAAAAAATCATCTACCTTAAAAAAGCAAAAGCAAAAAAAGGATATCTAAACCTAATTCACTGCAACACAGTAGTATTCTAGAGTGGTTTTCTTATTGCCTAGACCAGTGGTCAGCAAACTCATTAGTCAACAGAGCCAAATATCAACAGTACAACGATTGAAATTTCTTTTGAGAGACGAAAACTGACTTTTGTGCATGGACCACGAAGTTTCAATCGCACTGTACATGCGCGCCTGCACGTGGTATTTTGTGGAAGAGCCACACTCAAGGGGCCAAAGGGCCGCATGTGGCTCGCGAGCTGCAGTTTGCCGACCACTGGCCTAGACTCTCTAAATCAAAGTACTTGGCCAGAACCCTTACAGTCCAAGAAGACCACCAACTTGAGATGCCACTGGCTCATGGCTTATATATTAATCTCATTAGCACAATTACCACAGGGATGACGGAGGTGTTTTATTAACCCCAATTAGTCAATGTTACAGAGAAGCTATGGGTTAAAAAGGAAGAACAAAAGCGGTATTAAATTTATAACCAGCTGGCACTCAGGAGAAGGAAAAAAGCATTTATGGTTTAAAAGAAAGTATTAATGACTAATTTTTTAATAAAGCATGAACTGCATTATAATTACTAGGACTTATCCTTAGGGGAAGCTTGAAAGCATACTTAATAAATGTTTTATTGTAAGGTTACTCATAATGTGTCCTTTACACAAACTGAAACATTAATGTTAGCTGATTTTCAATTTGGGTAAAAAACATCTACCATACTCAAAACACTTATATACAAGCTAATAAATATGGTGAGTGGGTCACTGAGAAATGGTTATCAATGAACAAATGAGTTAATAAGCTGATCTTTATGGTCACTATCAACAGGCTGAAAATACAAAGCATCGGAAATGAGACCTCAAGTCACCAACCCACCATGGGTTTGATCAGGTCTGTCTTCTAGTTATATAATACTAGAGGCCTGGTGCACGAAATTCATGCACGGGGGGGTGGAGGGGGGGGGTGTCCCTCAGCCCAGCCTGCACCCTCTCCAATCTGGGACCCCACAATTGCTGCTCTCACAATCCAGGACTGCTAGCTCCCAAATGCTCGCCTGCCTGCCTTCCTAACCGCTTCTGCCTGCCAGCCTGATCGATGCCTAACTGCTCCCCTGCCAGCCTGATTGCCCCTAACTGCCCTCCTCTGCAGGCCTGGTCACCCCTAACTGCCCTCCCCTGAAGGCCTGGTCACCCCTAACTGCCCTCCCCTGCAGACCTGGTCCCCCACAACTGCCCTCCCCTGCAGACCTGGTCCCCCACAACTGCCCTCCCCTGCAGGCCTGGTGCCGAGAACCAATTCCAGCATGTAATAATTACAAGAGTTCTGTCAAAAGGTTGATGGGACTTGGCTGGCTCAACAAAGGTGAGCCACATATGTAATTTACCTGTTGGAAATGGCTAAACGGCACTTCCCCCAAACCTGAATAGGACAATTGTTAACTGCCAGACAGCTCAGGGCATTTTATTGCCTCCTGTTGGCCAAACACCTGAAGAGCTGTAGGCTATTCCCCAAACTGATAATGCTTCTGTGTTCTACCCTTTGAAGTGTATTATCTCCACCTTGCCTTAGGATAAACCGTGTGAATAAAAACACAGGTCCTTGGTCAAGGAAGGGTCTTCTAGCTCCTTCAGCTGAAGCTCCTCTGACCCCCAATGCCTTTCAAAAATATCTTTCGTCTTTGGACTCCTCCTTAATCATCTACGCGCAGCCCCTTTCTCCAGAATGCTGAACCCTTTGTAAGGCTGGGAAAAGAACCCCGGCATTATGATGCCCTAACGAGGGACACCAACACCTGGTCCCCCCCAACTGCCCTCCCCTGAAGATCTGGTCCCTCCCAACTACCACCCCCTGATGGCCATCTTGTGGCAGCCATCTTGTGTGTTGGAGTGATGGTCAATTTGCATATTACTCTTTTATTAGATAAGATGAGCTGGGGTGAGAGCTAAGTCACCAAGCATAACATACATGTTTGTCCCCTTTCCTCTTTTTTAACGATATTGTTCAGCCTGTGCTGTTCACTAATGAATCTGAACACTGCTATTACACTGTAGAAATGGATATACTCCAAGCACATTTGTGATCACTAGCAGTTCCCCACACTAGTAACTAGTAACCATCACATTGCAGTAACAATCTATATATATAAAGGCTAAGTGTCCATTCATCCAACTGGTAGCTATGATGCGCGCTGACCACCAGGGGGCAGATGCTCAATGCAGGAGCTGCCGTGACACACACTGGCCATTTAAAAATAAATGGCACCACGGACCTGGCACCCACAAACCAACACTTGGCTTCCCCCAAGTGGGACACAAGCCCCGCCACCACCCTGGAGTGACAACCCACCAAATTGTAGCCAATGCTGCCAAGACCCCATGGCACAAAATGTAGCCCACAGCCCAGCCCGGAAATGGTTGCTGTGGGCGCTGGGTAATGACATCACATAGCAATGTCCAGCTTCCTCTCCCTAGTGACTAGCCTCCTTGGAGTTTCTTCAGCCCAGGAACCTGACTTGCTTTATAGCCAGGTGGAAACATTTTACAGTTTAACCAAATGTCTGTGAAGCATTTTCCCATGCCTCATCTCATTTGATCCTCACAGAAGTCCTGGAGTAGGTAGATAGGAGACTCAGTAGAATTCTATTTTCTTTTCATTAGCCGGAAAACAGAAATTTAGAAAGTTTAGAAACTTGACCCAACTGAAAAGAAGAAATGGTAGACCTTGAAAATGACTTCAGGTTTTCTCACTGCGCAGAATATAGTCAAACACTGCTGCAGTTAAATATTTTACCCTTTGTTCTCCCTGCATGATCTACAATAATAATCTGCTTCGTGTTGATACTTACTTTTGTGTAGCTGACAATTACCTAAAAGAGAAGTTGGGGTGCTTCACTGGGCTGGAAAAAGTTTAGCTAAGTCAAAAAGCAGGTCTAATTAAGCAAGTTTACCTATATACATAAAAGGCAAAAAATTTCTTGGAAGCAGAGTTCATTCAGAAAATTAATGGAAATTTAGAAAATTGGGAAAGACAGTTAAATACCTTTTATTTTAAATAGAGTCAAAGGACATAAAGCGGATGATTAAACAGTAAAAGGCACTGTTCCTCTGAAAATATAGACAAAGGAAGATAATGAAAAAGGAACAATGAAGGTATAATAAAAATAGGAAACAATGCATACAGCTGAATATATATACGAGGCCCGGTGCACTGGACCGGGGGAAGGGGGGGTGTCCCTCAGCCTGACCTGTGCCTTCTTGCAGTCCGGGAGCCCTCGGGGGATGTCCGACTACAGTCCAGGATCCCTTGCTCCTTACCACCTGAATGCTTGCTGCTCCTTAGCTCTGGCTGAGTGGTGTTCATCCTGTGGGAGCGCACTGACCACCAGGGGGCAGCTCCTGCGTTGAGTGTCTGCCCCATGGTGATGAGTGAGCATCATAGTGACCGGTCGTTCCGCCATAATGGTCACTTAGACTTTTATTATCTACTAGAGGCCCAGTGCATTAAATTTGTGCATGGGGGTGGGGTGGGGAAGGCCTCAGCCCGGCCTACACCCTCTCGAAATCCAGGACCCCTTGGAGGATGTCCAACTGCTAGTTTAGGCCCACAGGGATTGGGCCTAAACTGGCAGTCAGACATCCCTCTCCCAATCCGGGACTGCTGGCTCCTAACTGCTCGCCTGCCTGCCTGCTCACCCCTAACCACTCTGCCTGCCTGCCTGATTGCCCCTAACCACCTCTGCCACGGCCCCGGCCGCTACGGCTTTGTCCAGAAAGTTGTTCGGCTGTCCGGTCTAATTAGCATATTAATAAAAGCATAATATGCTAGACTGGACGTCCTTCTGGATGACCTTCTGGATGAAGCCGGGGCTGCAAGGGAAGCCCGGGTCCTGGGTGCCAGCGGGGAGCCGGTGCTGGCAGCTGGAGAAGGAAGGCCTACTCTTGCAACAATTTAGTGCATCGGGCCTCTAGTATACATATATGTATGTATATGTGTGTGTGTGTGTGTGTGTGTGTGTGTGTGTGTATGGCTAAAGGAACTTAGAAAAATATTAACTTGAAAAACTGAAGGGAAAAATAAATTTATAAATATAGAAATAAAAAACCAAAAAGATAAAATTAACACCTAAATCTTATATAGCATGAGCATTTTTGCATGTGTCTAATCAAGGAGACCGAGCAAAAGGATGTGCATGGGTCCAGTATATATGTGTCCCTGGAAAATATTCAAAGCTTTCACATTCCATGTCCGGTTGGTGTGGCTCAGCGGTTGAGCATCAACCCAGAAACCAAGAGGTCACCGGTTCAATTCCAGGTCAGGGTACATGCCCGGGTTGCAGGCTCCATCTCCAGCAGGGGTGTGTACAGGAGGCAGCCGATAGATAATGTTCCTCTCTTATCCAATATTTCTCTCTCTCTAACCCTCTCCCTTCCCCTCTCTAAAAATCAATAAAAACGTATTTAAAAAAACAAACAAACAAAAAAAAAAAACCGGCTTTCACATTCCTAAGCAAAAGTTTCTAATAATGCTGAGAGCTACAATCACAGAAACTGTCCTTAGGATCACATGAGATTCACTTCTAAGTATATGCTAAAAATAGTCTTGATGAGAAGGTATAATGACTAAAGGAGCATCCACGGAGTCTCTATGACTTCCGAGATCTACATTTGAGACTACCACTTTCGTGCAGGTGAAAACCAGTGAAGTAGAAGCTCTAGGAAATTGGGACCTTGGTGGAGGACTAGGTTGTATGAAAGCTAGAAAATACAAGTTAACAAGGGAACAACAGTTCTATTTCTTGAGATTAAAAATATTTTCAAAATTAGAATACAGACATATCAAGTAAACCTATCTCTAGTTAAACATATACAAAGAAGAGAAATACTCCCTTTTAGGAAAAAAAAAAAAGGTAGAATAATGCATAGCAAGTAAATGAACACTTCCCATTTGGTTTGTTACTATTAGACACGAGCCCACAGGTCCCTGTTGTCCTTGAGGACCACCTACCATGTGGTAACGTTATGTTTGCACCATCAATGATTGCTTGTGCCAGTTCATGATCATTGCTTTCAAAAGCATGTGCTGCAGCCTTCAAGGCATCCCAAATCTCTTTACGGCCTTCAAAAGCTGGTGCAGTATCCCAAAATTCATCCCTTTTGCTGCGCAGCTGTCCATCTGTCATGGGATAATCGCTTTTCCATTTGGGTTTCTCCTTTTTCAAAGGCTGGTTGCGACCTAAAGCAACTGAGAATAAAAGGCTAACATCAAAACCAAAATTTACAAAAGATGTATGTGTTAAAAATTATGTCATTCCTCTTTGATTCTTTTATCAAATTATAGTTAGAAATTTGCCTACTAGCTAATTCTTGCATTCTGAAATTCCCCTAACCTAATTTAGAACTATAAGAGCAAATGGAGACATTAGATGGCTCGACCCAAAACTTCCAGTGACAAGTTACGAGTTCTTTTCTACTTGGTATGCCTTCTCCAAAGGATGATTTAAAAAATTACCTAGAAAAATAGTATTATGTGTTTCACGGGACAATAACGACAGGATTTAAAAAGAGTTTAGCTGGTTGGCTCAGTAGATAAAACGTTGGCCTGCGGACTCGGGGGGGGGGGGGGTGTCCCAGGTTCGATTCCGGTCAAGGGCATATGCCTGGGTTGCCGGCTCGATCCCAAGTAGGGGGCGTGCAGGAGGCAGCCAATACATGATTCTCTCTTATCGTTGATGTTTCTCTCTCTCTCTTTCCCTCTCCCTTCCTCTCTGAAATCAATAAAAATATAGTTTTAAAAATAAAAAGAGTCAAAGAGTTCCACAAAAGAGAGATACCTTAAGATGCAAGATACTAGGGAAAACCAAATGGCAACAGTAGCTTGAATCTCAGGACCCCTGGACTTATGAAGCCAGTAAGTAGGAACTTCTGAGAAATGGCACAGAGGGAAAAGACTGCTTTGTGGTGAGAGAAGAACAGCTAAACTACCAGCTCCACGAGGAAACCCCTCTCTGGACTTCATTCAAGGAACAGTTGAGTGCCCTGCTCTGAAATTCATACAGGAGCTAATTTAGAAAGGGGTAATAAAAGAGGACAGAACCAGTGCTTCCCTCTTTGGAGGAACTAGGATTGGAACAGGTGAGACACACCAACCACAGGAACAGAAGAACTACAAAACCCTACTCTAGTTTCCATCCAAGAGAAGAAAAACAGAGGACAAGAGTCCACTCCTGTTTTGCCCTAAGTGGCAGCATAGCTCCTTAGAGAATGTTACAGAGCAGAAGTGCTAGAACAAGTCCCATGCCACTTCTCTGCACTCAGATACTTACCTGGCCCATAATCACCGATCTCACACTGACGTACAGAACCCATCTTCCCTCATGCAGTGCCATACATAAGAAATAGCTTGACAGACGGAAGAATAGGTAAAAAGACTGAAGCTCACTGAAGTGTTGGCTAAGAGTGGGTGGGACATAAATGACAGAGCAGGTGGGAAGAAGAGGGTGTACGTCAAAATTCAATGTTCTATATTTAATTGTAGGAAGAACACTAATTTACAAGAAATTACTGCCAAAATGGTTCTAAGGAATCCATGAAATTAACCACTCCCTCACTGGCCTAGGGCCAAATTAAATTTGGGCTATTCATTACAGAAATAAAACAAAATTACTCCAGCCTGGCCAATCTCTACATCCTATACCAGACTGTTTCTGGATGACAGGACCAATTAATGCTGCAAGGCATATCTAGTTCAACACTCGAATTAAACCACGCTCTCTTTACCCCAACTAGCCACTTTATTTCCAGGCAGCACACATCAGTTCGCATCCTCTCGCCTTCACAGTGGTACACCATGCTACTGGCCAGCTGTTTTTCTCTTAAAACACTCAATACTTCCACTCACTGTACTTTTTGGCTAACTTGTCCTGGTGAAATGCAAACGAGTTGAGTTCTAAAAGGGTGTACATAGCAGAGAAGGAAAATTATTTAGTAGCAGGTTTAATTCAAATGTGAGAAACACAATCTGCTAAGACTTTTCACTGCATCTTACAAAAAATACAGATAAATGCAGGTTGAGGATTATTCGCCAAAAGGTGTCTCAAATGTGTTAGAGAATCACAATTCACCTCCTACTGATCCCACCAAGAAGGTAAAATGAAAGGTAAATTTTATTTTCTGCTACTTTAATCTTTGGATGACTTAAATAGTTTGCAGAGTACACTGAACATTAGTTTACTGAGTAGGAAGTGGGAGACAGGAGGTGATGGGTGGATATGTATTTTAATAAAGTTTCAGGTCTATCTGAGTAGTTCCACAGAATTGTCTAGCCTCATCTGTATGAAATCTATTGGAGAGATAACCTGGTATAAGTCTGTCACTGTGAGAATCACAGGGCAAAAACAGCAGCAAAACCTATACAACCTCAGTACTTAAACCACAGAAACTTGAAAGAGGCCCTCAAACAGAGGAACCCAACAGAAAAACTATCCTATCCTATATAAGAAAAGGCTAATATGCAAATCAACTGAACAGCAGAAAGAACGGTCGCTATGAGGCGCACTGACCACCAGGGGCAGACGCTCAACGCAGGAGCTGCCTCCTGGTGGTCAGTGCACTCCCACAGGGGCAGTGCCACTCAGCCAGAAGCCAGGCTCATGGCTGGCGAGCACAGCGGCGGTGGCAGGAGTCTCTCCCACCTCCAGAGCAGCGCTAAGGATGTCCGGCTGACAGCTTAGGCCTGGTCCCCCCATCAGTCAGACATCCCCCAAGGGCTCCCAGACTGAGAGAAGGTGCAGGCCGGGCTGAGGGACCCCCCTGAGAGCAGGAATTTCATGTACCGGGCCTCTAGTCTCATAATAAAGGTAGAAAATACTTTGTAAAAGTAAAAGCACCCTCCTTACAAATATGAGGTAGCTTTATTGCACATCTCTGGATCTGTAAAACCATAAGAATAAAGTTCCATCAAAAGAATACGTGATACATTATGCTGCATAAGGATAATGATAATTCCACATCCATTTTCAAATCTATATGCTGTCAAAAGTTCCAAAGTAATTACTTTGTGCAAAAGTAAATAAAAATAAGTTTGTGACATGAAGTAAGCTTGCTTTTATCTGTCTGGATCTTCATTATTTTTACCTATATAACAAACATATGTAATACAGAATATCTGACTATCGAATGTCCATTACTAAAATACTTTAAAAACTCTGCAACATAAAATATTATTTTAGAGAAATCAATGAGCAGTGCAGAATTTTCACTGAGGCTAAAAGCTTCATGTTAAAGAAACTAAATATAGTTTATCACCTAACTTACCTTATGTTAAATGAACTAACTGTAAAAAAAAAAAACCCACAACATTTAGCAAAAGCATTTAAACTTTTGCTCCCATGAACCCTGGCCAGTGTGGCTCAGTTGGTTCAGTGTTGTCCCAGGCACTGAGAGCTTGTTACAGGCTCAATTCCCAGTAGGGGGCGTGGAGGAGGCAGCAAATTGGTGGTTCTCTTTTTTCATCAATGTTCCTCTCTCTCTCTCTCTCTCTCTCCTCTAAAATCAATAAAAAAAAAAATATATATATATATATATATATATATATATATATAAAGACTATGCTCCTATTAAAACATAAACATTTAGGATTGTTATGAGGACTTAATAAGTTAGTATTTGTAAAGCACATTAATAATGATGATTGGTATATAATAAAACTACAAGTATTTCAGTAAACCTTCCTAATCTTAAAAAGAATTGTTCTGATTGTCATGCACTTCCTGTGCATTTATCAGAGTACATTTTCTAAGAATTTGCTCACTGAATCTTGTGTTTTGATTTTAGCTGATATCACAAACCTGCATTTCTGCAAATAGTTGGACACAGAAATCAGCCTAAGGAGCTAAGTAGCTCTATTTGCACCAAATAAACCATTTTTAATTATGCAAAGACAGCTATAAAATATGTATACTCATTTAGATATTTTATGCTCTGAAACTTTCAGATGTACCTGCTTCACACAACTGACTCCTGACACTAAAAGAGATGTTCAATATTACTCATATAAATAGGACTAAGTACTATGCTCTGATAATGAATTTAAAGACAGAAAACAGCTCTTATTCACCATATTTGTTTCTAAACCTTTAAATTGCAGGCAAGCAACCATATTTAGTTTTATTGCATGCATGTAAGAACAAAAGATTGGCCCTAGAATGTTTGGCTCATTTGGACAGAGTGTCGGCCTGCGGACTGAAGGGTCCCAGGTTCGATTCCCGTCAAGGGCACATGCCCAGGTTGCAGGCTCCCCAGTAGGGGACATGCAGGAGGCAGCTGATCAGTGATTCTCTGTCATCATTTTTGTTTCTCTCTCTCCCTCTCCCTTCCTCTCTGAAATCAATAAAAATTATTTAAAAAGAAACAAATTTTTTTGTTAATTCTCACCCGAGTGTATTTTTTCCATTGATTTTTTTTTTTTTTTTGAGTAAGTGGAAGGGAGAAGGAGAGACAGAGAGAAACATCTATGTGAAAGAGATAAACTGATTAGCTGCCTCCCGCATGTGCCCTTATCAGGGACTGGTGATAGAGCCTGCAATTGAGGTATGTGCCCTTGACTGAAATCCAACTCGATACCCTTCAGTCACTCGGGCTGACACTCTAACCATTGAGCAAATTGGCTAAGGCAGAAACCTAATTTTTAAAAAATATATATTTTATTGATTTTAGAGAGGAAGGGAGAGGGAGAGAGAGAGAGAGCAACATCAATGATGAGAGAGGATCATTGACTGGCTGCCTTCTGCACGCCCTCTACTTGGGATCGAGTCCACAACCCAGGCATGTGCCTTTGGCCAGAATCGAACCTGGGACCCTTCAGCCCGCAGGCCAATGCTCTATCCATTGAGCCAAACCAGCTAGGGCAGAAATCTAATTTAAAAAGACATGTAAGAAAATGCCTGTTTTGGACACATTGCCAAAAACTCATCTTCTCAGAAGCCTTTTAAATCACATTCATCTACTCCTTACCTTTCCTATAACCTTTCAACACTTCTTCCCACTCTGACAAAGAGCTATAACATGGAATAAAAACAAGAACGGCTTGCTTCTGATTTAAATAGCAACATAATCTTAAATATTTTTACTCCACAATTGAATGCACTTTGCAAGAAACTAATTTTGACACTTTATTGATTAAAAACAATGATTTCCAAAGTGAAATGTGTTTAGTTATTTTCCTGCTTTTGTCCCTGCTTTGAAAAATCCTGATTTAATAATCAATTTCTTCAAATGAAGAAACAAGAAGTCATAATGTATAGATAAAGTAAATATCAAGATATAACTCAAGGCAAAATAGCTTCAGCAGACTTTCCCTAACACAATAGCCGACAGGGGGTTAAAAAAAAAAGGATATTTAAAGAGATCACCGACAAAGACGAAATGTTGTTTCAAAGAATTCTGAAGACTTTAAGGCAGCAAAGACTAGGACTGAGATGATGCTCCCACTTTAGAAAATGAGTCTTAAAATCATGAAAATAAAAGGGAAATTTTCCTGTCACTCTTAAGAGGTAAGAATAGATCCTACAGAACCATTCCATATCAGATTGTGCTAGCTTAAAAGGATACTCGTAAAATATTTTATTCTCATATAAATTCAGAATGCACTATTTATACATACATACATAAAACATATATTCCCTTAATCTAAAGCAGTGAACTGCCAAAATAAAAATAGGATATGGAGATTAAAATGCCTAAAATAAGAGCATTAACATGCCAACAGTTATTATCATAACCACTAGAGGCCAGGTGCATGAAATTTGTGCATGGGTAGGGTCCCTAGGCCTGGCTGGTGATCAGAGCTGATCTGTGGGGCAACCGGCGGGGCGATCGGGGGGCTCCCGCTGGCACCTGCCTTGGCTGGCCTGGGGCCTGCGGGCTGGGGGCAGCTCCTACGTTGAGCGTCTGCCCCTGGTGGTCAGTGCATGTCATAGCAACCGGTTGTTCTGCTGTTCGATCAATTTGCATATTAGGCTTTTATTATATAGGATAGCCTCTCTACTTTCTGAGAATTGAGAGGCGGAGAAAACCTTAGATGGTACAAGCCACCTTTACTATTTTACAGGAAGTAATGTAAGAGCTATCAAGGATAAAAGACTTGCTCAAGATCAAGAAGTGCCAGGACTATGACCCTATAACTAGATTCAAAGTCCAGGCCTCTCTTATCCTTATACCAGGGGCCCAGTGCACAAAATTTGTGCATGGGGGCGGGGGGGTTCCCTCAGCTCAGCCTGCACCCTCTTCAATCGGGAACCCCTTGGGGGATGTCCGTCCGCCAGTTTAGGCCTGATCCCACAGGCGGTCAGACATCCCTCTTGCAATCTGGGACTGCTGGCTTCAAATCGCTCACCTGCCTGACTGCCTGATCGCCCCTAACTGCCTTCCCCTGCTGACCTGTTCTTGCCCCCACTGCCCTCCCCTGCCAGCCTGGTCTCACCCCCAAAATGTTTAACTTGAATCTATTTAAACTTGTAGAACTTCTTGTTTATAGAAAATACAAAAGATAAAGGGAAAAGTTTGAACATCTTCAGACATTATCAAATATACCCTGGAGGGCAAAGCTGTCCCCATTTGAGAACCACTAGTTTATACTAAATGAGACAAAACATGAACTTTGGAACCTGATATGAAAAAAGTTATAAAAGACACTAGTGGCCCGGTGCACAAAATCCGTGCACAGGGGGGAGGTCCTTCAGCCCAGCCTGCACCCTCTCCAATCGGACATCCCTCTTGCAATCTGGGACCGCTGGCTCCTAACCGCTCACCTGCCTGCCTGATTGCCCCTAACTGCCCTCCCTTGCCGCCCTGATCTCGCCCCCCAACTGCTCTCCCCTGCTGGCCTGATCTCGCCCCCAACTACCCTCCCCTGCTGGCCTGATCTTGCCCCCAGCTGCCCTCCCCTGCCGGCCTGATCTCACCCCCAACGGCCCTCCCCTGCCAGCCTGATCTTGCCCCCAACTGCCCTCCCCTGCAGGCCAATTTGGTTCTGACTGGTCGGTTTCTATGCCAGTCAGCGTCAAAAGCTCCGCCTCCTAGGCAGCTATTGGCTCCTCACAGTTGGCCCAGATTTGGTTCTGATTGGTTGGTTTCTATGCCAGTCCGCATCTCTGGGCCTATCAATGGGGCCTGATCAGAAAGACGGGGCTGATCAGCAGCCCCGGTGGAGGCCTGGAGAGAAACGGAGGCCCAGCTGCTGGCCAGACTGGGAGAGAAAGAGAGGCAAGTGCTGATCAAAAGCTGCCACAGAGGCAACGGATCAGTCCCTGCTTCTCTTCAGGCCTCTCTCTGGCCCTGATTCACAGCCCCCTCAGCAGTCAGTGCTGGGGCACAGGACCTGCAGTGGAAGCAGTCAGCGCTGGGTTGCTGTTTCCTGAGGTTTATAAAAGACCACATTAAAAAAAAGTTACTAGGCCCTAACCAGTTTGGCTCGGATAGAGCATCAGCCTGCGGACTGAAGGGTCCCAGGTTTGATTCTGGTCAAGGGCACATGCCTGGGTTGCAGGCTCGGTCCAACCTGCAGAAGGTAGCCAATCAATGATTCCCTCTCATCATTCATGTTTCTCTCTCTTCCTCTCCCTTCCTCTCTGAAATCAATAAAAATATATATTTTTAAAGTTACTAGAATAAATTTTCAACATACTCCCAGACTTTGACCTACCCTCCCAAAGTCAAACTGCATGATCAATCCATCTGTAAGGCCTTGGGTCTCCATGAGGTCTCAAAGATGTGAACCAGTGCTTAGGATGGCATACCAAGTTGGTACTGATCCTAAATGCCCAAACAACACAGTATTTCCCAGCATACACCAATTACCAAAAGTATGTTGGTGCCAGTCCCAATCCCACTGCCAAGGGAGTACTAAGTGTTTCTTAAGACAGATATTAGCAGTCCATAAGTTTCTTTTTTCACGGTGGTCTCCCTTACCAATCTGAAAAGTCTCCATTGCTTGAGAAATTCTAAGGTTTGTTAAAGAGCCTGGCAAAAATGTGGGTAAACACACTTTACTTAAAAATTTTGTTCATTTGCCAAGTCCTTCTCTTTGAATGGGTTTCTAAGTGCAGTCAAAACACTCTTGCTTTTTTCAGAGCGGGTAAAAATCAGAGGAGGTTCAACAGAACCATAAAACATAATAGTATTTTGGTCTGTCCAAGATTTTGATACAAAATCCACAGAGCAGAAATGGGACTTAAACATCAAATTCTCTATCTCCCTATCACGTTTTGGAGATGTTTGCTGCAAACATCACAACAGAAAAACTACCAGAAACTGCACTGCCCTTGGGTTAGATTCATGGGAAAGGAGAGAGGTATCTTGGATGTCATTTAATACTTCTAAATTTCATCTTTGGTTATCACCATTACAAAATCCCAAGCCTAACTTTTAGGTTATTTAACTGCCCCTTTCAGAAGGAAGTACTACCAGTAAGAAACACTATATTCTTGCAAACTGCCAACATAAAGCGCTGGGAATCTTGCCCAATTACAGCAGGGATTCCCCTCACTCTAGCTGACACCATATTCATCAGATTAAGTCCTGGGATGTGCATCTCTCACATCATTGTGGTGTCTCTACTAATTCCTAACTGTAAAACAGATAGCCAATTAAAAAAAAATACAGGGGGTAAACCAACCCTCCAAAAATGAAAAGCTAACAATGACATTCCCATTACAGTTCAAAGTGAGAACATTAGTAAAAGCCAAACTGCTCTGGAAGCTGTGGCTGCAATGACCTCAAAAAGCACTTGCCATTTTGCTGACCATATGAGCCCATTTTTGCTCACTCTATCTTATACATATAGCCATACACCCTGAGTCTAGAAGGTGTACACCAAAATGTTTGTTAGGTAGTGGGAGAAGTACTTTTTCTTAAATATGCTTTTTTGAATTTTTTTCAAAGAGTTTTTTAAATGTATTTGTATTGATTTCAGAGAGCTTGCTCTATGCAGTTACATTCTCACTTCTAGTCAGTACATTTTAATGATTGTATGTAGAAAACATACACACTGAAAAACCTGTTTTCTATCTCATGATTGACCAATTCAGATTGCTTCCAAGAGTATTACCTTTTATTCAATAACAGATAAGCAGCCTTGGCCAGTGTGGCTCAGTTGGTTGGAGTATCATCCCAAAATGTTGCGGGTTTGATTCCCAGCCAAGGCACATACCCAGGTTTCGGGTTTGATATCCAGTCCCCCGTCAGGACAGGTATGGGAGGCAATCAATAGTTTCTCTCTCCCCCGCCCCCCATTCCTCTCTCTATAAAAAATAAAAAATAAGTAAAAAACAAAAGTCATATAAGCAATCCCCATTCTTAGAGCTCTTGTTACAGCTTAAATGTTTTAAAAATTCAATGTTCATTCCAGAAGTATTAGATATCATTTTATTGTTTCTCAAGTTACTTTTCAATATGTCCTACTTATTAAATGTAGTAGCACATCTCATTTTTTCAGTTCAAAATGGTGAGAATTAAAAGGCATCTAAACTACTCTGAGGCAATTAGGTAGAGAGTAATTATCTGTGACAGGGTACAACCATCACAAACCCAGAGCTGCAAAAGCCAAATTCACAGAAGGGTTTGTTCAACAGGCTTTCTGTGTTAATTTTGGGGAACACAACAATGATCAAAGGCCCAAAAGCTTTTAATCACCACCAAGTTAAAATTAGTTTTTTCCAGGATAACTAAAATCCAAGGCAGAAATTTATTGGTGATTGCCAGAAAAGCACAAGCTATTATAATAAAACCATATTATGGAACCACCATAGGATCCCCACCCCACTTCTGAATGAGACACTCCAGGAGAGGGATGGTGTCTGCTCCTTTAATCCTATCTAATAAAGAGGGAATATGCTAATTGACCCTCACACCATTGCAAAGATGGCGGCACCCACAGCCAATAAGGAGGGAATATGCTAATTGACTGCCCCACCTTCAAAGATGGCAGCACCCACAGCCAATAAGGAGGGAATATGCTAATTGACTGCCATGCCCTCAAAGATGGCAGCGCCCCACAGCCACAAGATGACGATGCTCATTCTCCTCAGCCCCGCCAGAGAGGCAGGCATGGGGCAAGGCTGGAGTGGGCCCAGCCTTGCCAAGCACCTGCCTCCGGAGTCCCCCAGTCCCCTCAGCCCCCAGCCGCCCAGGGCCAGCCTGAGGCGCAGGCAAGCCTCGAATGTCAGCTGCCCAGCCACCCAGGGCTACCCGAGGCTCAGGTAACCAGGGCTGGCCGAGGCTTGCGCTGCCAGCAGTGGCAGCAACAGAAGTGTGATGGGGCATATCACCTTCCCCGGATCACCAGGTCACCTCCCTCCCCTGAGGGCTCCCGGACTGTGAGAGGGGGCAGGCTGGGCTGAGGGACCCCCCTCCAGTGTATGAATTTTCATGCGTCGGGCCTCTAGTCTACTATAAAACAGGAGGTGGTTCTAAATGTCCATATGCTGATATTCTAAGTACAGACACTCCTTCACTTCCAAGTTCTAGTCCCCATCCTTTAACTGCTGGCTACACCAATCAGAGAGGACTTCCATGTAACCTCCTTCAATTCACTCCTTGGGACAATCATCACTTTATGATTTGAGGCAGATGGATTTTTCTAATATTCCACTAAGTGTGGTTTATGAGCACAGGCCTAGAAAAACTTTATTAAGCTTCCTCCAGATTAGACAAAGCCTTCTTTTCTTGCACTTCAAGAAAACTTGTTTTCCCACACAGTTCAACTACTAAATTCAAGTCAGGCTTGAATAAACTGAGTTTTAAGCTGAAAACATTCAGTCTGGGAGAGGCAGCAGAGGCAATGACAAGAAGAAGATAACTGAGTAAAGGGACACAAAAGAAGATTAACATTATTACTTTTCCCCATTTGCTCCAGTTAGATGATTAAGAACTCAGTTCAAAATTTCTATCTTCTGAGATGCAATATAATTTGTTGACTAAGATCGAAGACAATTACTCACTTCATTTTTTTATTGCTGCCATCTCCACTTTGGAGTATGAACACAAAGAATCCTTAAGAACCACACTCGGTTAACTTCAACTCAACTGTGTTTACTGCCATGAAGGGAAACACCCATGCACATTTCTGCTGCAAGGAAAGAAAAGTCAACCAAAATCCCTCACCATCTGTGGAGAGAATACTGAATTAGAAAACAGAAGAGAGAGCTTACAGTTTGGGCTACTCTTTTTATTCCTTACTTAGATTAAAACTTCTCTATGCCTCAGTTTCGTTCTCTGTAATATGGAGATATTAATATCAGCCTTAAGGTCAGAGTCCTCATAAGAATCAAGAAAAAGTATGTGAAGACGTTTTAAAAACAAAAATTTACAACAAAAAGCCTATCACAATCATCGTTCTTCTCATGTGTTCATCCTATATAATAAAGAGGTAATATGCAAATTGACCATCACACCCTCACAAGATGGCTGCCTACAACCAGGCCGGCAAGAGGGTTAGTGAGGGACGACCAACGACTGAACAAGCAGACTGTGTGGGGCAACCAGGCTGGCAGGGGGATTAGTGAGGGACGACCAAACGACTGAACAGCAGGCTGAGTGGGGTGACCAGGCTGGCAGGGGGGCAACCAGGCCGGCAGGAGGGGCAGTTGGGGGCAACCAGGCCGGCAGGGGGGGGGCAGTTGGGGGCAACCAGGCTGGCAGAGGGGGGTAGCTGGAGGCTGAGGGTGACCAGGCCAGCAGGAGGGGCAGTAAGAGGCAACCAGGCTGGCGGGGGGGTGGGGGGAGAGTTAGGGGACCAGGCAGGCAGGCAGGTGAGCGATTAGGAGCCAGTGGTCCAGGATTGTGAGAGGGATCCCAGACTGGAAAGGGTGCAGGCTGGGCTGAGGGTACCCCCCCATGCACGAATTTCGTGCACTGGGCCTCTAGTTAATTATATTTGTAAACCTTAAATGACCGAAAAGCTATTATCAAATCATGATGCTGTACACTTCAATATAAATTATATTTGTCAATTATTCCTCAATAAAGGAAACTGTCGTCTGACAGTTGGGGGGAAATGGGAGAAGGGAAATAGTACTCGAAGAATAGTTCTATGAAAGTTTAGCAGGGGTATAGAATCTTTTTTCTGCCAATGGCCACTTGGATATTTATAACATCATTTGAGGGTCTATACAAAATTATCAACTTAAAAATTAGCCTGCTATATTTGGTCAAACATTTAACTCACCCCTAATGGCTGGCTGGGCCAGACCAAATGATTTTTCAGGCTCAGGCTTATTCACTAATGAAAGGCTATCCTAGTGTGAAAGTTAGCAGAAAAGAACTGGATGAAGTTTGGATTTTGGGACCACTGTAACGTAGAAATAATCATATTCTATTAGAATTAGATCTACCTGATTTCCAGTTTAAAGAAAATACAGAGGCTAGAGGAATACACTAAGTGATCCCACAGAGAAACAATCAAACAAATCCAGAATGTGGTACATTCCACAAGACTCTTCATAAAATCAATGTTGGGGGTGGAAGAGTCAATGTCCTAGGGAAGGAAAGGGAGAGGAGTTGTTTTAGATTTTAAAAGATTAAAGAGACAAACAGATGCAATGTCTAAATGCTGATTAGATCCTAGTTTGAAAAAAAAGCTATAAAACACATTTGGGATGACTGGGGGATTCTGCTTATGGACTAGAAATCAGGAAATAATAGTTAATCTTCTTAGGAGCAATAATGGTATTTAGCTGTTATGCAGGAGACAGCAGTTATGTAGGAGAACCCTAATTTTCAGAGATGTATGTTGAAGCGTCATGATGTCTGTGCTCACTTTCAGTTAAGCAAATGTATATGTGTATGTACACACACGTTTGTTCAATCTAGGTGACAGATATTCAAGTGTTTATTGTACTAGTCTTTCAACTTCTCAATATACTTGAAAATTATTTAAAAATGTGTCAAACAAGAATTAGATATAGCCTTGATAAAGATTATCTATTTTTCCCTGGCCGGTGTAGCTCAGTTGGTTGAGTGTCGTCCCTTGCACTGAGAGGTCACTGGTGACCATGTGCACTGGTCAGGGCAAGGGCACATGCCCAGGTTGTGGGCTCGATCCCCAGTAGAGGGCTTTTGGGGGGCAGCCAATCAATGTTTCTCTCTCATCAATGTTTCACTCTCTTTCTCTTCCTCTACCTCTAAAAAAATCAACAGAAACGTATTTTTTTTAAAAAAAAGATCTAATTCTCTTTTTTCAACAATGGAAGGAACAGAGTCCAAAGGACCACTGCTAATGCAGGCCTTTTCTCAACAGAGATTAAAACTCAGGCAAGCTGCAAAATCTTAACCCAAACTCTTTCCATATGCCAGAAAACTAGGACCCAAGAGACAAAGACTGATCTGGAACAAACACATATATGTACACGTAAAAAAAAAAATCTAACAATTTTTATGCTTAATATGTGACAATCCATTAAAATTACAAAATTACAAGATCTGTTAAAGACTATGACAACCTAGTACATCAGAAACTTGTATAAAATAACCTCAGAATGTAGCAGTGAATGGAAATTAGTATAACTGTTAGATGTACAAAAAGAAAACAAAAATTTAAAGCATTTAACCAGTATTACCTACTAGAGGCCCAGTATACAGATTTGTGCACCAGTGGGGTCCCTCGGCCTAGCCTGCGGGGATTGGGCTGAAACCTGCTCTCCAACATCCCCTGAAGGGTGCCAGATGGCAAGAGGGTGGTTCTCAGGTGACGGACCCTGGAATTGGGCTTCCTCCTCTCCTGTTCCGGGTACATCACCCGAGAACCGCAGCTGCCAAGTCACTGCAGCTGCCAAGTCATCACAGCTTGGCAGCCCCTGCATTGAGCATCTGCCCCCTGGTGGTCAGTGCACGTCATAGCTACCGGTCAGAGCATCTGCCCCTGGTGGTCATTGAGTGTCATAGCTACCGGTCAAATGGTCGAATAGTCACTTAGGCTTTTATAGAGAGAAGGCTTTCATATATATATACTAGAGGCCTGGCGCACGGATTCATGCACCAGTGGGGTCCCTCGCACTGGTGCACGATTGGGGCTGGGAAGGGACTGTGGGAGGGCTCCAAGGCGTGTCTGGCCCATCTTGCCTAGTCCTGATCAGTCAGGCCCCAGCAGCAAGCTAACCTATCGGTTGGAGCGTCTGCCCCCTGGTGGTCAGTGCATGTCATAACGGCCAGTCAAACAGTGGGACATTTAGCATATTAGGCTTTTATTATATAGGCTAGGATAGATAATATTATCTCACAACTTGGTCCAATTATCCTAACTATGCCTTCCAAGGTTGACAACATACCTTAATAACTTCACATTTCACCTATCCACTCTACAAGCTACTTGCCAGTCCCCCCAAATGCCATGTTTTTGTTTTTTTTTTTTTTCATATTCTATACAAGTTATTTCCTCTGCATACAGAATTCCCTTTTCTACATCTGCTCCTCTTTCAAGACCAACTTCTTATGCCACCTCTTTAGCTAAGTTTTCTGGCCCTGCTCCCTTACTACTCCTTGAACTTCCCAATACTACTTTTTGCATCGCTATAGTGACTTAAAACTTTTCCTAATTATTTAAATGTATGATTCCTCCATTAGACCACAAACTATTTGCTTTCACAGAGCAGAAATCAGAAATAATGGAGGCTGGCTATTTTTTAAGTTTCAGAAGAACCATCTTAATTCACCTAAAAAATAAAGTGTCTGCCCCAAGTTGAACGTGAGTTTATCATGAAGCAGATTTGTAATTAATGTTCTGGACTATTTGTTACTCTGTCCCTTTGATAATCTTGTCACATAGCACTACCTGAACCAATGCAAAAAAGCAGTCTGACTTGCTTATACCTACAAGCCAATTACATTAAATGCAAAAAATTATCTGTAGGGTTTCCTGTGAGGGTAAGAATTTAATCAGAGAAGCCCCAAATTCACTAATTCATTTCCTAGTGAAGTCTTCAGCAAATATATACCATTAAAACCCCATACAACAATGGTAAGATATGTACACATATAATACCTTAATAAAAAAATGAAAAAAAATAAAATAAAAAAACTGTTAGCTATGCAAAATCTAAAAAAAAAGACCCCACACAAGTAAAATTCATTTTAAATAATTTTCACACATAAATATTTTTTTCTTTGATATCTAACTTAAACAGAAATTTCATGTCTGAAAACAGAACTACAATGAAAACTTCTACAAGTTCTATTGCAAACATGCAAAAATATGGTATAATACCCAATGTATACTCAGCAATATTTAACCTCTCAGCTCAATATATGGATGGAATATATTCAGAAACAAACTTGATTCTTGCTGACTGCAAGTCAAAGTAGCTGATGCAAGATGAATACATGCTGATTGTTCTTGGCCAACACACATGCATTTTTAAGTACATACGCGTTAGTAAAGTCTGAACCTATGGTCCTTGAACTACCAGTGAATCATGAGGAGCTTACTGGTAGCCTAGTACTGCCCGGTAAGTAGAAGCAGAAAGCTGGGTAAGGATGGTGAGGGGTGACGGGAGAATCAGGTGCAGTGGTCCACCAAATGAAGATAAACCATTCAGGTGGTCTGCAGTAAGGAAAAATGAGAGAATCACTGAATCAGCAAATTGATCACCATGCCCTATTAACATGATCATGCTGCTTACCAAAACCAACCTACTGCTTTCTTGCAATGAGAGAAGAATGTGTTTTGGTCAAAAGCCACAAGAGAGATAACTAACTATTAACATAAAGGCAAAAGTTCCTTATTGATTAACACTCAATAATCATTCTCATTAGGAGACTCACCTGAGTACAGTACTACTCAAAATTTGCTGCCTAAGTTTTGCATTTACAGTAAGAGAATAGGATTTTAAAATAAAACCTATTAAAATTTCTCCATAAGAAAGAGAGGTGTTATAGACTAAAGCTATCAAAAATCAGAGGAATGAAGACTCCTAACATTTCTAAAGGCTTAAAGCTTCTGCCCATATAGCACTAGCAACTGATTCCTAAATAAAATCAGAAGTAAAAAAAACAACCCCCAAAACAGTACATTTAATATCCATAGTAAGAATCTTCTTTAATAATGAATGCCTTTCCAGCTCAGCCAGCGTGGCTCAGTGGTTGAGCGTCAACCTATGAACCAGGAGGTATGGTTTGATTCCTAGTCAGGGCACATGCTCAGGTTGCAGGCTCCAAGCCCAGTAGGGGGTGTGCAGGAGGCAGCCTATGATTCTCTCATCATTGATGTTTCTCTCTCTCTCTCCCTCTCCTTTCCTCTCTGAAATCCCTTCTAACATAAATTCCAATATAATCTTAACTGGGGGTGGAGTGGGTGGGAGAAATTTCAACCCTTTGTGTTAAAAATATAAAACAGAGTGGAAAATATAGAAATCCATATATATAAAAGGCTAAGTGACCAACTATCCGTCTGACCGACCAGCCGGTACATATGACATGCACTGGCAATTTAAAAATAAACACTGACTAATACATGCGTGATACATATAAAGCTCTCGCTGGTGCCAATCGCACGCGTGTTTCGATTTGTCATTGTTGATCATGAATTTGGTTGTTTTTGTTGACATTCTGAAGCTGAAAGAAGCCGGCATCATCGACAGAATGTATCTGAAGACCAACTATTGGCACAACTATTGGCACAATTAATTTCCTTTCAGTGTGCCAGATCTGTGCACTGGGCCACTAGTATAGTTATAAAAATACATTATACTTTATATAAAACAGAAAATATAAGAGTACCAATTTGGGGGTAAAAATTAAAAGAGAGTGGGATAGCCCAATGGAAGGTAGCTTATTAAGCAGGGGCACAATATCCTATGGCAATTTGCAATGTAAATTCGAATGCTTTAATCTCTTCCCAAAGAAGATTCCGTTTTTCACATATCCCAATATTTTCCAACTCAAGTTTCCCTGACCTAAATTCAGTTCTCATACTACCACATCTACTCACCCAGGATATCACTGTATTTCCAACCTACACCTACTTGCTGCCTATTTTCCTTCTGGTCTGCTCTTCACAACTCCACTCCTACTAGTAAAATCAGCCACCCTCTGCTTTACATCAAATAAATGCCTCCGATTTCACAGGATGTCTCTCTCCAAATGGTACGAAATTTTATGCCATCACTCTCATAAAGCCCCAGAGCTCAAAAATCCAGAAAATACGAAATAATTTTACTTCTCTTGTCACACTAGGGATAGAAGGAGACCAAATCTTCAGCCCTCCTCCTGCTCAAAACTGCTTTCTTTTTTTTATATAGGCACAGCCCTAAGAATAGAAGCATAAGAAAAGTCAATAAACAACCAAGTGAGGTAATGTGTAGAAGTAATATATGGGACACTGAAAATATATAAGGAAGAGATAAGCAAGATATTCTTGGTGAAGAAAGTAGCTCATGTCTCACAGAGAATGTGTTTCTCTAAAGGACACCAACCTCAATATACAAGGGCTATTGGTATATTCTGGGGCTGGATGTCCAAGAAGTCTAGTATTAGACCATGAGCAACAAACTATGGCTAGAATTTCTGCAAATACCAATTAGAATGAAATAACAAATCATCTTCTGAAATTATAAGAATGATCTTTTCAAATACAATCAGATCTATCAGTTTCAGAGTCAGACCTATTTTCCTGTTTCTCGATATTTCAACAAAATTCAGTTTACTAAGACACTTACCATGGTCAGGCCCTGAGAGGAAATTTCTCATTTCTCCACCTTTTATGAAATTTTCATGACTAAATTCTTAGCACTTTCCTTTTTTCACTTACTTATAGCAGTCATTCACTTTTACACCTTCAGTTAACCTCCCCCAGACGACTGTGTAAGAATCATTGGAAACTTGTTAAAACGCAGATTCTGATGCAGTAGGCCAGGGTTGGGGCCTGACATTCTGCACTTCTAACATGCTCCCAGGTGATGCTAATGCTGCTAGTTGAAGAACCATACCTCACACCTTTGAGCAGCTGAGATAATTTTGTTTTCCTTTACACCTTCAGCACTTTCACAGTTTATTCTATGGTATATTTATATGTTTATATAGTGCTTTATAGTTGTTTCACGTGTGCATATTCTATTATGCTTTCCTAAAAAGCGATTTTTACATACTCAAGAAATTGGATCATGATTTCCATTTTTAGAACAGCAACCAATACAACATTAGGCATATTGTGGGTATTCAATGCCTGTTGATAGTAAAATGCATCCCTAGGAAACACAACAATCATCTCTTGATTAAGAAAAAGTTGAAGTGGGTTTATAAATTACCTTTGCCAACTTTTTAAAAACCATTTCAATGCTCATCAACCTTTTTACCAATTAGACAGAGGAAATAAAAAATAACTTTCTATTCATAGTTAAGAATGTTAGTTAAAAGATTTGTGAATTACTGATTACAGAGTTATTCTTTCCCAATAAACAAAGGATTAAATATATACAAAACTAAAGCTAGAAGCACAGGTAACAAAAAATACATTGGACTTCATTTTAGAAAGTAAGACTACAACCTACAAAGTGGGAGAAAAATATTTGCAAATCGTATTTCTGATGAGGGCTTAATATGGCAAATTTTATGTGTCTTTACTACCACTAAAAAATGAAACTAGCGCCCAGCCTCAGTTGTTGAGTGTCGACCTATGAAACAGGAGATCATGGTTCAATTCCCGGTCAGGGCACATGCCTAGGTTGTGGGCTTGATCCCCAGAGGAGTCAGGGGGGAAGGGGGTGCGTGTGCAGGTGACAGCCTACCTATGATTCTCTCATCTGTTGATGTTTCGATCTGTCTCCCTCTCTCCCTTCCTCTATGAAATCAATAAAAATATATTTTATAAATTAAAAAATTAACGTCCATTATTCTGTTATCCTCCTGTAAACCTGGAAATTTGTGGCCACCAAGATCAGTCCTTTTGGAATATCATAATGGATGGAATCAATGACACACCCAGCAAGTAAAAATCTTTGTACATCACTACAGTCATTAAAGAGAACAAAGAAGCGAATTGGCTGTCTCCAACTAATTTCATTTTATTATTCCCCCACCCCATAGTTCTTATTTTTTAAAAATCGTAAGAGATTTAATTCCTTAGCAAATGCCATGAGCTAAAACCTAATCTAGAGGTCCTAAACATCACAATGTCACCATAATAAGGCAGACAACCATACAGAACGTGCTATCTAAAAATGTCAAAACAACAGAAAATCATAGGAGCATGAAATCGTGGAGAGAACTGTTAAATAACTATCAAAATATACCTGTCTTGACTAACATTAGGCATTAAAAGATGGTCAAAGTAGCTAAAACTCAAAAACTGAATTCTAGGCAAAGTATGCCAAAGTAAGATGCTAGAAATGATTTCAGATAACACAAATCTTTCATGAATTAGGTCATTTCTAAATTCTACAGTCTTTTGCAAAAATTTCTCAAATTCCTTCAAACAAGTAATGCACCTAGTAAGGAAGTTTTTCTCGGTATACACACAATTATTTGCCATTCTATGATGTTTGCATGACACTGTGAATGTAATTATATCTGTCATGAAAATCTTTTATTTTATTTTATTTTTTTTAAAAATATATTTTGTTGATTTTTTACAGAGAGGAAGGGAGAAGGATAGAGAGCTAGAAACATTGATGAGAGAGAAACATCGACCAGCTGCCTCCTGCACAACCCCTACTGGGGAGGTGCCCGCAACCAATGTACATGCCCTTGACCGGAATCGAACCTGGGACCTTTCAGTCCGCAGGCCCACGCTCTATCCACTGAGCCAAACCGGTTTCGGCCTGTCATGAAAATCTTAAAATCTGTCATGAAAAGCATCAGAAGACTGTACTTTATTCCATGTTGATAAAGGACATTTTCATAACCAATGTGTCCAGATTACAACTACTACCCACTACTAAATGTTTGAAATACAAAGGATCTGTGCCAACACCCTTAGGAAAAATAGTCTTTCCCTTCCCACCAAAAACTTACTGTAATAAGCAAGAACTATTTAATTTGTTAACCTGAAACACTCACCTGAACTAATTCCTTTAAACCACAATTAACTCTTAACTATCAGGACAATAATGGAAAATAGAGGCTTCCATAATTAAATTCCAGAAATGATCCTTTATCCCACACAGCTTCTTCCTCCACCCCAAGGCCATGCCTTCTCTCCAGAAGAAAATAAAGGTTTATGTTCCTTTTTTTCTAAACTTTAATTTGGAAAAATATGGCGCTGCTTAAGGTCCAGGGAACTCAGTTTTCAAAGAAACTGATACTATAGCTATCTAACTAGATGCCACTGGTAATAAATAGCCCAAACCCAGGACTCCATGCTCTTAAAAGCCCACACTAGCATGCATGGCTGGTCATTAAGTCACACTATCACAAGAAATAAACTAGCTCAAGTTTATTACCAAGAAGAGAAAAAAATGTTTATCTGAATTTCAACGTAAGTGTAAAACAATTTAATTAAAACTAAACAGCACCTATAACAGGTACCACTTTAAAGGCAAGAAGAATCGCTGTGACCCCCAATTTGACCTTAACCCAAGGCTGGTTTATGGTTTAAATCACGCACTTTTCATCTTCCTGCTTTGTGGTCGCTGAGGATCTTTGTTAATATGCCACCAAAGAAGACGGGTATGACTTTAAATGCACTCCAAAGTAGCTTTCCGGAACAATTTTTTCACAAACACTCCACTGACCTTTCCAACCATTTGCCCCAGCTTTAGCCATCATACAGGATACCCACCGATTTTAATCACGTGGCAAGGCTAAGCAGCATGCAATTCGGGGAATTCATTTTCGGAAAGTGAGGTGTGAGCATGGTTTATAGATGGAGCTGACGTGACAGCGCAAGCAACAACTTTCAGTCTGAGAAAAAGCTGTAAACTCTTACCCCCCAACGGCTTCATGCCGTAACTTACACGTCTGCCCCACCTGTGAGGCCTCCAACGGAAGGTCGCACCCAAACCAACACCGTCTCCTCCGTTATTCCCAGATGTTTCCCCTCTAAGTAAAACATTCTAACCCGCACACAAGCTACAGAATGAACTCGGCAGGCGGTCCCTTGAGTCAAGGCAGAACTGATTGTTAGTATGCGGCCGAGCGCAAGTGCGTCCCGAGCTAGGAAACTTCTAAGGTACCGGTCCTACCGGGCGGTCGGACACTCGTGCATTTGTCCTTTCACCCTACACGCCTCCCTGGGCGTGAGCGGGACGGGAATCTGGCCAGCGCGCCCCGAGGGCAGGCTGGCCCAGCGCCCCGAGCTGCAGCCAGGAGCCACGTTCCCCCGGGCGGCCCGGGCCCGCACCCGCGTTAAAATGATGCCCGTGGCCGCGGGAGACGTGCCCGCCGGGCTCCAGGAACCTGCAGGCTTCAGGGGCCAAACTGGGGCAACCAGGGCAGCTGCCACCTGAAACTCGGGAAAGCCGAGAGCAGCCAACTGTGCCGCACGAGGCAGGGTGCGGGGGCTGCGGCGGGGCGAGCAGCGGGCTCCGCCCCCGCCCCCCGCGCCGCCATCCCGCTCCTGAATAATTGAACGGGCCGACGGGCAGCGAGGTGGCCGGGGACGCAGTTTCTCGGCCGAGTTTCCCGGCCGAGGCGGCAGGGTCGGGAGGCCGAGGGCGACATGCCCGGCGCGCGGAGGACTTTCCTCGCGGGGCGGGGAGAGAAGGGGGCGACCCCGCGGCCTGCGGGCGGGCGGGCGGCCGGAAACGGGGCGCGGGGTGACGTGGAGGAGGGGATGACAAAGGGGCGCGGGGACCCCGGCCGCGCTCCCCGCGGGCTCGCAGGGGCCGGGACAGGTGGCCAGGCCCGGGCCGGGAACAATGGGGGGCCGAGGCTGCCCCCTGGCGCGCACCTACCTCCGGTGCCCTCCGAGTTCTCGTTGAGGCTGCCCGAGGAGTCGTGCTGGGCGCCCACACACCCGCCCATGGGGGCCCCCGGCGCCTCGTCCGCCACCTCCGGGCGCTCGTCAGGGCCCGCCGCCGCCTCCGCCTCCTCAGGCGCCGCCGCCGAGCTCCGGACAGGCGCGCCGCTCCGCTCGCCCGCTGCGGCAGCCTCCGCCCCCCTCGCCGCTCCACCCACCGGCTTGGCTCGGCCCCTTCCTCCGCGCCCACTTCTACCTCAGCCCCCGGGCGGGCCGCCCGCCCCGCAGGCCTGGCCCCGCGCCGCTCTCCCCTCCGGCTCCGCCCCGCCAGGCCGGGGCTGGCCCATGCCGGGCAGGCCGCAGCGCCCGCCTCGTCCCTCACAGCCCCGGGCACCGGCGTCCCGGCGAGCCCCGCGCCCGCGCCCCCCGCCCGCCAGGCCCCATCGGCCCCCACCCCGCGGCGCCGCCCTCCGCTCCCGCGGCCTGGGCTCAGCCAGGCCCGCCCGGAACCGCCGGGGGGCGGGGCCGCGGGCCGCTGCGCGCCGATTGGCCGAGAGCGGGCCGAGCGGAGAGGGGGCGGAGGGAAGGCGGGGTGGGGAGGGCAGAGGGGGCTCCGAAGCGGGGAAAGAGGGCGGAGGGGGAGGGTCGGTCCGCGGGAAGGGGCCGGGGAGGGGGGGGGGAGGGGGAGACGCAGAGGAGAAAAGGAAGGAAGGGAGAGGGCGCAGGAGAGGAAGGAGGTGAGAAAGTGAAAAGGGGCGCAGCCGAGGTCCCGGCTCCCCTCGGGAGTCAGCTCTTCCTGGCGGGCACAGAAGTCAGGGAAGACTCGCAGGCCGGCACCGGCGGTCCCCGAGTAACTGGCAAAGGGGGGTCCTGGCTGAAGGCTGAGGCCCCAGCACCGCGTGAATTTGTGTAGAATTCGGTGGGCTCGTACCCCGAGTCTGGGCTTTCCCTTGCCTGCCCCACCCGCATGCCCCCTAAAATCGCTGTGCCCCATTATTAGAAGAGGCGGTCACTGCGGCTGCAAACTGAACTCAGCATTTACCGGGGGGGGGGGGGGGGGGGGGCCTGGCCCGCAGGGAGAGAAGACTTGACAGTAGTTCTAGGGGCGGGGGTCTGTTTCACTTGCACGGGATTGATTATTCATACACAATGCTCCTTCTCCTGCCTTTCGGCATCTTAAAAATTGTCTTTGGAACAACGTGAAGTGTAAATAAATAAAATACACTACTCCTTTTTCTAAACTGGAATTTGGTACACTGACCACACCCGACATTCTTGGCGGCTGCTACCCCAATCCCAGCCAAATTGTTAATGGTCCCTTCAGAACTGTGCTTCTTGTGATGATGCCTTAAAATTTTTATCATCCTGCTTGGGCCTCTCTAAAGCTTATTTCTGCCTAAGAGCTGTTTTAACTATCTGCTCCACTTTTATATCAGACTTTCTTTTTTTAACACCCTAGGTCAGTTTTTGCTTAGCAATAAACAAAATTTTAAGTGAAATACCCAAGAAGGAGCCTCTCTGCAGTTTGGAATTTGCATTTAAATATATTTTCATACACAGCTGGTGGGAGTGTAAATTGGCTCCATCTTTTTGAAAAGCAATTTGGCAATGAGGTTCAAGAACCTTTATAAATGCTCACACCCTTTGACTTGGGATTATTTCATATATGGGAATCTATCACACAGAAATAATCCAAAATGCAGACAAATTTTGGTCTTCTATTCATTTGATGATCAGATAAAAATGAGGGCCAAACAAACAAACAAACCCATATACTTAAAGCACAGAAATATCTTGAGATAAAAGTATGCTATATTAAATTTACCCTGATGAATTAGTGTTGCCCTGGATAGTCATGAACATTCAAAAGAGCTTACATGTGGCTGTTTTCCTGAGTTTGCACAGGTTGCTCTGACATCCAGGCACTATGTCACACAGCCTTCTATCTTATTCTCAGCTGAGTATTCCTGTAGGCAGACATCACTTCCCTGGAGGAGAGAAGCTGCATGCTGAATATCTTCAAAGGGATTGCTTTGTCCTGATTTTTGCTCTAGAAATTGCTGAAACCAAGACTTCTGGGATGTCGATTAAACAGATGGTAGGCACCCAAGTGATGAGTGCTTTCCGATGAGCACTGTGGAGCTGGCGGAAGGAAGAGAGAGCTATCTCACTGAGATTCGCAGCCATGGAAGTTCTCCATTCTGCCGTTAGCTGAGAGCAGGGACACAAACTCTGGCATCTAGCTCCTAGCGTGGACTCTGTCTTCCATCCTGTACTAGCTATATGACCTTAAATTTCCGCGTAGCTGTTTCTCCTGTAAAATTCGGCCATGACAATGATCCAAACTCTTTGGGGGCTCTTTATGTTGAGTTTCACTTATCTAAACTTATGGTGAGGCCTAATCCACTTAACACCTTCCACAGAAAGTGCCTTCTTGGTGTGTGTGCACTTTTCTATTATTTATAACATCATTATTTATTATTTTTTTAAATATATATTTTATTGATTTTTTACAGAGAGGAACAGAGAGGGATAGAGAGCTAGAAACATCGATGAGTGAGAAACATCGATCAGCTGCCTCCCACACAACCCCCACTGGGGATGTGCCCGCAACCAAGGTACATGCCCTTGACCGGAATCGAACCTGGGACCCTTCAGTCCGCAGGCCGATGCCCTATCCACTGAGCCAAACCGATTTCGGCAAACACCATTATTGAGATACCAGGGGCCCAGTGCACAAATTGGTGTTCCTTAAAAGGAACTGTGGGCCACAAGGCTGCAGTGGGCACAGGGGCGGGTCTCAGCCCATCCTCCGCGCCCCTGCCCGGCCCCTCCTGCCACAGTCCCGGTCCCCTGTCTGCTGGCAGCCCCACTCCCACTGCCACCACTCCCATGCGCTGACCACTCAGGCCCCGCTCGCACTGCTGACAGCACCAGCCCCAATTGCTCCATGCCGTCAGGGGGTGCAAGCAGCAGCTGCCAGCCCTGATAGTCCCTGAGGGCTTCTTTACCTCCCCCTACCCCTGAGGGGCCATCGGGGCTGGCAGCAGGTGTGAGCGCCCGGGAGGGACCGTGGCACGTGGGAGCAAAGAATTTTCAGTAACCACCAGAGGCTCGCCCCGATGACAGTGACCGGCGCCCTGCCTTGATCTGGTGCCCCCGCTCACCTGCTCCACCATCCCGCCACAGCCAACGCCCGCCATGTTCCGTGCGTGCTCCCTGGTGGTCAGCACATGTCATAGTGACCGGTTCGGTTGTTCTGCCGTTTGGTCTATTTGCATATTAGCCTATGTGCCATATATTTCACCAATTTAAAGTGTATACGTTGATGGTTTTTAGTATATGCACAATCTGTCATTTTCAGAACATTTCATCACCCCAAGAAGAAATCCCATACCTATTAGCAGTCACTCCCCACTTCCTACCAACACCCAGCCCAGCCCTAATCTATTTTTTTGTCTCTACAGATCTGCCTATTCTGGACATTTTGTCTAAACAGAATCCTTTGTGACTGGTTATAATGTTTACAGCATAATGTTTTCAAGGCTCAAACATTTTGCAGCATCTATCAGTCCTTCATCCTTTTCATGGATGAATAATATTCCACTGTGTGGCTAGACTACATTTTTTTTATCCATTCATCAGTTGATGGGCATTTGGGTGGTTTCTACCTTTTCACTATTGTGTATAGTGCTATTATAAACATTTGTGTACAGATTTTTGTTTGAACACCTGCTTCCAATTCTTTTGGGAGTAGAAATGATGGGTCATGTGGTAATTCGATGTTTAATTTATGGAAAAACCACTAAACTGTTTTCCACAGAAGCTATATCACTTTACCTTTCCATTAGCAATGTGTGAGGGTTCCAATTTCTCCATATTTTCTTTCTTTTCTCGCTCTCTCTGGTATTTTCTGAATTGTTATTATTATTGCTACTATGGCCACCTTATTGAGTATGCAGTGGTACTTCACTGTGGTGTTGATTTGCATTTCCTAGTGACTAATGATATTGAGCCTCATTACATGTGCTTGTTGGTCTTTTGCACATCTTCTTTGGGGAAATGTCTATTTAAGTCCCTTTGCCCATTTTTAATTGGCTTTTCTTTTTCTGTTTTATTGTAAGAGTTAGATGTAGGTCTTTATAGATGTCCTTTATTAGATTGAGGAATTTCTCTTTCTTTGCTAGTTTACTGAGTTATTTAAAAAATCAAGAATAGGCCCTAACAAGTTTGGTTCAGTGGATAGAGCGTCGGCCTGCGGACTGAGGGGTCCTGGGTTCGATTCCGGTCAAGGGCAGGTACCTTGGTTGCGGGCACATCCCCAGTAGGGGGTGTGCAGGAGGCAGCTCATTGATGTTTCTCTCTCATCGATGTTTCTAACTCTCTATCCCTCTCCCTTCTTCTCTGTAAAAAATCAGTAAAATATATTTTTAAAAAAATCAAGAATGGATTTGGATTTTGGCCTTTTTGTAAATAAATATATATTTTATTTTTTTACAGCGATGAGAGAGAAACATCGACCAGCTGCCTTTTGTGCCCGCAACCAATGTACATGCCCTTGACCGGAATCGAACCTGGGACCTTTCAGTCCGCAGACCGACGCTCTATCCACTGAGCCAAACCGGTTTTGGCTGCCAATGCCTTTTTGAATCAGTAAGATGAAATGTTCTGAAAATGACTGATTGTGCATATACTAAGGTGATATGGCCTTTCCATTTTAGTTTGTTATTATGATGAATTACACTGATGGATTTTCAAATATTAAACTAATCTTGAATTCCTTGGATAAATCTGTCTTGACCATGTTTGTCCTTTTTAATACGCTGTTGTATTCAATTTGCCAAAAATTTGTTCAGAATTTTTGCATCTACATTTATGAGGGATATTTGTCTATAGTTGTTTTTCTTTAAAGTTCTTTCTTTAGTTTTGATATTTCAATTTCATGGAAGGGAAAAGGAACTCTGAAGTATAGACGGTACTGACTAAGAAGCAACCATGCCCCCAGGGCTGAGACGGTACACTAAGGGAGAGGTCCCTCTAGAGCAAGCATGTCAAACTTGGGACCTGCGGATCACATTCTGCCTACAACGAATATTTTTGCGGTCCAGCCAATATAATGGTGTGTAAGAAACATTTTAATAAAAATTTCATAACTTAATTTTTACAATATCCTGTTATACATAATTATTAATAACGAACTACAACATTCACTAATGACTGATTACTATAATCGTGTTGCATTAATTTCCCTTATGCGCAGGTGCACCATTTCTCTCCACTAATACCAGCAGCGAATATTTTAGCAGCCGGTTGCCACGTCATTAGTCTTGTACTGACTTGTTTGGTGTGCGCAACAGGAAATATTTTGCTTTTGGATAACAAGAATAATAGGTTTATTTGCATTACGTTTATTAATTTGTGCAGTTATTCAGTGTCTGGTAAGTGAATGTTCAAGAAAAAATATTGTTATTAAAATGTTCTATTATTTTATGCTAATGATGACTCATTTATTCCAGTCCTTTGTATTCAGTACATCTCTATCAGAACAAACCTACGTTTCTATGAAAATTGAAGCTTTTGTTTCTTTTGTGGTCCACATACACCTAAACCTTTTTATTTGGCTCATGTTAGCCTTTGAGTTTGACACGCTTGCTCTAGGGTTAAGAGCCAGACCTCCTCAAAGAGGACATGGCCCTGCTTTGGTGAATAGTAGTGAGACATCAGTGAAATTGCTGGAAATCCACTCTCCAGGACTGGCTGGAAATCCACCCTGTAGGGCGCTGGAAAGATATCATAGGCGGTATCGCACCAGAGCTATTATGCCGTAAAACTACCTGAGGGGCTCTTGTGTCTTGCAGGAGCTGGGCCTTGGAGAAGCCGCTGCCGCTGCAGGAGCCTGCTGCTAGAGCAGCCCTGTGTATTAAAGTTGCTGCACAAGAGACGCTGTCTGCGCTGCAGAAGCTGGGCGATGGACAGACTGCACGCGTCCCAGGAGCCTGGCCCTGGAGAAGCTACCCATGCTGTGGGAGCCTACTGAGCAAGCAAAGGGGAATTCCTCGGGCAGTGTCTCTCCGGTGCCCTCTACTGTCAAAGCTAAACACTGTGCCAACTGGCAAAGGCACAATATTTAAAGGGCCCATGTCCATTTTCACAGAGCAGGCAATGAAGAGTGGGTTTGGATCTGAAGGAAGTGCTGGAGTGGGAAAATCATCATTTGTCAACCATAGTAGTTGCTATGGACTGAATGTTTAGGCCCCTCCCCCCATTCATATATTGAAACCCTGACGTGATAGTATTTGGAGGCGGTGCTGTTGGGAGGTAATTGGGTCATGAGAGTGGAGCTCCCATGATGTTATTAGTGCCCTTATAAGAGGAAGAGAGCCTGTCCTTTCCCTCTCTCTCTCTGTCCTGTGAGAATACAAAGAGAAAAGGTTTTTTTACCAGAACCCGACCATGCTGGCACGCTGATCTCAGATTTCCAGCCTCCAGAAGTATGAGAAATAAATGGTTGCTGTTTAAACCATGCAGTCTACGATATTCTGTTATAGCAGCCTGATCTGACTAATACATTAGTAAAGACTGGTCCAGGCAAAAATCCCCAATGAGTGTGAAATATATGAAGGAATTCTGATGAGGCGTGAATGGATATTTGCATTATCTTAAACTATCACCCCACAGACATCACAAGCAGAAAATAGTAGTAACACAAGAAAAAATGCACAATACCTTGACCAAACGACCAAGTGGACATTGTTTGACTCCAAATGGGATTCCTTGAGAATGGCAATGCTTCTTCTGTAGAACTCTGACTGGAGATGAATGGAATCATGAGGAAATGTCAGTCAAATACAAATGGAGGACATATGATCATAAAAAGAGAGAGGCTACATTTAAAAAAAAACAAAAAACATCAGCCCTAACTGGTTTGGCTCAGTGGATAGAACGTCGGCCTGGGGACTCAAGGGTCCTGGGTTCGATTCTGGTCAAGGGCATGTACTTTGGTTGCGGACACATATCCAGTAGGGAGTGTGCAGGGGCAGCTGATCGATGTTTCTAACTCTCTATCCCGCTCCCTTCCTCTCTGTAAAAAATCAATAAAATATATTTAAAACAACAACAACAAGCAAACAAACAAAAAAACCATCAATGTCATTAAAGCCAAAGAACAGCTGAGAAACTGCTCCAGATTACAGGAGACCAAAGAGACATGATTCTATAAAGGACATTATTGGGCCAATTGATAAAATTGGAATGTGAATGGTAGCGTAGATAAAATTATCAATGTCCAATTTCCTGCAGTGAAAAACTGCTCTGTGATTATGAAAGAGAACGTTTTTATGCTTAGGCAAAACACAGTGGTGGATTTAGGGGCAAAAAGATATGATATAGCCCTGGCCAGGTGGCTCAGTTGGCTGGAGTGCTGTCCCATGCACCAAAAGTTTTTGAGGTCAATTCCTGATCAGGTTGTGGGTTCCATCCCCAGATGGAGGCAACCGATTGGTGTTTCTCTTCCACATCAATGTTTCTCTCTTCCTTCTTTCCTCTCTCTAAAAATCAAAAGAACATATCCTCAGGTGAGGATTAAAAAAAAAAAAGATATGGTACGGTACACATAACTTACTTTCAAATGTTTCAGGAAAAATTACATATAAGGAGGGAAAATGATAAAGTAAATGGGGGAAATATGTTAACAGGTATATCCACATAAAGATGCTCTTTGGTTTACTCTTGTAACTTTTCTGCAGGTTTGAAAATCATCCTATGTAATAAAGAGGGAATATGCTAATTGACCCTCACACCATCGCAAAGATGCGCAGTGCCCACAGCCAATAAGGAGGGAATATGCTAATTGACTGCCATGCCCTCTAAGATGGTGGCACCCAGTCCTCTTAGCCCCGTTGGGGTGCCTGCCTCTGGAGTCCCCCAGTCCTCTCAGCCCCCGCAGCTGCCCAGGGCTGGCCCAAGGCACAGTCAAGCCTCAAATGTTGGCTGCCCAGCCACCCAGGGCTGCCCGAGGCTCAGGTAACCAGGGCCGGCCGAGGCTTGTGCTGACAGCAGTGGCAGCAGCAGAATTGTGATGGGGTGTTGCCTTCCCCTGATCGCTGGGTCGCCTCCTGCCCCTGAGGGTTCCAGGACTGTGAGAGGGGGCAGGCTGAGCTGAGGGACCCCCCTCTCCAGTGCATGAATCTTCATGCATCGGGCCTCTAGTTTCCAAATAATTGGTGGTTACCCTGTGTCTTCGGGTCTGCTGGGGCTAGCTGATACAGCTGGGGTCAACTCGACTTCACTCCTGGCTGAGGGCTGAGTCAAGGGTTGTCTCAGACGTCTCTCATTCTCCTCCGAGCAATATGCTAAACATTCTTTTCATGGCAAAGGCAGTGGTGCAAGAAGACAGCCAACTGCACCAACACAGGTTGAGCCCTTTGCTTGCATCATGCTTCAGTCCTTATGATTCTGATGGAGCCCACTCCATCCCCTATTCCAGGTGGTCCAAACACATGATGGGTTTAGGATGCGCATGTGACCAATCACTGTCAGATTCAGGGCCCCCCCTTTTTTATTTTTTACTTTTTAGAAGAAAGTATCCTGTATTTTTTTTTTCTTTCTGAACATGAATTGGAGGGGGGTGTTGTAAATTTGGAGTTTTTGAGAGCCCTCCAGGAAGGGGAAAAATTGGGGCCACTTTGCAAAAGGAGAGAGCCTGCCCAAAGGGAAAGTCAACATGGAGGGAAATATAGCTGAGAAAGAGGAAACAACCAAGTCCTGAGGATCATCTGAGCTGGATCCAGCGACGCCTGAGTCTGCTCCCTGGGAATTTTCAGTTCCCTAAATCAATGCATTTCCGTTTCAATTCCTGCACGCCTGTTTGAGTTGGGTTTCTCTTGCTTGCGGGGGTGGGAAGCAGGTTTTACTTAATTTTGTCTCCCAAGAGCCTACAGAACAATGCTTGGCGCACTCGCTGAGGACCCGTGAGCCGGGTGAACGGGCTTCGACTTCATGCCCCGCAGGCGAGGCCTGGCTGCAGGGCTTGGAGCAGCAGGGGCGCGCCAGGCATCTGTGTCCCAGAGCTCCCGGGGGGTGCAGCTGGGCATTTCTGCTGCATTTAAAAGCAAGCGGTGCTGACCGCTACACCCTCACCGTCTAGCCCACCTAGCTGAAATGACCATTCCTTCAGGAGGGGGAGGGGGTATATGATGTAATACTTTCAACAATAAAGATTAAAAAAACAAACATACCTTCTGCCGACAGGAAGACGGGGCCAGAACGGCTCCCTCTGCAGGTACGTGAGAGATGGGGCCTCAGTTTGGTGAGTCCCCGGAAGTGCCGCCCCACCCAAAACTGCGCCTCGGAAAGGACGGCGCCCACGGGTGGGGGGGGGAGACCGCCAGACCTCCAGGCAGAGAAGGGGTCCTCTTCCTCCAAACGTCCGGCAAAGCTCCTGAGGCGGCGGCTCATTGGCTTGGCTTTGAGCCAATGGGAGCCAGAAGCCTGGGCCGTCCTGATTGGCCAGGCCTGGATCACGTGCCTGTCGTTCTCAGCCAATGAGCGAAGCCCAGCCCTTTCAACTCACGAGGATGGAGCGGAAGGGAGAATTGGTTCCCGTAAGAAAATGGAGGAAGGCAAGTGGGTTGCAGGCAGCTGCACCTCACAATGTCCACTCCATTCAGGCATGATAATTGGGCCCGGGCTGGCGTGGCTCAGAGGTTGAGCTTGGACCTAAGAACCAGGAGGTCACGGTCTGATTGATTCCGGGTCAGGGCACAGGGCCCAGGTTGCGGGCTCGATCCCCAGTAGGGGGCGTGCAGGAGGCTGCCTATCACTGGTTCTCATCATTGATCTTTCTCTCCCTCTCCCTTCCTCTCTGAAATCAATAAAAATATATTTAAAAAAGACAAACAACCATGATAACTTGTGTGTGTCATTATATGAATAACAACAACAAAATAATGGTAGTTACCAACAAGGGCGTGTTTACTATGTGCTAGCACTGTGCTAACGGCTCCACACCTACCAGCTCATTTAATCCTTACACCAACCCTGTGAGGCAGGTGCTATTCTTCTCACTTTATAGGTGGGAATTTAGTTCTGTCTAAACTCAAATTAATTACCATACTACATTGGCTCACATTACACTGGAGTATTTGTTTGATTTTTTTTTTTTTCCTTCGCCTCCCACTACCCTAACTGGGTGGGTGCATTCAGACAGCTGACACTGAGCACTGTAATAATGCACCCCCACCCCCATCTTTACCACATACTCAGGAGACAGAAAAGTAACAGATCCCTTGCCCACAGGGGTGCCAGCCTGGTGGGGAGACAGACACATAAACACAGGATTACTGTGCGATGTGGTGTTATAGCAACATTCTCCATAAAGAATCCTTGCTTTTGTTTCCTTCCACACAAAGGGTTTAAACAATCTTACTATAATTCAATAGTGTCGTGAAAAGAGGCTCAGAGAGTGGTAGGCAGTTAGACAGCGTGAGCATAGCGAGGACAACAGGCCAGGTATGGAAGGTTACCAGCGTGGAAAGCCCTGGGTACCTAGCAATGGGCAAAACTGGGCTGGAACCTTGCCCCCAGGGTGACCTTTCCTCCCCTAGCATATCCCTGGTCATGCTTATACCCCGAGACCTTTCCTATGGATGGTCATGTGGTTCAGACCCTCCCCTGACCTTTCCTCCCCAGCCATGTTGCTAGTCATGCAGGTTATACCCCCTTAAAGGGGAAATGAACATGGGGACTAGGCGGAACATAGCCCTTAAGTATTAAGCCCCCAGGACATGAGGTTCTGACCAGAATCAAATACATCTAGGCCCCAGTTGTTTCAGCTCCAGGCCCAGAAAACTAACTCTCTCTCTCTCTCTCTCTCTCTCTCTCTCTCTCTCTCTCTCTCTCTCTCTCTCTCTCTCTCTCTCTGCTCTCCTCTCTTCTCCTTTCCTCGCCCCCCCCCCCCCCTCTGCCTGTCTCTTGCCTTTCTAAATTAACTTCTCTTATAGTTTGAGTCTGGCCTCTGAATTCTTTCTTAGCCAGAACTCAAGTACTGAGGTTGCTGAACTGAGGTCCGGGCTGACTCCACCCGTCTAATGCCTGATGCCGTTATCACTGCCAACAAAAGACTTTTAATTAAAATCAAAATTATTTCTAGCATTATTAAAGCATTATTAGATCCTGAAAAGGGTAATCAAATGGGGTGGTCCTGTTCAGATTTCACTTTGCAGTTATGAAAATGTACTGCTTCCCAGCGCCTAGAGTGCCGTCATTACCCTTCACATTTCTCCCATCACGGCTGGTCTATGCTTGGCTTAAATTGTCTCATGCCCCCTAGACCTAACAAAAGCATTCAAATGAATCCAGTGTGGGAAAGGCGATTTGGGTGGTATTTTCACATGCATGAAATGACATCAAATTACAGTGTACAAGTTAGTACCATTTTTTGTACTGCAATTCTTTTCCTTTTAGAACTATAAAATCTCAGTTTGGTGTTAGCTTGTCTTTGACACCTCCTTAACACATGCTAATCTCCTTTTAAGAGAGAGAGAAAGAGAGAGAGAGAGAGAGAGAGGAAGAGAACTCAAGGTCAGAACTTAATATAGGTAACCAACTGGACCTCGCTGACACCATTTCACTCCCACTCATTACTTCCAGAGCTACCTACTAATAATGGAAAACTGTACAGCGTTTCAATGTATTGTCATGATAGAATGCTTCCCTTCAAAGAACTATATTTAACTTTTGAGTTAGTAAGTTTATTTATTTTTTTTAATATATGTTTATTGATTTCAGAGAGGAAAGGAGAGGGAGAGAAAGATAGAAACATCCATGATAAGAGAGAATCATTAATCAGCTGCCTCCTGCACGCCCCACACTGGGGATCAAGTCTGCAACCTGGGCATGTGCCCTGACCGGGAATCAATTGGTGACCTCCTGGCTCATAGGTGGACGCTCAACCACTGAGCTGCACTGGCTGGGCTGAGTTAATCAACTTAAAGTAAAATATTAAGTAAGTGCTGAAACAGGTGGGATGTGGACATGGCAACATTTGCGAGGGTGCTACTCAAACAACTCAAGCTTTGAAAACACTGCCCTCACCTTGAGGGTCCCCGATTTTGGGCCTTTCAGGAAGCTTTTCCTCATCCTCACCCCGAGGCGAGTTTCCCTTCCAACATTTTGTGTAGCTGCTCTCTTAGGATTCTCCCCAGTTTCCTGCAGTTGTTTGTAGGTCAGCCTTTGTGGCTAGACGATACCTCTCTTAGTCATATCTCCATCCTCCGCTCCCAGCACCAAGCCTGGCTCAGAGCAGGCCCCAGGGTTCCGGTGGCCGTTCCCGTGCTCTCACGCAGGAAGATGGTTTCAGGATGTCCATACGGGCTCTAGACTCAGTCGTCTTATGCCAAGGCAGTTCTGTCCCTTGGAAGTCTGTCTGTCACGGGTCTGCTGGGGGCCGCAGGGATGCCTGTGGAGGCACCTCAGCCAGAGCACGTTGCGTTCATAATTGACGTGAGCGGCGAGTGTGTGTGTTCTTTGCCGATGTTACTGACCCACTGTTGGAGGTGACGGGCAGACTTTGGCTCTGCAGGGAACATACTGCCCCTCCAGGCTGAAGGAGAGCAAGCAGTCTGAGGGGATGCTAGCTCTCTCTTCTCCCTGCCCCCAAAGCCACTTGCTAGCCTACCACAGGGCAGCTGTCTTTCAGCCCACACAGAAGGGCCATTTTAGTTATTGTTGGACTATCCAGCTTTCGATGATGAGTGATAAGCACAGAGGTGGGAACCCTTATCCTGTTCCCTGAACTCGGGCCTGTGAGTGGGTGAGGATAGGCAGGGGATGGCGAGGTAGCACCTGAACGTCACTTGGTCTTACATGAGTCCCAGGTCCTGAGGCTGAATGTTGGAGGTGCACCTGTGGGCATTCAGGTGTTCCCTTTCCACCCCACCCCACCCCACCCCACCCCATCCCCAAACTGGTACTCCTTAGCTGAAAAATTAACAAGTTGTTTTCTTTTTAAAAAAATATATTTTTATTGATTTCAGAGAGGAAGAGAGAGGGAGGGAGAGAGAGAAACATCAATGAGGAGAGAGAATCATTGATCGGCTGCCTCCTGCATGCCCCACCCCGGGGATCGAGCCTGCAACCTGGGGAAAAGGCCGAGACTGGAATCGAACCGTGACCTCCTGGTTCACAGGTCAACACTCAACCACTGAACCACGCCAGCTGGGCCCATGTTGTTTTCTTTAAGGTAATTAAATAGAGGTAACTAGACACTCCTCATGAAGTGACCAGAAGAACTGAAAGTTTTGAAAGCAGGAAGTTCTCAAAAGCATTTGCTTTGAGAAGCAATAAGCACTGACACGGAGTGTCCTGTTTCCTGGGGACACTCTAAGCTCCTCCCCCCTCCGTGGGGCATCTGGTTTGGATCGAAAATAAGACCTTCATGGAAGGAGGTCTAAAGGGCTCTGCGCTCCTTGCTGATGAATCACGTAGTTCCTCAAACTTGACCTACTCAAGTTCCCTCAGGGGCCTGGGGCCTGGGGCCTGGGGCCTGGGGCCTGGGGCTGACCCCGAGCAGCCTGGTGAAACCATTTCTTCACAGTCTGCAGTTTTCTCTTAAAAGCGCAGGCAAGCTTTATATTCTATTGCACAACATATCCCTGTTTAGTATAAGCATGTGTCAAATAACTTGCTGGTCAAATTGCTTAAATCTCGACTCCCGATTCCCTCCCTGCCCCCCCTAACGAATGTTGGGGTAGAAATGCAGTTCCAGAAGCGCCTTTGGGTATCTCTCCACACACTGCTGCTGTGGGCTCCCCAGGGGCCAGCCCTGGTGTGGGAGTGAGGCACTGGGTGATCCCGGCACTTCTGAGTGCCTTCCAGAACAAACCCAGTGCTTCTGTGCACCCTCCTCCACACGCCCAGGGTGCTGACGGGAAGTGGAGAGGCTGGTGGCAAAAAGACTTTCCAATTGAGAATGTCTGTCTGCTCAGCCCCAGGGCCTGGCCCGGTGAAGAGGAGGGTTATGATGAAACAGGGAACCAGTGTTTCTTAACTTGGGTATAAAACTTCTCTGTGGGAACATTTACGCTCTGCATTTCCATTTTGGTGATATTTTTTTAAAAAGAGGAATAGGCATATGAATGCCAACCTCCACCACTGCGTTCTATAAACAAGTGAACTGGCGCCCAGGCTAGTGCTCCCAATATCATGGGCTAATGAGAAGAGAGCCAAGTTGGACTTAACACATGTTATGGACTGAATGTCTGTGTCCCTTCAAAATCCATACGGTGAAATCTAATCCCCAATGTGGTATTTGGAGGCAAGGCCCGTAGGAGGTGATTAGGCCATGAGGGTGGGGCCCTGATAGATGAGAATAGTGCTCTTATAAGAAGAGGCCAGAGAGCCAATTTGGTCTCTTCCCACCACGTGAAGATACAAGAAGAAGTGAGCAGTTTGCAAACCACAAGAGGGCCCTCCCCAAAACCCGACCATGCTGGCGCCCTGGTCTCAGGCTTCTAACCTCCGGAAGGGTGAGAAATCAGTTTTCGTTGTGTGTAAGCCACCCAGTCGATGGCACTTTGTTAGAGCAGCCCTAAGGGACTAAGATGGTACGGAAGCAGTGTATTTGACCACAGTAAAAAAACACACGGAAAGCAGCTTAGCAAGTCCATGTTCACAACTGCAAGGACATGACCTGGCTCTCCAATCTCCTCCAAGGACACCCAGTGGCTGCCGCTTACTTCCCACGGTGCACACGTGCCCTCTCAGGCACCTTGACCCTTCGCAGAGGGACCTCCCGATGCCCTCCACGTGATCCCGAGATACACCCAGGGAGAAAGGTGCAGTTCCTGCCAAAGGAAGACCGAGTTGGCCGGGTTACTCCGCGGAAGATCCTAAGACACACCATCCAAGTCACAGTCCTCAGATGCTCGCTTTATGGGGCCTGGACTCAATTGAACACCGTGACGTTCTGAATAACGATTAAATTCTGGGATCTACAACGGCATTTTCCGAAGTACATTCTGTGGGATGCTCCTCAGCGTTAGGTGGAAAAAAAGAATTCCGTTGTCAAATACAATTTGGAAATGCTGGGTTAGCGCGGGGTAACCGGGTTCGCGATGGCAGCTTCTCAGGGCCTTTCACACGCGGCGTGTGACACGGATCCCCAAGGAGGAGGCTTGGAAGACGCTCGCACGGTGGTTGCCAAGTGGATTTGGCCACACGATGCTTTGCCACGATCATGTGAGGGGCTGATGTTCCATAAACACGCGGTGGAAAAACTTGCATTTAGAGCAAAGTAATAAAATAGGAGATGAAACTACCCTGGGCCAGGGGGGTTGGCAAACTACCGCCCCGGGGCCTCATCCCGCCAGCTGCCTGTTTTTGTACGGAGCTAAGAATGGTTTTCACAGGCTAAATGGTTACATTTTAAGTAGTTATATAAGTCCTTGCATAACATTCTGGTTTTGCCTCCTGGCTCCCAAAGCCCAAAATATTTACTATCTGACTCTTTAAGCAGTTTGCCAACTCCTGCACGGGGCAGTGAAAGCATTTGAAGACTATTAATTCTGCGTGTGAGGCACACATGACTTCCAGTCCCCTTCCCAGCTCCGTGGGAAAGGCTTTCTGGTCCCCGTTTTACAGATGAGGATGCGAAGCCTCACAGAGGTCGTGTTATGAGAGCCATAACTCACGCCGAGCTCTGTCTAACCCCAGCGCCCATCACCGTTCCTTTGTCAGTGGTTTACAAAGCGGCGTCCGTGCGCCCTAGGCGGACGCCTAAGACTGGCCACTGAAGCACAGTGGAAAATTAGATCTTCTCATTATAAGTTTTTTTAGCTTATCCTTTAGACACTCTTAATTTTGTATATCTATTTTGTTATAATGAATCAGCTGAAATGAGCCTAGTCAGCAGCCAACAAACGGGGAAATCCATTCGGATTTCTCCGAGTCAGACCAATAGCAAATAGGAGACTTCCAAGTTCATGTGCAGCTGTCCATTTGGAGAAGTACAGTGTCCTGTGATGCTGTGAATGTTAGTTATTAAAGACAGGATTGTCCTGAGTGGGGAGAGTTACAGCTGGACTTAGGGGGAGGGATTGGCTAAGGGTTGTGGTTCAGAGAGAATTCAAGGTAGAGTTGAGATGTAAAATATGACGTTTTCCAGCTTTTACATTGCATGAAACACTGCTCCTGTGAATGGCTTCATGGTCAAGTACGTCTGAGCAACCAGGTAGAAACTGCTTGCTATTATATAATAGGCTTCGAGAAGCCCTGCAGTAAAGAAACCGTTTATTTCCTAAACGAACACGTCCACGGAACACTTCCTTCAAAGTATTCATTGGCATTTATTCTGGGAAACACACTTTGGGAATTGCCGAGTGAAGGGGATAGACTTGGGAGATTCCAGGTCTTTTAATGTGAGGGGTTTTGGAGTTAGACTATCTGAGTTCATCCTCAGATTCGCTATGACCATGGGTAAACTTAGTCTTGGACTATTAACTTCCATCCATAAAATGGGTATAAGAATTCCTACCTAGAACTGTTGTGAAGATTAAATAGATATATCTACAAGGTCCCCAGCCAATAGCATGTGCTCAACGAAAGCTTTTCCTTTTTACAGACTTGGGTTTTTGGAAAAGCAAGTATTTCTTGAGGACAATCTTGAACCCAGGAACTAATTGCATCAGGGTGAGATCGTGCTTCGATTAGCACGTGGGAGGGGCACCGTGTGCGGTACAAGAGCTTGCACAGAACCACACGCCACACACTAGCTCTGGGAGACCTTGACCCAGTGCCTTCTTCACGTGTCAAATGCAGGATTGACTTCATGGAGCATTTTGAGGATGAAGTGAAAGTGTATGCAGTGTGCCCCACAGGCCTGGACACAGCAAGTGCTCAGGGAATTACGGGTGACGTTGGTAAGAATTGGACAAAGCACCCTCTTTGAACACACTGGATGCCGCCAGGCAAGGTGCTGAGCCTGGCGGTTTCTCAGAAGGAGCACTCAGACTACTTCCTCACAATGTGCTTTTTAAAGGGTACAGAGTCCTGCGGATTCAGACTTTGAGGGGTGCAGCCCAGGAACGGGCACGTGGACAAGCTCCCTGGCTCATTCTAGGGTCACTAAAATCCGAGAATCACTGGCTGGGAAGCCTGGGTGGCAAGAATGTGAGGACCAAATGGACACGGAACCGGAGAAGGGATGGACATTAAGGACCCTGGACTCAGAGGAACTGCCCCACGGTGGGCGCTGGTTCCAAGTGAGACCTGCAGGAGGTGGGGGATGCGCGTCCTCGGAGAATAGGTCAGGCCTGGTTCCTGGCCACGGTCCAGTTCCCATCCCAGGAGGCCCGGTGCCCCTCTCCACCTGTCAGGGACGCCCAGGCTGCTTGTATCCTAATGGCTAAGCACTCCTGGTTTGGAAGATTTGGGAGAAAATGCTTCCAAGGGGACCTGAACCACCTAATGCTTTTCCTTCTCATGGGAACAGAGGTAACACCGCAATGAATGACCACTACCCCTAAGCAAGGCCTGCCAGCAGGCCCCGATCTCTTTGCAATGTTTCCTCCGAGGAGGATGGACATTGTATGTAAACCCCGCTGGCAGTTCTGTTCAGGACTCCTCCTGTCCTACTCTTCTTGCCCTAGGAAGGTAAGTATCATTTACTTTAAAGACTTACCTGGAAGCAAGAAGGCTGCACACCGGGGTTGGTTTTGTCTTGGCTCTGCCCCTGGCAAAGTCATAGAAGCTCAGGCAATGCCCTCCACCTCTTGGGAGCAGATGGCCTGGGCAGTCCCTGCAGACCCCCCAGCCTGCACCACACACAACTGCCTGGCAGGCAACATGAGAGCTTGACTCCCTGGCCATGCCACGTGCTCCAGCTTAGGCGGAGCTAACATGTGGGAGACACAGTTTTCCCTTGGTTTCTGGACAATGTTGTTGGAAGAATCAAGGTGCACCAGGGCCCAGAGAGTCAGCCCTATTTCTGGGCAATGCCCACACAGAAACGCTCACATTCACTTCTATTCTCGGACCTCAAAACTGCAGGCCAAGATGCCAGTGCAAAAGCTATGCACCCGTTCCGCAGCCCAATAAATCCACAGACACGGCATCTTCACAATGAAGCTTGAAACCAGTCAAGCAATATGTTTTTATTAAAAAAAAAAAAAAAAGAAAAAAGTCTAATGGTAAGTATATAGTCTATACATGCTACAGCTAATTGTTCACCACCACCCCCCTCACATTATATATCCTCACATATTTTTTTTTGTGTTAAAAGGAAAAACTGCCACCAGAATTTGTCCAATTGCCGAGAGGGGACAGGAGTGCTGAGTGTCCAGAGATCGCCAGCATCATCCTGGGAGCGGACACGAGGTGGCGGGCAACAGTGCCGGAGCCCGCTGCTCCTGGAGGGATGCAGGAATGGCCTACTGACGTGGCGGCTCCCTGATGCAGGACACGTGGGCTGTGGCTAAGGTGACCATTGCTCCTCACCATCCCCAGAAGTGAAAGAGGCGCCATGAACAGTGAGATGGGCACAAAGGCATGGGCAGGCATACAGAGGGGTGAGGTATGGACACCCCTGTGGCCTCAGAATTGCTTATTGCTCTCACAAGCCTGGCGGGGCACCTCGAGTCTATAGAAGACCCGAAAAAGTGCTGGCTGTGGCCCTGGGTTTGGCTTCTTCCAGGAAAGAGATCGAGCCCCCTTGTCCCTGGCCGGAACTAGGGAGGCCTCCTCCGGAGTACAGGGTAGAAATGGGAAGGAGGATGGAATGTGGAAGCACGAGGCGGGGCTCAGTAACCCGCAGGGTAGCGCCAGAAACAGACGTCACCCCGCGGAGCCGGACGGTCGCGGCGGTGGGAAGGGTCCTCAGCAGGTGGCCTGCGTGGGCTGTGGCGTCTCCTGGCTTTAACTGCAAAGTCAGAACCGTGTCTACGTTTGGAGCAATTCCTCCAGGCCAGGGGAGGGCGCCCTGCCCCCTCAGGCCTCCGCGTGAGCCAATGACCACTCATTCGGGCCACAACTTGACACTAGGTCATCTTTGGTCTATGGCATGGTATGGCTGCTTGCAGCAAAAGCACTGAAGGATGGGCCTGGATAACCCAGGGAGGCGCAAGATGGCCCATGGATGGCTAAGGCTGTTATGTGCCCACTGTCACAGTCCCAAGACAAGGGCAAGACCTCCCAGGAGTAGGTGGACCCAACAGTTGGAGACCTGGCACAATGGAAGGATGAAGGCCAAGCCCCGGACCTGCTCTTTCTTGATGTCCAGTTCCACTATTTGAGGGCGGGAGCTCCCAGTGCTGGTACCTGGTACAGGCTGAATACACACTAGACGCCCATCCCTAAGGCGTTCCAGACCCTGGGAGCGCCGGCACCTGCCCTTTAATGTGGCCTTTGAATGAAATACCCCGTGGGCTCAGGAATGTTTTAAGGCCGAGAACGCAGCCTGAGAAACCATGGCGGAGGCTCACGAAGGCTGGAAGCCTGATGGGGCCCTCGGGTTCCGCAGAAGGCGAGGGTAGCAGAAGCGGTTCCAGCCCTCCCCACGCCTCAACCCGGGACAAGGACATAACCCCACCAAATGGCAAAGACATTTTGAGCGGAAAGATTTCAGCAAAGGCCTATTTCATCAAGTGGTAGCCCTGAAACTCGGATTTTCCAAAGATGTGGTGGCACCACGAGCTGTAGTTTTACTCTAAGATGCGAGATGAAATACAGGAAGCAGGGGAGGTGGTGTCACTGTCTGCCTTTCGTAATCGTGGGGCAGGCATAGGAGAAACTCAAAGTCACAGGGAGGGTCCCCGCTTCCCGGGGGCAGAGGAGGTCCCGGGCGTGGGGAGACAAACCCCGGGATCCCAGACTCAGCTTGGCCACTGCCGCTATTTGGATGGAGACAGGACTGTGACCTCATGCCCTGAACCCCGATTTTTTCACTACAGACCGGGACTGACCTCACGCACCTCCCAGGACTATCTCGAGGACCACGCTAAAGTGGGGAGCGTGTCTGAGCCCCGGTGGCCTGCCAGAGCTTGGCGTGGGGGCTATTCCTACAGCCCGAGGCCGATCCCCATGGCGGAAACTCCAGGCGAGTTCTGCATTTGCTCTGTCAATTGCTCACAGGATAGAGGCCACAGTCCTGGGTGGTGTGAACCTAAGTCCACAGTCAAGGACAGCTAGGGAGAGCCACTGCCACCAAGACCCCCACTTCCAGGTGCCTGGGGAAGTGCCCGCCCCTGTGGCAAAAGATGCTGAGAGAGGGGGCCTCAGGACACAAGTGTATCCTGAGGAAAGAACAGTGAACGAGAGGAATGTGGCTTCAGTACCTTCAGTTCCCATCAGAATAATAACAACAATAACAATAATAACAATAATAATAATAAAGGCAAGTTCTTTCATTTGCAGAAAAACATTCTGCCCAGAGAAAGAACGAGTCCCTCCCCACCCGGCTGATCCCCCGGAGGAGGGTATGAGGTCAAAGACAAGCACCTTCAGTGGAATCAGCAAACGGAAAGCAAAGCTCCTACAGCCGGGCAGGGGGCAGCGTGCAGCCTGGCTGCCCATCGCCTGGCGCGGTAGGAACTCAGGCAGAACTTGAAAAGGTCCAAGAAAGTGAATCAGGAAAAAAAAATTAGAGTTCTGTCTTGAAATGTAGTCAAATCCTGCATAACAGCCTCATCACAGTGGTGTAGACCAAAGTGGATCAAACACTCAGGAAAACATGCTACGGGGCATCCTCCCAAGTGTGGGGACCGGGAAGAGTGGGTAGCCGTCTTCCAGCCGCCTCCCTTCTCCCCCCCAGGGGCCAGGGGGCGAGCAGGGGCAGCGAGGAGTACCTCGGGGCCCTGCCCCCGGGTTTGCAGGGATGGGACTTACAGGCGGACTGAAGGGACGAGATGGTCTGGGGTCTGAGGAGGCTCCTTCTCCCGCAGACTCAGCCAGAGCCCAGGTGGTGGGGGCGGCCTTTGGCACTGCAGGTGGACAGCGAGCACCCCCAGGGAAGCTGGCTTTGTGGTCCCAAAGGCATGGCAGCCAATGAACACCGACTCGGAGCCTCTGGGGCAGGATAGGGCCACGTCCTCTCCTGCAGGGTGGGGGTGGGGGTGGGGTGGGGAGGATACTGCTCTCTCACCCCCAGGCAGCCCAGCCCACAGGCAGGAGCTCTGTGCCAGGAGCTGGAAACCCTGGGTCCTGGTTCTAGTCCCGTATGTGGCTGTGACTCCATGTGAACCACACCATCAAAATGGGTGGGAGGGCTGCCCTGGGTTCCTCCCAGTGAGACAGACAGGGAGCGTGTGGTGGGGGAAGGGAGGGGAAGGAACTATGAGAGCCAGAGAGGAGTGGGAAGCAGCAGCAGAGAGTGACAGGAGGCGCTGCCCGGCCCTTGGGTCCCTGTCATCTGTGGGGGCCACTGCTTGCTATGCTCAGCCTGATGGAGAACCAGCGGCTGCTCTTTGAGCCACCTGGGCCCCTCAAGGCTGGCATGTGAGACCACCTAGGCTCCCTCTGCTCCATACGCTCTCTCCCTCCGGGACACTAGCTCGGGAGCAAAGAGCAAGGCTCCGGCACCCAAGGCTCTCCCTCCCCCTGCCCGGATTCAAGTTCTCTTCCCCCTCTTCCTAGCTAATGTGCCTCGGGCACACTGCGCCCAAGTTTCCTCATCTGTAAAACGGGTATAATATTACAAGAGAGGGTTGTTGTGAGGGTTAAACACGAATGCAAAGTGCCGCGTACAGTTTGGCACCGACTAGCTACTCAGCAAAGGGGCGCTCAGCACGGAGCATGGCTTGTTAATGGTCCTCTTCTTTCCAACAAATGTGGAGATTCTTGCTCTAAGTGGACAGAAGCGACGTGCCCCAGGGTGGGGCGGGGTTGTCCGGAGACTGGCACTTGCTCCAGGCTGGACCGCCCCTTTAGGACAGATCAGGTTCAAAGACAGAAGCTGGGAGGCAGAGGGCTGAGTGGACCTCCAGGCCCACTCATTCGTGGGGCAGTTGCATCTGGTCAAACCTGAGAGGCCCAGGGGCCTGAGGCCTCGGACAGAAGGACACCCCCCTGGGATTGGCCACGGAGCCCCCTTCTCTAGAGTGAAGTCCCTTCCGGTACCGGGCATTTGGGAAAGGGGGTGAATAAAGACACTGGGCTTTTCGACATGGAGCAAGCTGTCACGGGCTGGACGGGCTGCCAGCCACTGCCCCGCACTGCGCCGGGTCCAAGCAACGAGAAATCCTTCTGCAGGCTCTCCACGTGGCGGGTCCCGGTCCCGGAGGCCTGGAGGGTCACGGTCCGGCTGCCGGGTGGGCAGGGAAGCGGGTGGCGATGCCACTGGCCTTAAGGCAGGGATACCGAGTGGAGAGAGAGCAAGGGCGTGGCCGCGGTGCCTTCAGGGCTGGCTCCACCCACGGGAGGGAAGAAGCCACAGCCCCCCAGAGGCTGCCTTCCTTGGAAGCCGCGTGGAGGATGATAAATTAAGAGGCATATTAAATACGTGGGTGAAACCAGCGGGGGCACGCGGGGCCTCCACACGGGGAGGCGGGAGGTTAGGGCTTCTTGCGGAGATAGTTGGAGGGAATCCAGCCTTCCCAGGAGGGCGCCCCGCTGAGGACCTGGCAGAACCACCAGCCACTGCTGTTCTTCTCCCGGACCTCGAACACCGTCCCCTCCTGGAAGCTGCTGGTGTCTTCGTCCCCTTCGAAGTTGGCCACGGCCACGTACAGGTCCTTCGGGCTGTCGGCACTGGGGCAGGGGGCTGCCGCCGCCGCCGCCTTCTCCTTGTTCTCTCCCATCTTGCCCGCCATCCGTGGGCCCAGCCCGCCTTTCCCTCGGAGGTCTTCTAGGCCCCCCGAGGAGTTGGCCAGAAAAGGTTTGGCTTTCGGAGGGACCAGCAGGGCCCGGCCTGGGGCAGGAGCTGCCCTGCCTTCGCTGGCCTCTCGCTGCGGCCCCATGGGTTCCCGGAGGGGCCTGGGTGAGGAGGAGGTTTTCTTGGGGGGAGGTGGTCTGCGGGGCGGGATCACAGGTCTCTGCTGGGGAGCCTCTTGGGCAGCCTCTCTGAGAGGCGCGGGTACGTTCTTAGGCGCAGGATCCGTGGTCTTGGCTGGCTTCGGAGGGGGTCTGCAGGGGATCTCCTTGGGGCTGAGCCCGTCCTGCTTGCCCGTCCTGTCCGGAGCGCGACCAGGCCCCTCCCCTGGGAGGAAGCTGCGGCTGAAGGCCGCGTCTTGGCCCCCAACGGCCTGGTGGCTGCTCTCTCCGTCCAGCAAGGGCTTCTCGTGGGGCTTGGCGGGCCTGAGCTTGCTCCTGAGGTTGCAGATGTCCACCTGCTCTTCGCCCTGAGGTGCCTCGATCCTGGGGGAGGAAGCTGGTTTTGGCCTCACCTGAGGTTTGGACTTCAGGAAGGGGTTCTGGGGTATGGCTTCCGGCTTCTCCTCCGGCGGGTCGGCTTTGGATTTGGAGATGGGCCGGAGGTTGGGCTTCTTCACTTCCTTGGCCAATACTTTATGGCCACACTCCAGCCCCATCTCATTTTTCAGCTGGAATACCTTGCTTTTGTCAGGTTTGGGCTCTGGCTTCTTGCCATCCCGGGTCGGGGGGCTGTGTTTAGCTGGAATCATTGGCAAAATCACGCCAGGAGGCTTGGGCGAGGAGCCCCTGAGCTGCTCCAGCCTCTGCCGCTCTCGCTCCTGCAGCTCCCCTTCCGACTTGATGATGGACTCTTTCCGGGGAGGGAGGCTGGGCTTCTCCTCCTGGATGAGGTCGGAGATCTCCTCGTAGCCTGTGCACGGCACGTCGGGAGGCGCCTTTCTCAGGACCTCCTTACCGCCCTTCCAGTCTTTGGACCTCGGCATCCCAGAGTCCACGGCACCGAGCGGCGCATCGGGCAGGGGCCGAGAGGGGCCGCCAGCTTCACCGCCCGTGCTGGTCTCCATCGCTGCATCCCCCAGCCGGAGCTGGGCCATCTCATTGGGCAAGGGAGCCAGGAAGTTGGGTCTCGAGGCATTGCTTGTCTTCTTATACTTGTCAATGAAGGTTGCTGGGGCCCATCCTTCCTTATCTTCAATCTGAATGTACCACCAGCCACTCAAGTTCTTCTCGATCACCTGGGCGGGAGGAAGAGGAAAGCACTTAGTAGGTGTGGTTCCAGAGCCAGTGGACCAGGGCGGTACGGAGACCCACATGCACCTGAGTCCCAGAAGCAGGGATGGGCTCTCAGTAGGTTCCCAGACAACATCTATGGTGGGTAACAGCCTATGGAGACTATCGTGTCAGCAACATCTCCCATGCAGGTGGGTACCAGTCTAACTCTGAATTTCCCCAGAAGCAGTCCCTGACACATGGACATGGGCATAGGAGGTTAGTTTGGGCGATGACCTCAGGAAGTCACAGGTGAGGAAACAGGGAACGTGAGGGCCTATTATGAACAGGTTTTGCTCTGGGCCACTGGGGCTTCATCCACCAGGGACCCTCCGAGAGACCATGCAGAATCAGACCTCCCCACAGGGTGTGAGGACAGTTACCCCGGGACTCACAGTCCTTTCCCCCAGGGGTTAACTCCCCTCTCTGCGGGTGGTGCCCTCAGGCTACATGGGAGGTAGGAAGCCGTCAGCTACAGGGACCTGGATGCAGCTGCAAGTCAACTCAGGTGGTTGGGACGCAGGACGGGCCCCCCGTGGTGTCTGCTACAGTTCTAAAGTTCAAGGTGAAATGCATAGGCAGCCCAAAGTAGCCCTGGTCGCTGCTCCTTTGGCTGAGCACAGATACAGTGGCTGACGGGTGCTCACGGCCACGCTGCATGAGAAATGTGTATCCTTAGATGTGGGCACCTCACTCAGCTCACGGGTACACAGAGGGGAACTGATGATGAAGGAGGCAAACACACTTTCATCTCACCGCCTTCCCCCTCTGGGATACACACTCACTGAGGGGAAAGGTGGGTGGAACTCCCTCCATATTTAAGATCTTATGTTCAGTCCCATGGACCTAAATTGACATGGGCGAAAGGTACCCCATGCTGCATGCTAGGAGCTGAGTTGGATCTGCCAAAACTCATGTCGAAGCCCCGGACCTTAGAATGTGACTCTACATGGAGAGCGAACCTTTAAAAGGTAATTAAGTTAAACGGGGTCATTAGGGTGGGCCCTAGTCCCATACGACTGGTGTCCTTAGAACAAGAGATTAGGACACAGGAGAACATACAGAAGGAGGGACAACCATGTGAGGACACGGTGAGAAGAGGGCCACTGGCAGCGAAGGGGAGAAGCCCCAAGAGAAACCAGCCCTGCGGACACTGTGACCTTGGACTTCCAGCCTCCAGAACTGTGAGAAAATAAATCCGTTGTTTAAACTAGCGGTCGCCAACTTTCCGGACCTCACGGACCACCAGGGGTCCGCGGACCACCGGTTGGCGACTGCCGGTTTAAACCACCCAGACGGTGGTCTTCTGTGACGGCAGCCCAAACTAATGAATACCTGGTTCTCTGGCAGGCTCTGTGCATGCCATCTGACTCATGCTCACAACTGCCCCATGAGATGGGGGTTATGATCCCATTTCACAGATGCAGAACTGAGCCTCAGGAGAGCTGAGGACTCGCAGAGGGTCAAGAGAGCCCACAGTGGAGGTGGGAGTTCAAGGCAGGCTGGTGGGCTCCAGAGCCTGAGCCTTTCCCACTATCTGGCACCTGTCCCGGAAAGGGGACCCTGCATGGGAGGAGCTGTGCCTGGGGTAATAAAATGCAAGCAAAGAGGGTGGAGGGCAGCTTGGAGAGGGGGCAGAGGGAAGGCTCCGGGGCCTGCAGTCCTGGGTTCTAGTTCTGGCTTCACCACTTACTGCCCAAATGGCCCTGCACAAACCACATTCCTGAGGTTCCACACCACGCAAAAGAGACAATGGTAAGAACAATGACACCCACCGCAGGTTTTCATGATGGCCACATAAGCTAATGCATACAGCAGGTGGCTGGTGCTGAAAGGTAAACGTTACCTGTTATTAAATTACAGCAGGGATTACTGAGAGAGCAGGGTGCACGTGACAGGCATAGACTTAAGTCCCATTGGACGCTCTCCAGAAAAGGCGCTGATAAATGTGAGCCCTTCACCTGAGGGTGACTGGCATCCTTCCAACACTTGGTAGCTATGGTAACAATTAAAGGCGATTCTGGGCATACAAGTCATTGTGGGTACACCCGTGAATTCAACAATCGTTCATACTAAGAATAATCAAAGTGAAATACATCAATGAGGATTTGCTAAGCTTACACTCTATACAAAGTACTATTGTGAAAGCGCTAAACATTTGTGTTCTTAATTATGACTTGTGGGAGTTTTCACTTACTAGAGAGAAGCTCAGAGCTATTATGAATAAAAGCAAATTCAAAATCAAAAGAATGAGGAGGAAAGAGAAGAGCCTGGTCTTCAAAACCAAAGATACCTAGGTTCAAATCCCAGCTTCACTACTTACTAGCTATGGAACCATGAGCAATGTACCTGGCCTCTCTTTGTCTCAGGTACATCTGTAAAATGGGCTGAAGATACTGACTTCTCTCGTAACTTCTGTGAAGATTAGTATGTAACGTACCTGGCACAGAGAGGTGCCTGTATCATCATCATTACACACGTTAGGAAGATACGTAGACAAGGCAAGGAGGCAGGAGCGCCTGGTCGCTCCACTGCTAGCACAATGTGGTTCTACTCATGAATTCTGAAGGCTAATGCGATACTGAAATGAACCAGGAAGCAAATGAGAGAAGAGGAAAACAGAGGATGTAGACTTTATCATAAGAAAAAAAAAAACAAAAAAACTTGGTTAAGCCAAAAACTTTATATAATGTTATTAACCAATGTTACTACAATAAATTAAAAAAAAAGAAAAAGAATCACAGGTAGGACACCAGGTTCACTCACCTCGACCTTGAGGCCCGCCTGGAAGCTGATGCCATCAGGGATGGTTGTCTGGAACTCGGCAATGGTGTAATACTCTTCCTCCACTTGGGGTGGGATGGGGGGCTTGGGCAGGTTGAGACCTCGAGGCTGGTAGGATTTAACACAGTGCTAAGTCCCATGAAGCCCATCACCAGGGCGCTGAAGGAGGGGAGATGCTGTGTGGGTGTGGGTGTGCGCGCGCTAAGGGACTCGGGCATACAATCATCCTCGAGGGGGCGCTGGTGGACCCATGGACTAAACAAAGAGGACCACTCAGATCATCATCTCCTAGATGGGTCACTGGCCCTTCGGCTTGAGAGCGAAGAAAAGAAACATTGGCCAACAATCATGAAAATCTGAGGCAAGGCAATATTCCCTGAAAAGAAGAGGCAGCGAGGGTGGTGGAAAGAACATAGGTTTGCAGATCAGACCCATCTGGGTTAGAATCTAATCCTGATTCTGTGTGTGACGGGGGACAAACCACACCCCCTCTGGAGCCTCAGTTTCCTCTCCTGTGGAATGGGGATAATATCAGGGTCAACCTGGTGGGGCCACTGTAACCATCCCACAAGTGAATGGAGTGGAGCACCCAGCGCACTGAATGGCACCCACCAGGTGCTCACTAAGTGGCAGACTTGAAAAAAGGACGGCCCATTTTTCAATGTATTGGTTAGAAAGATATCTAAAGAATAATAATAATAAAAAAAATGTATGCAAGTCAAACAGAATGGCACCACAAACGATTATTTGTGTCTCATCGCAGTTCTGGTCTCAAGTGACCTTGTTTGAGGAGACGGATAAGACAAAGGGAGGTGGGCTCAGGAAGCAGAGGGCACATCCTGAGGCCTGTCACAAAGCCACGGGCAACCTGTCTTTCCACCCGTTAAGGGCACGTGCCACCTGCCCAGCCTGCTTCACGAGGCCGCTGTGTGCACAGGAAGAAAGCATCTTGGGAAAGGGCGAGATACGTGTGAGGGGCTAGTTTCAGGTCAGGGACTGTTTCCCCAGAAGCAAGGGGCCACTTACTATGGTCATATCCCGGCGAGGAGGGGGTCTCTGCCTCATCTTGGGCGATCCTATAAAGAGAGGAGATCTTGTTTCACACACGTGCAGACTTCTACAGATAAAATTCCCGAGGTGGACACCAGGGAAGATCTGTTCCGTCCTACACAAGATAAGGCATAATGGTCTGCACCGGCGTTAGGGAGCCACTGTGACCCTTCCCGTGAGAAGACCTTTCCTGTGAGAAGAGCTTAGGACAGCCGTGTGCTGGAGCACTGGGAAGCTTTATAGGAAGGGCAAACGTGTAGGCTTCTGAATAATGCAGAGGCGGGCTGCAACAAGTTATATGACTCACTGAGCCACAAGACCCTCACCTGCAGAAGGGGAATAATGCCTACCTCCCAGGGGCAGTGGTGGGGGTTAAAGTAAACAATATGTGTGAGGCTCTTGGCACATGGCAGACATGCCATACATGTCACTGCCCCTGGCTTTGAGCTCTAGAACCGTGGTCGGCAAACTGCGCGTCTCGCGAGCCACATGTGGCACTTTGGCCCCTTGAGTGTGGTTCTTCCACAAAATACCATGGCCTGGGTGAGTCTATTTTGAAGACGTGGCGTTAGAAGAAGTTTAAGTTTAAAAAATTTGGCTCTCAAAAGAAATTGCCATCGTTGTACTGTTGATATTTGGCTCCGTTGATTAATGAGTTTGCCGACCACTGGGCTAGAACAAACTCACTTTAAACATGTAAACAGAACCAAACCAACTCGGGCTGAGGACTTCAGGAATTTTGAGAAAGGCACCTCATGCGTTGCCAGAACTGGTTTAGCACGGGTCTACACAGAGGCGTAGTTTGGCAGTTGGGTTGTGGAGATGACTGCTCATCTCTTAAATAACCATCTCCTCTGCCTTCTATTAGAATAAACAGCAAGAGTTTTAGCCAGACACTTAGCTGACTATATAAAGACTACATTTCCCAGACTCCCTTGCAGCTAGGTATTGCCTTGGGACTAAGTTCTGGTCAATAGAATGTGAGAGAATGGGAATAAGGCAGCTTCTGAGTCAAGTCTGCCACTTCGCTCTGCCTCTTTTTCACTGGTTGGACTAGTGGTGAACCATCCTAGACTAGAGGGATGAGGGCAACGCACAATAGATGCAGTGTAATAAGACTCTTGACTGCATCCAGTTGTTATAGCATGCCCGTGACATATATACGAACTCTTTTTAAAGAAATAAATAAACACCCGCCCCCCCCCCACCAAAAAGAATAAAAAATATTTAAAAAAGAGAAATAAACAAACATCTAAATTGTTTGAGCCACTGTTACAGGGTGTATGTTGGTGGTGGTGGGGGGGGGTGTCTTTGTTTAAGCACCTGAACCAATCTCAACACGAGGCTTCAGGTTTCCATTTGCTCCTCTAGGTTCATGGGAATCCTCCTGTGCTCTTGGCCATGAAAGAACAATCACAGAAACTAGGTGCCAGACAGAACCCCTGCCATGGCTTGCCAGTGCTTTCTCAGAGCGGGGAAGCAGAGAATGTGAAACTCAAGAAGCTCTTGGACTAAAAGAGCCACTATAAACAGCTGGAGAAGCCCAGCCAGGGACAAGTGACTTCATCCCTACAACTAATTTCTGCTCTGGACACCCGGACAGAGCCTCGTGCGTGCGGAGGGAGTCCTAGGGATGCGGCAGACAGGAATGAGCCCTGCTCTCGGGCGTGCTGGGAATATTAAACGGTAAACTATACACGGGGAGGCTTCGGAGAGCAAGATGGATAAAGAAATGTTGTTGGAGTGAACCCAACCTAAAAGTGCCAGCTTTTTCTTCCTCTAGCTCAGAAATGGGGCTGTGTAGAGAGGGCACTGGTGCGGAGCCAGGTGGGCCTGGGTTCAAGTCCCAGCCCCACCGTTTACTAGCTGGGGGGCCTTGGACAAACCACTTCATTTCTCTGTTTTCTAATCTGTAAAATAAAAGCTAGTGCCCGGCTGGTGTTGCTCAGTGGTTGAGTGTCCGTTGACTCATGAACCAGGAAGTCACGGTTCAATTCCCGGTCAGGGCACAGACCCAGGTTGCAGGCTCGATTCCCAGTAGGGGGCATGCAAGACGAAATCAATCAATAATTCTCTCATGTTTCTCTTTCTCTCCCCCTCTCCCTTCCTCTCCATGAAATCAATAAAAATATATTTAAAGAATTATTTAAAACTTAAAGTTAGGAAGTCCCTCAGAGGTGGTTATGTGGAGTCCATGAGAATGATAAGATCCCGGGCACACAGTAGGGGCTTGAGAAACAGTAGCTATCTCGATCATCGTGAGATAGTGGGAAAACAGGATCTGGAGCAGGAAAGCAGTGTTTCTCCACTCAGGTTCTGCACCTTGCTGGCGGAATGATCTGGAATAAGTTACCTGGGGTTTCTGAGCCTCTGCTTTCTTATCTACAGGAGGAGGGACAGTGCATGAGGAGCAGCGAGCCCAGAGCCTCGTCCACCAGTCCCCCAGCCTCCGGGACTCGGTGGGTGTCACTCACTCTGCTTGACATCGCCGTCTGGCAGCGGGCGGCCTTCAAAGCGGCCATCCCTCTGGTTGCTGAGCGGCTCCTTCTCCCTGCCCACCGAGTTCTGCGGCCGGGAAACTCCATCCAGGTCCAGGACGCCTGTGTGGGCAGGTGAGCCGGGGCCCAGCTTCAGGGAGAAGGGCTCCCCGCTGCTCTTCTTTAGGTACGAGGCTGGGGCCCAGCCCTCTTTGCCCTGGTACCTGGGAGGAGGAGGGAGGATGCTGGTCAGGTTGCTCTGCCAGGCCCATGGGAAGAAGCCACACACCTACTGTGAATTACATTTCCGGGCCCAGATGGCAGGAACGAAGGGTCGCAAGTGCCCAGGGCCAGAGGCTGGCACGCTGCTTGCTGCCTCCTGGCAAAGCCTAAGCCCTCAGAGCTCGGCATTCAAGACCTTTCCAACTTGGCCTCTGCGTGCCTCCCAGCAACCCCCATGTCCCACCCACCCTACTCGGTCTGCAGCCTCCCAAACGCGCTTTCAACCCCCGTGCCCCCATTCTTGGAGACCCTCAGCCTGCAAAGCCCCTTCCCCCACCCCTCCCTGCTTCTCTTTCCCACCTCTGCTTAACACCATGTCCTCTCTCAAGCCTTCCCTGAGCCTCAGGGAGAATGAAGCCCTCCCTCCACGGTGCCCAGTGGCCTGCACATGCCACAGTTCCAATGCCTGTAACACAACTGCACTCGGCCTGCCTCCCAGTTGGAACGTGAGCTCTGGGCAGGCCAGGTTGGCTCCATCTCTGTGTGCCCAGAGTCTGAGTGCCAGTGAGGTGAATAAATAAAAGGGAAAACTGCCAATGGGCTTGGCAAGGGGAAGTGGCCTCCACTAACGTGGCTGTCCCCTCACAGCCATCGCTGCAGTGACAACAATAATGATAATGATAACTGGCACTCAGAGGGCACTTGCTGCCCTGTTCTATGTACTTTAGAGCTGTTGATGGATCTCATCCATCTGATGCTGGGAGGTGGCCGGCAGGCTCTCAGACCTAGGCGGCTGGCACCTGGCTGTGCCCCTAACCTCCATGCTCTGCTGCCTCTTCCCCGGCAGCTCCAGCTCCGGGCACAGGGAGGGCAGGGCTCTGTTCCCATTGGTTACACATGCATTCCTGCATTCCGATGGGGATGAAGCAAGTGGGGGCTGGTTCCTGGTCACCAGGGGTCAGCCGGGTGTCACTGGACTGCGGAGTGATGGAGACCCTGACAGACCAGCTCACTGAATTCTCTTTAGAATCACATAATTCTCTGCATGGAACTCAGTTTAATGGCATGACCCACAGGGTTGGTCTGCATCACAGGTGTTCTAGAGCTGGTCACACTGTTTGTGATGGTCACCTGTGCCCATCTCTTCTGAACTCCATGTTCAGTGACATCACACTGGTGCTTGAAATTGACCACGGTGGGAGTATTTGTACCATGGACATTAGCACGCAACTCCAGAGCATTTTCCCCTTGGAGAGCCAATGGTTAAACATCTACCTGCATGTGCTGGTCTGGACAGTGGAAATTAGGTGCCCACACCTTTGGGGGAATTAACACACCTAACTGACCAGCAATGATAGATGATAGGGCCAAGTATCTTATTAAGAATTACTGTAAAAAAAAATTACAGTAAGGCCCTAGCCAGTTTGGTTCAGTGGACAGAGTGTCAGTGCACAGACAGAAGGGTCCCAGGTTCGATTCCAGTCAAGGGCAAGTATAGCTGACATCTAACACGGATCCTTGAAGGCAGGTTCCATGGCCCTGGTCGGAGTGCATGCAGGAGGCAACCAATTGATGTGTCTCTCTCACATGGGTGTTTCTCTCTGTCTCTCCCTCGCCCTTCTAATCTCTAAAAAAATCGACGAAAAAATATCCTCGGGTGAGGATTAACAACAACAAAATTACTGAAAGAATTGAACTGTGTTTCAGTGAAAAAATGTCCTTTATAACTGAAAGCACATTTATTTATAAGGAGATAGAAATCTGCAGAGTTTGGTGTCCGCCAATTTTAAAATACCTACACTTTGCGCAGGAATAAATCTTGTCTGAGCTGGAAAATGTCAGCTACATACCATCCTCGCCCTCAGCAGGAGGCAGGTCATTTGAGGGCACGAAGCCACAAGCAGAGAGGCAGCACACGCCGTGACGCGTGGGCTCTGGGGTGAGGGAGGTACGGGTTCGAATCCTGACTCTGTCCCTTCCTAGCTCCGGTGGAACCTTCAGATGGCCGCAGCCCTCGCTGGCATCACGCTGCCGCCTCAGGAGGGATCCGGAGCCAAGGACGCCATCCCTGAATCCCAGAGCCACCAGGTTTCAGGACGATGTGTCGTGCGATACGATTGCATATACGCTCAAGATGTTATGTACTGCTGCTATTACTCCTCCACAGACCGCAGTTCTGGGGTTCCCCTCCCTCAGGAGGCCCCTGTGCGGTGCTCCCCACTCCCCCGTGCGCCTCTCCAGCACCCTGTGCGCCACCCTGGCCTGCGACTATGGATGCATCTGTCCCTGCGCCTGCCGGTGTGAAGCAGTGTCGTTCTCACTGCCGACTCCCCAACGCCCAGCACGGCGCTTGGTGTGTGTCCATGGAATGAATGAATCCAGTGCCACACGCTCAGCCCCATGTGAGCAGCCCTAACGTCCCGCCTCACAGCACAGCACGGACGCTGGGGCACAGGGACCCCAGGCTTCCTCTCTCGCCCACATTTCCTGCGGTCACAGCTTGGTTACTGGGGTGAGCAAGGAGGGGGCTCCCAGGACTCAATGCTGAACCTGGGAAAGGAACCAGGCAGGCCAGCACGAGCTGGCCGCTCTCCCTGCTTGCGGGTTCTGACGTCATCACACCGGCGAAGGCGCTGGGACGTCGTGTTTGAAATGCCTCCCCTCGCCCCCCTCTCCTGCCCCCGGACTCAGAGATGAGGGCAAACGATCGGCTCTAGGATGAGTTTCTGTCCGTGTGGGGCTATGCGCTGTACTGGCCGCAGGACGGGGCTGAGGTGGGAAACCCCACACACGGCGGCTCAGCCTCCAGTGACTTGCGAAGAGGAACATCTGGAGGTGGAGACCAGTCTTGCTCAACAGGGTGATTGCTATCTGCGGTTCATGGTATTTGGAGAAGGTTTTTGCTGATGATGGATTTTTAGAGAAGGATCTGAGGAGGGAGGGAAGCCAAACAGCGCAGAGGAGAAACATCCTCTTAGGCCTCAGGCCAAAACCTCACCCCATCTGCCCTGGCTTCCAGACCTCGGTGCAGCTGGAGCCCACGTGACCTGAAGCCCACCCAGCCGCCGTGGGTACCTGATCTTCCACCAGCCTTCCAGGTTTTTCTGAATGACCTCCACCACGGCCCCTCTCTCCAGGTTCATTTCATCCTGGTCACGCGCCGTGTACGGGTAGATGACCGAGTACTTCTCCTCTGCGGGGAAAAAAGGGTGATGGGGTAAGTCAAGGACACAAAGGTCCCGGGACACTGATGGTCAAGGCTGTGATCTGAGATGTCCTTGCCCATCAGAGGGACAGATTTCCTCCAGAGGTGACTGTGCATCCCCCAGGCCCTCACGTAGCCCCCGATGACCCTGCACATGCAGCAACAGGACCCAGGACCCAGGGCAGGTCCACATCCCTTAGCGTCACACATTCCTCTCGCCTTCAAATCTGTGCTTCAAGGTCACCTTCCATGACCTTGCCTCATGCAATATTCAGTCCCACTGCATTCTCTTCCCTAGGTTTGTTTCCCCCCCACACAAGGAATTCTGTCCTAACACACCATACACTTATTCTTTCTTGTGTTTTGGGTCTGTCTGCCCTGCTAGTATATGAATGCCCTTGAAGGCAGTGATCCGTGTGTCTGTCTTGCTCATTCCTCTGTCTCCAACACGGAGTCTGACACCAGGAATGCTTAGTAACTGGTGAGTGAGTGAACGGGTCCCGGGGGCCTGGCGGGAGCCACCTGCTCACGTCAGAGGGGGTTAAACCGCCCGCGGCTCCTCCGCAGTTCTCAACGCGAAGGGTCAGGGGTGAGCCGCTCTGGCAGCTCCTGATCTCAGGCTGAAATCGCTACCAGGCAGATGGCTAGTCATTTTCATTACGAGGCTGGGAACTGATCTTCATTTTCCATCCAGGACACAGCCTCTGGAACCGACCATGCCTGACGTTCAATTTCACTTTTTAAATTAATATTTTTATTAAGATAAAACTGGCATCTAACACTATCAGTTTCAGGTGTACATCATGATGATCAGATCTATACCTATAGACATACGTATCTCGCAAAGTGACTGCCTGCTTCCATTTTCATTACTATGACTGGGGTGCCTTCCACCCTACTCTCTGGTTTCCCGCCCCCTCCCCCCAAGCCAAGGGAACATCCCTGGGGTCCCACCTTCCTCCTGCCTCCTCTGAGAGCTGCCTCCAGCCGTGCCCCTCCCAACCCTGTTGCAAGGGTGGCTGTTGTCACACTTGGGCAGGCCCTCCAGAGAGCGAGAGAATAGCTTCCGTCCCCAGCACTGTGGGCTACGGCTGCTGAGCCAGATGATGGCTGCTGAGCCAGGCGACAGCTGAGCCCCAGAGGAACCCCGGGGGAGCGGGGGGAGAGGGCTTTCCGGTCTTGGTTACATCCCGGCCCCGGGGGAGTGGCGAGCCAGCTGTGGGCGGGTGGGGATGGTTAGCGTGCGGGCGCTGACTCTGCCTGTGGGAAAACACCGTGGTCTGCCCGGGGCCTGCCCAGCTGGTGCAGAGGGAGGCGGAAGACACACAGGGCGTTTATTTATTTATTGATCTAGCCCACTGACCTGCTCTGTGGGGTTGAGCTGACTCGAGTTGCACATATCCTGTGCACAGCAGCGTCAGCTGTTCCCCTCGCTTTAGGCGGCTGCGGGTGGGGGCGGGGTAATTCAACCCTGTCTGTGCACAGACGTGCTGCTCGGTTGGGTCCCAGACTCAGTGCGTGCAGTTAGTCCTATGGGCCCTGGACTCCAGGGGCCAGCACCCAGAGTGAGCTGGATCACACAAGGGGGTTCTCTAGCACCCAGAGCCTCCGGGGGCCCTAACAAAGCTCAAGGTAGACCTTCGAGACTGAATGGTGGCGCCTGATGGCACCGCGGCTGAGCGCCCACCCACTCTTCCTACCAACTCCACCCACAGGGTGTGGGTGAGGCTGACTTCACCACCTCCTGGAGGGAGCGGGGGGTGTGTGACCCTGGCCTGGCATCCCCCGACCACTGTGACTGATACAAGGAAGGTGTGTGACCCACATGGGCCAGCTGGAACCCTTCCTGGGATCTGTGTTGAAGGAGGAGCACCTTCTGCAGTGGGTGTCCCTGGAGGGGCCTGGAACGACGCTCGCCGTGAGACAACGGTTCCAGCAAGGTAGAGAGCAGAGCAGAGAGGTGGCGAGAGTGAGTCTCAGGACCCCAGGATGTTTTCCAGCCCCTGGATCCAGCCATGCCTGAAGCTAGCCCTACCCTGGGCTTTTCAGCGATGAGTCAACATACTTTCCTTTTTGTTTACGCCAGTGTGACGTGCGTTTCTTTTCCTTGCACTCAAATGTGCCTGAGGAAAGGAACAGGCCACCGGCTCGGCATCACAGAAGCCCCCAGACATCGTTTCTTAACCCCAGGCTCCCTCCTCCCAAACCTACATGCCAACACACACACACACACACACACACACACACACACACACACACACACACGGCACAGACACGATCCCTTTCTCACATGCAGCAGGCACAGGCTGCCCAGGGCAGGAGGCGCATGCAGACGCAAGGAACCGGGAAGAAAACTCCGTGGTAGACAACCTTGCCGCCAGCTGATGGCATACAAGTCCCCCAGGGTCCGGCGGCGGCCCATGGGCCGGGGCAAAGACCAGTACCTCCACGAGACTGGACGGGCAGCATGTGGAGGTGAAGGGCAGAAGGCAGAGGTGAGAAGAAAGCACTCCCCGCGTCTCCAGGCAAAAAGGGCACCAAGCGCGCCTTCCCGTTTAAGAGCACTTATTTCTGAGTCGACGCCAGGCCCAGGTGTCGCCCAAGGCCCAAGGTCCTGAGCATTAACCCTGAAGCTGAGCGAAGAGGCACCCAGCAGACATAATGCTAGCCCTGGCATGATTACAATGAGTCCCTAAGACAGGTCCTTATGGCAGAGGCAAGAAAAAGGTACAAATCCTGGGGAAGCTGTGGTCTCTCTCTCCCACTTTCTAGCTGTGTGACCTTAGGCAGGCGTTTCTACCTTTCCAAGCCTGTTTTCTCATCTGTGAAATGGGGGTAACGACCAGCCCCTTCCAGAGGCATGCGGCGTGGCCGTCATGAACTGTTTAGGGGAGCTGAATTTCCACGCAGTGCACCCCTGCCCCCTACCCCGAGCTGATTCCGTAGCGTTCCCAGGTTAGCCTGGTCCCTAGAGCCTCCTGGGCCCGCAAACACAGGCCAACCCGACAAACATTTTAATTTTACTCTGAGGGCTGTGGGCCGTTATAAAACTAATCGCAAAACCACATGTAATTCTTGTGGCTGACCTCTGAGCACAGAAATATGCCGCTTCTTCTCACCCTGGGTTCTGACAAGTATATACTTACCAGGCTTTGCGCTTTCTCAGAAACAGTCAACTAAAGCTCCAAGCGTTCGACGCTCAGGCCAGGCATAGCTGTGTGATAACTGGTCCTCGTTTTGTATTACTGGTTGAGGTTCTGGGTCAAGGGCTTTGCGGGTGGATCTCAATTAATAATAAAAAGGAAAACCTCATGACGTAGACGTCACGTCCACTTTTGGAAAAGGTGGTTGAGCTGCAGAGGTTAAGTCGCTGGCCCAAGTCCACTCAGTCAGTAAGTGGGCAGCTGAGGTTCGAATTCCCGTCGGTCTGACCCTCCCATCCTCTGTTTATCAGCTAAGACGCACGCATCCTCTCGCTTTAGAAATGCTTTTGGGGGGAAGGGAGTCAGGGGGCCTCAGCATTTCTGACACGGCAGGAGCCCCGCTTCGGGACACCCGTGGGGAAAGTTCTCGGGAAATGGAAGCGTGTGTGTGGGTGAGTGAAGGGGGTCAGCCCTAATCCTGACGCCGTCAGGGCTGTTCCGCCAGCAGAGAAGGCAGAGCCCTTGGCAGATGGCTTCAGACGGCCTGCAAACGAGCTGGAAGCAGCCCCAGGACCTTGGCCACCAGAATCATTCCAGGGAGGAAAAGTGACCCTGTGGACAGCAACCGGGCTGGGGCCTCCTGGGGTTCCACGGAGGGGTCAGGGCCCAGCTCCCACAGGCCCCCGAGGAAGGGCGGGCTTGCCCACCAACCCCGACCTCATGCCTGGCTTCAAGCCTTCTCGGAGGCAGACGTGAAGAGAAGGTTCTGGGGGCGGAGGCCCCCACGCGGTGACGGCCAGCACAGGGCTCCCCAGCAGGTGCGAAGCTCGAGCTCCCGCTTACCTTCCTCCGGCTCCAGGGAAAACTCATCCTGCCCGCCGTCCTGCCCTTCGAGGCAGGTCGCGGGCACCCAGCCTTGCTCTTCCGTGGTGCTGACGAACCACCAGCCTGGGAAGACAAGCGCAGACGGATGTTAGCGGGCCAGGTGTGAGGTGTGGGTGTCAGAGTAGGATGACACATCCAGGCACTGTGCGCGTCACCCTCAGGCTAAGGCTCACAGGCACGCTCCTATTGGTGGAACACAGCTAGCCGTGTCAACTGACTGCTGCAGAGGGGACGGAGGAGGGCAAGGGCGTCCTGAATGGCGGGAGTCATTCACTAAGGTGCGCCCGGTACGAATCACTGTACTTGCATCGTCTTTTAGCATCTTCACGTGATCGTCCTCACTGCACAGACGAGGAAACCGAGGCCCCGAGAGGCGAACAGACTTGTCCAAGTTCTCATGGCGACGGCAGGGCTGTGACGTGCAGCGGGCTGTCTGATGCTGAAGCCACTGCCCTCGTAACGCACCGGGCTGTGCATCTCTTCAAGGTCAAGCCGGCTGCAGGTGTAACTGATTGAGAGGCCTCTCACCCAGACCCAGGCCCTCCCTCTTCAGAGAAAAGTCTCAGGGAGCTTGTGGTGGGCGGAATAATGACCCACCAGAGATAACCCACATAATCCCCGGAGCCTGTGACTACGTTAAAGGTTGCAGATGGGATTAAGGTTGCTAATCAGATGGCCTTCAAACAGAGAGGTGATCCTGGATTATCTGGGTGGCCAATGTCATCGCCAGGGTCGGGAACGATGGAAGAGGGAGGCCGAAGAGGCAGGGGGAGCTGTGGCTACGGAAGACGCACCACACTGCTGGGTTGGTGGAGGGAGGAAGGGCTGTCACTCACACCCCCCACACACACACCCACTCACACACCCACACCCACCCACACACCCACCCACCCACCCACACCCACCCACTCACCCACACACACCCACCCACACACTCACACACCCACACCCTCCCCCCACACACACCCGCACACCCCCATACACACACACACACACACACACACACACACACACACACACACACACACACACACCCTGCCCACACACACAAACCCCACACACCCACTCACACACCCACACCCACACACCCACCCACACCCACCCACACACACACACACACACACACACACACACACAGGCACACCTCGCTTTGCTCTTCACTTTACTGCACTTTGCAGACAGTGCATTTTTTTTTTTTTTTTAGAAATTGAAGATGAAGACCCTCCACCAGCAAAAATGTCACTTGCTCACTGAAGGCTCAGGAGATGGTTAGCATTTTTTAGCAATAGATTATTTTTAAGTTGAGGCATGTGCATTTTTAAGACATAATGTTATCTATTGACTATAGTATAGTGTAAACATGACTTTCATATGCCTTGGGAAACCAATTTGTGTGATTCGCTTTACTGTTTTATTTGAGGTATTTACTGCGGTGGAGTAGAACCAGACATGCAATATCGCGAAGGTGTGACCTTATGCACGCATATATGCACACACACATGTATGCGTGCTGTGTGCATACAATGATCAAGAAGAATTCATACCTACCCAATAGAAGGGCTATCTGGGGTTTGGAAAGGGAATAGGGTTGAAGCTGGTGGGAAAAATAGACTTTCACTTTATCAGGAATGCTTCCAGAGGAATGTATCCATGTGCTACTTGGATAAGTAATAACTCTTACTTGAAGATTTGACTATCTGCCCCCCCCCCCCCCCCCCCCCCCCGCTGCCCTCTGGACACACCAGGCTGGTCTCCGACCCCTTCCTGGCTCCCCCTCTCCTCCTGCAGGGCATTCGTTCTGACTTCACTCACGCAGGTGGCCCGGGGGAGTGGGTGTCCCCAGGAGCACCCAGCCACACCAATAATCTGCATGAACTCATCCCCAGGGATTGGAAAGCCACATGGCTGTAGCCAGCTGGCACTGGGTAGGAATTCCAGCTCCGAGTCCTGCCGGGAGATTGTGGGTGAGCGACCAAGTCACCGGGAGTCTTGCCCCTTCAGCTGTGAGGCAGGGGTAGCCATCGCTAGACTGAGTCATTAAGAACTTTTGGCTGGCTCACCCGATCTCATGCGAATGGGAATGGAATCCACATGCTGCGAGAAACAGAGACTTTCCCTTATTTTTTGGACTTTAACGAGCCATCGGGGTATCACAGAGACTGGTCTGCTATTGATATTACAGCCAATGTCACATTTTAGTCACCACAAAGACAGCAGACTGATGTCACTTTTTCCTAGAGGGGATCAACTCGCCTCCTGCTCCCCACTCTTTGCCTTTAACTGTGCCAATGGCTGCTTTGTGGCTAAGGAAGGCAAAAGGGAAGGAAGCTCACATTTTAAAGTACCTACTGTGTGCCCAACATACATTATCTCAACTCTCCATATGTTATCTCATTTTCCCCTTTGCTTTACAGATGAGAGAATTGGTGGTGAGAGAGAAGCAGCCACCTGGACTGCTGTGAAACGCAGACTTCAGACGGAGGCCCAGGCCAAGTGTCTCGATTGTACCCCACCTGTCCCGGACCTGGCCAGGGCACATGACCCGTGGTCGCTGCGAAGGGCAGGTGCGCTGGGGAGACAGGCGGTGTGCCCAGTCCACACCAGAGCCCCCAGCTGATGGAGCCTTCGTGGAGACTCCCATAGTCATCAAAGGAAATCAACGGGGCAAATTCTCAGCGGAACGCTAGACTCTGTGTCTCCAGGTGCTCTGAAGCCAGAAGGAATATTCATGAAATGTGAACCTCAAAACACATCGGTAACATCTGACCCAACAGGATGCTGGTGGGTTGGGACCAAGCAGGGGATCTGAGCACTGGGACCCAATAGGGGTCATCCGCCAGACCTGCGGAAACGGACCAGCCTGACGGGCGACGGCCGCTGCTGCGCTTCCCAGTGTTCCTGACTGAGGGGCCTGGGGAGAGTGTTGGGCGGGGAAGGGGATGGTCTGGGTGCCCACCTGACTCGTTCTTCTCGATGATGTCCACCACCTGCCCCACACTGAGGCTGATCTCCGAGCTCTCCTGCTTCTGGTAGTCTGCCACCACCACGTACTGCTCCAGGACCATGGGGTCCACCGAGGTTGGGTCGCTCCCTGTGGATGTAAAACACCATCAGATGTCACATCTGGCCACCACTCGGTGTACAGGAGCAGGAACTGGAGAGGAGGGGAGGTCAGGAGAGCATTCTAAATACAGAGAGAAGCTGTTAGAGGACTTGCCTCATCCATTCATTCTTTTATTCATTTGCTCACTCGACCACCACAATTTACCATGTGCCCGTCCTGTGCAGGCACTGTGCTAGGCACGGGAGGTTCAGAGCAAGATATGGTACTTGCCCTGAAGAAGCAGACAGCCTACTGGGAAAGTTCATTCATTCATATCTACCCATTCAGCATCAGCCACTATTCACCCATCCATCATTCATCCAACCAATCATGTATCCATCTACCATCCATCCACTCATTTTCCCATACATTCACCAACCATTACTCATCTATTAATTCATGAAATCACCAATGATATTCCAGACACTCTATTAGGTGCTGATTGGGGGTGCTAAAGTGGACGAAACAGATAGGACTCCCAGCATCCTTGAACCTAGTCTAGCTGTGGTGAGAAACACATATTCAGTATATGTGATCCATAAGTATATAGGGAAAAAGTATTCGTTTTGGATACATGCGATTCTGGAAACACAGAATAAACAAGATAGGGGGTGCTACATTAATGGGATGGTCAGCAGACCTCCCCTGGAAGTAACATAAAGCAGAGACCCGAGGCAAGGAGCCAGGAGGACAATGGGGAAAGAACGGGGCGGCCGGCCGTGAGGGGAGAAGGCCCGGAGCCTTCCAAGGCCGGGAGGGAGGCCAGGGTGGCTGACGCCCAGAAGGGAGGACCTCAAACACATTTTTTTTTTTTTTAACCCCTGAAGTAGAACCGAGAAACCGACTTAAGAAGCGAGTAACTCGTGAGGATTTGCATCTTTAAAAAGATCACTCTGGCTGCCTCATGGAGAATGGGTTAGAGGCTGGCAAGGAAGAAAGCAGACCAGCCCTCGCCAGTTTGGCTCAGTGGACAGAGCATCGGCCTATGGACTGAAGGGTCCCGGGTTCAATTCTGGTCAAGGGTATGTACCTTGGTTGTAGGTTTGATCCCCGGCCCTAACCAGGGCTATGTGTGGGAGGCAACCAATTGATGTGTCTCTCTCTCTGTCTCTCGCCCTCCCTTCTACTCTCTCTAAAAATCAATGGAAAAATATCCTTGAGTGAGGATTATATAAAAAAAAAAAAGAGGAAAAACAAAGAAGCAGGAGACCAGATGGAGGTCACGGAGCTGTTAGGCCAGAGCTTTGTTCCAGGGCAGGGCGGGGGGGAGGGGCCCTAGGAGATACCATTTCCCAGACCGCAGTGTCCAGTGTGGATGGTGAGCTGGGCAGCCCTGGGTAAAGTCTCAGACGATCTGATAAACACATGGAGAGAGACCACAGAATACGAGTGACGTGAAAGATCAGACGAGTCCAGACGCTCCCAGAGAAGGGACAGCACTTCGAGAGCAGCAGCTGGACGTGGTGGGAGCAGCGTGACATCTGTGGCCACCGGGCCCTCACGCCCTGCACATTCTGATTCAAAACATTCCCTCCTATTGTTTCCATAAACAACAGGAACCCCCACAGTTCTGTCCCAACACTCCCGCAGTGGAGGGGGGGTGAGGGCCGGATCACACCGAGCCGGTTTCGTGCTCCTCTTCCCGACTCTCTCGGGTGGCATCCCGTTGGTCGCCTGAAATGGGCCACGGTGGGAGCGTTTATACCACAGAGCTGGCACATGCTACAAAGCAGGGGTGACCGCCAGAAAGCTGCCTGTGAAGTCGCTCCCAGCACGCCCCTGCACTCCAGCCCCGGGGGCCAGAGCAGCACAAAAGCCCTCTGTAAGAGCTAGGCACTGCGGGTTCTGGATGTGGAACACCAGAGCGGGCGTGCTAGCCCGGTAAAGGGTCACCGCTCTTTCCTCCAGGGTGGGAGAAAACTCCCCACATCTCGTTCACCTTCACATTCCCAGGGGACCTGGAGTACCGTCAGGCACACAGTAGGTGCTTAATAAACATCCTATATAATAAGAGCCTAATATGCAAATTGTCCCCTCGACCCGGAGTTTGACTGCTCACTATGACGAGTGCTGACCACCAGGGGGTGGTGCAGAACATGGAGGGCATAGGCGATGAGGCACTGGCAGCGGGCGGCAGTGGAGGTGCTGCCGGCCCCAATGGGCTTCCAGGTGAGCCGGGCCGCAGCCGCCAGGAATGCAGGGGCCAGTCGGGCTCCCTGTGGGTTCGCACAGGAGCTGGTCTGAGAGGCCGGCTGGGAGAGAGCGCGCTGCCTGCCCAGCTTCCAAGTGGCACCGCTGGGCTGCCCAGAGGCCCACACTGCGCCCTGGCCCATGGCGTCCGGCTGCGCTCACTGCATCTCCGCGTGGGGACTCGGGTGCCGTGACTCAGGCGGAGGGGGGCGCATGGGGGCCCAGGAGCTGCCCAGGGCTCAGAGGTCAGCTGGGACCTGCCCTTCCATGCCAGACACTCGCGCTTTGATCACCGGCCAGGCCTAGGTACCCACTGTGCACGAATTTTGTGCACTGGGCCTCTAGTGGAATGAATAACCATGGTTGTCTTGTTCACTCAGCACTTGGCACAGACATAGTCAATGGACATTTGTGAAGTGAATGAATAAAGGGCAAATGGAAACTTCTAGAAACTCTCCATTCTGCACCAACTCTCCTAACCGGGCTGCCAAAACCAGGCACATCAGGATTTGAAATACCAGTTTCTCAAACTAGGCTCCAGGACATTTAGGTGTTATGCAGAGACACCTGCTGGCGGACTGTGATACCGCAGCCAAGCTCTATAACGCACAGTAAGGGCAATGCCTAGAAGTTAATGTGGTAGCTCAGTCCTAGGAGCTAAGTATGAGAGCAAGTATTCCTAGGTAAGCAATGTCATTCTTGTGGTTCCGCAGGACATAGAAGGAAACGGCGAGCAGAAAGGAGGAGATCCCACTGAGGAAGGGTGATTTCATCATTGAGGAAGTGCTATAAAATATTCTCAAGAGGCAAGTGCCTAATCCCCAGAATTTTTTAGTTGGCCATGGTTTGTTTTTAAATATATTTTTATTGATTTCAGAGAGGGGGAGAGAGAGAGAACCATCAATGATGAGAGAGAATCATCAATTGGCTGCCGCCTGCACATCCCACACTGGGGATCAAGCCCACAACCCAGGCATGTGCCCTGACTGGGAATCGAACCGTGGTCTCCTGGTTCATAGGTTGACACTCAACCACTGAGCCACGCCAGCTGGGCTTAGTTGGCCATGTTTTGATTCGAGATGACATGTTATGAAATTTAAAAATAACTGCTATGGATAAAACTGGACTCCCTCCCCCCTCTCTGCCCCCCAAAGCCATCTGTTGAAGGTCTAACCACTATTTGATGGTCCAGGAGGTAATTGGGTTAAATGAGGTCATGAGGATGAAACCCTCATGCTGGGGTTTGTGGCCTTGTAAGAAGAGACCAGGGAGCATGCTCTCCGTCTCTACACATGAGGACACAGCGAGAAGGCAGCAGGCTACACGCCAGGAAGAGGCTCTCTCCAGACCCCAACCATGCCCTCCACTTCTGTGAGAGAGCAAGTTTCTGCTCTCTAAGCGGCCCCAGCAAACCAATACAGTGAGCAATAAATAGCAAAGCAGAATATTCTTTCCAGAACTACAGCATAACACTGCCAGTCTTGCTCCGCGTCAGTAAATGAGAGAATACCTCAATAAGAAGAGGGTAGAGCCCCAGCCGGTCTGGCTCAGTGGATAGTGTTGGCCCGGGGACTGAAGGATCCTGGGTTCAATTCTGGTCAAGGGCATGTACCTCAGCTGCAGGCTCGATCCCCAGCCCTGGTCAGGCTCATGTGGGACACAACCAATTGATCTCTCTCTCTCTTATCAATATTTCTCTCTCTCTGTCTTTCCCCCCCTCCCTTCCACTCGCTCTAAAAATCAATGGAAAAATATCCTTGGGTGAGGATTGACCAAAAAATAAAAATAAGATAAATAAGAAGAGGGTAGGAAAATCAGGAAGAAAGATGCTCCTTAGATAATCACACGACCTGTTACATGTTGGTGGAGGATTCTTTCTGCAGGATGAGCGGAACTGGAGACCACGTTAGCCAAAGTCTGCAGGAGCCAGCCAAGCCAGCCAGGCCTGGGAAATTCTGGAGACAGATAAGCCTTCTCCAGCTCAGTTCTGGCCCAGAAATCTCAGGGCTTGGCCATCAATCTTAAGTCCCTTTCAAATTCCAGCAAGAAGGCTGGGTCTCGCCCTAGTTGGTTTGGCTCAGTGGACAGAGCTTCGGCCTGTGGACTGAAGGGTCCCAGGTTTGATTCCAGTCAAGGGCACATGCCCGGGTTGCGGGCACATCCCCAATAGGGGGCTTGCAGGAGGCAGCCGATCAATGATTCTCTCTCATCATTGATGTTTCTATTTCTCTCCCTCTCCCTTCCTCTCTGAAATCAATAAAAATATATTAAAAAAAAGAAAAAAGAAAAAGAAGGAATCTAACATCAAGGGCGAGTTCAAAGGTCAGCTGAAAAACAAGGCTAAGTCCAGCATGGGCTCTCCGTCTGAAGGAAGGAAGATGCTCTTTTCCACCCGGCGGGACCATAAATAAACCTGGCCCCCATCACTGCAGGTGGGGGATGTCACAGCGGCTGCCGCAAATTAGAGCTTCTTCTCTGACTTCCAGACCAGTCTCCTCATCAAGCCCGCCTGACGGGACACTTCTGTTTTCACAGGCCGGAGCCGTCTCTTCTCTGCCTCCCGCCTGCCCTTCCAGGAAAGGCCCGCATGCCGGACGCCAGAAACTCTGTGACCAGCCCGAGAGCGGCCGCTCTGTTCTTTTCTAGGAAACGTGTCATTACCCTCAGGCTCTGGGGCTATTTGCAGCTGGAGCAGATGCCACGGCGCAGGCCAGTGCCTATTAGACCAGACAGGAGCGGTAAACAGGCTGCTGCAGACGAGGCCAGAGTTCATGCCACTGTCAGACCTCCAGGCAAAGAGAACACCCCTCTCCACGCTCCCTGGCGAGAATGGCGTCGGGGCCTGCACAGGGGACCAGAGCTGTTGAAGCTGCTGCTGATGCTGCTTTGAAGGACACCTGCGGACTCTGAATTAACAGCAGCAGAATAAAGACAGCAGCTACAACATGCCGGGCACTGTTCTGAGTGCTTTAGATGTGTTACTATAATATAATAATCCTATTAGGTGGATCACTGTTATTATCCCCATTTTTCAGATGAGGAAACTGAGGCCCATGGAAGGAGGCATCCTTTTTTACTTCTAGGACCTCTGCTGGGTCCCCTTTCCCCATTTTTATCAACCTCCTCAAACTTCCTGGAGTCCCAGATAAATAAAAGAACTTAGAATTCTGGGAACTCTGAAGAACACGTTGGCCCAGGTGTGGTGTGGGCTGGGCCTTTGTAGATGTGGGGGCAGTTAACACACTACAGAATGCTTAGGAAGCTGTCTCCCCTACCCCTCCAAGGTGTTCTCTGAGAAAGATAGGTCTCATCCACTTTGTAATTTTTTTTGTATAAGATGAAACCACCCTGGCTGGTGTGGCTCAGTTGATTGAGCATCGTTCCATGCACCAAAAGTTCGCTGGTTGGATCCCGGTTTGATGCCTGGGTTATAGGTTCAATCTCCAGTAAGGGGCGTGCAGGAGACAGCCAGTTGACATTTCTCTCTCACATCAATGTTTCTCTCTCTCTCCCTTTCCTGTCTAAAATCAGTAAAAATAAATAAATAACCCCCAGCCAAAGATGAAACACCCTTCAATCATTTTTTTTTTTGGGGGGGGGGAACAGGATGTGGTATTAACCAATCAATCAAGCAATCAAGTATCCAACCATCCATCTAACATCCATCCATCCAGCATCCATTCATCCATATGGCCGTATCCCCAATGTGGAGTGCATCCATCCATCCATCCATCTATCCATCCATCCATCTATATGGCCGCATCCCCAATGTAGAGTGCATCCATCCATCCATCCATCCATCCATCCATCCATCCATGTGGCCCATCCCCAATGTGGAGTGCATCTATCCATCCATCCATCCATCCATCCATCCATCCATCCATCCATCCATGTGGCCGCATCCCCAGCGTGGAGCCCAGGGCCTGGCACACACATCACAGGAGCTCAGTAGGGGTTGGCTGAACATTGGATGAATAGGAGAAAATGGAAAAACATTCTTACCAGATTTCTTTTTCCCAACATGCTCCCTGTGCAGGAGAGAATGGGGTGAGAAAGAGTCAGAATCAGTACCTGTTGTGTATTGACATAAGTTAGTCTGTTAGAAAACTGAGATTCTCCAGCTCACAATATCTCCAAGCAATGAATAAAATTTAAGCCAGCCCCAGGGACCCAGATTCCTTAAAAAAGAAAAAAAAGAAAAAAAGAATTCCTCTTAATTTTCTCCCTTTCTTGGAGCAGTGCTCCGGCGCTCTGGTGGAGGAGCAGGTGGGTGGAGGGGACTCAGCCTGAAACAGGAGCCAGGCCTCCCCTTGCCCCGAGCCGGTGCCCACCTCGCCGGTGCTCGGCCCCCTGAGATGGAGACGTGGAGGGAAAGTGCTCGGTGCTAAGTGGCACGCAGAACACGCTAAGACTGGGTAGCAGCCTGGATAGCAGCGAACGCAGCACATCTCCCTCAGGGTGATGGGGGCACGCCTGCGGGCGAGGATTCACACGGAATCGGAGCGATGGCGACTCCCTCACCCCGTCAAGCATGTCAGAGTTTATGCACACAACTGCCTTACAGATGCGGGATCACAGACCAGGGTTCGCAGAGTACCTTTCGGTTACGCGTCCCGTCAGTAAAAAGGTTTCCAGGGTTACACAGAGACAAAGCAAGGTGCCAGGCGGTCTGGTTGAGACAGGAGTTGTGGGAACAGTGATAGTAACTAGCAATTACTTAATATTACCCTACGCCAGTACCCCGCTCGGTACGTTCAACTCACCGAGGTACTAAGCTCAGAAGAACCCTGGGGAGTGGTTCCTCTTCCCCCCAGTTCTACAGATGAAAACGAGGCACAGAGAGGTTAAGTAACTTGCTCTAGGCCACACAGACAGCCAGGGTCTGAACCCGGGGCTCTCTAATGTTTAAAAGTTGAGATGTAACTCACACAGCATAAAATTCATTCTTGTAAAGAGTACAACTCACTGGCGGTTAGTCTAGTCACAAGACTGTACAACCACCACCACTATCTAATTCCAGAAAATTATCATCCCCCCCAAAAGAAGCCCCCACACCTACACGCAGTCACTCCCCAGGCCCTTTCTTCCCAGCCCGCCGCAACCACGAACTGGCGTGCTGTCTGTCATGACTTGTCGATTCTGGACAGCTTAGAGGAATGCCATCACACAATAGGCGGCCTTCGTGTCCTGGCTCCTGTCACACAGTGGAATGTTTTCGAGGGTCACCATGCTGTGGCCTGTGTCAGCCTGCATCCCTTCGGGGCGGGGCTTCCCTGGGCTTTCAGCATGGGTGACAGCTGTGGGGAGATAGCTGGGGAAGGAGGCAGCTGAATGAGCTGACGTTGTCTTTGTTGGGGGAAGGGAGGGGCATCTGGGAGGCCTGGGACTCTGGTCTTCCCGCATGAGAAGGCGCATCTCCACGTGGGGCCCCTCCTTCCAGAGACTGACAACTATGGAACGGACCAATCAGCTTCTCTGTCCCCATCTGTGAAAGACTGCAAAACCCAAGCGTCTTGGCCCCAATAGCCAAGGAGCTGCAAAAACTGGCTGTGTGCCTACTATGTGCCAGGCTCTGTGCCGAGGATTTCACACACAAATACCCAAGCCTCACTGCGATCCTGTGAAGTACGTATTACTATTATTCCCACTTACCAAGTGAAGATGTGGACTCACCTGAAAAGTATCAGAATAAAGCTCCACCGCCAGGAAGCGGAATTATCAAACATAACAGCCGGGGTGGGGAGTCCACCACAATGTCCGCTCCAAACTCAGAAATCCCTAATTCTCTCCTTACAGCCTCCAATAACCCCACGATGTGTGTGTGTGTGTGTGGGGGGGCAAGGGACGTGATCTCGTTGCACAGATGAAGCAACTGAGGCAGGAAGGGAGGGAGGGGGTAGGGGCCCAGGGGCCGGCAGCCAGCGTGGGCTCAGACCATAGCATCAGTTTGATTTTCCCTTTGCTTTCCTCCAGTTCCGCCTGGGGCTAGCTGGGCACGCTCCGGGGAGGTCCACAAACCAACTTACTCTTTGGGGGGATTCAGATCCTCAGGTCTTGTCTCAAAGAACTGCAGCACCTCGTCACACTGGGAGATGTAGGGGGGCAGCTGGATCAGGGCCTGGAGAAGAGACAGGGGTGAGTGCGAAGGAAGGAGGGGTGTCAGGCCTGCTCTAGGCCAGGGGACTCCACCTTGGCAGGCAGCAGAAGCAGGGAGGAAGGGGGGTGCTGGTTAAAGCACAGATCGCGAGGGCTTCACCCCGAGATGTCCTGATTCAGGGCCTGAGAACATGCATTTTTAACGGTCCCTGGTGCTACTGCTGCTGGTTTGGGAACCCCCACCACACACAGTGGATGTACAGGGTGGGGGCAAAGTAGGCTTACAGTTGTGACCATGCAAAACAGTTTATTCTTCTATTATTATTATTATTTTCATTTTTTCTATTATTATTTATTAATTACTAGAGGCCCGGTGCATGAAAGTTTACGCACTGGGGGTGGGGGGCGCGTGGGTCCCTCAGCCCGGCCTGCCCCCTCTCACAGTCTGGGAGCCCTCAGGGGCAGGAGGCGACCCAGCGATCAGGGGAAGGCGATGCCCCCATCACACCTCTGCTGCTGCCACTGCTGGCAGCGCAAGCCTTGGCCGGCCCTGGTTACCTGAGCCTTGGGCGGCCCTGGATGGCTGGGCAGGCGCCATCTGAGGCTTGCCTGTGCCTCGGGCATCAGCTGGGCAGCTGCCATCCGAGGCTTGCCTGCAGCACCTGATGGGTGGAGGGGACTCAGGCCGGCCCTGGGTGGCTGGGGGGCTGAGGGGACTGGGGAACTCCGGAGGCAGGCGCATGGAGCGGCTGGTTCGTGTGCCTGCTGCCCTGGTGGGGTTCAGGGGACTGGGCACTGCCAATTTTGTGGCTGTGGGCGCCAGCATCTTTGAGGGCGTGGCAGTCAATTAGCATATTCCCTCCTTATTGGCTGTGGGCGCCAACATCTTTGTGAGGGTGTGACGGTCAATTAGCATATTCCCTCTTTATTAGATAGGATTGTATTATGTTCCATCCGAACAACTGTACACCTACTGTTGCCCCACCCTGTGTATGCACATATACGTTACAGGCATGTTTGCACACATAATGCGCACATATTTAGACAAAACAATAAACCGTGAACGTCACGCCATGTCATTGTTCTTCCCCCACCCCAGCTTCCCTGGGTGGTGGGAGTCTACTGCTTAGACAGTACCACATTTGACTCAGCTCACTGCCCACTGAGACCATTCCAGTTGTTTCCGACATGCCGGCATGTCTGTCCCAACTCCCGGGTCTCAGTGCTAACCTGCGGGGGCTGTTCTGCGAGTTAGGCAGAGGCTAGAAGGTCCCAGGTTAATGAGGTTGAAACCCCCAGGACCTCCCACTGCCCAAGTCCCTGCTATTTGGCCACCTCGGCTCATCAGTGGAGGGAGCCTCGACCACCTCCACCAGCAGGAGGGTGAGGAGGTGGGGGGGGGGGGGGGCACAGAGCGGGACCAGCCATTCCCTGTGCTGTTTATCTTCCAACGGGTATTCATTCACTCGGCGACTCGGGTCCATTTCCTGATGCCCAGCACTGCACGGGTTTCTGTGCCAAATGGGAGAGAAGCACAGGTGACCACGAGAGGACGGGAGACGCCAGCATGGCTCCATAATGAATCCACAGCTCAGGTTAACCAATGTCCACCGAGGGCCCCGAGGGCCCGGGTCCCTCTGGCCCAGATCTGAGCGCAGCAGAGTTGTCTCACGCACACACTTTATTACACACGTCTGTGCAGGGACGGCACCTGTGCGTGTGCACACATTTAAGCAGCAGGGGCGACTCTTGCCAGCCGTTGTCCCCCACCGGCCGGTGTTCGGTGCTCGGGAGTGAGGTGGGACCCTGCTCTCTCTCTCTCTCTCTCTCTCTGCAGAAGGCCTCAGTCCCTGGCACCTCCCACGTGCCTTCCTGCCATGCTCAGTGTGAGCCTGGGACCGAAAAGGCAAGGCCTGTATTTTCTATATAACGAGCCTATAAAAGCTCCCTGCCCTCCCCCTACTCCCCTACCCTCCCCTCCCTGCAGAGTGATGCTCCAACCCTGCTACTGGGCGATGATGGATCACCGGTGAGATGGAGGGGTCTCCAATGTGGCACCTTCTACAGGACTCGGTGTCTGACCCTATACAATTTATTTTCCCGTTTTTAAATACATCCACATGGTGCAGCCACCGCCACCATCACCTCCAGAACTCTTTCCATCTGGCAAAACGGAAACTCTGTCCCCATTAAACAACTCTCCGTTCCCCTCCCCGAGCCCCTGGCACCCACCACCCCACTGTGTATAAATGTGACAACCCCAGGAACCTCAGCAAGTGGAATCCGACAGTGTTTGTCCTCTGGTGACCGGCCCATGTCACCGAGCGTCCTGCCCTCAGGGTTCGTCCATGTTGTAGCGGGCTGGAATTTCCTCTCTTTTCAAGGCTGAACAATATTCCATTGTATGGATGTAGCACACTTTGGGTTGCTGACCCCCATATGACCTTTGAGTCAGGCTCTGAATTTAAGCCCCTACTACCCACCCCCTCCACCCCCGTGTGATCTGGCCCAGACCTCAAGTGGGAAAACCTGTGAGCTGAGTGCACCTCACCTTTTAGGGGGGTGCCTTCCCTGGTCACTGCCGACTCACTCCGGGAGTGGAGGGTGCTGACCCAGCATGTGTGGTTCATTCCCTTTTTTTATTAGCTTCGCCGTGACCCCTGTTCTGCAGCAAACCCCAGGCACCGAGCTTTCCCAGGCCAGAGGCAGAGAGCCCAAGAGGGAGAGAGCTTCCGCCCCCCTCCTAACTGCCCCCCTTCTGACCGCCTCCCGCTTCCGCCCCCTCTCTTTCTGGCTCAGAGCAGCCTGGGTTCCCCCTCCCGCTCAGGCCGAGCTGCGCCCCGGGCCGGGGGTGTCTGTCCTCGGAGATCCTGTAGCCCTTGCAGTCGGAGCCGCATAATGAAGGCGCTGATTACACGCTGGGGGTGCGTCCCGGCTGCTGTGTGGGCAGAAACCATGCGGCTGCCCCCAGACGGCAGCAACATCCTTTACGTTGGCTCAGCACCCGGTGGCCCCGCACTGTGGTCGCCTGTGCGCCTCACGAACTCCCGGGAGGGCTGGCCCCTTTTAGAGATGGGGAAATGGATGCTCCGGGGACACGCCCAGGACTTCTACCCCAAACCCAGAGGGCAGGGGTATGTGGCTGCTCCTCGCACCTCCCCCACATGTCCAGACGCTGCTGGGGAGACCCTGATACCGGGTCGAATGAATTTGCTGGGTAAGTGACGTGGGGAAGAGGCCCAGATGTGCCCACGGGGCCCTGTTTGGGGCCAGCTGGGTGGGCCCGGAGGTGGCCATGGTCTCCGCCCGGGAGGGCCTCCCAGGGTGCTCCTCACTGAAATACGCGGAGGCCCTGAACGGGACAGCGAGGCCCACGGAAACCGCCCCACAGTGCCAAGTTCTCCTTTGGTTTTGAGCAGTTCCTAGGAAGTAAAAGCCAAACCAAACCCCCAAGCCATGCAAGGAGCCAAGTCACTAATGCAAGGCAGCCCTGAGCGCTGTGATGTGCGCCCCTCCGTGCTGGAAGGACAGGCCGACAGTGACAACATGGCCCGGGGCAGGGAGGGAATTCCGCTTCTGGTATAGTCCAGGCCGCCTTGTGGTTGGTCAGCGATGTCCAACCACCGTTCCCCGGAAAACGCTCTGTCCTGGGTGGGATGCTGGCCCCGCGGGCAGAGGTGGCTGGTCGACACAGGGAGGAGAGGAGAACAAGTCCCACTGGCCGAGGGGGATATGGAAGGTCAGACAGATCCAGCGCCTGATCCTGGCTCTGGCCATTCCTGTCTCCTCTCTGACCCTCAGTGTGCTCATCCGTAAAATGGAAATAACTAACCCATCTCGGAGGGGTTGTGCTACAGAACAGGCGAGGAAGTGGCGGTAAGGATCCCATCGTACGCAGGCTGCTCGGCGAACAGTCCGTTAAGCCCCTGGCTTTCTGTACTGCAGCAAGTACAACACTGTGGTGATTTCCAGGGAGGACTCTCGAGTCAGCAAGATGATTGTGTTAAATAACGAGGCCTGGTTTCCCAGGGCTCTCTCGATCCTCTTTAACTTCAAAAAGAATGCCCCAGATAGTTAACACTTCTCTCTCTTTATAGCTGAAAATCTGCTATTGGGGTCAGAACACTTAGCATGAGATCTACCCTCTTCACAAATTTTTAAGTACACAGCACTGTGCTGTTGGCTGTTGTACTGAAAATCTCTAAGCTTACGCATCTTGCTGATGCAAACACTATGCCTGCTGGCTAGTAACTCCTGTTGTCCCCTCCCTCAGCCCCCACCCACCATTCCACTCGTTCATTCTAGGAATCTGACTCTTAGAAGCCACAGACAAGCAGAACCCCACAGCATTTGTGTTTCTGTGACTGGCTCATTTCACTCAGCATAATGTCCTCAAGAGCCACCCAGGTTGTCACATGTGGCGGGATTTCCTTCTCTTTTAAAAAAAATTACTGTTATTATTTAATCCTCATCCAAGGATATGTTCCCATTGATTTTAGAGAGGGGAGAAGGGAGAGGGAGAGAGAAACACTGATGCAAGAGATAAACATGGATTGGATCGGCTGCTTCCCATCGGTGCCTCGACCAGGGATCATGGGACTGGAAGTCTGGGTATGTGCCCAGACCGGGGATCGAACCCGAGACCTTTTGGTGTACAGGACGATGCTCCAACCATCGGAGCCACCCGGCCAGGGTACAATTTCCTTCTTTTTAAAGGCTGAGTAGTATTTGAGCGCATGCATATACCACGTTTAGGTTGCTCCCACATCCTGGCTGCAGGGAACAATGCTACAGAGAACACGCGCCGTGAGCTCACGGAGAGCCAGGCAGGCAGGGGGACATGGCCGAGCCAGAATCAGGAGCCCATCTGTCGGACCTTTTAGCATCGCCCTCAGCAAACAGTTTCTCCTCGAGACCCTGATTTCAGTTCTTTTGGAAAAATAGCCAGATGTGGGACGGCTAGGTTGTAAGGGGGGGGGAGGGGGGGGAGTTCTATTTTTAACTTTTGGAGGCACCTCCGTACAGTTTTTCATAGCAGCTGTACCACGGTGCCTTCCCCCAGCAGTGTGAGCAAGGGCTCCCATCTCCCCACGTGTGTTGGTGAGCCATTCTAACAGGTGTGAGGGCACAACTCACTGTGCTATTGATTCACATTCCCCGGACGACCGGTGGCACGGAGCTGTCTCATGTTTCAGCTATAGGTACCTGCTGGTCACTTGCGTACCTTCTTAGTGAAAACGTCTGTTTGATTCTTTAGTCCATTTTTTAATCCGGTGGTTAGTGTTTTTGCTGTGGAGATGCAGGAGTTGTTCCTTAGACATCTTAGAGATGGACGCCTGATCAGATGTATAAGGACTCTCTCCCCTTCCGCAGGCTGCCCCGAGACCCTGCTGATGGTTTCCTTTGCTGTGCAGAGCCTGTTGGTTTGATGCAGTCCCACTTGTCTTATTTTATTTTATTTTTGTTGCCTGTACTGTTGATATCACATCCACAAAATCACCGCCAAGCGCCCAGAATTAAATGCACGCATTTGCTCAGCTGACCGTTAACAACGGCGCCAGGAAGGCTTATGGGGAAGGACAGTCTCTGTAACAAACGGTGCTGCGAACTGGATGTTCACACAGAGAGAGTAAAACTGGGCCCTCACTTTATACCACACACACAAAACCACCTCCACGTGGACTACAGACTTCAGCGTAAGACCCAGAACTGTCAAATTCCCGGAAGGACACACCGCTCCAACTTGCTGCCCGCGAGCAGGACCAGGCTCTGGAGCGGTGGCAACAGCAGGGGGCTGGATTCGGAAACTTTTGTTCCTCTGGTTTCATTTTTATTTCTTCCCACTTTTATGGCTCATGACACCAGTTTTCTCTTACAGACCTAACATAATATAAAATGTCCTCTAAAGGATACATGTTATAAGAAGTTAATAAAGTGAGTTCATGTAAAGAAAAATATTAATAAGACAGGTGGTAGCATTTGGTAAAAATCTTGAAGGGAGGTCTCAAGTGCCCGGAGTCTGATAAACACTATGATATTGGTTATAGTTTCCTTTAAAATACTGTGACAGCCTGGCCGGCGTGGTCAGCAGTTGAGCGTCGACCTATGAATCAGGAGAGGTCACTGCTTGATTCCCGGTCAGGGCACATGCCCAGGTTGTGGGCTTGATCCCCAGTGTGGGGCGTGCAGGAGGCAGCCGCCAATCAGTGATTCTCTCTCATACTGATGTTTCTATCTCTCGCTCTCTCCCTCTCCCTTCCTCTCTCTGAAATTAAAAAAAAAAAAAATCAGCCGAAACCGGTTTGGCTCAGTGGATAGAGCGTCGGCCTGCGGACTCAAGGGTCCCAGGTTCGATTCCGGTCAAGGGCATGTACCTTGGTTGCGGGCACATCCCCAGTAGGGGGTGTGCAAGAGGCAGCTGATCGATGTTTCTCTCTCATCGATGTTTCTAACTCTCTATCCCTCTCTCTTCCTCTCTGTAAAAAATCAATAAAATATATTTAAAAAAAAAAAAAAAAATCAAAATACTAAGGCATGGGCATACAATCCTGTGTGTGTGTGTGTGTGTGTGTGTGTGTGATCTTTAAGCTGCACCCTAGTGATGGCTGGTGAATGCTGCAATCCCCTCACTGGGAATGAGCACGTTAGCAAGTAAGACGCTCACCACAAGTCCTCACTTCAGAAGAGTCTCCTTCACAGCCTTTCTTCACCAGCATCACAGCTGTTAGAGGTGACGTCCTTCGCTGGTGAGATGAAGGACGTTCTGGAACTATTCTCGGATGCCATAGCCCTGGCATGACCAGAACGGGGCGAGCCCAGCATCGCACGCCCCGCAGGATGCTGCCCCGGGTCTAGGACTCCGCATCCTCTGAGTTCTGCCTCTGCATGGGGTTTCCCTGTCGGACCCCGGTCAGGATTCCCTGATCCTGCCACAAGCATGTCGCTGCATCTGTCGCCAAGGAAACGTCCATGCGAAGTGGTGTCAGACGGGCAGCCGGTCGGTCACACGCGTACAGAGCCGCCGGAGGGCTGGTTCAGGTTGCCGCTTGATAACAAATGCTTGCAGGTGCGGCGGGATCTTGTTCTCATGGTTTTTTGATGAACAAGTTCTTACATTTAATGGAGTCAAAGAAGTCAATCATTTTGTGGTGGGTGCTTTTTGCGTCTTTAGAAATCCTTCTATACCTAGAGATTATGAAGCCACCTCCCTACTTTAAGCCTTCAGAACCTTTTATAGCACGGCCTCTCAGGCAGTCTTTCATTTCCTTGGAATTACATGTGTGGGGTGAGGGAGAGGTTAGGTCTTTGTTTTTTTATTCTCATGTGGAGGCGGCCAACCTCTCCTCAGTGATGGCAAGGCTGCCTTGGTCAGTATCAAAGTGTCCAAACACACACTGTTCTCCTTTAAAAAAACAACAACAAAAACTTTTTTTTTTTTTTTAAGAGAAGAAGGGAAAAGGAGAGAGATAGAAACATCAACGATGAGAGAATCATGGATCGGCTGCCACCTGCACGCCTCATACCTCCTGGTTCACAGGTCGATGCTCAACCACTGAGCCATACCAGCTGAGCTGGGTTCTCCATTGTGTTCCATTGGTTTACCGATCCGTGTGCCAACAGCATGCTCTGTAAATTACCGTAACTTCCTAATAGGGCAGGTGGAGCAGCGAGCTTCTTCCATTGTGACCTACACCTGGCAGCTGGCTCTTGGGCACCTACAGCCCTCATCCCTCCTGACCTCCCGGAGACCGCCCACTTCTAGTGAATGAAGGCAGCGGTGACAGACCGACCTGGCTTACGTCAGCCGACAGCGAGGACATTAACAGCTACCAAATGCTATGGAAAAGCCGGTGCAGACTGCGCAGACCTTGTGACAAAAGGGACAGTTTCAGCTCCGTCCAGGAGGGCAGTTCCCTTGCAGCCAAGCCCAGGGAATTTGGCCAAACCCAAATCCCAAAATATCGGCCCTGCCTCTTACCCAGCATCCACAGCCGCGGGCGGTAACGGCCACGTGGCTCCCAGAACCAGAAGTTTCTTCCCTGTGCTTGGTCCGGGCGAATTTGTGATCTCTGTCGGGCCCCAGCATCAGTCCGATGCAGGCAGCTGCTGCTATCCCTCACCGCTTACGGATCCTACATTTCCTTTCCCAAATCAAATGCCCGGAGCTCCTGACGCCCTGGGTGAGGGAACGGGGGCTCTGGAGAGAAGCTGGGTGGGCTGGGGGAGAAGCAGGAGCGTGCATGCTGGGCTCAGAGACCAGTTTCGGGGGAAGGTACCGGCTGGAGCTTCCCAGCTGGTCAAGGTGACTCAAGGTCCAAAGCAGAAAAGCTGGGAACTTGACTCTGAGAGCTGGGGAGACAGGAGTAGTGTCTGCACCTGAGTGCCTGTCCCTGTCCCTCTCCCCGACCCACAGCCCCTTTCTAAGGAGAGTGGAACCTGAGCGTATCTGCCTCTATGAAATACATGCTTAAATATTCTGGCCTCTTGAATTTTTACTTTCTAGAGAGGCCACGAGTGGTATGTGAGGGCTAAGGCCTAAAAGGCCCGATTCATCGCCCAAACCCGCCAATACTGTTTCTGTGCGTCACTGTGTTGGGCCTCCGTGTCCTCCTCTACGCAACGCAACAATAAAACCTACCTGTCAAGGTTCCAGAGAGAGGAAACCAGGTCGTGTCTGGCAAAGAGCAGACAGGCAATCGAGAGTGATTGTCTACCTTCATACGATGTCTCTGGCCACGAGAGGGGCTCGATCCCCTCACGGCCCCCCTTCACATTTTTACATTTATTAAAAAAATTTTTTTGGTAAGGGATTATAAATTTATTAGGTCATCTGGGAAACCAGATGGGCTGAGCCCCAATTTAAGTATAATTTATGTACCATAAAAATCAGCCGACATAAGCACACTAAATTCAGCGATCTTTAGTAAATTACAGAGTTGAGCAACCATCACCACAGTCTAGTTTTAGGTCCTTCCAGCACCTCAGAAACTTGCCCCAACCTAATTCGCATCGGGTCTCCACATCCACCGCCCAGCCCAGGAAACCACTGGACTGCTCTCGGCTCTCCCATTTTGCCTTCTCTGCACATTTCACACACATGAAATCATGCATTATGCACTCTTCTGCATCTGGCTCTTTCCACTGGGCGTCATGTTTTGTGAGACCCACCCACGTTGCAACACTTATCGGTATTTCCCTGCGTTTTATCTAGTCACCTAATGATGGACATCCGGATTGCTTCCGATTGTGGGTTGTTAGGAATTAATACTGCTGTGAACATCTGCATCCGAGTCTCCGTGTGAATGTAAGCTTTTCATTCTCTTGAGTGTACACCTAAGAGTGGTCACGTGATAAATTTTCCTTTTGAAGAAACCGCCAAGCTGTTTTCCAAAGTGGCTTCCCACCGCGGTTCCAGCAGCACGAAGGCTCCGGGGTCTGCGCCTCCGTCCCTCTCGGTCTTGTCTGTCCTGCCGATCACGGCCGGCCTAGTGGCAGTGCAGGTATCTCTTTACAGTTTTATGTTGCGTTGCCCTAATGATTAATGATGCTGAACACCTTTTCATGTGCTTATTCACCACTGGAGAGCGTCCTTCTATTCAAATCTTTTGTCCGTTTGTAAGCTGGGTTGTCTTTTTACTACTGAGTTGCAAGAGTTCGTTATATAGTCTCAGTGCAAGTCCCTTATCAGATACAGGATTGATAAACATTTTCTCCTAACTTGTGGCACACCTTTTCATTTGCTTCCTGGTATCGAAGTACAGAAGTTTGTGAGCTTATCCATTTTTGTCTTTTGGTGTCCACTTCTAAGAACTCTTTGCCTAAACTAAGGTCACGAAGGTTTTCTCCTATGTTTCCTTCCAGAGGTTTTATAGTTTTAGCTCTTACGTTTAGGTCTGTGACCCACTTTGAGTTGATGCTGTCTGCATGACGTGAGGGAAGGGTCCAACTTATTGCTTTTTTGCATCTGGATATCGCATTAACCCACACTGTTAAGAAGATTATTCTTTCCTATTGAATTTCGTGGTACCTTTGCTGCAAACCAGTTGCCTATAAATTTGTTAGAATTTAGACTCTCAATTCTGTTCCACTGACCTGTATGCCTATCCTTCTGACAGCACCACACTGTCTTGATCACTACAGCTTTTTTTTTAAAAAAAATGTATCTTTATTGATTTCAGAGAGGAAGGGAGAGGGAAAGAGAGATAGAAACATCAATGATGAGGGAGAATCATTGACTGCCTTCCTCCTGCACGCCCCCCACTGGGGATCTAGCCTGTGACCCAGGCATGTGCTCTTGACTGGAATCGAACCTGGGACCCTTTAGTCCACAGGCTGATGCTCTATCCACTGAGCCAAACCAGCTAGGGTGATCATTATAGCTTTGTAGGGCGTTTAGAAAATAGGTAGCACGAGCCCTCCAATTTTGTCCTTCTTTTTCAAAATTGTTTCTGCTATTTTGGGTCCCTTGCCTTTCCCCATACACTTTAGGATCAATTTGTTAATTTCTACAAAAAAACGTCTACTAGGATTTTTTACAGAGATTGTATTGACTCTGTAGAGCAACTGGGGGAGAAATGCCATTTTAACACTACTGAGACCTCTATACCATAATATGGCATGTCTCTCCATTCATTCAGAGCTTCTTTTGCTCAGCAACGTTCTATAATTTCATGTACAAACCTCGCACTTCTTTCGTTAATTTATTCCTAAGTAGTTTACTCTTTTCAATGTTATTGTGAGAATTATTATTTTTTTAAAATATGTTTTTATTGATTTTAGAGAGAGGAAGGGAGAGGGAGAAAGGGATAGAAACATCAATGATGAGAGAGAATCAATGATTGGCTGCCTCCTGCACACCCCCTACTGGGAATGAAGCCTGCAACCTGGGCATTTGCTCTGATCAGGAATCAAACTGTGACCTCCTGGTTCATGGGTCGACACTCAACCACTGAGCCACACCAGCTGGGCTAGAATTATTTCCTTAGTTTCATTTCTGGGTTGTTCGTTATTACCTTATAGACATACAATTGATTCTTGTATAGTGATCTTATATCCTGTGATCTTGCTAAGTGGGCTTATTAGTTCTGATAGCGTTTTAGTGGATCCTTTATGGTTTCCTACAATAGAATCATGCCATCTGTGGATCAGGGCATTGTTACTTCTTCCTTTCCAACCTGTATGCCTTTTATTTATTTTTCTTTGTGTGTGTGTGTGTGTGTGTGTGTGCCCTTGACTAGTATCAAACCTGGGACCCTTCAGTCTGCAGGCCAATGCGCTATCCACTGAGCCAAACCAGCTAGGGCTATTTATTTTTCTTGCCTGTTCACCTGGGCTAGAACTTCAGAGCAGAACGGAAATGACAAGAGCAAAAGCACTTATTTTGTTCCTGATTTCAGGGGGAGAGAGCATTTGTTGCTCCATTTTCAAGACATTTCTTGCTATTCCTACTTACCCTTTTCCCCATCACAACTGCTGGTGATTTTAAGTTAGAGAAATAAATACTAAAGATAAGGGAAGCTAAGCAAACTAAAAAAATACGCTTCTCTCCTGACCACAGCCTCAATTCCAACAAAATATAACCCAAACCCAAACCCCTTGTTCTTGAAAACATTAAGCGATTGGACACCAGCTGCCATATGCAACAACAGGGGTTGGCTCTATAGCTTTTGGGTCATTCATGCACATAGGGATACTATGCAGCCACTAAATGTAGGCTCAAGATTTTTAATTGCATGGGAAATTCTTATCCTATCCTATATAATAAAAGGCTAATAAGCAAATTGTCCCCTTGACCAGGAGTTCGACCAGGAGGCGGAGCTGGCCGGCCAATTGCGTGGGGCCCCTCCCCTCGGCTGGCCAGGCCCAATCGGCCCCAATAGGGGTGGGCTGGCTGGACCCCACCTGTGCACGAATTCGTGCACCAGACCTCTAGTATTACAGTATTAAAGGAAAGAGAAAGAGCAACAAAAATAACACCGATGGGATGGTCTCAACACCATAAAGAAACACATGCAGGAGAGAAAAGAAGGAAAATATGCACAAACCTTCATCCTTGTTGTCTCTTGAGTTGAAAGATCACGGACGGTTGTTTTTTTCTAATTTCTCTACATTTCTTTCAACTGTACAGATTTTCATAACAAGCATCTTACAGCCAGGAAAGGAAAAGAAAAAAAGCTGCCCACAGGGCAGACGCAGGCAGGGGGACGTTGGCCGCTCTCAGGCTTACCTTGCAGTATTCATCGATCGGTATCAGGCGTTTGACGGCCACGTCCCGGATGTGGCTTCGTCGGAAGAGGATTTTGCCTGCAGAGAAGGAGAGCACAAAGCATTGGCAGGGGGCGGCGACCAGCTCGCAGCAAACGGGAGGTGTGATGTGCATGCCTCTGGTAGGCCTGAGTGGTACCCAAATCCCTGGTTGGCATCATTACCCCCTGTTGGATACCCACGGGGCCTGATGACCTCAGGCATGGTCCCCCAAAGCCCGGCTCACAGTTCTAGTGCAAAGGCTGGAGGGGTGGGGCCCGGGGGAACGTTCCGATGAGTTAAAGGAGGCAGGGACCAACCGCGGAGGGAAGGCGCTCCTGCCCGTGGAGAAGGAAGGTAGACGGGAGGGTCTGAGGTCCTCTGTCCAACGCCGGGCTTCTCAGGCTGCCTGGGCAGTGCAGCGAACCGCAGCTAAGCCCTGACCCAACAGTTCAGGCTCCCTTCCTCCTCCTGCCTCCTCCACCTTCTTTCTGCTCTCGGCTATGTGCCCAGCATGCCACGCTGTCTCACGATTCTGCCCCTTCCCTCTGCCTGGAATAGCCAACCTCACCCGCCATCCGCGGGGGGAAACTCGGGCCCACTTCACTGGGTTGACAGCTCCTGTCATTTCTGACTGCACACACCACGCTATTGATCTACTCGTCCTCTTCCGTACCAGGCATGGGCCCTGCACAAACAGGGACCGACTGGGCCTTTGTCCATTTTGTGTCCTCACCGTGGGGCTGACAGCTAAGGACAGAGGCGCAGGCTCCGCCAGGGTCCCCGGGAAGTGGTGTGTGTGGCACAATGACAAAGGCCTCACCCCTCTCCCTGGGCAGCGCAGTGGGACAGGAGTCTCTGGGCACCTGTCAGGTGTGCGGCCAACGAGGGAGACGGGGAGCCTCGCGTCCGTGGTGCTGCCGCGGGAAATGGGCAGCCGCATCTCTTCACGGAGACAATCTCCATTACAACCCAGCGCAGGGCTTGGCCCTCACGAGAGGGTCGTGACTTTCTTTGTTTTTTTTCAAACCGTTTAGATGATACTGCATCACACTCTGCCCCGGGCTCTGTTTCTTTTCTTGTTTTTCTTGTGTGTTTTTTCTGTTACTCCTCACCTGAGGATGTTTTTCCATTGGTTTTTAACGAGAGTGGAAGGGAGGGGGAGAGACAGAGAAACATTGACTGAGAAGAGACCCATGGATTGGTTGCCTCCCGCATGAGCCCTGACCAGGGCCAGGGATGGAGCCTGCAACCTAGGTATGTGCCCTCGACTAGAATCGAACCTGGGACCCTTCCGTCTGCAGGTCGGCGCGCTATCCACTGAGCCAAACGGGCCAGGGCCCCAGCTCTGTTTCTTAAGACCTGCCACCCGCTGGCTAAGTCGCCGTGGATGGGCAGCAGAGCTGGAGTTTCTGCTCGGCCAGGCACAGGGCAGGGCCGTGAGCAGCAGCACGTCGTGGCTGGTACCTCCCGGGTGAAAGGCTGATGGGGCCGGAGCCCTTGTCTGCATCTGATGTGAAGCGTTTCTGGGCTGAGTCACCGGGAAGAGGGCGAATGTGCACCCCTCCCTCGCTGCGGGCCAGCCCGCCTGGGGCGGAAGGGGTGCTGGGGCGGAGAACAGCCTTTTGTTTTCCACGGTGGAGGAGGCCAGACTGTAATTTTTAATTTTCAAGCTGCGGCCTCTGCCAAGTTGGCTGGCCCAGCTCTGGCCGGGGAGGAGGCCTGAGCAGGCGGCTCCCCCTCCCCCTGCCTTTGTGCTCACAGGAGACTTGCTTTGTTCTGCTGACTTGGCGGGCTTGGCAGAAAAGTGACCCTAGGAGAGGGGACGCTTCTCCCGCAGGGCCCCTGCCCTCGGCCTCGGCGTCGAGGAAACGCTAAGAGGCGTCCTGGGGCCCAGTGGGACCTCTCCAAGCTGCAGTGGGTGCCTTGAGCAGGGACACTGGGCCGCGTCCCTGAGAACAGCATTTTCATGAATTCGTGGGTGGAAGAGAATTACGTAATCATGAAAGCTTCCAGGGGCTTGGGGGAGGGTGGGCTCAAGCTCTTCCCCATCCTGGGAAGTTTTTCCAGAGCTGGGTTTGCCTTTCATCCGATAGTAAGACTTACACCTCACCGCTCTGGAGGAAAACCTACATTTAATTTTTGTTGTTGTTGTTCTTAATCCTCACCCGAGGATATTTTTCTGTTGATTTTTAGCGAGAGTGGAAGGGAGGGGGAGAGACAGAGAGAGAGCAATATCAGTGGGAGAGACACATCGATTGGCTGCCTCCTGCATGTGCCGGGCCAGGGCTGGGGATCGAGCCTGCAACCAAGATACGTGCTCATGACCGGGATGGAACCTGGGATCCTTCAGTCCACGGGCCAACGCTCTCTCCACTGAGCCACACTGGCTAGGGCGAGAAAAACCCACATTTAGAGCCCATTTCAATGGGAGTATTCAGGCTGAGCACTTAAGTAACGCCTCTAAGATATGAAATACCAAGAAATTCCAAAGGAATGTCACGGGACCCTGTTTCTGCCTTTTCTGAGAACCTACTATGTGTCTGGGAGAGAAGCTTGTGAGGCAGGGATCATGTCCCGTTTTATGGATGGGGACAACGAGGCCCAGCGGGGACCAGGGTGGGTGTCGTCCGCCTGTCACAGGGTTGGAGCCCGGACTCTTGGCTGCTGCAGCTGGCACTCCGGGTTTTCTCCAACAGGAAAGAAAATTCCAGTGTGATTGCACACTCTCCCCATGGAAGAACTAAAACACTCACTTTTTTAGGCAAATGATCCTCCCAGCGGACGGGGGTCTGGCAAACGCCTCTGCCCAGTCTCTAAACCCACTCACCATGACGGCATCTGGGAGAGCCCACTCCTGTGCCCACGGCAGGACCCTGGAGTGGGGGAGGGGAGCCTGGGTGCCTGAGTGATCTGGGAGTCTCCCCGACTGTGGGGCCTGTTCCCTTTTCTGCAAAATGAGAAAAATTGGAAGGGTCCTTTCCGCTCGAAGTACTTGTGATTTGGGGTGGTGTCAACTTGCTGAAGATCTGTACATCAAAATGACGGTACGTGCCCGATTGCTGCCAGTCTGGGCCAGGCACTCACCTACCCTCGGAACAACTCTGTTATTGCAGTGCCACGATCATCTCCTGAGTGGAAATGAAACTTCGTGTGCTGAAGTCCTTCACCCAAGATAACACAGGGGAGGAGCCTCGATGTGTGCAACCGGGCCAATGCTCTCTCCACTGAGCCACACTGGCTAGGGCGAGAAAAACCCACATTTAGAGCCCAGTTCAATGTGAGTATTCAGGCTGAGCACTTAAGTAACGCCTCCAAGATATGAAATACCAAGAAATTCCAAAGGAATGTCACGGGACCCTGTTTCTGCCTTTTCTGAGAACCTACTATGTATCCAAGAGAGAAGCTTGTGAGGCAGGGATCATGTCCCGTTTTATGGATGGGGACAGGTTGTTCTGAGGACTAAGTGACGTAATGAATGGAAAGCGCTTAGCCCAGCGCCTGGCACACAGCAGACATCCAATCCGTGGTAGCTACTGAGACCATGACACTGGCTTGGGTACAACCTACTTTCTTTTCTCTTGTCAATCCTCACCTGAGGACATGCCCATCGATTTTTAGAGAGAGTGGAAGAGAGAAGGAAAGACAGGAGAAACATCGATGTGAGAGAGACACATCCATGGGTTGCCTCCTGCACATGTCCTGACCCGGGCCCGGGCCAGGGAGGAGCCTGCAACCGAGGTACGTGCCCCTGTCCGGAATCGAATCCGGGACCCTTCAGTCCGCAGGCCGACGCTCTATCCACTGAGCAAAACCAGCTGGGAATATAACCTACTTTCTGAGCTGAGGCCTGATGCTACTCCTTTGGTAAGGAATTTTTTTAGGAGAGAAGGGACATGAACGCCTTTACTACATTAACTCCTCCACAGTGCCTGGAGTGGTGCCTGGCACTCGGAAAGTCTGTGGTAGGTAAGCAGGTGGAATTTCTATAATGCCCCCTCCCCTCAAGATGGCCCACCCGGACCCCTGAGCTGGTGGCTATGATGGGATCGCTTCAGGCCATGGTTTCTTTACAAGATTACCCTGCATTAGCCAGGAGGGTACGACGCCATCACATGAGTCCCTCAAAGCAGGCAGCTCCCTCTGCGGGGGGCAGCCGGGGCAGCCGTAGACATTTCAAGCCCAAGAAAGACTCGGTGCCTCGCTGCCGGCCTGAGGATGGAGGGGCCACAGAGGGGGGATGCAGGCAGCCTGGCTGACGCAAGCAAGGAAACCGGCATCTCATCTCAGTCCTGGAGCAGCAGGAACTGAATTCTGCCACAGATCCTCCGGATGAGAGCTGGGCCCAGCCATGACCTTGATGTTGCCTTGTGAGACCCTAAAACAGAGTACCCAGTGGAGGCCTCTGGAACTTCCAACCAAAAGAACTGTGAGATAATAAATTGGTGCCACTGTAAGCTGCTAAACGGGTGGCAATTTGTTACAGAGCAATAGAAAAATGATACAGTAGCCATAAGAGATGCCACTCGTTATAAAACTTGACGCGCCTAATCATTCCCATTTTAGAGGTAGGATAAACTGAGGCTCTCAGAGGTGAAGTGTCTGGTCACGAGCCGAGAGATCCGGGAGCAATGAGTCCCACCTACCTGGCAGGAAGGGGATGATCCTCTGTTTGGGGTCCTTCTGTCCTCCTTCCATGGGAAATTTGTCCAACATCTGCATCTGTCAAGGGAGAAAAATACCGAAAGATATGACAGGTGCACCGCTGACATTTGAGGGAATTACCTGACACATGTGACCGGACATCCTAAAGCTCGCTTTGCTCAGCTCTTCAGAGGCCCACACTAACAGTAAGTCCGTGTCCATGGGACCGAGGGTTTCCGTGAAGCAATTCCTCACGCCCACAGCTGCCCGACCGGTGGAGGCCCAGAGATGGGAGTGGCCACTCTAGGTTCTCCCAGGGGTCTCCAGCCACAGGGCCTGAACTGTGACAACACCCCCGGGGCCACCAGAAGTCCATGGATGGCAGGTCATCCTGTTTCCTAAGAACTGCTGGGTGGTGGTAAGGACCAAGCCATTGAGACCCAATCATGACACCCCCCCCTGCCCTCGCCCCCGAGAGTTCCCCAGGCTGGCTGTGCAGACAGCTCTGTGCCCGGCCTGCTGGCCCGCGGCCTACAGCAATTCAAGAGGCGGCTGAAGAGCAAACGGACCATTCCAGGGTAGTACCGGAAGCGCGGCGAGAGGAAGGCGTGGGCTGCCGTGGGACAGGGGAGGGACGGGAACAGAGGTTCCGAAATGAAAACCTCTCAGAGTGCCAGAGACGCCTCCCTGACCTTGGGAGGAGTGAACAGGAAAGATCTGATCTGATCTACAAAATCACAGAGACCTGCTGCTCGGGGTCCCGGGGAAGTGATACCAACGTGCGGGGCGACTTTTATTTTATTTAAAAAAATATATATATATTTTCTTGATTTTTTTACAGAGAGGAAGGGAGAGGGATAGAGAGATAGAAACATCGATGAGAGAGAAACATCGATCAGCTGCCTCCTGCACGGCCCCTACTGGGGATGTGCCTGCAACCAAGGTACATGCCCTTGACCGGAATCAAACCCGGGACCCTTTAGTCCCCAGCCCGACGCTCTATCCACTGAGCCAAACCGGCTAGGGCTGCAGGGTGACTTTTAGATGAAAGCCGGGCTGCGGGGTCATGAGCGCTGCCGTCAGGTATCTGGTCCTTCTCCTGAGCACCTGGCAGATGTGAACGTCCCACCCCCTCGAAGTGGGATGTAGTCAAGTAAACGTGAGCAGCCGAGACATGCCACTCGGGGTGGAAGAGCCATGAACGGTGCGTGACTCACCACGGTCCATCTCCTTCTGCCCTGGTGACGGGCCACACTCCAGACAGCAGCTTCTCTGCCTGTGCGGGTCCTGGAGTTAGGATCCCAACAACCTTGGATGGACATGTCGCCCGCGTGAGAAATAAACGCTTACTACACAGCGAGGCTGTTTATCGTAGCAGCCTATCCTAACCCAACCTGACCGGCCATGCGCCCAGGATTCCAGCCGAGGGAGAGCTGCCTGGCACTCCAGACGTGTCGCTCTGGCGGGATGGAAGGAGCTTCGAGTAGCTTGGGAGGAATAGGAATAAGCACAGCTACTGTGCAGGCATCCGGGGGAGGGGGGAGAGGGCCTGAGGCACATGAGAAACATGTGTATGTGCCAGGCGTGGACCAGACTCTGCAGACACTTTCCTCACTAAATCTTCAGAACACTCCTTCAAGCTGGACATGGCTATCCAGGAACCCGAAGCCCAGAGAAGTGAGGAAATGTTCCGTGAGCCTGGAGCCAGGAGGCGGGGCCAGAGGCTGCACCATCTGCTTCCCCGCTGTCACTCCACCTCCGAGATGCTACGAAAACACTCAATCAGGACCGCTCCTCCGCGGAGAAAGGGGGCCATTTACCCAGGCTGGTGCCCCTGCTGCCCACTCCTGGCATGTGCCGCCCCTGGGTAGGGGCTCGGGCTCAGCTTGGCCAGCACGGTGAAGGGTTGCTTGCCGAGGATGTGGTTTCATTTGTGGCTTTCTGTCGGCCCCTCCTCTGTGCTGCGTGGTGATGGGGAAATGCTCGGTCCACGTCATCCGGCAACCGGTGATGCCACCACGGGCCTCGCTGGAAAAGGCAGGCTTCCCTGTTTGAACCCGGGAGCTTTTCAACACCAGCACATAGTGGGCACTCACTAAAAACCGACTAAAGCAATGAATGCAACAGAGTAAAATTGGGGTCGGGGGGGGGCAGCTTTAGGAGATGTTTGCGAAGGACCCCTGATGAATAACATTCGTATTACTAATCTTGAATAATGAGCAATCCCTACTGACATGTGACTGGCAGCTGACTGTTCACAAGCCTTCTCCTACACGTGGCTCTACCTGACCTTCATCCGAACCCTGTGAAATAAATGTATGATCCCCAAGTCACAGATGGGGAGACTGGGGAGCAGAGAGGGACAGTGAACTGCCTCAGGTCACACAGCCCAGTGGGAATCTAGCCAGTTCGAGTACCTTAATCTAAATGCCATTCTCTTTCCCCAGCATCACTCTCTTAAACAGTTTTGGAGTCACGTGAACATGAAAAATTGGCTTGCATAAGGCAAGCTTACTATTCCGCGCACAGGTGAGCAGCAGAGTGATTAAGCGGTCTCTGCTGGAGTGTCGGAAGGATTTGTCTAACACCATCTTCTTTCCCTTCTCAATTTTGTTGACGACAATGTTTGCCAACATCGAGCATCACGAGAGCGAACTTTTGCTCTCACGCCTTGTCCTGACTTGCTTTCCCCCACAGAAGCGTGGCCTGAAGGGCGGAAGTGCTACTTGTTAATTTGAGGCCGCAGACCTGGGTTAATGCTGCAGCATCTAACCACAGATACTCTACCCCTGGGGCCAGACAGCCCTGAGCTTCAGCCGGTGCCTCCTCATGCCAGCGTGTCCTTGGCCGGATCCCATCCGCAGAGGGTGGCACACAGCCCGCTGGCAGGGTGCTGTGGCATGAACGCTTGGGGGGGGGGGAGGGGCTCTCTGGGACATCCTAGGTGAAGAAGAAATCCACCTTGCGCTCTGCCCATAATACATCTACATTTTTTAATTGACTGTATTGGGGTGACACTAGTTAATAAAATGATATCTGTTTCAGGTGTATAATTCTATAATGCATCACCTGTATATCGTGCAGAATAAATTTCTTCTTCGGGAAGTTATTTGGGAACAAGTTTGAGTGGTTTGTGAGGGTTTTTTTATTGTTAAGTATACGAAACATAAAATTCATGACCTCAACCATCTTACGCGTTAAGTGATGTTAAGTCCATTCACATTGTTATGCAGCCATCGGCACCATCATCTCCTCTTCCTCACTCCAAACTGCAGCTTTATGTCCATGAAAGCCAGGCCCTGGCAGCCACATTCCTCTCTGTCTCTAGACACCTATTCTAGGTCGCGAGTGAGTGGGATCCCACGGTGTTTGTTCTTTGTGACTAGCTTGTTTCTCTTAGCGTGTTTTCAAGGCTCATCCACGTTGTATCACGTGTTGGGGTTTCCTTCCCTTTTAAGGCTGAAGAACATTCCTCGATGAGGCTATGTTTTAAGACTGGCAAAACTCAGGCTACCCGAGCCCCCTCCGTGGCCGTCCCATAGAACTATCTGCCGTGATGGACATGTCCTACACCGGCCATCCCTGACGGCACCACCAGTCCCCAATGGTGACTGAGCACGTGAAATGCGGCTCCTATGACTGAGGAACTCAACCGTTAATTTCACGTAATTTCAATGACTTTACACTTGCCTTCATTTAGCCTCCTGTGGTAACCCTGGTGAACAGGGCTGGGCTGGACACTGACACTCATCCTCTCTTAGCGCCACACCCGGTCTTACTTCATTTTCTTCATCATCCGACCACTGGGGCCCGCTGTTCGCACGGACGAGCGATCGGAGCCCTGGGAGCTATTGGGTCTTCGTGTGCCCAGGTTACAGGCCACACGCTGCTTCTATCCAGGGGACTGTCACACTGGCAGACACAGGCTTTACAGCAGACCAGGCAGCGTTCCACCCCCTCCCCGGGGACCCCAGCCCCAGGCTGTGTGCAGCAGCAGGAACAGAGGCATGCATCGCCAAATCCGACCACAGACCCTGCCCTTGGATACCAGAAACCCCACGCGCCTCTTCCTAGATAACAGGAGGCGGTGCTCAGGGTGAGGAGGACTGGAGACCTGGGAGGAAAGTGAGTCCGTGTGGGGGCGGGGAGACGGAGCCACGTCAAATGGACACAGCCCAAGCCTCCAGCAGGAAGGAGAGAACACTCGCCAGCAGTTTCTAAGACCCCCGGCTGTGGCAGAGGGAAAGGAGACATCCGTCCAAGGAAAACGCCCTGGAGGCTGGCGTGGGGGCCGCACGTGGTTCATGCTAGTGGCGGACTGGACTTGGTTCCCTCGGTCTCCCACAAGCCCCGTGTCCCAGGACAGCCAGAGCAGGCGGTGGAGAAGGCTGGGGGGACTCTGTCACACGCAGCTGCGGGCTGCTGGGGAGCCACGTGGTCCTCAGAGCAGGCGTGGCAATGCCCCTGGACCTGCTCTACATCCGTGGGGGGTTGTCTGTGGAAATTCCGTCCCCTCGAGGAGCTGATCTGTCTAACGGTGGGCATGCCCTGGTGTCCTGTGCCATGCGTGCACCCCTCCAGTCTGTCCACTTCTCTCATCCTTCCTGCCCTGCCCCAGGCCAGGTCAGCATTTTCTCAGCCCGACCCCCTCCACCACCTCCTCATTGGTCCATGGTAGGTGCTTGGTAGATATCTGTGCAAAGAAGGAATGAATCAATGAATGAGCAAACGAATGAAAAGAGGGGGTTCACTGATGTAACAGCCATTGTCTAAGAGCAGCGACATTACATCCCAGGAGGCAGCAACAGGACCTGGTTGGGGCTCAGACAGACCAGGCAGCATTCCTAGTTTACACATAAGGAACTGCTCATTGTGGGAAAAGACCACTATCATATTTTCTCAGCTACACGTCATCAACATGGCAACAGCTCTTCACTGGGGAGGGAAAATACATTCCATTAAGTGTGTGTAACACCCCAATTTCAGAAGATAACGTCTGGCGAAAAGACTGTGTCGGAGGGTCCAGCAAAGGCAGTATTTGGAGAAATATGGTTGGTGCACCCTGAGCAGGGGTTGGCTAGGGTCTTGCTGGGAACCTGCGTGGGGGAGTGAGAGTCTTCAGTTCTGCCAGCCCTCTGCCTGCCTCCAGAAAAGATGGGAGGACACACTCCCTTCCCTTTGGCTTCTGCGGAGCAAGGGGGCTTCGGGCAGACAGTCCCCAAAGCTCACAAGTGCACTTGGGTTGTCAAAGTCGCATGAGCGAGACAGGTCAGTCCTATCTCAATCAAAACAGGAAACAAATGATATTTACGGCGCAGCTTGGGACAGCCTCTCCCACCTCCAGATCTCAGTCCCTCCTCCGGGGAGAAACGAAGGAACAGATGAAAATGCTGCTGCAGCATGGCCTAGGCTCTGTGAATTGATGAGTCTAGGACAGCGACATTCAAGCGGCGTGCCCCAACAATTTTTAAAACATGCGATACCTGACTATTTAGTCAGGGACACTGACCTCTTTTCCCTTAGATTGTCCAATAAAAAAAAATTACAACAGCCCGGCCCGTGTGGCTCAGTGGTTGAGCATCGACTGATGAAACTGATGAACCAGGAGGTCATGGTTCCATTCTCAGTCAGGGCACATGCCTGGGTTGAGGGCTTGATCCCCAGTGGGGGATGTGAAGGCAGCCAATCAGTAATTTTGTCTCATCATTGATATTTCTCTCTCTCTCTCCATCTCCCTTCCTCTCTGAAAACGATATATATATATATATATGTATTTTAACAAATAAGAAGTATATATACATATAAATATGTATATACAATGAGTGGCCAGATTATTATGACCACCTGACGTTTGTAGGCAAATTAGCCGTACACTGCATCATATGGGATATGGAAGCCGAAGGCTTGTTCGAACACCTTTGCTATCTGCAGTTGCCAAGATAAAACATCTCCAATTCGCACAGGAACCCAAGGATTGGACAGTCGAGAATTGGAAAAGTCATGTGGTCCGATGAATCACGTTTCCAGTTGCATCATGCAGATGGCAGAGTGAGAATTTTGCAGCAACAGCATGAAAGCATGCACCCCACATGCATGAGTACAACCCTTCAAGCTGGTGGGGGCCGTGTTATGGTTTGGGGCATGTTTTCCTGGCATGATTGGGGCCCTTTAATTCGTGTGGAACAATATCTGAATAGCACAACATACCTAAGTATCGTTGCTGATCAAGTTCATCCTATCATGTTGATGGCGTATCCCAATGGAGATGGCTTCTTCCAACAAGACAATGCGCCATGCCACGGTGCTCGTATTGTGCAGGAGTGGTTTCAAGAACATGAGGGAGACTTTACCTTGCTTAGGTGGCCCCCACCATCACAAGATCTCAATCCAATTGAGCATTTGTGGGACGAAATTAAACGAGCCATCAGGCAGCTGGTTCCACAGCCATCAAATCTCACAGAACTGGACAGTGCTCTTCATCAGGCATGGTGTCAGATTCCTCGCATCATCTTTCAACATCTCGTGGAGTCAATGCCAAGAAGAATCACCGCAATATGGAAGGCAAAAGGCAGCTCAACGAAGTACTGATGGGGTGGTCAGAATAATCTGGCCACTCAGTGTACATATAATAGCCAACACAACAATAGCCGTCTGGTATGAATTGATCAAAATTATACTTATTTTTTTTTTGTCAGATCGGCAAAAAATATATTTTTTGGTGTGCCTCAGAATTCTAGTAATTAGCCTATGTGTGCCAGGAGATGAAAAAGGTTGAAGAATCGCTGACCTAAGAACCGGCTCCTCCCAAAAGAAGTATCTCTCTGGGTCCCCACAGCATGCAGTGTTCCCGCTTACAGGACACACGGGCTGGCGCTTCTCCGTGGGCCCCCGGCCAGGCGCAGCGACCCAGCCGGCTCCGCGCCCCGCTGTCGGAATTCTGCAAGAAGCCGAGCTGCCGTCCCGCTCCCTCACGCCCTGCACCGTCGCACACCTGGTGTTCTCCATGTGGAATGCCCTCCCCCACCCTGTCTGCGGGTCAACTCCTTACTCATGGTCTAGACCCTGCTTAAATGTCACCTCCTCCAGGAAGCAAGCCGGGCCTGAGCTCCCTGGCCGGGACAGACGCCCCTTTCTGAACCCCTAGAGTCACTTGGGCTCAGCAAATGCTTACTAGTAGCTGTGCTTCCCCAGGGAAGCCCTGGCTCTGGTGGCGGCCATGACCCTCGGCCTGGGAGCACACTGAGCCAGTGGGAAAACTCAGAGGGCAAAGGTCGCCTGGCATAGATTACAGGAGACCCCCGGACCCCTGCGGCCCCTTCGTGAAGGGATCGTGTACGGCCCAGGGCAGCCCTCTCTGCGGGGTAGACTGCCGGCATCTTACAGGGAGGTGCCACCCGGGCCTTCAAAGGGCAGCGCCAGGCAGAGCTCCAGGAGGCAAATCTATCTTTGAAAAGCGATTTGGGGGCAGTACTGGGCCTCAAGAGCGCAGCGGGGTGTAGCTTCCGACTCGGCCCCACGTGGGCTTAAATCCCAGCCGTGCTGCTCCCCGGGCGCGTGACTGCCCTCCGAGCGTCCACTCCCCAGTCTGTGGTGTGGACACAATGCTCGCTTCCTGCTGGTGAGGACTAAACGAGAGGACGTAAAGCGGGCACCTGTGCGTTTCAGGAACCGGTCCTCCAGATCTTTAAGGACATCCCTCAACCAGCCCACATCACCTCCAGGCGTTGCCCTCAGCGCCACGGTATCCGGTCATCCCGGTGCCCTCTGCCGCACGCGGACGGAGCCAGGCGAGGGCAGACAGGCCTGCCCACGGCCACACGGCTGCTAAGACAGCCGGCCGGGCCCCGACACCAGGGCTCCCCATTCCCAGCCCGGGGCTCTGTGGCCTACACCCTCATGTGCATGATACGCGTGGCCAGATGCCAACCAGTAGTGACGGCTGACGATCGGGGTCCAGATTTTCCAAGACAAGAGAGTCAGGAAGTCACATTAGAAAGTGCACTGTCATAAAGGGGACATTTTCGCTAGTGTTGGATGTTAAGTCTCTTTGCCCACAAAGGAGCCTGAGCCCCGCTCCTTTCTTATCCCGAGGCAGCCTCTCTGTAGACCGTTCCCCCTGCCTGAATGCCCTGCCCCCACCAGAGGGCACAGCTACTGTCCTCTGCTCCCCACAAGCTCCTCGCCCTTGCGTGGAAGCAGTTCTCTGCTTTCTTCTGGGGAACCTTCTCTGTGGGTTACACACATTGGCGGGAGGCTGATTTCACTCGTGCCTGGGATGGCCCTGACCGGCTGGCCACGGACCCACGATGAAGCAAAGAGGCTTTTGCTTAAACTGGTGGGTGATCTCTTTTCCCGGAAGGCGCTGAACGGAACTCACGGATACAGCGTGGGCCTGTGGCCACCATGTGCCTGGACATGAAGACAGTCAAGTGGAGAAAAGTAGGCCCTGATTGACACGGTGGCCCCTAGATCCAGCCAGACCTGACGCCAACTCCCCTTGGTCTCTCAGTTACATTTAGCTCATCCATGTTCTTTCCGAATAATCCATCTTCACCGGGTTTCTGTCATCTGTGACTAAAACAGTTTTGACTAAAACAAGATCTCCTGACCAGAAAGTGGCAGCAATGGGACCCAAGCCCAGGATCTTACCCACTCTATTAAACTGGCACCAGCCCCTGCTCGAAACCCTGCCAATTCCCGATAATCCCAACAGCTGACATTTGCTCAGGGCTCGACAGCCCAGAAACTGCTCTCACACACATCATCACTTCAAAAAATAAAAATAAAAAAATCCAGATACACTTCACATACCAGAAAATTCACCCTTTTAAAGTATACAATTCAGTGGTTTTTGGTATATTCAGAAGGTTGTGCAACCATCCCGCCGATCTAATTCCAGAACATTTTCCTCCACCCAGAGAGAAACCCTGTACCCATCCGACCCCCCCACTCTCCCCTCCTCCCAGCGCCTGGCAACCGCTAATCTGCTCTGTCTCTGTGGGTTTGCCTCTTCCCAACACACATCATCGCTTTTAACTCCATAGGAACCTGGGGAAGTAGCCGCTAGGAGCCTGGACAGCAGAGGCCAAGACTGTGGTCTGTGCTGTCGCCTGCCCAGCTTCAAACCCTAGCTCCGATGCCCACTGGCTGTGTGACCTGGGGCAAACCCTGTGGCCTCTCCCGGCCTGGGTTGCTTCATCTGTGCGAGGTGATAAGCTCGATACAAGGATTACATGAGTCACGGCATCCAGATGCTGAGCAGTCAGTCCGAGCTCCAGAAAGCCAGCTGTTTCTGTTATCATCACCCCATGCTACTGATGAGAGCAGTCAGGCACAGAGGGGTTAAGGGGCGTGCTGAAGGCCACACAGCACAGGTGGCTGTGCCCCAAGTCTCCTGACTTTTTCCATTACACCACACTGGCTTAGCTATTCCTCGGTGAAAGCTCGGCCCTCCCCATGCTTTCTTTTTTTTTGAAGTGATGATGTGTGTGAGAGCCAAGTTTCTTCTGAAAAAAACCAAGGCTACTCGCCAGACAGGAGGGAGGGAAAGGGAGGGCGGAATCGTGAAATCATCGAACTTGAGGGTGTTGCAGCCCCACACGGGTTGGCCTCCTCGCCGGGGCCTCGGGAACAGCTGACTCCTGCCCTAACTCCTTCCAGCTGCCCGCTCTGGGCTGCGGGGGCAGGAGGCCGGCGGTGCCAGGAGAGGGGACCCTCTGGAATTCCACGCCTTTCCCGTCCAGCTGCCCATCTGGGACTCTTTAAAGGCGGCTGAAGCGCCATCTCTTTCGACGACTTCCTTTCAGGAGGGCGGTCTGAGGCCATTACTTACGCCACAGCAAACCCCCAATTATTACCAATCGTGCTGAGTGGGGCGGAAAACCTTCACTTTTAAACTCTGGTAGAAATCCGAAAGTTGAGTCACAACAGGAGAGTGGAGGGAGCAGAGGCTTCGGGGCAGGGAGCCGGCGATCCGACCCTGGCCGGCATTCCCAGACAGGGTCCCCTCAGGCAAGTCCCGCTGAGCGGAGCGACAGCAGATGACAGCTGACACGCTTACAGAGCAAGGCACAGCTCTGTCATCCCCGATGCACGTGGAAAGTGCTTTCACTCTCCATGTGCAGGCGGGGAAACTGAGGCTTGGAAACATACAGAGGCATCACCAAGCTGAAACCTAAAGAGTCTGTCTAACCCTGAAGCCAAGGTCTGAAGCCGGGCTATCCTGGGACGGGAGCCGACGACAGCCCACCTCCTCAGCCCCTGCCTTTTCCCTGGTGTTTCCGGGCTTCCTCCCCCCTCTGCTCTGCCCTACTCCTCCAGCTCCTGCTGCACCAACAACCCCACGCTCCCGCCGCAGCTCCCGCCAGGTGGACTGACCCAGGTCTCTGACAATCAGATTCTCAACCCTGGAGCCGGAATCGGCACCTGGAAACCCCAGTGCATCGACAACAGGGAAGGACACCTCCACTCGGGGGCCGAAGGCGCTGTCTGGGGGATGTGGGCCACAGGCACGTGGAGGAAGCTGGGCTGGAGAGGTCGCTGGGGAAAGGAAGCAGGCTCGACAGCAGATCCTGTGGCCACAGTGACACGCGGCCGGGGAGCCGCCGGGCCTGCGCAGGGTCACCCTGCTGCGGGTCCTGAGCCCCGGCGGGCCCGGCTGCACTTCCCGCTCTGTTTCAATGGGGCACACCTGCCTCTCACCATCAACCCGCCCCCCTCCTCTCTTCCCGTCTGAGCTGGCTGAGTGGATGCTTGGGCAGTGGGTGTCAGTGATCCCTAAGCCAGCCATCATGCCTGGCCCTGTTCTCTGCCCCGTGTCCTTGCTTGGAGGCATCACGCAGGCAAGAGGCCTCTGAAAGCCAAATACAGGCGCCCTCCCTGTGCAGACCCTCAGGGCATGAGAAGTCAGTCAGCAACTTGCAAAATGTGGACTCAATTCTCACTCTCTGAACTGGAGACCTGCCGCAATGGATCTGCACAGACACCCGTGGTCTGGGTACGAGGGTGTGGCTCTCGGTCATTATCACACAGGACCATGCCTCCTGCTTCCGGCGCTGGGCATCACCGCCATCATCTGCCTTCCCTGCCCCGGGGTGTTCCTGCCAAGTCCATTGTAGATGGAATCTGCCCCTCTGGCACACACTTGTCTATTTACATTCAGAGCATGCTTGCTGCAGACCAGAAGAAACACATAACTTGTTTATGATCCTGTTTGGTGTTGTTACACGGTGAACACAAAACATCACCACATTCATTCCACGTTAAACACCGAGGTCACGGGTGTCTCAATTGCTTCACATCACACGTGACTCTGGCAGTTACGGAAACAGGCCAGGAGAACTTTGCCATCCCCGCTCCCCCTTGGAAAGAATGAACACAGGCTCTGACTGTTCCGTTGGCCATTTTCAGGAACAGATTAGGTCCATACAACCACGAATGCCTGTGGTTAACATCAGCCAACTCTCAGAGAACATGTGAGGCCAGGAGATGGGCTGGTGTGTGGAGGACAAGGGCTCTGTCCTGACGGCCCGACGACGCCTACTTTACACCCGATCACAACTGTTCTCTCCAGCTCTCAGTCACCGCCCCCAACTCCAGGGGCAGGGCAGGAACCCGACCACCCCACTGGCCATCACATTCTTTTACCATCTTGACAGGCTTAGAGATGAGCCTCTGAAACACAACCCCGTGCTCGCTGGGACTTCTGGGAAGTGACCTTTCCCTCTTTCCTGCTGATTGTGTGCCCAGAGCATTTTGTAACCACGTGGGAGCTGAGGATAAAGCCAACGTGATGGAAGCAGAAATGCAGAATGAGAGGAAAGAGCTGGGTGAAAGGACACAGTGGAAAACCCTGGATCAAGCAGTGCCTGAAGCCCACACGGTTTCTTCTCCTAGGACCGTGGTCGGCAAACTGCGGCTCGAGAGCCACATGCGGCTCTTTGGCCCCTTGAGTGTGGCTCTTCCACAAAATACCAGGGCCTGGGCGAGTCTATTTTGAAGAAGTGGCGTTAGAAGAAGTTTAAGTTTAAAAAATTTGGCTCTCAAAAGAAATTTCCATCGTTGTACTGTTGATATTTGGCTCTGTTGACTAATGAGTTTGCTGACCACTGTCCTAGGACATGCAGTTCCACCAGCCCTGAACTCCCCACTGACTTAAGCCCGTGTGAGTAGCGTTTCCTGCAACTAAGGCATCCTGACAGGCACAGAGGAAAGGAAGACAGCTCAGCATGGGTCCCTCACTACACAGCAGGGAGGACTTGCTGGTTCGGGAAGCCCCGTAAGTTCTCGAGGCCTGTGTTTTCTATAAAGAACTGTATTTTGTCATATTGGGCCCTGTGACTTCTCATGCAGACACGCTTGCTTTGAGTTGCTGGCCTTTAGTGACATCAAGATAAAGCGACGGTCCCACAGACTGTAGTTCTTTTGCCCCCATGGGGGTGAGCCGACACTGAGCAGTCCACATTGGCCGGGTGCCCTATGGGACTGGTGGCACTCATGGCTGTCAGTTCATTTATTCATTCATTCATTTATTCACCAAAGGTGACCGGACACATCTGAGTCCTTGAAGAAAACACAATTCAAGATCTGCACGCCAAAGCCACACCCATTTCCAGGTCATGCTCCACTCTGGAGCTGTCCACACGCAGCCCTTCTTTTATTTGGGAAATACTGACGATCACAGCATAAAGCAGTATGTCCCCAAAGTGATGGACATACTTTTTCACTTTTTAATGCGGAATGCCCACAAATCTGCATGTCACCCTGTGCAGGAGCCATGCGCACCTTTTCCATATTGTGCTAATTTCAGTGTGTGCACCGCTGAAGCGGGCACACGGACAGCGTTTTTAATTCTAGGGGTGAAAAAAGAGCACCGTCCGCCCACTGTGGGTGAGGGCCTGGGCTCTGAAGTCCAAACGGGAAGTAAGTCCAATGGAAGTCTTTCCTGCCCGCAGCTCCCTGGAGGCCCCGAGTCCTTACCTGGAGGTCAAAGAACTTGCTGTAGCGCCGATAGATGGCCTCGGTGGAGCCGCTGGACCATGTGACCCGGATGATGTAGACCTGCAGAGAGGAGCAGGGGAGACGGGCGTTAACACCAAGGGGCCCTTTCCAATGCCAGGGGGACTCGGGGGCGAAGCACAAGGTTCAGAGTCAGAAAGACCCGGGTTTGAATCTCAGCTCCGCCACCGACCGGCTGGACAACTTGAAACAGGTCACTTGTTCTCTCTGAGCCTCAGCTTCCTCCCCAATGAAATGGGTGTGATGACCTCCACCCCTGAGGGCTGTGCACAGAGTTAAGGGAAACCAAGCATGTTAGCACCCTGCTCAACACAGGAGGTGCTATTATTGTTGGCAGCGCAAGTGGGGACTCGATTCAGAGAGCCACGGGGCTGGCTCTTTTTGTCAGAGTCATTCTTTTTTCTTTTTATTTTTTAAAATATGTTTTTATTGATTTTTAGAGGGAGAGGAAGGGAGAGGGAGAGAGAGAGAGACATAGAAACATCAATGATGAGAAGAGAATCATTGATGGGCTGCCTCCTGCACGCCCCCTACTGGGGATCGAGCCTGCAACCCAGGCATGTGCCCTGACCGGGAATTGACCGACATTCTGGTTCATAGGCCGACATTCAACCACTGAGCCACGCCAGCCGGGCTATCAGTCATTCTTAAAACGTTGGTTTTGATTGAAGTCCCAGGAGCCTTAGCCTCCTTATGTTTCTCATCAGCTAAGCCATGACACCATTTCCTCCAGTTAGGGTTCGGTCATTTTCTCCCTCTGCCTGTCCGTTTCTCCATCTGTGAAGTGGGCCACCAGCGTCTGCTCAGTGGGACAGTGTGAGGACGGAGAAGGGGGAGCCACTCTGTAAACCGCAGGGCCACGTTCCCACCTTTGTCACAAGTCACGGCACTCACAGAAAAAACACACTGACGACGCATTCGGGCAAAGCAAGGTGGCGGCAGGAGGCCAGGGGCACCTGGCTGGGACTCTGGTGGCCTGGACACTCACGGGCTCAGGGATCAGCACCCATCACCCAGTCCCGGCTCACACAAGTTATCTGTGGTCATCGGGCAGTTCTGACCATTACAAAGTATGTATCTATGTGAAAGCTCTTCGGAAACAGAGAAATGCTGTTTGAAAAGGAGGGGCTCAGGGTTGTTAGAGGCCACGGGTTACACAGAGGGCCCTGGCCCTCCACGAGCTGAGGGTCAGCTGGAAAGACGACACATCCATGAGTGAAGATAAATAACGTGTGTGCAGTGGGTATGTCGTTTTTTGCCCGGTATGGATTAATTTTTCTTCCACGCAGAGCACCGTTTCTTTCTCCCGGGAACCCCCTCCCCGACCTGGGCGATACGTTTCTTAGGTGCGGAGGAGGGTACTATTCCTTACCCACGGGAAGCAGTTGAAGAGTGAGCACGTGACCTGAGCTAGGCCAGGCAGAGCCAGGGAGAGTCAGCCCTGGACTTCAGTTCCAACTCTCAAGAGAGCAGCCCAGAAACTAGCATATCAAAGGCTGCCATCCCTGGGGATGTTTAGGCCAAGTTTGGATGACCCTCTGTCAAGAACAAAGCCCACGTGGATTCGTCCTATACAGTAAAAAGGTTGTGGGTTCAATCCTAGGTCGGGGCATGTCTGAGAGGCAACCCATGGGTGTCTGTCTGTCTGTCTGTCTGTCTCTCCCCTCCCCACCCCTCCCACCCCATTTCCTTTTCCTTTAAATCAATGAAAACATATCCTCGGGTAAGAATTTTAAAAATACATATTAAAAAACAAGGAAAAAAAAAGAGAAAATGTCATCAAAGATTTTTATTTTTTCTTAAAACCAATAAAAAGCATACACTCATAAACAGGGGGAAATTCTGCTTACACAGTTCATTCCTGATCCCTGTTTGCAAAGTTAAAGTCCTGTGCAGGGCTCTGCAGAGGCCTAATTGGTTTACTGGAGCCAACCTCTGAGCACAAGTGGATGGTCTGCGTTGAGGCTCAGACCTAATTGTTTTAATGAGAACTGTCCCGACCAGGGCTCTGGCTCTGCCCGGCGTGTGGGGGCTGGTGAAGGAGCACGCTCACTGGTGCCAACGCCCGTTCTACTGCTGGGCGAGACTCACAGGGCACCGACCTCTCTGGACACAGTGTCCCTTTCTCTAAAACGGGGACAATGACCTCCCCTGACTCACCACCATGACGAATGTCCATGGGGCCGTGCCCAGGGCCTGCCACACTCGCCCTGACAGCACTTGTTCCGGCTCATCTGGTCCCCCTTCCCTTCTGTTGGTAAGAGCGCCTGATTTCCTCGGGGGCCCCGCCTCTCCCTCTTCCCATCTTTGCAAGAGGGGGTAGGGATGTGTCCCAGGGCTGGCCGACCAGAGCACTGCCTGTCGCCGGCCACGGGATGGTTCAGGGATGGGCCGAGGGGACTCCATTCTGGTACTTGGGATGGCCTGATCAGGGCAGAGACCCCTTTCCCACGGCAATGGCTGCTGGGAGGAGAACGCCCCCCAGGGGTTACTGTGTGGGAAGCACCTGCACCCAGAAGCAAGCAGGGTGAGAGGGACAGAGGGGCCGAGTCTTGGGACATCATGGGAGCCCCGATCCAGCATCCTGGACTTGTCGCAACACAAGCCACAACCTCCCCTTTCTTGTTAAGCCGATCGGAGTCAGCGTCTGTTACCTGTAACCAAAGCCATCGTAACACAGGGGCCTGGCTTTCAGATAATAGCTCCACCCAAGGTGACACTCAGGGGCCTGGTGTGAAGAAATGTAACGCAGACTTCTTCACGCACAATAGCCAAAGGGTGGGACTAACTGGTGTCCAGTGATGGATGGATGAGAAAGCACAATGTGGTGCATCCATACAAGGGAATATGACCCAGTTCAAAAAGGAAGGGGATGCTGACACATGCTATGCCCGGAATGAACCCTGAGGGCATTGTGCTAAGGGAAACAGGCCCGTCTCAAAGAGACAAATTCTGTGTGAGCCCACTTACAGGAAGGACCCAGACTAGTCAGATTCACAGAGACAGAAATATACATCATCTTCTGGCAGATACTGTCAACAAGATGTTTAACCTGAATCTCAAGCCTCTTGACCTAAGTTCCAATTTACTGGAAGTAAAGGAGTTAGAGGAATGGGCTAAATGGCACCAGAAAAAAACAACCAGACAAATCCAGAATGTGGGGCATTCCACAAGTCATAGCTTAGATGCTACTTCCTCCAGAAAGCCCTCCCGGACTGCTCCCTCCCCACCAATATTGCTGCACGTCTCCTTGGCACCCACTTCCCCATCACAAGGTCAAGTACACTTTCCTGCAACTGCCTGAGAGCCTGCTTTCCACGAGGCTCCAAGTTTCGTGAGAGCAGAAACCACGCCGGTCTTATTCACCGAGCGCTGTACGCCCAGCGCTGAGCACGGCGGAAAAATCTATGCTTTCTGAATGAATTCATGAGGAAGAAACCCAGACACCAGGTCAGGCCCTCACAGACAGGAGGCAGGCCTGAGGTCTGTGGGAAGGGAGCCGGGCAGTGTCTCTCAGGTCGCCCCACCCCCGGCCTGTCCTCTGCCCACTGTCCTGTTTCCCCACCACCCCCACCTCCGCCCAGAGCAGCGAGTCCCAGGGAGCAGCCGGGACCTCCCCTGGGAATGAGGAAGCACCGAGACCACAGGGTGTCTGCGGGCCTCGGAGGCTTGCCTCCTGCTCCCCCACAGGAGGCTTTGACAGGAATGAGCCACCGCTGAAACCCCTTCTTACAAAACCTCGGCCGCGGGGCCTGTGTGATTTTCAAGGCCCAGACTCCCCAGCCCGCGTTCCCTTCTCGGGCTCAGTGCCACCAGGCCCAGAAGTCTGGGTTTCTTTCTCCGAGTCCTGGAGGAGATGGACTGGTGGCGAGGGGCTGTGGGGCGGGGCTGAGCCCAATTCCCCAGGCCAGCCGAACACTCCCCACGTTTTCCTGGCAACAGATGGAGCCCCAGGAGAGCAGTGACGTGACCGAGGTTCCTTCGAACCTTGACGGCCTTGCTGCACCAGGCATCGTGCCGCTGCCCCAGCAGCTGGGCACAGCTGGACTGGGGCCAGCGAGAGGTGCCCGCTCGTCCTCCTGTAGTTCAGGCACTGTAGCAGGTAAAAGGGATAGGCGAATACAGTGTGCCCTCAATCTCAAACAAATTATACGTGTGCAGTTATGTTCTACTGAGTCTGACAAACACTGACTTAGCGAATACCGGACAACTGCTTCTAGGGGAAATAGACTGTCAGGCGCCTGTTTAAAGACACCTCATTTAATGTATGTTAATTCAGTATCATTGACCTCATGGCCAGCGGTACTACAACTCACGACTGAATGAAGCTCATCGAACACACGTGTTTCTCTGTGAGGCCCAGCCCAGCCCTCCTGGGCTTGGGAATAGACAGCACTTCAGGGCTACGTTGGGGGCCATTTAAAACAGTGCAATGGCTGACAAAAAGCACAAACATGTCAAGATCAACGTGACAGTGAAGAGAGCATGAAAAAGGCACTTGTTCAGAGCATAAGAGCTGAAACAGGAAGGCAGAGCGTCACCTCCTCAGCCTCAGCTGGGAACACGCACAGTGGCCCACACCAGTGTTTTGCTGCTATGCACATGCTGTGTCCGCAAGTGACTGTATTGATGTTGGATTACAAATAGATTTTAGCAAGCAGGAAAGTTCCCAAATACGGAATCAGCGAACAACGCCGATTGACCATACTGTACATATGTGTGTACGTATATAAATCACTGAGATCTATATACTAGAGGCCTTGCGCACAAAATCGGTGCATGGGTATGGTCCCTAGGCCTGGCCTGCAATCAGGGCCATCTTCCCTGGCTGCCCGCAGCTGGCCCCGCCCTCCCCCCACCACCCAACCCAGGTTCCCTGCTCGCCATTGGGTGATCAGAGCCTGCCGGCGGGGGAAAGGGACCAAGAAGTGGTCAGTGTGCCTCATAGTGACTGGTCAAGTTGTCATTCTGCCATTAGGGTCAATTTGCATATTACCCTTTTATTATATAGGATAGAGGACCAGTGCACGAGTAGAGGCCGGCTAGCCTGCCCTGATGGGGGCCCCGGATTGGGGTGGGGGTCCCCGCTGGGGGGCAGGGCTGGCCAGGGCGAGGGGCTGTGGTCGTTCTGGTCTCTGGTCACTCTGCTGTTTCGCTTGCTGGGCTTTTATTATATGGGATGGTTTGCTCTGGGTTAGTAAGAATAAGTAGGACTTGAAAACAAATTCTGTTCTTGAAGCTTTTTTGCATTTTCCAGATTTTCTACAATGTATTTCCTTTTATAATCAGGGAAAAAAAAGTCACTTTCCTAAGAGGACAGGAAGAAACATGTCTGTGGCTTTGAACCCCAGGCCACCTTCTGTCGCTGCCCCGGCTCACTCGAGGGACCGTCCCTCTGCACTATCCTTCCAGGTCACGGAGCACCTACTGGGCGCCGTCACAGCTGATGACTGCACTGCCCTGTCTGCCCGCTAATAACGAGGTGGGAGTGTGGGGGTGGGAGGGAGGGGAGCGGCAGTGGGGCCTTGGCCCTGACCTCATTCTGAGTTGGGTTAAGTCCCCTGACTCTGAGCTTCTGCCTTCTCAGGAAAATGGGTTCCCTGTCCTTTCTATTGCATGGGGGTTTGTAAACACAATGAGATTATTTTTAAAGTTCCAGAAATGGAATCCACATTGGTTAGGATCTCTGCTTATGGCCAGACTGCAGGGGAGGATGTTCGATGAATGCATCCTAACCCTTCATCCTCAGCTCCCTTGGCAGGTCCAACCCAGCCCAATGGGATGGGGCTACCAGTGCCCTTAGGTTCGGTCCCCTTTCCAAGTGACAACAGCCAAGGGGGCAGTTCATCCACAAATAAAGATTTGAACCAGCCCTAGCTGGTTTGGCTCAATGGATAGAGCATCAGCCTGCGGACTGAAGGGTCTCAGGTTCAATTCCAGCCAAGGGCACATGCCTGGGTTGTGGGCTTGATCCCCAGTAGGGGGCATGGAGGAGGCAGCCAATCAATGATTCTCTCTCATTACTGATGTTTCTATCTCTCTCCCCCGCTCCCTTCCTTTCTCAAATCGATTTTATATATATATATATATATGAAGATTTGAACCAGAACAAAGCTCAAAGGCCCTTGAAAAACACCAGCAGCCAGGCCTGGGCAAAGCTAAGCGGTGGATGGGCCAGAAATGGACCAAGGGCCTGTGTGCCCCCAATAGCCCTGATAAATGAATATGCCCTGTGCCTGCAGACCCAGATCTCTGCCCACGGCCGAAGCTCTGGGACAGGCCCTAGAACTCCTCGGATACAGGCCTCCAGGGCGGGAGACCATGACACAGCTGCTGCCCCACCTCTGGAGCGCTGTGATCTCATATGCTTTCATCATGTGAACTTGAGAACATGAGAAGGTGTTTCTGCCTGTGAATAAAATCTCTGAGGCTCGGGGGGGATGCCCTCCCATCTCACTGCTTTGCAAATCTAGTTGGTGGGGTTTCTAGGGTTGGCAAAGGACCGGCTGAAATTCCCAGGTGGTGTTACTAAGAAGGGGTGGGGCCGCCGCATGGGTCACATGACAACGGATTACATTTTGGTCCCTACTGCAGTGGCCAGAGGTTTGATTTGGGGGGAGGGTTTGGGAGTGGGGGTGAGGGAGGATCTTGTCCAAGGGCTTTTCAGGGTGATGTTCTTTCCTTAATCCCTGGGTCTAGTAATGTGGGAGCTCGGGGTATGCGAGCTGGTTTTAGGTGACACAGGGACTAAACGCAGGGAGTTCCATAGGGAGAGCTTCCGCCAGTCCCTTCTGTCCTCAGAAAGGCGGCAAGAATGGCCTTTCCACATCCACTCCACCACTTGCTGGCCTCTTTTCTTAAAGGGACAGAAGGTCTGGCCAGCGTGGCTCAGTGGTTAAGCACCAACCTATGAACCAGGAGGTCACGGTTTGATTCCTGGTCAGGGCACATGCCTGGGTTGTGGGCTTGATCCCCAGTGTGGAGTGTGCAGGAGACAGTCGATCAATGATTCTCTCTCATCATTGATGGTTCTCTCTCTCTCTCCCTCCCTCTCTGAAATCAATAAAAAAAAATATATTTTTAAAAAAGGAATGAACAGAAGACCTTGGGGCAGGCAACACTAGCGAGGAAGAGCTTTAGCACACTGATTTTCTTTCTCCTTTGTATTTAGTTTCCTGCTGTTTCTAGCAAGGGCTATTGGTTTTCCATGTATGGTAGATGGCTTGTTTCCCTTTAAAAATAACCTAAGCTAAAAAAGCTAATCTATTTGAACAAAAACACTAAATTAAGAATATACAGTCCAGGGGGTTCCCAGATATACAAACAACAAGATGCCGAGATGGCGCCGGGAGGAGGCCCGGGAACCAGGACAGCGCTGTTTTAGTGGAATTCCTTGCCCTTCTCACTCCATCTGGAGTTCTGTTGTTTACAGGCCAACGAGCCCACAACCGTCTCAAGATGCAAGCCCTCTCCTGGCTCTACGGTGCTGGCGGCGGCCTGGGAGGACCTGGGAGACAGAAGGAAACAGCTAGAGAGGGCACCAGTGGGGCAGCGGGGGCTGGGGCTGTGGAAACAGCATCAGCAAGACAGAGTTCTGTGATCCATTAGCCATGTCTGCCACGGGCAACAGAATGGCAGGATGTGTGCTGAATACCAAGCAGCCCTGACCTAGATCAATCCCATTTTATTTATTTAAAAAATATTTTATTGATTTGTTACAGCTAGAAACATCGATGGGAGAGAAACATCAATCAGCTGCCCCCTGCACACCCCCTACTGGGGAGGTGCCCGCCACCAAGGTACATGCCCTTGACCGGAATCGAACCTGGGACCCTTCAGTCCGCAGGCCGACGCTCCATCCACTGAATCAAACTGGCCAGGGCTTAAAAATATTTATTAATTGATTTCAGAGAGGAAGGGAGAGGGAGTGATAGAGACATCAACGAAGAGAATCATTGATTGGCTATCTCCTGCATGCCCTACACTGGAGATTGAGCTTGCAACCCGGGCATGTGCCCTGACTGGGGAATCGAACTGTGACCTCCTGGTTCAGAGGTCGACGCTCAACCACTGAGCCACCGTGGCCGGGCATTCCCCCCATTTTACAAATGGGGAAGCAGAGGGGCCGAGAGGTACAGTGACCCACTCAGAGGTGCACTTCCCACGTCCACGACGGTGTCCACATTTCCTGGCAAGATCCTCTGCCCCTCTGCACCTCCCGCACAAGGACGTGCCCACATGACTTTAAACTGGGGGAGTTCTCGGGATGATCAGGCCGGCAGTCTAGCTGGCCTGCAGGCAGCCCCAGGAGCCTGGTGAGGCGGGTGGGGGGCTGGCCCTCTTCCCTGGTTTCCACCGGGCAGCACCACTCTGAGCTCTTCTGTATGTGGAAGAGGGTATCGCCCAGTAGCCTGCAGGCCCCATCGCCCGACCTTGGGGGTCCCCATGGCCATAGGCAGCCGTCGGCGGAGCCTTAAGACAGAGCCTGGTCTCCTCCATCGCCCACAGTCCTCCTCGGCCTGCACAGGCCGACAGCAGGGTTGCAGGACTTAAAAATATTTGAAAACCCTGCTCTAGACCATTGCTCATTTTATGGATGGAATGACGAGATCAGGGAGGCCACGCCGCAAGCAGGGAGGAGGCCTGGGACCGACCTGAGGAACAGCAGAGCCCTTTGGATTTGGAGGGAGGAAAAGGGGCTCTCGCGCAGCACAGGGAGGGGCGGCCGCCGCTCACAGGCCTCGCAGTTCCTGCAGCAAGACCCTAGCCCGGGACAACTCACACCGCCCTTTGCCACAGCCACAGCCACAGCGACGGACACACCACAGCACGGGCAGCCCCGAAGCCAGCAGCAGCAGCCGCAAGATCCCGACGCACCCACTTCCTGCAGAGAAGGCTCCCAGGAACACGTCCCAGGGTGCTCAGGGGTTTAAAAAGAACCCCTTTAAACTGTAGGTGCGATCCCGCCCCATCCCAATCAGGGTCCCGGGCTGGCTGGGTTTCCGGTTGGCAGATCCTGGGAGCAGCCTGCGAATGACTGGCTGGGCTCCAGATCACCTCCCTGGCAATACGCTGCTCTGGCCGAAGGTCTGCTCTGGCTGAAGGTCGGGGAGAGCGGACTGAGGGGGTGGGAGGCGGGGAGGAAGGGCAAGAGCAGGGGGGAGGAGGAGGAGAGAGAGGGGGAGCTGAGAGCACTGGCAGTTGGGCGGCTCTGCCGGCTTCACTAACGGGAAACATGATTGTGCTGGTCCCCGTGGAGCCCACGAGCTCCCTTTGGTTCGATATGTGGTCTCCCCAGCTGCCTGCCAACATCTGGCCCATGTAGGTCAGCGCTCCCAATCTCCTTTTGGAATGGCAACACCCCTGCTTCGTGAGTTCCCACCGCCACAGAGCCCGCCGCCACCGGAAGCGCTGGAGAGAAGGCGGTTATCTCTTCAAGATATTCCCAGCGCCGGGGAGACCTAGGAGGGAATCACGGGTGGCCGAGTGAGGTGGGACCAAGGTGACTGAGGACCCAAGACAGAATCGGCATGGAACGTGCGGGCGCTGTGCGGGGTGCTTTACGGAGATAGAGTGCCATCCCCGTGGAAGGCCGGCGGGGCCGGCAGGCCCGCCCTCAGGGTGCAGAGGAGGAGACCCAGGCACAGAGAGAGCGAGGCCAGGCCTGAGGTCATGCAGCTGGGAAGCGGGTGACCTCAGACTCCATCCCAGCCCCTTCAGCCTCTGAGATCCCCTCTCCTCCGCCCCCAGGCCAGACTCTCCTGCCCCGTCAGCCTCAGGAAGCACCCAGCTCCGGCGCCACAGCGAGTGCCACACGGGGGGGTGGCCAGCTGCCAACTTTTCTTTTTTCTCTCCATCTTTTCAATTAAGCGAATGCTTGGAATGCGGCCCAAGCACAAGTGCTTGCGGTGCGAGTGGCCGAGGAGATGCCGTGGTTTATGGCTGTGGTCTCGGCTCCGCGTCCGTGGGGCACGCAGTGAATGTGCAGGTGGACGGTGGAGCCGAGGGCTGACCGTGCCTGCATGCAGAGGGGAGCCAGGCGGGGAGTGGGAGGGGGAGCACTTTCTCTAAAGTGAAAATCGAATTGAGTCTCGGTGCTCCATTGAGACATTCCATTCATTCAGCCAATAGACAGAGTGCCTACTGCGTGCCGGGCTCCCTTTTGAGGGCTGGCGACATGGCTGTGAAGAGGAAGATAGAGGCCCTGCCCTTCTGGAGCTTTCAGCCTTGTCGGGGAAGACACAAAGGCCTCTTCCTGCCCCGACCTGGCCAGGATCTCCCAGGCCGTCGTGCCCTGCACACAGCACCACACCACGCCGCGCCCTGCACACAGCACCACACCACGCCGTGCCCTGCACACACCACCACACCACGCCGTGCCCTGCACACAGCACCACACCACGCCGCGCCCTGCACACACCACCACACCACGCCGCGCCCTGCACACACCACCACACCACGCCGTGCCCTGCACACACCACCACACCACGCCGTGCCCTGCACACACCACCACACCACGCCGCGCCCTGCACACAGCACCACACCACGCCGTGCCCTGCACACACCACCACACCACGCCGCGCCCTGCACACAGCACCACACCACGCCGTGCCCTGCACACAGCACCACACCACGCCGTGCCCTGCACACAGCACCACACCACGCCGCGCCCTGCACACACCACCACACCACGCCGTGCCCTGCACACACCACCACACCACGCCGTGCCCTGCACACACCACCACACCACGCCGTGCCCTGCACACAGCACCACACCACGCCTCGGGCGGGAATGCCTCCCTCTTGGCCGGCTTAGCAATTCCTTTCGCAGGTGTCAGCTTCCGTTCCTGGTTCCTTTCAGCGCGCATTCCTCTGGGTGCTGTTCTGTTTGGGTGACCGGGAGCCCGCACGGGGCAGGGACTAGGTCTGCCTAGCTTGCCACCGTCCTCCCAGGGCCTGGTGACACTGGGCCCTCGGGAAATGTCTGGTGGAAAACAAACTGGCAGATGGACAGACGGGCAGATGGACCAAAAGCCAAGACAGGGCCACACAGCCAGAAGTCCAGGCGGCCTCCCCGAGTCTCCGGTGTCCGGAGGGGCCACGCTCTTACATGGCTGAATGAACAGCTCAGCTGCCCAGGGCACTGAGAACAGACCGCTTTGTGACAGGCGAATGCAGGCCGGGCCCCAGGGCTGCTCTGAACAGGCAAAGGAGAAAAGGACGGCCACCGCGTCGGTCAGGCCGGCCCCGGGGATCCTTTGGGGGTGACGGCACCGTCCCGCATCCCGGCTGTGCCGGTGGTCACAGAGCCTATGCGCGCATAAAACCTCCTGCAACGCTAAACCGAAAAAGGGAATGTCCCTGACCGCGTGTCAATTAAAAATTTACATAATCCTCATCCTTTAACGTCATTCAGGAGAAAGAAAAGGGCAAGCACTAGCTTCAGGGCAGCTGGGCACCTCGGCTCTACAGCTTGAACAGCCTGTGTAACATGCAGGTCCCTTCACGGCCCCGAGCCTCCACTTTCTCATCTGTGCAATGGGCAGAACAAACAGAACCTGCTTTCTCGGGCTGGCTGAGGACGAAGTGAGCGAGTGCACACCAGGCGATTGGCACTCTGTCCGACTCCAGGCAGCTGGCAGTGCCGTCACTGGTGACCCCGATTCACAGGGGTGGGCACCAGAGGCTCGGACGGCGTCTGTCTCCCCTGGGCCAACGCCAATCTTTGAAGATAAGCTGAGTTAACAGGCAAAGTCAGGAACGCCACGCTGTGATGCCCGATCGACTGCCCCCACCCGTGTACCCACCCACACAGGGCTGCCCGCCCTTGGGCCCCTGCCTGCCAGAGTCTCATGCAGATGGCGGGCGGCGGGGACCACTTCCAGGGCGGGCCGGCCGAGCACGGCCATTCTCCTAAACATGGGATGGGTGGAAACACCCTGGTCCGGGCGTGCAGCCCCACCGGGACCTCTGGCTGCCAACTCCTGTCCGCACACACATCTGGCCCAGAGCGGCACGGGAACTTTCCGATGGCAAGCAGAGGTGCTGGCAGCGGGAACCCAGGCTCGGCCGAAACCAACCTGCAGGCTGGCTTTCTAGGAAAGCCTCCAGGGCAGGCGCTCAGGGCTCGCGGAGACCTCCGAGGCTGCCAGGCCTCCCTCCCTCCCTCCCAGGAGCCCAGGACAACACAGGAAACAGCTGGGAGATTTCAAGTCTGGGCCTCGCCTGTGTTCACAGCGCTGCCTAGAGAGAACTGGGCAGCCAACAAGAGCACCCACTGTGTGCAAGCTGACAGGTGGCAGGGGCAAAGCTGTCCAAGGAATGAAACAGAATCAAAAGCGGTTAATGAGGGGGATAGGAGGACCTATGTAATACTTTCAAAAATAAATATTAAAAAACAAAAAAAGAATCAAAATGGGCCACATCGATAGGGCTGATTGGGAACAACACTGAGGACTTCATTGATGTTATGTCACGGGATCTGGAGACACAGAAAGGGTAGCTGGCTTACCCAAGGTCACACAGCCAGCATGCAACAGCCAAAAACTACCCCAGGCTGCTACATGGTAGGAAAAGCCCAGGATATGGGGTCTTATGGGTTTCGGTTCTCACCTAAAGGGCCCAGCACAGTGCCTGGCACATAGTAGGTACTTGAGAGAAGACATCAGAACTCTCTCACAGGCCGCAGGTCCCCTAACAGCACTTTACAGGAGCGCGGGGGTGAGGGGGTTATTTCTGCGGGTGGAGCTCGGAGAGGCTCCAGAGGAAAAACAACACTCTGGGTCCTGAGGGGTGAGCAGGACGGTGCCCCCACTGGGTGACAGGCAGAAAGAGGCCAACTAAGATGGTCTTGGATCCTCGCTAAACCACCACCCCTCCCCCCAAGTCCAGCCTCAGCTTCCTGCCAACTGGGCTTGGGGACAGAAGGAGAAAAGAAGTAGATGCGAATGTACCGGGACTGAGCCCTAAGATCCTAGGACAGCTGCTACCTAGTAGGGGCGTCATCAGGGGATAGGGATTCCTGCACCAGACAAAGCAGGGGGGCTGCATAAACGGGTACAGCCAAGGAGCCCCTTTTGCTGCAGGAAATCATCCATGGCTCCAGGGGGTCAGGTTCTGTGGGGACCTTGGCCGCCCACCCCTGCACCCATAGCCCGCTAGGCTCCTCATCTGGCAGAGGCTGTTCCCTCCCCCCCCGCAACCCGCCCCCCTCAGCCCAATCCGAGCCCCCGTGTGCACTTTCTGCTGGCGTCTCAAGCTCCAACCACAAGCCTGAGCAAGGGAAGCAGGCCCCTTCCTTCTCCTTCCCTCCTGGGCGTTCCTGACTCCGCCCCCGGCACTGTCCCCTCTCCTGTAATCCCTGAAAATAGAAATCAATTTAAAGCAATGCAACTGCTCACAACGACCGACCAACTGCCTACATGGGCTTCCTGTCAGGCCACGCTGTTCCCGCTCTGCAGCCCAGGGAGGTCGAGGTAGGCGGTCAACCCAGTGGGTGACCAGCACCCAAGGCCCCACCCACGGTCCACGTTTCCACCACCGGAGAAGGCGCTCTGGGCAGATTTCTCCCCAGAACCCTTTTCTATATACACATAGGTCCCCAGGGTTACTTACGCTGGAGATCCGTTCCTATGGCGACGTAACGCGATTTTCCCCGTAAGCGGGAACCCACCTACATAAGCACCTACGTCACTCACACGGAGCACACACACAGCAGCAATGAAGGGAAACAGTAAAAAACATTTAAAAGAAAGGTAACAATTCCTGACCTTTACTTGTGGTAAATACAGTAAATAATAAAAAACATAAAGCACATATGGACATACATCGAAATGATGGAACTTTTTAAAAAATAAATACTGTAAATGGGAGATGGCCACGTAACCATGAAACATCGTACGTCGACTCCGACGTAACCCGAGGACTGCCTAGTGGTGAGGTGTTTTTCGAGATTAAGATCACATTGTACATACGATTTGTCTTTTTCACTTGTATTTCCTCATTTCATTAAACACTTCTTTGAACAAACCATTTTTAAAGGATCCTTAATAGTGCACTGTAAGACTATGTATCATTTACTTTTAAAAAATATATTTTTATTGATTTCAGAGAGGAAGGGAAAGGGAGAGAGAAACATCAATGATGAGAGAGGGTCATTGATCAGCTGCCTCCTGCACGCCCCCTACTGGGGATTAAGCCTGCAACCGCAACCCGGGCACCTGCCCCGACCTGGAATCGAGCCCGGACCTTCTGGTTCACGGGTCGATGCTCACCCACTGAGCCACACCGGTTGGGCTATATATCATTTACTCAATCATGTCTCCAATAGCCTACACATATAGGCTATTTTCAACATTGTTTTAATCACCAAATATCCAAATATATAAATCTTCGGTGGAAATAGCTTAAAATCTTGGGGGTGCATCCTGGGCCAGCCCCTGTAGAGTATGTTTCTCAACATGTGGTCATTCCAGACCACCTGTGTCAGAACGTCTGGAACTGCCTTTAAACACGCACATCATGCCTGGCCGGCGTGGCTCAGTGGTTGAACATCGACCTATGAACAAGGAGGTCACAGTTCGATTCCCGGTCAGGGCACATTCCCGGGTTGTGGGCTCGATCTCCAGTGTGGGATCTGCAGGAGGCAGCCGATCAATGATTCTCTCATCATTGATGTTTCTATCTCTCTCTCCCTCTTCCTTCCTCTCTGAAATCAATCAAAAAAGATTTTTTTAAATGCACACCATTAGTTGTGTAATGCTGCTGCTGCTGATAACATTTTTTCAGCACTTTTATGTGCCAGGCACTGCTCTAAACCCTTTATGCGAAGTAACTCCTAGCAGGTACTATTCTTACCCTCATTTTACAGATGAAGAAACTGAGGCACAGAGAAGTGAAGTCACTTAATCAGGTCCCACACTCAGCCGGTAACTGGCAGAGCCAGGCCAAACCCCTGCCATCTGGCTTCCAAGCCCCAACTCTGAACTTCTACCCAGAAGTCTCATCTATTTTCCCTGTCGCACACCCTTCTGGCATCTGACGAAAACCACAGACCCTTCCTCAGAATCATTTAAAATGGGCAAAATAAAGCTCATGGGGTTTTAAGTGAAACCAATTATGCTGAATTATAATAAAAACATTTCAAAAAATAAAATTACAAATACATGTACACCACCCTGGTCGGTGTGGCTTCCGTTGGCTGGGCATTGTCTCATGCACCAAAACATTGCCGGTTCAATTCCCGGTCAGACTGTGGGTTCAACCCCCAGGGAGGGTGCCTATGGGAAAGAGGCAGCCCATGGATATTTCTCTTGCACATCGATATTTCTCTCTCTCTCCCTCTTCCTCTCCCTCCTCTCTAAAAATCAATAGAAACACATTTAAAAAATATGTACACCTTTATTACTGGTATAAGTAACAAAATCTAGCAGTTGGTCAAGTAACATCACAATTCTGAAGTAGCGATGAGTATAAAGGATCTACTGGGGTTTACGAAACAACCATAAAATGACATGAAAATATCGGTGAATTTCTATTGGTGACAAAGTCACAGGTCTCACTAGTATCACCGAGGGTGTTGCCTTCATTTATTTATTTTTATTTTTATTTATTTTTATTGATTTTTTACAGAGAGGAAGAGAGAGGGATAGAGAGTAGAAACATCGATGAGAGAGAAACTTCGATCAGCCGCCTCCTGCACACCCCCTACCGGGGATGTGCCCGCAACCAAGGTACATGCCCTTGACCGGAATCGAACCTGGGACCCCTGAGTCCGTAGGCCGATGCTCTATCCACTGAGCCAAACCGGTTTCGGCAGTTGTTGCCTTCATTTATAACGAAGGCAATGCTAGGTTACTGTTGGAGGCTAGACTAAATATATACTTTCCCCTTCCAGTTCAAGGACCCTCTGAATTCTACCCATATTAGGAAAACCTTTACCAGTCAGCTTTCCCATTCCCAGAACCACCATCTCCTTTGGAGCCCAGCTCAGTCCCAGCAGGGAATGCACAGTCCAGGGCTCACACCCCTGCCCTGTCCCCACAGCCCGCTAGGCCCCGTCACAGCCTTATGCTATAGGTGACACATTCCACATGGTGACCTCGATGAGGACAAAGGCTTCCTGGTCATCACAGCCTCTCTGGCTTAGGGCCAGGCCTGGCCAAGGACAAAAACCCCCACATCTGTGCAACTGACGGGCAGCCAAGGGTGGCCCCAAGCCACAGGCTGCTGATTCACACCTTGGCTGGGGAGCAGGAAATGGTGACGCCACTGCTGGGTTCCTCGTTTTCTTTGCCAGAGCCGTCAGCAGGGGGTCCATGCAATTCTGCTTAATGAAGCAGAAGAGAAACTATTATCCTTATGTGCTTTAAGGCAATGTTTCACTTCGAGTTTTGGGGTGGGCTGATTGCACCCTATTTAGAGTCAACAACAGGCAGCAGAGCCGAGTGTGATCCTGGGCAGATTACTTCACCTTTCTAAGCCTCAGTCTCCACATTTGTGAAATGGGCTAATAATGGTACCCATGTGGCAGGCATCTATTTTTTTCCACCTGCCCAGGCTCCACGCCCTTTCCAACAACAGTGCCCTGGATCTCCCACAAGGACTACCCCTCCCTCCTGCGACGCGGACTGTCTATCAAAATATCCCACTCTTGCTGGGCCACACGGATTCCCTGTCCCTCGAACTGGACTCTTTTGTGAGTGGCCGTGAGGACTGAGGGATGGAGCAGCCGCCTGCCTCTGGGGGTGTTCCGATGCCCCCAGCACTTCCTACTCCCTGGATGGGGCCAGCTGCCCAGGCCCTTTCCGTGAGGGGGTGCTGACTTTCCCCTTGATTCTGTCATAGCTGTAAGCTCCCATACATCCCCCATGGCTTACGTTAACCAGGTCCATTTCTGTCGCTTGCAACCCAAGAATCCTGGCTAGTATTTCTTATCTGAGAGCTGCTGCGTGGATTCCATGACATATGCATGAATGGCCTTGAGCACATAACACTCGGATAAAGAATAGCAAGTTAGTAATAATAATAAAAAGTATTATTAAGCCTTCCTGGTCATCTCCATCTCTCTCTGGATTAGGGCCGGAACAAAACAAATCTGGGGAAATTCAATCCCTCCCACATGTGAGAATTCCTACTGGATGTCATAGGAATTCTCTTTCTTTTGAATCCTGATTTTCTCTGTCCCCACACGGACAGGCGCTCTCTACCTCCAGTCTCCCCGGTTGGTCTGTGCCCTGCCCCCTACACTTCCCTGTGAAAGGCCTTCTTACCCACCCATGGGGGTGGGGGATAGGGGGTGGGTGTACCCTAAGAACAGGCTCCTCCCAACTATTCCAGGGACTTCCATCTTGGACACCTCTGGTCCTGAGCCCAGTCCCCACGTGTACTGGGGCCACGGTCCTCCTGAGGGTGGGGAGTCCCGTGCTTTGTATTCTTTTGTGGTTCTTGGCCCAGCCAGGCGCCCCCAGACCCTTCAGGACCCCCCCTACACAGCAAGCTTCACCTCTGCCACTCAAATCTCTTCTGCTTGTTTCCAACAGGCCACAGGCCACGGTTTCCGCTTCTCTGTCCTCATGTTCTCTCTCCGTGAAATTCCTTCACCTTTCTCCACTTGGCAACATCCCTCCCGGGATCTGTGATCCGCCCGGGGTCACCGCTGTGTGCCACCTTCTCCAAGTCCTAAGTTCCAGAAGCCAAGGGCACCGGCCTCAGCTCCCATCACAAGTTCCAGACCAGCCCTGCAACTGACGCTCTGTCTACCTGTCTCCTTCAGACCACGGACCCTGAGGTCTGAACCCCCGGCGTGCACGCCTCTGGATCACCCCTCTGCTTAACAGCGCTGGCCCTGAAGGGACTTCTGTCTGTGCAGTGAACTCTCCTGGAACATGGCTGATGTTAAAAATACAAAGTTTCTTGGTTACTGTTGATTTTTTGAAAGTGGTGGTTCTGGGAGTATAGGATGTCCAGTACAATCTGAATTTCAGCCCTAGCTGGTTTGGCTCAGTGGATAGAGCGCCGGCCTGTGGACTGAAGGGTCCCAGGTTCGATTCCGGCCAAGGGCACATGCCTGGGGTTGCGGGCTCGATCCCCAGTAGGGGACATGCAGGAGGCAGCCCCAGTAGGGGGTGTGCAGAAGGCAGCCGATCAATGATTCTCTCTCATCATTGATGTTTCTATCTCTCTCTCCCTCTTCCTTCCTCTCTATAATCAATAAAAATATATTTAAAAAAACACACAAAACCTGTTTCCTTTAAAAAAAAAATCTGAATTTCAGATAAACAATGACTACTTGTTTCTAGCGTACGTCCCTAATACTGCCTGCTTATCCTAAATTCAGATGTAACTGGGCTTCCTGCATTTTCCTTTGGTGAGTCTGGCAACCCTGAGCCCTGGTGGCCTACGACCTGCGGCAGAGGCAGGTGGCGGAGCGCTGCCCACACGCCCAGGACACGCACCTCCAGTCCCTTCTCCCCTCACTCTGTGAAGACGGCCCTGGGCTTGGGCTCACCGCCCGCGGGCTTGCATGTGGGCCCGCAGATTCGGGGAGAGAACAGCCTGTGGTTTGGAGATCGGGGCGAGGATCAATGGCCTGCGGGCTCCCGGCAGGGGCAGCACCGGGGAGCAGTGAGCCACACCAGCCCTGCCCATTGGCCAGCTGCGGGAACACTGCGCCTTCTGAGTCCATCACAGCGGCCAGTTCCCATGTCACGACAGGGGGCAGGGATGCCAGCGCCACCCAGGCTCTGGCTGACCCCACCACCGGGTCCCCGGGGCACTGCCCTCCCTCCGGCAGGCTGCACAAAAGCTCATTTACTGTCCCCACGAAAGCCACCCACTCCCCAGAGGAGAAGGCTCAGTGCCAACAGCGAGGAGTGAATGACGGAACCAGAACAGAACCTGGTCTCTGAGGGCAGGAGCCACGCTCGCAACCCTCCGGCCACATGGCCTCCCTAATAAACCCGTCTTCTCTCCCTCGGCCAGGCGGGTGCTCGCGACTCAACTCGCACCCACCAGGCTGACGGGACGCTCGGCAGGCGGGCAGCTCCCTTCCCGAAGCTGCAGTGACCCACAGCTGCCCCTGCTCACCCCCCAGGGGAAGGAGAAAACTGAGTCACACAAAGCAACGCCTCAGCCCACAGCGTCTTCTCCGAGGACAGAGCGCGCACCATGGCACCAGGATCTGCGCGTCCCGGATGTGAAGTGAGTGACTGCTGTGCCCCTCGTCCTGCGGGCAGGGTGTGCGGCTGGCTGACTCCCGCGCACCTCCGGGTGGGGGACACGAGGATGTATGAAACGCCCAGGGACGTGGGGTGTGGGACACAGCTCTAACCTGGACGACCTTTCCGGTGCCCCTCTGACCTTGGCGTTGAAGAGCATTGAACTCAGACAAGCAATCCTTTCCAACGCTATTGAGCTGCAGGGGCTATGAGACAGGGCCTGGGCCCGCTGAGCAGGGAGCATTTGCACTGGAAAAGCATCTGCTCAGCCCTTCCCTCGTGGTATTTTAAACTTCTTTCTTTCCACTCCTGGGGCTCGGAGATGGGAAAGCCACAGGCAGAGACCTCCCTCTGCGGCAGGAGTGGGGGAGGGCCCGGGAGGCGGGGCCTGGGAGGACAGGCGCTCAGAGGAGCCGGACAAGCCCTGCTTCAGGGCAGGCCTGGGGACAGGATGTGGCCCGGGCTGGGCCCCACCGCCTGACACTGCTGCTTTTTTCAGATGAGCACGCGGTTTTTTATTTTTATTTTTACTAAAAACAGGAATGTGTCTTCACAGAACGTTTGGAAAACAGAAAAGCACAGACAAGCAAAAACAAAAGTGACTTATTTTCGCAGCTATATTTCTGTGCTCACGGAGGCAGATTTCCACCCTTAATGTGGAATCAGGCGGGAATCAGCCTGTCTGGGGTTTTGCAACCAGCTCTTACTCTGACTATTCCCACGACAGGAGCCGGAAGCCATCTTCACCGTCGGATGGCATTCTAGCTGTGGCGATAGGACGCAGTAGCATCCTTCATCTCTCTCCTTCCCTACTGATGGGCGTGTCCGCGGTCACCCCCTCTTTACTAGGTGATACTGTGCTTGCACACTACGTCAGTGTGCAATTACACTGCCTTACAATAGCGCACAGTTACCGGCCCTTACCACATGCGAGCCTGCTTCACCCTCACATCAGCCCCATGAAATTGGAATTACAGGAAGCCCTCGATTTTGCGGGCCCGGGTTTAACGGACTTTGAATTTAATGGACAACATTTCTGGTCTGGTGTGTCATATGTGAAAATTAACACCCTGTTAATTTTAAAGTGCTTTTAACCAAGATTTGCTTTTAATTAAATTAACAGGTTATTTTTTGTTACTAATTCACTGTTATTTTAAATAAATTTTAGCCGATAGGCCATATGTTGAAAAAAACACGGTAGTAATTTATTTTTATTTTTAATTGATTTCAGAGAGGAAGGGAGAGGGAGAGGGAGTCAGAAACATCAATGATGAGAGAGAATCATTGATCGGCTGCCTCCTGCACGCCCCCGACTGGGGATCAAGCCCGCAACCGGGCATGTGCCCTTGACGGGAATCGAACCCGGGACCCTTGAGTCCACAGGCTGACGCTCTATCCACTGAGCCAAACCAGCTAGGGCATGTAGTAATTTTGCTGACATAAATAAATATTACACATCTCTAACGACAGCCTACATATTTAAATCCAAGAGTCCCTCTTGTAAGCAATGTTCGGCGAGTGATTAGCACACGATCGCGCCACATCGCGTGAGCTGACTGGTTCTGCGGTCGCGTGGTGTGACTTCCTGCAGCAGTTTTAACGTGTGCTGGCCGATGTCCCCACACACACTGAGCCACACTCCAGCGTGTGCATTTGTTTACTGGCGGTGACTGGTGAATGAACGCATTTACTAGACCCATTCAGTATAAATTTAAAATTACAGTAATACACACAGAAAACTTACCTGCGAAATTCAACTTTTCATATTCATACTTAATTTTAATGACACAAACGTGTCTACATAAGTAATTTGTCAACTTTTTAACATATGCGTTCAGAAACACTACTTTATAACAGACTTTCGGCTTTAACAGACATGCCCTCGCCTGAATTAGTCCCTTACATCGAGATTTTACTGTACTTTTATTCGCATTTTACAGGTGAGGAAACTGAGGCACAGAGAGGTGAGTAATCTGTCTGAGGTCACTGTCGGTAGGTAGCGGAGCTGGGGTTTGAACCCAGGCTGTCCGGCGTCCTTCCTCTGCTTATCAGAAGCAAGGAATGGCACACGAAAGTTTGGACTAAAGTGACCTTTTGGTTATGTGACGATATGAAAGGCCTCCCCCATCTGATCGTGAGACAACTAACCGCAGGAGCCCCGAGTGTGAGAGGAGCCGGCTGGGACGGCCCATCAGGTGGGGGGCGGCCCTGGCTCCTCGCACCCACAGCCCAGGGGACCAGGGTGGCACCTACTATTTTTCAAGCACAAAGAAGCAATAACCCTTCGTTAAAAAACCTGCCTGCAGGGCCTTCCCGTCTCCCGAGGGCACTATCCCTGTGACACAGCCCAGGACAGGAACACACCTGTGGGCAGGAGGGCAGGCTCTGCCTTGCTCACAGCCGACCCCCGCCGCCGCAGGGTATCCAGCGTGGGGCGGCCACTCCGTAAAGGCTTCTCAAACGGAAGCACATGGAAACCCCTAGCACGCCCCCAAGGCAGCCGGCAGGAAAGGGATACTGTTGTCATTAATATTACTTTTCAGGACTACCACCACCGAGTGCCTTTATTTATTTTTATTTATTTATTTTTATACATTTATTGATTTCAGAGAGGGAGGGAGAGAAACATCAATGATGAGAGAGAATCATTAACCAGCTGCCTCCTGCACGCCCCCCACTGGGGATCGAGCCTGCAACCTGGGCACGTGCCCTGACCAGGAATCGAACCATGACCTCCTGGTTCATAGGTCCACGCTCAGCCACTGAGCCACGCAGGCCGGGCCCGAGTGGCTTTTACACAGGAGCCATCACGCGCGGTCCTGTGGGGCATGAGTCAACCCTCGCGGTGCCCTAGGCTTGCGGGTAAGCGCCATGACCAGCCAGGTCAGCCAGCCGAGGAGCGCTGGGAGGAAGAGGACGGCGGCCAGGCCTTCATCCGGAAGGTCACGGTGGGTCCGAAGACCTGTGCTCGTGGCTGGCATCCATGCCCCCAGCAGGAGGGACGGAGTACAGATTGAGGGCCTATGTTACAGAAGAAGAAGCACACAGCCCCAGCCGGTGTGGCTCAGTGGACAGAGTGTCGGCCTGCGGACTGAGGTTCGATTCTCGCTCAGGGCACATGCCCGGGTTGCAGGCTCGATCCCCAGGAGGGGGCGTGCAGGAGGCAGCCGATCAGTGATTCTCTCTCATCACTGATGTTTCTCTCTTTCTCCCTCTCCCTGCCTCTCTGAAATCAAGAAAAATATACTAAAAACAAAAACAAAACGAAGAAGCACACAGTAGTGTTAGAAGGAAGACCCTGTCTGTACTCATGCTACAGACACGGAAACGAAGTCTGGGGGTTAAGTGCCCAGATATATTTGTCTCGAACGCCCAAGTTCTTTCCACTTGAGTTTGCTGCAAAAGGGGGTGCTGGGGTGTCTGGGAGAGGCAACTGGGGGCTGGGAAACAGAAGGCAGCTAAGGTGGCAGCAGATTCACAGTCTGTTCCAGATCTGCGAGCTCGCCAGCCAGAGGCCCCCCAGCCAGAGGTCCCCCATAGACCAGTGGAGAATTCCAGCCTAAGAAGGTGTGACCCACCCTGCAAATTTCAGCTGCTCAGAGCCTGACCGAGGGAGGAGGGAGGCTTCAAGGTCGGCGACACAGGGCCTGCAACCCATCACTCCAGGGGCACAATCAACACAGAGCTCCCCTGCAGCAAGAATGACTAAAGGATGGCGGCGGCGGCTGGAGTTTCTCCCATCCAGGCGCGGGTAACTGGGGATGAGGGAAGGGCCAGGAGGGGGAAACGCGCCCAGAAGCTTAAGTGACCCATGGAAGGTCACGTAGCTCAGAGGTGGGATCCCAGGGCTGTGCCTCTCCCAGACACACAGCGATCCAGCTCAGTCCCCACACTGCCAGTCCTTGCTGTGTGACCTCAGGCAGCGCCTCCACTTCTCTGAGCCTCCAGTCACAGTGGGGAACGTGGGAATGCTAATGTAACGCCCTGAAGGATCAGGGCCCCGAATGTATAAATACATTGTACAAATTAAGAGAACACAAATAACTCAATATCCCAAAATAGGGGGCAAAAGAGAAAACACTCAAATGGCTGATAAAGGTGTGAAAAGCAAACACCACCACGAGATACTTATTCTGCACCCCCCAGATTGGCAAACACTGAAAAGTCTGACAATTCAAGAGGGTTAGCAAGAACACAGCCAAGGCACCCACAGACCCTGTTCCTGGCGATGTAAATGAGAAGGTGAACATGCAAACCCCAGGCCCCAGCACTCCCCGCCCCCCCCCCCCCCCCCCCCCCCCCCCAGCAACTGTGCACGGAAGCAGCTCCAAGGAAGTCAGCCGCTGAGAACACCCCAATAGGCGCTCCCATAAGTAGCCGCATAGTCACGGGTGGAATATTAAACAGCAGTTAAAAGGAACTGAAGCCACTGGAGCAACATCGATCCCAAAAGTGTAATGTTTTTATGTAGTTTAAGAACATTCGCCACAAGACTTTTGGGAGTGTTAAAAACATGAAAAGGTATGGAGGTGGGGGGTGGAGGGGATTGACTGCAAACAGACACAAGGGATCTTTTTTGGGGGAGTGGTGACGGAAATGTTATAAAACTGTGGTGATGGATGCACAGCTCTATAAATTTATTAAAAAATCAGCAAACTGTACACTTACAATGGATGAATTTTAAGTTATGGTAATTACGCCTCAATAAAGCTGTTAGAGAAAAAATCCTAGCTAATGGCCTATGTTTTTAAAATATATTTTTAGTGATTTCAGAGAGGAGGGGAGAGGGAGAGAGAAACATCAATGATGAGAATCATTGATTGGCTGCCTCTGCACGTCCCCTACTGGGGATTGAGCCTGCAAACCAGGCATGTGCCCTTGACAGGAATCAAACTCGGGACCCTTTAGTCCCCAGGCCAATGCTCTATCCACTGAATCAAACCAGCCAGGGCTGATAGTTTATTTTAAAAAGTACACGGACCCAGCCTGAATGGCTCAGCTGGTTGAGTGGGCATCGCAAGGTTGTGGGTTTGTTTCTCAGTCAGGGCACCATACCCGGGTTGTAGGTTGGATCCCCGGTCTCTCCCCCCCGCCCCCTTCCTTTCCCTAAGCATATCATGTGGTGAGGATTTTTAAAAAATGCATGGACTGATAAATAGCAAAGGCAGGACATTTTTTTTTTTTGGGGGGGATAGTGTTGTGGAGGGTACACATGGGGCTTTGCATCTGCAATGTTTTATTTCTTAAAAAATAAAAATGATTCGAAACAAATAAGGCAAAATGTAAAAGATATCACAGCTGGATGATGGGTAGGTATTTAGTCTGTGTATCCATATATTTAAAATAGTGTATTGCCCTAGCTCAGTGGTCGGCAAACTCCTTAGTCAACAGAGCCAAATATCAACAGTACAACGACTGAAATTTCTTTTGAGAGCCAAATTTTTTAAACTTAAACATCTTCTAACGCCACTTCTTCAAAATAGACTCGCCCAGGCCGTGGTATTTTGTGGAAGAGCCACACTCAAGGGGCCAAAGAGCCGCATGTGGCTCGCGAGCCGCAGTTTGCCGACCACGGCCCTAGCTAGTTTGACTCAGTGGATAGGGCAGTCGGCCTGTGGAGTGAAGGGTCCCGGGTTCGATTCCAGTCAAGGGCACGTACCTTGGTTGCAGGCTCTTCCCTGACCCAGGCCCTCAGGGCTCATGCAGGAGGCAACCAATCGCTGTGTTTCTCTCACATTGATATTTCTGTCTTTCCCTCTCCCTTCAACTCTCTCTAAAAATCAATGGAAAAAATATCCTTGGGTGAGGACTAAAAATCTAGATATATAAAAGGCTAATATGCAAAGTGTCCCTGCGGGAGTTCAGCTGGGAGACCCAGAGTTCTATCGCTCGCTACAACATGCTCTGACCACCAGGGGGCGGCACAGAACCAAGGCAGGCTCTGGCCAGCGGCCAGCAGCCAGCAGCTGGGGAAGGGAGGCCCCGGTGGGCTGCTGGAAGGCCCCGACCGGCCCTGATCACCGGCCAGGCCTAGGGACCCTATCCGTGCATGAATTTTGTACATGGGGCCTCTAGTGTATATATATATATATTTTTTTTTTTCAAAAAAATAAAAATAAAATAGTGTATCAATATAACTAAAGGGATGTTGTGATGACTAAATACACAGAGAGCTTGATCCAGGGCCTGGCCACAACTGATTCGCTTTCAGCTATTATAAATATTGCTGCTCTAACTACAACCATCATGCTCTTCTTTTTTTTCCCAATTAAATATGTTTTTATTGATTTTTTTAGAGGGATTGGAAGGGAGAAAGACAGAAACATCAATGAGAGAGAAGTATTGATCGGCTGCCTCTTGCAGGATCCCCCACAGGGGTTCGAGCCCGCACATGCCCTAACCCGGAAATGAACCAGTGACCTCCTGGTTGCTGGGTCGAAGCTCCACAGAGGAGCTCCAGGTGGGGCCACCATGCTCTTCTTAACATCTAGTCCAGTGGTCGGCAAACTCACTAGTCCGCAGAGCCAACTATCAACAGTACAACGATGGAAATTCCTTTTGAGAGCCAAATTTTTTAAACTTAAACTTCTTCTAACGCCACTTCTTCAAAATAGACTCGCCCAGGCCCTGGTATTTTGTGGAAGAGCCACACTCAAGGGGCCAAAGAGCCACATGTGGCTCGCAAGCCGCAGTTTACCAGGGATCTAAGGAACTCATGACAGAGCAAGCCAGCACCTGGGGCCCTGATGATTAAGCCTCTTCGGCTACCCAACTCCAGTGCAGGAAATGGGGCAATCAAATAAAACCCGCAAAACCCACAGGGGGCACTTCCCCCTCCCCTCAAGCCAGAAGATAACCCAGCCAGGAGGTTCTCTATGGCAAGGGGCGGAGGGGCGGGGGGGTGGGGGGGAGGGATGAGTGGGGGTGGTGAGGCACCCTTGCAAAGCCCTGGCTCTGGGCAGGAAAGGTGCCAGCGGAGAAAGGCAGCGGCTCCAGGGAGCCTCCCCAAATGATATCATTGACTTTATCGCCAAGAGTAACACTACCCAACCACTGGGATCTCAGAGGCCCGAGGATCTTCTGCCCCTGCGACCTTCAGGCCTGGCCTGTGGCTCTGCCCACAGGTGAAGAGGCTGAGGCAGGGCATGGGAAGGAGGCCGCCCCGATCGTGGAAGAGATGCCATTGCAGGAGGAAGAGGTGGCCCGGCCCTGGTGGGCAGCCCCACGCTCCAGGCGCAGATCCCCAATGATTATCTCCAGCACCGGTGACTTGTCCCCTCCAGGCAACCGAGTGATGAGCAGGAGGCGGCAGGACCAGCTGCAACGCGGGACAGGGCTGGAGGGGATGGAGGGTCTCGGTGACTGGAGCCTCCCTAACCGAGCTGTATGCTCTAATGCAGTGGCTGGAGGTAGGGATGAGTGTGGTCTGGACCCCCTGGAGCATGTCTCCTGGACACGTTTCTGGCTGTCCCAGCTGGGGAGGGGGATGCTTCTACCATCTAGTGGGTAGAAGCCAGAGATGCTACTAAACATCCCGAGAGGAGCAGAAACAGGACACTGGGGACCGGCTATCATTGTAAGCAGTATTAATCATGCTCTGTTAACTGCGACTGCTTTGTGCTGATTAAAAAGGCACATTCTGGTCTGGCGGGACCTGGGAGCTCACCTGGAAATGCAGCCCATCCCCCCATCAGGGAGCTGCCTATTAGGGTGGACAGATTAACCACCTTGGTGCGGAGACCAGAGCCGCCAGCCCTGTGAAGACCCCCAGCCCTTGCATACCTGCAGGCCATGGCAAGTCTCCAACCCCCATTACCTATAAACTTTCCATTTGGCATACCCTTCCCCATGGGACAAAGGTGTTTGTCCTTCTACCCAATATAAGAAGCTGGCTCATGGTGGGGGGGCAGAGCAGATTTTTGTGGGTGACCCACTGCTCTCCCACGCTGTCGGCGTATTGGAATAAACGCTCATAATGATTCAACCCCGTCTCTGCTGAATGGGCTCAAGCAGTGACAGACAGCCCGGACCCCAGTGATTGTCCGGTTATAATCCCACAGCGCACAGGACGGCCGCACAGCAAAAAAATCACCTGGTCCACGTGTCAGCAGTGCTGAGGTCTAGACATTCTGCCCTTGAGGCAAGTGGCCGTGTTTACAATTTACAGATTACAGGCGACGGGGCCAAGGAAGGTACATGCACCAGCCCAGGTCACACAGCAGGGGGCCGCGGAGCCCGGGACTGCTCAACGCCCCTGCTCACACCCTCTCCAGGCGGCTGGTCCAGGCTCAGAAAGGAGGCTACCGAATGGAATGGAAGTGCAGACCCAGGCCAACAGCTGCCTCCACACCCATTCCTCCCGGGGCGGTGGGGTGGGTATGGCCTGAGAACAGGAGTGGGGGCGGCGGCAGTTTGTGGTGGGTTCCGACCCCCTGCCATCCATCCGGGCATTAAATTTGCCCCATTCTTGCGGGGCGACTCAAACTGCAGTTCAACCCATCTCCATCTGAGGAACCCAAAACTGCACAGAAGAGAGGGGAGGCCACCTTGAATCACAAGCGTGACTAAACCCACACACAGAAAAACAAGCTCTTGGTGAAATCCCTCCTCATGTGACTTTAGCATGCTTCCAATCAGTTACATGGACACCACGGGGCAGGGAGGCAGGCATCTCCGTGTTACGGAAAGCCAGCCGTGCCAGTCACATGGTCCCTCCCCCTAGGAAGGGGGCACCCTCACCCCACTGAGCTGACAGGGGAGGAAACTGAGGCTCTGAGAGGCCACACAGCTAGCATGCTGCGAGGCCAAGATTGGAACCCAAATCCACATTTGAACATTTAGAGACTTGCCCTGAGAGGCTCCTAAAAAGTGGTTGAAAGCTTAGAAAGACGCCTCTCAAAGCTGCAGAACCCTCAAAAAAAAAAAAAAAAAAAAAAAGCCTGGCAGGAAGGGATCTGACTAAGCAGAGACGGGAAGCCTCAGGGTGGTCACAGAAGGTGGCAGACTTCCCGGCGTTTTAGGGGACTCGGCTTAGGGGAACTCTGAGGGTGTGGGGTCTAGGAAGTGGTGTCACCTGGTGGAATATCACTTTTGGGGCCCGGCAGACTTGGATTTATATCCCTGCTCTGCCCCCGAATGTGAGCTCAGGCACAGGACCTCACCTTTCCGAGCCTCAGTTTCTTCATCTGTAAAAGGGGCTCAAGGCCCTCTGTCTGACATGCACGTGACGGGAAAGAGCGGGAGAGAGTGCGTGGCCGCTGGTGCCCGTTCTTGGTGGCCGCTTCTATTCTGGTTTTGCCAGCTCACAGGTCTGGTGGGAGGCAGCATGGGGCATCTGCGACTTCCGCCTGCTGCCATGTTGGCGAATCTGTCGCCTGCTGAAGAGGCCAGGCGGGTTATACACTTAACAGGCTCCAACAAGAAACCCAAGGTTTGGCAGCACTTGAAACCGTTCACACAAAAAGGGGGAGGGGGGAGCAGGCCACTGAGCTCAGTTCTGGGATCTGGGGAAACTTTAACTCTATTTAAAGATGCCACAGGTCCAGGAAATAGCTCCCCACCGCCTGGCGAAGGGCTGAACAACGAGCTGCCCAGCCAGTAACAGTACGGACACACAGCACAGCCTTTCCCGCAGAGTGGACCCCGCTATCTCCTTTCGGAATTTTACAGGCGAGGGTGCAGGCACGAGCCTCTGAAGAAAGCGGATCCAAGGCCGGCTTGACTTTCGGGGAGGCCAGGGAGCCGAATGTGGCCAGCCAACGCCCTTTGCTATTCATTGTTCTACTCTTCTTTGTTAGGGTTTTTCCCTCCCTCTCGCTCTTTTTCCCTTCCTGGTGAACTTCTCCGCAGCTAGGCGCTGCCACTGCCCCTTCTCACCACCAGAGACACCGCAGCCCCCTTCCCTCCAGTAGGGAGGCCTCCCCAAAGCCTCAGGCGAGGCCAGGCTCCCACAGCCCCATTATCCCTCTACCCCAAACCTCTGGGGTGGTCCCAGGGCCCCTTGGGCCCCCCCAGATTCAGCCCCTAGGCGGCTGTGAAAGCCATTTCCCACCTGCGGGTCACTGTCTGCCCCAGGCGCACCTCCCAGCGGCAGGGAAGACCTGAATTCAGAACCTGCAGCCTCTTGGAGCCTCAGCCTTCCCATCTGCAGAATGGACCACCTACTGGCCCCTTTCGGCAAGTCCTCACCAGCCCTAACCAAGAGTCCCATCGCACAGAGGGAGACACGAGGAGGAAGCTCGTACATTTTACAACAGAAGTTACTGGAGAGAGGGGGCAGGAGCCGTTTTCTTTTGTAGCCTTCTTAGGGTGCAGGCGCTCCACGGACCCCTTCGCAGAGACGCCCTGCGTCGCTCAGGCTGGCTCCTCCGAACCTGGCGATGCCGGGAGGGGCTACCTGCGGCTGGCCCCCGCGGCCCGAGGGCCTGCGGCCGAGGAGGGGCCCGAGGGCAGGCGCCCCGCTCCGTCCCTCCACCGGCTGGGGCCGGGCCACACTCGCACGGACGGGGCCGCGGGGGAGGGAAAGGGTGAGAGAAGCGGCGCAGAGGCGAGGAGGGAGGATGGGACGCCGGACGGGAGCCCGGCGAGGGCGAGGGGGAGGGGAGGGAGGGCCGGGACCCGGGCGGCGCGGCGAGGCGGGGAGAGGGCCGGGGGCTCCCGGCCGCCCCGGGGCACGGGCTGCGCTCGCGGGGCCGTGCGGGCCGCCGCACTCACGTAATGCTTGTTGGGCACCCGCCGCTTCTGCACGTCCAGCACCTTCACCTCCACGATGCTGCGCCGCGGCGGCATGGCTGCTGCTGCGCGGGGCCGGGCGCGGGGGCCGGGGCTGCGGGGGGCGCGCCGCCGCCGCCGCGGGTCGGAAGCCGGGGGCCGAGTGCGAACCGGAGCCCGGGCCGAGCACGAGTGCCCGCCGCCGCCGCCGCCCTGAGCTCAGCGCGCCCTCCGGCCCGGCCCGGCCCGCCCCCCGCGCCCGGCCCGCCCCCCGCGCCCGGCCCGCCCGCTTAAAGGGCCCGGCTGCCCCGCGGCCCGCCCTCCGCCGGGCCTGTGCCCGCGCCCAGCCGCCGGGCGGGGCGGGGCGGGGCGGGGCGGGGCCGGGCGCGCCCCCTCCGCGCGTTCGCCGGGGGACTCCTGGGTTCCCGGCGCTCCGCCGGCTCCCGGAGCCGCGGTCCAGCGCCCCTGGGAGCGCCGGGCCTGCCGGGTCCAATTCCGGCCCTGGAACCTTGGGCCCGTCGCTTACCCGCTCTGGGCCCGTTCCTCCTCCATAAAATGGGCCCGGCGGTACCGCCCACCCACCGGGCCGCCCTGGAACCTTGGGCCCGTCGCTTACCCGCTCTGGGCCCGTTCCTCCTCCATAAAATGGGCCCGGCGGTACCGCCCACCCACCGGGCCGCCCTGGAACCTTGGGCCCGTCGCTTACCCGCTCTGGGGCCCGTTCCTCCTCCATAAAATGGGCCCGGCGGTACCGCCCACCCACCGGGCCGTCCCGGCGAGAAAGTGCGCGTGAAGCCAGTGGCAGGGCCTGCGCGCGGACCTTGGTGAGCCCAGCCCGAGCCCTAGATTCGGGGGCACCCGGGCGGGGGCCCCGTGTGTGAGTGTGTGTGTGTGAGTGTGAGTGTGTGTGTGTGAGTGTGTGTGTGAGTGTGAGTGTGTGTGTGCGTGTGCGTGCGTGTGAGTGTGTGTGTGTGTGTGAGTGTGTGTGTGCTCTTCTGGGCTTACGGTCCGAGAGAGGGGGCACAGGGAGGGAAAAGCCGCAACCAAGGCAAGAACGAAGTAACTGCCACAACAGTGCGAAGAGGGTAAGGGGTGTGCGAGTGTGAGTGTGTGTGTGTGTGTGAGAGTGTGTGTGTGTGTGAGTGTGTGAGTGTGTGTGTGTGTGTGTGTGTGTGTGAGTGTGTGTGTGTGTGTGTGTGTGTGTGTGTGTGTGTGTGTGTGAGTGTGTGTGTGTGTGAGTGTGTGTGTGTGTGTGTGTGTGTGTGTGTGTGTGTGTGTGTGTGTGTGTGAGCGAATGAGGGGCCAGTGGGTGCTTGTTAGCCAAGCCGTCAGTCCCCAAACAGGGAGGAGCACCCCCTCCGGGCCAGGTGCAGTGCCTCCCTCTTGTCACAAATGTTCTGGGAATGCTCAGGGCAACTCTTGGAGGGAAAGGGTGCTGACCGGCCCAATGTACAGGGGACGGGACCTCCAGGCTGTGAGCGGGGCCTCCGGAGTCCCAGAGCGATGGAGGCATGTTTCACAAGCTGCAGTTCGGGGTGCTGGGCTGCTCCCCACTCCACCCAGCGCCTCCGAGTCCTGGCGTGGCCCGGAGACAGTTTCAGGAGAGGGTAGCTGAGCCAAGGGGTGAATGAAGGTACACGTCACCAGGCGGACAGGAGGGTTGGGCCCCTGGCCGAGGCTCTCACACTAGTAAGCAGGGCTCTTTCCAGCAAATCACATAGCTCTCCTCCCTGCCTGAAAGAGGTGGTGGTGGGGGGTGCTCCCTCTTACCCTGGGTCCAAGGTCAGCCTTTGGGAGAGGGTGGGGGTCATCCAGGAGGGGACGCTGCTCCGCAGCCCTGGCCAGGCCCAGGCATAGTTTGGTTTGATTCTCTTTGGATGAGCTCCTCCATTTGCCCCCCCAGCGTCTCTGCCAGGTCTTACTGCTGGCAGCGGCGGTGGGAACGGCACCAGGTGTTAGACCGGAGGGGTGAGACCGGACCTGGGTTCAGCAGCCTCGGTACTTGAGCTCTGGCTGGGAAAGAATTCAGAGCCCAGCTTCAAACCATAAGAGAACATCTATTTGGAAAATCACAGAGGTAGAAGGAGTGATTTGTAGGAAATAAAAATGGGCTTAGGAAACAAATTATGGAGGTAAAGGAAGGGCGCTTGGAGCTTAGAAGTGAGGAAGGTCAAGGTGATGCGCCTGCGGGGAGGCAGAGGAGGAGGGGAAAGGTGAGCCCTGCTCCCAGGAAGGAGAGCTCGCTGGGTCCTGGGTCCTGTGGCTTTAAGGGTGGGGACCCCACGGGGAAGTTTTCATTGACTGTAGCGGTAATAGACTATTCAGCAGCTTTCCAGGTGTGTCCTTCAGGGCCTAGGTCTCCACTGACTGGCTGGTGCCAGGGCAGGGGGTCATTATTCCGTGCAGCCGGTCCTGAGGGCAGCCATGGCATTGCTTGTCTGGTTTTGCAGCTTCTCCGGGCCTGGAGCGGAACCACAACCGAGGCCTAGATGTTATCGTAGGGAGGAAAGGCCAGGGGGTCCACATGCAGGACCAGCGATCTGCTAGGGGAGGAAGACTCACCCTGGGGGCGAGGTCCCCCCTACAACTGTGCTTTGCTAGGCACCCAGGGCTTTCTGCCCTGGTGACCTTCTGGACCCGGCCCGTGGCCCTTGCTCGGCTCCTGTCTGTCTTCGCGCCTACCCTGTCACCCCCCTGATTCACGGCTGGCCCGTGTGGGTTTCATTGATGGACCCCCCTGTTCTCTGGCTGCCCGCTGGGTTTGGCCCGTGGCAGGAGAGAGGTCTGGGTATTCGTTTCCCCAGCTCCCTTCCTGCAGGGACATCCTTACCAACGGCACTTTCCCACGCTGGCTCCCTCGGGGTTCCCTCACCCACTTTCCCCGCTGCGGGTGGGGACAGTCCTGCTGGGCCTGCTCCCTGGTCCCTTTGGGTGCCCCAGCCCTGCCTGCACCTTTGTAAATAGCCTCTTAGTGACATTTCCTTGGTGGCCAGTGGGAGCACAGGGTCTGTCCCTCACCAGGACCCTCGCGGATGGACTTCTGGTACCGCACGTTCTCCTGGCGCCCAGTGGTAAGTCACAGACAGGACTGGAAATGTCCGGGGTGCCAAAGGCCTGGCTTCTCGGTGCCTTTTACCTCACCCTCTCTCTGCACGAGCCCAGCCTTCCTAATAAGGCAGGGCCGCCGAAGGCAGACGCTGGAGGAAATCTGTGAATCAGCCAGCTTCCTCGGTTTTCCCAGAAAGGCGGAGACCTGCCCCCAGCGGCACGCGGAGCAGCACGGCCGGTCCTGGCCCCGAGGTGCTCGCCTCCTCCCTGCAGCAGGCCTGGCCTGCGAAGTCCAGCTGCCCTCCCCACGGGCCGTCGGTGAAGATGCAATAGCTACGCATGCCCAGACCCTTCCTTTGTCTTCCTTTTTACTTTTTGAAATATATTTTTACTGATTTCAGAGAGGAAGGGAGAGGGGGAGAGAGAGAGAAAAACATCAGTGATGAGAATCAGTCATCTGCTGCCTCCTGCACGCCCCCTACTGGGGAATCGAGCCCGCAACCCGGGTATGTGCCCTTGGCCAGAATCGAACCTGGGATCCTTCAGTCCGCAGGCCGACGCTCTATCCACTGAGCCACACCGGCTAGGGCTGTCTTTCTTTTTAAATTGCAATAAAATATACATGACTTAAACGTTACTGTTTTAGCCACGTTTTCAGTGTACAGTTCAGTGGCATGAAGTACATTCACATCGTTGTGCAACCATCACCACCGTCCATCTCCGGAACCTTTTGGATCTCCCCAAATGAAAACTCTGTACCCACTAAACATTAACCCCCCTTTCCGCCCCTCCTGTCCCTGGCAACTGCCGCCTGCCAAGTATGTGCCCTTGGCCAGGTCACTGACCTCTCTGCTCCCCCACCTCCCCGTCGGGAAGATGGGGTAAGAATAGTCCCGACCTCTTAGGCTTGTTCTGAGGTCTAAGTGAGATAATACAGGGAAAGCACATGCATTTTTATGTTTTCTTATTATTGTTGGTTTTTTAAAAATCCTCACCCAAGGACATGTCTGTTGATTTTTAAAGAGAGAGGAATGGAGAGAGAGAGAGAGAGAGAAAGAGAGAGAGAGAGAGGAGACAGAAATATTGATCGTCTGCCTCCAGCATGTGCCCTGACCGGGGATCGAACCCCCAACCTACCTATGTGCCCTGATGGGAATTGAACCTGCAGCCTTCTGGTTTATGGGACGACCCTCCAATTCACTGAGCCACCCAGCCAGGGTACATGTTTGTTATTCTGCTATTAGTCAATCTGATACAGTTAAATGTTTTCTTTAACTGCATTCAAATCCCAAACCGAATTTAATCCTAACTCTGCCTTGAAGTACAGCCACTCTCTCTGAGTGCTGACCATTTTAGCCCTTGCTGGCGTGTGCCGCCTCATCTCCCACCAGTTGCCTCCACTTTCCTCACGTACCAACAATAGAAACGACTTGTGATCTCCAGAAGAAAATACCTTCTGTATTTTCCCTACCTACATGCCTTGCCATAAGCTACTAGTATTCATTTCCCTGCTCTGCCTGCCGGTGACCTCCTATTCAGCCATCAAAGCCCAGCTTGGATGTCACTTCCTCCAGGAAGCCCTCATCCCAGGTATGCTTCCTCCCTGGCTATCACCCTGCCTCATCACAGCCATTATTGCCCTTTTATTTGAGCTGGCTCCTCTGCCGGGCTCTGAGCTCCCAGGAGCTTGAATGGGTCTTACTTGTCTCAAATCCCCTGGCGTGTGGCACAGACTAGCAGGGAGAGGCCTCAGGGAAATGCTTGTGAGAGGGCTGAGCCCATCTGCATCTCCATTACTCGGACCTAAGTCCTCACGGGTGGGCTTGTGCTTGTCCCTACCTCTCCCCCAGGGATCTCGTCACACCAAGCTTTGCCGTGTCCAAAATGTTTCTGGGAGTAAATATGGCCTTCTCCGCGACGGGGGTGTGGAGAAGACAGGGCAGAGGCGGAGGCAAATCTCTGCCTTCGCTGCTTTATTCTAAAGTCCTCTTCTAGAAGTGCATTGTGCACGCCGGAGAGCGGCAGACCCTAGGAAATCAGTCCCGGAGCTGACGCAGCACAGCCTCCCACGCGGCAGGTCTAGCTGGGAGGAGGGCTGCACGTCCGAGGGGCCCCTCATCCGTCAACCTGAGTTAGGTCCTGTTTTTTGTGTGATTCCTGGTGTCTGCCCGGCTGGCCGGCTGCACTTCACCCAAACCCCAAGTTCGCAGGATGATGGCCAAGCCCAGCAAGCCGAGGCCTGCTCCCTTCCTGCCGCTCCCGCCCACTGCCTCTAGAAGGAAGCAGGCTGCCGTCCAGGACGAAGGCAGGGGACTTGGAAAGAGACGCGTTTCCTCCAAGACGGCTGTCTGGTCGGCTGGCTTGGCAAGATGCTTATAATTAGCACGGCCAGACCTGGAAACACTTAGTGGCCAGGCACACCGGGTCCTGTGAAATAGATCACGGCTGGAAGCAAGCAGGCCTCCAAGCGAGGCTCCAGGTGCCCGGCTGCAGGACAGAGCTCAGGGGCGGCGTGGAGGATGAGAGAAGCGGCATCTCAGAGGCGGGAAGGAGGGGATCACACTTTTCTTCCTTCTAGCTTCTCCCCTTTCCTGGCCGCCAGCAGTGTCTTCCTCCTAAAAGGAAGCTCTGTTCACGCTAGCCGGTTTGGCTCAGTGGATAGAGTGTCGGCCTGTGGACCAAAGGGTCCCGGGTTTGATTCTGGTCAAGGGCATGTACCTTGGTTGCAGGCTCCTCCCTGGCCCGGGTCCTGGTTGGGGCTCGTGCAGGAGGCAACCAGTCAATGTGTTTCTCTCACATTGATGTTTCTCTCTGTCCTTCCCTCTCTCGTCCAATCTCCCTAAAAATCAATGGAAAAAATATGCTCAGGTGAGGATTAAAAATTAAAAGGAAGCTCTGTTCATGATCCTTCCCTGCTCAGAAACCCTCACTGGCTCCCACTGCTCACAGAGGCTCATGTGCTTTAGGTCGGCATTCAAGGCCACCACACCAGGTCCCTCCGGTACTGCCTCCATCTCTACTTGATGTTTATTACCTGGGGATACATCTGTCTTCTTCCTCCTTTGTAAAGGGATGTGTCTGTGTGTGTGTATTATAATATGACTTCTATTGAGCACCTACCATGTACAGCACCAGACATTCCATATTTATTTCTCTATCTAATTTGCCCAACACATCTGCAATGTATTATTTTTCCCCATTTTTAAGTGAGAAAAGCAAAGCTTGGAGAAGTTGCCCAGGGTCATGATACGGGAAAGTGGTGAAGCCAGGATTTGAACTCAGATGGACTGGGCTGCCTGACCCATGACCTTTCCCACTGGAGCAAGAGCCCCCTTGAGGACTGGACTATTGTCTTCTAAATGTTTGCATTCACTCCCCTCCATACGTAGGTGCTCCTCTGCTATAGGTGGAATGTTGGCATCGTCCCAAGTTTCATGTTAAAATCTACCCCCCGATGTGATGGTGTTAGGAGGTGGGGGCCTCTGGGAGGTGACTAGGTCGTGAGGGTGCAGACCTCATGGATGGGATTAGTGCCCTTATAAGAGAGACTCCACAGGGCCCCCTTGCCCCTTCTTGGAATTCCTAGCCTCCAGAACTGTGGGAAATAAGTTTCTGTTGTTTATAAGCCAGCCGGTCTGTAACATTCTGTGATGGCAGCCCAAACGGGCTAAGCTACCCTCTGAAGCCATTCCCTACCTCCAGCTAGATGGGTCTTTAGGAAAGGCAGGTTAGGTCATATCTATGAAAGCCAAGTCCTCTCCACAGCCCTCAGGCCCAGCAGGATCCGGCCTCTGCTGACCTCTTGACCTCCCCCTCCCCTCCTCCCCCAGGCACACTGCCCTCCAGCCACTCCTGCCTCTCCATTCCTAGAAAACTCAGCGCTTCGCACCTCTGCTTCCTCTCCCTGGGGTGGTGTTCTCTCACCTGGCCCACTCCTCTCTATCCAGGCCTTCGTGTAAATGTCATCTCTTCGGAGACCTCTCTAAACGGAAACGTCGTCTCTCTCCCAGGTTTATTTCTTCACACCTGTGTTACCATCCTCTTATTTATCTGTCAGCTAGAACATCAGCTCCATGCGGGCAGTCCTATCTGTCGCTTTAATTATCATCCCCAAGGCCAGCTCAGTGCAGTGGGCTCTTAGGAAATAGTTGTTGAATCAATGGGTGCGTTTTTTCCATCTCTCCAGGAGGCAGGGCCTCGTCCTTCTCAGAACGTCCGGTCCCCCTCCTAACTGCTGGGCAAATGTTTGTTGGGGGAATGAGTGGCTGCGTGAGTCTATGAAAGACCATGCCGGTCACAAAAATGTTCGGGTTACATTTCGGGTCAATGGGTACGTACTCCACAGGACTCTGAGAGGGCCACGCATGGTGACTCCCATCTTGTTCACAGAAGCCTGGAGAGGCTTGCAGAAAGACTCAGTGTGTCAAAAGGTAGAGGATACTGTCAATGAACAGTTTCCTGGTCAGATTGGTGCATTTCCTCATTAAACCACAAGGTGGCAGCCTGTCTTGGCTGCCCGTATATACCCCCTCCACTCCGTCCCTGAGGAGCCACAATTATTGTTTAATCATCTCCAGTGCCTCCCACTGCCCACGTTCCCAAGTGAGGCTAACTGCTTAGTTATCCCGTCAGTGTGTTCTGTTGGATTTGAAGGTCATGGCTCATTCAGCCTTGCCTCCTCAGATAAAGTCTATCAGAGTGTAATCCCAAAGTGCAGGGAGCCGTTAGGTGTTCACTAGTATCTATTTACCTAAGTATTGATCACTTGTATACATAAGGGTTTATTGAGCAACTAATATGTGCCAGGGACTGTACGAAGTGCTTGGGATACATCAGTGAACTAAACAGTAAAGATCCTTTTCCTGTGGCTCACATTCCAGTGGAGAAGTAAACAATAAGCAAAAACATAGGATATAAGGAAACTGTACAGCACGTTAGAAGGCAAAAAGTGTTATGAGCAAAATAAAAGTAACACAAGCTAATGGGGACTGGGGGGCGGGGGTGGGAGGAGCAGAGGCAATTTTATTTATTTATTTATTATTATTTTTAATTCTCATCTGAGGATATTTTTCCATTGATTTTTAGAGAGAGTGGAAGAGAGAGGGAAAGACAGAAATATTGATGTGGGAGAAACACATTGATTGGTTGCCTCCTGCACGCTTCTGACCTGGACCCTGGCTGGGAGGAAACTGCAACCAAGGTACATGCCCTTGACTGGAATCAAACCCGGGACCCTTCAGTCCCCAGGCCTATGCTCTACCCACTGAGCCAAACCAGCTAGGGTGGGATGGCAATCTATCTATATATATAAAAGCCTAAGTGACCATCCAATCGGTAGCTATGACACACAATGACCACCAGGGGACAGATGCTCAACGCAGGGGCTGCCGAGCTGTGGTGACTTGGCAGCTGTAGTTCTCGTGTGACGCACCCAGAACCAGAGAGGAGGGAGCCCGATTCCAGGGTGCGTCACCTGAGAACCGCTTTCTCGCAATCCAGGACCCCTCGGGGGATGTCGAGAGAGCCAGTTTCGGCCTGATCCTTGAGGGACCTCACCTATACAGGAATCTGTGCACCAGGCCTCTAGTTTTAAGGAAGGTGGTACAGGTAGGCTTCATTGAGAAGGTGACTTTGAGTAAAGGCTTGAAGGAGGTGAGGCAGTGAGCCGCGGGTGCCCGGGGGAAGAACACTCCAGGACGGAGCAGCAGTGCGAAGGTGGGAGTGGGATCGGCCTGAGAACAGAAGGGAGGTCAGTGTGGCTGGAGGGGAGCAGGGAAAGGGAAGAGAAGCAGGACAGGTGGGATCAGAGAGGTGATGGGCCCCAGGGTGCACAGGGCCTCGTAGGGACCATGGAAGCTCTGGCTTTGGCCCTGAGAAAATGGACAGGGGCGGCGTGAACTGATGTATGTTTTCACAGACATCGCCCTGTCCGCTGGGCTGAGATTAATTTCTAGCTCCGGGGCACATGCTTGGATTGCAGCCTTCCACCCGCTAGAGTTCAGAGTGGGTCATGTGACTTGCTTGGCCATCGAAATGTGAACAGACGGGAAGTTTCGCTTCGGCAGAAGGGCCAAAGGGCAATTGGGCCCCTGCCCTGCCTGGCAACGCTCCAGGCTGCTCTGCCAGCCTGGGTCCTGGAACCATCATGATGATGCTGTGGTCTGAATTTCTCCAATTCACATGAAACCTACTCCCCAAGGCGATGGTATTAGGAGGTGGGCCTTGCAAGGTGATGAGTCATGAGGGCATAGTTATCAGGAATAGGGTTAGAGCCAAATCAAAGAGGCTCAAGGGAGTTCCCTCGTCCCCTTCTACCAAGTGAGGACACAAGTCTCCTGACCATGCCGGCCCCCCGATCTTGGGTTCCCCAGTCTCTAGGGCTGTGAGAGATAAATTTCTGTTATTTATCAGCTACCCAATGTGTGATGTTTTGTTATCTCAGGCCAATTGGACTGAGATGAGCAGAGCCCCTCTCCAGGCCTGTGTTGGAGGTGAGTGTGGGGCAAAACCTTTGCTGGTTAAGTGACTAAGCAGTGGTTCTCAACCTTCCGAATGCCGCGACCCTTTAATACATTTCCTCATGTTGTGGTGACCCCCAACCATAAAATTATTTTTGTTGCTACTTCATAACTGTAATTTTGCTCCTGTTATGAATCGTAATGTAAATATCTGTGTTTTCTGATGGTCTTAGGCTCTACAGCAGCGGTGCTCAACCTGTGGGTCGAGAACTGTATTAAAGGGTCACGGCATTAGAAAGGTTGAGAACCACTGGACTAGGGTTTTTGGCATTATTTGTTACTGCAGCACAGCCTGTCCTTGTCCTGACTGCTAGGAGCAAGGAGAGAAGGAGAAGACCGATTGTAAGTGTTACTGTAATCAAGATGAGAGATGATGGTGGCCCAGATGGGGTGTTAGCAGTAGGGATGCTGAGGATGGTGTGTTCTGGATATGAAGAATGTTATCTTGTTGGGTGCTGGAAATTTTCAAGTTCATTAAAATGTTCTTGAGCAGCCTGGCCGACGTGGCTCAGTGATTGAGCATCGACCTATGAACCAGGAGGTCACAGTTCAATTCCCGGTCAGGGAATATGCCTGGGTTTCGGGCTTGATCCCCAGTGTGGGGCACGCAGGAGGCAGCTGATCAATGATTCTCTCTCATCATTGATGTTTCTCTCTCTCTCTCTCTCTCTCTCTCTCTCTCTCTCTCTCTCTCTCTCTCTCTCTCTCTCTCTCTCTCTCTCCCTCCCTCCCTCTCTGAAATCAGTAAAAAACGACTTAAAAAATAAAATGTTTTTGAGCTTTGTTCTGGGATACAGTTGTTTGGAACAGTTTGATCCTTTAGATCTTGTCTTTATGTGTCTTAGGCAGTACCAGGCTGCATTTAATGTGGGTTAATTTCCCCCACGACTGAGGCAAGAGCCTTCTTAGGCATTCCCATGATGCTCCGGGAGTTATGAGGGTTTCCACTCTTCCTGTGGAAATGGGCACCATTCCCAGGCCTGTGTGAGCTCTGTGCCCATTCCCCGGTTATCTTTCAAGGTGATTCTTCCCCCAGCCGTGGGGGTCTGCGTGTGCATGTGCTGATAACATTCAACTGCATACCCAGAGGGGCCCCCTGCAGGTCTCTAGAGTTCCCTCTGAGAGGCTTCCTCCTCTCCGACTCTTCGCCCCGCAAGCTACAGCTGTCTTGGCTTCTCCTCTCCTCCCAGCTTCTTTCTGCGCCTCAGAAAGCGGCCAGGGCTTCTCCTCCCCGAACTGAACTGCAGGCAGGGCCTTGGAGGGCTCCTCTCATTTGTTTCTTGTCCCTTAAGGGCCACTGTCCTTTGTTGTTTGTGTTCATTGTCTTGACTGCCACGGTTTCCTGCATTTTGGCCTATTTCTTAATTGCTGCAGATGGGAGGGTGAATCTGGTCTCCGGGGTTGTGTCTTGGCTGGAGGCCCTGCATCACAGTTTGATACTGAGATCATGTGAGGGATTGCCCACCATTCACCAAGCAATGCAACGGGAAGCAGGGGAAGGTGAGATACATGTCAAAGCAGCGAGAGGCTAATGTGACTATTGGCAGCCTGATTTAGTAGAGCATCGAATGATGTCTTTTTTACAATGAGTGGCACTTTGGAGTTGATAAAATACAGTATTTCGCAGCCTGTGTCTGAGAACTCCAGCATCTGGAAATCATTGGGTCTATTTCTGTGGTCTGTTGTTTCTGCTGTTTCTAGTTCATTCTGTCTTGTCTCCTCCTATGTTTGATTTACCTAACCCTCTACACCTTTTTTGAGGAAGTAATTATAGAAATAGTTTGAGGCCTACCATGACATTATTTTCCTTCGTGTAGGATTGTGGGGTCATTCAGCCTAAGTTCCAGGCTTGATGCTACAGAACCGGGCCACAGTCTATCCCACAGCTGGCTTCCTTCTGATTCACCCTGGTTCCTAGAAGGCAGCCTGTCAGAGTCTCAGACGGAAGGTGGCTTACTCAACTCCCTGCCCGAGGCAGGCCCTGATTCTATGCTGTGCAAGCCTAGCACGTTGTGGCTGACAAAAGGGCAATTCAGCCTCCCAGCTACTCAGATTAGCAAACGCCTCCAGGGTAAAGCTGGTCCCGAGTTGTTTAGTCACCTGGGCCTGGGGACACTTACACTGTTAGATCTTTGATGCTTTGGGGGATGATTTAAAATATTTCTAGCTTTTTATTTATTTACTAGAAGCCCGATGCACGAAATTGGTGCAAGAGTAAGCCTTCCTTCCCCCGGCTGCCGGCACCAGCTTCCCTCTGGCACCCAGGACTCAGAAGGACATCTGGTCTAATTAGCATATTATGCTTTTATTACTATAGATTTTTTTAAAAAACATATTTTATTGATTTTTTACAGAGAGGAAGGGAGAGGGAAAGAGAGTTAGAAACATCGATGAGAGAGAAACATCAATCAGCTGCCTCCTGCACATCCCCTACTGGGGATGTGCCTGCAACCAAGGTACATGCCCTTGACCAGAATCGAACCTGGGACCCTTGAGTCCACAGGCTGATGCTCTATCCACTGAGCCAAACCGGTGAGGGCATAGATTTTATTTTTAAAAATATTCTTATTGATTTTTAGAGAGAGGGGAAGGGAGAGGGAGAGAAACATCACATGAGAGCAAAACATTGATTGGCTGCCTCCTGAACACCCCCTGCTAGGGACTGAGCCTGCAACCTGGGCCTGTGCCCCGACCAGCAATTCCCGACCAGGAATTGAACTGGCAACCTTTTGGTGCATAGGACTGTGGCCCAACCACTGAGCCATTAATGTCACAATTGTATTTTTATTTGTTTGCTTATTTACATAAACATTATATTGCACTTCTAAACACTGCACATAACAAGTCAATCCTTACAACAGGCTATGGGATAGGTACTCTTTTTGTTCCCATTTGGCAGACAAGGAAACTGAAGTACAGAGAGTTTCAAGGACTCATCCAAGGTCTCACAGCCAGTAGTGGCAGAACCAGGATTAGAACGGAAACTGCCTGCCTACAGAGTTGGTGCTGTTATGTCCATGGCTGTACAGGAACTCAGGGCAACATAAGTGGCTCATGCATGAAGGAGTATGATGTGACCAGTCCAACCTGCTGGCTATCCCAGGAGGTCATGTTTAAGTGGAGAACTGACAGATAAGTGGGCGTTACTTAAACATGAAATTGAGTGGCAGACTGAGGAATGGCATTGCAAAGCTGCCGAGGCGGGACAGTCAAGGAATGGTAAGAAGTCGAAGTCCGTTGAAGAGGAGAGTAACATAAGATATTGCAGGGGAGATGGTAGGGATGGGCTGTGTCAACCAACCAATGGTCCTTGGTACCAATTCACCACCCAATAGGAATTCCCAATTTGGGATGTGGTGAAGATGGAAACTTTCAGAGCCAACGGTTCTGAGGCCGCCCCCAGGCAAGGACCCTCTCCTGCAAGATCTCTGCTCTGTTCTCCTCAGGTCTTCTCCTCTCTGGTAGATAACACACTTCAGCGGTCTGTGGAAAGGCAAAAAGCAGCCCTGGGAGGGAGCTGACTTATAGAGAGAGAACTCCCTGCCCCTGGTCCCTGATTGGTCTGTACTCAGTTTGATTGGTCCAAAACCCACTGTCCTGATTGGTTGAAAAGAAGCTGCTCTGATTGGTCAGTGAAGATGCTAATGAGGCTATAGCTACCATGCATCTCAGATTGGAAAGTCTCCCTCTGATTGGTTCAAACGGGACTCCAGGAACTCCTTTTTAAGGGTTGGCTCAGCTTGTAGGCAGGCAGTTCAGTACAGGCTTCTCCCTGAAGGGAAGGTTGTGGGAGAAGCACCTGCTTATCCGTGGCTTCTAGGCTCTGTGTAGACATTTGAGCTCAGTTAGCCGCTGGGAGCCCCTCTTGTTAGGTCTCTTCTTTCTTGAGGTCGGCAGTGGTGTTCAGCATTTTGGGTTTTATCCAGAGGAACCTGAGAAGCCTTTGGAGGGTCCTTAAGGAGAGGGACATGGTCAGATAAACATGCCAATGCTTTGGTGGAGTAGAGCAACCATGTATGCATGGGGTCTGAGGAAGAAATAAATGCCCGTGGATAAAAGAGTGTCCATCATCACCCCAGGTCACACCAGAGAGGGAGGACCTCTTTAAAGGAAGTTGTTTGGGGGTTATGTTTCCCTTTTCTTCTCTGGTTCTCTTTCTACCCTTAAACCAAGAAAGGGGGTAGCCTTTAAGACAACTGCTTATAGAGAGTGGTGGTGTCAACCAGGGGGAGACTGATCTCTCTTTCATCACCTCCCAACAACCTCACGTTTGCTGGCCTTGGACGGCCCTGGTAGAATGGGGTAGGAGTCCCCTGGAGAACACGGCCTGGGCCTCCTGGAACAGGTGGGACCCAGAGCCACTGAAGCCGGTCTCTGTTCTAGAAAATGCCAAGGGCTATGGCTGGTTGGAGCAGCTCACAAGGCAGAGCCATGCAAGGGGGCTCATGAGGCAACAGCATCCACTTCTGGAACCAGGCAGAAATGAGGAACCAGGCAGGACACACACTGGGAAGGGAGCTGGGCTAGAGCCTCCCTACAGCCCCCTGCCCAGGGTCAAAGGCCTCTGAGGGCTCTGTGCCCGGTCACTCCCACTGGATAGAGGCTGAGGGGTAGGCAGGCCTTCAGAGCAGGGTTCCCAGGGGAGTCATAAAGAGACCAACGCCAGGGACGGGCAGAAAGGGGCCTCGGTAGGGGAGGGAGCCTTGGAAGACCCTGCCATGCTCACGCGGAGAGAAATAGCTACAGATCTTCCAGAGATATGGCTGGGCGGCAGGTCGGAGGCCAGACGGTGGGTTTGAAGACCTAAGTGGGAGGAAATCGGGTTGCATCCTGCTCGTCTCCTAATGAGTCCGGCTCCTTTAATATCCCAGGTGAAGTGGCCAGCTCCAATCGAGCCAGAAATGAGGCAGCCACAGCCAGCTGCCTCCCTCCCCCTCCTTGGAGTAAATTTCCAGGCCTCACTTTCCTCCTTTCTACTCACTCCCCTTGGGGAGAGAAGGTCTTTGGGAAATTTCTGCTTGGGGCCCCCAGGTTTCTAACTACATCTGCAATCTCATTTTCCACTAGAAATGTTCAGTTCAAGGGTATTGAAATACCTTCTGAGTCTGATAAGTATTGAACCTATTGCAGAAACTGCCAGCTATTTTCCAGAGTGGCAACTATATCCTTTTGCATTTTCACCAGTAATGAATGAGCGATCCAATTTCTCTGCATCTTCTCCAGCATTCTATTACCACTATTTTAAATTTCAGCCGTTCTAATAGGTGTCCCTGGTATTCCAATGGCATGGGCATATAAGAATGAATGTTTAATCGCTCATCAGGTGATGGGCATTGGTTGTTTCCACCTTTTGGCTATTGTGAGTATGCCGCTATGAACACAGGAGTATATGTTTTTGTCTGAGCACCTGTTTTTAATTCTGCTGATGTATGTACCCAGGAGGGGAACTGCTGGCTGCTGAATTGTTTTTCCCAGGGGCTGTACCATTTTGCATTTATTTCCATCACAATGCATGAGATCTCCACTTTCTCCATATCTATTACTTTCCATTGAAAAAAGTTATGATTGCCTGGCCAGTGTGGCTCAGTTGATTGCGCGTTGTCTCATGCACCAAGAAGTCACTGGTTCGATTCCAAGTCGGGGCACATGCCCAGGTTGGGGGCTCAATCACCAGTGGGGGGCATGCAGGAGGCGGCCCATCAGTGTTTCTCATTGATGTTTCTATCTTTCCGTCTCCCTTGAAAAGCAATAAAAAATATTTTTTAAAACGTCATGATTTGCCCTAGCTGGTTTGGCTCAGTGGATAGAGCGTTGGCCTGCGGACTGAAGGGTCCCAGGTTCCATTCTGGTCAAGGGCACATGCCCAGGTTTCAGGCTCAATCCCCAGTAGGGGGTGTGTAGGAGGCAGCTGATCAGTGATTCTCTCTCATCATTGATGTTTCTATTTCCCTCTCCCTCTCCCTTCCTCTCTGAAATCAATCCTATACAATAAAAGGCTAATATGCAAATCGACCGAATGGCGGAACAACCGGTCACTATGACGCACGCTGACCACCAGGGGGCAGACGCTCAATGCAGGAGCTGCCCCGTGGTGTTCAGTGCGCTCCCACAGGGGGAGCACCGCTCAGCCAGAAGCGACAGTGGCAGGAGCCTCTCCCGCCTCTGTGGCAGCGCTAAGTCTGCCTGACTGCCATCCTGCGGACATCCCCTGAGGGCTCCTGGACTGAGAGAGGTGCAGGCTGGGCTGAGAGACACACCCCCCCCACCCCCCCAGTGCACAAATGTTGTGCACTGGGCCTCTAGTAAAAATATAATGAACAACATAAACTGATGAACAAAAATAGAGCCAGAGGAAAAAATATTTTTAAAAAAGTTATAGCAGAAACCGGTTTGGCTCAGTGGATACAGCGTCGGCCTGCGGACTGAAAGGTCCCAGGTTCGATTCCGGTCAAGGGCATGTACCTTGGTTGCGGGCACATCCCCGGTGGGGGGTGTGCAGGAGGCAGCTGGTCGATGTATCTCTCTCATTGATGTTTCTAGCTCTCTATCCCTCTCCCTTTCTCTCTGTGAAAAATCAATAAAATATATTTAAAAAAAAAGTTATAATCATAGAGGATGTGTCATGGTATCTTTGTGGTTTTGATTTGCATTTTCCTAAGGATGAGTGATGTGGAGCATCTTTTCATGGACTTGTTTAGTGTGTGTGTGTGTGTGTGTGTGTGTGTTCAGATTCTTTGTCCATTTAAAATTTGCTTTGTTGGTCTTTTGTTGTTGAATTGTAGGTTTTTTTTTAAAAAAAAATCTATTCTAGATATAAGTCCCTTCTCATCCACATGGTTTGCTAATGGCTTCTCACATTCTGGAACAACAACAACCAGAAAACAAAAGCCATCCTCTTACACAGATTTTGGACCCAGGAGGAAATCAATCCAGGGGCTATTATGTGATTAAGAAGCTGTCGACGTTCCTGCCTCCTGTCCCTGGGCCCAGGGGTGCCTCCGTTTCCCAGTGTCCGGCACCCCCAGGGCCATCTCCTTTTCTCAGCAGGGTTAAGGACAGGTGGTGGAGGTTCCTGCAGCCCTGAGAGACACAGAAGGACCCGGGGACAAAGGCCAGGGCAGAAGAGCCACCTGGGAGTGGATCCAGGAGCAGGATGGCTTGGACCGTGGCAACGGGCCCTTATTGTGAAGTTAATCAGAAGGGAAATGGATTCAGGAAGACAGAAGCTTTACAAATGGATGCATTAAATGGCGCTGGGACAACTGGGAAGTACTATGTGGCACAGAGATCAATATTTGTTGCTTTCAATTGAACAGGCCAGGAAGCAAGAGTGGAATTGGGCCTAGATCATCAAGATTCTGCCTGAAAAGCAAATAGAAATAAGATAGAAAATGGGGTGGTTGGGGGGGTAATTAGAAAGGAAAAAGGAACACTTCAATTAGAGAAAGATTAATAATTGATCTGTATTTAAAAGCCAGCATAGGAAGGGGCTGGAACAAACAGAAACGTTGAAATAAGGATGGCTATGGGTTGAAAGAGACCGGATTGGAAGAATGAAATGGCATCAAACCAGGGCTGTTCTGACCCCCAGTCACGGACACAGGGCAGTGTAAACGTGCCCGAGGCATTGCGAACATCAGCTTGGCACCGCTCACACGAGGGGTCACCCTTGGCTGTTCCCTGCATGGCCTGAATTCTGCCTGGGCTGTTCCTGGGGTCGTGGGCCTGCAGCGCCTGTGATCCGGAGTGCAGCGCACAGAAAGGGGAGGAGGGCAGGGGAGGGATGTGGCCATGCGCTGGGCAGGCCGGGCTTTGGGACTGAGCCTAACGCCTCTGCTCTCAGACACAGCCAGTGGGACCTTTGTGCACGATAGTGGATTTTAATGGACACTTCATTGTTTGAGCAAATTCTTTTTCATAGTTGCTTCTTTTCATAATTTTTTGGAAGGGGGGGCACATAACTCTATTTCTATCTCCTGACATTCTATGAAGCAGAGGTATCCCTTACATTTAAATATTTTTCTTGCACAGGCATTATGTGATACAAAATTTAAAAAGTACCGAAAATGTATAGTGTGAAAGTTAAGTCCCAGTACTCAATTCTCTTCCTGGAGGCAACAACAGTTACCAGTGTCACATATATTCTTGTAGAAATAGTACTTTGTTATATATATATATATATAAAATATAGTATATATAGCCTATAATGTATCTATACATAATATATATACATATCTATGTATATAAAAGGCTAATATACTAAGTGTCCGAACGTCCAACCAGTTGCTGTGACATGCACTGAACACCAAGGGGCAGATGTTCAACGCAGGAGCTGCCGTGATGCGCACTGACAGCGCCAGCCCTGCTTGCACCCGCTGACCATGCAGAGCTATTGGGGCCAGCACCAGCAGCGGGTGCGAGCGGCGGCTGCTGCCCTGATCGTACCTCAGGAGCAGGGGGAGGTAGAGAAGCCCTCAGGGGCAATCAGGGCTGGCAGCCACCGCTTGTACCTGCTGACGGTGCTGAATGATCGGGACTGGCACCAGGCACTGGCAGTGGGTGCGAGTGGTGGCTCTGGTGCTGGCTGCAGGTGCAAGTGGGGCCAGCACTGGCAGCAGGTGTGAGCACCGGGCAGAACTGCATCGCGCGGGAGCAAAAAATTTTCAGTAACCACCAGAGGCTCGCCCTGATGACAGCAACCAGAGCCCCGCCTTGGTCTGGTGCCCTGGCTCACCTGCTCCACCATCCTGCTGCAGCCAACGCCTGCCATGTTCCATGCACACCCTCTGGTGGTCAGCGCACGTGATAGTGACCGGTTGTTCAGTTGTTCTGCTGTTTGGTCTATTTGCATATTAGCCTTTTATTATATAGGATAAAATTATACATGATATACATACATATACAAATATACATATATGAAATATATATTACACAAATATATGTATATGAAATATACAGTAAATACTGTATCCTTTTTTTCACATAAGAAAGGCACCAAATATGTAAAGCAAATACTAACAGAATGAAAAGGAGAAATAAACAGCAGTGCAGTAATAGTTGGGATGTTACTCCTCTGGCAGCTTGGATAGGCCACCAGACAGAGAGTCGATAGGGAAGCAGAGGGTTTGGTCAACACGGTCCAGCAAATGAACACGGCAGAAGACACAGAGCATTCCACCCCACAGCAGCGGAATACTCCCTTTCCTCAGGCACACACAGAACTAAGCTAGATCATACAGCAGGCCACAAAGCACGTCTCGACAAATTCTAAAAGACAGACATTATATCAAGCATCTTTTCTGATCATAATAGTAAGAAACTAGGAATTAGTAACAGAAGGAAAGGTGAGAATGTCACAAACACACGGGAGTTAAACAGCACGTCAATGAACAACCAATGGATCAAAGAAGAAATCAAAAGGAAAATTAAAAAAAAATATCTTGAGACACATGAAAATGGAAACACTACATACCAAAACTTATGGGGTGCAGCAAAAACTGTTTTAAGAAGATAGTTTATAGAAATAAAATGTATACATTAAATAAACAACCTAACATCACACCTCAAAGAGCTAGAAAAAAAAGGACAAACTAAGACCAAAGTTAGCAGAAGAAAATAATATGATTAGAGCAGATATAAATGAAATAGGGAACAAAAAAACAATAGAAAAGATGAACAAAACAAAGAGGCGGTTCCTTGAAAAGGTAAACAAAATTGACAAATCTTTAGTTAGAGAAAAAAAGAGACTCAAATAAATAAAATTATAAAGGAAAGAGGAGACATTACAACTAATACCACAGATACACAAAGTATCAAAAAAGACTACAATGAATAATTATATGCCAATAAATTGACAACCTAGAAGAAATTAATAAATTTTTAGAATCAGACAACCTACCAATATTGGCTAATGGAGAAATAGAAAATGTGAACAGACTAATGATGACTACGAAGACTGAAATGTAATAATAATGACAAAAAACTTCTAACAAGAAAAGTCCAGGGCAGATGGTTTCACTGGTGAATTATACCAAACATTTAACGTATAACACCAATCCTTCTCAAATTATCCCCCAAAAATTGAAGAGGAGGGGACACTCCCAAACTCATTTTGTGAGGCAGCATTACCTCGATACCCAAGCCAGACGAGGACACCACAAGGAAAGAACTACAGGCAATGTCCCTGATAAATACAGTTGAAAAAATTCTGAACAAAATACCAGCAAACCGAATTAAACGGCACACTCAATGGATCACACACCATGATCAAGTGGGGTTAATCTCTGAGATGCAAGGATGGTTCAACATGCAGAAATCAATAAATGTGCCACATCACATTAATAGAATCTATAATAATAAAAGCGTAATATGCTAATTAGACCGGACAGCCAAATGACCTTCCGGACGTTCTTCTGGACGACCTTCCGGACGAAGCTGGGGCTGCGAGGGAAGCCTGGGTCCTGGGTGCCTGCTGGCAGCCGGAGGGAAGCCTGGGTCCCAGGTGCCAGAGGGAAGCCAGTGCCGGCAGCCGGGGGAAGGAAGGCCTACTCTTGCACGAATTTCGTGCATCAGGCCTCTAGTGAAACATAAAAGGCATATGATGATCTCAGTAGATCTAGAAGCAGCATTTGACAGAATTCAACATCCTTTCATGATAAAAGCGCTCAACAAATTGGGTGCATAAGGAACGTAGCTCAACCTAACAAAGGCCATCCGTGACAAGCCCAAACTCATATTATGCTCAGGGGTGAAAAGTGAGAAGCCTGGGCTTTGGGACTCTCAGGTCTGGGTTTGACCCTGCTTCTGCTACTGAGTGACTGAGTGACCTTGGCCACCGTAGCAAACCCCTCGGAGCCCCACGTTCTCGTCCGTAGAATGGACCCTCACAGGGTTCTTCGGAGGATGAAATGCGATGGTTGACGAAGAGAGCCTGGCCGGGGGCAGGTGGTCCTTCAAAGGTGGCTTCACTAGCTAGTGTGCCCGCTTGGGGCTGTTCTCGGTTGGGGCTCCTGGCTCTTTAACAAACCCTACATTCCTGACTCCAGCCAGATGGGGGCAGCCTCTGCTTTCTTATTCCCCGCGCGCTGGGGCACACCTCCTCCAGCAGCGGGCTAACTTGCCACCAGAGGGCTGGTCACCTCTCTTAAAAGCATCCTTGGGTGGATGGACAGACAGACAGCGTCCCAAATACCGGGAGAGCCTATCAGATTCTAATTTGCTTCTCAATCAATTGCTTCCTCACCTGCTACGAGGGGTCACTGGCACCCCCACTCCAGGCCCCCTGCTCTGTCAGATACCCCATGCCAAAGGGAAGTCAGCTGGCGGCAGCGCGGAGCAGGAAGCTGCATAAAGATGCGCACTCAGCCCATTCATCTGCCTCCCGCTCCCTGCGCCCCTCGGATGCGGAAGGTGCAGCGGGAGGGTTCACCTCCAGCCTCAGCGAGTCATTCACAATTTACGATGGTGCCGCACAGGGCCAGTGTGCCTGCAGCATGCTGGGTGGGGAAGGCCTGGATGCAAGGTGAGATCGGAAGCATCATGGGCCGAGGCCAGATCCCGGGGCCGGTGAGGCCAGGGGGGATTGGGAGTTTAGCGTTAGTGCCAGAAGAAACCACCGCATGATTTCAGAGCAAGGGGGGTCAGGAGGTGACCCGAACTTGCCACTTCCCAGAGTGAAGTCCCTCTCCAAGCTCTCAGGGGTGGGGACCTTGGTGTGGCCCTGGCGCTCCGTGGGCCTGACTTCTGGCCTGCACGGCGCGTCCATCCTGCCCACTGCCTCCTCTGCACCTGCCACGCTGCCTCAAGGGGTCCTTGTGAAAAGTAGCGGTGCCTCCCACCTCCCTGCGGCTCCCATCACCCCCTGGATAAAGTCCAGCCACGTTAGCCTGGTCGGTGGGGCCCCCATGACCCAGGCCCTGCTCACCCCCCAGCATTGCTCCTTGCCCCTGCCACTTACTCTCACGTGCCTCCTGGTCCGGGAAGCAAGGGACCCTGTTCTGTCAGACCTCCGGGCCTTTGTCCTGCTCTTACCACTGTCTGGAATGCTTCCTCCCTCTGGCTGGTCTAGTGAACTCCTAATCATTCATCGAGGCCCAGCTTAAAGCACTTCCTCTCAGAAGCCTGCCCTGATTTCCCAATGTTGGCCAAGGTGCCCGTTTCTGTGAGTGTACGCTCAGCAGAACGTAACCGAATACGCAGCTAAAAGCAGGTGAAGCAATGAGAAATGTATTTTATGGAGTAAGCGGCAGTCTGGAAATAGGGCAGTTCTACATTTGGTCCTTTCTCGAGCCCCTGAGGTTCCCTCGGCCAGGATTGGGTCATCTGCATGTCCTAAAACAATTCCAGCCCGGCCGGTGTTGCTCAGTGGTTAGGTGTCGACCTATGAACCAGGAGGTCATGGGTCTATTCCCGGTCGGGACCTGGGTTGTGGGCTCAGTTCCCAGTGTGGAGCGTGCAGGAGGCGGCCGATCAGTGATTTCTCTCTCATCACTGATGTTTCTATCTCTCTCTCCCTCTCCCTTTCTCTCTGAATGCCTGGGTTTTCCAATGGCCCAGGCTCAGGGGTCTAGCGTGTGAGTGGAGTCGCCAACCTTCTCCTGAAAGGCTCCTTGGACTCGGGAGTGTCTCATGTCCTCCGTGGGTCCGGGCTGGCACGGGCCTCCGCACAAAGTGACCTCAGAGAATACGGAGGGAGTCTATGAAATTAACAGAATGCTGGGTGGGTGAAACCCACTTGGCTGCCATGGCAACTGCAGCGTAGAGAACGCTGAGCAGCCTGGCCCTTCTGAGGCTCTGGGCGGCGTGGAAGTGATTTTTCTGTGAAATGACTCAGGAAGGAAGGGGAAGGCAGTTTCTGTTCTCAGCATCTTGGAAAGAGGGCACCGGAAGCATGGGGGCGGCTGGGGGGAGGCAGACGAGGGCCCCTGCCAGCTCGATGCACTCCCAGGCTGCCAGCCCGCTCCTTGCCATGGGCTCAGCTGCACCTCCAAATCTGACTTTTGTTTACTGAACACCTACTATGTGCTGTCTCTTAGCTGACCGTTTTCTGCCCATCTCTGGTCTATAAGCCTCATGAGGGCAGATGCTGTGTCTGTCTTGTCGATAACATTATGCCTGGCGCATAGTAGTCATGTGCCTTTTACATAAAAGATAAAAGGAACCCAACAGTGTGGCTCAGTGGTTGAGCACCACAGTTCCATTCCTGGCCAGGGCACATGCCTGGGTTGTGGGCTTGATCCCCAGTAGGGGGCGTGCAGGAGGCAGCCAATCAATGATTCTCTCTCATCATTGATATTTCTATCTCTCCCCCTCCCTTCCTCTCTGAAAACAATAAAAATGTATTTTTTTAAAAAAGATAAAAGGAGGTTAGCCACGGGAAGAATTAGGCACCAGGGGAAAAGGCGGAAGGGTGGGTAGGATGGGAGAAATATTCCAGGCACAGCATGTGCAAAGGTCCTGGGGTGAGAAAAAGCTTGTGATAGCAGCCCATGCCTCTTAGGCTTCATAAGTGGCTCTTCGCTTATACCCCGTGGTCCTGTGGGGTAAGTCCTCTTGCTAGCATCACTCTCAATATGAGAAGTTCTTCCATCCCCTCCAAGGGGTGCTCATGGGGAGTGTAGACTGTCGTGGTTTGGAGACTGCCTGGTCCTGGTTCTGCCACCAAGTAGCTGTGCTCACCTGGGGCCTTACTTCAGGCTCCTCATCTGCCAAATGGGAAAATAGCAGAAGCCACCTCATAGGGTCTCTGTGTCATAAACGAACTTGTGGGTGTAAGACACTTAGACCACATCAGGAGTTACCCTGTGGGGGATGGAGCTGTGCACAGGCAAACCACACTGCGTACCTGGGAGGGCAGCCCTGTGGGGGACAGCCCTGTGGGGGGCAGCTGGGACAGGGAGAGGGGTGACCGCCCCCTGTGGAGGTGGGAGCATGCAGTCAGGCCTCCCTCTTCTGCCTGACTCCCCCTCCTCGGCACTGATCAGAAGGGACTTTTAGTACCTGTCCTTCGGCGTGAGAGCCCTAGTTCCTGAGAGTTGGAAACGGTGTGCAGGGCCCATTGTCTCCCTTTCCAGACAGTTCCAGACAAAACCAAGCGTGACTGCTTCATGCGAGTGACACAAAGCTACTATTTTAAGGCCACCGAGGAGCTCCGGGTGCTCCCTGTTCTCTTGTCACAGGCTTGTGGGAGGAGCTGGGGCGGCCAAGGGGCTGGGGGAGGGGTGGGGGGAGAGCCCTCTGCTGGGCTGATTCTCACAAAGACCCCAGGAAAGCCCCAGTTGGAGAGGAAACTGGGGGGACCCCCCGCGGGGCATGCTCACAGCACAGAGGAAATGTTTAAAATCACCAAAGCCCACGGGATGCTCATCAAGTCAAGCAGGATGGGCTCGCTCCCAAGGGCACTAGAGGGGGACTGTGGGGCAGAACCTCAGTGTCATCAGAACCGTTTGAAATTCTAAGTGAATCTTTTCATATATTACTTGTGTAATTAAAACACAGAATAAAAACATTTTAAAAATAATATGTTTCTTTACTGATTTCAGAGAGGCAGGGAGAGGGAGAGAGAGAAACATCAATGATGAGAGAGAATCACTGATCAGCTGCCTCCTGCACGCCCCCTACTGGGGATCAAGGCCGCAACCCGGGCCTGTGCCCCTGGCCGGAATCGAACCTGGGACCCTTCAGTCCGCTGGCCGATGCTCTATCCACTGAGCAAGGCTGGCTAGGGCCAGAATAAAAATGTTTTTTAAAACATTACGAAAGTTTTCTTTGACCCTGGGGTTGGATTTGTCTAAAAAACATTTCTCTTTCGGGTAACAGACCTCATAAAAACCGACCTCTCTTCTCTGGAGCTTCCTCTCCCTACCCCCACCATGTGTTGTTGAATTTTGTAAAAGAAGATGAAAATGCTAATGAAGACACCCACACACTCCCTTTGCCCAAAGGCCGTGAGAAGATGCTGGTTCTCATGAGGTCTCCAGGAAATTCCCCAGCCCTGGAGGCAAGGCTGATGGGAGCACCGCCCCCAGCGGTGATGGGGGTAGAGCCCATGGGGGTGGGGAGGTGGATAAATGCTCCTAAGTGGGGGTGAGTGGGGTGTGTGCCCCGTGGGATCACCCTGGGATGCCTTTTCATTGTCCTGGTGGGCTGGGGAGGGTTTGGGGAGCAGGCTGGGTCCCCTCTCGTCTGATGTGGCCCCAGGCCCTGGCCACCAGGCTTCCGATGACTCCCCCGTGGGCAGCCCCATAAACTTTCTCCGAATTCTTGGTGTTGTCTATCTGTTGTCATAGAAAGGGCGAGGAAGTAGAGCCAGACAGATCTGCTGCTTGCTGCCTCCTGAGCTGGATAAGGAGACCACCCACCCTACCTCTCCAGGGGGTCGGGAGGAAGGAATGAGATAAGAGGTGTGAAGTGTCCGGTACGATGCCCGCCCATGGCCAGTACCCAGTCACTGTGCGTGGCTCCCAGGGGGGTAACAGAGGGACCATCCCCGGGCACAGGTTTGCACTCAGGGCCGCTCAAGGCTTAGTCTCCAGGCTTCCTCCTAGGGGGGGGAATGTGGGTCCTGCCTGGCCTCTGCAGGTGGGCTGGAATTGTTTCTAGAATGATCCAGGCCAGCCTGGGCACACCACTCCTGAGGCTCGGTCTGCCCACTGGCCACCCACACTCCGGGCAGACTCTTCCCGGCCCTGCCTCTGGGGCTCCGAGGGGAGGCCTTAGGCTGCCCGCCGAGATGAGCAGCAGGATAAAGACTGGGTGACTCATGGCAGAGAGGGAGGCCAAGACTGGGGATCAAAACAAGAGGGAGAAAGACTTCTTTCCCCCCAGGGATCGTGAGAAGCTCCTAAAGAGACCCACGCTTCATTCATTATTCATGGGGCCTGAAGGAACCCGGTGGAGAGCCCAACTGGGGAGCAGGGTGGAGTGATGAGGTAAGAAGCAGGAGAGGCCTCGGGCCATGGCAGCCCCTCCCCAGCCTGGGATAAACTAAGCTAAGGCTCTGAGGTGACTAGTGTCACCCATTCCAGAGGATTTGCATGGGGAGGGGCAAGCAGTAGCAGGTCCACTGAGCAGCAGGCCTCTCCACAACCGTTGTGCTGTGGCCATCCCCCTGCACGGGTATGATGGACGGTTAGCCCCATTGTATGGATGAGAAAACTGAGGGGCAGAGAGAAGTGACTTGCCCAAGGTCACACTGCTATGAAACAGCCAAACCAGGAATGAATGAAAGGAAATCAAATATGAAAGGGGATCAATATTTGTTGAGCATCTACTATACTGGGTGCTTTTTATTTGTGTGGTGACACGCAATAAACAATCAATAAAGAAATGTGTGAAATAATTTTGAGTAAGGATACATGCTATGAAGTAAAACAAATGGGATTGAGGGGGTAGAGAAGAAGAGACAGGATGGTGTGCAGGGACAGGCTGCCATTTTAGAGGGAGAGACCTGGAAGGCCTGAGGAGGTGGCATTTGAGTTGAACCTTGTAAAGATCCAGAAAAGCATTCCTGTTGGGGAGAACAGCGCGTGCAAAGGCCCTGGGGCTGGTGGGTACTTGATGTGTTCAAAGCATTGCAAGAAGGCTAGTGCTGTGCAGGGAGGGCAGGGTGATAGGAGACAGGGTCAGAGGGGAATACGGGGTCAGAACGTGGGTATCAGACCTCATAAAACCCGACCTCTCTTCTCTGGAGCTTCCTCTCCCTACCCCCACCATGTGTTGTTGAATTTTGTGAAAAAAGATGAGGAAGTAAGAAATAAAGATGTGAAGCCACCGAGAGTTTGGGCTTGTTTATTGCCCAAACTTATTCCGCTTATCCTTTGGGCCACCCAGAAATCCCACCTCTTGGAACTTCGCCAGGGGAAATCTCAGGTGTGTGCAAAGACGGATGGACACGCAGTAGGGACACATGCTGTGGCCACATGCCCTCTGTGAGCCGGACCTGGAGAGCCATGGCAAGGACAGATATTTATGGATGAATACCATGGAATTCTACTGCCCACAATGAGCCCTCCTCCCGAGCACCATGAAGGAAGCAGGAACGCTCAGCCTGCAGAAGAACATCAGGCGTTCACAAGTCTCTTCACCACCATAAGAGCTGCTGCCACCATCCTCCGCCTGGCCTCTACCATTTCCTCAGCGTGGCTGCCAGGACCCGGCCTGGGGCATAAGCACATTGTCTACTTGAGTGTGTGTTTGGAGGCAAGAGGCACCCCTATGTTACAGATGGAAAACTGAGGCTCAACGGGGCGGACTTCCCCAAGCCACGCAGCTGGAAGTGAAGCCGATCTGAGCCCAGATAGGAGAGATGATGCCTTTAACTCAGGCAGGTCTTTGAGGACCCTGACCCGGCTGCTTCTGGCCTCCCACCCCCACCCCTACCCAGACCATGGGCTTCTGCCCCCCCCCCCCCCCCCCCCCCCCCCCCGCTCAGGCAGAGCACCAGATACTCCAATCTCCAGCTTCCCCTTCTCACACTTCTGCAGAGACCTTCCACCCCATTAGCCATTAGCATTATCAGCTCTGATAGGGCACTGCCAGGCCTGCGGCCCAGGGAGCTTCTGGTGAGGAATTCCATCCCAGCATCTTCCTGACCCACCACGATGTGAGGATGGAACCCGGGGTCCCTTAGAGGGAGGGTGAGGCTGCAGCCATTTAGAAGTAGGTGTCCAAAGTTTTCAAATGCCCGCTTACCCTTTGGGCCACCCAGAAATCCCGCCTCTTGGAACTTCGCCAGGGGAAATCTCAGGTGTGTGCAAAGACGGATGGACACGCAGTGGGGACACATGCTGTGGCCACATGCCCTCTGTGACCACTGCCCATTCCACGTCCAGACCGTCCAGGTGTTACAGAGTTTGAAAGTCACCTCTGCATATAACGATGTTCATTGAATCCCTGACGTCCATAGGGAGGAGCTGGAAACAACCTAAGTGTCCAACTCGAGGGGGTGATTTCAAATGCATGCGATGAAAAAACGACGCTCCTGAAGAATGTATAAGGTCATGGGGAAATCATTATCATCTATTATTAAATGAAAAAGGGTTACAAAACAGCACGCTCCCAATCTTGAAGAAACCGTGTCCATTTTTCTGATCCTGACAACACAGCACACTGAGCTAACACCTCCTTCCTCATCACAGCCAATAGAGACATCTAGAAGTGCTGGGCAATGCACAACAAAAGTATTAAAAACACAGTGCTCCACTTAAATACAGGGAAATCCCCTTTGGGACGCGAGACATGGCTTGACACGCGTGTGGTGTGTGGGGGTGGGGTTGGGGGGAAGGGTACTGAGAGTCCTTGACGAAGTAGGGACCTCAGCGAGGCGTTCCCTTTGCGGTGGTCGCTCCTATTGCTCAGCAGATCTTTCCAGAGCATCTAAATGTCTGTGCAGAGCTTGGCTGCTCCATCCACCCGGGGCCCCTGCATGAGGACACGTGGAGCAGAATTCCCACCTCCCCGACAGACACGGAGAGGAAGTAAGAAATAAAGATGTGAAGCCACGGAGAGTTTGGGCTTGTTTATTGCCCCAGTATAACCTCGCCTATCCTGAGGCCACAGCCCTCCATGGGGGGAAGGGGCTTGGGAAACCTCATTCCAAATATGGCCTCAACTCCAGGCTCTGGGTAAAAATAAAAAAGCATTCCTGAGAAAGTGAAATCCCAGGCCTGTACCGTGTGAGCAAGTGAAGACTGAACTAAACTACCCGACGGAGGCAGGAAGCCGGGACCAAGACAGCACTGTGAAAATGGGTCTCGCGAAAACCCGGCAGCTCCAGAAAGAGCAAATGGAAAAGTGGCTTTCGAAGACATTTCTCCAGCCCGGGGCGCACGCGACTCCCCTAGAAATCACAGCCCTGGGAACCGACGAGCTTCCAATAAAAAACTACACATTGCACAAGGAAAACGGTTAACCGTAGGGTAGGGGAGAGTCAGCCAAGAGAGCAAGCTAGGAAGACGGATGTCGCATGTGGTAGGACACTAGGACAATCCGAGAGAGGCTCACATACGTGTTGTTGTTGTTTTCCAAAGAAGTTGGAAAAACGTAGCCTTAAATTACTGTATGTAATGAAGTTAAGAGCAGGATGCCAAAGGCACGGTAAACTCCTGTGGTCAACTTTGGGCCTAAAAATACCAATGCGCTCACCTTATGATTTATACATACGATTTATAGATAGATGACTTCCTGGCATTTCTATGTAAGGTTTCAGATTTGTCCTATTCTAATATGTCATTTTTGTCATATCCATTAAAGAGATATGAGTAACTCTTGATGTTGAGAACAAATAAAATAATATGCCTGAGTGTTTATAAGTGTGTAAATGCCTAGCAAACATTTAGATATATGAATACACGACTATACACTGAGTGGCCAGATTATTATGATCTCTGGATGCATAATAATCTGGCCACTGGGAATATATATATATATATATATTAGAGGCCCAGTGCATGAATTCGTGCATGGGTGGAGTCGGGGGCCAGCCTGGCCAAGGGGAGAGGACATGGGTGGTTGGCTGGCCTGCCTGCTGGTCAAACTCCTGGTCGAGGGGACAATTTGCATATTAGCCTTTTATTATATAGGATATACACTGAGTGGCCAGATTATTATGCATTCAGAGCTCATAATAATCTGGCCACTCAGTGTATATTTCATAATGGTGTGTGTACATGTGTATAGGCTGGTAAATAACACTTGTACAACAATGGATGCATAATAAGCTGGCCACTCAGTGTGTGTGTGTGTGTGTGTGTGTGTGTGTGTGTGTGTGTGTGTGTGTATATATATATATATATATATATATATATATATATATATATATATATATTAGAGGCCCAGTGCATGAATTCATGCATGGGTGGGGTCCAGGTCAGCCTGGCCAGGGGGAGGGGACATGGGTGGTTGGCTGACATTTTTATAATTGTAAATGTGCAGATCATACATATTTTTAAAGTGATTTAAGATGGCAGCTTTCAGAATAAAAGAGGAACCGTGAGAAAAAAACACAAGACACCCTGATAGCACAGCCATCTGCACAGAAAAAAGACTGGAAGGAAGTACCTTCTCATTCGCATTCTAATATTACTTCTGGGTGACTTTCATTTCCTTCCTTATGTTGTTCTGTGTTCAAAATTTCCATTACAACTAAAAATAATGTGTGTTTTTTTTTCAGTTTGTATTAAAAATTGGCTTTGTTTAACCACGCAGGTAATGCATATGTACAATTAAAAGAAGTAATACAATGAAAAAGAAGTTAGAGTAAAATATAAGGAAGCAAATTGTATTACTTTTTCAAGCCAAGGTTTCTTTTCTTTAAAAAATATTTTTTTATTAATTTCTGAGAGGAAGGGAGAGGGAAAGAGAGATAGAAACATCAATTATGGATTGAATTCTCTCCATCAATTATGGAAAGAATTATGGATTGGCTGTCTCTTACATGTCCCCTACTAGGGATCAAGCTGGCAACCGAGGCATGTGTCCTTCACCAGAATTGAACCCAGGACCCTTCAGTCCGAAGGCCAACGCTCTATCCATTGAGCTAAACCGGCTAGGGCTCAATCCAAGGTTTCCATTTTCCAGTGGGTGCATTGTTATTCTGGGGAGGGGTTGAAGGTGATTCTTGTTGCTAAAGCCAGCCACAGCTCCCCACACCAAGAGCTGTGCTGCTTTCTGGGGCAGTTAGTGACCTCAGGGGGGAATTGCCCGTGGAACCCCACCCCTCCTGAGTGTTCCAATAGAAACAGAGGATCTGGGAATCAATGGTCACTTCATGGTACTTTTTGAGGCTTCTTAGCTTATTTCTTTAGAAAAAAAATGAAGCCATATAAGTCAATTGTAGAAAATGTGGAAATTGACCAAAAATGCAAAGGCAATAATGTGCTGGCCTCAAGGGTATTATCATGAGCTTGAGAGAAGTGGTCGGTTCTTCTGGTTGCCACAACAGAAACAGACTGCCCAACTTCAGCCCAAAGGAATGTGCTGGAAGAATATGGTGTGGTCCCCAGACTCCTCGGAGCAGCCGGAGCCTTCAGAAGGGACAGGAGCTCTAGGGATCCAGGCGGCAGGAATAAGTGGGTTCTCTCCCAGGAATGAATCAGCAACAACTATCATCTGTGGGGTGTCCCTCTGCTAGGGATGCGGGGTCAGGGGAGGGGGAGGCACCTTGATTGACAGCCCCGCTGGACTGCGCATTGGCGGTGGGTGACCCCCACAGGAAACCAGGCTGCAAGTACCTGGAGGAGGGTAGTAGGTGCAGGAAGATCACCCCACGGCTGCCTCGACGGGGCTCTGAATCCAGGCTCTGTTTCCTAGTAATCACGTGGGACTAGCAGGTTGCTCAGCCCGGGGATACTCCTGTTCTCATATCTCTAAGATGGAATGAAGCGCCAGTTTTCTGGTTGGGAGGGGGATGACCTGAAGGTCACATAAACATTCTGTGCAATGAGATGAGCAGGAAGAGGAGTCGTGCATTACATCCCAGAAACCAGGGAGGGAGGAGCAACGAAGAACCCTTGAATCCGGGCTGAGTTGCAAACTCGGGCTCCAAAGACCCAGGTTGCCTCAGGAACTGGCCGTTTCTGGGCCGTGGGAGTTCTGGCAAGTCCCATTCCCTGGGGGCAGGGGATGGGGGGCTCGGTTTCTGCATCCAAGGTGGCTGTGAGGATCCAAAGAGAAGCCTGGTCAGTGTGGCTCAGTGGTTGAGCATCGACCTATGAACCAGGAGGTCACAGTTCGATTCCCGGTCAGGGCACATGCCCGGGTTGCCGGCTCGATCCCCAGTAGGGGGCGTGCAAGAGGCAGCTAGTCAATGACTCTCTCTCATCATTGATGTTTCTATCTCTCCCTCTCCCATCCTCTCTGAAAGCAATAAAAACATATTAAAAAAACAAAGTTGTCAGAGCAGATATCTATAATAATAAAAGCGTAATATACTAATTAGACCAGATGTCCTTCCGGATGAAGCCAGGGCTGCAGCCATGGGATTGAGGAAGCCACAGCAGCTGTGAGGGAGGGATCCAGGAGCCGCCGCGGCGGCAAAGGCTTACTCTTGCGTGAATTTCATGCATCGGGCCTCTAGTTATTATACATTAAAAACAGATCCAAAGAGATCCAAAGCCTTGTAAATGGTACCAAATGGGGTGTGCATCTGAGGGAAGAGGAAAGAGAGGGACATGCACTCTAGGGGCACTGGCAGGAGCAAGGGATGGAGGGGAGAACGCCCCAGCTACTCCTCCCAGGCTGGGAGGGTGCTAATCCTTCAGCTCCTGCCCTGTGCCAGGCTGGGTACAAAGTTCTGGGGCCACAGAGGCAATACAAGGGACACAGTTCCTGGCCACATAGAGGGAGCCTAGGAGTGGGACTGGAGCTCAGATAATCCGAGAGGCGCTCTGAGGAGGCTCGTCTGAAGTCAGGGAAGGCTTCCTGGAGGAGGCAATTCTAAACTGACAGCTGGGCATGACGGTGGTCACTGAGCCTAGAGGTGGAGGAAGAGCACTCTGAGCAGGGGCGGGGTGCAGGGAGAGGGGGAGAGGGGGAGGGGGGGAGGGGGGCCAGGAAGGAGGATGGCGTGCTGGAAACCAGCGCAGACTGGGAAAGTGCGGGCTAGGATGGCCAGAGGGAGAGGGAGAGCGGCTGCCGTGAGGCCCGCCAGGAAGCACATTCTGTTGTTAGGATCCCGACAAGCCAATGAAGTGGAGGCTTTTGCCCTCCCAGGGCCCGGTCCTCAGGGAGGCTGCGTGCCTTGCCCAGAGGCATTCGGCTGAGGGAGGATTCCGATCGAGGGGCTTGTGGCAGCGGAGACCCCTGGGGGCGACGAGGATGTTGGAGATGAGGTGGCCGTGCTCATCTGGGGAACAGGGAGCCGTAGAGGTCGCAGAGCACAGCAGTTTCCTGGGCCTCACAGCAGCCATTTCCTGGGGTCAGGCTTATGACGGTTGCCAGGGACGACAGGACGCGGCCTACCACGCCACATGCCACGTTTCCTCACGGGCAGCAGTAACCTCAGCCCCCCCTCATCAGTCAGCGCTGCTGGGGAGGGAGCGGAGTTTAATTGGAGGTTGCTGCTGCGGCCGCTGTGCCCTGGGGGATGTCTGTTCCGGGCAGTGGGGCCGGGGCGGAGCTCAGGGTTCGAGCACCCACTGTGCACCAGCCCAGGATGTCACTCTGTGCTCCAAAGGAGGTGGCAGGACGCCCAGAGCTCCCCGGACCTGGCCTTAGATACCCCAACCTGAGGTCAGGAAGGGGTGAGTGTGCGTGAGGCCGGCCAGCGAAAGTGGGTCTTGAACACACAGTTGCAGGAGTCACTGCGCAAATACCTTTCCTTTATGGCAGGCGTGCCTGGTTTCCTTTGGAAGACTGAGCTAGGAGGTTAGGTTCAATATATTTCCAATAAGTAGATTTGAATGTTAAACCGGGATCCCTTTAAAGAAAAACACCACCAGTGAACAACGCAGAGGAGACGTGGGGGTGCTGAATCCTGGCCTGTGACAGGGGCATGGCGGGGGTCCGGGAAGCGTACCCCCTGATAACTCTGGAGTGGGGACTGCCACCCCATTTTATAGCCAGGAAATCTGAGTCCCGAGAAGTAAACTTCCCTTTGCCCCACCCCTGGCAAGGGCCAAGCCAGTTCTGGAACCTGGGCGTCCCCTGACACCTGACCCTCCCCTCCCCCCAACCCCCAGGTTGGTCTTGTCTGGGCTGTAGGAAGCCTTCCCACCTCTCGGCCGCTCTAGGGCAGTTCACAGCTCTCCTGACCACGAGCTCTCACCCAGGCCCGGCTCCACCATTTAACCTTGGCCTTGGACAGCTATTGAACTCTCTCTGCGCCTGGTTGCTCCTCTGTAAGATGGGGACCATGCTTGCACCTCAGAAGACTGTTAAAAGGATGTCATGAGATGATGTCTGTTCTTTTCCCGGCTTAATAGTGAGACAGGAGAATGGGTCAATACACCGTAGTCCTGAACATGGATGTTGATGGCAGTAGAATCCAAGTGCACGGGAAGCTACGTGCCCCAGACCACGCAGGAGGCGAGAGGCGGAGCAGGACATGAATTTGGGTCGGTCAGGTTCCCAACCTGCTGGGCTGGGAGAAGCCGGGAGGAGGGCCTGCCGTGGATTAAAAAAGGTACCTGAATAGCGTGTTCCTGGGGAGCCGGGGACTCTGCCAAGACCCCCAGGAGAGAGGAGGGCGCTTTCCTGTGGGAAAATGTCAGGCGTTTCCACTTATAGCCTGAACACAGGGCCCTGAGGTCCAGAGCGCCGATGATGTCACCCATCCTCCGTGGCCTTTGGGGTTAGGGAGCCTCTGGGGACAGCGGTCAGGAGGAAGGGCTGGAGGGCGGAGAGCCTGCAGAGACAGATAGAAACGCGCCTGGACGGTGGCCGAGGGCGCACAGGAAGGCAGATGCTGGGGTGACAGAAGGAAGGGGTGGCGCCTGAGTGCATTGGTGGCTATTCTGCAAAGCCGAGGAGTGGAGACAGAGTCCTTTAAAAAGTTGTAATTAGGACTAAGTTAGAAAATATAGGGTGTCCCCCAAAATGTATATACACTTTGTATAATTTTTAATTCCAGTGGGTTAAAGCTGAAAAGAAATAGCAATTGAGCGATCAGAAAAAACTGTGTATGTATTTTTTTGGGACACCCTGTGTATGTAAAATGCAAAGCACACAGTAGGTGCTCAAAAGTGGTAGCTGGTTGTCTTTTCACCATGAACTTTTGGGGTGTTCCCCGGAAAGGGGGAGATGGTCGGAAGACTAGCTCCACTTCCCACTGTGGCACCCACTGTGTAGGTCCTGCTGGATGCGGTGCCTTGGGCTGGGGAGAAAATACACCAGGCCTTTGCTCTCCAGGATTTAATAATCCACCCAAGGAACCAGGGCTACCGCAATGGACGATGCAGTGCACCAGTTCACGCATCACATGGGGAAGGGGAGCCGCTCACTCAGTGTGGGTGGGGATGCGAAATGGTACAGCAGCTTTGCCCGTTTCTTACAAAACGAAACATACTCTTAGCGCATGATCCAGCAATCATGCTCCTTGGAATTTATCCAAATGAATTGAGAACTATGTCCCCACAAAAACCTGAACATGGATGTTGATGGCAGCTTTATTTATAACTAGAGGCCTGCTGCACAAAATTTGTGCACAGGAGTGGGGGGATGGGGGTGGGGGGGCATCCCTCAGCCTGGCCTGCACTCTCTCCAATCTGGGACCCCTAGGGGGATGTCCAACTGCCCTGTGGGATGGGGCTTAAACCAGCAGTTGGACATCCCTCTTGCAGTCCGGGACCACTGGCTCCTAACTGCTCGCCTGCCTGCCTGATTGCCCCTAACTGCCTCTGCTTGCTGGCCTGATCACCCCCTAACAGGTCCCTGCTGGCCTGGTAGCCCCCTAATTGCCCCCCTGCTGGCCTGGTCGCCCCCTAACTGCCCCCCTGCCAGCCTGGTCACCCCCTAACTGCCCCCCTGCTGGTCTGGTGGCCCCCTAACTGCCCCCCCCCCCACCCGCTGGTCTGGTGGCCCCCTAACTGTCCGGAAGGAAGTCGGATGCCCAGAAAATGGCCAGTCGACCCGGTCTAATTAGCACATTACCCTTTTATTAGTATAGATTGCCAAAACTTGGAAGCAGCTGAGATGTCCTGCAGGAGGTGAATGGATAAATACACTGTGGCACATCTGGAATACTATTCAGCGCCGAAAAGAAATGAGCTATCAAGCCATGAAGAGCCATGCAGGAACCTTCAATGCACATGGCTGAGTGACAGGAGTTAGCCTGAGCAGTGTCCACATGGGAGGATTCCAGCGGCATGGCACCCTGGAAAAAGCAAAAGCGCGGAGACAGTGAAAGATCAGCGTGGCCAGGGCTGGGTGTGGGGCTGGGGAGTGCAGCACCGGCAGAGCACAGAGGATGTTTGGGGTAGTGAAGGTATTATGTAAGACTAGTGGCCCGGTGCACAGAATTCGTGCATGGGGGGTTGGGGGGGGGGAGAGGTGTCCCTCAGCCCAGCCTGCACCCTCTCCAATCTCAGACCCCTCAGAGGATGTCCAACTGCTGGTTTAGGCCACAGGGATCGGGCCTAAACCGGCAGTTGGACATCCCTCTTACAATCCGGGACCGCTGGCTCCTAACTGCTTGCCTGCCTGCCTGATCGCCCCTAACCTCTCCCCTGCTGGCCTGATTGCCCCCAAGGCTTTTATTAGTATAGGTACTATCATGATGGATGTAGGTCATATATTTGTCCAAGCCCCTCTTGTATACAGCACCCACAGTGAACCCTAAGGGAAACTCCAGGCTTTTGGTGATAATGACGTGTCAATGTAGGTTCATCCGTGGTGAAAAATATACCATTCTGGTGATATTGATAATAGGGAGGCTGTGCATGTGTCAGGGAGGAGGTACATGGGAAATCTCTGTACCTCCCTCTCAATTTTGTTGTAAACCTAAAACTGCTCTAAAAAAATAAAATAAAGTATTTAGCCCTGACTGGTGTGGCTCAGTGGTTGGAGTGTCGGCTCACGCACCGAAGGGTCTCAGGTTTGATTCCCAGTCAAGGGCATGTACCTGGGTTGCAGGTTCGCTATCCGGCCCCTGTCCGGGCACGGCAGGAGATAACCAATCGATGTCTCTCTCTTTCTTTCTCTCTCCTTTTCCCTCCCACTCTTTCTAAAAGTCAATGGAAAAAATATCCACAGTTGAGGATTAAAAACAATAAATAAAGTACTTAAAAAAAAAGATTCAAAGGCAGGGAAAGAAGGGTCACTGGGTGGCAAAAGGAAGGGCTTTCTGGGGTGGGAACAAGCATTCACTGGGCTGCACCAGGCATGCCCACACGAGTTTCTCCTGCAACCTCCTACCAACCCTGCAAGGAATGGTGCCTGCTTCTATTTTATAGGAGAGAAAGCAGAGGCTCCGAGGCCTCTCCACGAACACACAGCTAGACCTATGTCTGACCCATGTCTCCCTAATTGCAAAGCTCCTTGTCTCCCCTACTCCACCATGCCTGGCAGGACCTAGAAGGACCTGTGTGGTTGACTAAGTGAAACGGGGTAAGTGGTGGGGTGGGGGTGGGTCAGGACAGGAGTAGCAGCAGCATGAGAGTGACCCCTTTACAAGTGACAACCAGCCCTTGGTGGTCATGTGACTAGTTCCCACCAATGCAATGTGATGCTCGGCACTTCCAGGGTTAGGCACTAAGTGGTGGCAAAGCCATCCTCTCCTTCTCCCAGGGTGGTGTGTGGATGACTCCAGGATGACCTAGGTGGCCTAGGAGCCACGGAAGGAAGGAAGGAAGGAAGGAAGGAAGGGGGCTGTGTCCTGGAACCACCATTGGAGAAAGGCCCCCCAGGGGTGCAGGGACCAGGAGCGTGAGCACTGGACGTTGTATGAGTGAGAAACAAACGTTCATCCATGTATCAAATCCACCAAAGAAGTGGGGAGCATAGTACAACAACCCACTTTATCCACCCATCGTTCAGCTTTGATGTTACCATTTCCCAGTCTTCTTTCATTCCCGACTCTCGCCTTATTTCTAAAAATGTTTGCTGGATTTTTTTTTAAACATTTTTATTGAATTTTAGAGAGAGAGGAAAGGAGAGGGGTAGAGAGAGAGAAACATCCATGAGAGAGGAACATCATCGATCGGCTGCCTCCTGCACCCCCCTGGTGGGGATGGAGCCCGGCACCCCGGCATGTGCCCTCCCCAGGAATCCAGCCGGTGACCTCTTGGTTCCTGGGCCGACGTTCAACTGCTGAGCCGCACCAGCCGGACGGTTGCTGGAGTTTTGACAGTAATTCCGAGACTTGCAAAAAGACACAACAAAACAAAATTCCACACACCCTCTGGCCCTGACTCACGCGGTGGACACGCGGTCCCGGGCTGTGGAATTGAGCGTAACGGACCTGTTTTTCCGCCTGCAGCGCAGACGAATGTGTCTGGGCCTGGAGCGGCAGGAAACCAGGTCTTCTCTCTCTCCTAGAAGTAGTTCTCTTTGTTCCCTGGCCCAGCTGCACCCAGCCGCACCCACCCACCCCGAGGCCCCTGCCTCCCACTTCCTCCTCCCTCCAGGCCCGGGCTGCCCAGAGGACCAGCAGACTGCAGGAGGGATGAGGATTCGAGGGCTTTCCGGCCATTCTCCCACCTGGGCGAGGCCGGGTGCGTCGGGGCGAGGCTGGGACCGAGCAGGCAGAGGATGGATGCTGGGAACCCAGAGCTTAGCAGCAGGGGCTGGGGCCAGGGGAGCGAAGCCTTGGGGCCTCCCGGCTTGGCCTGTGTTCATGACCCTGAAGCACAGAGGCAGGACGGAGGTTTGTGGTCAGACCTGGGGGTGGGGGTGAGTCCACTCAGAACGTCTTTGTGGTTGAGGCCCGGTGGGCCAGTCCCGTGCCTGGCGTGGGATGCGTGGTGGGCCGGATCCCGGCTTAGCCACTGCCGGCTGTGGCCTGGGGCATCGTCCCTTACCCCTCTGAGCCTCAGACTCCCATATCGACAACGAGGATGGAAATGCCAACCTCCCCAGGCCCCGGGGGACACCGGCCGTGATGGGAGCCTGGCACCCAGTCTGGATGACTCACAGAGGTGACTTGATTTCAGCGATAAGTACGGGGAGCGGGAGCAGGCGCCCATCCAGGGAGTGGGTCCGGGCGGGAGGACGCTGAGCCCCACCCTCGTGGGAGCAGTTTGCAGACGGGGAGAAGGCGGGAGCCAAATGGCTTTCTCCTGGAGTGGCCGATCTAACGCTGGGCGTCAGAGGAGCGAGGGGGTGGGATCCTGCCACTCAGGGGCTCTTTCCTGGGAGGGGCTGTGTCGGCCACAGAGTGCTTCCTCCCTTGGAGACCGCCTCTCAGCTGTCGGGGGTGGGGTGGGGTGGGGGGGACAGCTGCGTGGCTTCCCATCAGAGAGGCGAGCCCTCGGTCCCCTGGGGAGAAGGGCAAGGCATGACGGCAGACAGGGACCCCCAGGCAGGTTCTCTCGGGAGGGATAGACAGGGTTCAGAAGTCTGGGTTCCTGGCTGTGTGACCAGAGGGGTAGTGATGCTCATCTCACAAGGCCATGGCGAGAAGAAGAAAAGATAATGGTCCAAACGGCCTTGCACAGTGCCCGACACAGGAAGCAGCCACCAAAAGGTCATTGCCAACGACTCGCTGAGACTCCCTCCCTCCTCTCGGCCACTGCGAAGGGTTGGAGGTGCCCGTCGTCTCTTCCCTTCCCCGTGTTGACTCTCTGCACGGGCCCTCCGCCTCCACATTAACCCCCTTCCGGACATCGCCTCTGTAGGTGGCGTTCAAAACTGTGGTGCCATGCTATTGTTGGCCATGGATTCTTTTTTTTTTTTTTTTTAAATATATGTTTATTGATTTCAGAGAGGAAGGGAGAGGGAGAGGGAGAGAGAGAAACATCAATGATGAGAGAGCATCATGGATCAGCTGCCTCCTGCACGCCCCCCTACTGGGGATGGAGCCCACAACCTGGGCATGTGCCCTGACTGGGAATCGAACCGTGACCTCCTGGTTCATAGTTTGATGCTCAACCACTGAGCCACGCTGGCCGGGCGGTCATGGATTCTTGATGTCCCTCTAAGCTGCACCCCCACCCCCAGCCTTTCCCATCCTGGGGAATAACCTCCATGCAGCTTGATTATTCTCTCCCTCAGCCCCCAAGTCCTTGCCATCTCCCCCCACCTCCACTGCCACCTCCGTGGTCCTCGCCACCTCTCCCTCCCGCTCTGCTGCGCAGCCCCTCCCCACGCTCCCTGCCCCTACCTGGCCTCTCCTACAGCCAGCTCCCCACACAGCAGCCTCCCCTTTTTCTTTTACCTCTTTATTTTGACATAAATCCTAGATTTACAGAAAAATGGTAAGAACAATACAAAGATTTTCCGTATGCTCTCTGTTCCCCACATTTATTCATCATTCTTGTCACACACACACACACACACACACACGCACTTCTTTCTTAAAAATATGAGAGTACGTTGCAGACACAGTGCCCCTTTGTTGTAGGAAGTGGGAGCAGCACTGGGTGTTAGCCCAGTGGGATCAGGCCAGACCGGGGGGTCAGCAACCTCGGGACCTAGGAAAGAATTCAGAGACAAGACTCAAACCATAAGAGAACATTTATTTAGAAAATCTCAGAGGTAGAAGAAGCAATTCCTAGAAGAAATGGGCTTAGGAAACAAGTTATAGAGGTAAAGGAAGGGCCCTTGGAGCCTGGGAGTGAGGGAGCTGATGGTAACGTGCCTGGGGGAGGGGGAAGGGGAAGAGAAAAGGGAAGGGAAGAGAAAGGCGCTGAGGGTGTGCTCCCGGGAGGGAGAGGCACTGGGTCCTCCATCCTAAGGGTTTTAAGGCAGGAGATGTGAGGGGAGGTCCCAGGGGAAGATCTTTACAGAATATTCAGCAGCTTTCCAGGTGTGTCCTTCAGGGCCTAGGTCTCCACTGACTGGCTGGTGCCAGGGCAGGGGGTCATTATTCCGTGCAGCCGGTCCTGAGGGCAGCCACGGCTCGGTGATTTCTGTGGCAGCTCAGGAGGCAGGCAAGCAGCACCGAGCCCTGGGTCCTTGTGGCCTGACGCCAGCTTAGGTGGACTTTCATCCCAAGTCTCTGCAGCTCTCAAAGGAAGGCCACGCGTGCTAATGGGTCCCGGGCAAGGCGGAGCTCGCCATAACACTTCTTTCAAAAATATATAATTTTTATTGATTCAGAGAGGCAGGGAGAGGGAGAGAGCGATAGAAACATCAATGATGAGAGAGAACCATTGATCACTGCCTCCTGCACGCCTCCTACTGAGGATCGAGCCTGCAACCTGGGCATGTGCCCTGACCAGGAATCGAACCGTGACCTCCTGGTTCATAAGTCGATGCTCAACCACTGAGCCGCACCAGTCGAGCTCAATGAACACTTCTTTGCAAGATTCCCTGCCTGAGCTTTCTTCTGGGAAAAGCCACCTCCCAGGCCAGCTGCATGCTCTCCCCATTGCCCCCCCCCACCCCCACCCCCCGATTCGGGGCCAGCTCTGGGGCCCATAATGATGCTCCTGGTGGCTCCTGCACGGGGCAGGCAGAGGCAAGCTGCTCTGGGCATAGCGGGCCCCAGGGAGCTCGGACCCCTGGGGCACGTGGGGAGGCAGCGGAGGCGGCTGCTTCACACCCGGTCACAATGGAGGTGGCAGTTCCCTTTTTGGGGACTGGCGATGTGACCTACTTCCTGCACAGGATGCTACCTCAGCACAGGGATCAAACAGGCAGGCGAGGGGCGTGTTCCTCTCCAGACAGAGCAGAAAAGGGAAGGTCCCTGCTCCGGTGTGTTCCACACATTTCTCCCCTAAAACCCCCTTCAGCTTGTCATCTGGAAACCCCTCCCAACTGGCGGTGGGGGGGGGGGGTGTTCCCTGGGCAGCCCTCCACCAGCCCCCATGCTGAGCCGCCCTTGCTGGGGTGCGGTCGCAGCCTTTCCAGCTGGGCACGGGCTTCTATATCCGGACGGGTCGAGGCTCTGCCCATGGTAATGAGGGACCAGGGCAAGGAGGGGAGCTTCTGAGGCCAGGACGGGCCTCAATTTGAGGCTTCCCTGACCACTCCTTGCCAAGGGCGGGCCAGGGCCCAAGGGATGGGGTGATGAGGCCGGAGCAAGAAAGGAGAGGACAGGGCCCTCCCGCCTCCCGGCCTGTACTGTCTGGCCCGATGTGTCAGTGCCGGGGACCTCCTTGGGCCGTCCCGTGGGCTGGGTGGCCATGTCCAGTGTCACATGGCCTTTACTCACAGCTGGCTGACACACTGCAGGCTCGGGGCCCTGCAGTCCACAGGCCGCGGAACTGAGGGTGCTGAGGACAGTTTCCGCTCAAGTGCATGGAGTGAGGCGACCCCCATTAACACCTGCAATGAGGTGATGTAATTAAGTCAACGCGGAATTGGGGTTTTGATGGGACCTGGATCTCCCATCAGTAGCTCCAACTCAGTCCCCCAGAGCGGCCGCACGCACCCTCTCCTGAGTCCGCTGGGGCCACACCTGCACAGGTTAGGGGTTCGCACCCGTGAGCGCTTGCACGCAGACCACGGCCGGCCACTTCCTGACGCTGCGCGTGGTACGAGTGGAAGTGGCTGCGGCATTTTACGTGACCTGGTGGCTCTTGCAGAATGAAGGTGGGGCATGAATCCTCCCTCCTTCCTTCCCTCTCCTCCTCACATTGTCCACACTAGGCTCTTCTGTGGCAAACCCCAGAAATAAACCGTGGCTTCCTGAGGCAGAAAAGGGGTTTACCGCGAGGGTACGGGCAGGCAGCCTGCAGAATGGCACAGATGGGCCACCCCAAGGCCGTGGTCTGATTAGAGCGTGGCTGCTGCCCTGACTGCACGGGGCGCTGGGCTGCCGGGCTCTCAACTCCATGCCACTGCCGCCCAGCACGCCAATCCCCGGCGCCACCACCCTGGTCATGAGGTGACGTCTGAAGGACTTCTCGTCTCTGTCCCTCACTCAGACCTTTGCTCCAGGTGGGGTCACCGGACAGGGTGGTGGAGCTGTAGGGGCCGGGAAACACATGTGGGGGGCTTTCGGCTTCTGTAGAGAGAGGTGGGGCTCACGGGACCCCATGGTGGCCATGTCTCCAAACCCAGGAAGGAGACTCAGGTGCCGGGCAGCCAACAACGTGATGAAGACACGCTGCAGGGTCACCCGTCTGGTGCTGGGCACTGAAGGGAGGGGAGGGTCAGGCCCGGCCCCTGCCATCAGATGGGACAACAGAGGCATGAAAAATGGCAACATAGGGATCAAAGGGCCACAGGGTTAGCATGAAGGAGGAAACGGTGGACCTGGCCTCAGTTTCCCCATCCGTAAAATGGGAGTGGTAATGATAGGGTTTGTCTCATGTGGCTGTTTGAGGTTAAAAATAGTGAATGTAAAAATAGATCCACAGACATAGAAATTTCGAACAGACCGTCAAACCTCAGAGGGAAGGCAGGGGACGGGGGTGGGGGTAAGAGATCAACCAAAGGGCTTGTATGCATGCCCATAAGCATAACCAATGGACACAGACAGTAGTGGGGTGAGGGCATGTGCTGGGGGGGTGGGAGCAGCCGGGGAGAGGTCAATGGGGGGAAAAGGAGACTCATGTAATACTTTCAACAATAAGGAATTTAAGCTAAAAAAAAAAATAGTGTATGTAGCCCGGCTGGTGTGGCTTATTGGTTGAGGGTTGACCTATAAAGCAAGAGGTCATGATTTGATTCCTGGTCAGGGCACATGCCTGGGTTGCGGGCTCCATCCCCAGTAGGGGGTGTGCAGGAGGCAGCTGATCAGTGATTCTCATTATTGATGTTTCTATCTCTCTCTCTCCCTCTCCCTTCCTCTCTGAAATCAATAATATACATATATATATTAAAGTGAATGTGAAACACCTTCTGTTGTACCACACCTGCGGAGCCCTGGACTAATTAATGGAAAGTGTCCTCATTAAAGAGGCAGTTCAGCAAAGTGGCCAATGGTGCTGTCACTCCTGCTCTGGGGTTCCAGCAGTCCCCCCGGTATTCTTTAGATGCAGGTTCTGAAGCCTGATTGAGCCTGAACACAGTGTGACACGTATTCGGTAGGGGGCCTTGAGGGGGCGTCCTTTATTGTCCCGTGCCTCAGTTTCCCCATCTGTACCATGGGCATGGACATAACCTCACGGGGGTTGCTGTGAAGGTGACGAAAGCAGCACATAAAGGTTCCTAATGAGCAGGGCCTGGCACATCGCTCCCATCATAATAAGTGTTAGCGATTTTTATTAGTCAGAGGGCCTGGTGGCACCGAGCCCTGACGAACGCCAGAGCCGGTTTCCGACGGAGACAGACTCACCTGTGACAGCTGAGTAACCAGGCGGTGCAGCTATTAAAGGCTCGGGGAGCTGTTCAGACTCTGCTCCAGCACCCCCCAACGTCACGGGCCCAGAGCCTCAGGTTCACAGGCTGGGCGAGTTGAGCGCTCTCGTGATGTTGCCATCTCTCGGCCAAGTTCCTGCTGGTCCCCACGTCCCTGTTCCTGCATCCAGCCTGCATCCTTTGGCCTCATCACAATTTCCCCAGGTACATCCAGGCTCGTTCAGGACTTTGAACCCCAACGGAAGCCCTTTGGGGGAGCAGATGGCAGTGTGGGCAGTGTCTCCTGCTCTCCCTCCCAAGTCTTCCCTCGGAGCAGCGCTGCCACCCACCCTGCCTCCTGGGACAACGGTTCCCACCCGGGCGTGATCCCGCCTCCCAGGGGACCTTTGGCCGGGTCTGGGCCACATCCGGGAGGGGCAGGGGGCTCGCTCCTGGCAACCGGCGGGCAGAGGTCAGGGTGCGGCTACACAGCCTACAATGCACAGCACCGTTCTGCACTTCCCAAAACTTTCCGGCCCCATGAGGAATATTCCAGTGCCGAGGCACAAGATCCCAGTCTAGGGATTTTGCCCAATAAAATGGTCTATATCTTGTACAAAAACACAAAGAGGAAAGCAAAACCCCCCAAATATCACTCCCTGGAGACAACGGCAGTCTGCGTTTCGGGGATCTCCCTGCTGCATTCTCTCGCTGCAGGTTTTGGGGTAGATGTATGGGCGTGTGCCATCTGACTGAACGCCGCCACGGCTCTACGTGCTGTTCTGCAGCCGCCACCCCCTTCCTCCCCCTCAGCAGCACACCCCGGGCACCTTTCCCCTGTCAGCGCATGCAGATTTGCAGCATCCTTTTTAGACGTCGGCGTGGCATTCCGTAGTAGGGAGGTAACACTTTATTTAGACAACCCCTTATTGATGGGGTATTTAGATCATTTCCAGCATTTTGCTCTTATAAACACGACCGTGATGAATGGCATTGTGTATACATCTTAGTGTGCCTGTCTGAGCAAATCCGTAAGATAAATTCGCAGAGTGGCGTTGCTGGCCCAAGAATAACATGCCCTTTTAGGACGTTGGATGCTCAGTGCCACTTGAAGAGGAACATTCATTTACACAATGTCTAACAGGGCACAGGCGTGCCCATCGCGCTGCCCCTTCGCCCACTCTGGGTGTTATTAATGGCCGGCACCTGCAGGAGGGTGGTTGTCAGCGCCGGCAGAGAATAGCCAGGCGCGCTCACAGCTAAGCGTGGACGTTTCTCCTCGGCAGTTGAATGCTGGGAGTTGATGTAACCCTTCTGGAGCTCAATTTTGTCCCCTCTCTTGGGCCCCCTTGCCCGCCCTCCCCCTCCCCACCCCGTCCCTGTGGAGTCCTCAGACGGGCCAGGGCGGGTGAGGGGAACTTGGGGAACAGATAGGGGCTCCCCCACCCTGTGGTTCTCTCCACTTGGTTGGAAACGTTCCTTGGTCTCCCTTTCGCCTCGCTCCCTGATTTTTAAGGACTCAGGAGTGTAATCCCATCTGGGCGGCCTTTATCTACGGCCTTGCCCTAAAGCCACTCACCCTGGGTGCTCTAACTGGGGCATTCTCTACCCCTAGTGAGGACGAACCCAGTAATAGCTCATATGGACGGAGTGGTTCCGCATTTAGAGTGTGTGGGTTTCCTTTGGTTCAGGGTTTACATTATTCCTCCAAACAACCCCTCGAAGAAGCAGTTTTTATTGACCTCATCCCGAATCTTCTCACTGCAGCAACTGAGGCTCAGAAAGAGAAAATGCCTGCCCAGGCCCCACTGCCCGTGAGGGGCAGGGCTGGGATTTGAACCCGGGCCTGCTAGCCTCAAATGTACCCGGGATTGTCTTCACCAGGCGTAGTGAGAAATGCAGACACAGAGACCGTTGTCGTGAGAGAAGCAGCTTACAGAAACAGCAGGGCCTCCCGCCATGCCCGGCTGCCTGGGGACGCACAGGGTGGCCAGAGGCAGAAGGAGCAGGGGAACGGCGGGCAGAGCCTCCACTCCCCAGCAAACCCCCAGAGCGAAAGGCTGTAGCCCGTATGTTCCGCATTTTAGAATGGCGTGGAGCTTTACGTTTCTGAAATCAGGGTGCTCCTCACAGTGGAACGCATATTGCATGTTACCGGGCATAGAGCGCATTGGTTAAAAGAGTGGTCTCTTATGGGGTGACTGTAGTTCAAACCGTGGTCCCACCAGTTCTTCGCGGGATGGTCACATGATGTCACCTCGCCGGTCACGGTATCCAGGCTCACCCGGTGGTTCTGAGGAATCAACGAGAAAATGGCTCCGATTGTGCCCAGGGCCCGAAACCCAGAAAAGGCCCAGGAAATACCACCTGTTGTTTTCCTTTGCAAACCCCTAAAGCCAAATCCAATGACTGGTGGTCGAGTCAGGGGTCTGGACTGGAAGCCACGGAAATGGGCTTTTATTGAGAAAGGGGGCTCTCGGGAGAAGAATTAGGGCTCACAGAGGTGATGGGAGACTGTTCTCCTGACATGCCCATCCAATCCCAGGGCGGGTGGTGGCAGCAGCTGGCAGGTGAGAAAGGGGGTGAGTGGGAAGGGCAGAGAATGGCCTGCCTCGCCTCCTCACAGACGGCAGGCAGCTTCCCTGCAGCGAGCCCTGGCCTCCCGCCAAGCACCCTACAAACATGTGCAGGGCCCCAGCTTGAAACCGGGCTCTGGGTGGGGGTCGTGGGAGAAATGCAGGGGCGGCTGGGAGAAGCCTTGCCACAGAAGCTCAGAGTCCCTGCGAGAGCCAGGCAGTCGAAAGCGAGCTACACAATGAAGGGAGGCAGAGAGTGGAAAGACCGATCTTTATTGAGTACCCTGTGTGGGGGCCTTGGCCTGATGAGCTCACTGGATTCTCCTAACAGCCCGGGAGATGGGTATTGTGATGCCCATTTTACAAAGGAAGACATTGGAGCTCAAAGACGTTAAGTGGATTTGAACTTGGGCTTTGCTATGCAAGGGCACACAGAGGAGGCAGCCGCCAGGGCTGATGTGTGGAAAGTGGGGTTTGAGGCGATGTGCCGATAAGAGAAGGACATTCCAGAAACATGAGCCAGCGTTTTTAACGGCTGCGTATCTGAGTGGGTGCAAGACACCACTGTTTGTATAGCTGCTAATTAGCACGCACTTTACATGTATGTAATCCTCACAGCTTGTTTTATATCATTGTTTGGATTTTTATAGAGGGCCCCGAGGCTCAGGGAGGGGTGGCCCTCAGACCCACCGACAGTAGAGAAGCCAGAACTAGAACCCAGGCCTGGCTCATCCCCCAAATGGTGTTCTTCCCACTACGCCAGCCCCGTGGCCAGAAATGAACAGCAATGGGACCCGCCCCCTGCTCGCCACCTGCCAGTCAATATACTGACCCTCCCTCCCACAATGATTGGCTTGGATGTGTGCATGTGACCCACGCTAGTCCAATCAGAGTGAGATCTGGGCTTGGAAAAGGTGCTTCTTTGGAAAGAGGCTCTATTCCCGCCGGCCCTGAGCTGGGAGGGCTGGGGCTGAAGCTCCGGTCGGGGAGGAAATGGCTTGGGCTGTGGTGATGGTCAGGGCTGCAGATGGGGGGGCGGGGGTGGGAGAACCAATGGGCCCAATGCATGGGAAGAGTTGGGGGGGCTAACTTGGCATCTGGTGGCCCCCGTGCCCCTGCCTGAGCCTGGCCAGCAGAGCCCATCTGTGTGTGGGGAGACTGAGTGTTCTGTTTCCCGAGGACCATGCAATAAGCGACCCGGAGAAGCAGCACTGCCCGCACTTTCCCTGACAACCGCGCCGGTGTCCCACGTGGGGCATCAGGCAACTGCGTTTAATGTCACAGGAGACTGGGATTGCGGTCAAAAGGCAGTGTGGGTTCATGGAGGGACGGCGCCGGGCCTGCTCCCTCCGTCACCACGCTTTCTTCCCGTGTGGCCAGCTCGCTCCAGCCTCCCACCTCGGCACCCCCAGTTCTCCATCTGGCATGCTCTTGCCACTGCACCATCCAGGTCTCAGCGGAAGTGCCTCTTGTCTGGGAGGCCTCCCTTGGACCCCAAGGCTGGACTGGGAGTCTCCACCCACATCCTGTGGGTCCCCTCTACCAAGCAGAGGTCAGCCTGCCTGTAGCCCGGCTGGAGCTGCTCAAGGTCAAGGACGCCTGCCTTTGAGGTCTCGCCTATGACCATCACAGTCACATGGGACTCTGTGCTCGGAAGAGCCCTGTGCTGCGGCTTTAATGCTCTGTGGTCGCCGTCTTGGGATTCTTATTGATTGTTATCTTTGTTTTTTGTTTTTCTTAATATCAATCAATCTATCTATATTGATTTCAGAGGGGAAGGGAGAGGGAGAGATAGAAACATCAATGATGAGAATCATTGATAGCTGCCTCTTGCACGCCTCCTACTGAGGATCGAGCCTGCAACCTAGGCATGTGCCCTTGACCGGAATTGAACCCAGGACCCTTCAGTCCGCAGGCAGAGGCTCTATCCACTGAGCCACACCGGCGAGGGCTGATTGTATCTTTGAATGTGTGGTTTGTAAGTGAAGTGCAGGGGACGGTGGGGCATGCTCAGGGGACGGGAACCTGAGCTCATGTGCAGTCCCACCTTCTGTCGCCTTCTCAGGAGGGGTTCTTGGGCACTTCCTCCTCAGCCCCATGGTGCCCAGGACACTGCCCAGCCTCCCCCTCCCACCCCCGCCCCCGATCGCTGCTGCCCTCTTGGTAGTATCTTGCAGCGGGCATGGTCTCCACCCTGGGTTAAGCACAACAGTAGTCTGGTCAGTGGCTGTGTCTCAACAAGGTTAGCCTGATCCAGGTGCATGTGAGTTCCTGTGCTCGCCCTACTGGTACCCCGACCCAGAGCGCTCCCACCGCCGCCGGCTCAGTGCCTGGGGGAGCAGAGGGTGTGTTGGGGTGGGGAGGGTTCAGAATCCTCTCTTCTGTTTTCAGCGCCCCCGTGTGTGACTTGTTGATCTCTGTGGCTCGCTCCAGGCACCCTCCTGGGATGAGCCACAAAATACAAATGATGGAAGTGCAGTTATTTTATCTATACGTCAATGCCCTGGTGTATACATTTAAAACCGGAGGCACACACTGTAAAGATGAACAGCAAATTCATGCTAATAATTTAAAATTTGCATTTCTTAAAAATTTTCATATTTCTTCACTGAGGGTGACACCAAACAGCCAATGAAAAGCACCGTGATCTGTCAGGAGGGAGACCGTGAAGAAAGGAGACTGTCTAGGTGCCGTCTTTAACAGGACCTTTTTCCTGCTCTTTAAACAAGGAGCTGTGTGTTTTCCTCTGGCACTGGTGCAGCCTGCCCCAGCTCATGTTTGCTGAATGAAAGGCTAAATAAATAAGCATTTTTATTAAAAAGTGGGACACACTCATTATCTCCTATTTCCGACGAGGCGGGGTGCCCGCGGGCTTGCCGGCAGGTTGTGCAATGCGAGGATCGCTGAATAATAGGCGTGCTCTGGAGTCCTCGCTGCCTATTGTTGGCTTCATCTGCCACCTGTCTGCCGTCGTCCCGGTTTTCTCAGCGGCCACGTTCTAATCTCGCTGCAGTCCCGGCTCTGGTCCAGCCCGCGTCGCTTGTATTGGACGAATCCTTCCACTCACGGCGATGATGAACTCCGGACAAATTTCCGAGCAACTATTCAAAGATGCTAGAGAGTAAACAAAAGCAGACAGAAACTAGAGGGACTTCAACCCACGGAAACGGCAAACCTACTGCCCGCGACCCACATGTGCGCGTGTACATGCCTGCGCTGCAGAGGGACACAGCTCTGTGGCAGGAAGACACTCGTCCGTCCTGTTGAGTAGACGCCCGATGCATGTTGTCAAATGAATGTTTTGTTTGGTGTACACCTTTAAGTCAGGTTTATTGAAGCACAATTTGTAGAAAGTAAAATCCACACTTTTTAATTGCACCGTTTGCTGAGTTTTGATAGGCGTATATGATTGTGTAACCTCTGCTGCACAGCTTCCCTCACCCCCAAAACCTCAGGGGCTGGTGCTGTCCAGTGAGAGCAGGCTCCAAGTTGGAACAGGGTTAAAACCGGGGTGCTCCGGTTGTGTGGCTGTCTGCCTTCTGTGCACACAGTAGGACTGCGTGCTCAGCCTCCCTGTGATTAGATGGGGCCACATGACTCGTGGTGGCTGTTGAGCTGGGAACTGCCCGCAGAAGTGTCCCGTGCCACCTTCAGGCACTTAATTACTCGAGTCCAATCTAACCTCTTTGTGTCTTGGCCGTCTCGCCCCTGATTCCCACCTTTGCTCCGTACCCAGAGCTGGGGTGCTCTCCCCAGGGCCAGGACTAGGGTGACTTAAGGGAGGTGCTGAGGTCCTTCTCCCCCTACTTCACAGAGGGGGAAAGCAAGACGCAGCCAAGGGGTGGCCTCCTGGTCCAGGGTGGCTGGTAACTGGTTTGTCTCCACACCCCTCACTGCCCACCCCCGTGGAGAGGCCACGGCCTGCTGGCGTGCGGGCGGCCCGCTGCTCCCCGCCTGTGCTTTGCGGCAGGACGGTGAGGGCGGCAGCTGCGCTCCGCGGGCAGGTGGCTGCGGGGCGAGCTGTCCCCTGGGCATTGGCAGCCACTCTGGTTACCCTCTTGGATTTCCTCGCTCACCAGGCTCTGCACTGGGTGGGCGTCGGGGGCTGGAGACCCGTGCAGAGCCTGCACTGCGCCCTGCCGCTCCCAGGCCCGGGGTGCCGCCGAGCTGGGGGGCCCTGACCAAGGCCGCCATGGAGAGACCGTGTCTCCAGAGACCCTGTACCCAGAGACCTTCTCTCCAGAGGCCACGGGCGGGGTTCGAGGCCCTGGCCCTGAGGAGTGGGCTGAAGGCCAGGAGCGGCCATCGGCCGCAAGGTAGGAGCGGCCTCCCCGGCCCAGCGAGCCCTTCCCAGCACACACAGCGGGAGGGTGGGTGGGGGTTCTCTGGGGCCAAGAGAGGGACCACTTGTTTAACTCAGCCTGCCCCACGCCACCCGTGGAGCCGTCCCTGCCGCGGCCTGGCCTGTGCGGAAGCCTCTGCCTATCTCAACGGAGTTGCCAACCGGGTCCCGGGGCTGAGCAGGAAACAGGGGGTGCTGAGGAGGAGGCCAGCCAGCAGGGGTTAGGACAGTCAGACCCTCTTTTTAGAAACAGGAGCACCGAACACTAAAAGAGAAAAATTAAAAACAAACGAACAAACAGGTGCCCCAAACCAGACGTGCGTCCCACAATTAAAGGGCACCGCGCCTGCGTCAGCCTGCTGGGGCTGCCGTAGCCACGCACCGCGGCTGGGAGTTCAGAAATGGATTTTTCTCCCAGTCCCAGAGGCTGGAAGCACCAGGTCCAGGTCCATTTCTGGGGAGAGCCCGCTGTCTGGCTTGTAGACGGCCGCCTTCTCGCTGTGTACCCCCTCTCCCCCCCTGCCCCCCCGCCCCCACCGGTCTCTTCTCTGTGCACATGGAGAGACAGCGTGGACTCTCTCATGTCTCTTATAAGGATGCCAACACTATGGGCTCAGGGCTCCACCCTATGACCTCATTTGACCTGCGGCCCCTCGGCAGAGGCTAACGAGAGGGGGTGACAGAAGCAGAAAGGCCCGTACGGAGGCGTTTCAATCATCCCTCGGAAAGACGTGGGCGCTTGGGCCAGGGTGGTGGACATGAAGAGTGGATGAAGGTGGCCGGATTCTGGACACATTTGGAAGGGAATTAGATATGGGTTGGAGAGAAAAATCAGGGCTGGTCTCCAGAGTGTTGGCCCCAGTGGGAGTCCAGGTACCGTTGGCTGGGATGGGGAAGGGTGTAGGAGGGGCAGGGCGAGGTGGGGGTGGGGGTGAAACTGAGAGCTGAGCCTGGTGTATATCAAGTGTGAGTTGCTTATTAAACAGCCAAGGAGGAATGTCCAGGGAACGATTGGACAGATGAGCCATGTTCAGGGGAGAGGCCCAGCCCAGAGGGCTAAGTGTGAGGGTCTCCATCCCGCGACATTTCTGTCCACCTGGGACAAAGGTGTCCTCTCCACCCAGGAGGGCTTAGGGTGGCCGTCTTAAAGAGCGAGGTCTCTCAAATGACTGTCCTGCTCCAGGCCAGGGCTCAGCCCTTTGCATACATTCTGTCTGGTGTCCCCCACGCACCCCTGAGCCACTACTGTCCCCATCCCCATTCTGTAGAAGGAGACAGGGAGGCTCAGCAAAGAGAACTAAGCTGCCCAAGGTCATCAGGGGAGAAAAGGCCGAGCTGGGATTTGAACCCAGGTCTGCAGGGGCACCAGGGAACCTTCACGGGTTACGCTGGAGACTGACCGGCCAGTTACATTCTTACCCCTTCGGGCCAGGAAGGCAGGTGCTATCCTTTTCACAGAACCCTGGCAGCAGATGCCCCTGCTGAATGGAGCCGGGCTCAGGGCGTTTGCCAGGAACCACCGGGTGAGGGATCGATAGCCCGTGGCCAGGAAACCTTGAACTTGCTTTGGGCAACCCCACGGCTGATCGCTCTAGGGCCGTGGTCGGCAAACTGTGGCTCGCGAGCCACATGCGGCTCTTTGGCCCCTCGAGGGTGGCTCTTCCACGGCCTGGGCGAGTCTATTTTGAAGAAGTGGCGTTAGAAGAAGTTTAAAAAATTTGGCTCTCAAAAGAAATTTCAATCGTTGTACTGTTGATATTTGGCTCTGTTGACTAATGAGTTTGCCGACCACTGCTCTAGGGACACTGAGGCAGCACACCCACTGTGCTCCTTGGAAAGTGGGTCCTGGTCAGCTCTCTCTGTCGCCCTCCTAGCACTTAACGCAAGTCCCTTACCCGTGCCTGGGCGGGGCGGGGCTCTGGTCTGTGGGGCTGACTGCGAACGTGGGAAGGCAGCCTCTGCTCTGGCCTGGCACCTTTGCTCTCTGGGCCTTGCCAGGTGCCAGGCTGCTGCACTGCCTGCTCTCTGAAGCTCTCATCTCCGAGCAGGACATGCCAGGGGTCGGGGGAGGGGGTGGGGAGGTTGTGCAATGAGAACTTCTCTGTCTGGATCCTGTGTCTTGAACAGATGTGTGAGTCGGGGCTGTCCACCAAGAATACCTGTCCCCCCCCCACCCCCAACCCCTGAGCGCAGGGCTGCCACGCAGCCTCTAGCAGCTAGAAAGAGCCCTTATTTCTTCCTTCTCCCTGCCCAGCAGGAAGGCCTTGATTGTCTATTTGTTCCGCTAATCGTGGGCCATGAATGAAGGCCCCTGTTTGGATTTCACAAGTATATTTGAATTCCCAAGTCTCCCAGGGCATTCCAGGAGCAAACACAACCCCACACGTTCAGAACTCGAACTCCGGCGGGACACGGGCAGGATTAAACCGGAAGCTGCTAGGGACGGAAGTGTACAGAGCAAGCACCTGGCACACAGCAAGGACCTACTGTGTGTTGGGGAAGTTGGCCAGAGCCCTGCTGTGGAGTCAGATAGAACTGTGCGCTGTGGACCGGCTGTGTGATTTGGGGCCAGGGACTCACCTTTTCTGAGCCTGTTTCCTCATGGGCACTGAATCGCTAATTGCACGAATTGTGTGGTGTAATGCGTGCGGAGTGGCTGCATGATCACCCCATTCCGTCCTCCCTCTATGCGGTAGGGATTAGACCTCCCCACTATACAGATGAGAATGCTGAGGCTCAGAGGTGAAGCCATGCAGCCAGGAAATGAGCACAGCCGTGACCCAAAGTCCCCGCTAACGGCTAATCTCTGCTGGGGACATCAGCCAGGTGGGCTGCTGGGCCCTCATAGCTGCTCAGGGATTGGAGCTGAGGGAGTGGTGTAACCGCCCCCTCCTTGTTGACCGGGCTGGTGATTGCTGGCGGGCTGGGTAAGGGAGGTGGGTCTTCTCCGTGGACTCAGGGTCTGCCCCAAAGTGCAGGTTTAGGCCTGGTGGCAGCTTGGCCCCTGTGTCAGAACCGCTTGCTGCTCTCAGCCTCAGGCTGGGCTTGGGTGGCTCAGTTCCTCCTGACACCCAGGGCGCCGCCGGGCCCTCGCCTGCCTCCCGGGCGGCCCGTGCTGGTGGATGGGGATTTCCATGTATGGACTGGCCACGGCTCATCCGGACTGCGGGCTGACTCTGCACACAGATGTCTTTTTCCCTCTCTCCTCTAGCTTCCTGGAAGACGGCCCATCTGATCTTCATAGGTGCTGTCACTGTAATTAACCTCCACAGAGTTCTGACTCGGGCTCCGTGCGGGAGGGAATTGCGAAGAGACTCCTCCTTTCTGCCACTCGCTGGCCTACCTGAAGGGGTTTCACTCCCCCGCGAGAACCTCAGTTTCCTCCTCTGTGAAATGAGCAAGGAGTCCAGGAGATGACATTTCACGTCATCCTGCGGGGGATTAAAGGGGATAACACACATGGCCCTGGCACCGTCTGGGGCGCATCTGTGAGTGTGAGTGAGAGCGAACCCCACAAGGGCAGGCCCGGACCCCACGAGGGCAGGCCCGGGTTGGCCTCGTTCTCTCCCATTCCCCAGCGCCTCCAACGGGTCCTCACGGGGCTCGGTGAGCACGCCTTTAATAGACAGTTATAGCGATCGCCTGCCTCTGGGGGCTTCCACTCAGAGCTTCCCAGCCCTGGGAGAGCTTCCCGGGAGAAAAGACAGATGGAGCAGCTCACACGTGTGGGTGCCTGCTGGGGGGGGGCAGGGGGTAGAGCATGTAGCGTGTCGTTAAGTCAGCAGCCGGCCTTTAGGAGCATCCTTGCTCTGGACGAGGGCTTCCCTGCCTGGGATGGGGGGTCCAAAGCGGGAGGGGGCAGCCAAAGCTTGGTGCCTCAGTGTGCCAGGCCCTGCACAAGGCTTCTTATGTACCTTAACTTCCTCACTCTGCTCAAGCGTTCCTCAGAGTGAGGGTGTCACCCCCACTTTGTCAACGAGGAAACTGAGAACCAGGAGGGGACGTGCGTGACGTGTCCAAGGTCACACAGCAGAGACGAGGGTGGAAGCCGGGTGAAGGCCTTGGAGAGCGCCTCTCCTGTCTTCCCACCCAGCCTCTGCCCTTTTCCTCGGCGAAAGGACCTCCATCGGCCTTTGGGGGGTCCCGTCCTCTGCGCTCAAAGTGCCCCCCCCCGGTGGCTGGTTCAGGAGTGGACACTGGAGACAAGAAGGGCCTGCAGAAGACCAGCTCTGTCTGCTGGGGGAGCAGGGTGGGCCCGGGTGTGGGTGGCCATCTTACCCCGGGGGTGGCTCCTGAGGCCGGAGCCAGCACGGAGGCCCTCAGAGCTCCGGGTGCCGGTTCAGACGCGGTCGAGCCCCCGAGGCCAGCTCCACCTGGGGCTTTTCTGTCTGGGGAGTCAATGGATGCCGCTTCGGGTGAAGCCAGCCTGAATCGGGTTTCTGTCACTTGCAACCCAAACCATTTTGGCTGGTCTGATCTAGTGTGGGAGCCCAGATGCGCCTGAGAAATGACAACCCGGGAGGAGGGCGCGGCTGGCATGGCTGGTTGGAGAAAGGCCTTCCTGGAGGAGGGGGAATCAGAACTGTGCTCACAGGGTCAGGGGAGTTCAGCCAGACACAGAGGTGCTGCTTTGATCTGCTCTCTTCTCTTCCCCCTCCTCCTCCCTCCCCCTCCTCTCCCCTTCTTTCCTCCCTCTCCCTCTCCCTCTCCTTCTCCCCCTCCCCTCCCCTTTCTCTCCCCTTCTTCCCTCCCTCTCCCCCTCTCCCTCCTCATCCCCTCTCCCCTTCCCCCTCTCCCTCCTCCTCCCCCTCTCCCTCATCCTCTCCATCTCTCTCTTACTTTCTCATTGGGGCAGAGCCTGATGGTCACAGACAGTGGGGCAAAGGTCTTTTCCTTGCCTCACTATGTAGCCCACCGAGATAGCACCCTATGAGTTAACTCGGAGCTGTGGGAGGAAAAGTGGTATTTCTGTCCCAAGGAAGGGACCTGAGTGCATTCTGAGAGGACCAGGAGGTGAGCGGGATATAGTGTCAGCAAGACACTATACTTGCCTTTGGCTATTGTAAGGCTAAAATGAAAACATAGGATAAAAAGCCAATTACTTATTATTTATTTACACCCGATACTCATTTTGGGGGTAGATATTATCCAGCCCATTTCATTGATGAGGAAACTGAGGCTCAGAGAAGGTTCATGACCCATAAAGATGGTCTCATTTTCAGATCCACCCTCAAAGGAAGTGTGGAGAGCCTGGCTTCCATTCCAGGACCGCTGCGAGGACAGGGCCATGGGCTGCAGCTGGGGTCTCCAGTGAGCCAGGACCTCATCGATTTGCTGATTTGCCGGCTTCCTCTGCCCCCCTGCTCGCCGGGGACTGCTCGCTCTCTAAGAAGAGGCTGGGCTGAGCTTGCCTCCCTGTGACGGCCCAGGATCCCCACCTGGGAGGTCTGATGGATTTGCAGAGACTCCCACCTCAACCGTTCCTCCCTAGCTCCCCAGCAAAGAGCAGGGAGAGTTAGTAACCACTCAGAACACATCGACACTTTCCGGGCTCATACCTGCCGGGGATGCTCTCTTCCTGGGGCCCAGGACATGCCAGGGCAGTGGTCGTGGCCAGCAATTCCCCCTCCACCCTCCCATCCTGTCATGTTCTCCAGTCGCTCCTTCCCCATCACTCAGAGACCAGAACAGCAGCTCTCACGGAGGGTGGTTCCTGCACCAACCTGTGGCAGCAGTGTCACCAGGATGCTATAAAAAATGCCAAACTCGCCCTGGCCGTGGTTAGAGCATTGGCCTGTGGACCAAAGCGTCAAAAGTTTGCTTTCCGGTCAAGGGCATGTACCTGGGTTGCAGGTTTGATCCCCAGCCCTGGTCGGGGCATGTGCAAGAGGTAACCAATCTATGTGTCTCTCTTACATTGATGTTTCTCTCTCTCTCTCTCTCTCTCTCTCTCTCTCTCTCTCTCTCCCCCCCCTTTCCCTCCCACCCTCTCTCCCTCTCTCTCCTTCCACCTCCACCGTTTCTCATAGCTGGGGGAACTTGGGCAGCCTCTCAACCTCTCAGCCCAACTTCCCGGAGCCTCCATTTTCATGGCTGTGAAATGGGCATATGGCAGTGTTCACAGGGTTGTGGGGATAGACAAATATTGGTCACGCATTTAACAAAGTGGAGGCCAGGCCCAGAATGCTGTGCGGTCTCTGGCCTTGAGGGCCTCTACCTGGACAGGGGAGGGAAGTGCCAGGCGCCGAAGGTGTCTGAGCAGGAGAGGAGCGCCATTAGATCCATGCTTTAAGAGGAGCCTGGCTCCTCTGGGGAGGAGGATGCGGAGGCAGCAAGAGAGCCGCTCCAACTCACTTCACCGAGCCTCGGCGCTCTCGGAGCAGCAGCCCGGTGGGGTGGTGGAAAAACACGTCCCGGAGGCCCACAGCCCTGCTTCAAGTTCCATCTCCTCTTCTGATCCGCGGTGTGATCTTGGTTACAGTGTTTACCTCTCTGCGCCTGGCTTCCTCCCCTAGACAATGCGCGTTGTAACAGCCCATCATGGGGCTGTGGAGCTGATGAAACAAGGTCATGTCAGAAAGGACAGCGAGCAGGGCCCTGCACAGGGAAACACTCCATGCTGCCAGCTATCATTACTGTTGTTGGTGTCTGCGCCATTTGCCCGCGTGCACCTCCAGGACAGGACACTCGTCTGTTCTGCGCTGGGCCTCCCGCAGCCTGGAGCCACCTCGCCGTGTGCCGGAGGCAGGGCCCTTCGCTACCAGGGCCAGCGCAGCCGCACTGATGCTTCGGAGCCTGGTCCCTCCTTGTGCAAACGTGGCTCAGCTCCGCGGTTTCGCTCTGGGGTTCTGTGGGGATGCTCCTGGGAGGACCACACTGAGCGCCTTTATTTTCATTTGTCTTATAGACTAGGACAGTGGTCGGCAAACTCAGTCAACAGAGCCAACTATCAACAGGACAACGATTGAAATTCCTTTTGAGAGCGAATTTTTTAAATTTAAACGTCTTCTAACGCCACTTCTTCAAAATAGACCCGCCCAGGCCATGGTATTTTGTGGAAGAGCCACACTCAAGGGGCCAAAGAACCGCATGTGGCTCGCGAGCCGTGGTTTACTGACCACTGGACTAGGATAACTTTGCCATTTCATCTGAACAAGGAATCCAGCGCTTTAACAAAAGCTTTAAAAAGGCTCACGTCCAAGTGGACGAGGCGTTCTCTCGGGCCTCCCAGGCCCCGGACAGGATGAATCTTGTTGCAGAACCCTAATGGGCGAGCAGTTGAAGTCGTCCATATAAATGTCTCCCTCGAGTTGCCCGTGGGTAATCCCTGCCCCCATTAGGCCCGTAATGCCTGCACCCAGGATATATGATGCCTCCCAGCCGGGGCGGCGGCCGTCCCCCAGGATTTATGAGTGGCTCCTGCTTTCCCTCACACACACGCTGCCCCTCGGTTCCTTCCATCTTTCCTAATAAGTCATCTTCCTCCTCCTTGGTAATCTCTCTCGCTTTTCCCTGGACCGCCTCCAGCTGGCCTGTGTGTGTGTGCAGCCGGCAGATGCCCGTCGGGAGAGTGCGGGGCTCCGTGGGAGACGGGCCTCAGCTCAGAGGGGATGCTGAGCTCACCTTAGAGATGCGGCTCTCAAAGCTTTGGGGAGTGTCAGCATCCGCTGGAAAATGTGTTAAAAAGGCAGTTTCTGGGCCTCAGCCTTTCTGACTCAAGGGCTGCCAGGGGTCCAGGAATCTGAAGATTTAAAGAATCCCACACGGGCCCCTGAAGGAGCAGAGACATTGCCCCCAAGCTTTAGATCAGTGGAATCCACTCTCCCTTTCACTTCATTCGTTCATTCATTCATTCATTCATTCATTCATTCATTGAGCCAGCCAGCAGGTGCTTACTGAGCACCATCCCTGCTAGGCATCATGCTGAGAATAACAAGATAAGCCCGATTCGGACTCCCCCCTCGCCAAGTGCGATCTGGGAGCTTCCAGCTTGATGTCTAACAGGACGAGGTATTAGAGGCAGCAGGTTAAAGAGGAGATGACCCAGACTTTGGAAGAGACAGACAAGTGGCTCGATAACTCTGCGACCTCTGTGACCTAAGTGACTTCGCCTCTCTGAGTTGTGTTTTCCTCAACTGTAAACAGTAACAAACCCTTGGGCCGCTCAGGGGTGCCGGGGAGATTAAACAGGGTAATGTATGTGAAGCTCTTAGCGGAGCCCGGCACATGGTGGCCCTGTTAACGGCAATGATTTCGTTTTAGGTGGAATTTGCTTTTGAGATTTAGTTTCCCTTAAATCACCCGAGTCATTTCACTTCCAGAAAAACATACCCCTAAACTTCGGTTTCTGTATTTCTTTTCAGATCCAAGTCCCTTTCCCCCAGGATGCCCTGGGCTGGGGTGTGATTAGTTCTTCTCAAAACAAGTCCATGGCCAAATCCACCCTTGGAGGCTGGCCGAGAGCGCGGGCTCTGGCCCCAGGTGGGTTTGAACGCCGATTCCAGCTGTGTGACCACGGGCGCGAGCTGTTTCACCTCTCTGAGCCCGAAGACAGTAGCTACCTCATAGTCGTACTGAGGCATTCAATACAAGTAGATATACAATGCACGCATGAAGCCATCATGAGATATTAGTTTCCATCACTAGCCATTCCTTGACCAGGCATTTAATGAGCGCTTGCAATGTGTCACATGTTGGATCCGACACTAGGCATAGAGCAGTGAATCCCAAACAGGTCTAACAATAAGGGAACAGACAAATGCGGAGATACGGTGGCATTCATTACTTTGGAGACAAAGCAGGGTTGAATGGGGTCCTAGGGAGGGGCGCTAGTCTAACTAGGATGCCCCAGGAAGTCCTTATTGAAAATATAGTTGTGCCCGGCTGGTGTGGCTCAGTGGTTGAGCATCGACCCATGAACCAAGAGGTCACTGCCAGCATGTCAAACTTGCGGTCCAGCCCATTTAACGGTATGTAAGAGGACGTTAATTGTTCTATTTCATACTGTCCTTTTCAAAATAATCCTACGTTTCTATGGAAAGTGAAGCTTGTGTTTTTTTGCGGCCCGCATAAACTTAAACCTTGTTTATTTGGCCCGTGTCAGCCTTTGAGTTTGACATGCTTGGGTCACCGGTTCAATTCCCAGTCAGGGCACATGCCCAGGTCGCGGGCTCAATCCCCAGTAGGGGGCGTGCAGGAGGCAGCTGATCGATGTTTCTCTCTCATCAATGTTCCTGTCCACCCCGCTCGCTTCCTCTAAAATCAATAAAGACATATAAAAAGATAATAAAACTAGACTTGTCTCAACAGACTTTGCTAGTAAAATCTCTCTCTCTCTCTCTCTCTCTCTCTCTCTCTATATATATATATATATAGAGAGAGAGAGAGAGAGAGAGACTTGAGGATGAGGAGAAGCAAGCCTACCTATCTGGAAAAGCATTCCCCAGCAGAGGGAACAGCACGTGCAAAGGTCCTGAGGTGCATGTGTGCTTGGCCAGGAGGCCAGCGTGGCTGGAGCACCGTGAGCGAGGGGGAGAGAATAGACCAGAGAATGAAGGGGTGGGGGCCGCTGGGGGCTACGTTAAACCTCGCCAGAATGCTGTGAGCGGGATGCAGGTAGTAGGCATATAAAATACTAGATTTTGTTACTGAAAGTCGCTGAAATGTTAAGAGTCTGAGCTGAGGCAGGGGACCCACGACGCATGGGGTTCCACGGGGCAGGTTTGGGGGCGTTCACTGCACTTGGGATTGTATTCCGGGCAAGACGGGTGGGAACAGGGAGACCCGTCTGACGTTACATTCCGGGGAGCTGGGCGGTCATCTGCCCAAGGCGGGAGTGGGGACAGGGACTGGACGGTGGTCCGGATCTGGCCGCAGGTCTTCTTCCAGCGTGGTTCCCTCTTCCCGTCCCTCCGCCTCCCCGGCTGCGCTTCCCTGCGGCACCTCGGGGAGCTGAGGGTGTGCCTAGGCGGGGCTGTCTCCCCAAGAAGGAGCCCAGCCGGCCCAGCCTTCTAGTCGCCAAGGGGCTCACAGCGGCACCCCCAAGAGCACGGGAATGAAGACACCCCAGGAGTTCACTGAGGCGCTGCACTCCTGTCTCCACTCAAGCCCCACGTGTAGCTTCATCTCCGACTTCTCTCTCTTGACCCCACCTCCAACCACGTAGCTAAATGGCCTCGCTCTGCTGCGCGCTTGGTCCGGCCACCATAAATCAGCGGCTGCGCACGCATGCAGCACCCCCCCCCACCCCCCGCCCCGCACCTTCCTGCGATAAACCACCGTATTTATCCCGCCTGTCCCGCGCGTCCTGGAGACGGATGGGGTGTTCTCAGGACGGTGGTCTGTTCTTCTCACCCCCAGAGTTTGACAGGATGAAGCCAAGCCGGGGTTACGTTGACACAAACCGACGCGGTCTAAAGCCGGAGCCCTCCGAGGACCAGGAGTGCATCCCTGACCCCAGGGCTGACTCCCCACTCCTTCCCCCTCCCCGACCCCTGCCCCAGGGAGGAGACCCGCAGTGGGCCAGGTGACCCACAGGGACAAAAGCCCCCTCCTGCCCTAACAGAGCTGGCAGGCTAGTGGGAGGCTGACCACTGGAACCCAGGACAAAGGTTGCTATAGTAACGACAAGGAGCCCTCCCTAGGAGCTGGGGCTGCTCTGAGTACCTGTGAGCATTGACACATTTACACCTCAGAGCAGCCCAACGAGGCAGGGCTGTGGTGACAGAGCAGGTATGACCCCGAGGCCCGGGGTCCGCGGCTTTCCAGAAAGAAAACGCTCGATTGAGCCTCATGAGGCTGAACAGCCGCTAGACAGGTGGGAAGGGATTCTGGGCAGAAGGACAGCTGAGCCACGAAAGGCACATGCGAGTCCTCCTGAATCCGTCACCCCGGTCCCGTTACGGTGCCCATTCCCGAGATCAGGGAGGTGAGTGCGTTGCCCAAGGACACACGGGAGACTGTTCAGGATTCCTGCTCTCACGGTCACTAGGCTGCTGCCTCCAGACAGCACGTCCCACAGCCACACTCCACACTCCCCGAGGGCCAGTTCCGGGCGCCGCTGTGAGGTTTGCTCAGCAGCTTGGACGAGGTCGGGTGGATGAGCTGTGAGCCGGGTGTGCAGGGCAGACTCCGGGCGGCTCGCTTGGGAGGCTACGGCCCCCGTGGCCCCCACTCCATGCAGGAAGCCTGACTCTCCCCACCCACGCCCCACGCCCTGCCACGCTCACGTCACACTCCGCACCCTCCTCCCTGCGGCCAGAAATCCCCACACCCTTCCCTTCCTCTTCGAGGACCTCCCTCGGGAGGGGTGTTTGTGAGAGAAGGGTGCTGCCTCAGGAGGGTGGTCGGCCAGCCTGGGGGGACTTGGAGCCCAGCCTGGCCTGGTCACCCTGCTGCACTGGGAAAGGTGGGGGGCATCGGGGACAGGCGGGTTTGAGGAGAGGGAGCTTAGCGACTCTTGGGAGGAGGTGGGCCCTGGGCTGGGGTGAGAGGGAGGGGATCGGGCAGCTCCAGATTCCTGCCCCGTGGGTCATGTACTCTGAGCCTCAGTTTCCCCACCTGTCACTTGGGCGTGGCAGGAGGAGAAAGGAAGTGGAACATGGAAAGGGCCTAGCACTGTGCCTGGCACACAGGGAAGCCTGTGACCAGTGGGAGCCGCCATGATGCTGAGACCCTCCTAGACTCCTTCAGGGGCGGGACCCCAAAGGCCAGGCCGAGCCGGGGAGGAGAAAGGCAGCCCCCAGTGTGCTCCGCCCACAGGCTGTTTCCCTCGGCGGTGGCTGTGGCTGTGGCTGTGGCTGTGGCTGTGGCGGTGGCTGGGGGCGGGGCCGGGCGGGGAGGGGGAGCTGAGCTCAGCTCTTAGCCCCAGACGTCTTGGCATGTGAGAGGACACGGCTGTTGCTTTTGGCTCCTGCGTGGCTCATTCCTGTGTCTTGGACGAGGGAAGTGCTGGGTGCTGTTTTTCTCCCTGTTAAGGAGGCAGCCAGGATGGGACAGACGGGTTAAGTCTTTCACACGCTCTCAGCTTTACTGGGAAGTAATGTACATACAATAACATGTGTAAGTTTTAAGAGGGCGGTTCAATTGGTTTGCATAAACCCCCATAAAATGATAAAACCACCAACCCCATGAGGATATAGGACATTTCCTTCTCCGGATGGAGTTGCCCGCTGCCCCCTATCTGTCAATACCCCCCCTCTGCTGTGAGTAACCGCTAACCCCCCTCAGCCGCTCAGAGCTAGTTGCGCCTTTTCTAAAATGTCACAGAAATGGACTTCTCCAGCTCGGACCTGCTTTCACGTGACCAAGTGGCTCCGAGATTCATCGGCCTCGTTACGTGGGTCAGGGTCCACTCGCTCCGCGTGCTGAGCTGTGTCCCATGGTGTGGGCCCGACACGTTCGATCCGCCGTTCTCTTGCTGTTAAACACGTTGGGTGGCTTCCAGCTTGGGACTTTCGGGAACATGGCTGCTGTGAAGGTTGTACAAGTCTGCAGCTGAAGGCTTGTTTCCATTTCTCTGGAGCAGATACCAGGAAGTGGAGATGCTGGGTCCTAGGGTAAGTGTATGTATAGTTTTATAAAGAAACTTCCAGACCTTTCCTCAAAACGGCCGCACCCCTTTACATGCCCATCAGCTACGTCTCCCCGTTCCAGGTGTTCCATTTCCTCGCCAACACTTGATCTTGGCCACCTTTTACATTTTAGCCATCGGGGTAGTAGGTAGTGGTTTCATATTTGTATTTCTCTGGGGATTTAATCATGTGGAGCAGCCCTAGCTGGTTTGGCTCAGTGGATAGAGTGTCAGCCTGTGGACTGAAGGGTCCCGGGTTCGATTCTGGCCAAAGGCACATGCCCGGGTTGTGTGCAGGAGGCAGCTGATCAATGATTCTCTCTCATCACTGATGTTTCTCTCTCTCTCTCTCCCTTTCTTCTCCTCTCTGAAATCAATAAACATACATTTTTTAAAAATATATTTTATTGATTTTTTACAGAGAGGAAGGGAGAGGGATAGAGAGTTAGAAACATCGATGAGAAACATTGGTCAGCTGCCTCCTGCACACCCCCTACTGGGGAGGTGCCTGCAACCAAGGTACATGCCCTTGACTGGAATCGAACCTGGGACCCTTCAGTCCGCAGGCCGACGCCCTAGCCACTGAGCCAAACCGGTTACGGCTAAACATACATTTTAAAAAAGAATGTGAGGCACCTGCTCACAGGTGTACATCTTCCATGGGATTTTGAAAAGGAAACGTGGGGAGTCCTGAGTCAGGCCTTTACCGTCTCACGCGGAGACGCTGGACCGTGGGGAGGGGTTGGAGGACCATGTCCATCATCTTGATGTCTCCTGGCCTAACACTTTAAACATGAATTGTTCTTCACACGAGTAACCCACGTGATAAGAATAGCAATACGCTTTGTGTCAGACTTCAGACCCCCTCGAGGGCACCAAGGCCTCCTCCCTCGGCCCCTGGGCCCTCCTCAGAGGTCAGCCTTTGTATTTGCAGACAGCCTCCCATAGGAAGGAGCCGGCGTTTATGTTTATGTGTGCTCTCGCACGAACGGCACAATGCTCCGCCAGCCCTTCTCAGCTCGCGTTTTCCAGCCGTAAAGCTGTCGAAGAGGCCGTGTGATGTCACCGTGCGGGTATCCGCCCTGTTCCGCTTCGTTGCCTGGAATTCCGCCGTAAGGACGCGTCGTGGTTTATAAGTCCATTTCCTTGCTGCTGGGTATTTCCGTTTGCGTGCGCTGCCTTGCTGTTACAAACAGTGGAACGAAGCCCACCCTGTCCTTGCCCTTGTGTGGCTGGTGAGCGCCTCTGAAGGCAGATTCCCAGGGGGGACCCACCAGGTGTTGTATCAGCTATCCATGGCTGCGATCATGCCACCTAACAAACAACCCCGTGGCTTCAAACCACAATCACGTCTCTCCCCTCGCTCACCAGCCAGCCGTGGGGCTGGGCCGGGCTGCCGATCCGGTCCCGGCTCCGCTGATGGCGCTGCGGTGACTTAGGTGTCCAAGGTGGGCTGGCGTTTGTTTGAGGTTTGTTTTGGGGCTGCTGCTGCTGGCAGACAGGGCCTGGGAGGGGCCACGCCACGCCCGAGAGATAAGCCGGATCCCTTTCCTAACCTGTCCCCTGAGCGAACACGGCACTTGCCACAATGGCGGGTGACCCCAAATGAGCTGGGCCCGAGGATGGCGTCACCTGGGCACCCGTGGGCACGTGCAACGCCGACACAGCACTCGTCTGAGCGAACGCACGGCTTGTCTGTTCAGGTTCCAGGCGCACTGAGCACCTGCCAGGTGCCGGCCTCTCCCGCATTGTTCCCTTTGATACGTTGCTCCATGGAAGTTGGGGAGCAGCTTGGCAGCGGGACACACTCTTTGTTTATTCATTCCAACCAGCCACCGGGCAGCTTCATACACGTTCCCTCAGCCAGTGCCTCCTCCCCGTCGAGGCGAGGGTTTCTAGACCCGCCGTACCGAGGACACCGGCTCAGAGCGCTGGGGGCTTGTCCAGAGTCACCCAGAGCTGGGCTCAGGCCCTGGTGTGTGAGCTTGTCCTTCTCCGTCTGTCCCTGCCACCTGGGTGGGTGCTGATCATAAACAGGGTAACGGTGATAATGATGGGGCCGGGCCGGCTGACGACAGCACCTCTCCCCGGGGGGGAGGCCCAGGTTGCGGGGAAGCAAGGACCATGCCTCACAGGGGAGGTGGCGGAGCCGTTTGCTGGGGCTGCCGTCACGAAGTACCACACACCGGGGGTTTCAGCCACAGAAAGGTGCTGTCCCGCAGGTCAAGTCCGAGACGGAGGTGTGGCCAGGGCTGGTCCGTGAGGACTGGGAGGGAGAGTCTGACCCAGGCCTTTCCCCTTGGTCCTGGTGCTTGGCTGGTGATCTCGGGGTTCCTCTGCTTGTAGGGTCTCACCCAGCCTCTGCCTGCACCTCCACGGGGCGTCTTCCCCGTGTGTGTGTGTGTGTGTGTGTGTGTGTGAGTGTTTGTACGTGTGTGTGTGTGTGCGTGTGTGTGTGTGTATGTGTGTATGTGTGTGTGTTTCCTTTGCAAGTGTCTGTATCTGTGTCCAAATGCCCCCTTTCTGTAAGGATGCCAGTCCTATTGGAATAGGGCTCACCCTAACGACCTCATTTTATCTCAATTTCCTTTGCAAAGACCCTTTCTCCAAATGAGGTCACATTTTGAGGTAGTGGGGGTGAGGACCCCCACAAATGCATTTTGGAGAGACACAATTTCACCCGGAACATCCAGGGAGGAAAGGGATAGTGCCGGACTCTACCATCTGCTATGGACAGGAACCCTCAGCCAGGCCGGGCCCTCCCTTCAGCACCATCGCCCAAGGCACCCTTGTCCCCACTGGAGTGCAAGGACGAGCCCTCGGAGAGGTCCGAGGAGCTGCCCATCCGGCGAGCGCAGTGGGACAAGCAGGCCCAGATGCTCCGCCTCTCTGAGCATCTGGCTCTGCAGGCCTGGAGGTGTATGGAAACGGGTGGCCAAGCTGAGCTTTCTGGAACACCTTCCAGGAAGAAGTCCTCCACATTCTCCCAGGAGCACCTGGGAGGCAGGCCCTAGACGCTGGTCAAGTCTGTCTGGCACAGGGCCTGGCTGTGAGCGTGAGGCGCTCTGGCCTTCACGTCCTGGTCCTACCTCTTCATCGCTGTGTGGCTTTGGGCAAGTGGTTTAACCTCTCTGGACCTCAGTTCATGACTGATAAAATGGAGGTAAGAATTGTCCCTACTTCCCAGCGCTGGGCAGGTTATGAACATCCTGACCCTCAGCTTCCCATCTATAAAATGGGGAGAAGGAGAGGGTGCCCCCTAGAGTTGGTGCGAGAATAAGACGGTGAACATCTCTGTAAGGAGCTGAACGCGGTGCCTGGCCCACAGGCGCTCTCAGGAAACCACGCTGGCTCTTTCTTGGTGCTCGGATGCGGGCGGCCTGCACGGCACTGGGGAGGCAAGTGCGTTTCCATGGCAGGTTTCTATTTTCAGACGACACGCAGTGACATCTTAACAATGCTGGAATGAGATAGGACCCGGCGAAACCACCCTTTCCTCCCAAGGATCCAAGGATTGATGGGCCGGGAAGGCGGGGTCCCTGACCCAGCGTGGCCTTGAGCTGGGCTTGGGCTGAAAATGGAACAGGGCCTGCGGAGGGGGACCTGAGGCTCTCTGGCTCACCTCCTTGCGCTCCCTGCTCCCTTGGCCACTCTGGCCCCCTCGCCCCGCTCCGCCCCGGAGCCGGCCCCAGGAGGGCCACCTGCGTGGATGCCCATCAGCAGCCCCTCCAAAGGCTTCCCACAGGGTCCAGCCCACAGGAGCCTGGCAGGGTCGGGTACTGCTTCCCCAGCTGCCTCCCTACGGTGCTTCCACCCAGGCAGCCTCTCCCACAGCACCCCGTCCCCTTACTCCTCCAGCCTGGCTGCTGCCCTCTGGCCAGGGCCAGGCCAACTGACTTCCTCCACTGGCCCACACCGTTGAAAACATCCTCAATCACCCAGCTGGAGTGGATCTTAGGTTCCCTCTTGGATCTTTTCTGGTACACCACCTTCAATCCCATTTCCTCCCTCCTTTCCTCCCCCCTCCTTTTCCTCTCTCCCTCCCCCTCCCTTCCTTTCCTACCTGCCACGCTCCCCCCATCCCTCTTTAACAAGCATTTATTGAGCACCTACCATGTCTCAGGCAGCACAGACACAGCAGAGAATAGACAAGGCCTCTGCTCCCCCGTGCAGTTTACATTTTAGGGGGAGACAGACTAGAACCCTGCAAATACATAAATATAGTTTCAGAGAGAGCGAGGTGAGGCAGAGAGGTGCTGTAGCGGGGGGCAGGGAAGGCCTCTCTGAGCAGGGGATGCAGGCTGGACGATGAGAAGCATCCGGCCATGGGGGAACGATAATGCTGAGATGCTGAGGCAAGGTGAGCTCGGTGAGTCTGAGGAACAGAATCAAGGTCAGTGTGACCTTCACAAAGAGCTGTGTCGCTTCCTCCTCTGGGCCTTTGCCTCAGTTGTCCCCTCACCTTTCCTCTCTTCCAGGCGGCGAATGACAAGCCTGCCCTACCCAGGTCACATGCCAGCCCCTGAGAGGCGGGGGCTCTTTCCTCTCAGCCTCCAAGCATCTGGGTCCCCGTCCCCCGAGCCCTGGCTCTGCGCTGCCACATTCTGTAGAGGAGATGCCTGTCTCCCCCAGGGGGCAGGATGAGAGCTCCCGCCAGTCCAGCCCAGGACCGAGTCACCTTGAGCTCAACACAGGGCTTGACCCAGGGTGGATTGTGGTCAACTCGTTGCCAGAGTCAATGAGTGTTCAGATGCCAAGTGTCCAGGGAGTTCAAAGGGAAATGTGATCAGAGGGAGCCAAAGCAGTCAGGGAGGGCTTCCTGGAGGAGGTGGGACTTGACCTTGGCCTGAAAGCAGTGGATGGAAGGGGATTCCTGGCACGTGCAAAGGCCCAGAGGTGGGACTGCCAGGAAGTGTCAGGACCTGTTGGACTAAAAGAGAAGCCAGGGATAAGGATGGACGGGTAAGCGTGTTCTGAGCCTTCATTTCCCATCGGGAAGCGGCGATAGCAATCACAGAATGAGATCATGCACAGGAGGCACTCGGTGTGGCCCAGACCTGGCCCAGGGAAGGCTGTTGACAAACGAGAGCTGGCGTCACCTGGCACGTGCAGGGCCCCGGTCCTGGGCCCATCCCTCTCCACGTGTGGCTGAGCCAGGTGTGTGGGTCTCACGCTGCCTGGCTTCCGGGGTCTAATGGGGCTGAACATGAGCGGCCCCTGTCTCGCCCGACTTCATCCAGCCCCCTCCACCCGCTGTCCAGCTGTGGGTAATGCTGGTACTAATAGGGCTCCCCCAGAAATAGGGAAGAGGTGTTCTCTCAGGTGTGTGAAGTCTTGCACCTGCATGTTAGAAACATCACGGGACCCAGGGCTGACCTCCTGGACATGTAGGTACAGTGCCTGGGGCCCACAAAAGGTGTTCTCATTTCTTGTAAAAGCGTGTATATATCATCTACTCTGGATCCATTCATCGTTATACCACTGCAGTCATAAATACATTTTTGAATACATGTTTATGGAGTAAAGGGTCATGAAGACAAAAGTCATGATGTGGCCCGGACCACGGAGGGCACAGGCCAGTTGTGGGAGGGAAAACGAACACGGAGGCTCAGCCCTGAGCCGCCCAAAGCCATACAGGAACGGGGTGCTGGGTCTGGGATTTGAACACCGGACCACCTGGCCCCAAAGTCCTTGTTTGTGGGTGGGTAGCTTTCTCCAAAGGGCTTATCAAACCTCCATGTTCCAGTCTTTTTAAAAAATATATATTTTTTATTGATTTCAGAGAGGAAGGGAGAGGGAGTTAGACACATCAATGATGAGAGAGAATCATTGATTGGCTGCCTCCTGCATGCCCCCTAGTGGGGATCAAGCCCGAAACCCCGGCATGTGACCTGACTGGGAATTAAACCATGACCTCCTGGTTCATAGGTTGACACTCACCCACTGAGCCGCACCGGCCGGGCCGTGTTTCAGTCTTCGATGAAGCCTCAGATGCCTGGGCCCCCGTGGTCTGGAATTGATAGACAGCCCCCTTCTCTACCCGCCTCTCACAATGAGGTCGCCCTCGTCACACCACGGGCAGGCTAATGGGCAGCACTGGGAGGCACCTTCTCCAGGGAGTATATGGTCCACGGGCTCATTCACAGATGGGCCTCGAGGCTCAGCATGGGGCGTGCTGCTCGGGGTGCAGGGGTGGAGGACGGGGCTGAGACAAGCCCTCCCCCAGCTCCCGATGCATCCTTGGGCTCCCACTCCCACTCCACCTCCTACACGCCGGGCCTGAACCAGACAAGAACCTGACATTGTCCAGATGGAAAAGTCCCCCTGTTCTTGGCTGCGGCGCTCCTTGCTCAGGGAACTATCGGAGGCAGGCGCACTGCAGCCAGGCCCCGCTGGGAACACTCCCCCGGGGTCAGAGATCTGCTTTCTCTCCTGCTCCCCCCTACCCCGGCCCCCTCCCACCTGTCCTGCTCACACAGCTGCAGCCAGGCTCCCTCCTGCTGTGTCTGTGCCAGGGTGGGCTCTCTTGGGTGCGGGGATGGGGAGACTTCTCAGGCACCCTGACCTGAAGACATCCACCTCCAGAGCCTAAAACCCCACCACGCAGCTCCGTCAGAAAGCCTGCTTCCAGGGCTTTTCCTTTAAAGGCAAAGAGTGCATGGCTGTGTCCGATCGGCTTTCACTGTGGCCCAGTGCCTGGGCAGCATGGGGACGCCGAGGCTCTGAGAGTTTGTACCGGGAGGGGGAGGGGGTGCAATCACCACCTTAGCCCTATATGGCCCTTTAGAGTCCACATCCTTGACCAGAGCCAGGAGCCAGGGATTCGGCCCCGGGCTAAGGACCAGGCAGGTGTGTATTGGGGCTGGGCATGTTGGGAGTCACGGAAAACTGAGGTGAGAGAGGTGAGGTGCCAGCTGAATTGGTGGACAAAGAGGGGAGGGCCCTCCAGGCAGAAGGAACAGCATAGCAGAGGCATGGCAACCAGAGAGTGTGTTTGGGGAACTGTGGCTGCAGGGGTGTGGGTGGGATGTGGGGGTGTGGGTGGGGTTAGGGGGTGTGGGTGGGGTTAGGGGGTGTGGGTGGGGTTAGGGGGTGCGGGTGGGTTAGGGGGTGTGGGTGGGGTTAAGGGGTGTGGGTGGGGTTAGGGGGTGTGTGGGGGGTTAGGGGGTGTGGGTGGGGTTAGGGGTGTGGGTGGGGTTAGGGTTAGGGGTGTGGGTGGGGTTAGGGGGTGTGGGGGGGGGGTTAGGGGGTGGGTGGGGGGTTAGGGGTGTGGGTGGGGTTAGGGGTGTGGGTGGGTTAGGGGGTGTGGGTGGGTTAGGGGGTGTGGGTGGGGTTAGGGGGTGTGGGGTTAGGGGGTGTGGGTGGGGTTAGGGGGTGCGGGTGGGTTAGGGGGTGTGGGTGGGGTTAGGGGTTAGGGGTTAGGGGTGTGGGTGGGGTTAGGGGTGGGGGGGGGGTTAGGGGTTAGGGGGGGTTAGGGGTGTGGGGGAGGTTAGGGGGTGTGGGTGGGGTTAGGGGTGTGGGTGGGGTTAGGGGGTGTGGGTGGGTTAGGGGGTGTGGGTGGGGTTAGTGGGGTGGGTGGGGTTAGGGGGTGTGGGGGGTAGGGGGGCAGAGGGATGCTGGAGAGACTGGCTTCTGCCTCAGGAAGTCTGGGACACAGAGCACCGGAATCTGTTTCAAGTCAGCGCACAGGTGTTTCCCAGGTGGGCTGTCCATGGCTTACACGTGGGAAGTCACAGGTCATATTCAGACACCTGGCCCCGGGGCCCTGGTCAGGGGCTGGGGAGAAAGATGGTGTAGCTCAGTCTGGAGTCAGAAAGACCTGGGTGCCAGTCCCGCAGTGGCACTGGCTGGCTGTGTGCCCTCGGGCCACTTGCTTTGTCTCTCTGTGCCCACGCTCCGTGCAGGTAATACTAATGTTTCGTTTCCAAGGTGGTTGCAAGCTCGGGAAAACATCACCAGTTGCGATGCCTGATACGTAAGAAGCACAAGTAATATCGCTCCTGCCTTTCTCCCTCCACCAGGTGCTTTGTCCCCTTTGGTTAGCGAAATCACAATGACCAGATGGATTAGTCAGGGTGGCTTAATCATCAGAGATAGAAGCCAACTCAACTAGCCTGTCCTTACACGGAAGAGGCTAATGCCAATAGCCCAGCTGTTGTGGCATCTCCCAGAGGCCAGGACTGAGGGTCTCGGAAGCCCCTGCTCAACCACCTGGGGAGGGAAAGCCATTTTCTCCCTGGTGACTGTAGCTCAGTCCCAGGGGAGGGCTCTGATTGGTCGTGCTTGGGTAAGGTGCCCATTCCTTGGCCAATCACACTGGCCTGGGGTAGAGTATTTTAAATGGCTGGAACTATGGCCATAGCAGTACTGAGTATGACAGAAGAATAAGGAGCCCTCACTGGACAGGAAAAAAGCAACCAATACAGGGTAATTTTACGAGAGAGGTGCCCAAGCTATTCAGCGGGACACCTGGTAAAGCCTTCCCTGCTGTATGCAGCTATTCATCTCCAATTCTCCCTTCTATAACCAGCTCAGGTGTCCCTCTAGCTCTGGACACCCTTTGCCACGGACAGCACCTTCCACACTGAGCCTGCCCCTCCTCCGAGATCCGTGAGGCAGGACCGGACTCTGCACCCACATGGCCCTGATGCCTGGCCTGGGGCTGGACATAGGGCGGCATCTGAACCCGTCTCCACAGCCAGCATCCTGTATCCCTCCATGGCCTCCCTCTGAACCCACCCCTTTCTCCGCCCACCCCCGCCCTGCCTTCTCCTTGGGGACATCTGAGCGCTGTGTCCTCAGGATCGGGGTCGGGATCGGGATCGGGGCAGACCGCCCAGCCTTGCCTTCCTCCTGCGTCCCGAGGATCTGCCTGGAAGCCTCGAGGGGCTGGCATCCCAGGTCACATGGTCACTTCGCCTGCCTGGGGATGCGTTTTCTTTTTTCCGCTTGTCTGGGAAGCTGGAGGCTGAGGCCCTTCACCGAGCAACGGGGCTATGTATGTGCTGTGCCCCACTCTGGCCACGAAGCCGCGGGGGGCGGGGGGCGGGACGGAGTGGGGGAGCTGCAGCTGTTTCCATCGGGTTAGGCTGACCTGGCTGGCAACCCCAGCACTGACTTTCCCGCTGGGCGGTCACTGCCCCCCCCCCCCCCCTGCCCCCCAGGGGTTCATACTGCCTTACAAAGAGTCGCTTTCTTCTTTCTTTCCGTTTTTTGGGTGCTGTTTAAAAGAGAGTAATGTAAGTCTCAGATCCCCTCACATCGTGTTAATGTTAAAGTGGGACTAAAAATAAATCGTGAGTTGCCATGGGAACCCTGGCTGTTGCTAGGTTTAGTCTGTGGGGGATTGGGAGCCCTGCTTTTCCTGGCGCTGCTGGAAGGAGGCCTTTGTGACTGTGCAGAGCACCTGGGAGGGGTCCCCAGGGCCTCGCTGCCCGTCCCCCCAAAACCCAATAAAGGGGGCCTGGGAGTCAGCTCTCCGATGGGTGTCCTTCAGGGCTTTGGGGTCCACTCTGGAAGGGGAACTGGGGCTCTGAGGAGCCTCAGAAGAGCCGTTTCCAAGAAGGGGGTGGGGAGGGAGAAAATAAAGGCAGGAAGGGAGAGAGATAAGGGGAGGGAGGGAGGGCAGACAGACACAGAGAGGGTGAGTGCCGAGCCGGGGCCTCTCCTCCCTCTTCCTGCGCCCCCAGCCCTCGCCCAGGCTGGGCCTGCGCCCCCTCTGTGGACCACGGGCCACTCTGGTCCTGCCACCCTTGGTCCCCCGGGTTCTTCCCAGCCTCTCTCTTCTGATGTGGGCTCGCCCAGGACACCGTGTGCCAACCCCGCTGTGTCTCGTGCCTGTGGCAGTCCCTGTGCCCCTGCTCGGGCAGCCTCGTTTGCTGCAAAGCACGTGGTCAAGGGGACAGACTTGAGAGTCAGGCAGACGGGAGTTCAAATCCAGCCTCAGCACTTACTGCTGTGTGCCTGCCGCCGTCCCCACCTCTGGGAGGCCGGCTCCTGCCTGCCCATCGCTGTGCGAGTGAGTGAGCAGGTGTGTGGCCTTTCCCATGACCTCTGAGAACTGCCCGCATCTGTGGAGGTGACACGGCACGGCTCAGGTCCACTTTAGGGTCACGTTTAGCGTGGGGGGTTCCATTCTGGTAGCAGCGGGATAAACAGATGCAGGATTCAGAGACTCAGCCACTCCGGAGAGGTCCGAGGTAAGCTACGCCTGGGGTTTCGAGCTGGGGCTGCGCCCACACGCACCAGACAGGACGCTCGGAGTAGCTGAACTTCTTGACTCGTATTTCTCAACCCCCCTAAAGGGCATTGCTCGTGTGTAATTTTGAGGATTTCTCCAATCCTCTTTCCTCTGTTCCCTGTCTCCTCCATGCCGCACAGATCCTCTGGGTCTCCTCTCTCTCCCTCTTTCTCCCGAGTTGGCATCACGAACCCCCTTGGAACTGACAGCGGCAGGTCCTTCCCGAGAGGGGCCGGGAGGGGAGAGGAAGAGGGTGGGCGGGAGGGGACAGCTGAGTGGCCCTATCAGCTCAGGCCTAGGAAACAGATGGTACAAGGAAAGGGGTCTCCGAAGAGGAAAAGGGGTCTCCGAAGAGGAGTGAACCCAGTCCCTGTTTGCAATGGTGCGGGCAAGATGCTGGACTCCACAGGGACGGTCTGAGCCTTCAGGCCAAGGGGAGGGAACACCGGAGCCGAGCTCAGAGGTTGTGTGGAGAGGGCCACCAGGAGGGGGTGTGACCTTCAGCCAGGAGAGAATCAAGGCAACCATCCACGACCTCACGCTCCTGCCCCCTGCCAGCGCTGCCCATTGGACCACCCAACTGGAAGTCCAAGGGCATGAAGGGCCCTTGATGAGGTCCAGACCGGCCAGCACAGTGCAGCGCCCAGCTGGGTAGGGAGGGAAGGGGGCCCTGGAGAGACGGAGACCAGATGTGCAAACCAGGACACTCTAGTGACCGGGACACTCAGGCCTTCGTCATTTTTGCTTGCGCAAATGGTCACGAACAAATAAGCACAAACAAACAATTTTTAATAACAGATTTAATTCTTTATAACATATGCCCTTTGGACAAAAACAACACCACAAAATAGCCAAGTCCAAGAACATGCCCTGGAAGGTTCTGGAAGATGATACCACGGGTCAGACCGCTGAGAGGGACCCAGAAAAGGCTTTGAGGATGTAATCTGCAGAGCACGGAGCCGGGCACTGAAGGAAGCCCTGACGGGGCAGCGGCTGGCTCACTGTCACTCATTTACACAGCCCTGCCCAACGCCCCGACCTCCAGATTCCCAACTCGAGACGAAGACCATGCGTGCCCTCTCCTGCCATCGTCTTCCAGCTTCGTCTTCTGCCTGGAACCCGCCCAGGGAAATGTGATTGCACTGAAACCACAGCGTGACAGAAGGCGAGGCCGGACGGCTCAAGTGCGGGCAGAAGCGCCATCTCCCAGACCCGTGGTCGGCAAACTGCGGCTCGCGAGCCACATGCGGCTCTTTGGCCCCTTGAGTGCGGCTCTTCCACAAAATACCACGGCCTGGGCGAGTCTATTTTGAAGAAGTGGCGTTAGAAGAAGTTTAAGTTTAAAAAATTCGGCTCTCAAAAGGAATTTCAATCGTTGTCCTGTTGATATTTGGCTCTGCTGACTAATGAGTTTGCCGACCACTGGACTAGACCTTTGCCAAATATTTGCAGGTAAAAAGGGGAAACCACAGAAGAGCATACGGCTAGAAATAACTGTAACGAGGGTGGGCAACCCAGCGAGGCCCTTCTGAACCCAGAGGAGCAGGGAGACCCCGAGGCTGCACCCCCGTGCACACAGCAGGGACTCCGGTATGTTCAATGAGCTCCATGCAACAACACAGACTGCAATTTCATTTCCCACAGCACAGTGCTCACCCTGCAGCCCCCCGAGGTGCTTTCGGAAAAGACGGCAGCGCGGTCAGACACTTAGGGGAGAACCGCCTGCACGTCACGGGGCTCCGTCGGTGGCCAGAGACCCTGAGAAGAAACAGGCCTAGTCTCATTTAACGCCGGCGGTCCGGTCTGTGCGCCATATGGAGCACAGGGCCTGTGCCTCGATGGCTGTTACCATCCTGCGGCACAGCCTTGAGCAGACTCCTGGGCTGATGTTCCCGGACTGGACCCAGGAGGCCCCTGCAGAGGGTGAGGTGGTCCTAGATGGCCCTCCGAAGGCTCCATCTAATGCCACCTCTTCATCTGGCAAGGACACGCCCAGATGCTGGGGCCCGTTCCTTCTGCAAGCAGCCCCCGAGGGCCTGCTGGGTGCCAGGTGCTGTTCTAGGCCTGGGATGGGTCAGAGCACCAAGCAGACGAAAGCCCTGCCCTGGAGGAGCCTCTGTTCCAGCGAGAGCCGGTCCGCGCCTCCTCCCGCAGCCCCGGGTGCTGTGTGAGCCCTCCCCACCCTGTGCCATCGCTCGCCAGGCCAGGCAGGGTCGCCTGGTCCAGGGGAAGCAATCCGGAAGCTGAGCGGGGCCGGCCATTTTCAGGCCTTGGAACTGGGCTGCCTGAGTGCAAATCCTGACTTCTCCACTAGTTACTAGTAATCACTCAGAGCTCCTATTCCCGTCTATGATGAGCATAACAAACACCCCTGCCGTGTAGGGTTATTTTGAGAATTAAAGGAGAAAACCCACGTAAAGACCTTTTGGCCCACGGGTGCACATGTGTGCTGTTGGTGGTCATTCTTGCTCCTAGGTATGAAGAGCCTGGGCTGGCTGCTGGGCCTGGGGGCTGGGTGAGGTTTGAGAACAGAGGTTTCCATGGGGGGTCCTGAGGGGCAGAGAGAGGAGATCCCCATAGCACGTCAGAGAAACAGCGCTAGTGGGCTGGGAGGGCAGGCCGGATGGAGAGACAGAGAGCGGCACCTTTGTCTGGGACAGTTCCCTCTGGGGGCTTAGTGACCCGTATCCCACGCTGCTCCCCACCTTCCTACTAATTTTCATGATCTCGACTGAGCTTTCTACTCCTGAGAAGCAAGCCATTCCTGACCAAGCAGAGTGTCCTGAAAACCCTGCTCAACATTGTGATCCCTTGCCCGGCTGGCGTGGCTCAGCGGTTGAGCATCAACCTATAAACCAGGAGGTCAAGGTTCGATTCCCACCAGGACACATACCTGGATTGCGGGCTCCATCCCCAGTGAAGGGCGTGCAGGAGGCAGCCGATCAATGATTCTATCTCATCATTGATGTTTCTCTCTGAAATCAATAAAAATGTATTTAAAAAAAATACGACCCAATTGGACAAACGGAGGAGCAAACCCCAACGAGGAGCAAATGGGGCTCCTCTGCTGGCCTCCCCCCGCTACCTGGGGCCTTGTCACCCCGTGTCCCCGCTCCTGGAGAAGGAAGGGAGGAGGCCCTTGGAAGGCAGAAGAAGGGCCACGGTGTCTATTCAAGGGGGACCCAAGGGCGCCAGTCCGCGGCCAGGCCTGAGGTAAGACGCCCAAAGCTAATTAGCGGATCCCGGAGCCGCTTCCTGCGATTCTTCCAGGTTGTCGGGGTCACTCAGAGGAGCAGAAGACACGGATGTTGCTCCCCTGCTGGAGACAGAGTCCCCATCAGCCCAGAAGCCCGGACGCATCCCAGGAAAGCCCCCACTCTGTTCCCTGATCCTGGAAGGAGAGCTGAGCAAGACTCGCCCTCCGGGGCCCCTGCTGGTCATCTGAGGCTCAGAGAGGCTGGGCTGCGGCTGGGCCGTGGCTGGGCCCGCACGGAGGTGTGGCCGTGTGTGTGGGAGTGTGCGGGAGTGGGCTGCAGGCTCGCTGGGTGTGAGACAAGGGGATAAGCCAGAAACTGGCTTGCACTGGAGAGTGGCCTTGAAGGCGTGCCAAGGGCCTGGGCGCCACTGGCGATCTGTAAAGGGCGTGGCGGGTCTGCCCTGTGTTTTAGAAAATGGTGCTGGAAGCAGCAGGAAGGACTTGCCAATGGCCATGGCGGGTGGTCACAGGCAGAGGGCATGGAGATGGTGACCTCCAGGTCCTCCAGCTCCCCCCACCCCGACCCTGCAGGTGGGGCTGGCTCTAGGGAGCTGCCCCTGCTAGGGGGCTCCTTCACAGTTTCCAGCTGACCCAGAGGACGGGGAGACAGGACAGAGGGAAGGACCATCGCACAGAGGGAACACAGGAGGCACGAAGGAGACATCTATGTCTGTCCGCATATCTGGGCTGAGCCCTGCGCAGACAGACACACGTCAAGCTTCTCCTCCCCCTCCTTTTAAAGAAATCTTTTGTGAGACAAGTCTAAGAGCTGCCGTAACAAATTACCAAGAACCTGGTGGCTCAAAACAGCAGGAAGACATCTTCTCACAGATGCAGAGGCTAGAAGTCTGAGCTCAGGGTGTCACCGGCCGTGCTCTCCCTGGAGGACCTAGGGGGAACTCGCCTTGCCCCCCTCTAGTTCCTGGCGTTGCTGGCAATCCTGGGAGCTCCCTGGCTGTACACGCCAATCCCAGCCGCCACCGCCACATGGCATTCTCTGTGTGTCTCCTCTCTTCTAATAAGGACGCCTGTCACGTTGGATTAGGGTCCACCCTCATCCAGTATGACTCGTCTTAACTTTCAGTTACATCTGAAAACACAACTATTTCCAAATAAGATCACATCCACACCCCCCGGCAGGGGGTTAGGACTTCAACATATCTTTTAGGGGAATGCAATTCAACCCACAACACTTGTTATAGGAAAAAAAATATAGAAAATATAGTTAAGTAGTAAATAAAGACATTAAACATAGGTAAGTAGTAAATAAGTAAAATCATTAAAAATGGGCATCACACGGAGATAACCGTTCTAACATTTTGGGATGCCTCCTTCTAGATGTTCTTCCCCCCATCAAAAATATGTTATTGTGCCATAGCTGGTTTGGCTTACTGGGTAGAATGCCGGCCTGTAAACTGAAGGGTCTCAGGTTCGATTCTGATCAAGAGCACATGCCCGGGGTCACATGCTCGATCCCCAGTGGGGGGCGTGCAGGAGGCAGCCGATCAATGATTAACTTTCATCATTGATGTTTCTCTCTCTCTCTCCCTTCCTCTCTGAAATAAATAAAAATATATTAAAAAATATGTTATTGTAGCTTGGCGGGTGTGGCTCAGTGGTTGAGTGTTGACCCATGAACCAAGAATTCACCAGTTTGATTCCTGGTCAAGGCACATGCCTGGGTTTCAGGCTCGATCCCTAGTAGGGGGCGTGCAGGAAGCAGCTGATTGATGTTTCTCTCTCACCGATGTTTCTATCTCTCTGTAAAACCTTAAAAATATGTTAGTGTTTCTTGGAAAATTCCGTTATTCTGGGCACAGCATTGGGATTTATTGATTTCACCTGATGTGAAAATAGTGCCTGCTCTCACCACTGTCTTTCACGCCCTGTTACACGGAGGAATCCACCACGTATGCTTCCTCCTGGGTGCAGAAAATAACACTGATGTGGTCAGAGCTACAGCTTTCCAGCTTGTGGGGCCATTGCCATGGCAGGAGGGTCAAGTCCATGCACGGCTCAGGTCAATGTAAATTTCATGACCACTCGTGTGAGTCAATATCATTGGCCTCACTTTGTAGATGAAGGAACAGATTCAGAGAGGTTAAGTACCTTGCCTTAGGTCACACAGCCAATAATCAGTACCCTTGGGTTTTGCACCGAGGCCCATCTGAGAGCAGATCACACTAGCAGCTGCCTCCTTTAGTGGAGCACACGCATGCCGACGTCAGGGGTGCTGCTGAGATTCACCTTGCAGGTTTCAATGGAGGCGCAGGAAGGAGAACCTTCCAGGTGAAAAAGCAGGTGAAGGCTATGATAGATGCCGGGGCACGCGAGCACGGCCGGCTCTCCAGGGAGGGCGCATGTGCTGATGGTTGTTGGTTAGCGTGTGGGGCAGGCAGTGGCAGGGAGAGGTCAGCTGGGGCCGTGGCCGGCTGGCGGGAAACCCAGGCGTTGTCCAAAGAGCAGTAGGAGCCCCTGAAGATGTGTCAGCGGGGAGCGAGCCGGCACTTTGGAAAGCTCGCTCTGGCTGCGGGTGGTGGATGGGCCGGGAAGGCTGGCTGGGGCAGAGACACCAGGGAGGAAAGGGGGCAGGTCGACCAGTTGTACGAGAAGACAGAGTCGGGATGGGAGGATCCATAGTTGCGCCCGCAGTCTGTGCAGGAAGCCGGCGTGTGAGCTGTCCCTTGGGTGGTCCCGTCAGCCTAGCTGACAGCTGCCCGGGGGCATCTCCTGCCATTCGTTCTTCTTCTTGGCAGGAGACCTCCTGGTGGGAAGCCTGGCTCCTGGCCACGGGAAGGCACAGATAAGTGGTGTGATGAACGTTCTGAACACACAGGATTAAACACTTGGGAGCTGACAGGAAGCCGCCCTTCAGAGGCCAGGAGCTGGGGACCAGTCCTGCCTCCTGCTCGCGAAGGTTGGGCAGCCGGGAATGGTGGAGGCGGGCCCACCCCATCTCTCAGGGAGGCTGCTGCCCCTCTTCTCTTCGCACCCCCATGTCATGACCAGCCTGCACTTCCAAGTTCTAAGCAATGTCTACCCCTCGGGCCTAGGGATGCACACAGGCCAGCGGTCCAGCCCGCCCGCGGGAGGATAGACTCGGGCCATCTGTGTGGGCCCCGGGCATGTGGGCAGAGAGTTCTGGGTCCTGGATCTGGACTGAGGCCATGAGGAGCCCTGTGGCCTCTGGGTTTCTGACGTGGACAGCTGGAGGGACAGGGCCACTCCTGGGTACGGAAACCCCGGGGAAAAGGAAGAGGCAGCGGGTGGGAGATGAACTTGGCTTAGTAGTCAGGCTGCCTTGAATGACTGGACAGAGGAGTCTGGGCCTGGGCCGGGGTGGGGCAGTTCAATAGCCAGGCTTAGCTCAGACCTTGAGAAGGACCCCAGGCTGCTGACACGCCCCCCTCCCCAAACTCCCCCCGAGAGATAAAGGGTTCCTTTACACTCCTGGGCTGAGTGGGTCCTCCCTTCCCCGGCTGCCGACCGTAGTTACAGGACGTGAAGTTCGGTGGCGGGTCAGCGTGCCTCCTCTGGTCCTTCCCGCCCCTGTGGAAGGTCAGGGCTGGGGGGGAGGGCCTTTCAGGAAGAGGAAAAAACAAGTTGTCTTAGTCAGCTTCAAGGTCAGGGCAGTTTCCTAAGGAGCAGCTGGAAGGAGAGGAGGCAAAGGCATCCGAAGATTGGAGCTGGACAGGCCGGAGAGAAAGACCGTACAGCAGCTGGGAGGGAGCCACACAGACTGACCGATTGCGGTAAAACGCACATAAACACGGCCGTTGAACCCTTTTAGAGTGTGTGGCTCAGTGGCAGTAAGTACGTACACGGTGTTGTGCAACCATCCCCCATCCAGTTCCAGAACTTTGCATCACCCCCAGTGGGAACCCCATAAGCTACCATTGATTGAGGGCCTACTGTGTGCTACGCTCGTTCTTGGACATTCACAGAGCAGCCCAAATGGGAGTCACCTGTGCGCACACAGTCCTGCTGAGGACGAACCAGGCGGTGCTCTGCCTCCCGGTTTGGCTCTCATGCTGTGAGCAAGTGTCGGTTTTGTGGCCTGTTTAGTGCCATGGATTCTACATTTTTGTGCTTTTGTGATTTTGCTGCTTGAAATGGCCCCACCCTAATCCTGAAATGCTGGCGAATGACCCTAAGCTCAGGAGGCTGGGCTGGGTCTGAAGGAGAAAACACAAGTGTTCCTGAGCTTCATTCAGGGGCCTCTGGCTGTTCATTGCTAATGATTAACACCACCTATTAAATGAGGTGTCTTTAAACACATGATAAGATGGGGTGACCGGCAGCTCACAGGACCCTAACCCTGTATTTCCCAGGGAGCGAGGGTTCAGTATTTGCTAATTCAGGATGTGTTCAGGGTGGCATCAAACCAGACCGTTGCGAATAAAGAGAGGTGACTGCATCCCATGGCTGTTTTTATGTTTTTGTGTGTTGTTTTTTTGTTAATCCTCACCTGAGGATATTTTTCCTATTCATTTTTAGAGAGTGGAAGGGAAGGGGAGGGACAGAGAGAAACATCAATGTGAGAGAGACACGTATATTGGTTGCCTCCCACACGCCCGACCAGTGCCCAGGATTGAGCCTGCAACCAAAGTACAGGCCCTTGATGGGAATAGGATCTGGGGCCCTTCAGTTCGTGGGCCAGCGCTCTATCCACTGAGCCAAGCTCTCTAGGGCTGTATCCCATGACTGTGTTGTATGCATATCCTGGAAATGTGATGGTCGGTTCAGAAGGTGTGGTCCTTTTGAGCCCCCCACCATCCTTATTGAGGTAACATGAACAAATACAACTTGTATATATTCAAGGTGTACACCTTGATGTTTTGATAGACATACACCGCGAAGCAATCACCGCCATCCAGCTAATGACCACGCTCATCCCCTCACATGCTTCTCTGTACTTGTGTGCTGAGAATGCTTATGATCCGCTCTGGACATCTCAAGTAACCATATGACTAGCTGAGTCCCCACGCTCACAGTACCGCTCCAGAACGTACTCATCGTGCACACCTGTGCTTGAAACACAGTGCCCCCTGACCGACATCTCCCCGTTTCCCCTCCTCCCAGCCCCTGGCAGCCACCGTTCCACTCTCCGCTTCTCCGAGTCCTGCTATTAGAGACCATACGTGGGAGGGAGATCGTGCGGCATTTGTCCTTCTGTGTCTGGTCCATGCCCCTTAGCACTCCATCCTCCAGGATCATCCCTGTTGCAAATGGCAAGATTTCCTTCTTTAAAAATAATCTGGGTAATCTGAATAACATCCCGTTGTATAAATATGCACCGTATTTTCTTTGCCCGTTTATCCACCGGCGGACTTGGAGGTTGTTTCCATGTGTTGGCTCTTGTCAATAATGCTGCCAGCAACATGGGCGTGTAGATCGATATCTCTTTAAGATACTGGTTTCATTTCCTTCAGGTAAATACCCAGAAGTGGAATTGCTACACCAAAAGGCACTTCTATTTTTAACATTTTAGGAACCTCCATACTGGGGTCCATAATAGCTGCACCAATTCACATTCCCGCCAGCAGCGCACAGGGCTTCCTTTCAACATCCTTGCCAGCACGTGTTATCTTTTGTCCTTTTGATAACAGTCATTCTAGCAGGATGAAAGGAGAAAACCACATGTTCATCTCAATAGATGTGGGAAATGAATTTGATAAAATTCAACAACCATTCGCCATAAAAAAAACACACACACAAAAAAAACTCTCCACAGAATAGGGCTGGAAGGAACACAATAAAGGGCATCTGTTAAAGCCGCAGCTGATATTCACATCCATGAGGGAACATGGAAGGCTTTCGCCCTAAGACCCAGTACAAGCAAGAGGGCCCCTTCTCGCCACTTCTATGCAACACCGTCCTGGCAGTCCCAGCCAGAGGAGTCAGACAAGAAAAGGGAAATAAAAGGCATCCAAACAGGAAAAGAAGTGCAGTTATCTCTGTTTGCTGATGACATGATCGTTCATGTAGAAAGTGCTGAAGACTTAACTAGAAAAAATTTGTAAATTTTCAGAATGCAACATCAACAAACAGAAATTGGTCGTGTTTCTATATCCAAACAACCAACTATTCGGAAAGGAAAGAAAAACAAACCCTTCACAATAGAAACTAAAACTATTATTTAGGAATAAAGTTAACCAAAGAGTTGAATTACGTGTACACTGAAAATGATCAAGTATTGATGAAGGAACTTAAAGAAGACACAGATCAAGGGAAAGACACCCCATGTTCACAGAAAGAATCAATAGTGTTAAAGTGTCTCCCTCGTGGCCCCTGGCGAAGCTGATTCATTTAGATTTTTTTTTTTTTTTTTACAACCTTCATCTTTTTCTCAAAGGGACAATTGTTCACATCACCTTATTGCTAGTGCATGTCATCTCTGCAACTGTTGGTTCTGAATGCTACATCTACAGAGTGCACGTGTTAATGGTTACTATTGAAGGCCTGTCTTCCTTATGTTATGCGGCCTGCCTGGTTTTATTTTGTAACTGCTTTCTGTGAATGGGGCCTGGTCCGGTTTGGATAAGTCTAAAGCTTTTGGTTACTAAAGTTGCAACTCCTCTTCCTTATCCGCCACGGAGACGGGGGGCATCGGCACTAATCTAGGGGGGCACATCCGCCTTTATAGGGGCGCCCAGTGTCCCGTCGTGGGGATGTATTCCGTGTGACTGAACAGTTGCCTTATTGCTTGGCCTGTGTTGCTTTCTGGTCTTTCATGATTATAGGCCGTGCTGCTGTGAGTATCCTCACACCCGCATCTTTGCGCATTCATCCACCTCTTTCCAAGAGTGAAATGTACCAGGTCTGGTTTGGAAGCAACTGCCAACCATGAAGAAAACCCGATTTCTGGCTGTGATTGACAAGTGGGGCAATCTGGCTGCCCGGCCCCTTCCTGGAGCCGATGCCAGATGCCAGCTGCGCTGGTCTCCCCCCGTTTGTGAGACCCACCTGGCCTCCGAGGGTTCTGAGTTTGCAAACTCTGGTTTTAATCGTTGCTGATTTGATGGGTTTAAAATGACAACGGCTTGAAAAGGTAATTAACCGCCACTCAATTTCCAGTGCAGTTGAGCCATCTTCATGCTTTTATTAGCCATTAGTGTGTCTTATTTTGTGATTTCCCTGTTTATGCTCTTTGCTCCATTTTCTACTGGGTTGTCTAAAAGAGCTCTGTATCCATTACAAGTTGGTTTAAAAAAAAGAAAAAAGCATCTCTGCCCCCAGCTGGCCTGACTGGGACATCAGACAAACACTGCAGCCTGGTGCACACCGGGGGGGGAGGGGGGCGCTGCTGAAGGTGCCCGAGCCCAGCTTTGAGGCAGCAGGACCTGACTGACGGGCCAGCAGGTGACGAGCCTGTCATGCCGCGAGCCGGCCCTGGGTGTGGCTTGGACTGGGAAGGAAACACAGACTGAAGGCAGCATCTAGGAAAAATGCTATTTTAGGTCCACCTCCTACCCCTTGACCTGAGCCTCATGACATGGCCCCTGGAAGGGCCCTGGAGTCCCGTGGGGGCTGTGTGGTCCTGGGCAAGTCACTTCACTTCTCTGAGCTGTGTTTCCTGCCCCATGCTGCCTCGGGGTCTTCCCCAAGTCAGCGGCTTGGTGGAACAGCCAGCCCTTGCAGCCACCGTCAGGGAAGAAAGGAGGAAGGAAAGAAAAGAAAAAGTCGTGAACCGGGAGAAACAGGTCCTAGGATGAAGTCTGAACTCGGGTATTGAATATCTCTGGGCCTCAGTTTACCATGAGGATCCAAAATGAGGATGAAAAACTGCCTTCTATTGCTTTCTCATGGGGCCAATCACTGAGACTGGCTCATTGGGCTCAGTTCAATGTATTGCATCTGCTTTCAGATCAATAGCCGTGACCTGGGCCTCTCTGAGCGCCAGGCTTGTGCTGGGTCAGCAGCTTCAGAAAGAGGCAGAGAGGTGTCCCTGCCCCCCCGGGACCACAGCGACCACAGGGAGGTGGACACACTGTTCATTGTCTGGGGGATCCAGGAGCTACTCACTGAGCCGTGGGCTGAGAAAGGCTTCCTGGGCGGGAGTGTCTGGACCTGGGGCTAAGGAGGGGGTTGGACGCCCGGGAAGGGGGCGGCGTGGCTGAGGCTCAGCGACGAGATGGAATGGGCGCGGTGCTGGGGTGGACTCGGTGTGGGCCGTCTCGGGTGAGGGGAGGAGGGGGAAGGCCAGGAGGTGGCAGCCGTTTCCTGCTCCCAGCGAGGGCGTGGGAGATCAGCTCTGGGGGAGGCAGATGGCTGGAAAATGGGGTGGCCTCCTGTGGGGATGACGCCTGAAGCCCAGGAGGATGGACTAAGCAGTAGACAGAAAGGCTCCCTCATTCACATCGTGCCCACCTGCGGCCAGGCTTGGGCTGGACCCAGAGGTGAATGAAATATCCCAGGCTCGCTGCCCTCAGGGCGCCTGTGCGCTGATGCGGGAGGCAGGCAGTGATGGGTGAGGGTCTGAGAGTCCCGTGGGGTGTGGATGGTGTAGGGAGGAAAGAGCAGAGGTGGGGGCCGCCAAGATGGGAGAGGTGCGGCAACTCCACTGGGGTGACCAGGGAAGTCCCCCTGGGAAGGGGGCTTGTGAGGAACCTGTCCCTCCGTCCTTGCGTCCAACCATCCATTCACTCATACATGCAGCATATCCAGGGGGAGACCCCAGAGCAGGCAGCTTAGGAGCCCACGGCAGAACCTACCCCGGGACTCAGGGAACATCCGTCCTCTGAGGCTGAGTGTCAGGAGAAGCCGGGTCCAGGCCCCTGGCCAGGAAGGGGCAGAGCAGGAGCCTCCAAAGCTGGGCGCAGCCCCTAGCAGCTTGCTTTTGGGAATCGCCAACACCCACAGAGAAAAGAAAAGCGGGGCAATTGCTTGACTTGGGAATGTTTTCCATTTATAAACCAGGTCTTCTTTTCAGTTTCATTTCAAAGGCCCCTGGTGCATTGTTCCCCGGGGTCTCAGCCCGGCTCTGTCCCGCCCTCCCGGGGCCCGCTGCCCTCACTTTCACGTGTTTAGAATGGCTGCGTGCACACCTGTCTCCTGCAGCGAGCAGGCTGGGACACAAGATCGTGAAGCACAGTCGCCAGGAAACATCTGCTGATTTCAGGGGCTCAGGCCTGGATTCCAAGCCCTGGCCCACCCTTAGCCCACCACATGGAATGGCCACCTCACTTCTCTAGGCCTCTCCTTTCCTCTCTGTAAAATGGGTCCAAGACTTCACCCCCACCTGCCTTGGAAAGTGTGGGAGCCGGCACGGCCATGGCATACTCAGCCCCACATTGGGCACCATATGTGCTGTGCCAGCTCAGCCAGGTTCGGTGAGCCTCAGAGAGAGCGGTGAAGGGTTGAGAAAAGACAGACAAGAGAAGAAAGCTGGGTCTGGGTGGGACGCTGTCCTCCCTGATGGAGAGCTAGCGACAGCACCTCGGCCTGCAAGCCGTGTCTTTATTTTATAGCCAGATTCCACGAGGCAAAGGAAGGGCGTGGTCAAGATGTTTACAACGTTCTCGTGGGGTTCGAGCCTACTCAATTACATGCACCTGAACTCTGTCAAGCCCACATCACTCAGGCACGTGGGACGACATGTTCGGAGCATAGGTCCAAGCTTACAACTATAGCCTTTGGCTATAATTGTGCTGGGAGGGCTTACCCTCCAAGCTGGGACTTGCACGTGGCTTTGTCATGAGAGGACTGTGCCCTCTCATTAGTCCGAGGCTTGAACCTGTCCAAACGCTGTAGCCTCTCTCTACAGGAAAGTGACTGGGTGGAGGAGTGAAGAGTCAGATGAGGGAATGGCCTAGAGTAGCACAGATATTACGTATGCACCTACTATGTCCCACCCTCATGGGCCTTAGGGTCTGTGAAGGGACAGATACTAGTCAGATAAGCCCCAGGCTGGGCTCTGGGACAGGCAGAGACACACACATCCAAGCCAGTGTGAAGCAATGTGGGAAGCCATCGGTACGGCACAGAGGCAGAGTCCCAGGGGCACTGCCCCTGGAGAGGAACTCGGGCAGTGCAGCCGGCTGAGACCGTGAGAACCAGCCAGGACTGGTGTTTTCAATGTAGGTTTTATTGCTATTCAGGTGTGGTGCAGGCAGCAGACCAGGAGATGACCACCACTGAAAAGTAATTGCTGCCCAGCCGAGGAGGCTCAGTGGTTGAGCGTTGACCTATGAACCAGGAGGTTAGATTCCCGGTCAGGGCACATGCCTGAGTTGGGGGCTTGATCCCCAGTGTGGGGTGTGCAGGAGGCAACTGGCCAATGATTCTCTCTCATTATTGGTGTTTCTCTCTCTCTCCCTCCCTCTCCCTTCCTCTCTGAAATCAATAAAAATATACTAAATCAAAGAAAGAAAAGTAATTGCTAAGATTGGTCTGGCACAGTGGTCGGCAAACTCATTAGTCAACAGAGCCAAATACCAACAGTACAACGATTGAAATTTCTTTTGAGAGCCAAATTTTTTAAACTTAAACTTCTTCTAACGCCACTTCTTCAAAATAGACTCACCCAGGCCGTGGTATTTTGTGGAAGAGCCACACTCAAGGGGCCAAAGAGTCGCATGTGGCTCGCGAGCCGCAGTTTGCCGACCATGGGTCTGGCACAAAAATTCAAGGCTGGTGTGATCCTGGTTTCTGGAGCTTCCCAGTAGCTGTTTTAAAAATTAACTTGTGGATGCATGAGTATAATACGATTCTATGTTTAAGAAAAAGGCCATACATGTGTTTGCTTGTGTGTGCATTAAACATCTCTGGAAAGGTGTCGCCAACACAGTCCTAGATGCTCTAAGGCAGTGGTTCTCAACCTTTCTAATGCCTCGACCCTTTAATACAGTTCCTCAAGTGTGGTGACCCCCAACCATAAAATTATTTTCGTTGCTACTTCATAACTGTAATTTTGCTACTGTTAATGAATCGTAATGTAAATATCTGTGTTTTCCGATGGTCTTAGGCTCTACAGCAGCGGTTCTCAACCTGTGGGTTGCAACCCACAGGTTGAGAACCGCTAGCAGGGTCGCCTAAGACCATCGGAAAACACAGATACTTACATTATGTGGGGTTCGTGGGGTTCGAGCCTACTCAATTACATGCACCTGAACTCTATCAAGCCCACATCACTCAGGCACGTGGGACCACGTGTTCGGACCATAGGTTCAAGCTTACAACCATAACCTTTGGCTATAATTGTGCTGGGAGGGCTTTGCATTTTCTAACGGGCCCTGGACTATCTCTGTCCACAAGGACGGGTCAAGGAGTCCTTCTCCCTGGGCCGGAAACAGATTTCCTGTTCAAAACCGAGTAAAGCGATTCTTTCTGGCTTCCTGGCCTATGAGAGGCAGGTCTGAGAGCTGACTGGGGTGCCACACCCGGACTCCTGGGGTAGCCCCCCCACCCCCAGGACCATCATCAGAGAAGCTCCTGCCCTGGCTCCGAGCAGCCAAGGTGCCCCGGCCCAGGGAGCGGGATTCCAGGGGGCTCCTCTTGGTAGCTCAGAAGCAGGACTGGTCTGTACCCCAAGGGCTAGGGTCCGGGAGCAAGTAAGTCTGACACCATATTCTCCCAGCAGCCCAGTCTAACAGGGGTTGTTGTCATCACCTTACAGGTGGGGAAACTGAGGCTCAGAGATGGAAGTGACGCACCACAGATGCCACACCTGGAGCTAGGTCTCAATCTCAGGCTCTGCCTGACCCTCCCAGACCACACCCGTCATTCAAAGCACAAATAATTCAAGCTGGTGCAGACCAGCCGGGCCCCACAGAGCCCCTCCCAGTGGGGTGCGAGGTGGGGGTGGGGGTGGGGGGCTGGGGGAGATCGGGACAGATGAACTTTCCTGGCTCCTACTGGCTCCAAGGAGAAGGCTTGAAACAGGAGGGGACAGCGAGGGGGGCAGGCAGGCCCTGGCCCAGCGGCCTCGGGGTCCAGCTGGGCAGGGTTTCCATGAGCAGTTCGCCACGCTCCCGAAAATAACCACAGTGTGTATCTTGTCAGCCTCGCACTGCACATGCTTAGAATAAACCCTCATAAATCTCTGTCCAGGGCCTGTTAGAAAAATGCTGAAAATCAGAGGAACGTGGCGATGGCCACAAACTCACAGCCACTCTCTCTCTCTCTCTCTCTCTCTCTCTCTCTCTCTCTCTCTCTCTCTCTCTCTCTCTCTCTCTCTACCTCTGTTTCTCTCTGTGTCCACATCTCTCCAGAGTACACTGTCTGTGCTCTGTTTCTGAGTGTCCCCTTGTCTGTCTGTTCCTCCCCCCTCTCCCCTCCTCAGCTCTTACCCACAGTTATTAAGCTGAGAAGAGGCCCCAGCCTACGGCCCGCCCACGGAGCACATATTCTAACGCGGCTTCCCAGTCTCCTTCCCAGAAAAACAGATGCAACATCTATGACTCTCTTCCTGCTCCGGGAACAGCAATTAGAGCGGCTGGGGGTTGTGGGGGGGTGAGGAGGGGGCACTGGGAGAGGCTCGGAGAGAGGAGACCAGAAGGCCTCCTTGTCGGGGCTGTTCCTCGCAGCAAAGGTAGTGACGGTGCAGGGGGCATGTGTGACCATCTAGCACTGTGACATCTTCTCCGGACGTCAGCTTGGGGAGGGTGGCCTGATGATGGTGGTTCAGTGGGCAAAGCTGGCATGGGAGAGGCCTTCAGGGGACAGCAGGCGATCCAGCGGCCGGGCCAGACAGATACTATAGGAGCACAGGGCCTGAGTCCTGCATTCAAATCTGAGGCCTGCTACTTGAGCCAGTATGAACTCAGGCAACTTCAACCTACTCACTCATGCTTTGCTTCATTTCCGAACTCACTCATTCATTCATTCATTCATTCATTCATTCAACAAGAGCGCTTTGAGCCCCCAGTGTGTGCAAGGCCTGTGTGGTGGCAGGACTGTGGATAAATAATTACAGAGCTACATGAGGGCATGTGAACCCGGGTGCCCTGGGGATGCTGGCAGCCCACCCAGAGAGGGCTCAAGTCTGAAGGACAGTAAAGACTTGGGTGGGCAGGGTGGGGTGGAGATGGGTGTCCTAGGAGGGCGGGGGTGCCACAGAGGGGACCGCAACTTACAAATGGGAACACCCAGGCTCCCTAACAGGACAAGGACCAGCGAGGCCACACAGGGTGGCACAGGGTCTCCGAGGAGGCAAGAAAGGCTGCCCAGGTGCCAGCAGCATCGACGTCACCATCAACCAGGGCTCGGCCTCAGACCCCACAGGGGCAGGCAGAGGTCGGAGGAGGTGAGGCAGCGGGGACCAGCTCAACACTCAGGGGTCCCTGCCCATCAGACGTTCACCACGTGGGACCGGGAGCCCAGAGTTGCCCAACTGTCTAATTTTTCATGAGAAAACACAAAATATGTCATCTATGGCCTGTGCATCCAGAAAGAAGAGGGGACCCCGATGTTGGTGAGGGAGCCTGTTAGCCATTGGACTCTCCAGAAATCAAAACGGACCTGGGTTCCTCATGTTGGCTGACCGGCGAGGGGCAGCTCCGGGACCACTCCATCTCCCAGGCCCGGATGTCCACTCCAGACAGCCCGCCGCTCTCCGTGGCAGCCACGCACAGGAAACCTCCTCACCGTCCCGGCCTTTCCCAAAGGGGGTTGTTTTTAGGTTCACGGACATTTGCGAGAGCAGAGACCTCTCGGCTCCGCATGTCCTCGCTGAGGCTAAGGCAGGCAGCTCCTTTGAGTTCCTCGCCTTTCTAACGTCTCATCAGCCCATCCCCACAGCGTAGACTGAACTCGGGGGAAGGGGAGGGTTGGGAAGAGGCAGCCTCCACTCTCAAGGGACCCACGGTCTCACACAGGAGACAACAGTGGCCGCAGGCAAGCAGGAACTTCTCCTACAGGATATCAGACCTCTCACTGGAAACATGAAAGGCAGTTCCCAGGGACACCTAAGTCAGAGCACGCTGCATACATGGCTAGCAGAGTGAGGGAAGGAACAACTCTCAGAGTTGGGGGCATAAATGGAGCCACAGGTAAAACCTATTAACAAAAGCACCTGATGTCCTAAACCCATGGCCAGCAAACTGTGGCTCGCGAGCCACACGCGGCTCTTTGGCCCCTTGAGTGTGGCTCTTCCACAAAATACCACGGCCTGGGCAAGTCTATTTTGAAGAAGTGTCATTAGACGAAGTTTAAGTTTAAAAAATTTGGCTCTCAAAAGAAATTTCAATCGTTGTACTGCTGGTATTTGGCTCTGTTGACTAATGAGTTTGCCGACCACTGCCCTAGACATTTGCTATGGTTGGGTCACAAGACCGATGCCGAGCTTCCTAGCAGTCAGTGTGGAAAGGGAAATTGGGTCAGTTACCTAAATCACCAGGATCCTGCCCTTTGAACAAACAAGTTACCCAGGAGAATTAGAACAGTAGTTAGTACCTATTGGTGTTTACTTATACACTGATACAAGGGAGGCACAAATATGATCCTCACCAGTGATTGAGAGGAAAAAAGTTCACGCCCTGTCATGGTCAGACCCCTGGTGGAACAAGGATTGGGGTGCAGACCTTCAAAATTCAGTGCCTCAGCTCGAATCCACCCCATGGCGCTAAGATAAGAATCCCTCCCAACTGTTCTCCCAGGTGTGGACACTGTGTAAGAACCAACGATCCTGCAGTGGACACGGGAGAGGTCTCATGTCTGAGCCCACCCCACGTCTGCTTTCCTGCCAACACGCATTTCGGGTCTGCAGCCCGAGCTCCGATGGTGAGTCTTCATTCCCACCCGGCTTCCATCCGGCCGCCTCCAGCAGAGACTGGGGAATATCTGGAAAGGCAGGTGAACAATCTGTCCTTTAAGCAAGCCTTACTCAGTCCTGTTTCACTCACTGAGCTTTGGCTAAATATTGCCTCATTCATTCAACAAATGTACCCTGAGTGTGCAGGCAGCCAGGCCCGATGCTCACCTCCGGCCCCAGCACCATGAACACAGCAGAAAGGATCCCCACCCTCAGGAACTACAGTCTTTCAGAAGAAACAAACATTACATGAGTCAACACACAAAGGAAACACACCTTCGTGTGTTATGTGAAACCTATGAAGGAAGCCTAATGAAGGGGCATCATTTGGGTCGGGGCGGGGCAATGTACGTTCCCTTGGAGGAAAGACCATTTAATCTGGAGACAAAATGACGAAAAGGAAGGAGCTGGCCAGGCAAAGAGGAGGAAGCAGCCTTCAAGGTCCAAGGAACCACCTGAAGGGGGAATAGCTTGCAGTAGTGCGCAAGGAAAATCACAAGCTGACTGAATTGCTCGTACACAGTAGGTGAGAGGAAGAGTGGCAACATGAAATCAGAGAGATGAGCAGGTCAGATTAGGAAAGTCAGGGTGAGGAGGTTTGGTTTTTCTTTTTAAATTTGCTTGAAATTTGACTCCTTGGCAAGTGCATGATTTCTGTGATTCTGTGTGGTAGCTGAGAATGGACTGAAGCAATCAATGTGTTGGGTGAATGGATGGATGATGGATGGATGAATGATGGATAGATGATGGATGGATGGATGATGGATGGATGGATGATAGATGGATGGATAATGGATGGATGGATGATGGATGGATGGGTGATGGATGATGAATAGATAGATAGAGGGAGGGAGGATGATGGATGGATGGATGGATGGATGGATGGATGGATGGATGGATGGATGATGGATGGATAGATAGATGGAGGGAGGAATGGATGATGGATGATGGATGGATAGATAGATGGAGGGAGGGATGGATGATGGATTGATGGATGATGGATGGATGAATGATGGATGGATGATGGATGATGGATGGATAGATAGATGGAGGGAGGGATGGATGATGGATTGATGGATGATGGATGGATGAATGATGGATGGATGATTGGATAATGGATGGATGGATGATGGATGGATGGATGGATGATGGATGGATGGGTGAAAGGCTGTGTCCTAGAAGATTCATAAAGCTATCTTAGACAGAGAAAACTGGCTATGGGAGAGACAGGAGGCAGGAGCCCCATCATGACACTGTCCCCAGTTAAACAAAGCTGGAAAGGACCAGTTGGAGAACTTCTTGGAGAAGACTTTAGCTCCGTTCTGAGAAAAGTCGTTGTGTTTGGTCAAATGAAGGCACTGGGTTCAAAGGGTCACGGTCCACCCCGAGAAGCTTGGCTTTGGAACTGGATGTGTGAGGTCTATGGTGACCTTCCTGATCGGAGCAGAGGGGATGGAGGACACATTAATTCGCATTGGGAGAGAACACTGTGGTGTACAAAGTGCTTTGACAGTGTGATAACAGTGATGATCCTGATGATGACGATTGTCACTTGTTGCACACCTACTATGTGCCAGGCCCTGTGCTAAGCACTTAAAATGCATTTGCTTATTGAATTCTCACCATAATCTCACCTGGGCTATACTATTACCACCCCAACTCCCACCCCCATTTTGCAGATGAGGGCACTGAGGCTCAGAGAGGTGAAATGACTCATCCAGGGCCATCCAGCTTCTTCTCCAGGACACCCCCTTTATATGGAAAGCCCCTCAGATACTTCCCACTGCCTGGCTCGGCCTTCCCTAAGCACAGGCGATGGTTCTCACAGCATGCTAAGTGGATGCTTGACATTCCCAGGTGTATTTGCCTAAGACAAAGGTAGGAGGGGGTGGTGGTGTAGGGAGTGGGGTGATTGGGACAAGGTGGGGTTGAGCAACACAGCAAGGTGCCTCCTGGGAAAAGCTGTGGTGCTGTTTGGTGGGTGAATGGATCTCCTACTTGATTTCATGGATAAGCAATGCCGTCATCAAAGCTAAGAGTCCCAAATTCATTCTTGGGCACCTATAATCCCCAGAGGCCTCGCAACGTCTCTCTGGAAAGTTGGCCAAATAAAATTTCAGTTGACTTATCAGTTTTTTAATAAGTTATTCGCCAAAAGCAATGCAAATGGAAATAGCAATGAGCTTGCTATTGTCCTGCCATCAGATGGGCGAGATTAAAAGGTGTGATCCCAGCCGTTGCTGGAGGGGTGGGGTAGATAAACAGGTGGGAGCATAGATTGATAACATCTTTCTGAAAGGCAATTTGGAACTAATTGCTCATCAAAGCCTCGTGCATATGTTGTAGTAGCCAAGTCACTTGGGGGAAGTTATTCCTGGGAAAGAATGAGGGCCCAGATATCATCAGTGGGGTACGCTGTGCCCCGACTTCACGACTTCACGTCCCAGGAGCTTCAAGTCAGCCAGGTGGGGAAAATACCCCACGGAAACCTGGCCTCAGCTGTTGTGTCTAATCCTTGCGACCGTCCTGGGAACGACCCCCAGTTAACAGCTGGGGAAACTGGTGTCCCAGGTGTGTTTACAGATGCTGGGTCTCTGTGAGGATCTCGAATGAGAGGATGTGCCTTCCTTTTAGACTCGGGGCCTCCTGCCTGGGGGTCATGGCGAAGTGGGAACCTTCAGTCTTTGCAAATTCTCTCTTGGGTAGCAGACGTGGTGGCATTCAAGGGAAAGGGTAGGTCTGACCTCATCAAGGCCACCACACAGGCACCAAAGGGCCTTCTAGATCAGCCCACAGCCCCTCTGATACACAGATGAATGAGGAGGCCCAGGGAGACAGGGCCTCCCTCCTCATCCTGCAGCCATGCAGGCCCAGAAGGAGGAGGGGGATGTGGGGGCAGGGGTAGCTGTCTCACAGCCCCTCGCACTGCCCTCACCCCTGCCTGTCACCTGCACTGGGCAGCCCTGGCCCACCTGCTGCGGCCCGAAGGCCCCACTCCTGGCCCCCACACCACAGTTCAGCCTTCAGTCCCGGCCCAGCCCAACGCTGGTGAATGTGAGTCTTGGGGCTGGAAGCACAGGCCTGGCCCTTTGTCCCCCTGGTTCTTGGCCACTCCTGGTCCAGGCCAGGTCCCTGTCCAGAGCCAATGGAGAGAAGGGACTTTGTATCAGTCAAGCCTGGTGCTGACCCTGGCTCTGCTGAGAGGCTGGGACAGATGGAGTGGGGAAACCGAGGCAGGGAGCTGAGCAAACTGGCCGAGCAACTTACAGCAGGGACAGAAGGCCCCCTCCCCGGAGACAACACCTAGGCCTCAGTTATATTTCAGCGCCAGGCCCAGAAAAGCAGCCAGAGCAGGTGGGCAATGCAGGGCCAGGTACAGTGACTAATGACCCCCCACCCTGACGCCAACCAATCAGTGGAGACCATGACCCTGAGCGGACACACCTGGCAAAGCTGCTGAGTCTTCTATTGAGATCCTCCCCCTGAACTCCCAGCCTTTAAAAACCCTCAAACCAACAACCCAGCCCGCATTCTCCTCCCTGAGATCCACCGTGCCTTTCTCTCCCCCCGGCCTTCCCCCAAATCTCCAAAACTCTACGAGGCCCCAGGAGACTTGCAACCAGGGGAGCATTGGGTAGTGGCAGCTCACCCCGGGCTCATCCCCTGACCCTGTCTCCAGGGCCCCCTTTTCTCTGACTTCTCGGTGAGCCAGAGCAGCCCACCTCGGCTCATTTCTTTCGTTCCTGTAACATTTTTAGAACCGAAGCCGCCCCGCCTAGGCTCTCTCCTGCCGCTTCCTCTATCCTAGGCTCTTCCTAATTTCCCTGTCCCACCTTCAGTAAACGTTCTCTAAAAGCCACCTGGACTTTGCTGGGAAACTTTTCCTGCACAGAGTCAAGAACCCTTGCCCTAACTGGTTTGGCTCAGTGGCTAGAGCGTCGGCCTGCGGACTGAAGGGTCCCAGGTTCGATTCCGGTCAAGGGCATGTACCTTGGTTGTGGGCACATTCCCAGTAGGGGGTGTGCAGGAGGCAGCTAATCGATGTTTCTCTCTCGTCGATGTTTCTAACTCTCTCTCCCTCTCCTGTCCTCTCTGTAAAAAATCGATAAAATATATATTTTTTTAAAAAAGAAACCCACACACCCTGGGGGCCCCAGGCAGGCCCGCTGGGGGCTGGTCCCCTTTCCACTAATGCCACCACTTACTGGCTGTGCAACCTGGGCAGGCACTTTACCTGTGTCTCACCTTCCCTAAGACCCTGGGCCCTAGGAACAGGGTAGAGCAGGGGGTAGTGACAGCCATGAATCTGGCGAATGCAGGGACTTCTGCTTCTGACCGCAATGGAGTGCTAGCACCTGGGTTTACCCTCTTGCCTGAAACAACCCCAAGCCGGACACAATACACAAAAGAACGGTTTCCGAGACACTGGGCGGGAGTCGAGGAAGAACAGGGATCCTGAGGGTCAGGAAACGAAGGAGGCCGAGCTTGCCAGCCTTGAGAGAGCGCCCAGACCACAGCCCGCAGTGGGGGAGGGGAGGGAGCCAGGCAGATCCCGATGGTCTGAGTTAAAGGGATGGGATGGAGAGGCCAGCGAGGCCCCAGTGGCTGAGTTTCCAGAACAGAGTATTGGACAGGAGCGAGCCGCGCAGAGAGAGCTCCGGGGTAACTCGGGGGTCCCCCTTAAGCACTCAGCTGAGCGTTGACCAGCGCACGCGTGCGGTAAACCATCTCAGCTGGGGAAGAACCTCACAGAAGGGTTAGATGGAGCGGCACCTGGGGCTCCGCGGGGCCGGGGTTGGTGCCGCACTCCAGCCAGACCGGGGGACCCCGTGACTTGGTGTCAAGGAGGTACCCAGAGGGTCCGGCCTCAGGACTGAATTACTAAGCACTACGAAAAGCAAGACTTGAAAGGAGTAAGCTGTTCCTAAGTCGTTTAATTTCATCCTAGAACACAGGACGACAAAAAAAAAAAAAAAAAAAAAAACCCAGTTCCCCACAAGGTCAAAGTCACAGTGTCTGGCATCCGATCAAAAATGTCCAGGCATGCAAAGAGGCAGGAAAATATGACCCGTAATAAGGAGAAGAATCAATCAATGGAAGCTGACCCAGAACTGACAGGAATGTTAGGATTAGCAGACAAGGACGTGAAAACAGTTGTTATAACTGCATTCCATACGTTGAGGAAGTTAAATGGAGACATGGCAGGCATCTAGAGATGAAAAGGACGATGCGTGAGAAATGACTCGCATTGGGATTCATGGCAGAGCACCATGAACTTGGGCCTGGCAATAGAAACGATCCAAAATGAAAACACAAAGAGAAAAGAGAATTTTAAAAATAGAGCATCGGTGAGCTGTTGGCCAGCTTCAAGTGGCTTACTGTGCGTGTCTTTAGGAGAGGAGAGGACAGAAAAAAATCTCTGAAGAAATAATGGCCCCAAATTTCCAAACCCTCCAATCCAACAATACCTGCCAGCTGTTTGTTGTGCCAGGTGCTGTCCTAAGTGCTTACACGTAGTAACTCATCAACGGGTTTCTCACAAAAGCTCTATCGTTGATTCGTCTCCATTTTAAAGTAAAGAAACAGGCCCAGAGAGTTCATCAAGGGCCCAAGGTCATGCAGAGGACGAGTGGCTGAGCCACGACTAGAATGCAGGGACTTTGCAGACTGTGCAGATCTTGGCTCTTGACCTTGAATGTTCTCAACACCAGTAAACAGTGTCCGTGCATTATTTTTAGCGGCTGCATCGTATTCCACCACGAGAGTTTACTTAACGAATTCCCTGTGGTTGAGATGTGGCTCCTAGTTTTTTACCCTTATTAAGAATACGCCCAAGACACGCACAGGGCTTATATTCCTGTTTCTAAAAGTGGAGCAACTGGGTCAAACGTAGACACATTTTAAGGGCTTTTGCTGCGATGGTCAAATAGTCCGAAGAAAGTTTGTAAGGGCCCCAGAGGTCTCCCCACTGATCCCCTGTGCTGCCTTAGGCCGCTGACTTGGCCTCTCTGAGCCTCAGTGTCCTCTGCCCCCCGCCGCTCAGGGCTGCAGTGAGGATTCAATGAGACACCAGGCGCCACGGAATGTCACTTACACCGTGCAGCAGGCGGAGGCGATCCCTGTTTAATTACATGAACGGCGCAGCCGGGGGTGGGCGCTTCCTGTGGAGCCGCGTGGGGCTGGGAGGAGCACAGAGGGTGCCTGGCAGCTCCCCGCGAGCTGGCCCCATGAGTCTCCCTGAGAGAACCGTGGGCTGATGTGAGCGTCTCCAGCTGGAGCCGGCCCCCTCCTGATCCACCCGCTGACGCACGGTCTCGCCCAAGCGGTGCAAAAACAAACCCTTGCTTGTTTCTTTGTGTGGCGGCCCCTCCCCCTTCCCTACACTTGACAGGTATAACATGAAATCCCCACGCCACACACACACACACACACACACACACACACGCGCGCGCGCGCGCGCGCACACGCAGATACACACACGCAGACACACTCACACGCAGGCACACAGGGTCTCCCCACCTCGCCTCACTCCCCTGGGACCCATTATGACCACAGAGATTTCTTTTCACAGAGGCTTCTGGAAGGCACAGTTAGTGCAAAGAGGGGACGCTAGTGGGGGACCTGTAGGTGCCTTGGGCGCCCCACGGGCATCTGTACTCTGAGCTTTAGGAGCTGGCCCTGGTCCACCCCCGTTCCCATCATGCCTCTTCCACAGTTCATGGGATTGGACCCCAAACAAGAATTTTCCTAACTCAAACATCGTTTCCCACTGAATCAACTTCACAAAGCAATGTCTTCCCTCCCTCGCTTCTCCCGCGAACACAGCTTTTAAAAATATGGTGTTAATGTGGTTTTACAAGCCCACGAGCTAATACAGAGACAAAACCCCCGTGAGAACCACGCTCTCCTGAGGAATGAAATTGCATGCTTCTTTGCAAAGACAAGGGAATAATAAACATGTATTGAACACATACTGTGTGCCAGGGGCAGGGCCTGAGCTCTGCCCCTGATGGCTCACCTCATCTTTCACCACGCAGACGGGGGCTATGATTATCTCCCAGAGGAGGGATCTGAGGCCCAGAGAGGCCAAGGGACTTGTCCAAGTCACACAGCTAGTTGTGTGTTGGCCGGCAAGTGGACCCAGGCCTCCCTGACTCAGACATGGGGTAGCAGTCCCCTCCTCTTGGGGCTGCAGGGGGTCGAATGCGTCCTGCGTGGAAAGAGCCACGGTCAGTCTCTCCCCACCCTCACCTCACTCATCCAGGTCCCTCTGCTGGACTCCGCTCTGCGCACACAGGTCCTTCTTCCCTAAGGACTTGTATGCTTCATTCAGCCTTTCTTTTGTTCATTCAGCTACTTGTTGAGCACCTATTCCCTTGCCGGCCCTCTGCTAGAAGCCAGGGATACGGCGGTGACCAGATAGCTATGGCAGCATCTGCCTGAACTCACAGACGAGGGGGATCAATGACTAAATAACCTGAGGCATAAATAAATGCACGGTCCTCTGAGCCAGAGGCCCTTGTAAGATCAGGCCCCTTCCGGGGGTCACCAGTTCTACAAGGCATGTTTGTTCACATTTCAGCGAGGTTGAAGTCAAATGCCTTTACTACCGACGGCATCTGAGGTCTGGTGCAACGCACCTCCCATGGTCACCGGGAGGGTTTGATGGAGACTGTAAGGAAAGCACCTAGTGTGGCAATTAACACACAGTAGGAGCCCAGAAAGTGTGAGCTCCTCTCTCTCTCTCTGAGCTTGTCAAAGATTTTGGAAGTTGGCTTGAAAATTTCTACAAAGGCCCCTCTCCCCTTCATTCCAAGGCACGTTATGATAACAGCCAAGCCCTGTGAGAACCTGACTTTCGGACAGCAAGCTCAGGTGAACAGGATGACACACAATCGTCTTCCTGGGTGGCGCTCTGTCCTGTCACCTGTGGGCTGTGATCAAAGGCCTGTCCCCTCGGCCTGGCACCTGCATTGGTTAATGAGGCGAGCTTAGCTCAGCCTTTCACGCATGCGCCTCCAGTTTATTCCCGGGGGAGTGAAAGAGGGTTGTGCTCCGTGCCAGGTTCCCAAACCCAGACCCACGGTGGGGCTCCTGGGGGCGGGGAAGGATCCCCACGGACAGGCTGTATGACCTTGGGCCAGTCACTTGACTTCTTGGAGTCTGTTCCTTCATCGGAAACAGGAAAAATAGCAACGGCATTGCTGAGGGCTGTTGTGAGGAACCAGTCATTCACTTAACAGGTATTTATGGAGCACCTGCTGCAGATCGCTGAAGACGCAGCCGGGAGCAAGGCAGGCGAGCTTCCTGCTCTCGTGTTGCTGCCCTTCCAGCGGGACAGACAACAAACGAGCCACCCTACCAATACGTTCGCAGAAATTCTTTTTGTCACCCTCATTTATAATTTGAATCAAAGGATTATTATTTTTTTTTCATATAAGCACCAAATTTTAATCATGTAAGTCAATTCTTTCTGGGGGAAAGAAACACCATCCAGAACTCCCCCTCCAGAATAATTCAACGATGTTCACTCCTCCAAACAACCAAATTCCAAGTCTACTAAAACAAAAACAGCCCACACAGGAAAAAAAAGTAACGAAAGATCACATTCTAGGGGTTCAATGCATTTAGCAGCCTTTGCTATGCTAGCTAATCATCCTTCAGCTGACTGTCAAAAAATAACACCCGCCCGGCCGGTGTGGCTCAGTGATTGAGCATCGACCTATGAACCAGGAGGTCAGGGTTCAATTCCCGGTCAAGGGCACATGTAGGGGTTGGGAGCTCGATCCCCAGTGGGAGACGTGCAGGAGGCAGCCAATCACTGATGCTCTCTCATCATTGATGTTTCCCTCTCCTCCTTTCTGAAATCAATAAAAATATTTATTTAAAAAAATAACACCCTAGTGCCGTGGTCAGCAAACTGCGGCTCGCGAGCCACATGCGGCTCTTTGGCGCCTTGAGTGTGGCTCTTCCACAAAATACCACGTGCGGGCGCGCACGTACAGTGCGATTGAAACTTCGTGGCCCATGCGCAAAAGTTGGTTTTCGGCTCTCAAAAGAAATTTCAATCGTTGTACTGTTGATATTTGGCTCTGTTGACTAATGAGTTTGCCGACCACTACCCTAGTTCATCAAAATATACATTTCCACTTGCTTTTTTAAATTAAGAGATAATTTAAAAAAGAAAACTTGAAGGAATTCACAATGAATTGCCTGCCTCGCTCTGATGGCACGTACCGCATGGGAAGGTCAGGAGCACATGTGATTCGGGGATATTGATCTTCAAGGTTTAGCTTTCTTCCAAACAGTGTGAAATACCCACAATGCCAAGGATGAAGGGACACAGACGCTCTCCTTTGAGAATTCCACAGGACAATCCAGGTGCCTGAGCTGTTCTCCATAGAGTAACTGGGCTCCTGTTGGTACAGAAAACCAGAGAAGAACCAAGCAATACTTAGAGAGATGGAGTTACATTTATTACGCGCGGGTCCAGAGGAAAATGTCTCTGAAATTCTGGGCCCCAACATGGAGGAATTTTCCCTATTTATATGTTTTTACCTTCTTTGTCTCCCAAATATGGGGTGTTTCTGGCTCCCTTTGCAAGTTCTTAAAGAGCCCCTATGTGCTGGGGCCTTGAGACCTCAACCAAAGGCCTGGCCTGTTGCCAGCACTGATAACTTCGTCTGGGGAAGGTTTAATGGCCTCTCTGAAGTGGGAGTAGTCTTATTTTCCTTATTATTTAAGCAAGCAAGCATTTACAGAAGCCAAATATCAGGGTTAACATTTCAAACAGCAGTTTTTATATAAGATGGTTGCTTCACTGTCAAATTGCCTCCATTCCCCTGTGTAAGGGATTTCCCGTCCTGCTTCAGGCCCTTCATGGAGAGGCGGGGAGCCAGTCTGAGTCACCCCTGGGGGGGTCTTCTCCTGGAGATGTGGAGATCGGGACAGCTGTCAAACCACTCACCACATAACCCAACTCTCCGCCTTCCTTGGCGTACCACTTCGGTGCTGGGATGCGTCCTCCACCGGACCCTGACCACAGGCTCCTGTGAGGTTGTCTGAGACGTCGCCCCCCGCGTTTCCCATGTACTTACTACGTCCATCCGTCACCATTTGGTGACTCTACCCCAGTGACCAGCTTGGGTGCCTGGTTGACTATTTCACATCCAATGCCCCATCCCGCCTCTCGGAATCAGCACGCCTTGACGGGGCACTCTCCTTTGCCACTGCCCACTGCCGGTGCCCGCCCGGTTACCATCCCTACTAAGGATGAGAATATTCCCAATGGCTTCGAGCGGGAATGTTAATGTTCTGATTGGTGCCTCTTCATCAGACACCACTGCGCCTACCTCGGACCCAGCCAGGCGGCCAGCAGCAGCGGGCCAGGACCGGCCAAGGGTCACTCCTCGAACTATGGGTGGAATCGCTTCACCCACCCAGCGCCGTCCTGACTCAATTCTTTCCCTTTTTCTTCTGCTTTGTTCAAAAGACTGTCAACTTCTTTGCCTTTCACATCTCCGTCGGAACTCTGACGGTCCGGCAACACCAGCCCATGTGGGTAAATTCTCATCGTGGCAAAGCTGCCGTTTTTGTGTATGGAGGTCGCTGGACAGTGGGCTGGAGGCCGTGTAGAATGGTCTCGCTGTCAGCTTTGGCGCCGAGCGTGAAGTCCAGCGTGCCGTGCCCTGCTGCTGCCACGGGGAGGCGAGGCCCTGGGCCATGCCTGGGGGAGGAGGGGCAGGAAGGGTAAGTACAGCTAGTCCTGGTGGGCAGGATCGCAGGAGCCTCCCTGAGGAAACAACACTGGAGCTGATACCCGAGTGATGAGATGGAGCCACTTTAGGGACCTGGGGCAAGAACATCCCATGCTGAACAGTAGGTGCAAAGGCCCTGGGGCTAGAGGAGGCTCAGTGTGCTTCTCGAGCGGAAGACTGGTGTGGCCAGGACCATGGCAAGCACAGGCCAGCCTGGTGGGAGATGGTGGGCGAGGTCACAGAAGCCGGGGCAGGGAGGTCTAATGAGCAGGGCAGGAAGTGGGCTTTTATCCACGGGAGGGGACAGCGTGGGAGGGGTTCAGCCAGGGGCATGCCCCGAGTGAGGACTCTGGCTGCTGTGAGTGCAGTGGATACAGGAAGCCCGGCGCAGTAGCTGGTAGACCTTACGATGATGACTGTCCCTTCCCTGGGGACCAGGAGAACCCAGATCCCTCAGGAGACCACCAGGATTGCAGCCGGGGACACCCACACACCCACTGAGCCCCCAATCTGTTCCCATTCTCCTGACACGCCAAAGAGTGACTCACGGAACAAGACAGTGAGTGGCGGGTGTACTGGGTGAAGAGGATGTCGCCTGCACATGACAATAAACACCCGAGGAGCACAGAATTTGAGCACAGGGGATGCCAGGAGGCAGCTGCTCTATTTAAGGCGTGAGCGGATGTTTGCCCGAGCTTTAGCTCCCAGTGTGGGGGAACAGGTACATGCAGCTCAGTTGCTAAAAATAGGGGGATCCTCAGTCTGTTTTCGTGTGATGGGCCCTGAAATACTGCCCCTGCCTTCCCCCCCCCCCCCCCCCCCCCCACCTCGGGCTGAGGGTCGGAGCAGATTCGCAGAGACCTGGCCGCAGAGGAGCTTTGCCGGGAAAGGGTCTGTGGCCCCAGGGTGGACGCACACCCAGGGTCTCTGGTGTCCAGACCTGGGCTTGGTTCTGGCTCTGCCTCCCCTGTGCCAGCTCGTGCTGGGACGCCGGGTCCAAGTGGCTGCTTCTGCCCCGTGGAGACAGGCAGTGCCGCCTGCAGTAAGAGCTGTCGGGCGCTGGGAGGAGGCACCCTCTGGGCTGGGATCTGCATTTGAGCAGAGCCCCTCATCCCGGCTTCCCTTGGGTGCGTTCCAGGGGGGCCAGGGGCCCTCAGAGCCTGCCTTTGGCCACAGGCCAGAACCGAGCCAGACTGCCAGCAGAATCCACAGTGGGCCCATTTCGCAGATGGTCACATCAGCCCAGGAGGTGGAGTTAGAGGAAGCCCCGCGGAGTCTGGCCCTTCAGGGGAGGAGGCCACCTTTCCGGCGCCTTCTGCCAGCCAGCACTCTCCATGCCACCTGTCCGCTTGGGCATCCCTTTCTTTTTTTTTCTTTTTTTAATTTCTTTATTGATTATGGTATCACATAATTGTCCTCATCCCCCCATTCCCATCCCAAACCCCTCCCTACATATGCCCCCACCCCCCTGTTGTCCATGACCACTGGTTAGGCTTATATGCATGCATACAAGTCCTTTGGTTGATCTCTCCCCTTTACCCCTACCCTCCCTTTCCTTTCCTCTGAGGTTTGACAGTCTGATCGATGCTTCCCTGTCTCCGGGTCTGTTTTTGTTCATCAGTTTATGTTGTTCATTATTTCCCTAGATGAGTGAGATCATGTGATACAAGAAATACCCTTATAAGAACCGGAAATGAGACAATCCATAATGGTTATGCTGAGATGCAAATGAATCAGTCTGTAGTGGGTTCCTTTCTGGGCCAACAGTTCTTTTGAGTCCCAATTTCAATGTCAAACAGCTTCTTATGTGTACATGTCAGCAAAGATATTTCAGATCTGGTTGGTGGACAAATGGTGGTGATGCAGGTCCGACCGTCTTTGTTTTGGTCCTGGGCATCCTTAAGCGACGCACAGCTGCTGTCTGCTAGTATGGCAAGGCGTTGTCAGCGTCTTCCATCTCTGGACTGTTTCTCTTCTGTCTTCATGGCTGGAGCACTCCTGTCACTCCCTCTCTGTTGCAGGATTCCACATGGTCTCCGAGTTGTTTTCTGTAAATATACAAATATATTCTCTACCAAAAGTTAATAAATGGATATTTTCTATAATTTTGACTTGGGATCCTTTTTCTTTTTTTTTTTTTTTTTTTTTTTTTTCCCAAATGATTTTCCTCTGGCTTGTTTTGACACCATGTGTGTTTTTCATGGGTGTCTTGCTGTTAGCATTTTAAATGAAAGTTAATTTTCTGAAGTACAAGTTTTCTAGATGTAATTTACTCACAGGATATTTTTCCTTACATGATATTCTTCTACTATAACACCTCCCCTTTTTTTTTTAAAATATTAGGAGGCTTTTGGAAATTTTATAATGTAGTCTTGACAGCTTTTACATTCTAATTTTTTGCGCTAAAATATGACTGCTTTAGGTTCACTACATGTTACTCACTTTTACCATGAGATGAACTGCCAATAGAAATTTTTTTCAACACTTTAGGAACAGCTTTTTGTACAGTACAATCAATTTTTCTAGAATATTTGCTTATTTCAATTAGCCAATTTAAATTCCTCTGAAAGATTGACTACTATTCTACTGTCAAACTCAACACTCTAACAACAATCTTATTTTACCCTGTGTATATTAGTGAAAAGGGTTATTTGCCTTCTTGAGTAGGCCCTGAACATTCCTGGTGCTAGGCTGGATTTGGATATCAAAAACCCACTTCTCCACACCATGGGTACAAGACATCTCAAACAAGTCTTGTTGCAGTGAGAGGGCAGCTGCTGTCGGCCAAGTCTCTGTCTGTTACCTGGGTCCCGATTTGAGTTGTGCATGGGAAGCGATGCAGCCATGGGGGCAGGAGACCTCCCTCAGAAGGGGTGAAGGTTCGGGCCCCTTCAAAGTTGGGGGGTAAGGGTCTGTGCCCCTCCTCTGTTGACCCCCAAGTTCTCTCCTGATGGCCCCTCTGTGACTGTGCCTGTCTTAGGTTGTTCTTCCCCTGAGGAATCTTACCCGTCTCTGGCTAACCAGCCATCCTCCGGGGCCAAGCAGGGTGATGTGAGGTTCCGTTCTGTCTCCTTGGTAGCCTATGCCCCCATGGCCTCCACCTCCAGCATGTGCCTTAGGATCCCCTCACCTGCTGGCGAGGCTCAGGCACTGATCTCATATTTTGGGGAACCCAGGTTTCTTCTCCAGAGAGGGCCCAGCTCATCCCACTGGGTGAGAGACAAATCCATGGTACCAGCCACCATGATGCTTCAACCTCAGCATGAACTGAAAGCTGAGGCAACAGCCGTGGGCAAATCAACCATGAGAAGAGGATCACTCTTGGCCAAAAGGGCAAGAGGGGCCAATATAGAATGCTCAGGTGCCTTCCCAGGGGGCCCTCTACACAGTGGAAGGGATTAAATCCTTTCAAGTCATTTTTAAATTGCTGCCATTCAAAGAATTGGTTTGTAAGTTTGTTTGGGATAATTGTACATTATGTTGTTGTAATTCTAAGATATCAAGAGATGTGTTACCTTTACCTCCAAGCATCGAAAAGATTATTTTTTATTGATTCCCAAAGGGTGCGAGGTACTAGTATAAGTAATGGGGGTAACACAAATCTGGGGAAAATTATAATGACATTGTAGAATAATATCATGTAAGGATATTCTTTGCTCCAGGCCATGGCCATTCCATTTCAAACTGGCTGTCAATTTCTTTTTGTATAGACAAGGACTTAGTTACATTTTCTGCACCTCTCCCAGGAGCAAGTAGTGATAATCCCTTCCTTTGGTGTCCACGCAAGCCAGAAACCTCTCTTTAATTTCACACACAAAGGAGCAGTGGTTTGATTTTGTGTCATACAGAAGCGAAGCTGGGTGGCGACCCCAGTGTGATTATACTTCCTTGTCCCCACCCATGGTCCTCCTGGATGACCAAGGTGTTTGATATCATCAGTGACTACATTCAGCGGGGGGATCAGCCCACGTAAGGGCTCCCACCCATGAAGGGTCAGGAACATAAGTCCAAAAATACTTCCCCATTAGCCCCAGGTAATATTACCGTACAGCTGATGATTGCTAGCATGGCAGTAAAGACGTTCTCAGGTGCTCTTGGGGTTCTGGATACCTCACCACTTTATTTTTATTTTTATTATTATTATTATTATTATTATTATTATTATTATTATTTTACATATGTGTTCTTATCCCCCCTTACCCCCTACTTCCCACTCTGTGGTCAGTTTTAAGATAGAAATTCCTCCTCTGGATATCCTGTTCTCAATCAAGTCTTTATCAACATCATCTCACACAGTAGGGTAGCTGGCCGCGGTGGCGATTCCACAGTGGTTGTTCCAGTCTTTGGCCATCTTTATGTAGCCATTCTTGCCCCAAGCTTGAACCCCAGCTGTTCTTGACAACCCAATATTTATTGTTACTTGATTCTTCTCCTTCAAAGCCATAGCCAACCACCAGAACGCCATGATCTAGATCCACGCTGCTGCAGTGCCACTCATAATAAATGCCATCTTCATAGAACTGGAAGCTAAGATGGCTTGCATCTGTAGCAATAGAGATGGGCCCCACGGTTGCCACTGCCTCCATGAGGGCACTCTCCTGCTCAGGGATGTCCACGAAGCCAGTGACGTTGGCAACAGAATCCTCGGGCCTGTATTTTCAGGGTCCAACCTTTGCATGATATGGATAGGACTCCTCTGAGTCCAGGCCTCCGCTGGACTTCACATACTGGAAGGCATTATCCATGAGGCCACCACTGCAGCCCTCATTGCCTTGAGCCTGAGAGCAGTCCACAAGGTTCTGCTCACTCAATGAGATAAGTCTGCCAGTTTTCCGGAACATCTGTCCTTCAAGGGCACCAGCTGCACTAAATGCCCAACAAGAACCACATTCACCCTGGTTCTTCATGGGAGTTACATAGCCTTTTTCCCTCCAATCCATGGTTGGGGGGATTTCAGCAGCGTAACGTCTCCGGAACACTCTCCTTCTCTTGTGCTTCTGGTTCTGATGGCCATTCATCACCTGTGTGAACTCTTCGTTGGTCATGTCACCAAAAGCATTCATTGCCAAGGTGAAGCTCTGTCTCCCTAGGTTGTATTCCTGGTTGTGCAGGTCGATCATTTTCCTATTCTTCTCCCACACTGATCTCCTCCATCCTTCTTCAGTCGAGCCATATACTTTTCTGTGCGTTGCGTTCCACCGGCGCCATCGTGCCTCTAAACTTCCATAACGTTTTGGAGCAGCTGAAGCTATTCCTAAGTAATGGGCAATCAAGAAGAATGAAGGATTCGTGTTTCAAAACCTTCGGGGGTGCAGCCAAGCAGGCACCATCAGCACGTGTGGGTCCAGGATCTCCGAGGGCCTTGGGCATCACTTTCATTGTCAGCTGCTCCTTCCTTCCTTCCTTCATTCATTCATGAATGTTTAGCAATGGCTCTTGGTCCATTTCACAGCTAGGTTCAAGTCCTCACGTGCACGCCTGAGGCTGGAGAGTGGCCTGAGTTGGAAAGCCTGGGGGCCAGAGAGGGCTTGCCCCTTACCTGTCTGAGCCCAGCAGACTGGGCAGGAGCCCCTCTTGCTGAGAGAGTGGCTGGACTGAGCCAGTCTCTGTCCCCAAGCAGAGTGCTAGGTGGTAGTCTTCCACCTCCTTCCCCTCTTCCCCTGTGCCCCCCCCCCCCAGTTCCTTCCCCCTGCCCCCACCTGGCGAGGACAGGGCCAGTGTTGCTGGGAGACCCTGGCAATAGTGGGGGCTGGGGGCAGATGGGTGGGCACACGACCTTTTCGAAGCAGCTGCCAGAGTATGGGGCCTGCTTGGTTGTCTTTTCAAGAGCTGTGGTGCCCTAGCCCATTTGGCTCAGTGAATAGATCGTCGGCCTCCAGAACGAAGGGTCCTGGGTTCGATTCCGTTCAAGGGCATGTACCTTGGTTGCAGGCTCCTCCCCGGCCGCCGGCCCGACCCTGGTCGGGGCACGTGCAGAGGCAACCAATCGATGTGTTTCTCTCACATGGATGTTTCTCTCTGTCTTTCCGTCTCTCTTCTACTCTCCCTAAAAATCAATGGAAAAATATCCTCAGTTGAGGATTAACAAAAAATAGATAAAGTATTTTTTTAAAAGAAGAGCTGTGGCCACGCACAATGGAGGGGGGCCAGGGAGTCCCCTTTCCTTGCTACCTCTTTACGCCTGATCCTCAGAGGCTCTCAGCCCTGGCCTTTCCTCCCTGCCGCCTCCAGCCTCTTCCTGCTCCCCTCCCGCAGAGCCAGAGCCTGCTCAGGGCTCCCTGCAGGCGACACCCATCTTCCTCCTCCCCCGTCTCCCCTGCCCAGCGGCCTTCCCGGCCGTCCCGGCCATCCTTTACCTGGGCTCCTCCACCCCAGGGCCCTCCTTGCCTCTCTCCACTGGCCATGAACTCCTAACACCTGGGAAGACAAGGCTCTTCAAATCTGGGGCGCACATAGCCCCTAAAATAATTTTGGAAACTACAGATGGCGCACATTTTTAGTTGGCGTCTACATGTGATCGTAAATGTAAACAGTTGCAAAGGATGCGGTTTCCAGCCATCCCTACACCGAACAAGTGCTTTAAACCAGACCTCTCACCACCTCGGAGCTGCAGACTCTGCCCATTCCCGTCCTCAAAAACTCCGCCCGGCGGCCTGAAGGGCGAAGCCAGCCCTCTCCGCCCGGCTGCGAAGCCAGGTTGGCGGGACTTGCCGTCAAGAAACTATATGGGTTTATTTTCCATTATTTTATAAACCTCTCGCACCTCCCTCTGTCTGAATTCTGCCTTGATTCTGGGCACGTGCAGAGGGCCGGGAGACGCATCCGGCGCCTGGATGACATGGGCTTCGGTGCCCGGTGCTTACTGACACCTCCGGCTTCTCTGGCCCCGGGAGCTCCCTCGGGAGCTGGACTCTCAGATCGCCTGCCCTCTGGCGCCTGAGGATGCACTTCCTTCTTTTCAATGTTTGATTGTGAAATGCAACACAGAGAAGCCCACTGTGTGGCTAACGCTCACATGAGAACGAAAATGCACAGCTTGACTGTTTATCAGAAAGCGAGCATCCAGGTCAAGAAATAGAACATTTCTAGCCCCCAGACCCCGCCCCCCCCCCCCGGCTCCTCCCCATCAGTACCCCTCCATCCTGTTCCCAGGCGACCACCATCACTTCTCGCTTTGCTGCATGATCTTCTCCCCGACCCCTGCTGGTTTTGAACCTCGTGCCCCCTGGTGCCTGGCTTCTTTCACAGAACACGGTGTTGGGAGTCACCCGGGTGGGCGTGTGCCGCTCTGCGTCCTTCCTTCTCATTACCGAGTGGTATTCGATCGTAGAGGTATATCCCAATGTATCGATCCAGTCTACTGGTGACGGACATTTGGGTTGCTCTCCGTTTGGGGCGGTTTCAGATCAACTTGCTATGAATATTCACAAGGCAGGTCTCTAGGTTCATAAATGCATGCATTTCTTTGGGTCTATTTTTAGGAGGTTTTGCTGGCCCGTGGGGGCAGATGTATGATTAACTATAAGAGATACTGCCAAGGTGTTGTCCGGTGTGGGTGTGCCACTCTGCACTCCCGTCAGCAGCGTAGGAGAGTCCCCGCTGCCCCACATCCTTGCCAATTCTTGGTATTGTCAAATTTTAATATTTTAGCCAATCTGGCTGGGGAGCTGTGGTTATTGCATTGTGACTTTAAATTTTCATTTCCCTTATTATTGATGAGACTTAGTACCATTTTTATATATTTATTGGCCATTGGAATATTCTTGTTGTGAAATGCCTGTTTTTTTGCCCATTTTTATATTGAGTTGTTAGTCTTTTTTCTATCGATTTGTAGTGGTGGAAACAAGTAAGTCCTTTGTTGGTTATATGTTTCTGATGTATCTTTTTTTTTCACTCTGTAAATTCTTTTAATTTTCTTATATCTTTGACAAAAAAGAATGTTAAATATTAATGAGGTCAATTTTATCAATCCTTTTTATGGGCAACACTTCCTGTGTCTTGTTAAAGAATCTTTTGACCACTCCAAGGTCATGAAGATATTCTCTGTGTTACTTCCTAGAATTTTTACTGTTTTAACATTTAGACTCACAATTCCCCTGAAATTGATGTTGCAAATGTTGTTAGGTAGGGATCAATTTCTTCCTTCCTTCCTTCCTTCCTTCCTTCCTTCCTTCCTTCCTTCCTTCCTTCCTTCCTTCCTTCCTTCCCTCCTTTTTCTATATAGCTATCCACTTGGTCAGCACTAGTCATTGAAAAGATTGTCTCCCCCCCCATCCCCCCACGCCCCCAGCTTGGTAATGTCACATTTGTCCTGAAACATGTATCCATCTGTGTCTGCATCTCTCTCCTACCCCATTGGTCTATGTGTCCATCCTTGCATCAATGCCACAATCTTGCTTACTGAACTTTACAGTAAGTATCTATATTCAGTAGAGGAAATACTTCCACGCCTGTTAGGGTTTTGATTAGGGTTGTATGCACTGAATCTATAAATCAGTTTGCAGGGGAATTATTTCTTGAAAATATTGAATCTTCCAATTCATGAATATGGTATATCCTTCCATTTAGGCTTTGGATTCCTCCCAATCACATCTTATCATTTCCTGAGTCGTTTTTTAGGTAAAGCCATTTTTTAAGCGAGTGATCGTACAGGCAACATTTTTGAGATGGCCAAACCATGATGACAGCAACGTTCCCAGAATGTTTCTTGGGACCCTCAGCCAGCCAGCGTGGTACCAAAGGGACTTCACGCTGCACCTGTGCCTACACCCTCCCTCCACACCCACTTCCCCTGCACACGCAGAAGCTGGTCAGAGCTGGGACCTCATAAATATTGATGAAGTGAATACCCCCATCCCACAGCGTTCAACTCCTTGCTAGAAAATTGGCAACCCCATCCATGCCAACATGCTAAGAACAGATCAGACATCCTGTCAGCTTCCAGATAAAGCTATTTTTTAAAAGTAGCTTATTGAGCTCTTTCCCATTAGAAAAGCCTTCATACCTGCTCATTATAGAGCATTTCGAAAGTGCCAACAGATAGAAAAGTGGGGGGGGGGGGGGGGGGGAGAAGAAACACGCCCATATGCCTCTTATTTAGAGATCATGAATGGCCATATCCCATGCATTTTCTTTCGTCTTGTTTCTATACACATTTTGTATTTGCTTGTTTTGTTTTTATAAGCCTGAGTTTAGAGTTCTCTGTTTGGCCTTTCTCACTTAACACTGAAACAAAAGCCTTCTCTCCTGTTACTCTAACGTCTTTGGGAGCAGCAGCCCAAGAGCTCTGTGAGGTTCTGCTGAGTGACACCTGTTTGCTGAACATTCCCCTGTGGTGGGAGGTGAGTGTGACTTCACGATGCTGTCCTACTATGTAACCAGCACCTCTGGGCATTTATTAGCTTAGTCCCTGCTTAGCTGGGATTCCATCCTCAGGAGAGGTTCTTAGAAGTGGATTCCAGACTCAAAGAATGTGAACAGAAGCTTATAAGGCCTTTAGAAGCAGGAGTTAGAACCTGCAACCACGACTATTCATGGGGCTTGTGTTTCTTGAGAACCATCGCCAGACACGTGTATAAACACTTCAGGACTATCAGCTCATTCAGTCCTCACAATCCCCTCAGCCCAAGGTCACAGGCAGTGTGCCCAAGCTGGGATTCGAACCCAAGCACTCTGCCTCCAGGCCTCTCGATCTTAACCACCCCAGGAGGATGGAGGATACTGGTGGCTCTTTGAGACACCCGTGCCTAGCCGGAAGCCAGTTCCAGCATGTCATAATTGCAAGAGTTTCATCAAAAGGTTGATGGAACTCGGGGACTCAACAAGGGCTGAGTCACATACAGTATGTTATCACCTGTTGGAATGGCAAAAGGCATTTCCCCAAACCTGAAAAGAATGCATTAAATTGATTGTTTGCTGCCAGACAGCTCAGGGCATCTCAATCTACATGTTGTTGCCTCCTGTAGGCCAAACACCTGAACAGCCATAGGCTACTCCCCAATCTGACAATGGATTCTGTATCTAACCCTGCCCTTTGAAGTGTATATCTCCACCTTGCCTTAGGATAATTTGTGTTAATAAAAAGCAAGGGGTCCTGAGACAAAAAGAACTTGGTTTCTTTAGCCAGGCTCCTCTGACCCCAATGCCTTTCAAAATTATCTTTTATCTTTGGACTCTTACTTTAGTTATACATGGATCCTTTCTCCAGATTGCTGAACCCTTCTTAATGCTGGAACAAGAACCCCAGCAGCACCTCCTCTCATGGACTCCTTCCTCTGGGCCTAAGGGGCCTTTGCTGCCTGCAGGGGAGGGGTTAGAGAGATGGGGGACCCAGCTGTGGGATCCCCAGGATAGGCCTAAGTCCACGGTATCCAGCTGTGACCATGGGCAAATCCTCCATCTCTCTGAGCTTGAGTTTCTTCATCAGTGAAATGGACAAAGAGGGTCCCACAAGGACGAAAAGAGGCCGTGGAAGGGAAATGTCTCTGAACCAGAAAGACTCCCAGGTGTTGAGTTTCCATAGATGGTCCATCTGTAGGAGCTCCTGGGCCTGGCGGGGAAGGGGAAGGCTCCCTCCCAGGCACCAGACCCTGGCTGGCCCAGGACCCCAGCTCTCTCCACCTCACCGGGACTGACTGATGCTCTCCAACTGGCTGGGGTGTGATGGGGACTGCTTACTGGTGACTCAACAAGAGAGGCTGCTCATCCGTTGTCCCCTGGGCCTGGCAGAGTGAATGCTCCAGCAACAGTCCTGGGATGGAGTTTAAAAAGCCCTGCTGAGATTTCACCCAGTTAAGGGATCAGTGATGGCAGAGTAAGTGGGGGCCAGGAACGGTTGCGGGGAGGAGGGAGAAAGAAGAGGACACTTATCTTTACACCTGGGATTGGGGCATAAATGGCCTTCTCCTGTGAACTTGGCAGTTCCTGCCTCTCTCTGCGCTTCGGTTTCTTCCCCTGCAAAATGGGAACTGCGTTAATCACATGCTGCTAGACCGTGAGGAAGATCACTCGGAGGGCACAGCCTGGTGCCGCTATGTGGTTGGCACTTTGTAACCAGGAACTGAAAACTATTGCTTTTTTGGGTGAAGACCTGCTGGGTTTGGAAATCGAGGGTTTGCTAGGCAGGGTTTGCTGAAAAGAAGACCCTCCTGTAGCAATTTTAAGACTGAGCTTTGTGGTTTGACTGCAGTCTGGATCCTCGGTTCTCAAGTTACAGGGAGGAGATGAGCAAAGGCATTTTGGGTTCCCTGGTGCAGCATTTTCAACCGGTGTGTCCCGGCAGGCACCCCGTGCGCCCCGGCAGGCACCCCGTGCGTCCCAGCAGGCACCCCGTGTGTCCCGGCAGGCACCCCGTGCGCCCCGGCAGGCACCCCGTGCGCCCAGGCACCCCCGTGCGCCCTGGCAGGCACCCTGGTGCTGCAAGAACTTTTAAAACATGCAATACCTGACTCTTTAGTCAGGGGCACTGACCTTTTCCCTTGGATTATCACATGAAAGAATGATAATACCCAACACAGTAACAGCTGTCCTGTGTGAATGAATCAAAGGTACCTATTTTTTTTGTCAGATTGGCAAAAAAGATCATATATATAAATTTAATATATTTTTATTGATTTCAGAGAGGAAGGGAGAGGGAAAGAAATAGAAACATTATTGATGAGTGAGAATTATTGATTGGCTGCCTCCTGCACGCCCCCTACTGGGGATGGAGCCTGCAACCCGGGCATGCGCCCTGACTGGGAATTGACCATGACCTCCTGGTTCATAGGTCAACACTCAACCACTGAGCCATGCCAGCCGGGCAGACAATATATTTTTTTGGTGCACTGCAAATGTTAGTAATTAATTTATGTGTGCCACGAGATGAAAAAGGTGGAAAATCCCTGCCCTGAGGAAGGGTCTTTTCACCAGGTGTCAGCTGTGCTCATACCCCTCAGCTCAGTGTGCACCCTTTCTCCAAGGTGCACCTGACTGCCTGGTATTGCAGGGGCAGGGCCTGCCATGGCATGCCCCGAGAGAGCAGTGCCAGGGAGCCCTGCCAGGGCCCTTCCCTCTACCCACTGCCATGGGAGACTGTGCCAACACGACACAATCAAGAGTCAGCCCCACCCAGGGGCCCCTGCAATCCAAGCACGAGTCCTGGTGCCAAGGAAGGGTGGCACAGTCTGTGCAATGCTGGATGTGGTTAAGGGTGGGGATGGCAGTCAAAGCTGGGAGAGGTTATCGCTGAAGGCTGCTGCCCGAGCCCAATGTGCCCCTGCTTCCGTTGCACACCTCCTGTGGCAGGGCTCCCCCGCTCTCCCAAAGCCACCTGCACCTTGGTTCTAGAGGCTGCATTCCTGTTAAGGTGCTCCTGTTTGGTTGCTTCCTCCCAGCACATGTCACTATTGGCCCTACCAGAGTCCCAGGCGACTCTCAACGGAAACTCATTCCTTTCAACACTTTCCTCCCCCTTTCTTCTTCTCCCCCCGCCTTCCTCCCTCCTTTCCTGTCTTCTCCCAGTTCAGAGCAACTCATTTTTGTAGTCAGTTTATTCAAATGTGTGATGAGTCCCTGTGTCTGTCAGTCTTGTTCTGAGCACTGGGGATTTGTAAATGAAAACAGCCTGGCCCTAGCTGGTTTGGCTCCGTGGATAAAGCGTTAGCCTGCGGACTGAAGGGTCCCGGGTTCAATTCCAGTCAAGGGCACATGCAGGGTTGTGGGCTCGATTCCCAGTGGGGGGTGTGCAGGAGGCAGCTGATCAATGATTCAGTCTCATCATTGTTTCCATCTCTCTCTCCCTTCCTCTCTAAAATCAATAAAAATATAAATTTTAAAAAAAAGGAAAGAAAGCAGCCCCACAGGTTTCCATGTGCCAGTGGAGAGCACAGAGGGGTAACAGCTGCAGCACCTGCCCCGAGGGTGTCCTGGGACCGCAGGGGGAAAGCAACTTGTGTATATGCCCAAGTATTAGGCCATCCCAATAAAGGTTAAAGGCCATCCCTTACATATCAGACATATATGATGAGTCGGGACTTGGTGGGGAATACCGAGGGCTTCCTGGAGGTGGAGGCTTTGAGATGATCTTAAAGAAGGAGAACCTTCTGGGCTGGTTCAGGCACTTCTGGCAGAAGACACCAGACAAACTGAGCTGAAGGTGGGGGGGAGGGGCGGTCTCTCCCGGATACCCCCCTTCATTCACACAGCTCCAGGCCAGCCGTTCCCCTTACCAGCTGGGGAGTCTGGGGCACCTCTTTTCCGCTCTGTGAGCCTCATTGCCTCTCTGGGAAGTGGGGGTAATGGCATTTCATAAGGTCTTCAGGGCTACAAGGGCATGGGAAGTGAGCCAAGGGGGAGGGGGACTGGTTTGGAATTGGGTCGCCTGTGTTCCCATCTGCAAAATGGAGTCCGGCGAGGGCAGGAGCTAGCAGGCCTCCCTCCCTCCCCACCCAGGGTGGTGAGGACTCCTGCACAGACAGGAGAGGTGCTCACAAAATAAATACCTGTGGGGTGAATGAATGAAGGAGGATGTGTTACTCCCTCTGCCGGACCGCTCCCTAGCTCTTCCCATGCCCATTCCTTATTGTCCATCAGATGGAGCTGACACGCCCCCAGGTTCTCCCCGAGTCCCCCAAAGTCACCCCATCACTCTTGTGTGTTTTTTTGTTTTTGCTTTCTGGCTACCATCATTACATTGTGACCTTAATTGCTTGTTATTTCTGTCTTCACCACTAAGCATTTTTTGTTTGGATCTCTAGTGACCAGTACAGAGCCTGGAACATAAGATGTGCTCAATAATTTTTTTTTTTATTGATTTCAGAGAGGAAGGAGAGAGAGAGAGAGAGAGAGAGAGGGAGAGAGAGAGAGAGAGAGAGGGACGGAGGGAGGGAGGGAGAAACATCAATGATGAGAGAGAATCATTGATCGGCTGCCTCCTGCACGCCCCCTACTGGAGATTGAGCCCACAACCCAGGCATGTGCCCTTGACCAGAATCAAATCTGGGACCCTTCAGTCCGCAGGCCAAAGCTCTATCCACTGAGCCAAACCGGCCAGAGCTCAGTAAATATTGTAATGAGAGCCCGGCAGGTGTGGCTCAGTGGTTGAGCATCGACCTATGAACCAGGAGGTCACGGTTGCCGGCTCGATCCATGGTGTGCAGGAGGCAGCCTATCAATGATTCTCTCTCATCATTGATGTGTCCATCTCTCCTCTTCTCCCTTCCCCTCTGAAATCAATAAAAATATAGTTTTAAAAAATATTTTAATAAGTGAGTGGATTCATGAATGTGGGGTCCCTCCTCCCAACCTTTGGACTCTGCCGAAGCTCCTTCTAATTGTAGGAACGTGGTCCCCCTGCCCAGTCACCGGCTGGACTGCCCTGCTCCAGGCCTCTCGGACATTGCCCGCGGTGGCCTTCTGCCTGGGTGCGTCCTTTCCCCGCCCCAGCCCCGCAGCTGTCCTCCTTGGGGGCTAAGGCTTGGTCCCCCGTGGCCGGCGCCTGAAAGGGGGTCTGGCACACAGAAGGGCCTCTCAAAACCCTGGACCGGATGAGTGAAAGGTCAGCAGGCTGACAAGCCCGGCCCCCAGAGGGCACCCAGCTGCCCGGCGCGTCTTCCTGCCCCGGGCGCGCGGGAACGGCGAGGGCGGGAGTCGCGGCGGTTCGGCTCCCGCCACCCGGTGCAAACTTTCAAAAGATGCGGCGCCGCGGCCCCTCCCGCCCTGCGCGGTTGGAGGCGGCAGGAGGCGAGGGCGGAGCTGGCGGGTCCGGGCCGGTGGCTCCGCCTTCTCCTCCCGCCGCCGCCGCCTCCCTCCCGGCGGTCGCCCCAGCTGCCGCCGGCAGGCTCGCCCGTGCAGCCGCGATGCCCCGCGGCCCGACCTCGGCCCGGGTCCCCGGCCCACCGCGCAATTAGCGTTCGTGCGCCCTGAGCGCGCCGCTGCCAGCGCCGCGCCCCGAAGCAGCGATGGGCAACACGGTGCACAGGAGCCTGCCAGGTACGCCGGGAGCCCTGCCCGGGCGGCGGGCGCTGGGGTGCTTCTCTCCCCGGGGGACCTGCCGGGTGACTTCCGGAGAGCCACCCCCGCCTTGGAATCCTCGGCGTCCAGCGGGTGCTTTCGGGACCCCAGATCCGCGTGCGCCTGGAGGGTGGCTTTGCGCTCCGGGAGGGCGGGTACCGCGTCCTGGTTACCTTGGGGACCCCCATCCTTGTTCTCCCGGCTTTGGCCAGATGAGCGAAGGGCCGCTGGGGCGATGCTGTGCGCCCCCCTCGCCTTTGTTCCAGCCTGGGGGCGCTGATGAGGGAGCTTGGGGCGCCCGGGGGAGGGGGTGGGGACTGGAGCCGGGCTCCCCAGGGCTTCCGACGGCCAGAACCAACCGTTGTGTGGAGACTGCAGCTACTGAGAGTGGGGGGTGCTCTCAGGAGTACCCCAGCTTACAGCTGCCCAGCGCCCCCGCGGCACAAGCTGCCTCGGTTTGGCCGGGTTCCCACGCGCACCCCCGGCTGCGCCCCCCTCTGGTGTCCGTTCAACTAGGGACTCGAGCCCCTCGGAGTCGGAGTCGCCGCTGCAGAGCGCACTCCCCTGTAGTTAAAACCAGCACAGAACCGCGGGGGGCAGAGTAAGGGGATTCAGAGGGTGCGAGTGGCGGCGGTGGAGGTCTCACTGCAAGATACCGGTAACCGTGGAACAGAGCAGCGCGCGCGCCCGCGCGGAGGCTGTGCCCGGCACTTTGCATGCCCCGCCACTTTGCATGTGCTCGCCTTTGCAAAGAGGGTATGCAAAGGAGCTTCCCTGGAAGGGTGTGTGTTTCAGTTTCACAAGTGAAGAAATTGAGTCTGAGAGGAGGGGAAATGACTCGCCCAAGGTCACACCACTAGCAGGGGGAGAGTCTGGGTGGGGACCCCAGTCTGTCGGCCAGCCCCTCTCCCATCCCCCATGTCTTTAGAATGAGTCTTTATTTTGGTTGAAGGCTGGGCATTTGTAGCATCCTTTATGCAGAAGGTGAGAGGTGTGTGTGTGTGTGTTTTGAAAGTACAAAAGCAAACACACACACACACACACACACACACACACACACACACACACACAGTACAAAAGCACAGTTCAGTGGGGAAGCCCGTCAGCTGTGGGTAACTGTGGTGTGAGGTTTCAGGAGGAGAGGGACCATAGCCCATCTCTGCCCTAACACTCCCAGGTAGCCCTCCCTTCTAGGTGTTACCAACAATCATTGTTTCTTCCCCCGGAGGGGACGGCAATGGACAGAGCTGAGCCGGGGATTCCCAAGGCCCGCTGATGGAGGAGGAGCCAACTCCTCCTTTTCTAGCCTTTGGGCCGCTTTAGGGCCACTTCACCCAAACCTCCAAACCCTCAGAGAGCTGAGGTCACCAGTGCGTTAGTGGCAGATTGGGGACTTGAACCCAGGTCCGCTTACTGACAGGGCTGGTGCCCCGTGGGGGAGAATCCACCACCCAATCAGGAGGTGTCCGGGGGTGTTGGCAAATACGGCAGCATCTCCCAGCCAGGAAGACATGGCGTGGAGGCCGGGCCCCTTTTAAGGATTTCTTAATTAAGAAATGTTCATGCTGTTCTGGTGAAAAGGCCATTCTGCCACCTGTGGGCCAGGTTTGGGTGAGCGAAGGCGCAGAGCTGCGAGGTGAGCTAAATATAGCGGGAGGTTTCTGTGGTCCCCGTCCACTGGGCCTGGCCCGGCCCCGGGCTGGGAGCAGGGGGTCAGGCGGCTCACGCATTGCAGGAGCTAAGTGTGGACAATTCAGAGTGTCCCCTGGGGCTGAAGCTGGCACTGAGTTTGAGAAAGGGGACAGAACTGGAATTCCTGAGCCACTACGAGGTCGCATGCGGTTAGTTTCTCACATACACTGTGCCGTCTCAGTCCGCGGTGCTTCCCACACCTGGACTATCCTTTCTTGCCTCGTCCAATTTTCAAAATCCAGCTTAGCCCCAACCTGTTTGGCTCAGTGGATAGAGCGTTGGCCTGCAGACTGAAGGGTCCCGGGTTTGATTCCAGTCAAGGGCACGTGCCCAGGTTGCGGGCTCAGTCCCCGTGGAGGGCATGCAAGAGGCAGCCGATCAATGATTCTCTCTCATCATTGATGTTTCTATCTCTCTCTCCCTTCCTGTCTGAAATCAATAAAAAATTAAAAATTAAAAAAATATCCAGCTTAGTTGCCACCTCCTCCAGGGAGCCTTTCCTGACCACCCCACCCGATCCCATCCTTCGGTCTGCTACCGGATCCCTTCTTAGAGCTCTGCTGGCACATCTGACCATGATGCGTGGTGGTCACCCATGTCCATGACTTGCCTTGGGGTGCGTGAGGACAGAGACCGGGTCTGGATCATCTTGTATCTCTGGTTGCCCAGCTCAGAACCTGGTGCCTGGCAGGGGCTCAGAAGCCGGCAGTGGAGCTGCGTCGCCTGCCTCTGAGGCTGAAGGAACACTTGGCTCAGTCCTGCCCTGTAGAAATCCTCGTTTCATTCTCAGGAAAAGGACATGCGTGGGGTGTCTTCCACGGGTCTTGAAATAGAGAGCTGGCATTTGCCGAGCACCTGGATTCTGTGCCAGGCTTCCTGCATATGTGGCTTCATTTACATGCCAGGCACGCGTCTCCTGAAGGCTCCTGCACTTGCTGAACCCTCTGCCTGGAACCTACTTCCCCCAGGCCCCCCATGATACTCCCCCCCCTTGCTTACTTCTGGTCTCTGCTCCGCTCCCCTCTCCCTCCACCCTGGTTTGCATTTCTCCTTAACCTGGGTCACACGTGCCGGCTGTGTGTGTAGTCAGCTGTCTATTATCTAAAGAGGGAGGGTTTTGTCTATCTTTTCACTGCTCTATGGTCAGCACCTGGACCAGTGGCTAGTATACAGTGGATGCCCAGCAAACATTTGTTGAGTGAACGAATGCATTTAATTCGTGCGACCGCCCTGCAAGGTAGGGGTTACCATCTCCACCTTATAGGGAAGGGAGCCACAGCTCACACAGCTCCTCCAGCTGGCAGACGAGGACTGAAATCCAGGTTTATTTAGCTTCAAAGTCCTGCATTCTTCCTCCCAACATGTGGTCCCTCCCCACCCATGGCTCAGATAACACTTACGGGCACCCACATCCACCCGGCATGCCATTGTGTACAGTAAGGAAACGAAACACCGAAGGAAGGAATGTGCTTTATGATCGATTGTGGGGCTGTCCCTCGGCAGCCCTGGCAGAGAGCACCAGCGATTCCAAGGGGCAGAAGTGGGCCAGGCTCCGCGTGGGAACGCGCATTTACTAAACTCCTGCTGTGGGCACGACCCATTCCTTTCTGGTTGCAACCCTGCGAGGTAAGGGGCCTGGCTCCATTTTACAGATGAGGAGACTGAGGCACAGAGCGGTTAAGGCACTTGCCCCAACTCACACGGTTAAGCAGTGGCAAAGCTGAGCTTAGAAGACCCAGGTCTGTCTTATTGCTAATACCACGTGGGCCTTTTCCCCGGACTCCATCAGCCTTCCTCTGGATTTTGTAAGGGGGAAAAAGTGTAAACACGTGGGGCCCCAGGTTGGGGGGGGGGCAGGATTCCTGGGGGGAGGAGAGGGGAGGGTTGAGGAGGAGGAGCTCTTCCATGTCTTCTTACATTTCGCCCCTCCCTCAGCGCGCCTCTGGGATCCCCGCGGCTCTGTTTGGAGAAGAGGCTGAACTTAAACTGTCCGTTGGGGTTGGTTAATCATTTAGTCTGTCCATGCGTGAGCAAGTCAACCCCCTTTTTAGCACTAGTTCCTTCGCCGGCATCCTGGGGCTTCGGAGGGAGACAGGTGTTGGCCTTGTTTATGCCAAGCTCTGGCTGCCTATTTTAAATCCTCCGAACCCTTTTGAGGGGCCGTATCTGTCCCCATTTTACAGGGAGGCAAGTGGAGGCTCAGAGAGGTGTTGGACAAAGGCACCCGCTCTGGGGTAAGGGGGGAGCCAGTTTTCCTCATCTAGCATTCGCAGACTGCTGGCCAGAGCGGGAAGCCCCTGCTCCTCCCTGGCCCCTCGATTGCCATCCCTTGCCCGCAGAGCTGCTGGAAAAGGAGAGCGTGGGTGCTGGGCCCTCGGGGGTCAGGCCTGCTCCCTGGCAGTGGGCGATGATGCTCTGAGGGCCTGGCAGCCACTCCTTCCCCTGGATCTGGACTCTCTCAGCCCTTGGAGAGACAGAGGCCTGGTCACTCTCTACAGCCATCACAACGGCTGTATGGATGGCCCAACGGTGACGCGCTCCGCTCTCCGCACCTCTCTTCTGCCGACACCCAGTCCCGCGTGGTTAGGCCAGGCCTGCCTGCCTTCTCCCTCCCGCCTGCCTCCCTCCCACCCGGTGGAGCAAGAGGCCTGAGCTGAGCCTCTGAAACCCACAGGCTGTGGACACATTGCTGGGGGCCTGAAGGGGCAAGGCCCCTTGGTGACGGCCCATGAGGATGCTGGGGCTGGGGCGGGGCTGGGAGGTGGCGTGGGCTAGTCCAGCAGTGCAAGTGAAGAAGAGGCAGTGGTTCTGTCCGGCGTGTAGGACAAGTGGAGAAGGTGCCCAGGGAGACGCTGGAACCTGGAGGAACGAGGCCTGTCCTCCGTGTCTACCCTCTTCCTGCTCCCACCTCTGCTCCCTTCACTCTCTCCTCTGGGGCTGTGAGAGTCGGGGAAGGCTGCCTGGAGGAGGAGACATCTGAAGGAAAGTTCTAGATGTCTGCCTTCACCGTCAAGCGTCATCTCCTTCGGTCTGCCTTTAGGTCTTCCTGTGGCTCTGACACTCTAAGGTCTTCCTGATTTCCACCTGTGCCGCGTGCTCAGGCTGGGGTGACCCTGTATGTCCTGTGTGCACCTTCATTCATTTCCCTGACCCCTATGGGGCACCTGTCATGTGCCGAGCACTGGAGGTTCAGTGGTGAATGGGATAGCCAGCCACTGGCGACGCTCATGGGGCTGGCCGCTGGCGGAAGAGGAATAGAATGTTCTATTAGAACGGGACAGCTTTGATTAGGTTACCAGAGGGCACAGGGCACAGGTGCCTAAATGAGGGAGGGGTCTGTGTCCACTGCCCCAAACAAGGCCTGGCCACCAGACTAAGTGCGCTATCTACTGTGGGTCCTGCGCAACCAGCTTTAAAAAAAATCTGTAATGATGTAGCATAGAATGAAGATAAAATATTGAGTGCATTTATGCAGTAAGAGTACTTTGGCTTCATAAACGTTTGTTTCAGGTGTGCGTGTACACACGTGTGTGTATGTGTGCGTGTGTCACAGTGTGAAATGCATTTCTCTCCACGGGTCGCAGTGACTGAGGGTCACGATAAGCCCCTCACTGGCCAACAGCAGCCGGACGTCTGGTGTCCTGGTTTGGAACATGGGTCAGGCTGCCTGGGTTCCAATCTCGGCGCAGCCGTCTCTCAGTGGAGGGACTTTGGCCAAGGTACTTCCCTCCCTGCCTCAGTTTCCTCGCTGTGAAACGGGGAGGATGGGGGCTCCCGCGTGGGTGGGGGTGAGAGTGAACAGGAACGGAGCAGGCGGTCTTGAGCACATGCCCAGGGCGCTTGCCGTCCCCATGGGAAGAAGGGGCCTTGGGCCTGCCCTGGGGTGCCTGGCGGGGCTGGCGGACTAGAGCCCTCATTTCCTGCCTTGAAAGCCCAGGTGACCATGAACCTCGAACCAAGGGCCGGCCTGGGGGCACCCCTTTCACGTGTGCCGACGGCAGTCCCCGTGGGTTGTTGAGCTCTTTCCAGGACACCTGATCTCTGATGAGGGGAATCTTCTTGGCAGGTCACATTTTCCAGTTTTTATTTGTCCACCTGACTTCCAGGCTGGGCTCTGTGCTGGGCCTGGGGTCACAGCCTGGGTTTGGGGACTTGAGGTCCAGTGGGAGAGAACTCAAGGACAGGCGGTTACAGCAGTAGCTGGGAGCAGGGGAGCCTACGGGGGTGAGAGCTTAGAGAATGCTGGAAGGCTCCCTGGAGGAGGTGCTGTCAGCTGAGCCTAGAAAGCAGAGGAGCTAGCCAAGAGGAGGAACCAAGAAGGGCTGTGTGAGGCAGAGGGGCTAGACGTGCAAAGGCCTGAGGGGAGGGAGAGCAGGCCGTATGTGGGGAGCTGTGGCATTCTGGGGGTCCCAGTGCAAGTGGGGGTAGCATGTGGAGTCGGAGGCCAGGCCAGCGCAGTCGGGAGGCTTAGGTTTCTGGCTGCCTCACTCCCTGGCTGGGGGATGAGCCGTGTTCGCCAGCAGGGACGGAGCGTTCGCGTGGGGCGGCTACAAGGACCGCTCATGACAGACTGTAATCTACCCCACGGACAAGAGTCCGCTCCGCCCTCTTTTGGACCTAAGGCTTTCTGTACTTGGTGGTGCTCTACGCTGGCTGGAGATAGAAGCCCGAAGCCAGGCGTGTGCTGGAGTTTAAAGCAGAGAGGGAGAGGGGGCAGGCCTGGCTGCTCACCTGGGCCGGGGGCAGAGTGGGCAGGGCTTCAGCCTGCTTGCCCCACGCCAGACCTTGACCTGCTCGCCCCACTTAAAGCAGCAGGGCCCTCCCTCCACAAGGAGTCTCCCATTTCACAGATGAGGAAACTGAGCTCACGGGGGCGAGATCTGCCTTGGGTAGGCGGCCAGGAGGTGGCAGAGCAGAATCTGACCGCAGGCCTGCCTGGCTCCAAAGCCCCTTCCCCTCCGTCGCCAGGGGGCACTGCCCCTCGCCCTCTTCCTGAGCCCTGCGCCCCTCCAGTGCTGCCCACAGGCCCTCATCTTGTCCGTCCTGGGAAGGTGGATGCCATCTGTCCACAGCGGCCAGGATGAAGCTGCCCCCGGGGAAGGGGTCTGTCCCCTCAGGCCTCACCCTTAATCTGCAGCTCAGAAGGGGGCGTGGACTCCAGGAAGCCTGCCCTGGAGGAGGGGTGAACCCCTTTTTCCTGCCCAACTGGGGCTCAGGCTTCTGAGGTGTCTGCCGGTAAAAACTGACCTGTGGCCAGCCACCCACACTCACCCCTGCCAGGTGTCCCAGTGCACCCTGCCACCCAGCGCTCCAGGCAGCACCCACTAATCAGTGATCAAGGCACCGGCCGGGGAGACCCGCTGTCGTCCTGCACACAGGCTGTCCTGCAGGTGAGGCGTGTGCTGTCCCATCAGTAGAGCTGGTAGGAGCACAGGCTGAGTTCCCCCCCTCCCATCGGGTCTTGGCCCTGCCCCTTCATCAGCCAGATAAGCAGCTTGACCCCTCTAAGCTTCATCCCCTTTTCTGCAGAAAGGGGCGATGATGTTACCTCCCAGGCATGCACGGTGTCCCACAGATAGTACATGTGCACACGGGCCGCCTGTTAGGACTGGATTCTCTGGGCAAAGGAGCCCCTGCTCCTCTGAGCCCTGCGCGCCCCAGGGAGACACACACAAAAGAATAGTAACAACCACCAAGTTGTATCGTGCAGCCAGTCTGTGCCAGACACTGTTCCAAGAAGGTGCCTGCATGTAACCCCCAGGACAAGCCCTGAGAGACGGCTACTGTGGTTAGTCCCGTGTAATGGTTGAGAGAGCAGAGAGAGGCACAGAGAGGGACAGTAACTTCCCAGGGGCACACAGCTCGGGGAGTCAGGCTAGAAGGAGGGGGTGTTGGTGTGGGATGGAAAACTGCCAGGTTGGGGTGGGGGCTCGAGCTGGAAGCCCCCACAGTATTGGCAGGAATCCATAAGCATTTAGAAATCCTGGCAGGCTTGCTCACCTACTTTTTTACTTGTTTGTCTCACACCCTGCCTCTCGGCATGGCAGGGGGGCAGTCTCCAGTGGCTTGTGGTTCCCAGTGGGGACCCCAGCTGATGTCCCCCAATGTCTGATGTGTAGATCTCCAACTGCCTTTCAAAGAAGATCAGGAGACAACTGATGTCCTGAAGTCTCTCTGGACAGCAAAGTGAGGGCCATCTGAAGGGAGCAACGGATCCCCAGCAGCATGGCCTGACTGCAACCTGAGAGCTGTCCGCAGACCCGTGAGGCCAAGCAGACAGGAGGGGGACCAAACACAGAGGTGACCATCGTGTGGGCCTCACATGGAGGCACATTTCAGCTTCGTCAAAGGAAGAAATTTCTAACTGGAAGCCGCCTGGGCGTGAAGAGGGAGGGGAGGAGGTGCCCTTTGCTGGAGTGGCATTGGTGTTTAGCTGGGGCTCGACATGGACACTGCAGTGGCAACTGGAGCATCAGATGGGTCTGGGATGGTTGTCCGTTAAGGCGCTTTTGACCCTGAGGTCTGATGGGGAGTGCTGTCCAGTGCTCACCTGCTGAACGCCTGCAGGGCCCCTCACGAGATCTCACCTCTATAATCCTCCCGCCAGTTCTGCATGTTGGGAGATTTTAGCCCCGTTTTATAGATCAAGAAACGGAGGCACAGAAAGACGAAGTCACGTGCCCTGCCCAGGTCTGTTCCCTCCCCCCAACCTCCCATCCTCAGCATTTTTGCAGACTCGGTGACAGGTATTTCTGAGTGGGGTTTGGGACAGCTGTCCTTGGACGTCAGTCCCTGCTCACCCTCACCCCTTCTGTCTTCATCCTTATAACCAGACTCGGGCAGCTCAGCCTCACCTCTGGGCGACCGGGGAAAGTTCTTTAATGAGTAAGCCATTTGGGGGAAATGGTGGGGTGGGGGAGTCTGGCACGCAGAACTGGCAGAGCGCCCATCGCTATTAACAAGTGTGTTTTGTTTACATCCTCAACATTACACATTGTTTACAACATAATTATATCCCTCAGGCACATGTTTTCTTTCCTTTTCGCCCAGGGATGATGGATTTATGAGATGGGTGGGCACACTCATACCCTGTGTCTCCAACGCCTGGTCGATGGGGTAACTTTCCACTAACCAGAGGAGAGCCTCCGTGCCTTCGAGGTCCGGGAGAGTCAAGGGCAGGAGGTGGGACAGTGGCATTTCCCTGCCTCTGGAGGTGGCGCAGTCCTTCATCCCTGCACGCAGGTCACCAGGGGTTCTTTCCCCAGGACCAGGGAGCGCTCGGAATCGCCGCGCCCCACCTCCCATTTGGTGGCTGGGGGCTCTGTGCAGGGTCACACGGTTACAGATGTGCTCTATGGCTGGAACGCCAAGAGACGTGGTTAGAAAAAGAACACTTCAAATCTCAGGTCTATATGGAAGCTGTGTGACCCTGGGTACGTCACTCCCCCTCTCTGAGCCTCCATCTCCTCGTCTGTAGGATGGGCATAACGACAGCCCCTCCCTCACGGGGCTGTGGTGAGGAATCAATGGGAGACTCTGTGAGAAGTCTGAGCCCAACACAGTCTGGAAGTGGCCACCGAAGGCAAGACAGCTGTGCTCCTGAAATGGATGGGGGGAGGGGACCGATCAGACCGGGTCTTCTTGCTGTGTCTGTGGCACCTCTCCAGGCCCTGGGATAGATGACTGAAGTGCCCCCTGGTTGCCTAGGGAAGCAGTTCTGCATTCAGGCACACCTCGGTTCCTTGCGCTCTGCTTTACCGCAGTGATCTGGACCTGACCCTGCAGGAGGCCCGAGGGGTGCCTGTGATGATCAGCAGCTCACATGGGCATTGGATTCAGATCTGAGCTGAATCCTGACCCAGCTGTTGACCTGCACCGTGATCTTGGACCAGACTCTCCCCGTCTGGGCTTAATGTCCTCATCTGTGCAATGGGTCCATAGGCCACAGAGAAATGCCAGGGAGCCACTCCTCTCAGATCATCAGAGCTTAGGATACATGATTGGAGGTTCCTAACGGGGCTCAGAGTTTGCATTTCCAGCACACATCCTTGACTTCCTAGGGAAAGGGGCTGAAGCCCGCGCAGATTTCCTGCACGCCTCCTCGATCCACACCCTCATGCTCCCAGGAGCCCCAGGCATCTGGAGGAAGGCCAGCGTGAAGCAGGAGGGGCGAGAAAAGAGAAAGCGGGGTCTTCCGAGAAGGGAGTGGGTGGAAGAGGCACCCTTCAGAGTCACTTCTCGGTGGGCCTCTGGGCCAAACGTGGCAGGGAAGGAGCGGACATTAGTTGAGGCCTGACTGTGTGCCAGGCCCTGGGCGCTCAGTCTTCCCTGCGGGGATGACTTCTACACTTTGCCCAAAGCATCCATAGACCCTTCTTCCTAGCCCTGGGAGCCAGGCTGGGTTCCAATGCCAACTCACCACTTCTTGGCTGTGTGACCTTGGGCAGCTCTCCCAACCTCTCTGAGCCTCCCTTCCTCACCAGCAGTGGGTCTTCAGGAGGGTCGCAGGAGGTCTGTGGATGGAGGGCTGGTTCCAGTCTCCACATTGCCCCCTGGGACCATGCCCCACCCCGATTCCTTTTGCAGACCTCAGGGATGTAGGCGCTGGGGCTCCAGTCCCCGGCCCCTCCTAATCAGTCTCCGCTTCCCTTTTTAGATGCCTTGCTTATTGTTCATCCCAAGTTCCACCGAACCAAGGCCTTTGAGCAGCTCAAAACAAGCTGATTGATGATCCCCACCCCGCCCCTGCCCCTCCCTGAGGCCAAGCCAGGGCCCGACTCACCCCCTTCGCCAGCAGGTGGCTTAGACTACTTGTGCATAGTCTTGCTTTTTTCTTTGCGGGTCAGGGGGTGAGGGAGGCATGAAAAAGGAAGGATGCAGCCTTCGGGATCCGACAGAACCAGGTGGACACAGGCCCTGGCTCCGCAGGCTGGGCGGCCTCTAGCAGGACATCCGCCTCTCGGGGCTCCTCGTCTGGAAGCCCCCCTGGCAGGAGTGGCGACAGGGAGCGGGCTGCGCAGCGAGCACATGGCCCACACTGGCAGTGCCACAGAGGTGGGCTCCTGCCCCTCGGGGCCAGCAAACCGCCCAGCGGTGGGGTCTGGGAACACTTCCTGGGCTCCCGGAGTGAGGGCAGGGGGGTCCAGGAGCTTTCTCTGTGCCAGCTGCTTCTGGCCCTGGCAGCAGGGGCCGTGGCTCTGTTGTTCCAGAATCGGGACAGGGCCTGCAGGTGCTCCCCGGGGGCTAGGTTAGTGAGCAGCCAGGCCTCTGGGCACCACCCAGGTCGGGGGGGAGTGGCTCCCCTCAAGGCAAAGAGAAGGAGAAAGCTGGCAGACTCCGAGGGCAGCTGCCCCGGCTGCCTGGAGAAGTGGGTGCTGAGGGGCAGGGCAGGGCCAGCCGTTAAACCTCGAGTGTGTTCCTCCCACTGTGCTGAGTCGTTTTGATAGGGGAGAAGGAAGGAACAGTTTCTGTGGGAAGATGCGGGGCTTCATCTCATTCTTCAGACAGGTGGGTTCTCGAGGCTTCCTCTCCTGCTCCAAACACGTCAGTGGCCCTGAGACCCTTCTTGAGGACCCTCACCTCTGCTGCATTGCCTCTAAGATCTTCTGTGATGCAACCCCTGACTCCCTGTCCACTCTCCCCTTTCCCTTCTGCCCTGAAGTCGTTGTGGTTCCCCAAACGCCCTCAGCTTGTCCTCGCCTCCAGGCCTTTGTCTGGGCTGTTCCCTCTGCCCGGAACACGCCTCCCCATCTCTTATCGTCGTCCCAGCCACTCCTTCCGTCTGCAGAATAGCTTCTCTGAGAAGCGTCCCCTGGGCCCCCGCCCTTGGTGCTGACCACCCTGTGCAGCCTGTGTCCGTACTGTCCCGCTGCTGTGGGGACGGGACTGTGTGTGGCTCAGGGGACCCGTGTGGCTGCAGCTCGCACAGGCCCCAGCACCCAGTGGATATCCCGTAAATGTCAGCTGAAGGAGGAAGTGATGTACTCGAGCAAGAATGAGGGCATGTTCCCAGCCCCCTCCCCCTGCATCCCTGGTGGCCCCCCCCCCCCCCCAACCCTGGGAGCTGGCGCCTCTGAGGTCGGAGTTTCCTGGGCCGGGTTATCAGAAGGGGCCCAGCAGGGGGTCCGACGGGCTTGGGAATCCCGGTGCCACTGAGCACTCTTTGAGGGGGTGTGGGATGACCTCACGCCCTGGGAACTCGTGCATCCAGCCCACTTGAGCAGAGAGGCTGCCGGCCTGGCCTGGCAGGGGCCGGCTTCTCCCAGCAGGCAGCGTGGCGCGACCTCTGGCCTCCCGCCTGGCCGCCCTGCAGGAGTGTCACTGGCTGCGCTGTGGTGACAGCACGGAGGGCTTTGTTTGCGAAGGGGAGGGGCGGGGCGCGGGGTGGCGGTTTCCAGGGCGGGCTGGCCCCTTTCCACTCGGGGTGCTGGCTGACCGGGCCTCTGGGGCAGAGAACAAAGTCCCATCCAGCTGGCGTCGGTCCCCGGGGCGCATGCCACTGCCCGTTTGGCAGGGTGAGGAGCGCTGGTTACTCCTGTTCTAGCCCCGTTCAAACCCGCCAATGGGGAGCGCGCTCGGGGCCAACGGAGACCCACATCCTTGCCCTGCTTCAGGGGGTGGGGAGCCCTGCTCAGACCCAGCCTTGTCTTTTCTCTCCAATGCACATGCCCTCACACACACACGCACACGTGCACACACACACACGCACCATGTGGCTTCCTACCGCCCACGCTGTTGGTTTGCATTGGGGACTTGGGCACATGTCGCTTGGATCACAGACTTCTCACTTGAGCTCCACAGTCTGAGGCCGAGCGTCAGGCAGGTCCCGGGAGCCCCCTGTCACACGGTGTGCGTGGATTGCGAGTGTGTTTCAGGGAAAGAGGCCCGCACAGCTTTCACGGCCTGTGACGGGCGCCCCGGGGCTGCCCGGGAGAAGGGCCACACCTGCCCCGTGCTGCTCCTCTCACAGCCTCAGCGTCTTCGTCTGGAAAACGAAGCGGGTACCCCCACCCTGAAGGGCTGTCCTGAAGACTGCACCCCACACACACGAGGCCCGCGCCCGGCGTGACGAGGGCTCTGTCCGAGGCTGGGTGCGGGAGGGTGCAGAACAGACCGGGTTCCCGCCGACGGCTCTCTCCCCCTGCGGAGCGGAATCTGCTGAGAATTTCAGCCGAATGCCATCTGCTCGAATGCCAGCGCGCTGGAAGCTGTCATCTCGGCGGCCAGAGGAGCAGGAGCTGTGGCTTCCTGCCGGCCACGCTCTGGCGGTCAACGCCATTTCCCGGCTCCTTTTGGAGCACAGGAAGGCCGGCTGGGCTGGGGCAAGGAGCGGGATCCATTCAGGAGGTGGCCCAGGAGGTGGGACGCTGCTGGGGTGGCTTAAAAATAGGCCTGTGTCCTTGGCCATCAAGGGAAAGCAGCCCTAGGGTTTGCAAGGGGCCTTTCCCGGCCAAGGTCACGGGCCCTCCGTGGGAGAAACCTTCAGGACGTGTTCCCCAGGCCCACAGTCGGCATCTCTGACCCGGGAAGAAACCTTTTCTCTAATAAGGTGGTTTAAAAAAGAGACCAAGTGTTTAGTGAACACCTACTATGTGCCACATGCTGACTATCTGACGAGTGGGCCTCCTTTGTTCTCAGCAATCTTGCAGCGTGCAGATGACTCTTACCAGTTTTCTAGGTCTGATGGGCGGGACCCAGAGACAGTAAGCATGTCCCTCAAGGTGACACAGCTAAGATATGACAAAACCAGAATTTAAACCGGGTCTGTCTGTCTCCAAGCCTGTGTTCTTTCCAACCGCCTCTCAAGCTGAGACTTAGAAACTAAAAAACATGGCAGAGAGATGGAGGTACGGGTCTCACCGAGGGTCAGACCCGATGTTCCCCGGGGAGGCAATGGACATTTAGTGAGCATCTGCCATGTGCCAGGACTCCTGCGGGGCTCCGTGCTCTCACGGGGACAGTGAACATGCAGTGTGGGCTAGGCTGTGCGAGTGGGGAGATGGAGGCAATGTTTGTCCTTTCCAAACGTTCCATAGTGTGGCTGCAGCGTCGCCTGCAGTAATGTAAAGGCTAGAGTTCAGGTTTTCCGCGGTCGTCTCCAAACTTGGGTGCCACTTCCCCTGGGCTGAGCTAGAAGCGGATGCGGGCGTACCATTTGGAGGTCGCTAGTTGTTCTTTTATTTTAAGCATTTTCAATTTGTGTAAAGAACACATCTTCTTAGAAACTTCGTTCACTCTGTTTTCATTAACTCACATGAGGGCTCTGGCCTCGGAGAGGGGGGGGAAATAGTGTTTATCCCTCATTCCCTGAAGGAAGTTGGATCATATCATCAGGATTAAACAAATATGTAAACTTCGCTGGTGACTTGGCTGCAGTTCACCCGAACATATAGTTGGATTTGCAGGAAACTTCGCCTTAGGGTAACAAAGCAGTATTTCTCCCGCCCCAGCATTCATTTCCATCACGAGGCCACTCTGAAGGAACATCTGCTTAGCATTCCCAAGTCCTTTGTATAGAAACTCTCCGATTAAGAGATCAGGTTGGAAAAGCAACAGGGATATCAGGGGAGCTCAAAATAATCAACTAAGGGTGGCTTGTGGCCTCTGGGGCCCGGAGGGCTTCGATCTGCAGTCGTATTTAATGTTTCCTGGAGAGTGTGCCGGCTCCGGGGACCAGGAGGCGGCTGCAGCCAGGAGCGGGTAGCGTGCGTGAGCAGGGACCTTGGGCTGCCTCTCCTGGTGGTATTTCCCCACTCGTTTGCTTTTTGTCTGAATGGACCAGCTCTCCCGCGGGCCCGTGCTTACCCTTGTGATTCAGAGCTGGCCGCAGCCTGGCTCTGGGTCCCGGTCCTCGCTGCCTCGGGGCCCTCCCTGGCGGGCAGTGCTGGCTGTGCCATCTGAGCCTCTCGGGCTGGCACTTAGGGCCTTCTTGTCTGGCCCCTGTGTTGTCGATGGCAACCTCACACCTCGCCCCTCTGAAGCAGGGGCTGCCCAGCCTCAGACAGCCTCTGCCACACCTACTGTGGCACTTACTCTCCCCGCCAAGCCTGGCTCCCCCCTCTCTGCCCCTAGTGTTCCCTCAGCCTGGGACATTCCCTCTCCTCCCTCAAGACCTGGCTCTATGGCATCACCTTCTGTCCCCAGTCCCTGCCTGAGTCTGGGGCCTCTGGGCCCCGTCGTCGCCCAGGCCTAAGGGAGTCTGGAATGTCAGCACCACCGAGTGGGCACCTTATCTGCCGAGGTGACGGCTGTACTTCCAGTGCCTGGCTTGGTGCCTGGCACATACCAGGTGCTCCCTAACATTTGACAAATGGATGAATGGCTCTTGTTCCTTAAGTTCCTTTTCTTGTGTGGGACCGTGGCTTTATTCCTCGTATTGTGTCTTCTATGGGTCAGTCGGTGGCTTCTGTTTGGAGAGCGTCTTCCCTGGGGCCTTCCCCGTGGGCCTGGGGAGGGTTGGCCACGGCGTGCCTGCCTCATCGCCTCTCCCTCCTCATTTTCTCCTGCCCTCGCTCCCATGAGCCTCAGTAGTAACTGAACCCCCTGATGTGCCCAGAGCACGGTGAACCCCGTGGCGGGGCATGGGAGGCGTGGTCCCTGCAGTGGCCTGCCATGCCCTGGGGTGCCATTCTTCTCCCACCACAGACCATCGTGTGCCGGGGAGCGCCTGCAATTACTGAGCACCTGCCAGGAACACGATGGCTGTGAACAAGCAGCACAGACTCATGCAGTAATCGCCCACCCAGCCACCCCAGGCCGCGGGGCCCCCAGGAACTGCCCCTGGGATGGAGGAGGAGAGGTGGGAAGGATGAAGCTTTCACCTCAATCCCAGGCCACCTGGGTTCATGGCCAGCAACCAGATCCTTTAAGAGAGACCATCTCAGCCCAGCTGGTGTGGCTCAGTGGTTGAGCATCCATCTATGAACCAGGAGGTCACAGTTGGATTCTTGGTCAGGGCACATGCCCGGGTTGTGGACTCGATCCCCAGTGGGGAGTGGCAGGAGGCAACCAATCGATGATTCTCTCTCTTATCATTGATGTTTCTATCTCTCCTTTCCTCTCTGAAATCAAATCAAAAATATATTTTAAAAAAATAAGAGACCATCCTAAGATTCTCCAAGTCCTTTGGGGCAAAGTTCCCTAAGAAACGCATCCTGAAAGGTGTATGTCCTAGAAAACCCACCTGGCTGATAAAGAACGTCTTCCTTTTCTGTGGGGAAGGGGAAGGGCAGTCACAGAACGGCAGCCTCGGTCTCCGTGGAACCTCAGTATCAGGATATTGTTAGTTGCCTGTTAAGCACATACTTTGTACCAGGCGCTGTTCTAGAAACTGCAGCCACAGATCTTTGAGCAGCTGTGCGAGTTAAGTAACGTCCCCATTTCACAGGCGAGGAGACGGGCTAGAGAAGTAACAAGTGCTCCCACCAGGAAGGGCCGGCGCCTGGCTCCACACTGCACTCCATTGCCTTTCATTCTCTTGTCATGGGTCCCGGGACCTCAGTCTTTCTGTTGCTGTTTCTGCTTTGCTTTTGAACAAAATTGCAACCCCCCCGCCCCCCCCATACACACACACACACAGACACTTCTCCCCAAGAATCCAAGGCCCCTGTGGCCTTTGGACAGACTGCCGCCCAGGAGTGCCCCTTGGAGGACCTGGAAGGATCCGATGGGGATGGAGAAGTGGGTTGACCCCAGCCTGACCCCAGCCTGGCTGCTGGGTGACGAGCTCATTGGTATTGGTCCATCTGGGGGTGAAACAGCTTTGAACAGTGTTTCAACGCCCCCATACACACACAGTCTCATTTTGCTCATCTGTGAAGTGGGTATAGAGACTTTGCTGTGGGAGTGCTGGGCTGATTGGGGTGGCTGGAACCTTCTTAAGTTCACCAAGTACTGGTTTAATTAGGACTGAATTTAAGATTTATTAGAAGATGAATCGGGGCCGCGCAGTTGTGAGGGGCCCTAACCTTCCTGCCTGTCTCTTCCCGCAGACTCGAGCCCTCCCGCGCGCCTCCTGGCCACCCGGCCGTGCTGTGGGCCTGGCCCCGAGCGGCGCCAGGTCCTGGGTGAAGCCCCACGTTTCCACGCGCAGGCCAAGGGCAAGAACGTGCGGCTGGACGGCCACTCGCGCCGGGCCACGCGGCGCAACAGCTTCTGCAACGGGGTCACGTTCACACAGCGGCCCATCCGGCTGTACGAGCAGGTGCGGCTGCGCCTGGTGGCCGTGCGCCCGGGCTGGAGCGGCGCGCTGCGCTTTGGCTTCACGGTGCACGACCCGTCGCTCATGAGCCCGCAGGACATCCCCAAGTACGCCTGCCCGGACCTGGTCACGCGGCCGGGCTACTGGGCCAAGGCGCTGCCCGAGAACCTGGCGCTGCGCGACACCGTGCTGGCCTACTGGGTGGACCGCCACGGCCGCGTCTTCTACAGCGTCAACGACGGCGAGCCTGTGCTCTTCCACTGCGGCGTGGCCGTGGGCGGCCCGCTCTGGGCGCTCATCGACGTGTACGGCATCACCGACGAGGTCCAGCTCCTCGGTAGGTCCAGGCCGCGTCCCTGCCGCAGGGGCCAGGCCGTGGTTCTCCGTGCGCCTGGTGTGGATTTCTTCACACAACGCAGAGGGCTCACTTCGCTAGGCCAGGCATAGCTGTACACAATCGATACATTTTAAATCATTTTTCACAACAACCCATGATCCCTGTTCTACAGCTGAGAAAACTGAGGCATGAAAGGGTTAAATGACTTGAATTGCGAAGCCGGATTGGTCCAGAGTCCATGGTCTGGCCCAGGTTTATTTGCTTACTCCTTCATTCAATTATTTGCTCCTTCACTCACTGATTCTTTCATCCATTCTGTTGCTCATTCCGTCACTCCTTTGTCCACTTGCTCCCTCATTTATTCACGCATTCACACAAGTATTCACTCATTTGCTCACTTGTTCATTCACACATCCACTCAGATTATAATTTATGCTCTAATCCTCGAGTGTGTACACTGTCAGGCAGTGAGCCTTCAACCCACTGGTAAGAGGCTTGAGGTCCACTGGGGAGGCAGGCAGACAGGCGTGGTGCTGGCTCTAACAGGAGCAGCGGCTAATGCTGAAATCCTGGTGGTGAGAACTCATGGGGAGAGTTTGCTGCCCTTATCTTGAGAGACATGCTGAAATTTTTTCAGATGAAATGGCATGTCTAGCATTTGCTTCAACATATGGAGGAGGGAAGAGTTGGTGGAGGTGTCAGTGAAACTAGATTGGCCATGAATTGTTGAATCTGGATAATCAGCATTCATTATACTATTTGTATAGCTTAGTTTCTCAAAAATAGAGTTAAAAGGGGGAAGAAAAAAACACACAAAACACCAGGAGGCCAACCAAAACAGGTCTGTGAGCCAGGGTCAGAACTTGGGTTGCCGGTTTGCCAAATCAGCCCTGTAAGGAGGGGTAGGATTGCAGAGTAACATATCAGACTCTCACCAGGGGGCTCAGGCAGGCTTTTTGAAAAAGCATGTTCAAGATAATGACTTAATTTTATATTAGGAAAACTGAAGAGGAAGAAAGTTTTATTCCATGACATAAACTATAATTCTACATGGTAATATTTAACAAAATCTTAGCCAGAGGGATCTGGTTCTAAAGTTTGAGAAACACTTTTTCTTGCTTTAATTATGGTTAATATTTTTATCACTTAAAACCTTCCAAGTATGTTAATGACTTTTAAAGTTCTTTGTTATTAAGAGTCAGCCTATGTTAGAGACCTCATTCATTCACTCGTCCAATAAACCACATAATAATGAGGGCTACTTACTAAGTGCTCTGCTGAGCCTGGGTGCACGGTGGTGAGCAGACTGGCACAGACCCTGCCCTCCAGGAAGTCACATTCTGGCTGGGGAGACAGTCAACTATTAATCTACCCAAGTATAAAGACCTGTTACCTGAATGATCAATACCTTTGTTTTCCTTTTCTACTTAACTGTAATATGTAGTATCAAAACATATTTTCATATCACTAAAAATTATTCAAAAATAATTTCACGATTGTCTTTAAAAAAAACTCCTTAGTTTCTTGTTTTTAGAATGAGTCCATCTCTCTCTTTAAATATATATATATATATATGTTAGTGATTTCAGAGAGGGAGAGACAGAAACATCAGTGATGAGAATCATTGATGGGACACCTCTTGCATGCCCCCTACTGGGGATCAAGTCCACAACCCCAGCACATGCCTTGACCGGGAATTAAATTGACCTCCTGGTTCATAGGTCAATGCTCAGCCCCCGAGCCACAGGGCGGGGCGGGATGAGTGCATCGCTCATTGCAACCTTCTACATTCCGTGTTTGGTGCCACCAGGCCCTGGGCTCCTGCTGCCTGCTTTCAGCCGGCCTGTGCTGAAGAGCCTGGACTCTCGTCCTGCTTAGTGACCCTGTGACCTTGGTCATACCCTGGAACCCTGCTGTGCCTCAACTTCCTTTGCCAAATGGCGAGTGATAACCGACCACACCTCACAGGTGTGTGAGGCCTACCTGAGCTAACCCCTGAAAGGAGCTTACAACAGCGCCTGTCGCATACAAAGGCCACAAGTGAAGAGCAACAGGGGACCCCGCTTTTCCTTGCAGCTTGTGTTCTATTGGGGAGACAGAAAATAAAGGGTTTTCAAATGCCCTTCAGATCTTCAGTAGGAAAACCGCTGAGGGAAGGAAGGGAGAACGAGGGAAAAGAAAGAAGGGGGCGAGAAAGGTGAGGCCGGAGGAAGAGAGGGGAGGGAAGAACAGGAGGGGGCGTGGAGAAATAAAGGGCCAAGGGTGAGGCAAGGGGTGGGGAGAAGGGAGCGGGGAGTGCAGAGGGAGCAAGGGTCTTATCTGCCCATCCCGAAGGTAAGAAGGTGTCGTTATGCTTAATCCCATTCTGTGCATCTGTGATGATTATTTTTTAAATATGTCTTTACTGACTTCGGAGAGCAAGGGGGAGGGAGCGATGAGAATCACTGACCGGCTGCCTCCTGCACGCCCCCGACTGGGGGTGGAGCCCGCAACCGCGACCTCCTGGTTCACCGGTGGAGGCTCAACCCCTGGGCCATCCGCGATTCCTAAACCAAATGACAGAAGAACCGGCAGGAGAATGGCAGGGGCGGGGAGGGGGCGGGGCCCTGCAGGTGCGGGCCGGGGGCGGGGCCGGCGGGCCGGGGGCGGGGCCTGCGGGCAGGGGGCGGGGCCCTGCAGGTGCGGGGAGGGGCGGGGCCTGCGGGGCGGGCCGGCGGCAGGGGCCCCGGGCCGCGCCCTCACCCCTCCCTCTGCCCGCAGAGAGCAGCTTTGCCGACACGCTGCCGCCCGCGCGGCTCAGCCAGGCCCGCTTCAGCGCCTGCGCGCCGCCCGGCAGCCTGGACGCCGCCAACTTCAACAACAACGAGCTGGAGAACAACCAGGTGGTGGCCAAGCTGGGCCACCTGGGGCTGGGCCGCGCCCCCGGCCCGCCGCACGCCGACGCCCCCGCCATCCCGTGCGGGCCCCGCGACCGCCCGCGGCCCGCGTCCTCGCCGGCGCTGCTCGAGGCCGACCTGCGCTTCCACGCGACGCGCGGGCCCGACGTGAGCCTGTCCGCCGACCGCAAGGTGGCCTGCGCGCCGCGGCCCGACGCCGGCCGCACGCTCGTCTTCTCCGAGCGCCCGCTGCGGCCCGGCGAGAGCCTCTTCGTGGAGGTGGGCCGCCCGGGGCTGCCGGCGCCCGGCGCGCTGGCCTTCGGCATCACCTCGTGCGACCCGGGCGGCCTCCGGCCCGCCGAGCTGCCCGCCGACCCGGACGCGCTGCTCGACCGCAAGGAGTACTGGGTGGTGGCGCGCGCCGGGCCGGTGCCGAGCGGCGGCGACGCGCTCAGCTTCACGCTGCGGCCCGGCGGCGACGTGCACCTGGGCGTCAACGGGCGCCCGCGCGGCCGCCTGCTGTGCGTGGACACCACGCAGGCGCTCTGGACCTTCTTCGTGGTGCGCGGCGGCGCCGCCGGCCAGCTGCGCCTGCTCGGTGAGTGCCCCGCTGCGCGTGCGCGGGGCTCCAGGGACCCCCCCCCCCCCCCACCCCCACCCCCCGGGGGCGCAGTGCGGGCGGGAGCCGGAGCCGGAGCCCAGCCCAGCCCGCGGTTCCCAAACTTGAGCGCGCATCGCATCGCATCGCACCACCCACCTCCACCTAGAGTTTCCTTGCTGCGCCCCGACAGGATGTCTTTCCAACAAGTGCCCCAGGGGTGCCCAGGTTGCAGGTCCCTGGGCCACATTTTTGTCTGCACCGACCTAAGTACCCGCGGGGCCAGGGTGTGGCAGGCTTTATGCAGTCAGGCGATGATCAGTGCACTCTATTTCCATTGTTATGGTTACACGATTTATTGCTTTTAACATAGTCGATGCTTGGTGAGTGTAGGAGAAACTGTAAGTACAGCTACACTGAAAAGAGGAAGTAAGAATAACAGCATCCACAGAAAATGGAATGCAGGCTTGAGCCATCCCATTTTGAGATGATTCTTGCCTTCATTCATGCCCCAGACACGGAGCACCCACCAACTGGGCTAGGCCCTGTGCTCCAGGATGGGGCAGGGCAGAGAACCGGGCACAGAGCGGGAGTGCAGAGCTGCAGGTGTGGTGTTTGCGGGGCAGAGGGGTGTGGGGAAGGTTCACAGAGCGCAGCTCCCTTCTCACGGTTCAGGAAGTAGAGTCCCAGTGTAAACAGAAATGATGACCATGTCCTCTCACCTCATTAGCTTCTATCCTCCTGAGGATGGCAGGAAACCCATTTCATGATCCCATCTACAGAGAAGAAAACTGAAGCACAGAGAGAGTTAATGGCTGCTGCAGTGTAGAAGGGCAGGGATCCCCGCATCTGGGGTGTGAGGATGAAATGATGAGAGGTGCATACTTTCAGCAGGTGCTTGTCGCCTCCTGCGTGCTTAGTTAAGTAGTGACCGTGAGAACAGCGACTGTTGTTTGGTCTGGATGTTGAACGGACGTCAGTAGGACTTCACCCTCTTTCCATCTCAGAGTGCACTTTCTCCGTGTCGGCTTCCCTCGGGCAGGGCCTGCAGGGCCAGGCTAACCTGCCAGGGAGCCTTTCTTCCCCGCAGTCTGAGGGAAAGCTCTCGGGAAGGCCTCATTGGCCTTGGCTGGGTTATGTGGCTTTCCCTAAACTGCCATTGAGATCAAGAGGTAGAAGTTCTTGGTGGCCTAGATCGTGTGAAATAAAACCCCAGTACTGTTTCCCAGAAATAAACGGGAATGATGGCTGGGCAGGCACATAACATGTCCGCCACGCACATACGGCTCCATCAGAATCCTGTGAGGCAGCTCTTGCTCTCCCATTAGACAGACAAGGAGGCTAAGGTGCAAAGCAGTGGAAAGCCAGGGACGAGCAGAGCAGCGCCCATCTGATGGAGTCTCTTTGGTCCCAGGCACCCTGCAGTCCAGCCCTGTGATCCCGTCTCCGTCGGGGTCCCTCAGCGGCTCCCAGGACGATAGCGATTCCGATATGGCCTTCAGTGTCAACCAGTCCTCCTCAGCATCCGAGTCATCCCTGGGTAAGGAAATGCAGACCTGGGGTGGGGGGCAGGGGCAGGGGCTGGGGCTGGCCTGGCTCCTTCCCAGGGCTAAGCAGGGTGGTCACCCTACCCCCCGCCACCCCCCATATCCTCCTTCCTCAGCTGTGCATTTAGCTGGAGGGAAGAGAAACATCTAGATATGGCACCCCAAAGGGTGATAATGGTGCCTGATGCTTGGGGGTAGGAAGGGCAAAACCCAGACAAAAAGCCGAAGTTTGTGTCTCCCAAAGTTGTTCCCCCATGGGTTCCGCCATAGAAGCTTTGCCTTCTTGGGGTTGCCCCAATGGAGCCCACCTGAGAACCACCTTGTTCAGGTCTGGCCTGGTCTTCCTCTCTCCAGTGACAGCCCCCAGCTCCCCGCTGAGCCCCCCGGTGTCCCCCGTGTTTCCCCCACCGGAGCCAGCAGGCAGCAGGAACGGCGAGTGCACGGTGTGCTTCGATGGCGAAGTGGACACGGTCATCTACACGTGTGGACACATGTGCCTGTGCACCAGCTGCGGCCTGCGGCTCAAGAGGCAGGCCCGGGCCTGCTGCCCCATCTGCCGGCGGCCCATCAAGGACGTCATTAAGATCTACAGGCCGTAGCCTGGCCCGCCGATGGGCCTTGGCCAGAGCAAGGTCACCTTTCCGAAGCCCCCGGGGCCGGGCAACCACCGTGGCCACCAGGGAGTCCAAGGGCAGTGGCCATCGCGTCTGTCACTCTCCGTGGTGGGCGAGGTGTGACAGTCGTGGAGACGAGGCCCTGGGGGTCTGAGCCCAGGCGAGGGTGGCTTCTGGCTCAAGAGTGCTTTGCCCCCAAAGGCCGTCCCAAAAGCAAGCTCAGGAACTGCCTGGCAGACCGCCCGTCCCTCCGGTGACCTCTCGGCTGGGAAACAGCGTCCTCTGTGCAATGCTTTTTGCTGGGGGTGGGTTGAGGTGTGTGCGTGCATGTGTGCGTGCGTGCGTGTGTGGGGGGAGGGGTGCGGGGGAGACTGAGCAGGGAGAGGGCATGTGTGAGAGGATGAGAGAGAACGCACAGGTATTTATACAGGGATCTTGGCTCCAGGAGACTAAGGGATGTGCGACCCGGAGCCCAGGCACTAGCAGGACTAGAAGTGCTCACTTTCTGGGGCTGTGACGGCCGCTGGTTTTGGACGTGTGAAGCCTGCACCTGAACAGACTCCCTCGGATGGTATAGAAAAGGGACGCAGATTTCCTAAGAGCAGGAAAAAATAGCTCGTTGTTTACAGCTCCCAAGCAGCAGGTCCTTGGGGGTTAGGTGGGCGGAGAACATAAAAGAACAACTTGCTTCTTTGGTTTCTAACTCGGTCCCGGGGAGGCCTTGTGCTGGGCACTGCAGCCATTTGAGGGCTCTGGGCAGGCCGCCCCCAGAAGCCTTTACACCCCTTCACCCCCGGGCAGCCTGATCATAAGCACACTGCACTTGCCCCTGCCCTGGTTGCTTTTGGTCCGTACAGCCCCACTGTGTACAAGACAGAGGTTATCTTTCCCTGGGGAGGGGGAGGCCTAGAGGCAGGGACTCGCCTGGAGTTGGAAAGGCCACTGTGGGGCACAGACAGCTCTCCACGCTTGCACCCGTGCCTGTGGGCATCACCGGGACAACCTGCTGGCGAAGTAGGAGCGGGAACCAGGGCTTTGCAACCTGTCTTTGTTCTGATTCTCGGCCTCCCCTGCTGATTCCTAGGATGTTCATTGACGTTAGAATGTTAGGGAAATGGAGGTCGTCACTGAAGATGCTGACGTTGGGACTGTCCCCCTTCCCAGGGCTATTTGCTGGGCATTTCCTGGGACCCCGGCCCTGCCCTCGCCCTCCTCCCTTCATGCCCCCAGGGCTGGGCCCCACGTCTGCCCTGTCTGGTGCCGTGCCTTGAGGCACGCCCCTGGGCCTCTGGTTCTCAGTCCCCAGTGCGACCGAGAGGAAGCCTCGTAGCTGCCCACTGCAGAGCTGTGGGGAGGACCCACACAGCGTTCTAAAAGGCCTGAGACCCCTTGCAAAGAGCAAGTGTCACTTTTATTACAATTCCTAAACTGTTCATCTGTGAGGGAGGGGGGGGGAGGGGAACACTCAGACTCAGGTATTCACATAACAAGTGTTTGCTGGGTGTCAGGGGCTCAGGGCGCAGCGGGGCCACGCCCCCGGCATATCCAGTCCCGGGAGACCAGCCGGGTGCCCTGGGGCTGCTGCAGGTCTCAGCCACTTGCTCCTCTGTCTGGAAATGGTCCCAGCTTTCTGATCTCAACTGAAGAAACACTACTGTTGCCCCTGCAAGAACCCCTGATTGGTCCTTTTTCCTAGTGAATTGGGAAACATGCCCACATTTTAATTTTGCAGCAGAAACTTTGGGGGGGCTACTGGAACCCCAGTGTTTGCCAAGGTAAGAGTTTGACAATCCAGGCAGTGCTCAGTGCCCCGCTGACATTGGTCAGTGGGAGCCTTCCGTCCTCCAGGTGCTGGGTGTGGGCACAGGCACTGTGAGAGGACTCACCCCCACCTCCCACCCCCCACCCCCCACCCCCAGTCTGTGGTTCTCCAGGCAGCCGTCCTCCTGACTGGCCTGAGCCACAGGCACAGCGCGGGGGTCTCAGCGGCCTGAGGAGCCAGCTCCTGTCTGCCCCCTGGGTTCCAGCCGAGCCATGCACAGACACCACCAGGAAAGCAGTGACCTTGCTCCTGGCACCCGTTACCTGGGATGAAAGGAGCCAGGGGCCTGTCTGATGCGCTCACGGTTGCTATAAATAGCCTCCTGCATCCAAGAGGAACTAAGGGGTGTTTGTCTTCTAAAACCAGACGTTTCCTGACTCTAAACTGGTTTCTTCAGTGCCACCAGAGCCGCTGGCCTTCCCTCGGGTTTTGTCTCGAGAGGGGCAGGAGGGAGGACAGGGGACCTCTTGCGTTTCTTTGCCTCGGCACTGGGCCAGGGAGGGGCCCCCACCTTCACCCCGAGAGGCAGGTCTTGTTACCATCCTGAGTCGGGCCTGAGACAGCACCAGCTGTAAAACACTAAGGGAAAAACGCTGCCGATGCTAACGGTCAGGTGCCCCCGCTATACCACTCATCCCAATCAGAGATGTTGAAATGGCTGGGGGAGCCCTGTGACTCAGAATTGATGAAATAGGGGATTGTCCCCACTCGGCCAGTAAGAGAGCTGAGGCCTGGGAGGGAGCGAGGTGGAGCCGCAGCGGGAGGGGCAGGGCTGGGACCCACACCCCGAGTGGTGGTGCTGAGTCCCACGCTCTCTGCTGCTTGGCCCGAGTTCCAGAAAGGTCGGGACTGCCTGAGTTTTCTTCCTTTAAACTTATGTGACCGCCCCCTGCCCCCCCGGGAGTCTGGCCCCGTGCCCCCTTTTAGGCTCATCTGTCCACTGCCTCTCTCTGTACGCTGAGCTGGTGAGAGCTTGGGTCCACCTCAGGGCCTCCGCCTCTTCCCTCGGGGCACCCACGGGGGGCGGCTTTGGGGAGGGGAAGGCCTTGTCCTACCCCCTCCCTGGGCCCCTGGGAGTGTGTTGGGGACCAGAGGATGCCCTGTGCTGTGGGCTTGTGCCTGTTCTTTGGAATTGCTAGAGAAATTGGCCCGTTTTCAAGTCAAAACAAGCTCCCTCTCCTATCCGTTCCCAGGACCGGGCCTTCTGGTCGGCGTGGCCTGCATGTGGACACAGGGTTGGGAACTGGGACTAAGACAAAGCTCGGGGAACTCGTGGTCCCGAGCAGGAAGCATTTCTGAGCTTTGATTCGACCCCTCTGTGTGGGGTTCTGTGCTCGCACGTGGTCGGTACTCACGAGAGGTTTGCAGAGGAATGAGAACCAGGTTCTGAGGTCCGGGGGTGGATAAAACATGTACACACCCGCAAAGTCCCTCAGCACACCCTGCTGACCGCCTGCCAGGGGTGGGTGCTGGGAGGCGGGGCTGGGAGGGCGGCCCTGGGTCTGAGGTCAGAGGGGAGACAGTAGAGTGATGAGAGATGGGGCAGGTTTCATGGGCCTTGCTGACCGCGGCTGCCTCAGGGTCTCCCTGGGTGAGTGCCCGGCCTTCGGGACCAGAGCCTCCTGCGGGCTTCGTAAAGCCCCTCTGCATGGGAAGCGCCAGGCGCCGCGGCCCGCACATTACTGCCAAAGGCCCTCGCTGAACCCCAAGTCCCCACCAGTGGACGACACCCTCAGGTCCTGCCAGGGCGACGTGGGGAGAGGGCTTTCTGCTCCTGGGACTGGTTCCTGGAAATCGGTCCCCAAGCCCCTGGAGAACCCTGGCCAGTTCCTGTTGAGAGGGGCAGTGACCTCCCTCTAGACCCCATCTCTGCCCCGTTTCTGGGGGGACAGTGGCCCAGGGCACAGGCCCTCCTGGCATTGCTTGGTATTTGTCTCACCGTCTCTCCCAAGTCCCTCATGAAATGACTTGTACGACAATCTGTCTGTGCCTTACGAAAGTGTCTGTGCACTTTTTATCCTTTTTTAAAGCAATTCTCACAGTGGGCAGGGGCTGGCAGACACCATAGTGTCCCAGACACTGTGACAGTCACTCAGTTCCGCATTGTGTTTCGGTGTGGAGTGAAGTGTCCGCCCCGCCCCGCCCTGCCCCCACTACCTGTGTACAGACCTTTACAAACTGTCTCTTGCTCTTATTTTCCTGATTCAATACTGTGACCTCTCCAATACAGTCTAATCTTTGGGGAACTGTAAGAAAGGTTGTAAAACTTGGGGTGAGGGGGTGGGAAGGGTTTGCACTGGTCCTGTGTGTTGTGCTTATGTGTGTTGTGTGTTTTGATTTTTTTTGTTTGTTTTTATCTGTTTTATATTAACATAAGTTTTCTGTTTAAAAAAAAACAAACAAATACAACTCTGGCTTGTTAAAAAAGAAACCTCTCCAGACTCATTTTGTCAATCACAGGGGTGTGCACTGTTGGGAGTGGGGGTGCGGGCTCGAATCATTGCCCGCCTTGAGGAAACAACTCGCAAAATGTCTCTAGGGCCCTGACAATGTTTGGCCCTTTGGCCAAGTACCTCCTGCAAAATATCGCAAGGAAATCATTCCAATCAGAGATTAAGCTCTAAATGTAAAGGTGTTCATGGCAGCATTATCCTATATGATAAAAGGCTAATATGCAAATTGACTAAACGGCGGAACGACCAATCGCTATGATGTGCACTGACCACCAGGGGGCAGACGCTCAATGCAGGAACTGACCCCTGGTGGTCAGCCACAAGCCTCTGCGGTAGTGCTACGTCCCCCGAGGGCTCCCGGACTGCGAGAGGGCGCAGGCCGGGCTGAGGGACACCCCCTCCACCCCCCGAGTGCACGAATTTCATGCATTGGGCCTCAAGTTTATAATGATAAAAAAGAAACTAGAGCAACCCTAATGTCCAACGACCAGAACTCTTGGTCACAAGTGACAGAAACCCAACTCTCAATGGCTTCAGGGGATTAAAAAGCTCAGGTAATGAGAAGTCCTGTACCAGAACCCAAGAACCCTTTAGGACAATTGGACCCAGAATCGGAAGTGCTGCAGCAGGACCTGGTCTCCCCGCTCTCCGCTGCCCGCCTTGTTGAGCGGGGTTCCCAGGCAGGTTCCCACACACAGCCAGCCTTTCAGCAGTCCCCATTCGCACCAACCTGGAAACCTGCATCACGGGCAGTATCCTGAACCAATCACGGAGGCCAGGGAGATAGGGGGCTCGGATTGGTCAGGCAGGATACCGTCCACCTCCATCCAATAGCTGCCCCCAGGGCACTGAGAGGTGGATACCTCAGTCCCTGGGAGAAATTGGAGCAAAGCAGAAGTGCTGGGCAGGCAACAGCGGCGGCTCTCTAAGGGAGGGTGGGTAAACCATCGCACAGGTACAGACCCGGTTCACAGCTGGGCCTCCGCACGACACGGGGCCAGACACGTAAGCGCTTTGTGCCTCAGTTTCCTCATCTGCAACGCAAGAATAATAAGACTCGGACTTAGGGATGGGAGTGAGCATCCCTGAGATCATGCTGGTGGTTTGCTAGGCACATGTCTGTACTCAGCCAAGCGTTCATAACAGGAACATCTTCATGTTAAAATACGCTAGGAAACCAAGACATGAAACTACAAACACTCCCATCTCATGGATATAAAAAGAGCCCAGCCAGTGTGGCTCAGTGGTTGAGCATCGACCTATGAACCAGGAGGTCACGGTTGCAGGCTTGATCCTCAGTGTGGGGCGTGCAGGAGGCAGCCAACAAACGAGTCTCATCATTGATGTTTCTCTCTCTCTCTCTCTCTCTCTCTCTCTCTCTCTGTCTCTCTCCCTCTCTGAAATCAATAAAAAAAATATATTTTTAAAAAAAGAAAAGAGAAAGAGAAAACAACCAGCAGTCCACAAACCTGACCATACACTGGAATGACCAACAGAAAAGAGGCAAAACCTCCCCGGCCCCGGGGCTGGGTGAAGGTGTTGCCGGTGATTTGTTCCCGTGTTTTCCAAATGTTCTATAACGACCAGTGATTACTTTTCATTTTAACTGCTACTTGGAAAACATTCTCCCTGCTCTGCAAAAAGCCCGGAGACTCGCTGGCCCTGGCTGGAATTCGTCAGGCATTCCCAGGCTGATTGAGGTTGAGACCCAAATTTAGTCCCGGGGGAGATAAGGGCCTGCGAGTCTCCGGTGGAGGCCAGGCCAACACCACCAGTTCGGCTGGGCTTCCTCCAGGCCAGGCTTCAGGGCCGGATTCCTGGGACGGAGCCTGGGAGCCTGGCCGGGGAGTCGGGAGCGGGGAGAGGCAGAGGGGAAGGGGCTGCCCGGGCTGTTCCTCCGGCTGCAGAACAGCCTGGCTGGGTGACGCTCTTCCGGGAGCCGTGGGGGAAGAGAAATGAACCGGCACCGATCAAGCAGAAGCAGCCCTGGCTTGCACACATTCTCTGGACGAATCTTCACCAGGATGCTTGTCTCCTCGTTTTACAGGCCAGGGAAGCAGGGCGCCTCCAAGGTAGAAGCCGGACTGAAGCCCAGGGGTGTCTGCTCTGGAAAAGGCAAAATCTTCCAGAGGCATTTTGCACCCTCCCCCTGCGTCTCAGTTAGAGGCAGTCTTCCCAACACTCAGGCTCTGTTCTCCACTCCGAGGTGTCCTTCCTGCGATAGCCACTTCTTCCGGGCCAGGGGACATTTTCATAGGTGCTACCTCATCATCAAGACTTTAAAATAATAATAATTGTTGTGATAAAGGTGTTGGGGAGGGGGAATTATTAATATAGGCTTGTTTGGTTATAAGAGATTGAAACAACTCAAGGAAAACCTAACTTACGAAACGATTCACACAACTGAACATGTCAGTTCCAGCTTCAGGAATGGCTGGATCCAGGTGTTCGCGTGGATCCAGAACTGTCTCTCAGTCTGCTCTCCTCTGGGTTCATCGCTCTCAGGCAGGTTCTCCCTCTGTGGTAACCAAGGTAGCCTCCAGTGGCTCCTCACTCACATCAGCTTAGTGGCCCCTTTAAAAAGTTTGAGGAAAAGTCCCAGGGCTGTCTTTCCTTTGACCCCTTGGATCAACAACCTAGTTTCTGACCCAAGCTCTGTCACATGCCCACACTTGATTTAAAAACACACAAAAACAAAACAGCCCAACCGGCATGGCTCAGTGGTTGAACGTCAACCTATAAACCAGGAGGTCATGGTTCGATTCCCGGTCAGGGCACATGTCCAGGTTGCAGGCTTGATCCCCAGTGGGGCCATGCAGGAGGCAGCTAATCAATGATTCTCATCATTGCTGTTTCTATATCTCTCTCCCTCTTCCTTCCTCTCTGAAATAAAAATCTATATATATAAAAGCCTAAGCGACCAGCCCACTGGCCGGTAGCTATGACATGCACTGACCACCAGGGGGCAGACGCTCAATGCAGGAGCTGCTGAGCTGCAGTGACTTGGCAGCTGCAGTTCTCGGGTGATGCACCCTGAAACAGAGAGGAGGGAGCCCAATTCCAGGGTGCGTCACCCCAGAACTGCCCTCTAGCAATCCGTGACCCCTCAGGGGATGTCAGAGAGCTGGTTTCGGCCCAATCCCCGCAGGGCAGGCCGAGGGACCCCACCGGTGCACGAATCCATACACCAGGCCTCTAGTGTATATATAAAAAGAAAGCAGGGATGACATGGCTTTTTCCTCCAGAACCAACTGATCTGAAGTGGAAGGCAGGCCCATAAGCAGACATGTTCAGACCAGCACAGCTCTAAGGCTGCTGGGACAGATGGGATTCAAAACACAAAGGTCTGGGTCATTTAGTGGGTTACTCAGGCATCCTTCTTTCTCCTGGGTGTCCGAGCTCCTCCTGATGCCTGAGCTGTGCTCCCTGGCATGTTACATTTCTCCTCTAATGTTCTAGTCCAGTGGTCGGCAAACTCATTAGTCAACAGAGCCAAATATCAACAGTACAACGATTGAGATTTCTTTTGAGAGCCAAATTTTTAAACTTAAACTTCTTCTAACGCCACTTCTTCAAAATAGACTCCCCCAGGCCGAAAATCGACTTCTGCACATGGGGCCACAAAGTTTCAATCACACTGTACATGCGTGGCCGCACATGGTATTTTGTGGGAGAGCCACACTCAAGGGGCCAAAGAGCCGCATGTGGCTCGCGAGCCACGGTTTGCCGACCACTGTTCTGGTACACAGGGCCTGTGCCCTGACCCTCACCACCCTGACCCTCACCAACTTGCCACCTGAAGCACAGCCTCAGAGAGCTTTGCCATAGAATGTGTATGGAGACTTCTCCTTTCCTCATTCCTTGTGTTCCTGCAAGACAAACAATCATCTATAATAATAAAAGCGTAATATGCTAATTAGACTGGACAGCCGAACTACCTTCTGGACATCCTTCCTGACGAAGCTGTGACAGCGGGGGCCAAGGCAGAGGCAGTTAGGGGCGACCAGGAAGGCAGGCAAGCAGTTAGGGGTGATCAGGCAGGCCTGCAAGTGGTTAGGGACAATCAGGCAGTCAGGCAGAGGGATTAGGGGTGATCAGGCAGGCAGGCAGAGTGGTTAGGGGCGATCAGGCAGACTGGCAGGCGAGCGGTTAGGAACCAGTGGTCCCAGATTGCAAGAGGGTGCAGGCTGGGCTAAAGTACACTCCTCCCCTGTGCACAAATTTCATGCACTGGGCCTCTAGTCCATAATAACAACAACAACACATCATTTAATGAGCACGTACTATGTGCTAAGGCATCCATCATATCATTGAATCCTCATGAATTCAATGAATTCCCCTAGCTCTTTGAGGTAGGTCCCACGATCACCTTAATTTTATAGGACAGAAAACCAAGACTCAGCGACATTAAGTAACCTTCTCCACTCTCTATGGCGTCTCAAAGACAAAAGGACTTCTGCCCTTTTTATAATTATTTCCCAGGACCTAGACTCAGTGGTTTTCAAGGGCAAATGGGCTGGAACACAGGCACTTGGGATTTCACTGACCCCACAGCCTGTCAGGCGGGTATCATGTCGCATGTTACAGAGAAGGGAAGAGAGGCTCAGAGAGGGCTGTGACCTGGCCTGGATCACACAGCTCGTGAGCTGCAGAGCCAGGATCTGCATCAGGTCTGACTCTCTCCTCAGCATCATGGCTTGTCCGTGGGTAAATTGTCAGAAGAAGGAGGAGGAGAGAGAGAGGGGGAAAATGGGGAGGGGAGGGAGCCAGGTTCAGCACCTGGAGGGACAAGAGAGGAAAGCCGTCAAGCCGTGTCCTCAGCTTACACCGGGTCCATGACACCATTCCAGGGAGGGGAACCTGCCTCTCCCTCAGGCTGTCTCTCCTGGCTCTTGGAAGCTGGTTTTGGCTCCCACGCAGGGATACGGAAAACATGAATATTCCAGGCATCCACTATGGGAACAGAGCCCCAACCTTGGCTGTTCAATGCACCCGGGGAAGCTTCCAGAAGCCTGGGGGCAGCTGCATCAACAGAGTGCCTGGGGCAGGCTGGTCCCCTGCCCTGTCCCTCCCCTCCTGGCCAGGGCTTCCGGGGCTAACCCTTCCTCTCGGCATCGAGAGCCCTCCACTCGCCCGTCCTGCCTCTCCGCCTGCCTGGGGACGGCTTCGGCCACCTGAAGAGTCCCAAGAGCCTGCTTAGGACCACATGTCCACACCCTGTCCCCAGCAAGAGGGGCACGTGGCCTCTCCATGGGGCCTAGACTTTGTGTGGCTGGCCCCCTGGAGTTATGCAATGGGAGGCCCCTCTCTGCACCTCACTTCCCTGCCTCTAGGTGGGGCTGTAGGCGCTTTGGAGGCTGGGCCCTGACACTGCAGCTCCACGCTGAGCAGGTGTTTTCCACGTGAAGGAGTCTAGCCGCAGCTGTGAGGTCTCGGGCAAGTTACTGACCCTCTCTGAGCCTCGGTTTCTGCATCCCTGAGGTGAGAGGGGTGTCAGCCCCGTCGTGGGCTGTGTCGGGGTACACAGTGTCAGGGACTGGCAGGCGCCAGGAGGTGCTCAGGGATGGTGGTCGCTGTTTTTACCGGGATTGTAGGACCGGCGGCACCCACCCCCATCCTGGCTGGGCTCGGGGCTGCCCCTCTGACCCCCACAGCCCCCTGGGCCTCCGTCAGGCCCTGCACTGCCTCGGCGAGTCAGCCCCGTCACTGGTAGCCGTGAGCATCTAGTGGCATAATTGGTGACCGCGTGTCTGGATCCTTCTGCGGTTTGGGCTCTGGCCCTGCTCGTGTGATGGTGTCAGCAGGTCACACTCAGCTCTCCTCCGGACCAACTGCATTCCTCGCACTGTCCTTTCGCTACAGCGTTGCTCCACTCTTGCATTTTGCAGACTCCAAGAGAAACCGAGGCATTGGCCCCTGCCTCCCACCCCTGCTTTGCTGACCATGTTAGGACCCAGCGGTTGGCCACAACCCGTGACTACCTGCTGAGCATGCGTCAGTAGGAACTACCCACTGTTCTCGTCTCACGACCCCACGTGCTGACCACTGAGTCAGCCGACCTTGGAAGTCCAGTTGCCCCCACCCATCAGAAAATGAATGACGTCAGTTTATGCTCTTGTTTCCCTAGCAACTCATCCTTTTGATCAGTGGGCCACTCTCACCTTTAAAACCCTTGTGTGTGGGGGGGGCGGGGCGGAATTGGGGTGGAGAGGATCAATGGGGGGGAGGGGGAAAAGGGGGCATCTGTAATACTTTCAACAATAAAGATAAATTGCCCGGCCGGCATGGCTCAATGGTTGAGCATCGACCTCTGAACCAGGAGGTCACGGTTCGATTCCCAGTCAGGGCACATGCCCGGGTTGTGGGCTCAATCCTCAGTGGGGAACGTGCAAGAGGCAGCCGATCAATGAATCTCCTCATTGATGTTTCTATCTCTCTCTCCCTCTCCCTTCCTCTCTGAAATCAATTTTAAAAATTTTAAAACCCAATAAATTAAAAACAAGCCAAAACCAAAACCCCCTTGCCTAACCTTCCCCACCCCCGCCCCCTTAGAGCGTGGCTTCAGTTGATGCCGAAGGCTGCGCTCGCTGATTTGCAAAGAAGAAAACTCTCTTTACAGCAGCATCTGCAGGGACCAGCTCAGCATAGCAGAGCCCTGGGTTCTCATCCCTGCCTTGTGAGCCTCCCACCCCATAGTGAGAAGTTCTGGCATCAGACACCCTCTTCCCAGGAGGAATGGAAGCGGGAGCGTCCGATGGCGGGGCGCGAGGCCTCTGAGCTTGCCGCCCCTTGCCCCTGCTTGTGTTGGCTCCCCGTCAGGAATGCGCGGGGCCTGGGAGGCCGGCTGACCGCGGCTCCAGAGGGCAAGCCCCACTTCTGCTCTCTCCCAGGAGCAGCCGCATTCCGGGAGGGCGTGGGAAGCGCTGCTGAGAACCGCCCGCAGCCCGGCCATCCCGAAGCCCAGGCCCACCTCACTCCCTCGCTCCCCAGGGAGGTCCACCCACCACCACGCGGGGACGGCGGCGGGTGCTGGGAGAAGACTCATTGCCACCAGGACAGTGAGCAGCCTCTGGCCTTCCCCACCCCCACCCCCATTCCCCCATCCACCCCCTTTCTCCGGTGCCAGCAGACCTGCCTCTGCCTTCCCTGGTGTCACCTCCCACCTCTGTGACAATGAACCCCTCCATTATTCTGAGCAATCCCTCCTCCCTTACACCCCTGTCCCCCACAGGGAGTCCGAGGCTGTCTGGACCCACCCCAGGGCCACCCCTCCTGCCGGCCTTCCTGTATATGCACCGGGGGCTGTTTCAGCTCTGGGCGCCAGGGCAGGCTTCCCCGAAGGGGTCCCACAGGAGCTGGGCCTGGAGGGCGGGCAGCAGTGGGTCCCTGGGAGCGCGCCCTCCACGGGGGGAGCAGCCCAGCCCAGGTGGGGGCAAAGGTCCCAGAGACAGTTCCTTCAGCTCCCACCGGCCTCTCTTCCTCCAGGAGGTCCCCACAGGCCACAGGCGGCGCAGGCTGCTCACACGTGGGCAAGGGGCAGCGGCTCGGCCTGGGCAGCAGGGCAGCCTGGACAGGGGCCTGGAGGCAGCACAGCCACGTGATGAGGCCCCGGGCCCCTCAGCGCGCCTTCTCCTCTTCTCACCCAGGAGCAGGGAGCCTGGCAGACCTGGGGTCCCCAGAAGGGGGCTCTCTGGGCTCCTCCTTGGGAGGCACTGGCTGTTTCTTTCTAGGCGGTGGAGCGCTGTCGCCCTCTACTGGTCGCCATGAGAGGCAGCAAAGGCCTGAGCAGAACGAAGCAGCTGGACAGAGAGGCAGGATCCCGGCCCTGACCGCCCCAGCAGGTCCTCAATGCCCCCAGGTGACCTGGGAAGGCAGCTCCGCAAGTGGCCTGGTGGTCTGGGTGAGCCGGAGGAGGCGTGCCGGGTGGGGATGGCCTGGTGGTCTGGGTGAGCCGGAGGAGGCTGTGCCGGGTGACAGTGGGGCTGGGCTGTGGGGGGAGGACAGGGACCAGGACCCAGCGATGCCCAGAGGATGGTACCTGGGCCCCAGCTCTGGCCCCCATCTGACCGGCTCGGGTTTTTTAAAATATGTTTTTATTGATTTTCACAGAGAGAGGAAGGGAGAGGGATAGAGAGATAGAAACGTGGATGAGAGCGAAACATCATCGATTGGCTGCCTTCTGCACGCCCCCTAATAGGGATCAAGCCCCCAACACGGGCATGTGCCCTGACTCTTGGTTCATGGGTGGACGCTCAGCCACTGAGCCACACTGGCTGGGCTGATCGGTTCAGCTGAACCTGCACATGGGACCCTGTGTCGGGCACATTGAAGTAAAACAAGCAGGAGAAACGCAATGAACAGAACCCTCGAGACCGTGGCCGACAGTGCTAAGGGGTAGAGCCTGTCACAGGGACACATACTGTGCGATTCCGCCTACATGAGGCCCCAGGAGGAGTCATGTGTGTAGAGACAGGACAGGGCCCCCTCTTCACAGATCCTCCAGGTAGCCTGCAGGTAAGCCAGTGACTGCAGGTCCGGGAGGAGGGCGGAGCGGAGGCAGCTAAGACAGCGCTCTTTCTGAGGAACTGGCTTCAGGCCGGGCCCACGGGAGGGGTCTGGGCCTTCCTTGCCTCCCACCTGCTGCAGTGGGGGAGCACCGAGGCCTGCAGGCTGGGCTGGGGGAGGACGCTGTGGGGTTTGGAAAAGAGGCTCAGAGCTCAGGAGTGAGGGAGGAAGGCAGAAGGCCGCCCTTGTCCTGGTGACTGAGAAATACATGGGGAGGAGTCGGGCGACCCTGCCCCCTCGGTCCCTGGACGGCGGTCTTGATCCCCGGGGGCTTTTCTTGGACTGGATGACGGGGACCGTGGCGTCATGAGCCTGACATCCGAGAGAAACCGTGACAGACAGTTCCTGCCTCTTCCGCACGCCTCCCGGGTCAGCAGAAGGGAAGAGAGACCCCTTCCTCTGGCCCTCACGGCCTCCGTACTAGGCCTGTGCCAGCTCTCCATTCCAGAAACGCTCACTGACCTCGGCCGGGCCGGCACATGCCCGGGGTGCGGGCTCGAACCTCAGTAGCGGGCATGCAGGAGGCAGCTGATCAATGATTCTCTCTCATCATCATCCTCTCTCTCTCTCCCTCCCCCGCTTCCTCTCTTAAATCAATAAACATATTTTAAAAAACAATGAAATACAAAATAAATAAATAAACGCTCACTGCACCCCCACACATCCCAGGCATGGAAGGTCCTTCACTTTCTCATGCTCTTCTTCCCCCCAATGTTTCCTTTGACACATTGCACTGCGGCCCCTGACCGGGAGGGAGGGCTTGTTTTTCCTCTTCCCAGCCTTCCTTTTCCTGCAGCACCTTGACTTCCCTCAGGGGAGCCCCCCTCCCCCCTTCTCCCCACCCCTCCCACACACCCCACCCCGCTCCTGTGGAGCAGGAGGCCGATCTCATTCTCTTGGCTGGGAGCTGCGCGTGGCCTGGTCAATCCATGCTGTCCACCTCCCCTTGACCCCACCCCACCCAATACATTGTCTACACAGCAGCCGGAGGATTTTCTTCAAACCTGAACCAGATAATATCATTCCTCTGCTCAAATCCTTCAACGTTCTCTCTTCCGGCCCAAAGCTCCTTGCTGGGCGAGTAAGGCCCTGCCAATCCCCAAAGGTGGGTCTTGAACATCAGTGACTTGGAAATACTCTTCATGACCATGTTACCTGGCCATGGTCTGTCTCAGCAGCCCGCTCACTTCTCCATTTGCCCTCACCCCCCCCGCCCCCCGCCCTAATAGAAGGTGAGGGGAGGCAGGCACAGGTGTACTTTGTTCACGTTCTATCGCCAGCACCTGCGCGTGGTATGTGCTCAGTCACTCTTTGAAGAAGGCTGTGGACGATGACCCTGGGGAGGGGAGTGGAGGGGAGAGGCCGAGCGGAGAGATGCCCTGGGCACCGCAATGGTCCGGGGAAGCCGGGGGGCCGGGGGGGCGTCTGCCATCAGGGTGTGGGCCGTAGACACGGTGCACGGGGGGGGGGGGGGGGGGGGGGGGGGGGGGGTGGTTCCGGGCTGGGGTAACAGAATGTTCTGGTGGGTTGGAGTGGGTGGGAGGGAAAGAGACAAATCGAGGATGAGCCCTCACCTTCCAGCGGGAGCCGCTGGGTGGCAGGGCCAGCAGACTTGCGACAAGGGGGCGGTTTTCGGGGGAAGCCTGCTCTTTGTTTGGGGCACATTCATGCTGAGGTGTCTGGGAAACACTCAGAGGAGGTGCTGTATAGGCAGCTGAGCCAGGGAGACGGTGCTGACGTAAGGTACAGACAGGGCAGTCAACGGCAGAGGGAGGGGTTAGAGCAGTGGTTCTCAACCTTTCTAATGCCGCGGCCCGTTAATACAGTTCCTCATGTTGTGGTGACCCCCAACCATAAAATTATTTTCGTTGCTACTTCATAACTGTAATTTTGCTACTGTTATGAATCGTAATGTAAATATCTGTGTTTTCCGATGGTCTTAGGCTCTACAGCAGAATTGACCCACAGGTTGAGAACCGCTAGCAGGGTCGCCTAGACCAGTGGTCAGCAAACTCATTAGTCAACAGAGCCAAATATCAACAGGACAACGATTGAAATTTCTTGAGAGACAAATTTTTTAAACTTAAACTTCTTCTAACGCCACTTCTTCAAAATAGACTCGCCCAGGCCGTGGTATTTTGTGGAAGAGCCACACTCAAGGGGCCAAAGAGCCGCATGTGGCTCGCGAGCCGCGGTTTGCCGACCACTGGCCTAGACCATCGGAAAACACAGATATTTACATTACGATTCATTAACAGTAGCAAAATTACAGTTATGAAGTAGCAACGAAAATAATTTTATGGTTGGGGGTCACCACAACATGAGGAACTGTATTAAAGGGTCACGGCATTAGGAAGGTTGAGAACCACTGGTTTAGAGCCACCAGATGGTGTGAGCGAGGAGGAGGGAGCTCCGATCCCTGGGGCCGGAGACCGGACAGCGGCGGGCGGCAGGGCCAGCGGAGGAGCCGCCTGTGTCTCAGGACAGAGAAGTCACCGGGAGGGTGCTGCTGAGCGGGCCAGGTGGCGAGAAACGGAGGCGCGTAGACTAGGAGGTCCTGGGAGCTCGACAAGAGGCTTCAAAAAGGAGTGGGCACGGGTTCCTGATTAAAGTGACTCCGATGGGGCCCGGCTGCCGTGGGTCAGTGGCTGAGCGTCAACCAATGAGCCAGGAGGTCACGGCTCAATTCCCGGTCGGGGCACATGCCCGATTGCAGGCTCCATCCCCAGTGGGGGGCGTGCAAGAGGCAGCCGATCAGTGATTCTCTCTCATCATTGATGTTTCTCTCTCTTCCTCTCCCTTCCTCTCTGAAATCATAAAAATATTAAAAATTAAAAATAAACAAAAGAAGCAGGGAGAATGCACGTGGAGGACTTAGGTTGAGCAGGAACTCTGTGGAAGGAGGGCCCTGAGCCAGGTGCTGGCAGATCCGGGAACTGGATCCCAGGGTCCTTCCCAGCCGCCCTGCCCCACCGGCCATGCAGTGAGCTCTCCTGGCGCTCAGAACCAGGCCGCCCTGCCCACCTTGGCACCCGCTCCCGCAGGTGGTCCAGGGGTAGTGTGCGTCCTGGGTGTGGCCGGGAGGAGCCGACCAGGAGCCGAGGCTGCAGGGCACCGAGCTCAGAGCGTGGCCCAGGAGAGAAAGGGAGCCTGGATCACCTGCTCTATCCAGGTGGGAAGTCCTGGGTCTTGGGGGTCATGTTGGGGCCTCTCTATCCCTCACCCTCATATCCAGTCCATTAACCAAGCCCCACTGGTTTGTCTCCTTAATTTCATCCGGAATGTGTCCTGCTCCAGCGCCCGGGTCCACCTAGCCATCCCCTGCCCTCCGGAGGCTGCAGCTGCCCTCTGGCCCCCCTGCTTCCATGCCCCATCAGGCCACCCTCCTCAGAGGCCGTCCTCCTGCCAGTGGGGTTCTGATCCTGTTACCGCTCCCCTCCAGTAACACTACGACAAGAATCATATCTGCCAGCACTCCGAGGGCACCCCCAAAAGCCTGCCATTCCAGAGTATCATTGTGCAGACTCACTGATTCCTGCCTCGCAGGGGTCCTACGGAAGGATGCGGGTACCTGTTACCATCCCAAATACCCGAGCGAGGAAACTGAGGCACAGAGCGCTTAAGCAACTTGCCCAAGGTCGCCCAGCCAGCAAAAGGCAGAGACAGGGTTCAAACCCAGGCAGCCTGGGGCCAGAGTCCACACTCTCAACCATGACACCATCTTTATACATCAAGGAGATCAGAAGCCTCCTCACCCCCACTCAGAAGACCCTGCAAAATCGCTCCTGCCCTTCCCTCTCCCCAGCCTTTCTCCCACCACTCTGCCGGGCCCCGCGCCCCCCTTCGCCCCTGTCCCAGTCGGCTCAGCTCCAGCCTGCACACTCAGCAGGCTTCCTCCCACTCAGGGCCTTTGCACCTGCTGTGTCCTCTGCCTGGAACTCCCCCACGAGGCCCACCCCCTCAAGTTAACGCCTAAAGAGGCTCTCATCTCAGGAACCTTGGCATTCTCGTGCACCCTGAATTTCCCCCAAAAAAAATTCTGATGCAGGCTATGCATCTACACAGGTATGTGAATAGCTTCTGTCCTCCTTCCCGGGAGGCGGTACGTGTGGCCAGAGCAGCCTTCGTGTGTGTCTTAGTCCCCGGTGGGGCGCACTCAGCCGCGAGAATGTTTGTGAAATGGATGGATGAATCAGGGAATGAATAAATCCCTGGCACAGGAGAGCCACCAGGTCTGGAGCCAGGCTCCGTTCCTCCCTCGCCTTGAATGCTGACCGCCAGAGGGCGCTGTGACCTGAGAAATCACCCAGAGGACTCAGGTCTGAGGTTCCCACGGGCGCCTGGGGCCTCCCATTCAAGGGTGAGCCCCGTGAGCTCCCTGACGATCTCTGTAGGCCACTAGAGACTGAAACCGGTTTGGCCCCCTCCCATGCGGTTTCCCAGCTGTGTGACCGGAGGACACTCAGCCTTAGTGTCCCCATCTGTCAAATGGGGTTGTTGAGCCAGCTGTGCCTCCCCCACAGAGCTGGCGCTTCACGTCCCACAGAACTCCCCGTGATGGCAAAAATCCTCCCTCCTCAGTGGGAGCCAGAGCCCGGGAACCTCAGGGAGAAACGACATGTATTTACTCAGAAACATGCGGAGAGAGACTTCTGAGTGGGAAAGTAAAACAATTAGTGGTCCCTTATTCTCATGTGCCAGTCAACCCTCACAACAACCCTGAGAGGTAGGTCCTGTTGTCCGCCTGTGTGATGGATGAGAAGACTGAGGCCCAGCTGTGCCTGGTAGAGCTGGTGACCCCCTCGCCACCCTCTACCTGATGCCCCACCTCCCCCCACATCCGGCCTCCTCCCCACCAGGGGTTCTCAAAGTGTGTTCCTCAGGGCAGCAGCAGCATGGCCAGAGCACTCGTTAGAAATTCATGCTCCCCCAACCACAGGCAGGCAGCCCCGGGACCATGCATCTTCCCACACTGTCTACCTTAGTGATGATACTCGGGGGGCGGGGGTGCTAGTGAGGGTACCGGCCCTCTAAGATCCTTCGGTGTCGACACCTAGTGAGACCTTGACACTAAACCGAAGAGTCCTATGTGGAGGTTCACCTTGAATGATCCAGAAATGGCTGCTTGGTACCATCAGCGGTACCACTGCGTATGGCTGGAGAAAGAAGCCATGCTGAAAATTCTAGAAAAGGCCCAGAAATATGTCCTCAATAAAGTTCATGGTCAGTTATTGCTAAAGGTGTACAGTACTACTAACTTAAAGGTCCTCGTTTAAGAATTTGGGGAATTTGTGCCTTTAGTTGAAGGAATTACAGGGATATAAAATGGCTTCACACACACACACATACACACGCACACACACACGCACGCACACGCACACACATGCACACGCGCGCGCGCACACACACGCACAAAGACAAAAATAATAATGAAAAAAAGAAATACCTGCCATGAGGTCCCACCCAAACCTCCAAATCGGAGATCCGAGGGTGGACCTGGCCACCTGTGTCTCGGCCCCAGGGCACCCTCACCCTGGCTGGTGCGGCTCAGCTGGTTGGAACGTCACCCCCATACACCAGGAGGCGGCGGGTTTGATCCCCGGTCAGGGTGTGGGGGAGGTAGCCTATCGATGTTTCTCATATCAATGTTTCTCTCTCCCTCCTTTCCTCTCTCTAAAATCAATGAAAATTTTAAATAAATAAATAAATGAGGACACTCCCAAGCACCATCCAGGGTGACAACCCGTCTGCGCCAGCCCTTCCTCAGGTGTGGGGAGCACCTGCCCTCGGGAAGGTGAGGACAGTGAGGAGGGGAGCAAGGAGCGGCCACCTCAGGACCCCGAGGGGGGGCACAAGAAGACCCGGCTGCTCCACGGAGAGTGGGCCCCTGGCTGACATGAGCCGGGGAAGGCAGGGCCCACCAGCTGGACAAGCCCAAAGGATGGATGTCTGATCGCTTCTGTGATGACTGGACCCCCAAACACAGGCCCGGGGGCAGCAGAGGCTTGGGGAGCAGAGGTGCTCAGACTCACCGGGGCGATGGCTGGCCATGCAGGTGCCCAGGCCCTGCCCCTCTCCGGTTGGGCCCAGGGAGCTGCCATCCGAACCGTCACATTGGGGAGCCTCAGGCACAGGGGCTTCGGGCAGCCAGACCCCGGGTGAGCTCGGACTCTGCCCTCCTGGGCTCTGCGGCCTTGGAGTCCCCTGTAGAGGAGGTGGTCAGAATGGAAACATGAGATGGGTTTCTGGAATCAGAAATGGCTCGGTGCTTTTAGAATGGACGGTTGGCTGGGAGGGGGGCAGCAGGAGATACAGGGTGCGGATTTTTGTCCCTGGGCGGGCTGAGCGGGGAGAGATGGCCAGGTTAGCAGGAGCAGGGGCTGAGGTGGGGAGCAGGCCTTGCCCCAGGGGGCTCCGAGGACCAGACCTGGGCCAGACACTCGGGGCCCAGGGCCCCGCCCACTAGGCACAGTTCATTTAACCTGCCTCGGTTGCCTCCTCTGTCATGGGAAGATAAGAGGATTGCTCCTAAGAATCGAACGAGAGGACCGGGCAGAGCTGGAGTGAGTGCTCAGGTCACGCTGGCCGTTGCTGTGAGCCAGTGAGCCGGCCCTGATGGCCGCGTGCGCCGTCGGTGAAGACCCAAAGGAATGCCATGCCTGAGGGCCCTGTGCTGTGCCTTAGGGGCAGCATGACCCTGCGGGGGGGAGGGGGCCTTAAACAGGACCCGGGCCCTCCGTGGGGGCCAGAGCCAGGTAGGCGCCGGCTGGGAGCTGATGCCCGGATTGAACTCCCACCCCCTGTCCCAGGCCTGGCCCGGACCCACCCGCATGACCAGCTTCCTGTTTGCGATGCCAGCGCTGGGGGGAGGAAATCGGTGCCCCCGCCCTGCGGCTCGAGGGCAGGAATGTGGACGTGCTGACGTCAAAGCGTGTCCCAGTTCAGGGAAGTCGGGGTGGGAAGGGTTTCCTGCTGCTGCTCAGCCTTTGATCCCGGGCTGAGCTGGGGCAGAACCAGGCCCGAGGGAGCAGGCGGCCCAGCTTTCTCTGCTGGACACGGCGGGGGGCGCATCAGGTCCGACCCCGACACAGCCGCGTGACCCTGGGCCCACCTCCCCTCCCACGCCCCAGCCCCTCATCTGCGGAGTGGGGGTGAATGCGCACCTCCCAGCTCGTTCCTTCCTCAGGTGCCTATGGCAGGACTGAGCTGGTGGGCTCCTTCCCTTCACATGCCTGGCTGGGGGCCCGGGGCGAGAGGAGGCCCCGGAGCCAGCACAGAGGCCCCGGCATTTCTGGAGGTGGCTGCAGGGAGGTTTCCCGGCACGGGCTGTGACTCAGGCACGCCTGGCCCAGTGACTGTTTCCCAGACTCGGCGGAGCCACCACACCTGTACCTGCTCCGCGGCCGTGAGGGTGCCTGGAGGCACGGCCGGTATGTGTTCGCAGGGGTCCGTGGTGCCAGGTACCGCATGCTCACTAGGCACTCGGGGCTTTATGTGTGTGTTCTCACCAGATTCCCAATGGAGTCTCAAGAGGTAGGGGCCGTGATTGGCCCCATTTTACAGGAGGGTAAACTGAGACCCGGAGAGCTGGAGGAAGTTGCCCAAGATCGCAGAGCTAGACAGTGGCAGAGCCAGGAAGAGAGCGCTGACCTCTCTGACTCCAGCGACGTGCTTCCCATCGGAGACACCGCCTGACATGGCAGCGAGGGCCCTTGACCGTGGCAAGGCCATCATTCCGGAGCACACACCCGAAATCTGTCCCGCCCACTCGGCCCACCTGGCCTTCAGGCCTCCAGAATGGTAGACCATGGAGACCTGTGTGCAGATCTGCCTTCCCTTCCCCAGGTCGATCGCCTGGGCCCCTGAGCACCGGGCTCAAGGCCTGGAGTCTCCTCAGCTCCACACCCCCTGAGGCTATGGTCTAGGCCAGGGGGTCCTCAAACTTTTTAAACAGGGGGCCAGTTCACTGTCCCTCAGACCGTTGGAGGGGAGTCGGAGAGTGCGGCGCATATTCCACACATGCTCACTGTAGGCCCGGGACGAGTCGGCTGCTAAGCAGGACAGGCAGTGGCGGCAAAAACAGCAGGTGGGCCGGATAAATGTCCTCGGCGGGCCGCATGTGGCCCGTGGGCGGTAGTTTGAGGACCCCTGGTCTAGGTTCTCCACCCCTGTATGCCTCGGTTTCCCCCGCTGTGATATTGGCGGAGGGCGTGCACACCCAGGTAGCTTGGGGGATGACCTGAGGAGGGCTTGGAGCAAGGCCACAGGGCAGCACAGGTGCCTGAAAGTAACTGAGTGAGCCTTCCTGGGACGGCACCCGGAGTTCCCAAAAGACCTTCCTTGGCCCTCTACTCTGCTCTCCTGCCTTCCCCGTCTGACACAGAGTAATCATTTAGTAACTTGTGGCTGTTGTTATTGCTGCTGTTGTTGGCATTTATTTATAAACTAGAGGCCTGGTGCACGATTCTGTGAACGGGTAGGGTCCCTAGGCCTGGCCGTAGATCAGGGCCGATCAAGGCCTTCTGGCTGCCGGTGTGGGCCTTCCTTCATTCTGTGCTACCCCCTGGTGGTCAGTGCACATCATAGCAAACAATCAAACCCCCAGTCTCCCGGTCGAACTCCCGAGGGGACAATTGGCCTATTAGGCTTTTATACCTAGAGATGTCCAGACAACAGGAGGGACTCCTTAGGTGGCTGTAAGAGCCCTTTCCCCATATGCCCAGTAGGTGGCAGCAGAGGCCCCTTGTAGCGCCCATGTGAGGGCTCCTCAATGAAACCTTCCCGGTGCAGGTGAGAAACCAGACTTAGAAGTTAGGGTGCCCCTGAGTTTCCAGGCCCGTGAATCCCATCAGCAGACGCTTCCCGAGCACCCAACGATGTGTCTGGGTCCAGCCGCAGTGGGGATGGGGGAAGGACAGTGACTGCTGGCCAGCGGACACCGGGGGACGGAGAAAACTGACCACTTTGACAGAACGCTTGGCTGCAATTCTCTTGGACAATCCCCAGACGTGGAATTGCCGGATCATACGGTAGTTGCACTTTTTATTTCCCGAGGAGCCCCACACTGTTTTCCGCCGTGGCTGCCCCATGTTGCAGCCCCACCAACGGTGCCCCGGGCTTCCAGCTCCCCACACCCTCACCGACACCCATCGTCTCTGCTTGTTTTATAACAGCCGTCCTCCTGGGTGTAAGGTTCGAGGTGCATTTCCTTGGTAATTCATGATGCTGGGCGTCTTTTCATGTACCTGTTGGCCATCTGTGTGTCTTCTTCAGAGAAATGTCTCTGACATGGCAAATCTTTAGCCCGTTTTTAAATCAGGTTGTTCGTTTTCTTGCCAATGAGTTGTGGGAGTTCTCTGTATATTTTGGAGATAGAGCTCTTAGCAGATACACGGTGTGCCAGTATTCTCCCCCATCCTGTAGGCTGTCTTTCCACTCTGTTCATTGGTTCCCTTGCTGTGCAGGGACCTTTTAGGTTGATGCTCACACTATTCACAAGAGCCAAATGCGGAAACAACCTAAACGCTCCCAGTCAGATGGCTGGACGCAGAGAATGTAGTCCATGCGCACAATGGAAGGTGGTCCATACGCACACAGGAAATCTTGCAATATGCAGCAATATGGATAAGCCAGACACAGAAAGACAAGCACCCCGAGACGTGACCTAGAGTGTCTTCCGGAAGGGCAGGAGCAGGTGGAGTCTGGAGGGGGAGAGGGGCAGTGAAATGTGTCGAGGCTCTGACTCAGCCAGGCGCTCTGGGAGTCTGAGAACCTGGGTGGGAACACCATGCATGGACCCGGCTCCGTACACGGCAGGAAGGACTCGCTGTGAGGCCAGGGCCGAGCGCCCCAGGTCCCAGAAGCGGGTGGGGTTCTGCCCACTGTGCAGACGACGAAACTGAGGCTTCCCACACCCCCCAACCAGATCATGCAGGGCTGGGTGAGGGCCAGCCAGCGGACCCTGCCTTTGCTCAGTGTGCCCTCTGCCGGAACAGCTCTAGTGCTTTCGCTGTAGCATCTTCGCTGTAGAAGTTTTGCCGCACACCTTTTTGCCACATAACTAACTGGCCATAAGACAATATTTTCCAAAAAGAAGATACAGTAACTGGCTGGCTGTTGGTTGGTTGGTTGATTTCATTTCTCCATTGACGGGAATCCATCCACCACCTCCGGCAGACGGGATGTGTCTAAGCTGGCTGTAAGTTTGGTTTCATTTCTCTATGGACAAAGTTCTCACAGTTACCCCCATTTTTATATTATCTATAAATCTTGCCCTAGGCCAGTGGTCAGCAACCGCGGCTCTCGAGCCACATGCGGCTCTTTGGCCCCTTGAGTGTGGCTCTTCCACAAAATACCACAGCCTGGGCGAGTCTATTTTGAAGAAGTGGCGTTAGAAGAAGTTTAAGTTTAAAAAATTTGGCTCTCAAAAGAAATTTCAATTGTTGTACTGTTGATATTTGGCTCTGTTGACTAATGAGTTTGCCGACCACTGCCCTAGGCAGTTGGGCTCAGTGGATAGAGTGTCAGCCTGCAGACCAAAGGTCCCGGGTTGGATTCCATGTCAAGAGCACGTCCCTTGGTTGCAGGCTCCTCCTCGGCCCGGGCCCTGGTCGGGGCTCGTGCAGGAGGCAACCAATCGATGTGTTTCTCTCACATTGATGTTTCTCTCTGTCTTCTCCTCTCTCTCCCACTCTCCCTAAAAAAAAAAAAAAAAAAAAAAAAATCAATGGAAAAATATCCTCGGGTGAGAATTAACAACAACAACAAAAATTTAAAAATATATAAGTATTAATCTCTGCCCTCAGGATGGTCTGCACAGTGACAAGTAGGCATGGTGGGAGGGATGGCCTTATCATTAGCATTTCTTCTGACAGTTGGTTTCTGGTTTTGAAAACCAATTGGGAGGAGAAAGAGAGGCTAAGGGTCTCTTTGAGGGCACAGAGTTGAACCCACATTTCCCGTAGAAGACAAGTGCTCAGGTACAATCCACAAAACAAAATCAGTTCTTTGCAGTGTTACCACAAATCCACACACATTTTTAAATGTATTCATGTAGTTTGCATTTTGCAATAAAGTCTTTTTAATTTTGTTACGGCCTTTTTAATGTCCCTTTTTTATTTTGTGTGATTTTTTTTCTTTTTTTTTGGGGGGGGGGGGCGGGTCACAATTGCATTACCTGTTAGTTACATGGCGAAAATGTTTGCAGCAACAATGCTGGCAACAGAGCTGTTCACGGCTAAGATGCCACGGCGACAAGACGGGACACTATTGGGAACTATTTCCCGTCTTCTTCACCCCAGCAGTTCCCACAGGGTCTTCAAGATGCAGCTCTGGCCTCAGGAACAGCATGGGCCCTGCCCACCGGCACCCCCGCTGCTGTGGGAGGCCGCCCCGCTCCCCTCTGCTCCAATTACATGCTAAACCGCTCCCCTCTGCTCCAATTACATGCTAAGCCGAGCTCCACCGTCAGAGCAATTACCACAGGTAGTAATTACCTGGTCACTGGTCTGCCTCCCCGACTAGACTGAATTCCAGGAGGAAGGCTTTGTGACATACTCCCCCGGGGCTGCAGGGCCAGGCACAGCACCTGGCTGGGTCCTTGCTATTGGCGGAAGGAGGGTAGAGGGAGGGAGACAGGGTGCAATGTTTACATCATTTTGTTGAAAAGCTGGGGCGGCAGGGAAGCCTGGAGGGAAGGGCCCACACCTCACATCGTGGTGCTTTGACGAGTTTTGCTAAATCCGCAGAATACTTGTGTTTAAACTTAATCTTTGTTTTCCATTGGCGCGCTGAACTCAGTGAATCTTAAAAGGAAATGTTGCGTCGTATCCTGAATGGAAAACTCGATCACTTCCCATCAACAGAAGGTTGTCATAAAAATGGATATCACTAGCCCTGGACAGAGCCGAAAGGTCACAGGTTCAATCCCCGGTCAGGGCATGTACAGGAGGCAACAGATCGATGTGTCTCTCTCACATCATTGCTTCTCTCTCTCTCTCTCTCTCTCTGAAATCAATTTAAAATACATATTTAAAAAAAAGAAAGGAAAGAAAAAGAAAAGGCCCAGCTGGCATGGCTCAGTGGTTGAGTGTCAAACTATGAACCAGGTCATAGTTCCGGTCAGGGCACATGCTTGGATTGCAGGCTCAATCCCCAGTGTGGGGCGTGCAGGAGGCAGCCAATCAGTGATTCTCTCTCATCATTGATGTTTCTCCTTTTCCCTTCCTCTCTGAAATCAATAAAAATATTAAAAAAAAAAAAAAAAGAAAGGAAGGAGGGAGGGAGAAAGGAAGAGAAGAAATGATGAGGGAGAGAAAGCTCTTCCTTACAGAAGAATGCCAGGAAGATGATGGGGAAGTGATGAATTTATAAAACCCTTTGACAACCATCATAGTGAACACTAAGTCATTTGTCACCGGTGGATGCTGGGGAGTCATCTCCAGGGATGACGGAGTTAGAGAAACCTTTGGCTCCACAGTGTGCACATTGGTTTAAGAATCACCAGTAGGGGAGGCTTGCTGGGGGTGGGCAGCATTTACACACAGTCTCACAGGGTCAGCCTCCCTGCTCCCGTTAGTCCCCCTTTACAGCGGGGACATCTGGCTGACACCAGCTCAGCCAAGCGATCATTTGGGACCGTCTGAGGTCACGTGTCTCCTGCTGTGATGCGCTGAGGACTCGCAGAGCATCGCCACGGGGCCATCCCAGCCAAAAACCCAGGGTCTGGCTCTGATCATGAGCAAACGGCCTGGCAGACCCTCCAAAGGATGAGGATGGTCTACCAAACAATGGGCCCGTGTCCCACCGAAAGGTCAAGGTCATGGGAGACAAAGAGGGCTGAGGAACTAACTGTTCTAGATTAAAGGAGAGAATAAAGCAGGACAACGGGATCCAAGCCCAATACTGGGCTGGATTCCAGATGGGAAAAGAAACGGTCTCAAGGGTAACATCGGAACAATTGGTAACATCTTACGGAATGCATATATTCCCTAAGTCAACTGTATTGTAGCAATATGGCATATAAGATAATCATATGAACTGTACATCTAAGATAATCATGTCACGTCAAATGCCGATTATGATTATGTGGGGTGGGTACTGAATAGTTAGGGGCAAAGAGTCATAATAGCTACAAAATACTCTCAAAGGGTTAAGCAAAAGAAAGAGAGGAAGAGAGGGGGAGGAAAAGGGGGGAAGGAGGAAGGGAGGGAGGGGGGAGAGGAAAGAGAGAGTGTTGATGAGCAACGGGGTACAGCAGAGGGAGAAGGGTGTCATGATTCTAGAGCCGTGGCTCCCAACCTTTTAGGCCGTTCCCCACCCAAGCATCTCTAAAACCCGGATGCCCCCCTGTGACATAGAATTCTTAATATTCAAAAGGTGAACTCCTATTCCCGTGGAGGAAGCCTAAAAGGCCATTCACTTGGTCTAAACAAGCTTCCAAAGAAGTGGCATCCGTGAAAGAGAAAAATAAAAGAACGAAGGGACAGTTGAAATAACGAGGAAGAAGTCACTAAGAAATTGTTAAAAATAATAATAATAATAATGATAATATGGAGTGATATGAAAAAATAGCAAATAAAGCTTCAAAACATGTAATAGAGAGTGGAAATGCGTAAATATGTCACAATGTATATTTATATGCTGATATGAGGCCCTTAGGGCCATAAGAAATGCGAAATATTCACTGTTAATAACTCACTCTCGAATTGGCCCCTGTGGGCCGTGGGCCCCACGCTGGGAACCACTGGGCTAGATGTATTTGAAGGGGGAGCCGACAGGGTTTCCTGGGAGTCGGGTGTTGGGGTGAGAGAAAAAGCAGAGTCAAGGATGCGCCTGAGGATCTGATCTGAGCCTCTAGAAGATCGGAGGCGTCCCCTTCTCTACGGACAGGACACGGAGGTGCAGCGAACCGAGCGGCCTGCCTGCGCTCACACAGCCGGCCGTTGACTGAGCTGGGATTTGAACCCAGGCCCCTGGCTTTGGAGCCTTTGAAAGGCTCAGTCTGCTGTGCTGCTCAGCGAATGTTATTGTGAAGGAAACATTTTGAGAGAAAGAGGAAGAGGGACAGACAGCACCTGGACTGGCGTGGAAGGCGTAGCTGGGGAGCACCCAGGCCGGGGCTCAGTGAGCACCCATTCGCCGAGCCCTGGGAAGGCTGCTGTGCGGAGGCCCAGCTGCCCTGCGGTTTCCGGCCGGTGGCATTGGCCATGCCAGCCCGGGTGAGCGGCCTGCTTCCTGTTGTGTCCTAGGGACAGCACCTGCGGGTGCCTGGCACAGGCACTCCCTTACCCCCGTCCCGCTCAGGGTGCTGTCACCATGGAGAAGCACCAACAGGCCTCCGCAGTGTTTGGGCAACAAGGGCTGGAAGGGCTCCTCCTGAGCCCGGGCCCAGGCCCAGGCAGGTCGGTGTGTGGGCTGGGGGTGGGGCCTGGGGAATTCTGGCGCCTGCTGAGCCGGAACCAGGCAGGGCTGCGCCTCCCCAGGACCCAGCACCCTTGTCTCAGCGCTCCCTCCTCCAACCCTGCCAATGAACAGCAGCTGATCCCAATGTGCAGATGGGGAAACTGAGGCTCAGGGAGGCAAGGTCACCTGGCCAGAGTGAAATAATCCAGAAGTGGTGGACAGGCTGGAATCCCGAAGCTTAAGTTCTCTCTTCCTGTCCCGGGCCTCTCTCTGGGCCCAGCAGGAGCGCGGTTCATCTCCGGAAACTAAAAGGTTTGTGATAAATCGGATCCCAAAACTCCCTTGGCAAGTCCCAACCCCACCACTTGGCCGTGAGGTCCAAGGCAGGTGATTTCATCGCCCTGAGCCTCAGTGTTCTGTAAAACGTTCTGTAAAATGGGAGAGTGACCACGCCCTCCATGGGCCAGAGCCGCCGTGTGAGGAGCCCAGTGGTGTGTTTACCCAGCCCGCCTGGGGATGCTGATGCCCGCTCACAGGTGGGCACCACTTTCTTCGGGCGTCAACCTGACCGTGTCCCTTTCCTGCTCTAGAGCCTTCGATGGCTCCCCATTACCTTCTGGAAAAGTCCAAGAGCCTTCTCATGACCTGCACTAATGGGAAACTCTCTGAGAACAGTCTTTATTATCTGTACGGACTTTGCATATGTATACACTTCGATGAGAAGCATCAGTGTGCTTATTTCTAGAAGACCCCCTGTGGGAGATGTTGTGTGATAAATGGTGTAATTCCTTTTGAAAATCTTTCAGAATCCCGAAACCTCCAGCCCCAAGAGTTTGGGGTCAGGAACTGTGGACTCTTGCTTGAAGGCAATTGCCAGGCAGCAGGCTGAGCGTTTGCACGGGTGCCTGTGTTTAACCCTCTCGGTGACGCAGCAGACAGTGTTATCGTACCCATTTGACAGATGAGGACACTAAGGCTCTACACGGCGAAGCCACTTGCCCAGTTTACAGGAGAAGAGCGAGGGCCAGTACGTGAACCCCAGACTGCCACGGGGAGCCACACACGTAGTCAACGCGTGGCATCGTTTCTCCTGCCCTCTTCCCAGTCCGCCAGCTGCTGGGGGCCAGGCACACAGGCCCCAGGCCCGAGTCACCCCACCGGGAAACAGGCTGGGCCCCTCCCGACACTCAGGGCCACCTGGGGCGGGCGATGAACACAGTAGAGCCCTTGGACTTGATCCAGAGGCCATGGGGAGCCAGGGAAGGGTGTAGCACAGGAAAGTGATGCAGGCAGGTTGATGCCCTCAGAGAATGATGCCCAAACCTGAGTGAGTGGGCACCCCCCCCCCAGAGGGCTTGTTAAACGGGGACCCCTGGGCCCCACCCCGGAGCCCCTGGTTCTAGGTCAGGGGGGTGTGGGGCTTGGGAATGTTCATCTCTAACAGGTTCCCCAGTCACGCAGCGGCTGGTGGTTTGGGGACCCCACTTGGAGAACGGCTGCATTAGAATGACCCCCTGGTGTAGAGGGTGGCAGGAGCCGCCCGGGACTGGCCGTGTGTGGGTACCAGGAACGGGCCGCCGGGGCCCCTCGCTCCGCACAGCTCCCAGGTGATGAAGCGCTGAGACTCGGGAATGAGCCGGCCTGCTGGGCCACACAGCCGCTCGGTGGTGGGACAGGGCCTCCATCCTGGGCGCTTGGGGTTCCCGGGGACCCCCACTTGGAGAGCAGGGTGTGTTCTCAGTAAGCTGCTCTGACAGTCACTAAGTCAGAGTCCGTGGTCAGCAGACCAGACTGGGGGCTGCGGTGTCCCCAGGCCCTGCCAGCCGCCGCACGTCTGCCCTAACCTCCTGCCCCGCGGCTGGGCCACCAGTCTTCCAGGCCAGGTCCTACCGGGCTGCCGCAGAGAGAGGAAGGGGCGCCTTGGTGAGCCCAGAGCCCCCCTCCCTGGAGAAACCTCTGCCTCAATTGCCCCAAATGACTGCATCAGGGAAAGCAGGGCGACTTCCCTCACAGCCCCTGTTGGCCAGTGGGTTCTTGTCTTCAGCACCTGTTGGAGGGGCCCAGCCTGGCGGTGGCCCTTCCCCCTGCATCCCCAAAAGGGACGGCACTGGGGGACCAGTGGCTGTCCTCTCTCTGCTCCCAACGAGACCCATCATCCTGGTCTCTTTCCTAGACAAGTGGCCTGAAGCCCTATCTGGCCTTCTCTGTCCTCAAGCCTCAGACAGCCTGCCTCTTAGGGTGGAGATGGGGATGCAACCATATCAGGGGAGCCACTGCCCCCTGAGCACCTACTGTGTGCCAGGACTGTCACCGCCACCTGCCGTGGCTGCGCTCACACAGCCGGGACACCTGTCTTGTTCTGAGAGGAAGTGGAAGTTCAGAAGCAAGCGAGGCAGAAGGGGCTCAGCAGGAGTGGGCCGGGGTTTGCACTGTGAGTTCCTGAACCTTTCCACGCCGGAGACATCTTGCTAGGATCCCGCTGGCCCAGCGAGTGAGTGTGCGGCCGGCCTGGAAGGAGGGGGGCGGACGGAGGAGCTGGGGCAGGAGCAGGCCAGGCTCCTGCCGTCCAGATGTGATGGTGGAGAATCCAGAGGCCGTGACTCACGAGAAATGCCGGGATCACTGGAATGTTTCTACACCTCTGAAGTCCCCCGGGCCCGGGCCAGCTCCTGCTGAGTGGGCCAGGGGGCCCGAGGCAGCCGAGCTTGGGGATGCCCATCAGTGGTTCTTTCTCGGGCTCCCCACAGGGAGCACAGGGGGACGGGTGGGAACTCGGGCCATTCCCGGGAACCCGTGTGGTTCCACACCCAGCGTGAGCCCCAGTCTCATCCTGATGGCCAGTGGGGTGGCTTTGGACCCTGCAGGCCCGCCAGACAGCGGAGCCCGCTCCCAGCACCCAGCACCCAGCACCCAGCACCCAGCCCCCAGCACCCAGCCCCCAGCCCCCAGCCCCCAGCTCCCTGGCGGAAACCACCGGCTGCAGAAGTGGGCTGGCGATGGCTTGTTGTGCTGTTGCTAAGTTCTGAGCGGATCAGTGTGGGCCTCGGGTTTTTCCTCTGGTTTCATGTTCTGACGGGAACTGTGCGAATCCGGAGGGAGTTCTTGGAGCCACAGCATTCCAGGGCGGGTGACGCGAGCTCTGGCCCCGATCCGAGTCCACGCCCGCCTGCTGCCTAGGAGGGTGGTCGGAGGGGGCTCAGATGACCCCAGACCAGGCTCTCGCTGGCCTTTCTGGAAGCACTTGCCTCAGGGAGAAGTAAGAGGTTTTAGGGTCCAACCTGAATTCTGCTTCTGGTTTTCACACTTCCCTTTTCGGGTGTTGTTAGTTCCCAAAATTACCCCCCAGCCCCAGTGGCCACAGTGCCTTGTGCCATCTCTCTGAGCCAGACCTGCCGTCCGAACATCCTCACACCTGGGATCACCTGTCCCTCCCTCCTGTCTCAAACCAGCAGATCCAACCCTGAGTCTTCCTCCTTCCCTCCCTCCTTCCCTCCCGCCCTCCCTCTCTTCCCTCTCTCCCTCCTTCCCTCTTTTTCCTCAGGCAATAATTGTGCTCCCTGGTGCTTGCACTTTAGAGACACAGATGATGTTGTAGAAATGTAAAATTAGTATACACTAGAGGCCCGGTGCATGGATTCGTGCACTGGTGGGGTCCCTCACCCTGGCCCTCTTGCAATCCAGGACCCCTCAGGGGATGTCAGACTGCTGGTTTCAGCCCGATCCCCCTGTGTAGTGCACGAAGTGGCAGGCAGCCGGGAAGGAGCTCTAGCCCAGGCAGGGCACCATGCCACTACTGCTCATCCCGGCCCTGCTGTGCCTGCTGCCACCACCCCGGTGGCACTGCCCTGGTGGCACTGCAGTGGAGGCGGGAGAGGCTCAGCTCACACTGCTGCAGCTGCCCTTGCCAGCCGTGAGCCCAGCACCTGGTATCGGTCAGCCAGCTAAGTGGCTTCCACTGTGGGAGCTCACTGACCACCATGGGGCAGCTCCTGCATTGAGCATCTGCCTCCTGGTGGTCAGTACACATCATAGCAACCGGTCGACCGGTCAACCAGTCGTTTGGTCTCTTAGGCTTTTATATATATAGATTTCATGAATAAAATTAAAATGTTATTTCAGGTAGAAATACGCACTTTGAAAAAATAAGGCAGGAAGGGGTGAAGAGGAGGCCAGGGTATACTGTCTGACAGAGCTGGGGCTGCAGGTGGGGCCAGGGGAGGCTCGAGGAGGCGATATCTGGGCAGAGACCTGGAAGGGGCAGCGTTGCCATGGAAACTTGTGGAGAAGGACATGGGGAGGGAAGGCGGTGTGCAGGCTCTGAGGGAGCCACGAGGAGGCCTGTGTGGCTAAAGCAGGTGAGAGCCACGCGGAGGGCAGACAGGAGGTGGGCGGGGCCCTGGCTGGTGGTCTGGGGCTCGGGGCTGTAAGGATTTGGGGTTTCCTTGCAAGCGTGATGAGGAAGCCACTGGGGAGGGCAACACCAAGAGGCGCCCTATCAGAGAGTGTGGCTGGGCCAAGGGGGAGGCTCCCGCCACAGAGACGGCGACGGGCCAGGCTAGGCAGGGGCCGGTGCAGGCCTCGGAGGTGGTGGGGTGAAGGACACATTTTGGAGGGGCCCCAGGGATGTAGGCTGTGAGTATGAGGGAGCCAGCCACAGCGCCAGGGTGTGGGGCTGAGCCGCTGTGGGGGGCCTGGGGTGGTGGGGCCAGGTGCGGAAGACGTGAGCGGAGCAGGTTTGTGGGACAAAATCAAGTGGGTAGCTTGGGTCCCAGACGATGTGGAGCCTCGTGAGCCATGGAAACAATAAACAAGCCCGCGCTGTCGGCTCTGAGGGGCAGGAGAATTCCAGAGCAGCGGACGCCGCCTCCGAGGAGCCGCCCTGCGAGTGGCCGCCCCTGGTCATCCAGTTCCTTCCTCTTACAGCCTTGACTCGGTTTCCCCGGAATTGTGCGTCACCCTGGAATCTGAGGCTGTGTGCTGGGCTCCGGGCGGGCTCCTGCACCAGCGCTGCTGCGTGTTAGCTGGGAGGGAGAGGAGGAGCTGGCACAGAGAGGGCGGGAACCCGGCCGCGGTCACACAGCGGAACAGCTGGGACTCAGACCCGGCAGCCTGGCTCCGGAGTCTGCGTGTGAGGCCGCTGCACCCACCATCTGACCTCCTGTTGCCCACCCCCACCCCACCCCACAGACCGTGCAGCCACGCACATCCAGGCCGGACCTCCAGGAGTACCTGCGGCGGCGGCGGCGGCTCCAGCCGGCCTGCTCTTCGTGTTTATGAATTCCCTCCATAAATATTTACATGTGGAGGCCAGGCTGGGGCCTCTGGGGAGCCGGTAAGGAGCCTGCGGTCCAGCCCGCGCAGTGATGGAGGGAGGCGGGGAGCAAGAAGGGGAGGGCGGAGGGGGCTGGGACGCGAGTGATGTATCCTGCAGGGATGCTCAGGGCCTGGAAAGCCGGCCAGGAGGGCAGGAGGGCAGAGGGGTGCACAGCGCCTGTCCTACAGTCACCCCAACCCTGTGGGACCGTGGACAAGCCACCTGTTCTCGCTTGGCTGGAAGGGGGACAGTGATACCCACGTCCCAGAGCTGACACGAGGGTCTGAGACTACGCACAGCGCCAAGCCTCTCCTGGTGGCGTTCACGTCGAGCGTGCGCACACGGGCCACGGCCGCGCCCTCGGGAGAACCAGGCCCCGTGGCCCAGGCGGGAGCAGTGCTCCGCGTGTCCGCGTCCTTCCTCCGGGAAGGTCCTTGCTCAGAGAGGCTGCAGCGTGGCGAAGTCTGGGGGTGGGTCTCGGCTCTCCGGGGCCCTCCCCCATGTCCCTCTGGGGCCGGTGGCAGAGGACGCTGGGCCGCGGGATTCTCAGCTGTCACTTGACACAGCAGATTCCAGGGCCTTATTTAGAACCCTCGCTGCGGTGGGGGGGCCCACTCCCCCACAATAATTCACCTGCCCCCACCTCCCACCCACCCCGCTGAGCAAGGGCTCAGGTTCTGGAGCCAGCCGACTCCCCGACCTTGGGCACCGTGTCAGAGCCCTGCTCCCAGGCTTCCAGAAACCCTCCCCGCCACCGGGCTGGCAGGCTGGGCCCCAGGCACCCGGGGTCAGTGCCCACGATGGGGTGAGCTCGAGACCGGAGAGGAAGAGCTTCGAGGCCTTCCCCTGGGGAGAAAGGTGTGGAGACTTCATCCTCCGAAATCCCCAGGCCCCTACCCTATCATTGGAATCACAGACGGGTGAGACGATGTGCGACTTAACAAGAACATGCATGGTATTGCAGAGCGCCAGGAGAGAGACAAGGGGAAAGAGCAACAGGCAGACAACTCCTGTCTCCGGGCGGCGAGATTGTGAGCAGTTTCTACTTATGTGCTTCTTCCTTCCACAGCTTCTAAATTGTCTCCATGGAAAGCATGCTGCCATTCAAATCATGAGGGGAAAAGGCTTTTTAAAAAAAGATAAAATGTACTTTAAAAATGAAACTCGCCTGGCTGGTGGGCCCAGTGGTGAAGCATGGACCCACCAACCAGCAGGTCAGGGCTCCATTCCCGTCGGGACGCATGCCCGAGTTGCAGACTGGAGCCCCAGTTGGGGGGTGTGCAGGAGGCAGCCGATCCATGATGCTCTCTCATCATTGAGGTTTCTCTCTCTCCCTCTCCTCTCCTCTCTCTGAAATTAGCAAAAGCATGTTTCAACAGGAAAAAAAAAAAAGAAAGAAAAGAAACTCAACAATATAGTAAAAAGCCGTGAAATAGCTCTTTTTTTTTTTTTTTTGGATGAACCAAGTAGAAGTGTAGCATTGTAAAGCAAAAATAACATATAAAATGACAAATAACCAGATGAGAGCGGAATGCAGATAAGATGTGTGACCAAAATAATCAATGTGCGTGTTTGTTATGTGTTCTACATGAGAAAGTCGCATGAGAGAATAAAAGGTGTGCACGCCTTGTCCAGCCCCCGTTCCCGCATGCACCCCGGGCTCTGTCACTTCGTTGTCTCTCTCTTGCTGGATTTCGAGGCACTCAGGGCGGACACAAAGTTGTACTTGTCTCTGCGTCCCTCTGAGGACCTGGCACGTAGTAGGTACTCAATAAATGTTTGTGAGTGAACAAATATAAAATAAGGATACACATTAAAACTCTAAGAACATAGGGAGCCCTGGCTGGTTTGGTTCAGTGGATAGAGCGTCAGCCTGAAGACTGAATTTGATTCCGGTCAAGGGCGCATGCCCGGGTTACTGACTCAATCCCCAGTGTGGGGTGTGCAGGAGGCAGCCGATCGAGGATTCTCTCTCATCATTGATGTTTCTATCTCTCGCTCCCTCTCCCTTTCTTTCTGAAATCAATAAAAAATATTTTTAAAAAAGACAAAAGGAAGTATACCAGGAAAGGGTATGGGAACGTGTCTGACAAGTGATAACACATAGAAGGCTGTAGCTTCTCAGACAGGAGCCCCTAGGCCCGTCCCCATGCCAGCGGCCCCTCTGAGTGCTCGTCTCCCTCCGGGATGCTGTGGACCCTGTGTCCTGCAGACCAGGCGCCCAGCACGGCCTGAACTGCACTCAGGAGTCCAGGGGAAATACATCAGATCAGCAATCAGAAAAAGGCAACAGGCAAGATGCTCTTTATTCCAGAAAAGGTTCTCGATATCAGACAAAAAAACAGGAGCAGGGGTGCCCCAAGGACGGGGCCTTAGAGGCCGGTCACAGTCAAGGTCCCCCTGCAGGCGGAGCCTTCTAAGTCCACGGCTGCCTCTGCCCTGGGGGCCAGGGGACCCCCACACCGGAAGTTTGGGGGACGTGCCGTTAGCTCAGGGAGGAAGCCCGGCAGTGACAGGGGACAGAGAGTCCTTTCTCGCTTCCTGTGCCATGAGCGGCATCTTCCCTTCCCAGTGGAGCTCCACACGCAGGGCTCGGAGTGTCTCCGTTTTGTCCGGGAAACTGGAAACAGTTGATTAAACTTGCCCTGGCCGGTTCGGCTCAGTTGATAGAGTGTCGGTCTCAGGACTGAAGGGTCAAGGGCACACACCTCAGTCATAGGCTCGATCCTGGGCTCATGTGGGAGGCAACCAATCCATGTGTCTCTCTCACATCAATGTCTCTCTCTCTCTCCCTCTCTCGATTAATGGGAAAATATCCTCGGGTGAGGATTAACAACCAGAAATAATTTAAACCCAAGCAACATTTAACTGTTATGTGCTACTATATTTACTGAATGAACGACTAGCTCAAGACCCATTTTTGTCACATTCCCACCCCTGAGCCTTCTCGCTGAGGACACCAGATTGAGTAAGAACTTGGGATTCATTCAAACATATTCACCGGCTCCACGGACGTGCCCGGCACAGCTGTGCTCATGGAGTTCCTCGCTCAGCAACAGCCACGGGTGACATTTTAAACCCCCTCCATCCCATATGTGTTTTGACCTGGGGAATTGTTCCTTCGAGAAGAAAGCAGATTCCGCTCCTAGCTATCTACCCAAGTAAAACGAAAATGTATGTGCATACAACACTTGTCCGTGTGTGTTCACAGTAGCATCATGCATAAGACCCCCCCCAAATGGAAACCACCCGAGCCCATGAACCGAGGAATGAATAAATAAAATGTGATACTATAGCCACACGGTGGAATATTATCCAGCCGTAAAGAGGGATGAAGGACTGATTAGAGCCTGTAGCAGGCACACATCATGAACCTGGAAAGCATCATGTTACAGGGACGATCACAGATGATTCCATGTATGTTGTGTCCCAAGGAGATAAATCAATGCCAATAGAAAATAGATCCATGGCTGCCTAGTGCTGGTGGGGAGGGTGAATAGGGGGTGGCTGCTAATGGGGAGGGGTTTTCTTTTGGGGTGAAGACAATGTTCTCAAACTGATTGTGGTGATGGTTGCCCAGCTGAGACTATACTGAGAACCACTGAGTCGTACATTTGACCCCGGCCGGCGTGGCTCAGTGGTTGAGCGTCGACCTATGATTCAGGAGGTCACAGTTCAATTCCCAGTCAGGGCACATGCCCGGGTTTCAGGCTCGATCCCCAGTGTGGGTGGGGCGTGTAGGAGGCAGCAGATCAATGATTCTCTCTCATCATTGATGTTTCTATCTCTCTCTCTCTCCCTTCCTCTCTGAAATCAATAAAAATATGTTCTTTAAAAAAAAGTCTACATTTTAAATGAGTGAATCGGCATGTGAATTGTATCTCAATAAAGCTGTTATAAAACAGAAAAGAAAGGGGAGAATTTCCCCTTGCAAGCATGCAGAGTGTCATGCAAGGGATTGCACAATCGAGTGGTCTGCTTTGGTTTATGAGTGGAATTTTTCCTTTTCAACAGCTTCCAGCTCATTTTTTTAAGGCAACTTTTCTCAACGTTTGTGCTCCAAAGTCCCCGCTCCACCCCCCTGGCCCTGACCACTGCCTGTCCCCAGGCCAGGCGACCCTCCCCACCCCGTCCGTGGCCCTTGGCCTAGCTCATTCCACGCTCCTCCTCGCCCGCTGTGCCCGCAGCGCTCGGCTGCTGCCAGCTGCCAAATGCCAGCGCTGCCACCGGGGCCCTGGAGACGCGGCCTCAGTGTTGTGATGTGTTTGGACGGAGCGTGTGCTCGCTGCCAGCGTTGCCAGGCCCCAGGGTGACTAATCCCATCTGCATTTCTGCTTTCAGATGCCTGGGCTGCTCAGCTGGAGGGCCTCAGACCTCTCAGCTGTTTCTGGAGACGCTCGCCTCCCCTTCTGCCGTCCCCTCAGCCATGCTCACACACATATGTGTCCAACGAATCTTTATTGAGCACCTACTGTGTACCGAACACCATTCTGGGGACACAGCAGTGACAAGACAGAGTTCTTGCTCGAATGGAACAACAAAAAATACACAATTTTTTTTAAAGGAAATTAAAAATTTTAGATCATGTTAGAGGTGCCATTCAGACAAATGAATGGGTGTGATGTGGTTGTGAGTCCTTAGAACTGCTCCTTCTGGTTGTGGGGGGTGGGGAGAGGGCTCCTCTGGGGAGGTGGCTGAGAAAGAGGCATACGTGTGAAGAACTGGAAAAAGAACAGTCTAAGCAAAGAGACAGCATGTGCAAAGGCCCTGGGGCAGGAATAAGAAGGAGGCCAACGTGCATAGAAAGAACCCAGACTGTAGAGTAGATGGCCGTGGGCTGGAAACCTTTCTACCTGTGGGAGCTAGGGCCATGGCTTCCCTCATCGGTGACAAGGGAATAAGGTACCCGCGGGTGAGAGTGAAGGGAGACGATGTGACTGGACGGCTGGGCACAGGTCTAGCTCACAGTAGGCACTCAATTCCAGGCTCCCTGGTTCTGGCTCCCCCCGCCCCCACAGCAGTGATGGTAGGAAGGAGTCTCCCAGCTGGCATGCCCGGCCCAGCCGGTACCCAGAAGAGACCGGGTGAGCCAGCCTGCCCTTCCCCTGCCCCGCTCTGCCTTCCTCCACACCCAGGACTGACCGGCTGGGCCCGGCCCAGGGAGGGAGGGCCATGGCAAATGAGGTGATCCACACTGCCCAGGACAGCTGGGTGCCATGGGCTCAGGGCTCCGCGCACACAACCCCCTTTCCCTCCTCAACATGCGGACGACAGGCCCGAGGTCGCGAGGTCGCACAGCCAGATCAGATTCCAGAGTCCCTTCTCTGCCCACTGGGCACACATTGCCTGTGTCTGTGCGATTTCATTCCCTCTAAGGGGCCCCCGCCTGCTCCCCACTTCCTCCCACACGCCCTGCGCCCAAGTCACGGGAACCACGTTCAGTTCCTGGAGGGCCTGCTAACTGCACACTGTGTGCCTTCGGCTGCTGCGCCCTCGGCTTCAAATGCTCCTCCTCTCCCCTCCCTCCCCCCTCCCTTCCCCCTCCCCCTTCTCCAGCCTGGCAAACTCCTACTCATCCTCCAGGGCCCAGCCAGCTGCCTCATCCTCCGAGAAGCCTTCCCTGATCCTCAGCCCAACAGGGTCAGTGCAATCCTCCTCCTTGATCACAAGGTGCCTCTCAGTTCCAGTGACTGAGAGCCCTGGGAAGGGGGAAGACAGCCTCTCTCTCAGCTTTAATAATAGTTTCTACTAATCACTTCTTTTTGTTGTTGTTCATCCTCACCTGAGGATATTTCCCATTAATTTTTTTAGAGAGGTGGGGGGAAAGACAGACCCAGAGAAACATCGATGTGAGAGAGACACATCGATTGGTTGCCTCCCACACGCATCCCAACCGGGGTCAGGGATTGAGCCTGCCACCGAGCTATATGCCCTTGACCGGAATTGAACCCGCGACCCTTCAGTCCAAGGGTCGATGCTCTATCCACTGAGCCAAACCAGCTAGGGCTACTAATCGCTTCTTAATGAACACACGAGAGGAAGAATCCATGAACCCTGGCTTGCCGGTACACGCTCTTCAAGGCCGCCATTGTGTTCAGGGATTTTGTTGTTGTTGCGAGCAGAGCGTGGGCATCCCAGCAGGTTGCCACGTGCGGCTCCGCGGGCTGTGCGCTGCACGACGCTGGGATGCCACGCACACCGACTGCGGTGAGAGCGGAACCCTCTGGCGGTGCCTCATGCCGGCCTGAGCCTTGGCTGTTCTGGAAGCATCTGCAGCCTTTCAGGTGGTGGGCGGGGGGGGGGGGGGCGGGGAGGAAAAGCCACAGGCTTTGGATTCAGGCCCATTTGCTTCCAATCCCAGGTTTGCTGTTTACCCACTGTGTGTCCCCAGGCAAGTGACTTAACCTCTCTGAGCTTCTGCAGTGACATGGGACCAGGTACCCACCCCCCAGGGCTGCTGGGAGAATGAAACAAGGCAACGTGGAAATGCCTGACCTAGTGAGTCCTTGAACACCTGGAATTCTTGTTCCCCTCATCTCACTTCCCAACTGTTTGCACATCCGGCCGGGTTTCTCCCCGACTGGCCGCAGACCCTTTCTGTCTCTGTCCCAGACGCCGGGACGCGAGGACCAGCTCTGACACAAACCAGGAAGGTCCCTTCCCCCGGGAATTAGCTCACATGCTCTCATGAGGACACACCCTGAAGCACCAGGGATGGAAGCAAAAGACTGGAAACCTGTGTGCCCCTCCGAGAGGCAGACTCGTGAATTCTGTGCATTCACATGGCGTGGTACCAGCAGCCGGAGCGAAGAGGCAGCTCTCAGCATCGTAACAACAAGCCACCTCCATGATAAAGCGAGCGGGGAGAAAGTACCGAACAGGTCGTTAGCTGACCTGCGGGGGGTCAGGATCTGAACCACAGGACACAGAAAATGACACGAGGGGCAAATTCTCAGTTCGCCCAAGGATGGTGCATAGCTGGTTCCACTCGGGATGCAGGCAAGGAAGACTGATTCATGATACACAGTGACGGGGGCTGGGGGTGGGGGTGGCGGGGGAGGGGAGGGTGTACAATCTAGCCCAGTGGTCAGCAAACTCCTTAGTCAGCAGAGCCAAATATCAACAGTACAACGATTGAAATTTCTTTTGAAAACCAAATTTTTAAACTTAAACTTCTTCTAACGCCACTCCTTCAAAATAGACTCGCCCAGGCCGTGGTATTTTGTGGAAGAGCCACACTCAAGGGGCCAAAGAGCCGCATGTGGCTCGCAAGCCGTGGTTTGCCGACCATGGGTCTAGTGGAACCACTGAGAATGGCTCCAGCCCGAATCTGACAGGACACATATCTGTTCCTCGCATGGAGAGTTGGGAGACCGGGGGTGGGTTTGGAAGGCAGCTATGCTCACCACTATACCACCAACGCCGACCGGGGGTGGGTTTGGAAGGAGACACTTGTCACAGTTCAGATCCTTGGTGCTGTGTAACATTCGCCACGGACACGACTTACCCTGTTAAAATGACAGCGAGCCCTTTGAAGAGTCTCGTGCTCCGCCCACTGAGCTAGCCGGGCCCCTGCAGCAAGCCATCCTGAGTCAGAACGTTGAAAGCCGACCTGCAGGAATTAACAGTTGTGGTGACTAGTTGTTTGACCTTGGGCAAGGCTCCTGGTGACTCCGCGCCCCTGTCTTTAAACTGGAAAGACCGTCCATCCGGGGAAGGGGACAGGGCCCAGCGCGGCGATCCAGGCCGAGGGCCACCCCTGGGTCTCCATGGGACTGTCCTCAGAAGTGTGGGACCTCCCGTCCTGGGCCCCCCAGATTTGGGCTCATACTCTATGTCCCGACAACTGGGGTTTGCTGTTTATGCCACTTCCCAGGGAGCAGGCTCCCGGCGCCCCTGGCTCAAGGGGTCTAATTTTAAACACGGGGCTCTGGGCGGACAGATCCTGGCTACCTCCAAGATGTGTGCACTAAAAAAAGATGCCCCTGAGGGCAGAGGACAGAGAGAGAACCCTCTCCGCCACCTCCCCCCTCTCTCCTGCCTCCGAGTCCAGTGAGTGGCTGTCCCGGGAGGCGGCGGGGTCGGGGCCCTGGGCAGGTCCGGGTGACCCTGTGTCAGTGGTCTCCACGCTGTCTGACCCCGGGAACCGCATTGGGAGTACGGGTTCAAAATAGATCACCCGTGCCAAGCCAGTTGATCTCTAGGGGTCTAGTCAGATCTCTCCTTTCATACGTGGTTTTCATTTATTTGGAATTTTTTTGGTTAGTTTTACAATTTGTTTATTTCAGAATCCCAAATGAGATCTCTATCTGGCGGCTGGTTGGTTTATCTACAAATCTCCTTTACTCTATGGATTTCCCTTCATCTGTTTATTTATTTATTTATTGACTGACTTACTTAGTTACTTTTATATATATATATATATATATATATATATATATATATATATATATATATATATATGAATTTATTTGCAGAAGAAATCAAATTGTTTTAGCATCCCGAGGTGCCCTGCCCCTGTCCTCTGGCCCCTGTCATTCCTGCAGGTGGTGGTGGGATGAGGCGCTTGATCAGGTTCAGGTCTGTGTTTGGGGTGAGAGGGCTCTCGGGCACCTCTTCCCTCAGGGGCTCGACCCGCGGCCGCTGTGTGACGTGAGCAGCTGGCTGTCCGTCCATTCACGGGCAGGTGGGGGTGGGGGCCAGGATGAGTCGCTGCCTCTAACATTCCTACAGTTTCAAGCAGGTATAATGTATAAATAGGACCTTCCCCCACCACCCGTCTGATGCCCCCGTACCGTTGGTAGAGGAAAGGTGGACTTAATTATGACTCTTCCCCTCCGTTTATGAGCTGAATCCGTTTGGCACAGTACCGAGCGCCAGGTCCTCCGCGCACGGCACAACCTGGGCACCCGCAGGCTTCTCAGCCTCTCCCCCAACCCAGCCCCAACCCAGCCCCTGCTGGAAGCCACCACAGGCCTTCCCTAAGCAATGCCCAAACTCCTGGCCCTGCGCCCTTCCTGTACCCGAGGTGCCAGTGCCGCCCTGCAGGCTGGCTGTGGGCACCAAGTAGGAGAGTTTGGCCATGGGCCTGACACGCCCATAACCCAGATCCTCCCTGCTCTCCCTGCCTCACAGCTCCCCCAGAGTGTACACACACACACACACACATGCTGGGTACACACACACACGCTGAGTACACACACACACACGCTGGGTACACACACATATATACGCTGGGTACACACATGCGCTGGGTACACACACACGCTGGGTACACACACACGCTGGGTATACACACACACATGTTGGGTACACACATGTGCTGGGTACACACACGCGCTGGGTACACACACATGTGCTAGGTACACACACGTTGGGTACACACACACACGTTCTGGGTACACACACGCTGGGTACACACATAACCGTGCTGGGTACACATACACACACACACACTGTGTACACATACATACACACGTGCTGGGTACACACACACACACACACACACACACACACGCTGGGTACACACATAACCGTGCTGGGTACACATACACACACACACACGCTGGGTACACACATAACCGTGCTGGGTACACATACACACACACACACGCTGGGTACACACACACGCTGGGTACACACACACACACGCTGGGTATACACACACACATGCTGGGTACACACACGTTGGGTACACACACGCACTGGGTACACACACACACACGCTGGGTACACACATGTGCTGGGTACACACATGTTGGGCACACACACATGTGTTAGGTACACACACGTTGGGTACACACACACGTTCTGGGTACACACACACTGGGTACACACATAACTGTGCTGGGTACACATACACACACACACACTGTATACACACACATACACATGTGCTGGGTACACACACACACACACACACACACACACACACACGCTGGGTACACACATAACCGTGCTGAGTACACATACACACACACACGCTGGGTACACACACACATACACACGTGCTGGGTACACACACACACGTGCTGGGTACACACACATATACACGTGCTGGGTACACACACACATACACACACACACACACACACACACACACACACGCTGGGTACACACATAACCGTGCTGGGTACACATACACACACACACACGCTGGGTACACACACACGCTGGGTACACACACACACATGCTGGGTATACACACACACATGCTGGGTACACACACGTTGGGTACACACACGCACTGGGTACACACACACACACGCTGGGTACACACATGTGCTGGGTACACACATGTTGGGTACACACACATGTGCTAGGCACACACACGTTGGGTACACACACACGTTCTGGGTACACACACGCTGGGTACACACATAACTGTGCTGGGTACACATACACACACACACACTGTATACACACACATACACATGTGCTGGGTACACACACACACACACACACACACACACACACACACGCTGGGTACACACATAACCGTGCTGAGTACACACACACACACACACACGCTGGGTACACACACACATACACACGTGCTGGGTACACACACACACGTGCTGGGTACACACACATATACACGTGCTGGGTACACACACACATACACACACACACACACACACACACACACACACACACACACACACACACGCTGGGTACAGGCTCCAGCAGCTCTATTGTTCAGCCACTTCCCCGGCCCCAGGGGATGGCTGGGAACCAGGCCGGCCCTTCCTGCGGGGCTGGCTGACGTGAGGGCTGCGGAAGGAAAAGCGTGCCTCCCAGGCCCCCACTTGGGGCTGCGCATTCCATTCGTGCCAGGGGGGCTGCAGGCACGTCAGCACCTCCTCGCCCCCTCCGCGCCTCCCCAAGCCTCCTCCAGCCTCCCCCAGCCACCCCCGCGGTGCACTGGGCTCCACACCTGAGTGAGGAGGAGGGGGGTCCCAGGTGATCGCCCCCGAGAGAAGAGCGGACTCCTCCACTCATTCCACAGCCAGGAAAGTGGAGGCTGGAGCTCAGCAAGGGCACGAGAGGCAACCGCAGAACTGGCTGGCGGCTCCAGGCCTGTCCTCTCCCCAACACCGCGTTGCCCCCTCCCTCCCTGCCCGCCAGGGAGCCAGGGGGCCAGGAGGGCAGCAATCCAGCCGCCACGAGCCAGGGCGATGCCCATGGCCAGGGCTGGCCATCCCCAAAGGGACGGCGGAGCAGTGGGGACCTGAGCCAATGCCAAGCACCTGCTCGTGTCAGGCCTGTGCAATGACACTCGCTCATTTACCCCTCGGGGCATTTGGGCCAAACAGGTATTACTTACCCCAAGTGGAGTGGCTGGCTAGAAAGTGACTGACCCGAGTTTTCCTGGGTCTAAAGCCACCCTTTTCTTCCCAGCACCATAAAAGGGGGCTCTCCCCCAAGAACCACCAAGTTCAGATCAGGCCCCAGCACTCAGCCAGCTGTTCCACAATAGGTGAGTCCCTCCACCTCTGTGCCTCAGTTTCCTCACCTGTCAAGTAGCGGGGAGAGCAGTACCTACTGCCCAGGACGATGATGAGCAACCTGAGATAATGCAGGTGGCTCAGCTCTGATTCTTCTCACTAATTTCACTTCTGGAACTAAAAGGCGCTGACATGGGGCTCGGGGACCAGGCCTCCCGGTTTGCCTGGGCCTGAAGGGTGCCCTGGCTGCCAGACTTTTGTTGCTAAAAACGGGGACAGCTCAGGCAAACTGGGAGGGATCGTCACCCGCAGGGATGCTGGTGTTTTCAAAAGCCCATGCTCGTCTCCGAAGGGCAGGAACAGGGCCATGTCCTGCTCCCAGTGCTGGTGAATTTTCCCCGAAGCCCTCGGGCCCCACGCCCTTTGTCCCGGTCTCCCGGTTCTGCCCTTGCATAGCCAAAGGGAAACCAGACATTCCTCACATGAAAATTTTCCACATCCTTCAGGGCGATCTGGTGCCAGAAATAGTCAGCAGGATTTGGGAGTCAGCCCGGGCCACTAAAAATAGCCCCCTGGGCCCCCCTGGACGGCCTGCGCCTTCTCTGCCCCAATAGGCTGCCCGCCGTGGCCAGCGCCTTAAATGACCATGCACTCTGCCGGGCTGGCCGACCGAGGCCAGGGGCACGGGAAAGGCTGCTCCACTCGGCCTCCAGGCCAGCTGTCCGGCCTGCCACCCAAAGATGTCCCTTCCCTGCCCCATGGCAGCCTGCCCCTCCATCCAGACGGGACACGGGCGCTCACACCTGGCCGATCCCACGAGGACTGCGCAGGGCTCCCGCAGCGGGCGCACAGCTGCTCCGTCCTGCCCACCTACACCCGCATCCCCAGAACAGCCACACCCGCTCTCATGTCAGATTTTCCCTCTTCACAACCCGAACGTCTCCACAGTCCGAAGGCAGTGCTTCTACATCTTCAATACCTTCGCTGCCGTTTCTCCACACCCTCCCCCGCCAAGACGATTCTTGTCCAACTGGCTTTGTGCTGTTGTACCTGTCGGGGCCGGGGGGGGGGGGGGGGGGGGGGGGGGGGGGGAGGAGGGGAGGGTAAAGGTTGAATATGTACGTTCAAACTACGTCCAAGGCCTGATAGCTGGCCCCTATCTGCCTCCCATCAAGTCTGTGCGAACGCAGGGCCCACAGACAGGGAGGACACCTGGGGAGCAGTTGGGGGCTCCCAATGTTGGCCCCGCCTCCTGGCCAGAGCCTCGCAGGCCTGGTCTAAGGTAGGAACAGTCATAACGGTGCTTTGCCCCAGGGAAAGGGCTCAGGACGGGGGCCAGGACCCCCCAGGGGTTATCACCACGTGGCATGTGTCCCTGGTGCCCGCATCCCAGATGAGCCTGCCACCGGCCTGCTCTCTGTGGGGAAATGGAAGCGGAAGAGGGAGTGTGTTTCAGAACCAGCCACCCAGGAGCAGAGGCCACATCCTTGTCCCAGAGAAAGCAGAAGGAGAACCACCTGCTGGGGTTTGACAAGACCCGAGCACCGAAGCAGGAAGTGGGGTCCCGGGCAGGCACCCTCACTTACACTCGGACCCGGGCCAGGTCCAACAGATGTTTACGATGTGTGTAGGGGGAGGGGGGGCCTGGGGAGCAGCAATAAACCACTGTTACCCTAGAGCAGAAGCCAGGACCACCCTGGTGGTCTCGCTGCTCAATGAATGGAGAGTGGTGTGGCCGCAGTGAGCAAGATGCCAGGGAGGCCCTAACCGGTTTGGCTCAGTGGATAGAGCGTCAACCTGCGGACTCAAGGGTCCCAGGTTCGATTCCGGTCAAGGGCATGTACCTTGGTTGCGGGCACATCCCCAGTGGGGAGTGTGCAGGAGGCAGCTGATGGATGTTTCTCTCTCATCGATGTTTCTAACTCTCTCTCCCTTTCCCTTCCTCTCTGTAAAATATCAATAAAATATATATTTAAAAAAAAAAAAAGATGCCAGGGAGGAGAAAAGACAGGCAGGCTCTCTGGAGGAAGAAGCCAGCCTCACAAGGGAGTGAGTGTTTTTGGGGAGGCTGGGGGGGTGCGGGTATGAGGAGGGATTTGAGTTCCAGGCAGAGGGAAAGCTCCGTTTATTGAAATAAGAGAAATCTGTGTGGTTCACTGCAGAGGCTGGGGGAGAGGTGGGTGCCGGTGGCGATGTGTATTGAGCGCTGCTCCATGCTCAACACCGTGTTTACTGCGGTCACTCACGTGACCCTCACAGCTCAGGAAGGTAGTCCTCCTGCTGGCCCATTGCACAGACGAGGAGCCTGAGTTAAACAGCTCCCCCCAGCTCACAGACAGAGGCAGCCACCACCAGAATTTGAATCCCATGGGCCTTGCTCTTAACTTGCTCCTCTGTCAGGGACGTGACCAGCTGGGCCCACAGAGGCCGCGCAAAGGGCTGGTCTCCATTCTGGGTGTGAAAGGAAGACACTGGAAGGTTCTAAGCAGAAGTGTGATTTCATGTCTTAGTGAAGATTAGGTTCCGTTGCAAGAAAAGCTCAGCGTTCACAGTGGTTTAAACAACATGGGAATAGAGTGATATAGCTTTTTCTCACCCCAAAATGCCCACCAGATTCAAGAGAAGGAGGAGACAAACCACAGACTGGGAGACAATAGTTACAAAAGGTATATGTGATAAAGGACTGTCATCCAACATATACCAAGAACTCGTAAAACTCAACGATAAGGAACGACCTGATTTTAAAAACGGGCAAAGGATCGGAACAGACACCTCACTAAAGAAGATGTAAAGAGCAAACAAGCACATGAAACGATACTCAGCCTCCTACGTCATCAGGGAAATGCAAATGAAAGCAACAATGAGCTATTGTTCCGTACCTATGAATACGGCCAGAACCCAAACCCTGACCCCACCCCGTGAATGAGGATGTGGAGCCACAGGAACTCCCATTCATTGCTGGTGAGAATGGGACGGCCACTCTGGAAGAGCTTGTCAGTCTCTAACAAAAGTAAACACACTCCTACAATCCCACCCAGCAATTGTACTCCCTGTTATTTACCCAAAGGAGCTGAAAACGTGTGTTCGCACAAAAACCTGCGCCTGGATGTTTATGGCAGCTTTATTCACAATTGCCAAAATTTGGAAGTGGGTAGGTGAATGAAGAAATACACTTGGCACCTCCCGACAGGAATAACATTCAGCACTGAAAAGAAATGAGCCCGGCCTGGATGGCCCAGTGGTTGAGCAGTGACCTATGATCCAGGAGGTCATGGTTTGATTCCCCGTCAGGGCACATGCCCGGGTTCCGGGCTCCATCCCCAGTAGCGGGTGTGCAGAAGGCAGCCAAATCAGTGATTCTCTCGCATCATTGATGTTTCTATTTCTCCCTCCCTCTCCTTCCTCTGTGAAATCAATAAAACATTAAAAGAAGAAAGAAATGAGCTGTTAGGTCATGGAAAGACAATGAAGAAAGTTAAATACATCATAGTACGTGAAAGAAGCCAATCTGAGGAGGCTACACATTGTATGTTTCCAAGTTTATGACAAGCTAGTGTTTCTCAGTCTTTCTTCCCTGGGAGTCATGTCCTGGCCTCAGGGCACCACAGTGCCCACACTCTGAGGTGCCCACGCAGGAGGCACAGGCGCTGGTCCATTTGCATATGAGTAGGACACCTGCAGGGACTCCCATGCAGCCTCTTGGAAATTCAGTTCTAGGGCAAATAGGTCTGGCCTCCAACAAGTCCTGGGGCCTTTTTTCCTTCCGTAAAATCTATTGAACAACAATAAATTGGCTTCAGACCATTGCTCATCACCTTGGGAGCAGGAGTCCTTGCTGTGCCAGACTTCTAGGGACCAAGGGCCACCTTCCCCAGAAAGCCTCTCCACCTATCCTCCCCTCTACTGGCTCCTCCCTGCATCTCCCCATCCCCTGGCCTTGCCCACACCTCGCAGGCTCCCAGGTCACCACACTAAACTCATGGATCAACCCATCAGTCTCCACCTCTTGCCAGGAGAGCCCAGGTCAGGGGCTGTGTCTTCTCCATCCCTTTGTGTCCAGCACAGGGCCTGACACCAGTTAGAGCTCAGGAGGGGCTGGTTTCACGACTGGGCTGTGGGCGAGGTCACCCATCTCGACCAGGACCATCTGCCTTCGCCTCTCTAGTATCATCCACAGTGGATGCCAAACCCCAAACCAGCTGGCTCTGACAACACACACACCACCACCACCACCACCACCACCACCACCACCACCACCACCTCCACCACCTCCACCACCTCCACCACCACCTCCACCACCACCACCACCACCACCACCACCACCTCCACCACCTCCACCACCACCACCACCACCTCCACCACCTCCACCACCACCACCACCACCACCACCACCACCACCACCACCACCACCTCCACCACCTCCACCACCACCACCACCACCACCACCACCACCACCACCACCACCACCACCACCACCCACCACCACCTCCACCACCACCACCTCCACCACCACCCACCACCACCTCCACCACCACCCCACCACCTCCACCACCTCCACCACCACCACCACCCACCCACCTTCACCACCACCACCACCTCCACCACCTCCACCACCTCCACCACCACCTCCACCACCTCCACCACCTCCACCACCTCCACCACACCCACCACCTCCACCACCACCACCACCACCACCACCACCACCACCACCACCACCACCACCACCACCACCACTCCACCACCACCACCACCACCACCACCACCACCACCACCACCTCCACCATCTCCACCACCTCCACCACCACCTCCACCACCACCTCCACCACCTTGAGACTCTAGCAGGCTGGCATTATCCTAGAATGAGGTCTCAAGACAACCTCCAAGTATTTCATCTATTCAACCGATCAGTTCCCAAACTACACTGAGTGGCCAGATTATGATGATCTCTGAACGCATAATAATCTGGCCACTCAGTGTTTATCCTATATAATAAAAGGCTAATATGCAAATTGTCCCCTCGACCAGGAGTTCGACCAGCAGGCAGGCCGGCCAACCGCCCATGTCCCCTGCCCCTGGCCAATAGATAGATAGATAGATAGATAGATAGATAGATAGATAGATAGATAGAGATAGAGATAGATAGAGATAGAGATATAGATATATACTGAGTGACCAAATTATTATGCGTTCAGAGATCATAACGATCTGGCCACTCAGTGTATATGCCAAGCTGTGCCATTGGAGACTGGGGACCCAGACATTGAAAAGGCATGAACCTGCCCTCAGGGGTTCACAGTCCGATGTCCTCTCTATCCCCTCCCTCCCTCCTTCCTCCCCACCCCCTCACTTCTAGCCTCCCTGCCTCTGCCCCTTCCATACATACTTATTGGGCAATGACAGACATACAATGACACAGAGTGATGAGTGACAGGAAAGTGCTGTTGAGAACTCTGAGGGAGAGAACCCCAATGCTCACTAGAGACCGTGGCCTAGGACATTTCCAGAAGACTCAGCATGGATATCCAGGCCTCCTCTAGAGGAGAAGCTGTGAGTCATGGGCCCCAAGCGGCCCCACAGACTTCCCCATGAGTCACCCACTGCCCCATTCTTCTCATTAGAGACACACACCATGGGGAATTCTCCTTCAGATGGGAGGGGCAAGGATGGGGGGAAGTGGTGGGAAAAGGAGGATCAGCGTGGAGTCCCTGAGCAGGTTTACCACCACTGTCCTTTCCAGAATCTCAGCCCTGACCCCAAGAGGAGCCCCAGGATGGCAGGCCTTGGGCCGCCGGGACCCTCATGTTGCTTTCCTGCTTACAAAGTGTGTTTATACACTTTACTTGCACACGACTGTGTGTTACGGGAATGTGTCCAAGGGAAATTGCCTCATGTGGAAGGGAAAGAGGTTGGTTGAGCAGAAAAGAATCACTTCCCCCTCGCTGGAGCCCAGGACCTACCCCAAAAAAGGGGGAAATTGTTCCACATCTTCAAAGTGTTTTCATGGATTCATCACATTTCTTGAGTACCCACTACCTGCCAGGCACTGTACTAAGAGCATGAGATCCCCCTGTGAACAGGACAGACAAGGTTCCTGCCCTCAAGTCCTATATTCGAGTGGGGATGTAGACCACACACAAATAACTGTCAGTGGTGAGCAGTGCCATGTTGAGAAATAAAACAGGAAGTAATGTGGGACAGCCATGGCTGGGGCAGGGTGGCCGCTATTTTAAATGGGTTGGTGGCCAGGGAATGGCCCACTGCTGAGATGACCTTTGAACAGAGAGCAGAAGGAAGGTCAGTCCAGGCAGAGAGGAGAACATGGGTCCCTGAAGCTAGAGGGAACTTTGCCTGCGCTGGAAAGAGCGATGGGCCAGCTTGGCTGGAAGAGGTGAGTGAGGGGGAGAGTGGCAGAAGATGTGGTCAGCGACATATCAGCAAGACAAGTCCTGTCAGGTCTAGAGCCTCTGTGAGGACATGGCCTTCTTTTCTGGGGGAGGTGGGAGCTTGGGAGGGTTTGGAGTAGAGGAGAAAATGACCTGATGCATTAGAAGTTTCCCTCCGGGTTTTTAAAAGCCAAGCTCCCTTTCCGTCATGGCTGACCACATCATTCAGAACCACCTACTGATGAGGACTAGGAAAGCTGGACCAAATATTTAACAAATATTTCCGTTTGAAGGCATTCAAGCACTGAAAAGGCAGTGAGGATTTATAAAATCAAGATCTGGAAGAAGAAAACCCAGAGTGAGCGCACAGTAGGTGGGGCCTCTTTTCCCCAAAGGACATGTCCCTTTGGGGTACCTGAAGGGCATCTGAAATAGGAGACTGGACGTCTAAGAGGTGGAGCAGAGCTTTTAATAGACTCATGAGTCTAATGGGACAGAAAGTAGAGTTCGGGCACACCAAGGGGATCTACTACCTAGGATTTTATGCATAATACCCAAATAAGTAATCCAGACTGAGGTGGAGGAGGAGGAGGGCTGGTAAATTCCCAAGCTTTTAGTTGAACCTCCCTAAAGGATACAGCCAAAGCAGTCATCACAGAGCCTAAAGCCCCCCTTCAAATCCTCTTAAACCGTCTCAGTGTCTGGTTGGATTAAGGTGATCTGGGATTCCTAGGCCCCCTTGCCACCTGCAATAAAGAAAACCCTCTTTAGAAGAAGATAACACCACCTTAAGGCAAATTATCTCTAAAATTTTTTATATGCAGCGCCTGACAACCAAAAATAACCAGGCATATGAAGGAATGTGTTTTGTTTTATTACTAGTAAATCATGTGTTAATTTTTAAAAGCAACAGAAACAATGGACAATAAATATACACACAAGAGGATCCAGATAACTATTGGTCACAGGCATTAAAATAACTGTTTAATATAAAAAAGGATAGAAATGGAGAAATAACTGAGGATTTTTCTAATGAAAGGCATCAAGCCACAGATTCAAAAGCACCACAAATCACAAGCAATATAAATATGAATAAAACTACAAGACACATTCATAACAGCTAAAGAAAAAAAAAAAAAGACAAAGCGAAAGTTCAAAACAGCCAGAAAATAAAAAAATATTACCCTCACAGGGACAGCACTAAGATAGTCAGCTGACTTCTCAAAAGACACAACAGAAGTCAGAAGACCTTGGAATGTATCTTCAACGTGGTTAGAAAAAATTAGGTTGAAACTAGAATACTTTGCCCAGTGAAAACATTTTTTAATAACACAGGTAAATAAAAACGTGTGTAGGGAAGCAGAAACAGAGGGTTTGTCCTATATGCAGTGATAAAATGACGGCTTTGGCCTCTGAGGGGGCCGGTGCAGGAGCAGAGAGGACGGCAGCCAGGAGACTACTGTAGGCGACACATGATGGTAGCTGGACCAGAGAGGTAGTTCCAGAAGGGATGAGAAGTAGGTATATTTTGAAAATAGTTATGTTTTGAAAATGAACCTGCCTCGGTTTGCAGCTAAGTTAAATACAGGTTATGAGGAAATGGGAAGAGTGAAGGATGTCTCCAGAGTTTTTTGCCTGAGTTAATGGAAGGATGAAATAGCTGTTAACAACGGTGGGAAGACCGCAAGAGGTGGTTTGGAGGTAAATGAAAGGGTTTTGGAATTGCCAAATTTGGAAGTTTATTGGAACAACAAATGGCTATGTCAAGGAAGCTATTTGGATATACAAGCCTGCAGTTAGGGGAGAGGTCTGGGCTAGAGAATAAAATTTGATAGCTTCCATATACATATGTCCTTTTTTGCATTTTTCCCTTAAAAGGGTGGATGATGATAAAATCACTAACATGTATTGTTTACTGTGTGTGGAATATTGTGCAAAAACACTTATGTACATTATTTCATTTAATCTTTTTTTTTTAATTTAAATTCTTTATTGTTTAAAGTATTACATGTGTCTCCTTTTTTCGCCATTGACCTCTCCCCGGCCGCTCCCACCCCGCAGCACATGCCCTCACCCTCCTACTGTCTGTGTCCATGGGCTATGCTCATTATTTCATTTAATCTTGACGGCTATCTAAAGCAAGTACTTTCATCGCTCTCTTCTGGAAGCTGTGAAAACGGAGGCTTTGAAAGGAGAAGTGATCCATCCAGATCACACGGGTCTTAGTTGTCTATCAGTTTTGTCCCAGTCCCTTGGAACAAGATCTCAGGATTGTCTTTGTGTGATTTGAACATCCACGGAGCACCTTCTAGGGGATTAGGACTTGTCTTTTCTTCAGAAGGCATGCGTAAGCACCTGCTGCACACTAAGCCCTGGGCAGAGTCCCAGGGGCTCAGAGATGCCGACGGGGGGATTCTGACCTGGAGACACTCACCAACAGGTGGCCAGAAGCAGTCCCACACTCACCGTCACCAGGCTGGATCGCAGCCAGGCTGCAGGTCTTTTGTTTGGCCCACACAAACTTTCTGAAATCAGGAGATTTTAAACAAACACACAACTTCCCGGCTTCTTTTAAAAATAGGAGGGACTGGCAACGCTGGGCTTACAGTTCCACCTTGACTGGCAGCTTCCCTGGGGTGGACTTCCTTGGTCTCCAGGGGCCCGGTTCTCAATGAGGTGACCTGGTTGGTCCAGGAGGTGGCTGACTTTCATTCCCTTGGGTTCGGCAGTGGGATGTCGCCACATGCACAGAAGGAAGTCTTCATGGTCAAAGCAGGCTTCACTGATGGGCTCATGTTTAAGTCACAGGAATAGCACGTACAAAAGGAAGGGTAGCAAGAGAGAGCGTATTGTACTCTGACAACGGCAAGTCTCAACATGCATGAAGGACAGTAGTGGTGACAGGGAGAATGATGCTGGAAAGGACGGCCGTGGTCACATCCGGGAGGACCTTGGATTACGTGCCAGCGTGGGTCTGGTCTGGAGAGTGTAATAAGTTCACAGAAACACACACACACACACACACACACACACACAGGTTGGAAGAGGTATATATTGTTTTGCAAATCAAAGGTACGCTTTGTTGAATGAATGAATATATGAATACATGAATGAATACACAAAGAATGAAGAAGGGGGCAGCCAACCACAAGTGTCCATTGATGAAGCTTTTAAACCTGAATGTGGCAGTGTGGCACACAACCAAGGACTGCCCAGAGTTGGGGTGAAGGGTGAGCTGGGTGTGTGGGTGTCTGTGATGGGCCATTTGTGGAGGGAGCAGTCGCATTTCCATTACACCAACCCACCTTCCAAAGGTCCAGGACCCCTGGCTGCCCTTCCCCAGAAAGTGTCTCATTTCCTCGCCCTTCTGTCTCCCTGAACCAGCCCTGATGAAGTGCAGACATTCCAGAGCCTTCCCAGGCGTGGGTGAGGAGGGGGCTTAGCGCAGACCGTGGGCAGGAGAGGACAGATGGTCACTGCAGGTGCTTCTTACAGAAAACTGAGGCCGACACAGGAGCTCACCTTGGGGCAGGGCTGGTGGTCTCCAAACACAGGCTACTACCCAGCAAAGCTGGCCCCACAGCAGCGCAGGCCTGGGGTGTGTGTCAGGATGGAGCAAGGCAACCCACTTCTCCAGGGGGGAGAGGCGCTGTTGCTCAAGGGACCAGCTGAGTCACAAGAGGACAATGAGCCTTTCCAAGCCTCTCGGAGGTGCTCAGAGGTGACCTCCTTTCATTTAATCCTTCAAGAGCCTTTAAAGGTCAGAGGTTACTGGCCCATGTTTAAACGGAGGTTTAAAGAGTTAGGTAGCTTACAGTAAGTCACACAGCTAAGAAGTGGCAGTGGCAGGACTTGAACTAAGGAGGACTTGAACTCAGGTCTAGCTGACCCCGAGTCAAGTGCTCTACCCACCAATCCACAAAGATCCCTCCCACACCCCAGGTCTTTGCTGCCTGCCTCGCCTGGATCCCTCTTCCCGAGCCCCCCCTTGGCCCTGGCGGGGCAGCTCAGCTGGTTGGACCGTCCTCCCTATAGGCCAAGCTTGGGGATTCGATTCTAGTCAGGGCACATACAATGAATACAAAAATAGGTGGAACAACAAATCGATGTCTCTCTCTTCCCCTTCCTCTCTCAGATCCGCCCATCAATCAATAAACGTTAAAAATAAAGAGCCCCCTTTTTTATTATCCCACCTTTAGAGTCTTCATCCTTATTTCTTGACTTATTTATACGCCCTCCCCCCGCCCCAAGGTTAGCTACTAGAGTAGGAACTTTGCATTGCACTTAAGCATCCCTGGGCCTGTAGACAGTCAGTGAATATCTGATGAATGAATGTAGGAGTGAATGAACGGGCCTGATGTTCAGCTTCAAAAGCCACAGTCCGGTAAAGCGTGGGGGCTTCGAGGTATGTTCCTCAGCAGAGCAGTTGTTGTTACCTTTTGTTCTCAGAAGAGAGGGGCGCAGACGCGGGTCTGGCCCCAGAGGCTGTTCTCCCACGGGCCTGCCCTGCAGAGTCCCAGGGAAGTCCCCAGAGGTGGGCAGCCCTCCCACCTGCTCCCCAGAAGGCGACCTGCAGAGAAAACCAGCGCAGGATGACCTGGACCCAAGGGCCGGGCTGGGGGCAGGTGTGGGGGGGCAGGAGTGGGGGGGGGCAGCCTGGAGCGCGGGGCGGGGCTGCCCTCGGCTTTGTTTGCCTCTGTGCTTGGCAACCAGAAACCACCTTGGCCAGCACTTCTGCAGAACCCGTCCTCCCCGGCCGGCCGCCTCCCTCCTGGCATTTTAATCTCCCCTAAACTGATTTGTCAGCAGCAGGAAGTGACATGACAGCTTTCCTCACAAAAGGGAAACTCCTCCGCGTTACCATGGGGATCGAACCCACTGCATAATCACAGATTTATATCATCTTAAAGGTGTACACACAAGGATGGTATCCTCCGTGGGCGGGGGCGGGAGGGAGGGAAATGGACGCTGGAGGCTGCAAGTTCAAGGCAAATTAGCCCCGATTTGCAAAATTCCAAGGAAAGGAGAGGGTGCTGTGGAGGCGTTTGGGGTTGGAAGTATCCTAATGGGATAATGGGTGCCTGGAAACCACAGAAAAGCATTTTGCATTGATGCATTTTCCATGTCCTCGAATTTGAGGGCTGAGCGGAGCTTTACCTATTAGACCCAGTGCATCCTGGTCATTTTATGGGGAGGAAAACTGAGACCCGAGCTCGCAGCCGGTCGCTAGGAGCCGGGAAAGGGATCTAGGTGTCTCTCCAGGGCCCACTTCTTGCCAGGGACTTACATTCATGAGGCCTACTCCTCCTCGCAAGGGAGCTGGCTTTATTCTCTTCATTTTACGGATGAGAAAACTGAGGCCCAAACGCATAAATAGATTTCCCACCCCAAAGTTACACGTGAAGACCAGGGGGATGTCTGGTTGGCTACAAAGCTCATCTTTCCCCACTCCCTCAAGCTGTCTTCTGGACTGAATGAGGACGTGGGTTCCCAGACTTCTCACAGACCCACGTTCCAGTCTCTGCAATACCCTGTACTTGCTGCAGGGCCTTGAACTAGAATTCAAGGGCTGTCCTCGCCCTCTCTGGGCCTCAGCTTCCTCCTCTGTACAATGGGTGCTGCTGTGAAAGGTTTAATGGAAAGGTGTGCAAAGCAGTTAGCCCAGGGGCTGGCACGCAGCGCCAGCTCTAAAATTGACAGCTGTTATCACCACATTATCAGTAATAAATGATTGAGTTGTCTCAAATGTTTTAATACAAGCATCTTTTTCTTTTCTTTTTTTTCAATGAGGCACATTTTCCCCCTAAGAAAAGCAGTTTCAGGCCCAACGTGACGTTTTCTGGAGGGCCTGAAGACCCGGAAGCAGATCTACCCGGAAGGGGGTTGTCACCCCGGCTCTCCTGGGGTGGTGGGAGGTGGGGTGGCTTGTGCTGGGAGAAGTGAGTGAACTGTTTTCACTGGAGGCTCCCTTAGGCAGCCGCTGTATTTTTCCACTGCATGGATCACGGTGGAGATTAATTTTGGTTTAACCAGCGCCTGCCAAGCAGAAAGTGATGGCCCGAGCCCACGGGGAAGTCAGCCATGGCATCTGCCACAGACTCGGAGCCGCTGGTATATTTCCACGAAGGGACATATTGGCAACAGCAAATTTCTAGAGTTTGATAAAAACACTGGATAAGGTTTGTTTTGAAAGGCGTGAACACACTTGAAATCGGAAGCCCAGCCGAGGAAATGAGCTTGCCAGCCCAGAGTAAGTTCTTAGAACTTCAGGGAACACAGGGATCTCTGGGGGCCTGGGAATCGGGTGGCAGGTGGTAAACTGATGGAGAAAGGTCCGGGGGAGGGGGGGTGGGGGGGGAGAGGCGCCCTGCACCAGCACCACTGCGCAGGGGGCTACTGGACAAGTCGAGGAGGTTTCCTTTCCTGCTTCCTACAATGCTTGGTCCAGAAACAAGTGGTGGGGGCAGGAGCTAAGGGGTCAGTGAGCCAGGAAGTTGGCTGCTATTTAATTCAACATTATAGACTGGATCCTGGGTTAGTGGTTGATTACACCTTCTCTGTTTTGGCCTGTTTGGCAAGAGAGAGTAAAAATCCAGAATGTTGCCCTAGAGCAAGTTGGATTTAATAGCCTGGCTTCTTCAACACAACTATGAAATCCGAGCAAGTGACCTGGAGGAGCCACCGAACATGCTATGTACTTGGGCTGGGGTCCCGGGGCAGGTATGCTCCAGAACCTTCATGATGTCAGGTGGGGGCGGGGACTTCAGGTCATTTGTTTATGTTGTATTTGCTTGTAGTGCTTGGGTTTTGAACCACCTGAGATATTATTTTCACAATAAAGGTCTTTTCAAAGGCAAAAACAAGAGCACGTGAGAGAGGTAAGTGCAAAGCACATGGAATTAGAAAACAAAACAGATGTAGGTCCAATTCCCTGACTCCCCGCCACTTAGCTAGGCTGGGTCTCAGCATCTTTCCAACGATTTGGCTGGTTTGTTTTGCAGGGAGCACATACTGCCTTGCATGTAGCAGGAACACATTTATTTATGTGAAGTGTTTGGAAAACTATCACCCTCCTAACTAGCACAGCCCTGAGAGAAGGGAGGCCTGTTCTATGACCTTGGAGAAGGTAGTCCATGAGAAAGCAACCCAAGCAAATGGCCATCTCTTTTCAGCGCTGGCTCTGGGGACACAGGCCCCCTGGGTGGCATGGTAGGGGATCTATGGAGGGACACTGGAACCCAGCAGTTCTGCTACAGCACCTGGTTTTTCATGATCGATCCCACTTCTCTACCTACCTGACAACTCCCGTTATCTCGTGGGACTGAGGCCACCAAGGAGTGTGGCATCAGATCCCAACGTGCATTCCAGAGGCCCCTGCGGATTCGCCCCTATGTCTTCACTAGCGGGACAGGGGTCGGGGGCTGCCCAAGAAAGCAAGCACGTGAGCGTTCAATAGAAATGCCATAATTTATTCTGTTGTATAAAAAAAAGTCATCCTTATGTAACAAAATGTCTTCTCAGAAGAAGAAATATATTATTTCGGGTCATAAATAATCAGCAAACAAGACAACTGTTGGCAACTAAAAACAACACTGGCGCCTTCTTCCCGCCAGTGCCGAGGACAAACCTGCTCAGGCCGTATGTACAGGACGTGACAGTACTCAACACAAAAACTGAGGTATCTGGTTCTTCTAGGAGGCGCCACTGACCTCTGTGAGGGCGGGCTGCCCACACACAAATAAATAAGGTATATTCGCATATGCATGTGTCGTCAGGAATGGTAACACTGGTACGTTATGTCAAGCATGAAGTGTCTACAGAAAAACGGGGGCAAGCGAAAAGAAATCGGCTCGCGCACGGAGTCCTTTCTCTTCTGCCCCTCTGTGCCAGGGGGACTCGATGTACCCAGGAGACGTTGGTCCCGAACGTGCCGAGTCCAGCAAACGCCTTGATGCTCAGCCATCGCTGCGACTGCTTGGGGACCCGGTGGAACTCGGGGGGGATTCATAAATAAGGACGGACCAGCCCTCGGGAGCCCCTCCCTGGAGTCACTGCCTTCTCCCTCGAGGAGCCTGGAGTCCTGGAGGGCGGAGATGGCCTCCCGTGGCCGCTCAGCAGCTGGGAGAGGTTGTAATGGGGTTCTGAAGGTAGCTCAGCGCACTGTTCGTGGAGCGGACCGGGATGGAGACGGGGAAGTTGAAGACGGTGGTGGTGGAGGTGCCCCGGTCCAGCGCGGACATGGCGGGGCTCCCCGCCTCTGCCGAGCAGTGGGGGGCCAGGACCTGGGACTCAAACTGCAGCAGCTGGCCCATGAAGCTGAAGTTGGGGGAGATGATGCTCCTCCGCTGCTTCACAAACTCAAAGGCCTCGTCCAGCTTGACCCGGTTAGTCCGCATGAGGTACGCGAGGCAGATGGTGGCCGAGCGGGAAATGCCCGCCTGGCAGTGGACAAACACCCTCCCTCCGGCGTTCTTGATGGAGTCTGCAAAACAAAGGGGGGCTGGTTACCCGAGAGCTCCAGAGCACGGCCCTGGCCCCAGGCACCGGGTGTCTAAGGAACAGCATGTGTGTCGCATGCAGAGATGCTCAACATGGGACTCCTGCATCACCGAGACACTGTCCGTGGACCGAGACACTGTCCGTCGATCTAGACACTATCCGTGGACCAAGACACTGTCCGTGGACCAAGACACTGTCCGTGGACGCCGTGAAGCCACTTGCAAAGCACAGGGTTTAAACCTGGACTGGCCACCCACTAACCAAATGGATGTTGGGCAAATCAACTCAACTTTCTAAGCCTCAGGCTTGCTCCTTTGAAAAGTGGGACATCAAACCCGTAAGTTTGCAGGGATGTTACCCACACCAGACTGCTATTTACTGTCTGGAGGAAGGCGTAGAAGAATGTCACTCAGGCCCTCGCCAACGTGTTTGGGCTCAGTGGCTAAGCTGGGGGGAGTGAGGCAGAAGTCTCAGGCATCCGCTCCATTTACCTATGAAGTCAATGGCCTCGTTGAACCAGGAGCTGATGTCCGCCTTGTGGTTGTCCTCCACGGGGATGCTTTTGTATTGGTAGTGACCCTCGAAATGGTTGGGACAATTGGCGGAGACGTTGATCAAGGCCGTGATGCCCAAGGCATCCAGCATGTCCTTGCGGGAAGCATGGTAGGCACTGCCCAGGTACAGAAAGGGCAGGATCTCCACTGGGCCACCCTGGAATCCAAAAATAATCCAACACTTGTCAAGCTTTGCTCAAAGTCAATGCCGGTGCCCACACCCACAAAACTCCCTGCTGGAAGTCAGTTTCAGATACTGGGTGAACTTTCTCAGCACTGTTGTTGGGGTGTAAGTAGGTAGGGGACTAAACCCATTTGCCTGGGCACGGCCCGTGGTCATTTCAGTGGTGCCAGTCTTAGAGGCTCAGCTCGTCAGAGCACCTGACCGTGGGATAAATAATACCCCCTCCGTCCTAAACAACAATGCGGGTCACTTTCTACATTCTCACTAGCACTGCTCTCCCAGGCCTGTCAGCTGTCCCTTCTCCCCCTCTGGCACGGCCCCCTACTAACCTGATCGTAGAGTGGGGTGCTGCAGGAACTGCACCCCGATTCGGCGCTGTCAGGGACGTTAGTACTCAGGGGAAGGCTGAGCCCCATGGGGGTCGACTGCTTGCTGCACAGCTCCGGGCAGGAAGCTGAAAACGCTTCGTATCCTCCTGGGAAAGAGACAAGTTTCCCATTGGTACCGCTGGGACTGGGCCCTCCACACAACCCCGCACCCACCAGGGTGGAAGGTTACCCCGAATCATTGTTCTGGCGCCAAACAAAGCCAATGACAAGCCCCCAGAAGACTGCTCCAGCTGGGGCGGGAGCTGAGGGCCAGTCCCCCCCCCCGCCCCCGCCCCGGCAGGGCCCCGAGTCTCCCCGAGGCCAGGCCGTACCTTTGAGGAAGAAGACTTGCGCGGCGGCGCGCGCCTCGCGGCTGAGCGCGCCCGCGGCCAGGGCCAGGGTGCCGTCGCGCTTGGCGGCGTCCAGGGCGGCGCTGCGCTCGTCCAGCAGCACCACGGCGTGGTAGGCGCCGGCCAGCAGGCGGCCGCGCAGCTCGGCGTTGGGCACGATGTGCTCCAGGCCCATGGCGCCCTTGGCGCGGCGCCGCACGATGGTGCTGAAGCGCACGTTGACCGAGCCGGCGATGTGGCCCGCGTTGAAGGCGAAGAAGGAGCGGCAGTCCAGCAGCAGGCACTGCGCCGCGCGCTCCCGCAGCAGCGCCCGCAGGTCGCCGGCGTCCAGCGAGCCCACCTCCATGACCATGGCCGGCCCCAGCGCCCCCAGCGTGCGGCTCTTCCTGTGCTCTTTGTCCTCGGGAGCCAAGGGCGGGGAGGCGGTGGCCTTCGAGGTGAAGTCCGACCCCGGTGGCTTTCTTGGCGCGGAACCCAAACCTGCCTTTGGACCGGGCGCGGGGCTGTGGCGCGGGTGGTCTGGCTGCCCCTGGCTCCTGCCCCTCGAGTCCCGGCCGTCCGTCCTGCCCCGGCGTCCGCAGCGAGCTGGGCCCGCGGGAGAGCTCTTATAACGCGCGGCTCCGGGGCGGAGCCGAGCGGGCGCGGCGGGGGAGGGGGTTTGTTTATTTGAATGGGCGTCACGTGGCCTGTGGTGACGTCACCGCCCTGCCCAGCTCGGCGCCGGCGGAGCCAGCGGCGAAGACGTCATCGGCCTCGGAGCGGGAGCCGCTGGCTGCGCGCTGGCCGGGGCCCCGGCCCCCCGCCCGCCGGCCGGCCCGCTCCTGGCGGGTCCCCGGGGACCTGGCCGCGCCGCTCCGGGCGCAGCGGCGAGGCGAGGAGGGGGGCGTGCTGCCCGCCAAGGGCAGGCGGGGAGCGAGCGGCTAGGAGAGGGAGGGTGAGGGGGGCGTGCCACCGGCCCCCCCTCCCCCTTCCCCCCCCCCCTTCCCCTCCCCCCCCTCCCCCCCCCCCCCTCCCCTCCCCCCCCCCCCCCCCCTCCCCCTCCCCTCCCCTCCCCCCCCCTCCCCCCTCTCCCCCCTCCCCTCCCCCCCCCTCCCCCCCCTCCCCCCCCCCCCTCCCCTCCCCCTCCCCTCCCCTCGCCCAGCCGCGTCCGGAGCGGAAGGGGCTCCCCGCGCTGTTGCTTCGCGTTGCCCCGTTCTCCCCTTTCCTCGTCCCCAGCGCGGGGTAGACCCCAAGGAGAAGCTGTCCGTAGTTTCCTACCAAGAACGGAGTGGAGTTGGGGTGGAGGAGTTCAGGAAAACGTTTCCCTGTTTCCCAGACTTTCCTGTGACTTAAAAAAAAAAGTACATTTACTAAGTTAAATGCCTTCCAATCAGACCCCTGGTGGGAAAAATGCCCTTCCTGGTGAGGGGTCGCAAGGCGCTCCTGCGGGCTGAGGGGCTCGGCGGTTTAGGGGGAGGTGGTAGCGCCCCCCAGGGGCCCCCAGGCACGTTTCTGGTCGCGTTTGCTTTAAACCAGTGGTCGGCAAACTCATGGGTCAACAGAGCGGCCATCCGCGGCTCGGGAGCCGCAGTTTGCCGACCAGTGCTTTAAACCAATGGAGCTGCCCCATCTCTCTTCGGTGAACGTGTGCCGATTGGGAGCCTCCTGAGCTCCGGGCTTGGGGACGCCACCCAGGCACAGGAGCCCACCCTGACGCCCTGGCCCTGGCTCTCGCCACCTGTGTGGGCTGAATTCGAAGGCCAGCCCGAAGGCGCTTAAGGAGGGATCCCAGGACCTGGACAAACATCGGGGAAGACCCCACTGGGTCACCGTGCCCTGAGCCCCTAGTTAGACGCCCCCCCGCACCCCGACCCCCACCCGGGCTGTGCAGTCCCGGGCTAGGTACGCAAACATGCACATTGCGCCACCGGGCCGGGTGCCGAGTCAGGAACATGCTGCGGTTTGGTCTCTTCCCTTCTGCTCCGGGGAGGGGGGATTTCACGGCACCCTGTGTCGTGGATCCGTGATGGTATCACAGAGGCGACTTCTGCATTTGCCGCCCTTACCCTGTGTTTGCACATGCTCACACTTTCTGCCTAAGTTCTAGAAAGATCAGGGCTGAGTGCTGCTTTTTTTTTTTTTTTTTTTCAAACGGCGTTTTCTACCTTCAGGTGAATATTGGCCGAGGGCAGCAAAGAGGTCCTCAGAAAATGGCAACACCCACCCTGTATCTTAAAAAAAAAAAAAAAAAAGAGAGAGAGAGAGAGAGAGAGAAATTGTTTTGTTTATACTACTTACTCAGCTGAGGAACTGTGCATATTTTTTGCATTGAATCATAAAATGTTACAGCTGCTGACCTTTCACAGCATACCAATTTGATGTGCCCCGTTTTCTTTTACCAAGAGCATTTATTATACCTCCCCCTACCTACCTTTTTTTAAAAAAGAAAACTTTTGAAAATTAAAAAAGAAAATTGTCTGCTCAGCACTGTGGGTTTCCCCTCTTTATCCCTTTCTGGAAAGAGCGTAGATTGAACCCCATGTGGTCATTTTGCTGCTGGCTGATCCTACACGAATCTCTTTCCCCAGCTGAGCCTCTGAGTGCACATCTGTACAATGGGTTCACAACTGCCTGCTTTGTGGATGGTTGGAGGCCCAGGTGGGAGATGGTGGGTGTAAGGAGCCCAGGCCCTACTGCCCCCCTTTCTCCTGTGATTCACTACATGTCTTCCAGCACAGCAGGCCTTATATTGCCATGCCTCTGTGTGTTTTAGGCTCTGGCACCAGAACCTGGAGAGAAGGTCCCCACAAGACACCAGAAGGTGTGGTAGGGACAGAGGCTCAGCTCCGGGAAAGGGCCCTCCTTCAGACCAACTAACACACAATGGCTTGGGTCAGGGAGTCTGGTGGCAAAGGTGTAGCCACCGAGTCCAGGCATCGGAGATGCTGCTTCTTGCTGGAGGTGGAGTCCAAGAGGGGCCCCACATATCTCCTCTGTGGTGACTGCAGGAGGAGCGCGAGGGGCTGGAGTTGTGGGCCACCAAGGAGGCTGAGTCCATGGAAAGAACTGGACTCGCCAATGTTAGATGTGCGTAGGAATAAACCTGGGGCCGTGTGGGGTCGGGGGACAGGCTTGAGCTCAGAAGGCCTGGCCTGGACTCCCCACCTCAATGTGGGGCCTTGAGGAAGTCACGTGCCCCACTGAGCCTCCACTCCCTCTCTCCGGAGATGGTGATAGTAATGCGGCACCCCTCTGGGGGCTGTGGGAAGACCCGGTGTAGCTGGGGTTGGCATTACTAGACAGTTGCTGTCCCAATCCTGCCCTTCAAGTCAGCTTTGGATCTGTCCCGGGGTCACAGGAGGAGGAAGGGTGGCGCTCTCACAGGGGACAGGAAGTGGCCCCAGCTCACTGTCTGCTCTGTGACCTTGGGCAGGAGGCTTTGCAGTTCTGAGCCTCGGTTTCCCCCATGTGTAACCTGGGAATACCATCCGTGTTGGACTGAGACCCCATGTGAGGAAGGGCCTGGCGGGGGGTGCTCCGGAGAGGGCTCTGGCTCCCACAGTCGTGTTTTTTCAGAACCCCCAGCTCTTTTACTGACCTCCACTCCCCCGTGCTGTATGGTGGTGCCTCCCTCTGCTCAGGACCCTCCATGACTTCCCTTTTCCCACAGCCCACCACCACTAGGCCTCGCCCAGCCAGCCAGCCCACCCCCCCAACTACTGCCATTGACGCTCTGCTGTTCGCTAGGCGCACTCTGTGGGCCCGTGTTCCCAGTCTGCTTCTCATCCTTTCCCACCCACACCTCAGCTCACGCTGCTCCCTCTCTCCCCTGTCAGGGTGCCGGCCCCGCTGAGCTTGGTCAGGGTCTGTCCTCATCCTCGCAGACCCAGCCAAAGCCGTCCTCACCCGCAGCCATTCCTGACGGCTCCAACTTCTCTGCCCCCGGGTGGGCCCTGGAGACTTTGTCCCAACATTCCGATGGTATCAGCTCCCTCAGGTCCTATCTTCCCCTCCCTGAGTTGCTTGAGGGCAGGGTGAGGTTTTCACCTCTTGGACCACCCCACCCTCCTACCTTGGGTGCAGCCCTGGCACACAGTAGGCCCACAATTTGCCCACAAGGTGGGAGAATTTTTTCAAAGTGCACTGTTGGGAAGTATCAGAAGAGGACAGAAATGACCATCTCTGCCTCCTCCCTGCATTGTAGGCATCAGCTCAGGAACAAGTCACGATGGGATTATGGACAATCCTGGTGGGATTATGGACAATCCCGGGAGGGGGTCCTTATCCCCATTTCACAGGCAAGGAGGCGGGCTCAGGGAGGGGATGGTCACACAGCTGGTACTGGTCAGATGCAGGTCCAGACCCCGGGCCTGTCTGACAGGGAGATGGAGTGGACCCAGCCATCCTGCTGTAACAGCCTCAGCCAGCCGAGGCCTCTGCACCCCAGCCAGTCTCTGACCCCCAGCCTGTCCAGAGCTCTGCTCTCAGGGCAGAGGGCCCCTGGCATCAGCCTTGGAAGGCACCTGAGCTTCCTGGGACCCCCCTCAGAGAGTCAGGAAGGACAGCAGGCCCTAGTGTCCCTGCTGCCTCTCCGAAGTTGCTCGGTGCTTGGGGTTTGGGAGAGCCACAGGCAGGGAGACTCGGCAGCCACTGGCTCATCCTGAGGGGCTGGCAAGGGTGACTTCACCTCCACGCCCAGGCAGTTAGGCCAAAGCCAGCGGTGGTTGCACAATCCTTACAAACAGATCTCCCGGGAGGGCCTGTATCATCTTGGCAGGCCCCTCGTTTGAGACGAGGGCCCAGAGAGGTTAGGCAACCTATCCAAAGTCACACAGTGTTCCGAACTTTGGGATTCTAGCCAGGGTTGTGGTGAGCTGTAAGTTTGAACCCTTAAGCGTTCATCTCTAGAGGGCGGGGCTACTTTCATTTTCTTCCTTGTAACTGTTTGGTTTGAATTTTCCAACACAAATGTGGGACGTGTGTAATCAGGAACAGACGTTTGAAATATTAACAGGCAACCACATCCAAGCTAAAAGATATTTATGTTTAGGGTAACTTAAGTTACAGTGCTAGACTGTGTGGGTTAGAATCCCCGCTCCAGCACTCGCCTGCTGTGTGTCCTCGGGCGAGTTACTTTATCTCTCTGACACCCAGTTTCCTCACGTGTAAAATGAGGCTAATTACAGGCACGTTTTCGTATTTTAACATTCCTCAAAGTGGAATATCCTGGTTAATGGTCAGCTTTTTTCTTTCTTAATGGTGCCTATGTTAATGAGGGGGCCTTAGAATTGCTGCCATCTGCGATCCAGTAGAATACGGGAATGTAAAAAAGTTTAAGATGGACAGGAATTAAAACTCTGCAGTCACTCCATGAACAAACATTCTGGCAGGACAGATTGGTAATAAACAGATACATCCCAGGTGCTAAGGGCCACGGTAGATATTGGGGAGGTCAGAGAAGGGGCCCTCCCTCAGCTGGGAGGGGGTTATGAGGGAGAGATGCCCCGAGGAGGGGATGTCTGCAGGAGGCCAGGGCTGATTGAGAATGGAAATGTGTGTACCAAGCACATCTGAGAAACAGGCCTCTGTGATCAACCACTTTCCCCCTGGAAGCCTTTAGTTCCCTCCCCTATCAAGTGGGACAGTAATAACCTAAGACAGTGGTCAGCAAACCGCGGCTCGAGAACCACATGCGGCTCTTTGGCCCCTTGAGTGTGGCTCTTCCACAAAATACCACGGCCTGGGCGAGTCTATTTTGAAGAAGTGGTGTTAGAAGAAGTTTAAGCTTAAAAAACGTGGCTCTCAAAAGAAATTTCAATCGTTGTACTGTTGGTATTTGGCTCTGTTGACGAATGAGTTTGCCGACCACTGCCCTAAGAGGCCAACTCTCAGACTGGCTGTGGGACACAAAGCCCAGCAGCCTGTGGGAGCGTCCCTGTGGCTGACCGTCCCTGTCTGTCCCACTAGCCTGGGAGCAGAGGCTTGGTTTCTGGCCTCCCTGGGTCCCCAGCACACACCTCCAAGCAGGTTTGTTGGACAGACGCTGAGGAGCCCAGGAGAAGGACCAGGAAGGAGCAGGGCCTCCATGACTCAGGCCTGTCCCTGAACCCAGGACACAGCCTGCCAACGAGGCCTCAGGCCACGCCCCTGCTGCCCAGGCACGGACTCCCGGAGGGAAGTGACAGCTTTCTGTTGATGGTTCATTTTTTTTTTTTTTTATAGCCAGAGTATAAACTGAGAAATAATTGCATGGTCATCATTAGGGAACGCTAATCAGTGTTGGAGGGAAAAAGTGAGGTCACTGTGTGTCTATTCCCAGCTCCTCCCCTGAAGGAAGGAGGGGGAAACGGTATTGGGGAGGGGGGCGTTGGGAATTGGGGTTGAAGACTCAGAAGTTGCGCGTCCCAATTTCGCTTTTGTGGGTGCGTGGCTTGGGGCAGATCTTCCGACTAATAAGTGAGCACTTGCTATGAGCCTGGCACTTTGCCAAGCGCTTGAAGGCCATGTCCTCTTGTGTGACCATGACAGGGACCCCCACGTGAAGAGATGAGGTTAACGGAAGCCCAGAGAAGTTCACTAACTTGCCCCAAGGCCAGTGACAGGCTCAGCTGGGTGCCCGGTGCTCCCTGCCTCTGTTCGCTGAGGCCTTGGTGTTTATCTCTCCACAGCACACAGTGGGTGTGGCGCCCGGGTGGCACGTTGCCCCGTGAAACTATTTCTTGGGGTGCTGGCTTGTAGGGGGCTGCTTCTCCGTTCCAAAGGAAAGGGAAAAGGAAACAGGCCCCTCACCCCGGCTCTCCGCCTGGCGCTCCCTGACTCACGGAGCTATACTGCACAAGTGATTCATTCACTGGCCGGACCTCAAAGGCTTTGGCCACCCATTGAGAGTGAAGTCACACCTCCAGCTTCCTAATGCATTCATTGGCTCACGCATCCAACCTCGGGCAGGCCAGAAACAGGCCTGGCTGTGCTTGCTGGGTGGAGGTGGTGGTGGGGGGTGTCAGGGATAGGATGGCACACAGATGCCGCTGGCTGTCCCAAAGTCATGGCTGACTGTTCACTCCTGGCCCACGAGACCCTCTCTGGGGCTGCCGTAGCAAAGTGCCACCAACCAAGGGTTTCAGCCACAGAAATGTGCTGTCCCGCAGGCTGGAGTCTGAGACAGGGGTGTCTCCAGGGCTGGCCCGTGCGGACTGGGAGGGAGAGTCTGACCCAGGCACGCCCCCCCTCGCTTCGGGGGCTTCGCTGGCGATCTCGGGGTTCCTCGGCTTATAGGGTCTCACCCAGCCTCTGCCTCCACCTTGTTTGTGCGTCCGAATTTCCTCTTTGTATAATGACACTAGTCATATTGGGTTAGGTTCCACCCTGATGACCTCATTCTAACTTTATTACCTCCGCAAAGACCCTATTTCCAAATATGGTCACACTCTGAGCTGCTGGTAGTTTAGGACTTAGGCATATCTTTCTGGGGGGACATAATTCAGCCCTTAACAGGGCCCATAGCTCAAAGATGGCCCCCTGATAATGACGAATATGCTCAGTGCCACCAAGATGTCCATTTGACCCAGGTAAATACACCCATTTAACATGATGCTCATGAAAGTGCTGTTTTTCTGGGGTTAAACAAATTGATTCTGAAGTTGATGTGATATAATAAGTAATCAACAATAGTCAGAAAAATGTAAAAAGAAGGGCAGTGAGGTGGGCGGGAGGGGGTGGGGACGGAGAAGAAACCCTACCAGACATTAAAACATGCCACAAAGCCTCGGTGGCTTAAAGTGGTGTTAGCTGGGAGCATGAATAGCCCGAGAGACCAATGGAACAGAATAGAAAGTCCAGAAATTTGCCCAGGTACACATGGCAGTTTGGTGTATGATGAAGGTGGCATCTCAAAATCGCTGGGACATGAGGGGCTTTTGAATAAGTGATCTTGGGCCCTGGCCAGGTAGCTAAGTTGGTTGGAGCATCGCCCCGATACGCCACAGTTGCGGGTTTAATCCCCAGTCACGGCTTATACAAGAATCAACCAAAACTTGCATAGATGGGTGGAACAACAAATCCACGTTTCTCTCTCTCTCCCTTTCTCTCTCTAAGATCAATAGATTTTAAAAACTTTAAATAAATAAAAAAATAAGTGGTCTTGGGATAATTGGACAGCCATGGGGGTGGTGGTGGGGGATTGAAAGTGGACCCACACCATACTCCAAACACCTACGTCAATACCGAATGGGCCAGAGATCTAGATGTTAAAAACGAACCTTACAACCTGTAGAAGAAAATGTGAGGGGACCTCTTTATTATCAGGAGGGAGGAAAGCCTTTCCATGTAGGACTGAACATGCAGAAATGATAAAAGAAACGCTTGATACATTCAACTTAGAGACAAAGCTAATTTCACCAATATTTAAGACGTTCTTAAAAGTAGAGATTAAAAAAAAATGATTCTAAAATGGACAAAAGCCACGGGCAGATAGTTCACAGAAGAGGAGCTGCGGAAGGACCGTGATTGTGGACAAAGATATTCATTTGTGCCCTAGCCGGTTTGGCTCAGTGGATGGAGCATGGACCCGGGTTCGATTCCGGTCAAGGGCCTGTACCTCAGCTGCAGGCTTGGTCCCCGGCCCTGAAAATCAATGGGAAAACATCCTTGGGTGAAGATGAGCCACCGCCACCACAGCAAAAAGATGCTCATTTGTCATCACAGCAAGAGAAATACATTTAACTGCATCTGACGGGCAAAAATCCCAAAATTTGACAGCACCCTCTGCCGAGACAAGGGCTGTGTGAGTGTGGGCCAGATGTTCGGTGATAGGATGGACGTGCCAGCTGTGGTGGTGGCTTAGGAACCTGTCTTGTTCTTACAAGATGCGCGCAGAAGAATTGAACAATGAACAGTCAGGGTGTGAGCGCTTGGTTCTAAGTGTTCAGAAGAAAATACACACAAAATTAGTCAATTAAATATGGCAGAACATGAACCATTGCTGAGTCTGGGTGGGGGCTGTGAAGGTGCTCTGGGATGGTATTCTTCTTTCAACCCGTCTCGATGCCTGAAATTGTTCATGATAAAATGTGGTTCAGTCACATGGCTGCAAGGTGAAGCCTGGGTGGAAGAGAAGCTGTCAGCAAACGCAGCTGGCCCAGCGGAGGTGGCCACTGTGAACACGATCCCGTGCTTCCTGGAGGCACCGACACCATCTCCACAGCCCATTCATTCATCTGCATGCTGTCCCCACGCGGCGGGGCCCAGCCACAGACAAGGTAACCACAGCCCCAGCAACCTGCCAGATCCACGGAGATCTGTCCTCTCCCAGCTCTGCTGATTGGCTTTAAGCAGCTATGGGAGCCAATCCCTGGAAACCATGCATCTAGGGAAACAGCCTTACATTGGACTAAGTTATTAAATTGGACCAAGTTCTTTTACTTAACGAACCATCCAAAAGGTTAACAGGGATCTCTCTGATACATCTTGTAAGCACGAGCCAATCATTCTGTTCTCTCATTTACACTCAATCATTTCAGCCCCTACTTAAGGCTAGAGAACAAGAAGATTGTAATGGAGCCCTTGTGCATTTGATATAATGATACATCTAGCAACAGGGCAATGGAAAGTTGTGGTATTCTTTCTTTATTTCTTAAAATTAATTTATTGTCCAATTACAGTTGACATACAATGTTGTATTAGTTTGAGGTGTACAACGTAAGTGATTAGACATTTATATACTTTATGAAGTGATCACCCAATAAGTCTAGTCCCCGTCTGACACCATACATAGTTACTACAATATTGACTGCATTCATGGTCAATTGGTTTTTAACAAAAGTGCCAAGAAGCTCATTAAAGGAAAGAATAATCTGTTTAGCAAACAGTGCTGGGATGGTTGGCTACCCATCTACTTGCAAAAGGAAGACTTAGACCCTTACCTCACACCATACATAAAAATTAACTCAAAATGGGTCATTGATTTCAATGTAAGAGCTAAGACAATAAAACTATTAGAAGAATTCATAGCGGGGGAGAGTCTTCAAGACCTTGGGTTAGGCCAAAATTTGAAAACATGGTTTATAATAGAAAAAATAATCAATTGAAATTAATCAGGATTCAAAACTTTTATGCTTAAGGGCTACCATTAAGACAATGAAAAGATAAGCAATAGACTAGGACAAAATAGTCGCAAACCAAATCTCATAAAGGACTTCTATCCAGTATTTACCAAGAACTTCTACAACTCAATAATCGAACAAACAACCCAGTCAAAAAATGATATGAACAGCCCTGGCTGGTTTGGCTCAGTGAATAGAGCATCAGTCTGCGGACTGAGGGGTCCCGGGTTCAATTCCAGTCAAGGGCATGTACCTTGGTTGCAGGCACATCCCCAGTAGGGGGTATGCAGGAGGCAGCTGATTGATGTTTCTCCCTCATCGATGTTTCTAACTCTCTATCCCTCTCCCTTCCTCTCTGTAAAAAATCAATAAAATATATATTTTTAAAAATGATATGAACAGCCCTAGCCACTTTGGGTCAGTGGATAGAGCGTTGGCCTGCGAACTGAAGGGTCCCAGGTTCAATTCCGGTCAAAGGGCACAATGCCCAGGTTGTGGGCTCCTGGGGACATGCAGGAGGTAGCCAATCAATGATTCTCTCTCATCATTGATGTTTCTACTTCTCTATACCTCTCCCTTCCTCTCTGAAATAAATAAAAAAATATTTTTTAAAAAATGATATGAACAGATATTTCTCCAAAGAAGACATACCAACCGCCACCCAGCATGTGAGCAGATTGCTCAACATCATTAGTCATGACAGAAATGGAAACGTGCAGTGTGATTTATGTCATACTCATGAGAATGACTGTACTCAGAAAGCCAGATAATAACAAATACTGGCTAAGATGCGGAGAAACAGAACCCTGGGAATATGAAACGGGGCAACATCTCTGGAAAATAGTTCAGTGGCTCCCCAGAAAGTTAAACATAAACTTAACCATGAGGTCCAGCAATTCCACATGTAGGTATCGACCCTAGAGAAAGGAAAACATATGTTAACACACAGATTTGTGAGTCAGTGTTCTTAGCGTTATTCATATTAGCAAAAACAAAACAAAACGAAACTGGAAACAACCTAAGTGCCCTCCAACTGATGAATAGATAGGTGAAATGCGGTAGATCCATACACAGGAACACTATTCAGCAACGCAAAGGAGCAAAAATGAATCACGGGCTGACTTATGGATGACTCTCAGAGATGTTATGATATTGCTAGAAGTCAGACACAAGAGACCACACAGTGTATGATTCCAGTCGTATGCAGTGCCCAGAAAGGGCAGATGGGTAGAGACACTAAGGAGATCAGTGGTTGTCCAGGGCTGGAGTGGGGACAGGATGTCCTGTAAATGGGCGTAAGGGAGGGTCCGACTAGGGGACCAAGTGCATGTTCTAAAGTTGATTTATGGTGATGGTTGCACCACTTGGTAAAGTTACCAAAGAAAAAAAGGGGGGGGGCGCTTGTATTTTATACTGATATAGGGTAAACTTTGTGATATTAAAACTATCTATACTAATAAAAGGGTAATATGCTAATTAGACCGGACCTTCCAGATGTCCTTCCAGACAAAGCCATGATGGCAGGTCTGAGGCAGAGGTGGTTAGGGGCGATCAGGCCAGGAGGGGAGGGTAGTTGGGGGTGATCAGGCTGGCGGGGGGGGGTCAGTTGGGGGTGAGCAGGCCAGCCAGGGGGGCAGTTGGGGGACAGCAGGCCAGCAGGGGGGGGCAGTTGGGGTTAATCAGGTGGCAGAGGGGGGTAAGGGGGGCAAGCAGGCAGAGTGGTTAGGGGCAATCAGGCAGGCAGGCAGGTGAGGGGTTAGGAGACAGCAGTCCCTGATTTCGAGAGGGATGTCCCAGATTGGAGAGGGTGCAGGCCGGGCTGAGGGACATCCCCCACCCCTGTGCACAAATTTCATGCACCGGGCCACCAGTACCTCAATCAAACTATTAGAAAAGACCCAGGTTTTGGGTGGATATTCATTTTACACCCGGCCCAGGAGCCCTTCCTGGGTTGTCATAACTGAAATAGACGCCACCCTTTTCTAGCCACAGAGCGCCGGGGGTCACAGTACCCAGCAGGGCCTCGGTGGAGGGTCAGGACTGGCTCACATATTGGGCGCTCCACTCGATAGAAGCTTCCCAAGGACAATACCTAGTGTTTATTCGTGGAACCCTAGGAAAAAGCCCTTTTCCCGTGGGACTCCACCAAGGCTCGCCGAATGGATGAATGAGGGAGCGGAAAGGCAGAGCCGAGCAGGCAGAGAACCTGAGCTCGTTGGTGAGGGCTGGGATGGAGGCCCACACGAGGGTGAGAATAACAAGGAAGGAAGGGACAGTGCGGCCAAGCAAAGCACAATTTATTTAACGTGCTGCGATTTTATCCTGCGAATAAGAATGCCGGTCCAAAGCGGGGAAAGCCCACCTGCGTGTGAATGAGGTGCGCAGGCAAGTTAATCTTTCTTGTAAAAGGCTGACAGGGAATAGAAAGTAAGAAGAGAGGAAACAGAGGCAAAGGAAGCCTCAGTCCTGGAGTCTTTGGAGAGAGCAGGCCGACACTCTGAGTCTAGATTTCCAGCCTCCAAAACTCTGAGAGAATCCATTTCTATAGTTTTAAGACAAAAATAATCACATAAATGAAAACCTCGGGTGGGGAAATGGAATGTACTGATGATAAAGATATGGCCAATAGAAAGAAGGGGGGAAGGAGGGAGGAAGGAAGAAGGAGGAAAAGGAGGGAGGCGGGGGAGGAGAGAGGGAGGAAAGGGAGGGAAGGGAGGGAGGAGAGGGAGGGCGAGAAAGCAGGCAGAGCAGAAGCTGCCAGACTCCTGGGGCCTCAGGCACTGGGAGGACCCGCTCCTGTGAGTGGGGCAGGGGCAGGGAGGATGTGTGTCAGCAGCGTAATAATAGGACTCGCTTCACTCGGGATGAGTGAGGAAGAGATGAGTTCACAGCACAAAGCTGAAGCACAATGACACCTGGTAAGCTCCAAACCCTCCAGGGAGTCCCGATCACGTTCCTCGCCTGGTCCTGCCGGCCTCAAGGTCGCAGCTGGCCGGCTGGCAAGCGCCGTCCGGCTCCTGGAGGACGAGGGCGTGGGCAGTGAAGGACAGGCGGAGTACAGGGTGACCGTGACTGTGACCGTGCCACCCACCACCTCGGCTCCCTTGGCCTCAGAACCTCCCTTCCTCACCTGGGGACCGGAGAGCCAGGGACCTCCAAGCCCAGGGCCTGAGTCCGCGTCTCCCATGCAGGGCTGCCTCCTGGACTGCCTTCACGTGGAGCTGTTCACTGACACACGTCACCGTGTTGCTGGGGAGAGGAGGAGCGGAGGAGAGGGGTCCTCCGTTCTTGTCCTCGTGAGGGAAAGATTCCAACAAGAGACAGAGTGTAGAAAAGCAAGCAAGAATTGGCTGACGGCAGAGAAAATATCTTCAGGAGAGGGAAACCAGGAAGGGCACAGAAGCAGCCGCAGGAGAGGCGAGGCTGGGCTGCCCCCGCTCACCGGGAAGTCGGAGAGTGGGACCCCAGAAACAGGCTCAGGGGGTTTGCCCCGGAGGAGCTGCCACTGCCCGCTGCTCCCCTGGTGGTAAGCCTCCCGGGGTCCCTTAGAGGTTAGGGGATACTCGCCTGTGGGGGAAGGGGAGGGGGGAGGGAAGCGCACAGGCGTGCTCCCTGGAGGGAGAGTGCCCAGATCAATAGCATCGTCACCAGCTTTATGTGGATACACCAACATGGGATTTATTCTCTTAATGTGTCTGTCCTTGGGTGTGGGCGGCACACGGCGCTACCTGGATTTCTGTTATCTGTCTCCCCGAGGACAGTGATGTAAGCTTTTCACCCGCTGGTTGGGGAGGAAAAGTACAAACCATTTTTACTCTAAGTGTCCCTGGTTTAGGGAAGATAGGATTTACTAGGCAGCTGCAAACTGCTGTTTAACCACCTCAGTTTCCCTATTCCGCTTGTCCTGGACTTCTCCTGGCTTCTGGCTATTCTATAACAACGGGCCACACCAGCTGGGACACTGAGGACACAAGATGAACAAGGGAGACCCCTCCAGACCACACACACACACACACACACACACACACACACACACACACACACACACCGTTAGTAAGCTACCTGTCAAAACCCCCAATCCCAGCATGGGGGTGAGCGTTTATAAGATTCTTGCTGTAGCCATGAACACAGTAGGAGACATGACGTGGCCTTGTTTGCTCAAGGGTAAGACTCTTCTGTGCCTGTCCTTCTTTCACGCTCCTAAGTATGCTTTTGATGCGGTCAGTAACTTCTTCCTGCGTCTCTACACTCTGTCTCTCTCTTTTTTTTTTAAAATATATTTTATTGATTGTTTACAGAGAGGAAGGGAGAGGGACAGAGAGTCAGAAACATCGATGGGAGAGGAACATCGATCAGCTGCCTCCTGCACACCCCCTACTGGGGATGTGCCTGCAACCAAGGTACATGCCCTTGACCGGAATCGAACCTGGGACCCTTGAGTCCGCAGGCCGACGCTCTATCCACTGAGCCAAACCGGTTAGGGCTACACTCTGTCTCTTGACTGAAACCTTTCCCTCAGGAAGACAGACTCCTCACAGGATATACCACCTGGGGCCCCTTCTTGACAGCTTTCTTTGACTCACAGGAGCGGGGAACCTCCAACCCCCCAGGCCCTGGCCCTGGCAAAGTCACCTTCCCCAAGAGAAAGAGAGAATGGCCGCCTTAGCTCCGGCCCCCGGACCACGTGGCTGCCACTCCCAGTTGCTGGGAGGTGGCCAGGGCAGCCAGAGCGAGGCTCTCACAGAACCGAGCCACCTGGGCCCCACCCCCAGAGCTGATGTAACTCCCCTCGGGTGGGGCCTGGACACGGGGCCTTTCAACCTCTTCCCAAGGTCAATGTCAGCCAGGGCGGAAAGCGGCCTCTGCCAGGCTATCTGAAATGTCCAGCTTACGTTGTGGAGGGAGAAAGCGAGTGGAGGGATCTGCCCAATGCTTGGCACGTGGTAGGTGCTCAGCAGATGTTCAGGGCCAGACTGCTGTGTGTGGAGTGGCTGCCTGGCCTTTTCTAGAGGCTGTGAGTGGGCCTGGAATCAGTCAGCGGGACAGAGCGGGGGTGGGGGGGTGGGGGGGCGGTGCTGACCCTGTCCGAGGCCTCCGCTCCTCCGGCGCGGGCTGCTCATCACACGAGTGCGGAGCGTTTTCACAGCGAATAACGAAGACAATGACTGGCCAGCCGGTACAGAAGCCACACATTGAGCTCCTTTCGCTTCCTTTTCCTCACCTATTCAGGGGACAGGAAACGCCCAAAAATAGCCCCGTGGGAAGCAAAGGTCAAGGTGGGGGCCGAGCCAGTGAGGCGAAGCCGAGGGGGGTGAGTGGCACCACTCAGCCCGCCAAAGTCCCTTCAAAAGTCCCTGGGCCCCTTCTCAACACCCAGAGGCAGCTGGCCCCTGTGGGCTGGGGTGACTGGGAAGCAGGGATTGGAGCAGGCTCTGGGGGTGCAGGTGGGGGTGGGGGTCCTGGCTTCCCAAGCAGCTGCCCTCAGGAGTCCAGACTCGGGGCTCCAATGGGGCACGGTCCTGGGTGAGTCATCCCAGTGACCTCACTCTGACACAGACAACGCCTGCCTCTGGGTGTTTCAGAGAAAATTCCAGGCTTCTGGGGACAGAGAGCTCACTTACCCAACGTAACCTCTGCACGGGACTCGGCGAGGGCTGTGTCAGGGGCCCTGCTGCTCCGAGGACCCTGGGGCCGGGCTCAGGGCCCCGCGCTGCTCTAGCGCACCCCGCGGCCTACAGAGCCGGCGGAGCTCAGGGACTCTGCCTGTGGTCGCCCTGCTGGACCCAGAGCAGGGCCCTGGCCACATCTGTGACTTCAAGGAGACAGGAGGCCCCCTAAAGCACAGGGGAGCACTGAGAACCCCCCACCCCAGCCCTCAGGAGGCCGAGTCCCAGCACCTGTTTCCCACCCACGAGAGCAGGGACTGACGTCAATGGGACACCTGCATCATGCCAGGTGCTCAGAGAGTGAAGGCGGGCGCCACCTGCTCCCAGGTGGCATCGCTGTCATGTCCCCCATTTACAGACAGGAGCGCCGGAGCTCAGAGTCATTGGGCACATGACCAGGGTCCCCACAAAAGAAAGCAGAGCCAGGCTGACCCCAAAGTGCAGGCCCTCCAGTGCTCTCGAGGGACCTGAGGGGTACGGGGGACAGAGGGCTTCCTACCTGGCCCGGCCAGCCCTCTCCGGGCATCTCCCGAGGAAGGCCGGGAGAGGCCAGCCCGGAGCAGGCTCTGCATGGAGGCAGATCACACCTCCCAGGCTTGCCCTTCGCGGCCGGCCTTGACCACGTGCGTGGGCTGAGCCACACTGGGCTGCAGGCTGGGCCGCCTCGAAGGCCAGCCTCTGGGCCAGCAACTAGGCTGACCCCTGGCCCTCAGGCTGGGCCAAGTGTGTCCCGTCCCGCCTCCCTCTTTCTTAGAAGTCCTCTCACTGCTTCCTGAAGTTTCTGCGACAGCGCCAGCAACCTAGGGCCTCTCCCTTCGCTTCCCCCGCCCAGATGGGGAGGTGGGGGCACTGGCTCCCGGCAGGCTGGCCCAGGACCAGAGAGGAAGGGTCCCAGGAATGCAGGTGCCCCGGGGTGTGAGGGGACGAGAACACGCGCCTGGGACCCTGAGGGCTCCGTTTCGGCTTTCCCTGTTACTCTGCAGCCTTAGAGACAGGGCCCCTCAGAGCCTCAGTCTCTTCCTCTGTCCAGTGAGGTGACCATGACAACAGCTCTGCAGAGCATGCCCCGGGTGGGATGTGGACGGACTCTGACAGCGGCCGGAGCACCTTCTCTGGGCCGGACACTTCCTGATTACTCCTTCACAGCAAGCCAATGGGGCAGAAATGAGTATCTTCCCTTCCCCAGCCATGGACAGAGGGGGAAGGCAGTGCCCTCGGTCGCACAGCTGGTCGGTGGTAGAGCTGGGGGAGTTGAGCCGAAGCAAAGAGATCTTTCACTTTGCCTCTGATGAGTACTAATGCCACCGTACGGGCTTTTTACGGACTGTGACCCATGCAGGGAGCAGGCCTGGCCTGGTCATTGTGTGCCCCAGTGCTTAGTAGGGGGCTTGGAACAGAGTAGGTGCTCTGGGTGAAAGGAGAGCCAACAGTACGGGTGCCGGAGAGGAAATTACCTGGGGTCCTATGAGACAGCCCCGGCTCTGTCATTCCCAGTCGTGGCCTTACGTAACTGCCTGGCCACATGCCTGGGAATGGCCAGCCCCAACCCTTATCTGACTTGCCCTCTTGCCTGCCCCGGCTCAGCCCTGGCACGTGGAAAGGTTCCGAAATACCTGCCGAGCGAACGACACCCTCCTTGGTGTTGGGCCTCAGCGGACCCTTGGAGCCTCAGCGGGCTGTGCAGGAGTTCGCCTTGAGTTCCTAGACGTGAACAAGGTGTGAAGCCGTGAGGAGGGTGATACAGCAGGAGGCATGCCCATCGGGGCAGCAGGGAGGGGTGGAGGGTCACAGGCCCTGGGCCACACAGCCTAGGCTCAAGTGGACTCACGGGGGCCCTGGACTCGCGGGGGGCCTGGAACAGCTCCTTCGCCTCCCCGTGCCTCGGTTTACTGGATGAGAGAGCACTCCCCCCGAAGGGCGCCGCGGAGACTCCTGAGCTGCACACGCTTGGCCCGTGGCCCCCCACGGTCCGTGCTCACCAATGATGGTCATGGTCATCGTCCAGAATGGCCCTCTCTGAGCCACACGCTGCGCCCGCTCGCCCGTGGGCTGCTTCCGAAAGCAGGGCCGCCCCCCTTGACTCACCAGGGCACCCCCCTGCTGCTACCCTCCGGTTCTTTCTGGATGAGTCCAGTCCACCTGCAGCCCTGTGTCCCCACCCTGGGCCGCCACACAGCGGCTCCTCGGGAGGGACGGAGGCCCGCGAGTGGGGTTGCACTCTAAACGGCCCCAGTCTGCTGGGTGGGAGCAGGGGCGGCCGAGAGCACTGGCCGGGCAAGGTTGAGCTTGGGGTGACCTTGGGCTGGGCACTGGCCCCTGTGGGCCTCCACATCCCCTGAGGGGAAATCAGGGGGTGATCTAAAACGAGGTGGGTTTCTCCATCCGCTGGCCCTCCCACGGCTAATCCCCGAGATTCTATTTTTGTGTTTTCTGGTCCCGGCATCAGCATTCCCGCCGTGGCCAACCCCGATGGGACGCCTACTGTGCGCCAGGAACCCAGTCAGTGATCGCTGCGATAGCAGCTATCAGTTATCGGATGTGACGATCCGCCCGCCGCCAACTCTTCACTGATTATCTCGTTTAATCCCCACAGTGACCATCTCCCCATGAGGATGAGCAAGAAGGTTCCACGTGGCAAGATAGCCTCCTGCTGCTGGGATCGGGCCCTAGGCCAGGCTCACCATGGCTGGGTCATACCCCAGTCCCTGCAGCGCTGGGAGGTGGAATTATTATCTCTATTTTACTGATAAACACACACACACAACCTGCAGCCCGGGGCGGGGACGTGACTCAGCCCCCGTCACACTGTGTGAGCGGAGGCCTCTGAGGAGATCCCGCTTCACCTCCCTGTATTCCCATGGTCTCATCCGATGGGACCGACGGGACCAAGAAACGCGCTCGGGCTTGGTGACTCTCCATCACCACCCAGCATTCCCGTCGGCTACTCGGGGACACCGCTGAGCTCCAGAGAGCTGAGGGGCCAGCCTTTGGCAGGTCTGGCTTCCCAAAAAGCAGAGCCCCCACGTGGGGGCACAGACACGAGTCACAGACGGTCCCGCTGGTTCCGCGTGGCAAGGGGCTCCTGCGTCACAGGCGCCGGCTCTCGGTGGCCCAGGACGACGTTGCCGGCTCCGTTCCGCGACCTTCGCTTTGCAGGAGATCCAGGTCTGTGGTGGAGCTCAGACACCATCTGAGGGAGCCAGTGCCTGGTGCCCTGGCAAGTCATAGCACCGAGGACACTTTTAAAAATCCAGCAGCCTGTGGAGGGTGGATTGCATTTACACTTTAGGGGAGACAATTCGGAGGGGCAGCCGGGCAGAGACCCAGCTGGTGGTGAGGGACCCTCCTTGGCGGAGATGCCTGTCCCCTTTGGGTGGCCACCGTGGAATGAATGGGGTTTAATTCCTCCTCATGGTCTCCCCTCGATATACTCCCCTTCCCCATCCCACCCCCAGGAGCAAAAAGAGGTGGAAGCTGTTTGACTTCTGAGGGCCCAGGCAAAGCGAAATGGGAGCATCTTCGGGAGCGGGGCGGGGCCGGGGGGGGGGGGCTGGTTGACTCATTCCCCCAGGGGAGGGGCCTCGGGAAGACCTGTGCTTTTGTTCCCTTTGGGACCAAAATGAATCATCAGGTCACACTGGCCAGTCCCAAACTTCCCCGGGTAGAACCGGCACAAGCATCGAAAATGAGTCAGGTGGGGCCCCATCCCTGGGCGGGAGAGGGCGAAAGGCTGAGCTCGTCCCTCATGTGCAGTTGGGCGCGTGGAAGGGGCCGGACAGGTCCTGGTTCCCCTTGGAGCCCAGTGGGAACTGGAACCAGAAAGGGAAGGACAGGCTCGATGCCTCCACCCAGCCAGGTGGCGGCCACCGCTGCACCCAGAGCCGTGCAGGACGCCATTCAACACGGCCGCTGGCTCGGTCATCGGCTTGGTCATCGATTAGGGTGGTAGGAGCGTTGCCTGGATGCCCACCAGGTACAGGCATTCTGCCTGCTGTCTATCCTCCAGAGCCGGCAAAGGAGGAGGACACCGGGGCGCTGCCAGGGTGGCCCAGCCAGGAGCCCACCCCAGGGCCTGGCTTCTCTCGACCCCATGTCTGCGGGGCCTGGTCTTCATCACTGGGTGAACACCCACCCCACACGTCGCTGCCTGAGCCAGTCCAGGGGAGCCTCGACGGCCCGAGACTTCCCAGCGGACCTGCCGGGGCTGTTTCAGAAAGGAGCCGCTGCAAGGAGCCGCGGAACGCGGGCCTGTCCTCTGGGCCTCGGCATTCCAGAGGCCAGATGTGTGAGCTGACGTCACCCCCGCGCCGTGGCCCCAGTCCAGGCTGCGCTCGGCTGGCTGTGACCCCTGCTCCGCCTGCTCTCCGCCTCCCTTCTCAGCATGAAGGAGGCGGAGTGGTGCTGGCAGCTGTTCCTCCGCATCTGGCAGAACATTCTGCCCCGGAGCTGGGCCCCTCTCACTCCCCAGCCATCCCCGGGGACAACCAGTGACTCATAGTTCCATTTTCAGGGCAGCGCCAGGCGCCAGATCTTGGAATTGGGATTAGGGACATGAGCCATGGCATCGGACAGGTCTGGGTTCAAATCCTCTTGCAGTTGGTTGGCTGTGTGACCTCAGGCAACTAGCTTACCCTCTCTGAGCCTCTGTTTCCCCATTTGCAAATGCCGATCACGCCTATCAATTCCGATGTCTTGTTTATTGGGAAAGCTTCTTCCCTTTGGTTTGCAGCTCTGAGCAATGAATCATTCTCTTCTATCGGTTTTCCTTTTTCATATACTCACCGTTCGTAAGCCAAGGAAAAAGGAAGCTGATGTTAGATTTCTTAAACCGAAACAGTCATATTTAGATACCATTTACTATGTGCTGGGATCTATTAGAAGGTGCTATCACCAGCCCCCTTTTAAAGACGAGAAAACAGAGGCCCAGAGAGGTAAAGTAACTTGCCTAAGGTCACACAGCCAGTCAGTGTCGGAGCTGAGATTCACACCCAGGCTATCCGGCTTCAGAGCACACAGCATGGTGCTGGGCACACGATGAATTTGAACAGGTGTTTGCTGCTGGTATTGTCACGACTGTATGATGGCTTTGCCATCAACAGGCCTGAGTGTCCTCCTCGAGCTTGAGAAGAGACGGGTCAGGGCTCCTTGCCCTTCCGGCCCAATCCAAGAGTCAAGGAGCTCTCGCGTTCAAGAGGGCCAATCGACCTATCCAAACGTGTGGTTCCCTTGGCATGCCAACTGAACGTTCCTTCACGGTGCCCTCGAGCAGCTGGCTTCGTGTGCCTGGGCCTCCGTTTCCCCGTCTTCTCTGCCTGTGTTTGGGGAGCAGGAGAGAAAGTGCCGGGTGTGCACTGAGCAGTCCGTTAAACGTTGGCAGGGGAGCAGCGGACCCCCTGGCCCAGGCAGCCTGGCACCGGAGGCCGGTTTTAGCCACTGGACCTCACTGCTTCCCCGACAGAGTGCTCCTGCCCCAAGGCAAAGCGTGCAATCTGGGCCCCAAACCCCAAACCAAAAAGCCCATGGGGAGCTGGAAGCAGAAGACCCACCTGAGACCAAGAAGAGTCCCCGGGAGGCTGTCAGGGAGCGGCGGAGCTCAGGATTGCCAGGAGACGGCCAACAGCCAGGAAGCCGGCTGGCGGGCAGGAGAGGATTTGAGGGGAAAGCCCTGAACGGAGTAAGCAGGGCCCAGGGAAGGGTCATTTAATTGGCATGCCAAGGGAACCACACATTTGGGTAGAGCAGAGGACCCTCCTAACGCTCTATGCCTCCAGGCGCCCTCCCTAATTGGCTTCTTGTTTTCATTAGCCTTCCTGGACCTTCCCACTCATCTCTTCTTCCACTGTCACTTCATGGTCCAGAGAGCTGTCTTCTACTTCTTTTCTTTTTTAAATATGTTTTTATTGATTTCAGAGAGAAAGGAAGAGGGAGAAAAAGATAGGAACATCAATGATGAGAGAGAATCATTGGTCGGCTGCCTCCTGCACGCCCCACACTGGGGATCGAGCCCACAACCAGGCATGTGCCCTGACCGGGAATCAACCGTGACCTCCTGGTTCCTAGGTCGAGGCTCAACCACTGAGCCACACGGGCCGGGTTCCAAGGCCCCACTCTTGCCTGCTCTCAGGGTGATAGGAGCTGGTCTCCCAGGAGTGGAGGAAGGTGGGCACCCACAGGAAGCCGCCTCCAGCCTTAGCCTGGGCGCGCAGGCCTGGCCCGCACCCATCAGAGCTGTGTTGCGTGAACTTACACGGAACCCTTCTGGAAGATTTTGTTAGCTCAACCGGAAAAAAAGTGACGAGGAGGTCTCGCCTGGCAGCATTGCTCCTGAGCTACAGAAAGGGTTTTTGTTTTTTTTAATTTCCTATAGAAGTTTTCAGCTAGGAAATCTGCCCACTGGAATCTTCCAGGACCGGGCGGCCCCTTACGTCCTTCATTCGATGTGCATTGAGTGCTTTTGCTACCAAGCTCTGGATGTTGTAAGAATGCAAAGTTGTGTAAAGCTTCGAGCAGTGAGCACGAAGGAAGGGACAGGAAGTCCTCCAGCCACGGTTCAGCGTCTATGGAACAGCAGCTCTTCCGTGCACATGTTGATTGCGTATCGTGCGATAGGGAACAAACATTTCATGGACCTTACGGTCGGGTTGCGGGGGGGTGTGTAGGAGGCGGGGGGATGGACATCAACACCTTTATCACAGCAGAGCCAGGCCTCCCCATGTAAAAAGCTACCTTTCAAGACACTCACTGTGTCCATATTCACATCACTGATTGTCTAAAATGTCTTTTATAACTTCTCTTAACCAGTAAATAAAATATTCAACTTTTATGCATTAAAAACAAAAAAAACGCCCACTCTGGAGTTCAGCCAGACTGGCTTAGCACCTCAGCTTCTTCACTTACTTCGTGTGATCTTGAGCAAGAGGTGTAGGCGCCTGGAGGCTCAGTTTCACTATCTGTAAAATGGACATAATAATAGTAATAATTACTTTCTCCCAGGGTCATCATGAGCATTACAGGAAACAACTCAAGTGGGCGGCATGTCATTTCTATCGTTATGCTAATGATGATGACAATAGAATAACCCCAGATGAGTGGTAAGGGGAGTGAGGGGAATACTTCTTCCTGGAGGGGGCGGGGTGATGAGGATCATTTTCAGAAGGTGGTTACTGGTGCCGAGTCTTAAAGGAGGAGTTGGATTTTTTTATACAAGGAAGTGGCCGGGAGTGAATCAGCTCAGAAGTAGAAAAATGAATGATTCAGAAGGTCATTAAAATAAAACGAAGAATCTAAACCAAATGACTGGGTTCCTTAAAAATAGTCTATTGCATGGCCAAGCTCAGAAAGCATTCGTCAGGCGAGCGAGGGGGTTACTGGGAAATTTCCCCCAGTTCAGCATTATTGAGAAGTTGCGGGTTCCTGGATCCTTCAGTGGGTGTTGCACAACCCTGTGGGGTCAAGATTGGTCCGGGGACTCAGAGGGAAGGGTTCAGGACAGGATCAATACTAGAAAAAAGAAGCAGCTGGGAAAGCAGAGTGGTCTCAAGAGGAAGTGGCTAAATGTGTCGGAGGGGTCTGGGGTGGGTCCACAGGCCAGCAAGCCTCTGTCCTAGGGAAGAATGACAAGAGACAGTTGGGAGGCAGGGACGGTGCAAGCCCAGGGGCTGGGTCTGATCCGAAGGGCAGACATACCTTCTCCCCCACTGTCTCGCAGCCCCTCCTCACTTTTCCCCACACTCCAACACCACAGGGACCCCCAGCCTTCTCCAATGAATGGATGGAGGTAGGCAGGTGGGGCTCAAATCCCTCCTCAGCCACTTGCTTGCTGTGTGCCCTCAGGCAAGACACTTCACCTCTCTGTGCCTTCATTTTTTTTGGTCCCTAAAAAGGGGGTCATAATATTTACTGCACTGGATTATGGTAGGGAGTTAATGAAACAGACACCTGGCACACACGGGTGCTCAGGAAACGTTAGTTCCAGCACCTTCTCCCATCCTGTTCCTTCTTCTGACTTCTTCCTTCCCTACTCTTCTGATGATTTCTTGCTGGGGGTAAACATGGATTCTACAGGCAAAGAAAGCGAGCACCTCCTATCTGTGCGTCAGGTCATGGATCTACTGGTATCACACAACTTACATGTGTAACTATCTATAATATGATGTGCATTGCTCTTGGAATAAAGCAAATATCACAAAGACAAAGGGATGAGGGGCGTACAAGAGACAAAGTGCCACCGTGCCAAGGAATTGAGAGGGAGAGCCTGACGTTTATAGGGGTCCTACTATGTGCTGGGCATGGAGGCGGGCATGCAGGCTAAGGAGGTCAAAATGGCACAGCCTGGGCCTTGGATGGGCCACAGCTCAGGGGCAGACAAACACACAAACCCCAAATGACAGCTGCGGGGGCCACAGAAGGCTGTGGTTTCCTTGTCTCAGGCAAGATGGGGAAGGCTTCCGAGAGGGAGTGACAGAGGAGCTGGGTACTGAAGGGGTGTATTCACCAAAAGGGCACTGTATTTTTTGTTTATTTTAATTTTAATAGAGTTTATTGGGGTGTCATTGGTTAATAAAATTATATAGGGCCCAGGTATACAATTCTACAATACGTCGCCTGTCTATTTTATTGTGTGTTCACCTCCCCCAAGCCAACCAGGAAGGGCATTTTAAACTGAGGAACAGCCTGTGTGAGGACTCAGCCACCTCAAAGGACAGAGGGTGGCGGACAATTGGGTGGTACTTCTTTCAAGGAAGTGAAATAAAATATTTTCATTTGGCACAGGAGCTGGAACCGAGTAAGGGCTCAATAAAAGGACATTATTACTGTCAGATGGTCCATGAACTTGACCCTCAGCAATGAGCTGATACTGCTCAGACTCACCACAGAGAGCCCGATCACTCCCCAGGATGAAGGCAGGCTCAAGGTCAGAGGTGGAGAGACGTGACCTTCAGACCAGCAGAGGCTGTGGCGTGGGGCAGCCCAGGGCCCATTTCCTACATTAGGGGGCCGGGAAGTGTCCCTCCTCCCTGGGGCTGCATGTTCTGTTCCCTTCCCCAAACAGAACCTCAGAGTCCAGCCAGCTGCTGGTCAGTGCTCTGCTAACAGGAAGGGGGGCCGTGCTGGGCCCCAAGTTATCTGCTCATCCTAATGAGCCAGGCGCTGGGGATTCCATCGGCCTCAGAGAGCATTTAGAGAAGTGCCCGGAGAGTCATCTTCTCATGTGGTCACTGCCTGTCAGGGCTGCGTGGGGCAGGCGGGGGAAGGAGCGGATTGCGGCACCCTGCGTGGGAACTGGGCGCCGGGTCCCCGCGCTGCCTCCCCGGGCCTGTGGGCAGGTTATGTAATGGATGCGCTCATGCCCTCAGCGTTTGTGCGTGGAGTGCCAACTGTGTGCCAGGCGCTGCTTCAGGCTCTGGGGAGACTGCGGGGACAGACACAACATCACTGCTCCAGCGAGTTGACCCTCTGGGGGGGCATATGCCCCCCTAATGATGTCCTCTGCGTTTATTGAGGGTGGTGAGACCTGTACCCTGCACTTGCCAGCAAGATCTCGCTTCATCTCCTCAGTCGCTCACGGCTCCTCATTTTCATCCCATTTTCCAGCCCATATTCTCCCACTTTGAGAGCCGGCCTGGAGGGCTCCCTGCCCCACATCCACCCATCACTGCCTCTCCAAAGGGGGTGAGCTGAGGTGAGGTGCAAACAATGGCATGGAGCCCTGCTCTGGGCTGGCCACAGTGACTCAATGGGGCAGGAATGAGGGGCCTGGCATGTTCTGATAACAGTGGCCCCGCCCGCCCTGGCCACTCTCCCCAGCTTTCGGATGCTTTCAGAGCCTCGTAATACTCCCCTTTCCCACCATTCCTTAATCATCATTACTCCGGGCTCAGGCATTTAATGGCTCATCTGTTTCTTCATTCTTTCATGAATGGAGAATTTACTTCACGAATGGATCAGCCAAGAGCAGCCTTGGACCAAGTCGTGCTGTGGATGAGTCCCCAAAGCCATCCCCACCCCCCCACCCCCCAGGGATTGCCCTTCTGCCCTCCACTCCCTCTGCACCCGAGAGTGAGCCCTTCGGGTGCGGGGCCGGGCAGGAGCCTCGGGCAACAGAGGCAGAGGCAGGCCTCTGGGTGAGGTGGCAGAGGGGAGGCTGCTGCAAGAACCCAGTCAATGCACCTGTGCCAAGGCGACTGGGTGCTGGCAGCCCCTTCCGGCACCAGACGCCACCCTTGGACGTGAGATCTCGTCTGCCTTCAAGAATATGCCTCCTGCCCGGCTGGTGTGGCTCAGTTGTTGAGCTTCGACCCAAGAACCCAGAGGCTGCCTGTTCAATTCCTGGTCAGGGCACATGCCTGATTGAGGGCTCAGTTCCCTGTGTGTGTGTGTGGGGGGGGGGGGCATGCAGGAGGCAGCCAATCGATGATGTTTCTCTCTCATCGAAGTTTCTATCTCTATTCCCTCTTCCTTCCTCTCTCTCTAAAAAATCAATAAAAACATTAAAAAATAATAATAATATGCCTCCTAGCACTCTCGGCCTTGGGTAAGGTGTGATGGGTGATCGTGGCTGGCAGCTGTCGGAGAGACAGTATTGAAGTTAAAAATTAGGTTGCTTGCCCTGGCTGGTTGCTCACTGATTAGAGTATTGGTCCGCAGACTAAAGGGTCTCAGGTTCGATTCCCAGTCAAGGGCCCCGATCTCGGTTGCAGGTTTGATCCCCACCCTGGTCAGGGCATATGCACAAAGGCAACCAATCTATGTGTCTCTTTCACATAGATGATTCTCTCTCTCTTTCTCTCTCTCTCTCTCTCTCCTTCCTCCCTCCCTTCCACTCTCAAAAAATCAGTGAAAAAAATATCCTCTGGTGAGGATAAAAAAAAAATTAGGTTGCAGAATAGTATAATCCATTTTGTGCAGGAAAAGTGAGTAGATAATAGATGAATAGATAGATAGATAGATAGATAGATAGATAGATAGATAGATAAAAAAAGGAAGGGAGGGAGGGAGGGAGGCTATTGTAAATAACGCTGCAATGAACATATGAATGCACAGGTCTTTTCTATTTGAAACGATGACATTTCCCACTCTTTTGAACAATTCATTTCTTCTCTGGAAGTTTATTAACTTTGCATTTAAAAAGTAAGTATACCCGCGTTCAGGCCTGTCCCTAATGTGGCAGCGCCCAGAGAAAGAATGACCACTACCTGCCCCTCCCCTCCTGCCCCTGCCCTAGCCCCTGGGCAGCTGGGGGACAGCCCAGCCTGCATTTGCTCTGCCCACTGCCCCAAACCCCAGCAGACACTTGGCCATGCCCAGCCTACGTCCCCACAGCTGGCCCCTGGGAGAGGCCTGTGTAGGCGCTGGAAGTGGACCTGGGAACCGAGAGGCCGGGGACGCAGGCCCGGGTGCCCTAGCATGGAGAGGGCTGTCACTGCGCATCCGGCGGCGGCAGGATTGCCAACGTCCTTCTCCTAACCCTGCGTGGCTGGAATATTCCACTCCAGCAGGCCAGTGAGGGTCTTTATGGGGCCCCCAAGTTACTCGGCTACAGTTGGAGGAACCAAAGTGATCGCAGAATGACGCCCCGTGAGGGCCTGGCAAGGGGGAGGGGGCACCAGGCAGACCTGGGACACATTTTGGATTTTGGCACGTCCTAGCTGAGAGTCCTTGAGCAGCCCCCTTCGCTGTCTGAGCTTCAGTTTCTCTGTCAAATAGGACGTGTAACAACCACTTTCCAGAGTTATTGGCATGACCGAAAGGCCAGGCAAGCGCGTGGCACAGAGAATTCTAAAATGCAGTTATTATTACTATTTGTAAAATGTTCATCGATGCCAGGAATATTTTGTCAATTCTCCTGGGGTGGTTTCAGCATCTTATTTCCTGGTCCTACTCACTTCCTCCATCACCCCTTCTGTCATCTTCAGCCCTTACCTCACCACCCTCCCTGCCCCGCCCCTCCCATTAGCCACCTCACTGGTTACCCTGGCCTGAGGCTCCCCACCTGCCCCAACACACACATACACACACTCACACACACATACACACTCTCACACATGCACACACATGCACACAGTATACACGCACACACACTCACATGCACACATATGCACACTTACACATACACACACTCTCACGCATACACAAACACATACACTCACACACATACACACACTCACACATATACATGCATATACATGCACACACACACACACACACACACACACACACACACACGCACACGGCGCAGCCTTAGATGTAAAGGGCCAGGGGACACACTTTCTCTTTTATCTTTATCTCAGGCTGTTCTTTGACCTTCGCCCTCTCCCTGATCCATTCCAGGCCCCTTTATCACCTGTGCAGAATGAGCTCATTTGCATGTTACACACATTAAGCTGAGACTTTGGCTCTTGGTGAGAGGCGGGGATGGGGCCGGGGAGTGCGGAGTGGTACAGAGGGGAAATAAACTGGCCCAGGAGCCAGAGGCTTGGGTTCAAATCCTGTGTCTGTACTTCCCAATCGTGGCTCTCTGTGGAGTCACTGCTCTCTGGGCCTCAGCACCCTCATCTATAGGAGGGAAGAGTGGTTTTTTAAAAACGTGTGTTTTTATTGATTTTTTATAGACAGAGAAAGTGAGAGGAATAGAGAGATAGAAACCAATGACAGAGAAACATCATTGACCGGCTGTCTCCTGCACTCCCCTACTGGGGATCAAGCTCACAACTTGGGCATTTGTCCTGGCCAGGAATCAAACCAGTGACCTCCTGGTACATGGGTCGACGCTCAACCACTGAGTCACATCAGCCTGGCGGGAGAATGAATTTTACCCAGCAATTCTGTATCGCAGGTCACCGACAACGTGTGTAAGACACAGAATAGGAGTTTGGTCAGTGATGGCGATTAGGTGGCAAAGCAGACCAATGAGCTTGGGCTTCATCCTGAGGGCAGTGGGGAGCTGTGGAACGCTCTAGGCAGGGGGTGGCACTACCAGGTGGTGAAGGTACAAAGTGGGAAGGCTCGCTCAGGTGGCAAGATGGGGAGAGGCAAGAGGCAGAGAGATCAGGGAGCAGCCATGGGACCTGAACTGAGGCAGCAGCTGGAGAACGGGGAGGAGGAACAGGTTGGAGAGCCAGCCTGGACTCGGCATCCTCAAGGGAGGAGGTGTCCTCGTTCTCCACTCTGCTGTCAACCACGGGGTCTGAGAGCCTCTGTCCAACACTGACCACCTGGATTCAGCCCTCGAGTGGGAACAGGATCAGTGTGAGAGGGACAGAAGGTGACATGGAAATCCCAATCCTTGCCCCTCCCCCTAATCTTTCAAACACCGATTTCAACTAGAGCCATCAATACCTAGCAAAGTGGAAGGAAAGTAAAAGCTTATGTTAGAGAAAAAAAAAAGCTATTTTTCATTGTGTTCTTACCATGTCCGGCTTCGTTCCAGGCACCTTGTCCTGGCCGGGTAGCTCAGTTGGCTAGATACCACGGTTTCGAGTTTGATTCCCGGTCAGGGTACATACAAGGATCAACCAATAAATGCATCAATACATGAAACAGCAAATCGAAGTTTCTCTCTCACACTCTCCCTTTCTCAAAACAATTGTGTGTTTTTTCTTTTTAAGAAAAAAATCTTTAAAAATAAATAAAAGGAACACCTTATAATTCTTAAGTGCATTATTTAGCCATAAAAAAAGAAGAAAATGCTGCCATTTATGACACATGGGTGGATTTTGAGGGTCTGATGCCAAGTAAAATGAGTCAGACAGAGAAAGGCAAATGCTGCATGATCTCACTTATATGCGGAATCTGAAAAATACCAAACTCAGAGAAACAGAGAGGAGAATGGTGGTTGACAGGGTTTGAGGGTGGGGGTGGGGGAAATGGGGTGAGGTTGGTCAAAAGGCACTAATTTCAGACAAAGGGGAATAAGTTGTGAGGATCTAATGTACAGCATGAAGACTGTATTTACAATATTATATTCTATACCTGAAATTTGCTAAGAGAATAGGTTTTCAATGTTCTCACCACACACACACACACACACACACAGTAACTATGTGAGATGATGACTGTGTTAACTAACCTTCTTGTGTTAATTAGTTCACAATATGTACCCATATTAAATCATGTGGTACATGTTAAACTTACACAATGGTATTTGTCAATTACATTTCAACAAGCCTGAGGGAAAACTCTAAGCAGAAAATAGAGAATATCTTTATGATCTCAGAGACAGAGTTCTTAAGCAAAATACAGAACGTACAACCACAAAGAAAAAGATGGACACGTTTGATTAAATTCAAATAATTTCTGTTCGTCAGCAGAGATGAAACGACACACCATAAATCTGGAGAAGATATTTGTCATGTGTAATCAGGAAATGATTAGAATCCAGAATAAATAAAGAAATCCCACAAATTCGTACAATAAAAGCAAACAATCTAATTGGAAAATGGGCAAAAGACTTAGGGCAGATATTTTACATAAGAGGAGGCAAATATGAGCAAGAAGCCCATGACAAGATGCTTAATCTTGTAATTACTCATGAAAACGCCAAATAAAACCACAGTGAAATATCATCTCACACCCACCAAACTGGTGAAAATTACAAGACTGGTAATAATAAGTGTTATGATACGGAGCAACTAGAAGGACCATCTACTCTTGATGACGATGTCCATTGGTAATATTACATTGGAAATTAACACACACACACATAGCTTATGACCCAGCAATTCCATTCTTAATTATATAACTAGAAAAACTCTTGCACATCAACACCAGGATATATGAACTAGAAAGGTCATAGCTGCTTTGTTTGTGAAAAATCCTGGAATAATCTCACACACACACATTAGGATGTCTGTTACTTAAAACAAACAAACAACAACACCAGGAAATAACAAGTGTTGGAGAGCATGGAGGAACTGGGACCCTTGTGCACTGCTGGTGGGAATATAAATGGTGCAGCTGCTGTGGAAAACAATATGGTGGTTCCTCGAAAATTTAAAACAGAAGGACTCCATGATCCAATGATTTCACTTCCGGGTATATACCCCCAAATAACTGAAAGTAGGGAGTCTAACAGATATATTTGCACACCCATGTTCATAGCAGCATTATGCACGAGAGCCAAAAGTTAGGAACAACCCAAGTGTTCATCAGCAGAGGCATGGATGATGTTGGGGAAGAAAAATGGTCATCTCTTCTTCAAGGCTCTCCTGGCTGGCCCAATAATCAAAACGACAGGAGACAGATTAGCAGGAGAAAAACAAATGGAGGTTTAATAACCCGTGAAGGGGTTCAGCTCAGGCCTCCCCAACAGGTGCCACTTTGGCGTGTGGATTATTTGAGCTGAAGGCAACTGAGACCCTGTGGGCTCACAAGAATTTCTTACCTCTCCCTTGAAGGATTTAAATTGGAGGCCTTGCCCATAATTAGAGTTATCACTAGAGATAACTTTTTATGACCTAGCTCTAGGGCAGGGCACGTCTACCCACAGAACATCTGCTCTTCTCATCCTCTGCAATGGCCTCCTCCCCTCGGAAGCCCTGAGGTGCCTGACCTCATCCTTAGCTTAGAATGCCATGTACCCCCCATTTTCCCCGTCCATCTCTGAACCTCTCACGTATGGGGGGCCTCTGGCTCGCTCATGTATGTGGGGTTCCATACATACATATGTAATTAAATTGGGTTATTTTCTCTTGTTTGTCTCCTGTAGATTTCATTATTAGACCAGCAGAAAGAACCTAGAAGGGGAGAGGGAAGATTTTCCTCCCCCACACATGTATGCCTCCTGTGTACATGGGGGAGAGACCCAGGAACCCTGAGTAACTTGCCAAAATGGCAGAAGCCATCCCCTTAAATATAACCTGCAGCTAAAGACAAAAGATGTTGGGGCTGGGGAGTCAGCTATGGGAGGTGACCAGTAAGAGCGCAGCAAAGAAGAGTAGGGTTGTTCTGCAGATTTAGGTTCATGCCATCGATAACCTACCTCTTCATGTAGGTCACCCCCTCTTCGCGGGACAGTGAGGGAAACCCCCTCACAGATGGAGATTTCCCTTGCAAAGTAAATGCCTTTTACAAAGGGAAGCATCCCCTTGGTTTTCAGAGCTTCCCCCATGTCTCCCACTTCTTAAAATCACCCAGCCTAAAACAATCAAGGTCTCAAAGAGGCATATTTTGGGGTAGCAAACTCTGCTCCCCTTCAATAAACAAAGTGTGGTGGATATACACAATGGACTATTATTTAGCCTTAAAAAGGAAGGAGGTTTTGACACATGCTACAACATGGATGGACTTTGTGGACATTATGCTAAGTGAAATAAGCCAGTCACGAAAAGATAAATTCTGGCTCTGGCTGGTTAGCTCAGCTGGTTAGAGCATCATCCCGATACGCCAATGTTGCCAGTTCGATCCCTAGCCAGGGCACATGCAAAGAGCAACCAATGAATGCTTGAATAAGTGGAACAACAAATCTCTCTCTCTCTCTCTCTCTCTCTCTCTCTCTCTCTCTCTCTCTCTCTCTTTCTCTCCCTCTCTCTCTCTCATCAATAAATAAATAAATTAAATTAAAGGATAAATACTATATGATTCCACTTATATGAGGTGCCTAGGGTAGTCAAATTCACAGAGACAAAGATTAGAATGGTGGTTGTCAGGGGTTGGGGGAGGAAAGAATGGGGAGTTATTGTTTAATTGGTGCAGAGTTTCAGTTTGGGAAGGTGAAAAGAAGTTCTGGAAATGATGGTGGTGATCGTTGCCTAACAATGTAAATGAACTGTATACTTAAAAATGCTTAAAATGGTAACTTTTATGTTTACATATATATATTTTTAAAAAAATATGTTTTTACTGATTTCAGAGAGGAAGGGAGAGAGAGAGATATCAATGATGAGAGAGAATCATTGATTGGCTGTCTCCTGCATGCCCCACACTGGGGATCAAACCTGCAACCTGTGCATGTGCCCTGACTGGGAATCGAACCATGACCTTCTGGTTCATAGCAGCATTATGCACGAGAGCCAAAAGTTAGGAACAACCCAAGTGTTCATCAGCAGAGGCATGGATGATGTTGGGGAAGAAAAATGGTCATCTCTTCTTCAAGGCTCTCCTGGCTGGCCCAATAATCAAAACGACAGGAGACAGATTAGCAGGAGAAAAACAAATGGAGGTTTAATAACCCGTGAAGGGGTTCAGCTCAGGCCTCCCCAACAGGTGCCACTTTGGCGTGTGGATTATTTGAGCTGAAGGCAACTGAGACCCTGTGGGCTCACAAGAGTTTCTTACCTCTCCCTTGAAGGATTTAAATTGCACACCCATGTTCATAGCAGCGTTATGCACAAGAGCCAATAATCAACCACTGAGCCATGCCGGCTGGGCATGTTTACATATATTTTATCACAATAAAAATATATCCTTAATAATTTTATTTAGTAAAATGTTTTAAAGATGAAGAAAATCCTGGAAGCCATCCACCCACCTGCCCGTCAGGAGAAGAATGGCCAGATGCAGGGAGGAGAGTATGCCACACGATGAGCTACTGTAGAGCAGTGGGAATCAATGGCCTATCCTGCTCAGGCCAACACAGACGAACCTCACAGGCCTAGTAAGGGAAAGGGACGCATTGCAAAATAATGCTCTCCAATTCTATAAAGGTCAAACACAGTGTTTGGGGATTATATATAGTAAAACTATTAAGAAACACCAGGGGAATGACTCACACAAAATTCAAGGTCATGGCTACCTCGGGTGGTTGGGAGGGAAGGACAAATGGGAGATTCTAAGGTCTTGGTGATGGTCTATTTTCTTAAGCGAGGTGATGGATACATGGGTATTCCCGCCATAATTCTTCAGATTATACATATGTGTTATATACACTTTTTGGTATATATGTCATGAAATTAAAAAAACAAAAAACCTCTATGTAGAAAAAAGGCTGGAAGAACTCTAAATGAGATGGTGTCTCAGTAGCGGTGTTCTTTTATTTTCTATTTTTCTGTTTTGTTTTTTTAAAAGATCCTTTTGCACTTTTATAGTAAACGAAGTATTACATTATATTAAGAGGAAAAAAATGAAGAGAGATTTCCCTGAAATTTGTTCAGAGAAAAAGGAAGTGAGAGGAAAGGGTGAAAGCTTTGGGCATCCCCTCATTCCAGTAATGACAGAAGATGACACTGAGATTTTGAGCAGCATTCTCGTTGAGAGAGAACAACTCTTCACCTCCGTCTTGGAGCTGGGGAGCAGTTCCTCCCAAGAGCGAGCTCCGGGCCCTCTCCTCAGGAAATCCCTGCCAGTGTCAAGAGTGGGCAGAGGGTTTTGATTCTCTTTTGAGACAAGGGATGTAGCCACGGAGATGAAGCCACTGGGGCTCAGCCAGCCCTTGGCGGGATTGATTTCAGCTGAAGACCTTGGCTCGCACCTCTTGCACCAGCTTCCAAGACCAGATGAAAGAGAAGAGAAAGAGGAGCATCATGGAGCTGAGAGACCTGGTTGAGCCAGGAGTCGGTGAGAGTCATTAGGACCCACTGGTCACCCTGCATTTGGATGGTACGGTTGCTATTTGGGTGAGTTAGCGCGGAGATCTTGGGTCACTCTTCCCAGGACCGTCGTGCTATCTGTCTAGCGCCTCTCCCGTCATCACGGCAATGCCCACTCCCGGTGGACGCAGGGGTTCCCTCTCCGGAGGAAGTACTCGTTGTATTCACAATCACGGGAGCCACCCCCCCCTCCCCCCGGTGTGTGCAGGTTTGTTTGGGGCCTGGAGTCACAGGTGAAGGAGACAGCAGCCTCGCCTCCAGGAGCTCACCCTCACAAGTAGGAGGCAGATAGAATGGCCATGAAAATGGGATGAGAGACTGGATGGTGTGGCTCAGTGGCTGAGCCTCAGTCCAGGAACCAAGACGTCATGGTTCCATTCCAGTCAGGGCACACGCGGGTGAGGGGCATGCAGGAGGCGGCCAATTGATGATGTTTTTCTTTCACTGATGTTTCTCTCTCTCTCTAAAAATCAATAAAAACTTATTTTATTTTTTATTTTAAATATATTTTATTGATTTTTTTTTTAGATTAGTGAAACAAAATTTTATTTGGTTTTATGTTATGTGAAATACATTAAATAATGTTCAGTTAATTTTTTTCATGAAATATTAAGCAGTAACAAATTTGTATTTGTCCTTTTGGTAGTGATGAACTGGAGCAATTTATGGAAAATCAAGGTGCATCCAGCCCAGGTATCCTCATTTTAACGACAAGCCTCAGCAAACCATTCATGAGACTGGAGAAGTATGTTACTCTCTTGCAAGAGTTGGAACGGCATATGGAGGTAAGGGTATTTTATTGATTTTTTTACAGAGAGGAAGGGAGAGGGATAGAGAGTTAGAAACATTGATGAGAGAGAAACATCGATCAGCTGCCTCCTGAACACCCCCTACTAGGGATGTGCCCGAAACCAAGGTACATGCCCTTGATCGGAATCGAACCTGGGACCCTTCAGTCCGCAGGCCAACGCTCTATCCACTGAGCCAAACCGGTTATGGCAATAAAAACTTATTTAAAAAAAATAAAAATAAAATGGGACGAGAAATGCCTTGGTAAGGATACAAGTACAAGGCATTGTGGGCCAATGGAGAGACCTCTAACCCAGCCTGTGGGTGACAGGAAGGACAACCAAAAGGGGATGGCCCATGTGTCAAGTCCTAAAGGATGATTTGCAGTTACCTAGGCAACGAGTAAGGATGAGGAGCTGTCCTCCAGGCAGGAAGGAGGTGTGGGCAGGAAGGAAAGACATGGAGGAGGAAAACAGTGGCATGAAGGCAGCCGTAAGTAGCTTGTTTCTTCTGAAATGTGCTACTGTGATTTATGGTAAGAAATGTATATATCTGGTCTTCCTCCCACTTCTGGCACAGAGCTCCTAAAACCCTTGGAATTGTCTAAGGGATGAAAGCCATGTCTTTACCTACACCTGAGTTTATGTGAATGAGATGACTTTTGGAAGGGGGATGGTTGCCAGGGGGAACCAATCAGGTGATGAGAGAGTTGGAAGTTAGTCCCGCCCTCACCTCCAGGGGGTGGAGAAGAGCTGGAGATTGCTTCAATCAATCACCACTGGCCAATGACTCAATCAATCAGGCCTACGTAATGAGGTCTCCATAAAATTCCAAAAGGGCAGGGTTTGGGGAGCTTCCTGTTGATGAACCCGAGGAGATGTGAGGAAAGCCGCTGCCCACACCTGTGGTATGTCCTTCACCTGGTTCTTCATCCTTTATCCCAAGCTGGTAACCATAAGTAAATGTCTCTCCGAGTTCTGTGAGCTGCTCGAGCAAATTGGTTGAACCCTCGGGGTGGGTCCCAGGAATTTCCCATTTAGAGCTGGTCGCTCAGAAGCACAAGTGACAACCTGGATTTGAGAATGGCATGTGGAGGGTGGGGTGGGGGATGGGGGTCTCATAGTACTGAGCCCCTAACCTGTGGATCTGATGCTCTCTCCAGGTAGAAAGTGTCAGAACTGAGTTAATAGCTTGGAAAATACATGCTGGATGGAGCTTTGACCACGAGGCAGGGCCTGGCCAGGGGAGGCTGGAGAAGTGACAAGGAGCCCTGTCTAAAAGATCTTTATACATATATATGTATATATATATACTAGAGACCCAGTGCATGAAATTCGTGCACAGGGGAGTGTGTTCCTCAGCCCAGCCTGCACCCTCTCCAATCTGGGACCCCTTGAGGGATGTCCGATCCCGGTAGGATCGGACCTAAACAGGCAGTCGGACATCCCTCTCACAATCCAGGACTGCTGGCTCCCAACTGCTCGCCTGCCTGCCTTCCTGATTGCCCCTAACCGCTTCTGCCTGCCAGCCTGATCACCCCCTAACCACTTCCCTGCCAGCCTGATTGATGCCTAACTGCTCCCCTACCAGCCTGTTTGCCCCTAACTGCCCTCCCCTGCAGGCCTGGTCACCCCTAACTGCCCTTCCCTGTAGGCCTGGTCCCCCCCCAGCTGCTCTCCCCTGAAGGCTTGATTGCCCCAACTGCCCTCCCTTGCAGTCCTGGTCCCTCCCAACTGCCCTCCCCTGCTGGCCATCTTGTGGCAGCCATCTTGTGTCCACATGGGAGCAACCATCTTTGACCACATGAGGCAGCCATCTTGTGTGTTGGAGTGATGGTCAACTTGCACATTACTCTTTTATTAGATAGGAGATATATATATATATATATATATATATATATATATATATATATATATATATATATATATATATTTCAGAGAGGAAGGGAGAGGGAGATATAGAAACATCAATGATGAGAAACACAACCTCCTGCATGCCCCCTACTAGGGATCAAGCCTGCAGCCTGGGCATGTGCCCTTGACCAGAATCAAACCAGGGACCCTTCAGTCCGCAGGCTGATGCTCTATCCACCGAGCCAAACCGGCTAGGGCTAGAAGATCTCTTCTTTTGGGGTTGAGGAGTTAGACCCTGTCCCTTGGGTATGGGGAGCCATGGAGATATTTTAACAGGGAAGGGAGGTGGCCAATTTGTCCTTTGCTTTACGATGAACCTGCCATTTAAATGGCACATTTGGTGATACCATAAGCCAAAGGAAATGTAGGGTGCAAACCACAGGCAGATTAGGTAAAGGGCAGATACAGTTCAAATGTGGAGAGAGAAACCCACGTCTGAACCCTGCTCCACTCCTCAGCAGCTGTGGAAGTCACGGTGAGTCACTCATGCTCCCGGGGCCTCTGCTTGCTCCTTGGCATCAGGGCATGGGAGCGCCCAATGAGGCACCACGCTCAGCCCGGGCACAGATGCGCACTCACCGAAAGAGAAATCTCCCAGAGACGCTCCTCTCCCAGAGTCAGTGGCCGAGTAACCTGCCTGACACTATTCCTCTTACCAGACAAATACAAACAAAACATATATATATGCATGAGAAATGCAGACAACCAAGTGGGAATGACTCACACCAGCTTGAACATGGGACGTGCCTCTGGTGAAGTGGAAGGAGGCCGAGAGTGGAGCTAGAGAGTAGAGGGGCTTCAGGCCAATCTGCAAAGTTTTTGTTTTTTTCACGCGGAAAATGGATTTTCAGGCTCATCGTGTATTTCCAAGTCACTTTTAAAATAACCTGACAGCCACCCTTGGCAGACAGTGGGTGTTGGGTGATCTCTCCCTTCCACTCGCTGACAGTGGGATGCGGGTCTCCCAGGGTCCATTTCCTCATCCGCCCTCATTCCAGCCTCAGGCCAAGGCCAGAGCTATTTCTGGCCCTTCGTAGTCACGCAGTAAGTATGTGTAGAGGACCTTCCTGACAGGGTCAGCGGGTCCTTGGAAGTGGGTTAAAGGTCTTTGTCCGGCCCCTGACCCCAAGGTCACCCCTTTAGTCTTCTGGCGGACCCTCAACTCTCTGGGAAGCGCCCACTCTCCTCCCTCCCTTCCGGCCTCAGGGCTACTGGCAGGAAAGATGGAGAGATGCCGGCCTCCCCTGCCTTCCCAAGGAAAGGCCGGCTCCCCCCGCCCGGCCCACCAGAATGCCGATTCCCATGAAAAAACCTTCAGCGGCGGTCACCTTTGCTGGAGGTGCAGGGGCAAGAGAGAGTTCGGTCTCCATTGTGGACCCCGGTCCCAGTCTGAATGTCTTTTTAATGCTACATTTTAAATTAAATAATTACTATGGCTTTAATGAAAAAGTTAGTTCATGAAAACAAAAAACTAAGTTTCACAGGAGCTAATCCTGTTTTAATGAATGATTTAAGCCAGGTTAGAGCTCTTGCTGAACGGGTGATCTGGGGGAGGGGCGGGGCAAAGAGAGCATTGGTCTTGTGATGACTAAACACAAGATTGGGCGGCGACTCTGGAGGGGAGGGTACCGCTGATGTCTGTCCATAACACCGACATGCATCCTGGATTCCGGGAGGATCTTGAATCGAAGTCACATAGGAAGCCATGTCTAGGGGCTGCTAAAAATGCAGTTGTTTTGTCACGGAGGAAAACAAAAATAAAAATGGAATGGAATGAACTCACAGAGCGAGGGTGGGCTGTTCTGACAGACCTCACTTTACCAATATGACCCTGAGACCAGAGGGCATGGGATGTGAGATCCAGCTAGAACTAGATCCAAAGCAGTGGGGGGCTCCCATAGGACCACGGAATAAACGTCTGGCCCTTCAACTACCCCGTGAACTGCACGTGACCTCCATGTTTCAGAGAGGAAACTGAGGCTGCTGTGGGGAGGGGGCATCCCCAAGGTGACACAGACAGAAATCGACTGAGCTTGGCTTAGGATCCCAATCTCTGACCCCAGAGTTTTCTCTCTTATACCCTTGACCTCACTTCTTGGGCATTTCTTGGGGTTACAGTGAGCCAGGTTTTCATTGGCCTTTCTCCATCTGCAGGCACCTAGGGCCACATGGATCTAGCCAGAGATACCTAGAATATATTGTTAGTCGGCTTGTCTATACTTACTAGAGGCCCAATGCACTAAGATTTGGGCAAGAATGGGCCTTCCTTCCCCTGGCTGCCGGCACTGCCTTCGCTCTGGCCAGAGCCACCTTTTTGCTGCGGCCCGGAGCCGCCTTTCTACCTTCCCATGCTGCCCAGAGGCCCGGAGCAGCTGGGGTGGTGTGGAACGCCTGTGTCGTTGCCATGGCAACAATGCAAGCATCTTGCCCTGCCCCTAGCTGCTCAGCACCTGTGTATGCAAATCAACCCACCAGCTTTGTTGGGTTAATTTGCATACTCACTACTGATTGGCTGGTGGGCATCGCAATGGTACGGTCGATTTGCATCTTACTCTTTTATTAGTGTAGATCATTATTTATAGGGTGCTAAGCGCTTGTATGCAAAGGGAGTTGCTGTCCTGTTCACTGGTGTATCATCAACTTGCAAATGAATGAATGAATGAATGAGTGAATGGCCTCTCATTCCTGCCGATGACCAATTTCCAAAGGAAGAGGTTATGGCTCAGGGAAGTGAAGGGACTTACTTCAGTGACACAGGAGTCACACCCAGTGCCACCCAGGTCTCCCTTTTCTGTTTCCACCTAGGAGTCAAGGTGGGTTTGACACCCAGCCAGTCCCAGCCGACTCTGAGGAAGCCCAGCACAGTCATCAGAAGGACAGGCCCACCTGCCCCTGGATGTCAGTGCTGTCACCCCTCGGCGACACCCATGCACCATGACACAGGCTCAGGCTGAAGCCCCAGGAAGACCTGGTCCAGCACCCAGGTCCAGCCCAGGAGCAGGAGGGGAGGGAGGAGCCGGTGGGGAAGGGGCCGCTGCAGAGCCTGCTCAGGAGGAACCGGGTGCAGGCCCTGCCCAACCCCAAGCCACACCACAGACCATGGAGGAACGGGTCCAGGTGAGCTCCAGGTCGGAGAGAAGGTGAGCGGGAGGCACTGAGTCACCCAGCCTGTGACGCTGACTGCTGGAGGCAGCAGCTCACACTGTCTGGGTGAGAGACCTCACACTCATGAGCCTTACAGCTCTTAGAAAGCATGGGTAAGCGGCCAGACCCTACGCAGGGCACAGGTGCACTAGCTGAGACAAAGGCCCCCTTCCTGTGTGGGCCACATGCTGCTGCTTTGGCATTAACCTTCCCTGGTGTTCTCCCCAGCCTGGGAGGCTGTGGACAAACTGCCATTTAATTGAGCAGATACTATGTGCCCCATTCCATGCGAAGCTCTGGAAATACATCATCAAGTCACTTAATATGGCATAAGCATTATGAATCCCAGCTTGGCAATAAGCAAACCAGGGCACAGAGTGGCTCAGTAGCTTGGCCAGGGTCACACAGCCTGGAGAATGGAGGAGCCAGGATGGAAACACATCTCCCCATGTTCACCGACCGGGAAGCTCTCTGACCCCTGCCCCTTCGAGTTTCTATGGGTTTTTAAGTTTGGGGTAATTTCTTTTGCAGCCATCGATAACTGAGGCACCCGCCTGCCTGCCTCCCCTGACTGATACCTACTTGTACTTCAGGTCTCAGCTCACACTCTGCCTCCTCCTGAAGCCTTTCCTGACTCCCTGTTGTAGATACCTGATGGATCAGCCTCCCAACATCCTCTCCACCTTTGGCAATGTTGCCCTAACTCTTTCATTTTTTTTTTTTTTTTTTTTTAAACCACCCTTCTCCCATCTGAATCCCTGTGTGTGGAATGAGGCTGATTCCACTCCAGGCTCTAGGGCAAGCGTGTCAAACTCAAAGGCTAACACGGGCCAAATAAAAAGGTTTAGGTGTATGTGGGCCGCAAAAAAACCAAAAGCTTCCATTTTCATAGAAACGTAGGTTTGTTCCGATAGAGACGTGCTGAACACAAAGGGCTGAAATAAATGAGGCATCGTTAACATAAAATAATAGAACATTTTAATAACAATATTTTCCCTTCAACATCCACTTACCAGACACTGAATAACTGCACAAATTAATAAGCATAACGCAAATAAACCTATTTTTCTTATTCTCTGAAAGCAAAATATTTCCTGTTGCGCACACTAAACAAGTCAGTACAGGACTAATGACGTGGCCATTGGCTGCTAAAATATTCGCTGCTGGTGTTAGTGGAGAGAAATGGTGCGCCTGCGCGTCAGGGAAATGAATGCAACACGATTATAGTCATCAGTCCTTAGCAAACGTTGTAGTTCGTTATTCATAATTATGCGTAACAGGATATTGTAAAAATTAAGTGACACAATTTTTATTAAAACGTTTCTTACATACCGTTACATTGGCTGGGCCACAAAAATATTTGTTGTGGGCCATATGCAGCCCGCTAGCTGCGAGTTTGACATGCTTGCTCTAGGGGCTGCTGTTCAGCCTAGGCCTGGCCAATCAGCAGGTCCCATTCTCCTGGAGGCTACCATTCAGGGCTGTGACCCAAGCCAGGCCCCTGAGGGTCATCCCAGGAGCCTTTGCTGGAGGTATCAGGAAACAGTCGTCTTTATCAGCTGCAATTGCTGAGCAAGACATGATCAGCTTGGAGCTACAGGCAGACATTGTGCCCCACAAAGAGAAAGCCTGCCTGGAGATGCAGCCAGAAGAAAGACGAGCCTCAGGCTGGGGAGAGAGATTCCACACACAGCTGTGGGCTGCCTGGGTTCCACTGTGCCTGAAGCCCGAGTCTACCTCTGGGCTTCTCTCTCTTTTTTTGCCTGAGACAGTGTGTGTTGATTTGAGATGCTTTCTGTCACCTTCAACTGGAGGAGTTCAGACTGACTTACCCCATGGGTAGAATTAGGGACTGCCCCCCCCCCCCCCCCCACCCCCGGCCTCCTAGAACCTCTGGTGCTGCCCTTACCACTGCACTCACCACCCAAAACTACAGGTGCACAAGGAATTGGGGCCCTGCCCCCGTTTTTCAATGGCACCACACTTCTGCTCACCACCTTTTTGCTTCTTGCGAACAGGGAAGGTATCATGTTTATTTCTACATCCAGAGGACCTGTCATAAAGAGGTGTTCGGTAAATAACTTAATGAATGAATGAATGTCTTCTGGCTGGTCATGAGACTTTATTAGAACAAGAAAAGAGACTTGTTTGGTCAGAGGCCTACCTTTTACGAGGCTCAAGTTACCCTCAAGACCTCTCTGAACGAACAAAGAATTATTATTTCTTAATTTCTCTCTTCATCTAGACCACAGTGGAAGCAGCCACACCCATGGAACACAAACCCGTTTCCTATTACAGAAAAACAAATCTGACCCGGCCATTCCCAGCTTAAAACAACTCCCCGTGACGTGTTTGCAGGAGGGGGTGAAGGGGAGTGAGCATTTGGATCCAGGGAACATTCTACCCTATAGAACATCCCATTGTTTACTGATTGGTTGACTCAGCAAGCATTTCATTAGCACCTACTATGCGCTGGGCACTCTGCTTCATCTTCTCAGCAAGCTTTGAGGACCATGCTTTTGTTTCTGCAGGGCTGCAGTCACCTCAAGGCGGAACTGGGCCTGACGGGTCCATTTCTAAGCTCATTCAAACAGTTGTTGTCAGGCCTGCGAAGAGCCACTGGCAAGCTGGCCACGTGGACCTCTCGGGAGGGCCACTGGCTTGCCCAGGACCATTGATCTGAGCGATAGAAAGAGTGTCCGAGACAGAAGCCACATCTTTTCATACATCGTCTTAGCAGCGACATGCCATCACTTCCGCCGTCTTCTGTTTATTAGAAGTGAGTCAACACGTCCAACCTACACTCTAAGGCAGGGGATTACACAAGGGTACGGATGCCAGGAGGCGGACTCATTGGGGTGGCGATGTTGGAGGCTACCTGCAACAGGTAAGGTGTTCTTGTCCTTCCTTTTATCCTCAGACACCCAGCTAGGTCAGCGGTGGGTCCAGGTCGCCCAGCTAGTTCTCCACTTCACTAGCCTGGCTGGGAGACAGAGGCTGTATAAACTAGCTCCCGCCCTGAAACTGAGTACCCACAATTTAGTGGCTTAAGACGTGTGTTATCTCACATTGTTTATGAGCCTTGGGAATTCAGAGGCAGCTCAGCTGGGGCCGTTCTTACCACTCATGCCCCTCTGTAAGGGGGCTGGAGTTCTTTTTTCCTTTTTTTTTTTAAATATATTTTTATTGATTTCAGAGAGGAAGGGAGAGGGAGAGAGAGAAACATCAATGATGAGAGAGAATCATTGATCGGCTGCCTCCTGCATGTGCCACACTGGGAATAATCAAGCTTGCAACCCAGGCATGTGCCCTGACCGGGAATCCAACCTTAACCTTCTGGTTCATAGGTCGACGCTCGACCACTCAGCCACACTGGCCGGGTGCTTGAGTTCATGATGCAGAAGGTGGCTTCTTCCAGAGCAAGCGAGTCAGCAGGTGTAAGCAGAAGCCTCAATGCCCTTTACGAGCGGCCCTCAGGGGTCAGACACTGTCAATTCTACAATGACCTGTCGGCTCCCCAGGCCAGCCCTAGTCACTGTGGGAGGTGACCTCCCGAGGACATGAGACTCTCAGGAAGCTGGCCAACACTGGGAGCCACAGCTGTGATGCAGTCTCTCCCTGGCCAAAGAGATCCAGAACTTTCCTACTTACGCCTTAGCTCCATCTCCCACTGTCTTTTGGGAGGAGGGACCATTGGGACTGGGTGAGTCCAGTCCCCACAGAGATCCTCTTGATGCGCCCTACTCCCCACCCTCTGTTCTACGGGAAGACCTACCTCCCTGGGAGCCTCCATTCCTGCCTTCCACACCCAGTTCTTACACCCCCTCCACAGGCAGACTCTGCTTGGGTGCGGGGAGACGACTGAACAGACAGACACCCTTCCACCCTGGAGAGCTTCCAGCCAAGATGGAGGGGGAGACATTAGCCAATGGCAATAACCTAACCACAAACGAGGACAAGTTCTTCCAAGGAAAACTGGAGGGTGCCATGCGAGCATATAATGGGGCCCCTGACCTATATTGCAGATAGTATTTGAGCCGAGGCTGGCAGGCACTCTAGCACCTGGTTCAGGTGTAAGTGTCTCAAGCTACAAAATAACAGTAGCTGAAGCAGGATAGGTGTTTACTTTTCTCTTGCTTAGACGTCTGGGTAGGTGTTCGAGGACAGGTACTGTGCCACTCAGTGACAGGGACCCAGTCTCCTCTATCTTATAGTTGCTCTGCATGGTGTGGCCTTCACCACAGGATCCAGGATGGTGGCATCCATATTTTGGGCATCTAGATGGAGAAAGGGACACAGAGAGTGATATACACCAACTACCCCAGAAGCTGCCACAAGCCACTTCCCCTGACCTATCAATGGCCAGAAGTGAGTCACATGGCCACACTTAGCTGCAAGGGAAGCTGAGACATGAAACTTTCATTTTGAGCATCCATATACCCAGACAAAAATTGGGAGCTCCATCACCATACAAAAATAGCAACTATAGTCAACCGTAGCTTTCATTTGCACTGTGCCAGGCACGGACCTAAGCCCTTGACATACACCAACACATTTCTTCCTCACAACAGATCTATGACAGAGGTACTAGTATTGCTCCCATTTTCCAGATGAGAAGACTGAGGGGAAGAGGTAAACTAAGTTAGTGGATAAGCTGGACCGTGCACCCATGTTGTTTGGCTCCAGTCTGGGCTCTGTTCACCGTTATGAAGAAAGGGAGAGTGGCTATTGGGAGACATGTGCGTCCTCTGCCCATAAGGCTGGGTGGAAGAAGGAAGGAATGTGCTCCAGGTAAAAGGACCAGGAAATGCAAAAGCTCCCCCTGCACCCCCACCCCCAGGAGCCAGGCCGTTTAGCACAATGCCTCTCAAACTTCAGTGTGCCAAGGAATCTCCTGGAGGTGATGTGAAATGCACACCCTATTCCATAGGTCTTAGCTGGGGCCAGGAATCCGCCCCATGGTGCCCCAGCAGCTGGCACGGGGACCACATTTTGAGGAGGGAGACGTGTGGTCAAAGGCCCACCACGGCAGGGCTCCCTCCTGCGCAGCCCCAACCAACAGTCCTTTGGGCCCAGTGGTGCTCAAGGCCCCTTCACCCTTCCCGCTGCCCTCCGTTTCCCGTTCAGTCTGAGATTTCTTTCTCTCTCCCAAGACTACCAGCCCCTCGTTGAATGAATGAATTAGTGAATGAATGAATGAATGAGAATGCCAGAGGTCAGAGGGTAGGAGAGGCAACTGTGCGGCCATGTGTATGCTCCAGGGGGGGAGAGTTTGGTTTTCAGCCCCACCCCATCCCAGCCCCTCCGCACCCCACCCCCTACACCAGCCCCTCCGCACCCCACCCCCTACACCAGCCCCTCCGCACCTCACCCCCTACACCAGCCCCTCCGCACCCCACCCCCTACACCAGCTCCTCCGCACCCCAACCCCTGCTGAAACTGCATTCGGAACCCTCCCAGAGGAAGAAGTACCACCATTTCCCTCTATTTATAGACAAAGAAACCGCCTGCAGGCCCTGCTTTTAGACACGAGCCTCTACCTCCCTCCCCCCCTGGGATTTTCAAGTTCCCTGTCACCTGGTGCCTGGTCCTTGGTGGTGGGGCCAACAACAGAAACCCGGGGGCGGGGTGGTGGGGGGGCGGGAGTTCAAAATGAGTTTCCTCCACATGGGTCTTGAGTCACCTCAACCATCATCTCCTCTAGTCCAGGGAGATGCTGATTACCTGTGAGTTTCACAGAAGGAAACGGAGGCTCAGCGAGGCCTCCTGGGCCAAGGCACAGACCAGGCCACCGTCTGCCTCCCAGACAGCCTGCATGTCCTGAATGCAGCTGGAAAGAGAGCGGAGCCCGCTACCCGGCCGACCGGCCGACCGCAGCAGCTGCAGGGCCTGAGCCCTTCCTAGGTGCCAGGCACCGCACGAAGCCAGTCGCCAACCACCTTTCTCATTTGATGCCCCAGGAAAAGGCCCCCCAGCAAGAGTCCACCTCCCCCGTGCGGACTGTGGAAAGGGGTGAGGCTCAGAGAAGCCACGCGCCTTCCCCAGAGAGGCACAGCAGGGAAATGCCTTTTTGTAAAAATGTGCCCCTTGCAAACCGAGGGCTGCCTGCCCGCCCTGCCCAGAGCTGGACGCCGTGCAGGGCCCAAACCTGGACCTTTCCACGGAATCGTCACACTGCAGGAGGCTGTTGTGCAAACGCAAAGGCAGAGGCTCGGAGCGGCAGCGGGGTGCGCCCAGAGCCGCACCGGGAAAGGGGGCGAGCAGGAAAACACCGTGCGGGGCTCGCGAAGGAAGAGGGCCTCTTCGGGGGCCCCCCTTCCCCTCGGAGAGCCTTCACCCCAAAAGGCCCGCCTCTCCCCCTCCCCTTCCCGGCCCGCGGCGTCCAATGGGCTGCGCGGAGCGTCACTTCCCGGCGGCGGAGGCGAGCGGCGAGCGGCGAGCGGCCGGGCGGGGGCGGGGGGGCGGGGGGCGGCCGGCGGGGGGCCGGGCGGGGCGGGGCGGCCGGAGGAGGCGTTGGCAGCCGGCAGGGACCCACGCGGCGCCGCGGCCCGCCTGGCCTGCAGCGCTCCCACCCCCGGCGGCGACGGCACGATGCCCTTTGACTTCAGGAGGTGAGTGAGGCGACCCCGGCCCCCGGGAAGCCCCCTCCGCGGGCGCAGGGGCGCCTGGCGCGCCGCGGGTTCCTCCTGCCCGGCGCGCCAAGCGGCTCCCGCCCGGTGCGTGCCTCCGCAGGCCCTCGGGACCCCGGGCCGGGCCGGCCGCCGCACACAAAGCCTGCCCGGGCCGCGGAGGGCCCCCTCGTGCAGCCCCCCGCCTCTGTGGGCAAAGCCACCCACCTCGGACCGCCCCCCCCTTCCGCCCTGGAGCCCCCTCCCCAGCCTGCCCGCTCCCCGGCCTGTCCTCACACGTCACAAATACGCATCCTCCTCCCCCCATCTGGGACACAGATTTGCCCCCCGCCCCTCCAGTTGGGAGCACACAGCCTGCCCCTTCCTCCCTCCACAGAGCCTCTTGGTGGACCCCACCCCAGCTGGCAGGTGCGTCCTGGGCGCCTTGAAGGAGCCCCCAGGGGCCCTCAGGGTCTGCAGCGCATCCCGCCAGCGGGGCAGCTGGGGGTTAGGTTACCACAGGCCCAGGCTGCCCCTGCTGGGCGGAGCAGGAGACCTGACCCCCAGCCAGCCCTGGTCCTGGGCGCTGGGTATGGGGGCGCCATGGCCGGGGCAGAGGCCCTGGAGCCTGGGGCAGTGCTGTGCCGAGGGCCCAGAGCCTGTGGCCTTGGCTTCCTCCAGTCATCACAATGGACCCGTTGTGGGCCCAGCGCCTCAAGGTCCGCGTTGTGCAGGGTGAGGCCTTCTGAAAGCCTGCCTGGGAAGGGGTCTCCACAGACTTCCCCTTGGGCCCTGGAGCCCCGGGCCCTGGAGCCCCGGGCAGGCCCTGGCCTGAAGCAGCCACACCACGGGTGTCAGCCAGGGACACAAAGGGCTAGTGTGGGCAGGAGCTGAGTTAGAGGCCTGGCTCTGCCCGCTCCGCTGAGAACCTGGGCCCATTCTGGAAGTCGGGGAGCAGGCCCGGGGTGCAGACCTCCCCTGGCTGCTCAGCTGGATGACCCTGGCAAGTGTCAGCCTCTCAGCATCTCTGTCACCACCTGCGGCTTGGGGCTAAGCACCAAGTCCCACCTGTGAGGACGGAGGCCTGAGCAGCTCTACTCAGAGTCTGTAGGGTTTAGCGCCCAGAAGTGGGGGTTGGTGGGTGAGAAGCTTCTCCACCAGCCCATTTCCTCGTCCACAGAACAGGGGTTCCGGTGCCCACCTCCCAGGAGGGAGCCCTCCCTCCCCGACTGCCCCGTCCCGTCCCTCCTTCCAGGTGTGAATGAAGTCAGGGCCAAGTGACAGCCTTCTCTGGAAGACAAACCTGGCAGTGACCCCCATGGCAGGTGGCACGGTGGGGGTTCGGCCTGGAGAGGTGGTTGGCCTTGGACCTCTCGCACTGACTGAGGTGGTACCCCAGCCTGTCCTGGGCACCGATGCCATCGTGCAAGCATCTGCCAGCTTCCTGGCCCTTCCACGCAGCCCTGAGGCTGGCGCTAGGGTCTCAGACAAACGCTTGCAGACACAGGGCCGTTTGGAACAAGGAAAGCCCCCCTGATGGAACCCAGGGTCAGCCCTCATGCTGACATTAAATCCGAGCTGTGAGACCTGGGATTGGCACGGGGATTCCTGGCCCCACAGAGCCTCCCCTTACCCAGGCTGGTAATCCCTGCCCCTCCTCCACCCCCATGTGATTCAGTGATGTTTGACCTTGACGGAATCACTGGGTCTGATCATTGAATCCCTTCTCTCTGTGCCTCCTTCCCCCATCCGCAGATGAGGAAGTTGAGGTTCCAGGGCTGAGGGTCTTGCTTTGCCCCTCACGGGTGCTAGACTGAAAGGTGGGCCTGGGGTCCCGCGTCGCACACAGCTCCTGACCTGGTTGGCCCTTGAGATGCACGGTTCAGGGCCAAGGCGGGGGGGGGGGGGGGGGGGGGGGGGGCGGGGGGTCCCAGCTTAATGCAGAGCTTCAGTCGATTCCTTGAGGGCGTGGGCTCACCACCTTACATTCCCGCCCCGGAGAGTGAACCATTTGGGCCCAGGAGCCTGCAGTCTTTAAGGTCTGTTACCTCCCGGGCTCGGGTTCTGAAGAAGGTCCCAGCATCCCAGACATTTCCTCCTCTTCATGTTGATTCATCCCATGTTTACCGTGCTCAGCCCTCCGCCCCATGCCCCACGTGCGGGGCCTGGGGACACGTGGACCTGCCTCTCAGCACTGGAGGGGGGAAGGGAGGCAGGCGTGGGGCATTCACCCAGAGTAGGGGTGTGTATGAGGCAGGTACCGCTGTACAGGCGCTTGACATTTGTTCCTTAGTCATCTGTGGGTGAGAGGGACTTTTAATCTCATTTTAAATCAAAGAGAGGAGAGACCATTTGCCCAGGGCCCAGGTGAGCTGGTGGGGCTGGGATTTGAACTCGGACTGTTAGCTCCGAAGCCTTAGTTCTGGGAGAGGGAGGGGAGGGTTTGGAGGGTCCCACAACCCTGTCACATCTTTTAAGAGCCGTGGGGAGTTGAGAGGGGCTTCCTCTGATTGGACCCTCACCCCCACTTCAAGGCCTGGAAGAAAACCAGGCTCCCTGCTCAGTTTGCTCTCCTTGAACAAAACCAGGCGGAGGTCGCCCTCTCTTTATCCATGCTCCTTGTTTTCTTGTTGTCTGTGGGATCGTGTGCAACTTCCCTCCTGTGTCTTCATCTGGGAAATGGGGATGAGAGCAGTTGAGAGGATTAAATGAGATAATGTATGTTTAGCATTTCTACCCCGAGTAAGCTCCCAATACATTGTGGCCGCTGTTTTCATTATTTGTGTTACCGAAGCACCTCTGTTTCCTAACACTATATAATTTACTTGATTATTATGCTTACTTTCTTTCTCCCTCCCATTAAAACATGAGCTTCCTAGAGCAAAGATTTGTATCTGTTTTATTGGTAATTCCTAGAACCTTGGCCTGGGCCAAGCTGGACTCTTGTAAATGCCTCACCAGGAAGCCAAAGTCATGGTTCGGTTTGATAGCCAACTCTCCCTCCACCGGGCAGGTTTTCAGCTGTTGGTGATTTTCCCCCTTCTTTCCTTGAATTTGTCCTTCTTTCCTTGAATTTGCTTGAAATTGTTGAGGGTGGGATGGAGGCAGAGTGCAGAGGGAGGATCCTGGGCCTTCTGAGATTACTTGTGTTTGCTTTGCTCTGTTGCATTGTTTCAGTAATCGCTGAACGCTGCTGGTGTGGAACTGGGCTTGTGACCCAGATCCGGGGCGTTGGCCCAGACCGGACCCAGTTCCTGCTGGCGGGGGACGGGTACACCTGCTGCCTCCCCCTCAGCCTGGGGCGGGCGATGCGGGCGGTTCCTGCAGCCCAGGCCCAGGGAGCCTGAGCGCTGCTCCCAGGGAGGCATGTGCCCCGATAGCGAATCGAACGGTGACCTCCTGGCTCACAGGTCAGTGCTCAACCACTGAGCCACGCCGGCTGGGCACCCTTTTTTTTTTCCCTACGCTAACCTCATGTGGTCTGACACCCGATTCTGAAATGGCCTTTAAGGACCCCTCACTGCATTCTCACACCAGCATAGGGCATGTCACTCTGGATGGTCCAGGCTTCCCTGCTTCGGCCACTGGGATCTTAGAGCGAAGAGCTTGTGTCTCCCTGCTCATCTGGACACAGAATGAGATGGAGACTCCCCTCCCTGGGCAGTTTGGGATCCTGGCCGTAATGCCATCATATCTTGAGACGGGGCTTTAGCCAGCAGTTCCTGTCCCCATCTGGTAATCCTCTCAGACTTTATTTTGGAGTGGCTGTAGGCAGTTTTCCTCGGGCATTGATTGGCCAGACAGGCAGAGAGGAGGGCATCTGGGGTGAGGCCTCCCCACCATTTGCATCACTGAACCTCGACTCTGGCTGTACAGGAGCCACCGGAGGGGCTTTCAGAGTCCCCAAACTCAGGCTGCACTCCAGACCCCGTGGTCAGGACCCGAGGGAGGGCCCAGGCGTCGGTTTTTATAAGCTCGTCGTTGGAGTCGGTGCACAACCGAGACTGAGAAAATTGTCCTAAACCCAGAGAACGGAGAGCAAGCTGGGCCTTGGAGTCCCGTCCCACCTGTCACTCCTGGGTGACTTCTGGCGAGCCAGTTCCCTACTCTGAGACTCTTCTCACCAGTCAGTGGTCAGTAAGGCGTCTTACCTCGCCACTGAGACCCTCATCTTGAAAGTGTGGTCCCCAGACCAGCAGCTGCAGCATCGCCGAGCTTGTGAGAAGGGCAGTCTCCGGACCCCCCAAGCCTGCACCTAGGCTAACGAGGTTCCCAGGTGATTGGGGTGCCTTGCTCCGTGGGGCTGACTTGACTTAGCATCTCCTGGTTTGTGCTTCTCCATAGCGTGTCCCCTGCTTAGAGAGGCACAGCGTGTGCTGACGTACTAAAGGCTCTGAGAAGTCCCGCATGAAAGGAACCAGAGCCACTTGGTTCAGCCCCACTTTTGCCAGACTTATTGTCTAAGTCACCCTGTTGCTCATAGGGCGCTGGGTACCATTTCTCAGCCCTAATTGATCCTTTCAGGAAGTGGTAATTAGCCTAATTGTCTGTTGTCAACTTTTAACATTTAGGTCTGTGGATTTAATTACAATGGCTGCATATGCAGAAAAAGTGCAGGACGGGACAGAACCTCCAACACTACTATGTATTCGGTTTAAAAAAATCCCGACCTTAGGGGGAGGCAGGAAGAACTCGGGATTGTACTGCCGACAGCGAGGGCATATGCAGAGTGCTTTCTGAACCCCCTGGCCTGCTGGGTGAACATCACTATTGCGGTTTTAAGCACAGGGAAATAGCGCCTCTGAGATGCTGGGTCACACCTCGGGTTCATCATAGGGCCCTGGGGCCCTGCGTACACCTGACAGTGTCCTTCACCCCCTTGAACCTGGCGAGCGGCACAACGTCCGTTGGAAATGGACTGAATATTCTCTTAGACCCTATTGGAGACGAGAGGCCTGGCTGTCAGTAAACTTAAGTCTATCAGGGGTCCCTGACACACTGGGGACTGGTGTTGTGACGCCCCTCCAAGAGGTTAACTGTCTCTCTCACGTGCTGGCCTGGGGCTTGCGTCTCAGGGGGAAGGAGGGAAGCTGACCTCATCAGTTAGCCTGACAGTCCCCCTGCTCAGGGTGTGCTGAGCACTGTGCCGGGCATGTCATTGGGCTTAAAAGCCACCCTGCCAGGCCTGAGAGATAGATATGATTATTAGGAACTTATTTTTTAAAAATTACCCTACAGTAGATCTGACCTTTTTTGGGATGTACTCATCTGTGAAATTTAAGACATTATATCATGTAACCACCCCCCGATCTAGATACAGGACAGTTTCAGCAGCCCAAGAAACATTATAGTCACACTATTAAAAAAAAAAAAAATGTATTTGTATTGATTTCAGAGAGAAAGGGAGAGGGAGAGAGAGAAACATCAATGATGAGAGAGAATGAGAATCATGGATCGGCTGCCTCCTGCATACCCCACCCTGGGGATCGAGCCCACAACCGGGATACGTGCCCTGACCGGGAATCGAACCTCAACCTCCTGGTTCGTAGGTTGATGCTCAACCACTGAGCTATGCCAGCTGGGCTACAGCCACACTATTGCTTCAGTTTTAAAAAATTGTAGTAAGGACGTTAAGATCACCCTCTTAGCCAGCGTGTAAGTGCACGGCGGTGTGGTTAACGCGGGGCAGAGCTGGCGAGCAGGTCTCTAAACTGACGTGTCCTGTGTAACCGGAACCTCATAGCTGTCGGAGCAACTTCCCTCTTCCCCCAGCCCGACGCCCTCCCTTCTACTTTCTGTCTCTGTAAGCTTGACTGTCTCAGATGTGTCCTGTCAGCGCCATCGTGAATATCGGTCCCTCCGTCACCTAGCATGACGCCCTCCAGGTTGATCCATGTTGTATGTGGGTTTCCTTTGTGTTCAGGCCGAGTGTTATCCCCTTGCATGTGCATGCCACAGCTTCTTTATCCGACACAGACGGCTCGGTTGTTTCACGTTGTTGTGAAGAATGCTGCAGTGAACACGGGCTGCCTTGCCTATCTGTCTTCCAGGTCCTGATTTCGGTCCTTTTGCGTAAAAACTCGGCCATGGAATTCCTGGGTCATATGGGAGTTCTATTTTTAGTTTTTGAGGGACCTGCAGGCTGTTCTCCACCGTGGCTGCGCCGGTCTGCATTCCCACCCACAGCGCACGAGGGTTCCCTTCTCTCCACATCCTCGCCAGCACTTGTCTTTTTGTTTAGTTTGACAGCAGCTGTCCTAGCAGGTGTGAGGGGACATCTCATTGTGGTCTTTGTTTGCGTTTCCCTGGTGGTTGGTGACGTGGAGCGTCTTTTCATATCCATGTTGGTCATCTGTGTGTCTTCTTTGGAGAAATGCCTATTCAAATCCTTTGCCCAGTTTTTCTTGTTCTTTTCTTTTTTTTTAAATATGTTTTATTAGTTTTGTTTGTTTGTTTGTTTTTTACAGAGAAGAAAGGAAAGGGATAGAGATTTAGAAACATCGATGAGAGAGAAACATCGATCAGCTGCCTCCTGCACACTCCCCACTGGGGATGTGCCCGCAACCAAGGTACATGCCCCTTGACCAGAATCGAACCTGGGATCTTTCAGTCCGCAGGCCGACGCTCTATCCACTGAGCCAAACCGGTTAGGGCCCTTTGCCCAGTTTTTCATTGTTTTTGTTGTTGTTTTCATTTTTGTGGGGGTTTTTTGTTGTTGTTTTGTCTGTCTGTTCTTGCGCGATGCAGTTGAAGGAGTTTCTTGTATATTTTGGATAGTAACCCCTTTTCAGATATATGGGTTTCATGAAGAACAGTTTTTCACTCTGTCCACTGTTTCCTTTATAAATTCCGCTTTAACGCACAGGGAGCCACGGCTGGGAAGTGACTGGCCCAGGGCAGGCTGCTGGGGAGGTCAGGCCTGGGACTGGACCGCAGGGATTCCTGAGCCGGGCGCTTCAGCAGGTGCGGTCCTGCCTCGCTGATGCCTTGCCATTGCTGATTGCTCTGGTTTCCCCCAGGCCTTCCCTCCCCGCCACCAGCTGCTGGCATACAGAATTTCACCAAAACGTCCCCTGAGAACTGTGTGGGCCTCTGGTGACCTGGGGGCTGTTGTGATGTTTTGCGGGTCCAAGCGAACATTCCTCGCGCGGAGAAAGCGTCTCCAGGTCTTCGGGGGAGCGTGCGCCGTGGTGGGCTGACCCTGGCCACCACGGAACGGACCCTCACATTGTGCTTGTTCAGCCAGTCTGTCCGGATTCGGATCCCTTCCCGTGTTTACCTGCCGTGGGACCCTGGACAGGACACTGCCTCTGTGCGCCTCGGTTTTCCTCATCTGCATATTGGGTGCTCATCCTTTCCTAGCCTGGCTCCTGTGAGCCCGCATGTGCCGGACAGATGTGCTTAGAAAATGGGATTGTGTTTGGCTCAGTGGATAGAGCGTCGGCCTGTGGACCACAGAGTCCCGGGTTCGATTCCGGTCAAGGGCACATACCTCGGTTGCAGGCTCCTCCCCAGCCCGGGCCCTGGTCAGGGCTCGTGCAGAAGGCAACCAATCGATGTGTTTCTCTCACATCGATGTTTCTCTCTGCCTTTCCCCTCTCTCTCCCACACTCTAAAAGGTCAATGGAAAAATATCCTCGGGTTAGGATTAACAAAAAAAAAAAAGAAAAATATTTAAAAAAAGAAAACGGGACTGTGTTTGCCTCCTCCTGGCCCTGCCCGGCAGCATGTGCCCGAGCTCCTCACCTGCGGGACCTCAGCAGGGGCCTCGGGCACCTAGGCGTGCTGAGACCAGGGCCTCTGGGATTTGCAGGCCCAATGACAGGCTCACGTGGGGACCCCCGGGAGGTTAGACCTGGAGCCGGACCCCCCTCTCTAAGGGGCACCTGCCTGGTGACTCCAGACAACAGCCTAGATGCCCCAGGGCCCAGGGCGGTGCCGCGGTGGGCAGGGAGGGGCGGCTGCGGTCCCGCTCTGTGGCTGGTCGCCTGCCCTACAGAGTCCCCAGCTTTTCAGGAAAGGTGACTCTGATTGGCAGCCGCTTCCAATTTCGTTTCTGTTGAACATCACGTTGGGCCAAACCAAACCTTGCTGAGGGCTGACGATGACCTGCGGTGGGCGGTGTGCGGCCTGTGTGTCCCAGAGGCTGGCCAGGTGCACAGGACGTGGGGCAGACCCGGGGATGCTTGGGATGGGGCTGTGGGCATGGACTTGGAGCCCGAGGCAGAGGAGTGAGGGGCTCTCAGGTGTGGGCAGAGGCAGCCTGGGGCTCCCCTCCTCCCGATGGCGCTGGGATGGCACCGCCAGCTCTGCCCCTGGACCTGACATTCCTCTTTGGCCAAAGCCCAAGCAGAGTGACACTCCCTCGCTCCTGGTCCTCTTACACCTTCAGCCCCGGGGCGTCTCTTCCAGGGGCTTCCCAGGGCCTGCCGTGGTTACCGCCGTGCCCACCCCTAGTGTCCACCTGTCCAGTGCCAGGCTAAGGTCCTCCTGGATTCCCTCAGTACATCCTTGCATTAGGCTCCGTGGTGGGCTGACCCGATGTTATTCCCGTTAACGTGACGAGGGCGCAGAGCACAGAGAGGGGACGGGACTTGGCCAAGGTCACCCAAACCGCGGGTGACATCAGTGAGGCCCGGGCGCTCGCCAGTGATGCCAGAGGCTTTCTTGTTAACCACATGTTCGTGCCCCGGAGCCTTATCGCCTTGATTTTCTTGGGGCCCCTCCACAGATACCAGCTGTGTTTGTAGTTTGTTGACCATTTCCTGTGTCGTGTGCGTCTCTGCGGGCAGCGCTTCCCGCCATGTGCCTGCTGGGGAGCAGGCAGCGGGGTGCAGCCCCTCCTGTGGGGAGCGGGTGGGGCTGCCATCCTGCCCTGTCTCTGCCCGTCTCTGGAGCCCCCATCAACAGGCCAGGCGCTGGCATTACTGTTGGGGTCCTTCGTTCATTGAACATATTTATTGCGGGCCTACTGTGTGCCAGGCACTGTTCTAGAAGCTGGGGATATAACATTGAGCCAAACAGGCAACTCCTGCCCCCAGCCTCGTGGGACTTCTGTTTTAGTTTCAGTATTTTGCCTCTCTCTCTCTCTCTCTCTCTCTCTCTCTCTCTCTCTCTCTCTCTCTTTTTTTTAAAAAATTTAATACAGTTTTAACTTTGGGAAAACTTAGATTTGCAAAAAAGTTGTAAAGATAGTGCCGATCCCCCATCCGGTTTCCCCCGTGGCTCACAGCATACGCCCCCATATCTGCCACAACTAAGAAACAGATGTTGGTACATTATTATTATTATTAACTGGACTTGGACTTGATTTGGATTTTACCTGTTTTTCGCAGACCAGATCCAGTCCAGCAGCCCCCCTGCGCTCATTGGTCGCGTCTCCCCCCCCCGGCTCCTCGGGTTGGGTCGGGTCGGGTTGGGGAGAGTTCGGGCTCTTCCCGGCCTTGGCATCTTGGGGAGCACTGCCCAGGGATCCTGCGGAATGTGCCCCGGTCTGGGTTTGCCCAGTGTTTCCTGATCATTAGGCTGGGTTGTGGGTGGAGTGCCCTTCTCAGCGCATCCCGACACCCACGTGACCTCCTTGGTGGCCTTGACCTTCAGCACCGGGTTCAGGCAGCCTGGCCAGGCGGCCCCCTGTATTGGTGCTCTTTCCCCCACCTATAAGCTGGCCGCCTCCAGCGAAGGGGATCGCCGGCGTCTGTAGTCCCTGCGCGGTTTCATGTGACTTAACTGCCTCTTTCTGCTCTGCGGGTGCAGGACCCACCGCGGCGGGCACCGTGTGTCACTGCTGAGCGGCGACCCTCCTGGCTCTGTGTGGTCTGACTCCCTCCCCACCCCATTTCCCCATTGCACCCCGTGCCTGTAAAAGAAGAGGCGATGGCAAGGCCCATAGCAGCCTCTCAAGGGAGAAGGCTTGACGGGACGAGAGGTGTTCACCCAGCGCGGGGAAGTGTTTTAACGAGTGTTCGCGAGGCCTGTCCCAGCGTCTCTTAGGCCCCTTAGGTAGACGGGGCGGTGGGTCCATCCGTGGATCCAGGCGGTGGCTGTTGGCTCTGGGTGAGCCAGCATCTCCCCACCGTCTCCTCGTGCTAAAATCTCTCCCGTTCTCGCCAGCCACAAGTGTCACCTCCTCTGAGAAGCCCTCCCTGCTCTTCCTGACCGTGCTGCCTCTCCTGGTTCTGTGCCGTGCACCCCCCTTGCCCCCTTCCTGTCTCACTCGCTGGGCTCCAGGCCATGAGGCCACAACCCAGCCAGGGCCCGGCACACAGCCAGGGCATGGCGATCCCCGGGTGAGGTGCTCAGCGGAGGCTGCGTGGCACTGAGGCAAAGCAAGGGCTGAGAGCGTGTCGACGGGCCGGGGTTCCAGTCTCAGTCACTCCGCCCCAGCCGTGGTGCCGGGTCAGGGGCTTCGCCGCTCCGGGCCCCGGTTGCCTTAATGGAAGTCAAGCCGAACAGTACACAGTGCCTGGCTCCCAGGACTGTCCTGAGGATTCATTGAGCCCCTCGCTGCAAAGTCCTGAGGACGGTGCCTGGCATCTGTTAGGGGCTTAGGAATGATTGGTTACAGAATAAAGCACCAGAAATCACAGAAGATTTCTGGATTGGCCGGAAATTGGCCTCGAGCTGCCTCCTTTGATTAGCCTAAGTCAGCTAATCCCCGTAAACCTGAAAATCTCAGTGATTTAAGGCAACAGAAGTTCATGTCTCACTCACGTACAGGTCCAAGGTGGGCAGGGATGCTCTGTCTGTTGCCTGTACCCAGGGGCCCAGGTTCTGTCCGTCTGTGGCTCTGTCTGCCCCCGGGGTGTGCGCATGGCCTGGCAGAGGGGGCGGGGAGGGAGGACAGAGGGTTGGGTGGAGGGTTAGAATGTGGCGCCAGCGTGTCTGTGGTTGAGCGGGGGCCTGGCCTCCCCCTGTCCCAGGAGTGGTCAGGAGACCTGGTCCAGGGGGAAGAGAAAAGGTGGGCTCGATGCGTGCGCCCCCGTCGCTGCCGTGATAACCTGAGTCCATTTTCAACCTTCCCGGACCATCTTCAGACTTTTGGGGCATGTTCCTAAACAAAGTGGGCCATTTACTTAGCCATTTTTCTTTAAATGATTCCGTTTTTTGAAGTTAACGTTTTTATTTAGAAAAGATCACTTTATAACATCTTTGAAGATGAAAAAGTAGTACCATCTGCTGCAAATAGATACAAATCATGGCGAGGTGTTCAGTTGCCGCTAGCTGGTGCCTGCTGGCATCGCGGGGTCTGTTCCTAAAGGGATACCGGCCAGCGCTAGCGAGCCGAGCGGCGAAGACCGGCTCGTACACTAACACTGCCCTGAGGTTTTCTCTCGATGTTCTCGGAGTTCGCAGATGGGAACCCAACAGGGACGACCTCCTCGCTGTGAAGTCTGATGTCATTTAGCCACCAGGTTCCCGTCCTGCCCTGAAATCACCCCGCGTCCCGCCGGCGGGCGGCTTGGGCGCCTGTGCGCTTTGGGAAGTGCTGGCTTAGGGAACACCCAGCACGCAGTGTGTGCACAGACAAATCCAGATCCTGGGGCAGCAGGGAAAGGGGGTGAAAAGCACCCTTTCCCCTCGTAGCCCTCGTCACTTTACAGTTTGTACCTTGACCTGCGAGGGAGGAATTAAGGGTGTCACTTGACCGAAGGGGAAACGGAGGCCCCGAGGGTGCACCACAGACTTGAGCGTTCTTTCCGCTGTCCTGGCTGCTGCCCGGTCTGGGAAGGCTTCCTGCCAGAGGTGCGGCCACACTGGACATGGTCCTGTGTCTTCACGCCGCTCCTCCCCTCTCTCTGTCCCCGTTCCCATCCCCTGCCGGGCACCCAGGAATGCCAACCTCCCAGGTCTGCTCCGAGGAGCCAGGAAGTCAGAGGGCGGTCCTGGGCGTGCTTGGGAACTTGCTGCCTATTTGCTGGCCCCGTGGGTGACACGAGACTGTCTGGTGACAGCATCCGTGGGACGGCTTGGCCGGTTCTGTCTAAGGGAGGGCTCCCCAGGTGTCAGGCTTGTCTTCCTGGCATTGTTTTGTGCTTCTTGACTCTGGGTGGAGTCCACCTGTGATTTGTTCTCCTCTCCTGCACTTCCCTGCCCCAATGTCCCACCCACCCCAAGGTACACCAGCACCAAGCCCCACCCATTGAAAATACGCAGGAGGCCCCAGATCTAAAGGTACTGTCATTCCTGTTGTGGGGACAACGAGGCTGAGGCTCAGGGAAGCGGGGAGTTTGTGTGTTCATTCATTCGTTCATTCATTCATTTAAAGATTTATTGGGGAGGTTTTCAGGGAAACAAGGAAGAAAGAGGCAGGAAGGGGGGCGCCAGTCAAGTCGGAATAAGATCCGGAGTCTGTGGGTGTCGGGCTCCTGCCTCCCCCCACCTTCCACCTCCCAAAAAACAGTTTGGAACCCCAAGTGAGATGAGACTCCCCTCATGATCTGGCGAGCAGTGCAACTCTACCCAGATTGGGGGCTTTGTTTGGAGAATGTTTCCAGATTTCTCCTAAGGGTAAAGAGAGTTGTTTCTTTGGCAGTGGGAGTAGGAAATGTTCCCCCTTGACTGTGTCCCAAGGAATTGGGACGTCAGACGGGACTCGGGCCCTCACCACAGGAGCAGTGGATGGCCAGCTGCCTATCCTAATGGGAGTGACCAAGTCACCCCCATCCCCGCTAGCTCCACTTGCTTGAAATGGCACGTTCGCCCCAGAATCGGAGGAAGCTGACGGGGAGAAGACACCTGACATTTCACCCCCAACCCAGCCTGGGTTTACGCCTGATTGTTCTCATTTTGAGGAAACAGAGGCTCAGAGAGGTTGAGGGCCTGGCCCAGAGTCACACAGCTGGCAAAGTAACAGAGCCCAAGCCTTAGACTCGGCTTTCTCACCCCCAGCGAGTGATGGCTCCGATGGGTCGTCCCTCCCTGGCAATCCGGGTGTGCCCGTTTCTCCGCTCTAGTTGAGCAGGTGTTGTCTCTAGAACCGGCAGGTTTGTTCTCCTTACCTGGGCCTGGGCCTGCCCCACCCGCAGTCCGTCCAGGTGGCCTGAGGTGGCCTGGGAATCCCCGAGGAAGCGTCCTCAGTGATTGGTAGGATCAGGCGAATGGGGGAACCCTGAGCAAGGGCACCCCATTATGACTCAAGTGTAACTCTGGGACCCAGCACCACAAATCCTCAGCAACTTAGTAAGCTGCATGAACGCATCCTATGGGACTTGAGTTCAGGAAGCCCTTCGAAGATGCGTGTGTGGTGGGGTGCTGGCTCTCTCCGCAGATGAGCAAACTGAGGCTCAGGGGGTCGCGCAGCTGGAGAGGGGTGGCAGGAACGCAGCGCCCACACGTGAACCCCGTACTTTTTCCTGGCTCACCGCAGGGCGCGTTTGCACCCTGGTGAGCGTCAGGTCCTCATCAGAGCCCTCCCGTGGCACTGACACGGCGGTGGGTTTGGGCCCTTTGTCCCGGAGGCCGAGAACGGGGCCTGACCCAGACTCCGCGCTCGGATGTTTGCGGAAGGAGGGAAGTGAGAAGCCGCAGGTGCTGGGCCGCAGGGGTGGTGATGGTGGGAGTCACTCGTGGCGCACCTCGTGGGTGTCAGGCACGGGGCTACCCACGTAGGGGCCGTCCTCAGATCTCACAAGACCATGGACCGGGGCTCACTGCCCGTGTATAGAGGGGGGATTAGCGAGGAGGTGTTTCCCCTAGTGTTGGCGTGTGTTAAGGTTCGGGGCTGATTAGAATCAGTAAGTGTGGGAGCCGGGAGAGCCTCGAGGTGGATGGAGCCAGCCCCTTCCTCTTGGAGCCGGGGGACCCACCGCTCCCCGAGCTGAGGCCCTGCCCACGTTCCCCCGGCCAGCCCGGTGGCAGCCGACTTTTCGGGACCCGTTTCAGTTGGCTGAGTGGGAAACTGGGTCACTCTGGAAGCCTAGTGGTTTGTCAGAGCTGAGTTCACCCTGAGTCAAGGAGGTATGAGAAGGTTCACCCACCGCCTCCTCCCTGCCCCGCCCCACCCCACCCCACCCTGGCTCAGGTCCCTCGGATGGGGCCACACTGGCGCGTCACCCACCTGGCCCTCCGCCTGCCTCACACTCACCGGAGGGTGACGAGTCCGCCGCCCCCGGCCTCACCTTTCCTGGGACTGCCTTGTGTGTGGCCGGGCAGACCTGGGACCAGTGGCCTCCGGAGGCTGGTGGTTCCGCCCATGTGCTGTGTGCGCTGAGGCAGCTGGCTTCCCCTCTCTGAGCCTGCTTCCCCGGGTGGCCACACTGCGTGAAGGGGGGAGCCTCCGTCAGCTCCTGGCTCCTTGTCGGTTAGTCCAGGGTCACGGCCCCCCCACTTTCCTGTCCCCATGCGTGCAGCTTCCTGACAGACTTGATCCAGAGCAGAGATTGTACTCGGTAGCATGGGATTGGGTTCTGCCCAGTCACAGATGCGATCATGTGGTCCTCTCATTTAAACACATTTTCCTTTTAAATATGTTTTTATTGATTTTAGAGAGAGAGAAAGGGAGAGGGACAGATAGAAACACGGATGAGAGAGAGACATCGATCGGCGGCCTCTTGCACGCCCTGCACTGGGGAGTGAACCCAGGAACTCTTGTTCACTCCTTGGTTCAACCACTGCGCCACACTAGCGAAACACATTTTTTTAAAATATATTTTTTTATTCATTTCAGAGAGGAAGGGAGAGGGAGAGAAACATCAATGATGAGAGAGAACCATTGATCGGCTGCCTCCTGCACGCCCCACACTGGGAATTGAACCGTGACCTCTGGTTCGTAGGTTGACGCTCAACCACTGAGCCACGCTGGCCAGGCAGGCGGTCTCTCTTGGGAAGGAGCCACGGCCTTTGGGAGACAGGAGAGACCAGGGTGAGAGCGAGCGTGGTGTCCCACCAGGCTGCCACTGCCTGGCTCTGTCCGGTCCCTGCTGGCTGCCCTGGGCCTAGGACAGTACCCGGCACACTGGAAAACGGTCGGGTAGCGAGCAGCAGAGTGTCCCGGGGTGTGAGCTGCAGCGCTGCTCCCACAGGCCTCTAGGTTCGCTGGCACCTTGTCTGCGCCATGAGCGGGGCTGGTGAGGTGCCTTCTGCCCAGGGGGCAGTGCAGGTCCGGTGAGGTGGTGCGGGTCAGCGGTCAGCGCGGCGCTGCCAGGGGAAGTGGCCGCTCCAGGGGGCTGTGACGGTCACTGAGTTTTCACAGGTATTTCTGTGTTTGACCCCTGATGCGGACTCCCACCTGGGACTCTGGCCCAGCAGGTGACAGGTGACAGCTGTCACTTTGCATCTACCTGAGCATGTTGGTGGTACCAGCCTCGGGGAGAGAGGGCACGCAGGATTGGCTGAGGGAGAGGGCCTCTAGGGGGAGCCACGCCTGTTTGTCCAAGGAGCGCCTGTGTACTTAAACGTGTGCCTGTGTGAGTGTGGACACGTGTGGAACTGTGTTTGTGCCGTTGCTGAAGGCCCACAGGGTGGCTGTCGGTGCCCCAGCCAGTGCCACACTGTGGGGCTCCCTGGTGCGGGGACGTGGGGTGTGGAGCTGGTGTCCACCCCACACCAGCTGAGCCGGTTTGCCGTGTGTGGCTCTTGCCTGGAAAGGTATTGCACAGGAGATGCAACGTGTAGGAATGTGCCCTCCACCCCGCACCCCGGACTCGAGCTGCTCCCGCTCTGCTCCCGCCTCCCGGCTGTTTCTAGAACACACACCCAGCCTTGCCCTCGCTCGATCTTTGTGAAAAGCTCATGTTGGCTAGATGGGGGAGCGCGGAGCAGTGGGAGCCTCCTGCGGGGCCGAGTGGGGGTGCCTGCGTACGGCACATACCAGTTCCTTCTCTAGTCGGGGCCAGGGGAGAGGCTCCGAGCTCGCACTCAGCGAGACCAGAATCCCTGTGTTTATACAGAAGCAAGTCCCGGGCACCAGGACTGTGTGTCTGGGGAGCTTGGGGTGGAGAGGCCTTGGCTGGATCGCAGCTATCATGTGGCCGCGATTATCGTCCACGACAGCAACCCTACTGTGTGCCCAGCAGATCCAAGTTCGTAACCTCACGGGGCACTGGGGTGGGGTAGGGGCCCTGTTTTCCAAAGAAAGAGCAGCATTGGGTGCTGGTGAGGCTCCTGCCTGCCAGGCGTTTGGGGCCAAAGTCCGCGCTTCCCTGCCCTGGAGGGAGCACCTGCAGGTCAGCACGTCCTCGCTGCTGCTGCGGCCCCGGGGCGGATAACATCAGGGCCAGTGCTGCCCGGAGCCACAGGGCCTGGGGCCGCGGAACTCGCTCTGAGGACGTGACTTCTGAGGCTGTAATGCCATCTTCCTGCTCTCAGTCCAGGCTCCGCACCTGGCTTCCTGGGAACCCCCCTCGGGCCTGGGTGGGCCCTGGGTGGCCTTCCCAGGAGGTCAGCTCCCTGCATGTCTCCTTGGTGTCCCCACCCCCCAGTCCATCCTCAGGCCTTGGGTCCAGGCAGGGCCGTTCCTGTAAATACCAGCTCCCTGACATGTGCATTTTTCCTCTATGATTTTTCCTGTTTTGATGAAACACTGCGCTTGGCTGTGAAGGTTCCCAAGAGGGGCCTGAGGCCCTGGCCCCGCCAGCCGGTCATTCAGGAACTCTGCTCCCAGGCCCAGCCCCACACCCTGCCAAATTCCAGCGGGCCGCAACCTTCCTGCTCCGCCTGAATGGGGCTCGCTGGTCCCTCCCCCACCCTCAGTTCCCAGGGGTCCCAAGCTCACCTCCTTATCGCTTTCCCCAGCTGACTGAGAAAGGCTGCATTCCAGCCCGAAGTTAGACTCGCCCCCCTCCTTTCTGTTTTCCAGGCTGGGGATGGGAGAGTTTGCTCAAGGTCATGGTCACGCCTGCCTGGGTCTGAGCCCACCACTTGGCCCCTTTCACGGGGAAAGGACGGGGGTTAAGTACGTTAGCCCATCCATTTGTTCATTCATTCAGCAAGTGCTCTGAGCACCTACTGTGTGCCAGGCATTGCCTAGGCACTGGGCATGGAAAGAGGGGGCGTTAAAAAGTGTCCCTCCCTGGGAAGTGCAGCTGCTCCCACCGGCTCCACTTTTCAAGGTAGAACGGAAGCTCCTGAGCCCACCCAGGTGCCAGGACTGCTGGTCACCTCTCTGCCACCTCTGTGGGGGTCGCTTCTTTGGGGTCCCGGGAGCCCTATGCAGTCTTGACACCTCCTCGACTGAGTTGAGCTAGAGTCCCGCTCTGGTTTCTGCCTGGCCACGTGACCCTGGGCAGCAGACAGCCTGCCCAGCATACACGGAGGCCACAGCACGGCCAGCGGCGGTGGCCCGGGATCTGGAGGCCAGGTGTCGGCAACCCCACACTCCAGGGTCAGTTCTTGGGGCTCCCAGGAGCTCCTGGGTTCTCCCTGCTGGGTTTCTGGCCTGTAAGCTCTGCTCTGCCCGAGGCGCTTTTGTTGAAAGGATTTGTCCTGAGGAACTCCAAGTTTCACTTTATTTTATTTTTTAAAATATATTTTTATTGATTTCAGAGAGGAAGGGGGGTGGAGAGAGAGAGAGAGAGAACCATTATTGGCTGCCTCCCACACGCCCTCCACAGGGGATGGAGCCTGCATCCCGGGCATGTGCCCTGACCAGGAATCGAACTGTGACCTCCTGGTTCATAGGTCGACGCTCAACCACTGGGCCGCATCGGCCAGGCAGGAACTCCAAGGTTTAGGTCCCACTGACCTGTTTACCCAGCCCACCATCCTGCATATTTGTCCTCATTCATTTTTTCAACAAACAGCCTGTATTCAGTGCCAGGCCCCGGCCAGGGACGGGAGGGGCAGGTGAACCAGGCGTGTGCTCCTGTCCTCAGGGAGCTCACAGGTGTAAGAGGCAGTGGGGGGCGGGAGAAGCCCGAGACCCGATGGGAACAGCCAACCCGAAGTGGCGTTCTCAGGGCGCCCGGGCTCTGCCTTCTCCCGCCTGTTAACTCACGTGATCCTCACGCGGCACCTCGGAGGTGGGGAGCGTGTTAGGATGAAAGTTTGTACATTGGGAGGCGGGGGCACAGAGAGGTTAACTAACTTGCCCAGGGTCACCCAGCTGGTGGCTGCGCTGGGATTTGAACCTGAGCATCTGGTTCCCAAGTCTGTGCCCTTCACCCCAGCAGGGTGCTGCCCGACCGAGCTTGCTGGATAGAGAAGTGGGAACAGCACGTGTAAGCCTGAGGACCGTGGAAGAAGCACACGCTCCGAGGTGTGTGTGGCAGAATCGAGGCCAGCGGGCACCGGGCGGGGCAGCCCTGGGCTGGTGCCGAGCGCAGGCCCCGGGGTCCGGCAGGGAGAGGGCCCGGGGCTCGGGTCCCCCCGGGTGGGGAGCCGCGGCGCAGGCCTTGTGAGTGATCTCGCTCGGGGAGGAAGCGAGTCCTCCAGGGCGTTGCCGTGCTGTGCTTCTTGTGAGCACAAAAACATCTTCCTCAGCCAGGCCCCGGCTTCCACGGGGCTTGGAGTTCTGCCTGAGGCCGGGCCGGTGCCGGGGGAAGAGGAAGGGCCTGGCTGGGGCGGACGCGGGCTAGGCCAGCCTCGGCCCGAGCCCGGCTGCCACTGGCCGCGGGGTCACCCTGGGTGAGCTGGGTCCGCCCTCCTGGACGCTCAGCAGCGCAGAGAACAATGCAGAGCCCTTGCCCCTGCCGGCGGGGCCCTGCGGTCCGTCCTCCCCATCCGGGCTGACCTCATCCTGGGCCCCCTCCCTGGGCTCTGGCCACTCAGCCATTGCTGCGCCCTCCGCAGGCCGGCCTCACTCGGAGCCATTGCTGAGCACTGGCTGTTCCCTCCGTTGGCATGCCCTTCCCTTCCTGAGGTCTCTCCTCGGAGCGGCCTGCCCTGACCGCTCAGCCTGCAGCGTCCCGTCACGCCCTGTCAGAGCACCCTGCGTGCTGCTCATGGCTCTTAGCACGCTTCAGAGCAATCACTCCTCCGTTTTGTTGGTTAAGGCGTTTGTTATCTGTCCCCTCCGTGAGAACGTAAATCCCTCCACCCCTGGGCCTCGCCCCTCCCTCTGCTTCACTCCTGTTTCCCCAGCACCGTCCATGGTGCCTGGCACAGGTGGGCACGGCACGGGTGGGCACTGAATGTCGTTGGCAGACAAGGAAGGGTGTGGTATGGTCACGGATCGGAGGAGCCGCAGCTAGAGGCGGTGCGGGACCCCGGGTCGGATCCGAGGCCAGAAAAGGATGTGAGCCAAGGGCTGGTGGCACCCCGATGAAGCTGTGGTCACCTGGTCATATTGCACCCAGGTTAGTGTCTTCGTTTCCAGAACCTTTCCGTGATTCTGTCAGATGGGCACCCTAGGGAAGCTGGGTGCAGGGGGTGGGGCGCTTTCTGTCCTTTTTTGTTCTCTCCCGTAAGACTCAGGACCCCGCGGAGGAGGGTGACGTGAGAGGAAGGGGACAGATAACGGGCAGGAGAGAAAGTGGCGAGAGGAGACTTTGCCGTGACATCGAGGCCACACAAAGGAGCGTGTGTTTGTAGAAAGGCCTGCTGATGGTGCCGGCAGACACCTTTCGGTTATAAAATCCCGTTTCTGTGAAGAAGTTTTAGCAGCTGGTTGGCTGGCTGGCCTGATGGGGCTCTTCCTTCGGGGACGTGGTCCTCGCCTCCTGAGCGCTGCCTCTGGGCGTGTCCTTCTGTGACGCCCCGATGCCGGGCTGCGCAGAGCTGTCCAGGGAGTCCCCAGCCCAGTGGCCTTGGCAGCGTTTACAAATGTCAACACTCCCCTCTTCTCCCCCCCGCCCCCCAGCCACGGTCACACTCTCTGCCATATTTCCCTCTGCCCACACTGTTCTAAACTTTCTATTTCATTTAAATGGGCCCGCTTTTAAAAACTTGAGTAGATGAGTTTAAAAACGGTGAACGTGTTACCTCATCCATCCCTAGAACTGGAAAACCAGTGTCACCTGCCAGGAATTCAAGGTATCCATGAATTTCAGAGCACTGAGCCACGAGTTCTAGCTCGGGGCTATTGGCAGGAGACGGTGCTGAGCCTGAAGCCTGAAGCCTGCTCTTCTCTTTATTAAAAAGTGAGATCATTAGGCGATAAACCACCTACTAGTACTGCAGGCGACTTGGTCCTCCGCTCATTCACGAGAATCGCGGAAGCGGAGCAGGCCGATCTCCCTCCCTACCTGCCATCTGCCGTTCCACTAGACCATCGTGCGCAAGGCCACTGCAGGGCCCCCTGGCCCTCCTGAGGGACAGGAGACTGGGGCCTGGGCCCGGCTGACCACGCTGTGAGCCCCGTGTCCCCTGGCAGCCAGCGGCCTGGCCCACCGCTTCCAGCCCCAGGATTCAGGCCTGACTCTGAAGCCACTTCCTCTGGGCAGCGGTCCCTCATCTCATCGGTGCATTCTGGCCTTAAAAACATAATCAAACGACTGCGCTTTTTGGAAATACTAGAGTTATTCTCATCGTGCATTATTGTTCCTACCTCATTCCCAGAAGTGGGCTTCGTCCCCTTGAGCTGGTTCCTGCTCTGTCACAGAGCCGTGTGGGGTTCAGTGAAACAGGGCTTTTGTTGGCGTTCAACATCTGCCCTTTGTAAGAAATACATTGTATATCACAGCCCAGCGTACACTGTGTGAGAGCACAACAGACGGTTCCCTTCATTACATTCAGGGCAAATAGATACTCGCTCTTCTATTGTAGTCTGATTTTTTTTTTAATGGCAATTTGTAACCCACTGACTTGATTTCTCAGCCTCGCGAACGGTGATAACCTGCCTGCCGTTGGTGAAGTATCGCTCCAAAGGTGAAGGCATGAACCATAGTATCCGGGCCCGTTTTTTGAGCACCGAATGGGGTCGAGGCACAGTGCTGAGCACTCTCTTGTTTAATCCCGACCACGCTGGCCCAGGAGACGATAGTCCCAGAGCGGGCGTCCCTCAGCGCAGCTCACACGGCAGCCAGGGCGATGTCATGGCTTTGGGCCTTGGGACACTTCCCTTGTGTATCTGCAGTGGCACCTCGCTCACGGCCGCCCGCAGAGGAGGTGCCGATAGAGAGATACAGGAGGGACAGAATCAACATCCAGTCGGCAGGGAAAGAAATTCAAAAGCAGTCCCTTTACTATGACGCCAGTGCACGGGGTTCCCAAACCTGGCCCAGGACTTGTTTTTCTCCTTAACATTTTAATTAACATTTAAATTGAGGCAGAGCTGACCATAAAGTGCTGCCATCTTGTGTGCAGCTGGATGGCTCTTCACATACATACACACCCATGTGGCCACCCCCCCGCCCCCCAATCCGGACATGAATTTCCAGGACCCCGAAAAGCTCCCTAGGCCCCACCCCAGTCAGTACCCCCACCAAGAGGGAGCCCTTCTGACATCTCTCACCGTTGATGAGTTTTGCCTGCCCTGCAGTATGTGTGTCGGGATTCTTTCACTCAGTGTGACGTCTGTGGGGTTCGCTCATGTTGTTGCATGGATCAGCAATTCACTCTTTTTCGTTTCGTAGCTTCTGATTTCTTTCGGGTGCTTATGAGCTTTTTAGGAATTTTCTCATAGAATATTATAGACACATCAAATCGCATAGGGAATAATCTACACCCAGTTAAGAAACAGACCGTCAGCCCCATATTCTCTTCCGCTTTTACAGTTCTGATGCATCCCACTCCCACCCCCACTATAACTAGTCTCCCCGATGTGGAGCTAATACTTCCTGTGCATGTTGGTAAAGTTTTACTACTTATGTGTGAATTCTTTTTTTAAAAAAAAAATATTTTTATTGATTTCAGAGAGGAAGGGAGAGGAAGAGAGATATAGAAACATCAATGATGAGAGAGGATCATTGATTGGCTGTCTCCTGCACACCCCCTACTGGCGACCGAGCCTGCAACCCGGGCATGTGCCCTTGACCAGAATTGAACCCGGGACCCTTGAGTCCACAGGCCGACGCTCTATCCACTGAGCCAAACTGGCTAGGGCTGTATGATTTCTTAATGGATCCTTACTTGGAGTGAGAGTGTGTGTGTGTGTGTGTGTGTGTGTGTGTGTGTGTGCGCGCGCGCATTGCTGAGCCCAGATAAAAAAATAGGTTTTTGAAATGTTCCAAGTCTTTCTGGAATTCAGAACCTCAGCTCTGTGCTATTGAGGTCAAGAGAGTTGGAACGGAGTCCAGAAGGAAAGGCCAGGCGGGGAGAGGCAGGAAGAGAGCTGAGTGGGGGTGGAGGCCGGGGAGCGGGGGTTGAGGGACGGGAGGTGATCAGAGGAGATGACCCCGGACTGTGTGAAGCGGCTGGAACTCGGGGTCCCTGAGGCCCCTGCCGTCATCTTGGACTTACGGGGAGCTCTAGTGTGCCCCTCATTCTGACCCAATTTCCTGGCTCCACTGGTGCCACCTCGGCCGCGCCAGCCCTCAGAGGGCCTTGTGGGGGCGGACACACTTGTGGTCCCCTGTGCCTTGCACCCTGCAGCCTCGCAGTAACAGGCCACATGGTGAGGGCCCACTCCCGGGGCCAGGCGCTGTGCTAAACGAACACTTTCCCTGTAGTCACACCTGGACCCCCTCAGAGCAGCCCGGCGCGGGGGCCCTGTTTGACAGGCTGGGAGACTGAGGCGTGGGGCAGTGAAGTAAATCCCCTAAGGCCACAGCTAGCCAGCGGTGGAGCTGGGACTCACACCCAGAAAGGCCAGCTCCGGGCCCCTGGGACCCAGACCCTCGCCAGCCTCCATCGTAGCAGAGGGCAGGCGGCCGTGCCTTCGCCTCCTGCCGCCTGTCTCCTGCGATGACCACACGTGTGTAGCCGTGTCCTTGATTCCAGCTTCAGGCAGGCCGGCGCTGCCTTGGTCTGGCTTACGTTGTGTCTCGGGGGCCCAGCCCAGCGTCCAGAACAGAGTAGATGCTAGTTATATTGGTGGAACCTGTGCCGAATGAATGAATGAATGAATGGGCAACAATGCGGGCGCAGAGCCGTGGGAAGCGGTCAAGGAGGAGGCCCCCGAGTGGCGTCTCTGCAGGCCCTACACTTGGCTCGGGGGATGGGGAATCTGAGAGCCAGGGATGAGAGGCCCAGCTTCCGTGCTCCCTGGCAGTGACCTTGAACTTCGTCCTCTGGAAAGTGGGGACCAGGATAGTCCCCCCTCCCAGGGTCACTGGTACCGCCTGCTTAGGATGTGACACCTCCCAGACCTTTCTGGGTCCAGGTGGGCCTCCCGGTGGGTGGACCCCAAAGACTAAGGCCGTTCTCCTGGAGAGCGCGGGCGTCACGGTGAGGCCCAGCAGGTCCACGGGATGGCCTCGCTGGTGGGCTCCCTCGAGCTGCCCCTGACGTTGCCCCTGTGTCCCTGCCTCTCACCTTGGAGGCCACGGGGACAGTGCTGACTGGCCTTGGCCACTGCCTCCGCCTTTCAGCTCTGCTGTCATCTGACACCAAGACCACGGCGGGCCGGGCCTCGGCCGGCTGCAGAGGTCACAGTCCCCGGTCCTGGCCGACCTCTGCTGTGTCCTGGCTGGGGCAGGATGGCACTCGCCTGTCCCCGCCCTCACTCTGCTTTGAAGCCACCCTCCTCGCTGGCAGCAGCCACAGGCTCTCCCCCCTTCCCCCCCCCCCCATACCCCGCTGGTCCCTGCATCCTACACTCAGAAAGGCTGGTGGCAAGCCCTCCCCTCACAGCCGGGACTGACCTTCTAGGGTTGCCCCCTGGGTGCCGGGGGCTCTCTTGGAGTCCCAGCTGGTGATCGCATTTGTTTCTCAAAATCATGCCAGGAGGGATGTGTAATTCCTCCCACCCCCATTTTACAGATGAGTAAACTGAGGCTCCAGAGAGGTCTAGCCAGTTGCCGAAGCATGGTCAGGATTTAAGGCCCAGCCCGTGGGAGCCCAGAGCCTGACGTGTCTCCACTTCCCTCCATCTGAGAGCCACGGTGCTTTGCAGAGAGAAGGCAAAGCCCATAAATGTAACGGCAGCCGCCGTCCTGGTGATAGATAGTGATTGCAGCCAGCATCTGCCGCCTGCCTGCTCCGTGCTGAGAGCTGTAATCAATGCCTTCCGTGCGCTTCCGCGTGTAATCCTCACTCCCCGGAGGCAGGCCGCCCTTTTGTCCCCGCTTTACAAATGAAAGACACGGGAGGTTCGGAGGAAAATCTGGCCACAGGCAGGCAGCGCATGCGTGGGGAGGCAGAGCCCTGCCAATCCACACCTGGGGGATCGGGACGCCAGGTGCGCCGTGGTCCAGCCGGAGGCTGGAATATTACTCAGTGCTCACAGGCAGTGAATGACCTCCAAGCCCGGACCAGACATGGAGGAAATGCAAACGCATCTTACTGAGCGCAAGAAGCCAATCTGGAAAGGCCACACACCGTATGGTTTCTCGTGTACGACATTCTGGAAAAGGCAAAACCATGGAGACAGTGAGAGTGGTGGCTCGCGTGAGGGCTGGGCAGGTGCGTGGGCAGCGCACAGAGATATTTAGGGCGGTGAAACGACTGTGTGTGATTCTATAAGGGCGGACGCCTGTCATTACACATCTGTCCAAACCCAGAGAATGTGTACCTCCAAGCACGAGCCCTCATGTCAGCTGTGGACTCTGGGTGACAGCGATGTCAACCTGGGGTCACCCACTGGAGCAGATGCCCCACCCTGGTGGGGGAGGCTAGGCATGTGAGGAAAATCTGTGTACCTTCCACTTAATTTTGCTGTGACTCCAAACTGCACCGATCAAAACCTATTTTTTAAAAAAACCAGACAGGTACACAATGTACAGGGTGCTTGAGCCCCCACCGGCCTGACCCCCTGGCCTGTGCTCTTCCCACAACCCCAGCAATGATGTGAAGGGGGCGTGGCTCTGCAGACTGGGGGCACTTTTTTTTTCCCTGGCTGGATTTCTGTGAGCCCCACTTCGGTTCTTCCAGGCCTGCTGGCAGCGTGGTTTGAAGTCCCATCCATCCAGGAGTGTGCTCGGTGCGGGGAGTCAGTGGGCGGCAATGGCTGCCATGAGGTGACCAGGAGAGGCCGAGGGGATGGATGGCCGGCACACCAGGGGCTCTGCCACGGGGAGGACTGATCCTCCCACTTGGGGAGCAGGAAGGAGGAGGTGAGGGAGGCGATAACCACATTCTTTGGTCCCCAACCCCCTCCCCCCCCGGGACAGCGTGTGCTCAGGCTGGCCGGGCCGCTGCCAGAGCATTGCAAAACTCAGGCCCTGTTGAATCTATGTGCTTTGGAAAAATACATTTTGCTCAGGAGCCAAGAAAAACTGAAGACTCTGCAGCCGGCGCGCTGAAGCCGAGAGCCAGGCGTGACTCACGGAGTGGGAGGGAGGAGGGCGGGCTCAGGGTGGCCGCAGCCTCGCCTGGGCCCCGGCTCCCGCTGGTGCCAGGCCCCTCGGCCAGCTCAAGGCCCCCCCCCCCCGCCCGCGGACAGGGGTGCGCTCTGGGCAGCGCCCCCAGAGGCCTCCCCGGGGCTCAGACCCCTCGCTGCTTAGAGAAGGTGCTGTTCCTGAGGAGCTGTGGGTAAAGGCACTGCCCTGTAGACCCGTGTCTCAGTGGCCCACATGGCTGGCTCGGGCTGACTCTCAGCTCTCCAGGGCACCGGGGTGCCTGAGCCCAGCTGGCCCTCGGATAGTTTTCTCTCTTGACGCTAGGTGATCTGGTGCAGCTTTCTGGACCTCAATTTTTCTGCTGTAAAAATGGGCCTGGACTGAAGCAGCCTTGACAACGCCCGGGAAGCATGTCACCAGCGCCCCCGTTCCCACGTCCTCGGCAGACACTGCTGCTCCGTCCCCACGCGTGCACCCCGAGCCAGGGTCAGCCTTGCGGGCGGGATCTGGGCCCCAGAAGTGTTTTCTTTGATTTGCATATGGTTTTATTTAAACAAAAACTAGTTGCTATCATTTTTAAGGTGGTGATTTCCCATAAGACCCCAGGTTTCTGGTTTTCACCGATCTGGCCACCTGAGGGCTCCTTGTCCAGCCGTGGCCACGCAGGGGGCTTTCTACCCCCATTCGATGGTCTCTGGACCCTCCAAATCGCCCCAGGCCGCACCTGGCCCATGCTGTCATTTCTGGTACCTACCTGGTGTCTCTCATTGGGTGAGGGCAGCAGGTGATCCATGCCCAGGTCCACTCAGTTATTGGGGATGCCTGATGCTTTCTGGAATCTTGGAGTGATGACTCCCTGGTGAATTGGCTTTATATTTTTATTTTTTCGTGTGGGTGTTTCTTTTTTTTAAATATATATTTTTATTGATTTCAGAAAGGAAGGGAGAGGGAGAGATAGAAACATCAATGATGAGAGAGAATCATTGATCGGCTGCCTCCTGCACGCCTCCTACTGGGGATCGAGTCCACAATCCCAGCATGTGCCCTTGACTGGAATCAAACCCAGGACCCTTCAGTCCACAGGCCGATGCTCTATCGTGTGGGTGTCTCTTAAAGCAAAGGCATGAACTTTGAGGAAAGCTTGGGTTGAGACAGATGTTGGAAATAGGGGGTAGGGAGGAGGTTCTTGCCCCCCCCCCACCCCACTCCCCCACTCACTCCCCACCTCTCTCAGGTCTTGTCTGTGAAGTCTCACTGCTGGTGGCTCCCTGGGGGACTCACCTGCACATCTCGGGTGACCTCTTGGCCGGGAAAGACCCACGGGCTTCTGTGGTTCAGTGGGCCTCTGGTTGCTTAAAGATGATGCTCCCTGCTTGAGACTGCAGAGCCAGGCGCTGGGGACCCCAAGATGCAGAAGACCCTTGAGTTCATGGCTTCAAGGGGAAGACACCAATAGTATCAGTGAGCCAGAGTGGGCCGCGCTGTTCATTCAGTGATTGTGGTCCACACGTGTTAGTGATACACACCGTGGGCTAGATGATGACAGAGAAGCTCAGGGTCTGTGGCCGCCGGGAGAAGGGTTCCTCTGCCGGCCTGGGACTGACGGTGGTGGCCCCTCAGAGCAAAGGATGTGCAAGATGAGTTCTAAAGGCCAGGGCCTTCTCACCTAACCGCCCATGCCCGCTGTATCAGCCTCCTGGCTATTCCAGGAACCTGCCAGACATGCTCCCTGCCCCAGGGCCTTTGCACTTGCTGTCCTTTCTGCCTAGAATGCTCTTCCCTGGATGTCCACGTGGCTGCCTGTCCTCGTGGAACTCCGATCTCTGTGTGCGTGTCACCTTGTCAGATAAGCCTTCTCTGACCCCCCTCGCACCCCACCTAAAGCAGCGCCCACATTCCAGTCTGTCCCCTTAGCCGGCTTTATTTGGCTTCATGGCACTTGTCAGCAATGACATATGTTAGTTCATTTGTTGTTTGTCTCCCCCACTGGGCTGTAAGCTGGGCGAAGGCAGGGAGCTTCGTGTCTGACCACCACTGTATTCCTCGCACCTAGAGCAGTGCTTGGTCCGCAGTAGGCACGCAGTAATGACAGGAAGAACGGGCGAGCTGGCGAAGGAGGGACAGAGGGCACAATGCAAGCAAAGGACCAGGGCTGGGCCGAAGGGGCCTTTCCGGAACTGAGTGCTGGCGGGGCTGTGGGGTGGGGGGGGGGCAGATAATACACAGAGAGGGGCTGGCCAGCCCAAGACAGGTCTCCCACTGTCCTGGTTTATTATTTATACCCTGTTTATTATAGAAGAACGGAAAAGTCCCGAGACGTGCCCACACGAAAATGGTGAACAATCCACCTCCCACCCAAGGCGAGGAGAGCCCTGAGACCCCCCTCCTTATGCCCTTTCTCTTGGGCTTGTCTGAAAAAGACCTCACCTTTTAATTGCGGGCCAGCCCTCACTTTCTTTCTTTCTTTTTTAAAAAATATATTTTATTGATTTTTTTTTTTTTTACAGAGAGGAAGGGAGAGGGATAGAGAGTTAGAAACATCAATGAGAGAGAAGCATCGATCAGCTGTTTCCTGCACACCCCCTACTGGGGATGTGCCCACAACCAAGGAACATGCCCTTGACCGGAATCGAACCTGGGACCCTTCCGTCCGCAGGCTGACGCTCTACCAAGCCAAACCTGTTAGGCCCTCACTTTCTGAAGCACACAGCTGGCCCCAGCGCAGCCTAGCAACTTCCTGCTCGGGCCCGGAGGGAGCACACCACCGCTTTGCCACGTGCTGATCACGTGACCTTGAGCTTCGCGAGCCGTGAGCCTTAGCAGGGGCGGTCACTGTGCCCCAGACACTGCCCTCCCTTTCCCCAGCCTCGTTTCTGCTTGTCTTTCTAGACTCAGCGTCTCAGCCTCAGTCTCAGGGTCACCGTCTCACACAGTCTCCTAGCCTCGGTGTCTCTTCCTGTAAAAACGAGGGTGACCATGGTTTCTGTATGTTGGATGGCTTTGAGGGGACAGTGAGACAGCAGGAGCTGAGAGCTGGCTCAGTACATAGCTCCCTTCCCTCTCCACACCAGGCCTCTCCCCAGCTTTCCTCCATCGCACTGGCCTTGCCCTGCAAGCTCCTCACACCCAGGCCCGGCCTTGGCTCCCAGCCACGGGCCTCGCCAGGACTCCGCCTTGACTTTGCAGGGCGGCGAGGACATTGTCCAAAGGGTGGGCTCACGGCCCAGCATGGACTTGAACCCCATGGGCAGGTGTGGGTGGAGGTCAAGGGATCTGTGTGCACCCCCCAAAAGGCAGCACCTGCCCCAGGTGTGCGGGCATGCCTACCTCCCCCCGCCCCCCACCCCACTGCTCTCCTCCGGTACTTAAAACACCCACCCCCATAACTCCTGCCTTTCAGATCTGTCGAAGGCCGTGCCCTGGCGGGGAGCCACGGGCATGAGAACCCAGTCCCCGAATAGCTCCTGCCGCTCAGCATTTAAATGCCGTCTGTATTTTTATCCGATGATGGGTCACTTCTGACACCCCCCCCCCCATCATCTGCCCCTCTAAGAATACATTTCCATTTATAGCGTCTGCTCGCGGATGTTGTGTCCCGCTGTGGGGCCGCGGCCGTGGCCCGGATCCAGTGATTTGGAAACGCGTTGGGGCCCTTGCCGTCCCGCAGACACGCTCCCTGTGGCCTTGACAGCGGGAAGCCGGACTCCGAGCCAAACCCAGGCTCCACAGCCAGCTTTCCGCGCTCAGCACAGATGACTCGTCACTCAGGTGGGGGAGGCAGCTGCGGGGGAGGGGACGCTGTCCAGCTGCGCTCTGCCAGGGCCTCAGGGGGGCACCGCTCAGCACTGGGGACCCTTCCTCCTCCACTCGCCCACCGGGTGCCCACGGCCTGCGGTTGCACCAGGCCCTACTCGGGCGCAGGGACAGTCAAGGCCCCCAGGGTCCAGCGTGGAGCTGGGGGGCGGCTGCAGAGGGTCAGCGTCGGGGGGCAGCCTCCAGGTGAGGCTGACCAGGGTTCCAGTCCTGATTCTGCCTCTTGCTGGCTGTGTGAGCTCAGGCAAGTGGCTCAGCCTCTCTGAGTCTGGTTTCCTCCTTCGCTGCCGGCACCTGAAGGCTGGCAGGGAGGATGCAGTGGGGGAGGTCCAGGGTGTAAGTGGTGCTTGGCACATTGGGTGGGAGCCCAGGAGATGCCAGTCCCCTTCCCCGCCCCTCTGTTAACTCAGGCAGGTACAGGTTGAAAGTGTGGGGAAATCCGTTGTTTGAAGTTGGAAATGAACGCACGCGTACGCCTTAGCAGTTGTAGCAGCAGCATCTTCTCGGCCGTGCTGGCCTGCCTGCCCGCCCCCACTGCGGTTCAGTGTATTCTGCAGTGGGGCCCTGGGGTCTGCAAACCTCACCAGTTTCCGCGTGGATTCTGACAGGGCTCTCTGAGGAGGTGACATTGGAATATAGACCGGAATGAAGGGAGGCAGCAAGCACACAGATATCCCAGGGAATAACGTTCCAGATAGAATGGCAAGGGCAAGGGGCCTGAGGTGGGAGCAAGGGGCAGGGAGCCTTAGGACATAGGGCTGGAGGTTAATGTATTTGATGTGCTTCAATGATGGCTCTCAGTTACATTTCCCCCCAACCGTTTATTGAGGAATAACTGACATAAAATAAACTGCACGCACGTAAAGTGTCCACTTGGAGAAATCTGACGGGCGTGTGCACCCATGAAACCGCCATCGCAGCCAAAGAGAGTGACCGTGTCATATCCCTCACCTCCCAGGCTTTCCTCATGCCCCTCCCTCCCTCCGTCTCCAGGCAACCAGTGGGCTGCTGTCACTCTAGTTAGTTTGTACTTTGAGAATGTTAGAGAGATGGAGCATACCGAAGATACCCGGGTTTGTCTCCCATTCAGCATACTTATTTTGAGAATCGCCCATATTGTGGCTCATGCCAACACCCCACTGCTTTGGATTGCTGAATAGTCCATCGTGTGGCTGCGCTATCATCTGTCCATCCCTTCGCCCGTTGATGGACATTTGGGTTCTTTCCAGTTTGTGGCTATTACATATTAAGCTTCCACGAATATTCATGTGCGTGTGTGTGTGTGTTTGTTTATTTATTTATTTATTTTTTTAATCCTCACCTGAGGATACTTCTCCATTGATTTTTAGAGAGAGTGGAAGAGAGAGGGAAAGACAGAGAGAAACATCGATGTGAGAGAAACACACCGATTGGTTGCCTCCTGCACGAGCTCCAACCAGGGCCCGGACTGGGGAGGAGCCTGCAACTGGGGAGGTATCTGCCCTTGATGGAAATCGAACCCAGGACCCCTCAGTCTGCAGGCTGACGCCCTATCCACTGAGCCACACCGGCTAGGGCCGTAGGCATTTCTCCTGGGTGGAGTGGCTGGATCGTATGCTGGGTACACGTTTAACGTGGGGAGAAACTGCCACTCCCTCCTCATAGTGGTTGGGCAGCTTTTCTTTCCCACCAGCGATGTCCGAGAGCTCCCGTGGCTCCACGCCCCCACCAGCACGTGGTGCGATCACTCTTTGTACTTTCAGCCGTTCTAGTGAGTCCAGAGCTGCGGTTCCCACCCCTCTTCATCTCCTGGCACACACGCTAATTACTACACTGCTGCAAGCACACCAGAAAATACATATTGTTGCCGATCGGACAAAACAGTAGGCATCTTTTTGATTCGTTCAACGCTGCACGGCTGTTGTTGTTTTGGCTGCTGTCATTTATTTATTTGACAATCTAAGGGAAAAGAGGCCAGTGCCCCTGCCTAAACAGTCAGGTATTGCAAGTTTTAAACGTTACTGCGGCGCACCAGGGTACCTGCCACCGCACACCGTTTGGGAATCGCTGGCGTAGAGTGGTGGTTTTAGTTTGCATTTCCCCGATGACTCTGATGTTAGCGTCACGTCGTGGGGTTATTTGCCACCGATAGATCTTTGGTGAAGTGTCTATTCAGATCTTTTGCCCAGTTTTTAATGGGTCGTTTCTTATTGCTGAGTTTTGAGAGTTCTTTATGCTGCACATGAATCCTTTATCAGACACGAGGCTCACGCTATTTTTCCCAGTCTGTTGCTTGTCTTTTCATTCTTTTAATAGTACCGTTTGAAGCGCACACGTTTATCATCTTGATGAAGCCTTACTTACCAGTTATTTTTATGGATCCTGCTTTACTAAGAAAAGAAAAACCAACTTTGCCTAGCCTAAGGTCACAAAGATGTCCTCGTTTTCTTCTGGAAGATTTGTAGCAGGTGTGGAGTGGGATCCACTTTGTTCTTCTGAGGAGGGGTTTTGCCCGTTCGAAGTCCTCTGCATTAGCATAGGCATCTTAGAATCAGCTTGGCAACGTCTACAAAAATGCCGGCGAGGCTTGAGTTGAATCTGCCGGTCAGTTTGGGGAGAAATGCCACCGGAACAATATCGAGTCTTCTGAACCAATAACACGGTCTGTTTCTCCATGTATTTAGGTCTTTTTAGATTTCCCTCTTCCATGGTTTATAGTTTTTCATATGCGGGTCTTGTACTTCTTTTGGCAAAATTACCCCTAAATATTTGATAGTTTTTATGCATCTCCTAAAAATCATAGAAGCAACCATTCATGTTAGCTTTTGGTTACACCTTCTATTGTTTCTTTCTGAAGATACAAGCAAGGATGTACATTTATTTTCACCCACGCCCCCCCCCCCCCCGACACACACACGAAATGGAACAGAACACGGCATTTCCGCAGTTTGCTTTTTTTCTCTTTCTGTATAGAGACCTCCTCCTCCCCCTTTACAGCTGTGCACCCTCCCCTCCACGGATGGTCTGCAGTTCATGAACCGGTTCCCTGCGGGTGGACGTGTGGATGGCCCCTGGTCACTTGCTGTCCCAGCTGGTGCTGCGGCAAATGGCCCTGCGTGTACGCGTCCTTTTAGGGTCTCACCTGGAATTCACTGAATACCTTTAGTGGGCCAAGCCCTGCACGACCCACAGGAGACTGAGGAACAGACCCGACCCAGCCCAGCCCAGCTGGCGTGGAGGGCCCTGCAGCCAACGTGGGGATTTGCCAGGAATACACATTCACAGAGCCTGGGGTCTGGGTGGGGGTGGCGGGGAGGGGGCTGCCTGCCTGGGGAGGGGCCTTCCAGTTCATGGTCAGGTTTATTCCTCCTCCTCTGTGGCCAGATTTGGTGGCTTTTGTGGGAAGGAGGGGAGGGGAGAGGGTAGGACTTGGCGGGCAGAGAGTGTATTCTGACATGGGAGAGGTCACAGGGGAGGTGATTGAAGCTGGAGGCTCCCCTGTGGAGAGAGAGACCGCCACATGGGCAGCGAGATCAGGGAGGGAGCCCCAGGCGACGGGCTGGAGGAGGACACTGCGCATGTTGGAGGTGTGTGCACAGAGGGTCATCACCCAGACCTGTGGATGCAGGAGGCTGTCCTCCGTCCCGGGCCGTCCCGGGCGGGCCAGTGGCGCAGAGGTTAGACGTGGGTGCCCTGGAGCAGGAGTTTGAACCCTAATCCTGCATCTTGGGGAGGGAAAGGCGAGAATGGTGGCAGCCACCACATTGTAGGCGGCAGCAGCCTTGCCGTGGTGGCTATTGTCATTAGCGTGACTCCCCCAAAGCTTCATCCGGGCTGGAGATGGAGACAGGTGTTTGTACCCTTCCTTTCAACACGGGGAGGAGAAGGGTGAGATCATGTTAGCTGTTTGAACGTCAAGGCCATGGTGGGGGGTGGTGTGAGAGCCATTCTAGGGCTCATGAGAACCGGTGCCTGCAGGGCTCAGCTCCGGGGCGTTCATTGACCTCTGTGGGCACTCTGGCACGCGCACATGCGCACACGTGTACACACGCACACGCGCACACACATACACGCACACCGGTTCTCAGGAAGGTGGGGGAAACGAAGGAGTGGACAAACGAGCACACTTTTCACCGAACCCCCTGGCACTGGGCTCCGAGGGCCTGGAGAGGCTGGCGGGCAGGGCCGGCCTGGCCCAAGTGCCAACGAAAACCCTCGCTGGCTATTTTTGGGCCGAATGACCCACCGCTTCCAATGACTTGCTCCTGAATGGCGTCTCATGTCACGAAGCCTTGGAAACGGTGACATCACGCGCGCGGCCTGGTCGCCGCCCACACACGGCGAACCACAGAGTGAGCCGAGATTCGTGTGCAGGAGCCGCGAGGAGCGCGGACCCGGCAGCGGGAGTTAAAATAGCAAAGCTGAGGCGTTCTGCTATGAAAAGAAATGACAGAAGAGGCCGTTAGTCAGACGATCCCGCGGCGGTTCCCCCTGCCTGTTTATTTTAGGGGAGGTTGGGCCTCCTTCCTCGCCCTGCAGGCGGCATGTGGTCCGGAAAGCGAATCTCTCTGAAGTCAGTCCTGTGTGCTCACTGCCTCCCGGTGCGGATGTACGTTTTCTCCGAAGGAATTTGTTTTATCCTAAAGAATAACAACGTTAGAGGCACTGATTCAGCATCTTATAAAGATTATATATATATATATATATAATTTTAATTGATTCCAGAGAGGAAGGGAGAGAGCGATAGAAACATCAGTGATGAGAAAGCATCATTGATTGGCTGCCTCCTGCACACTTCCCACTGGGGGGTCAAGCCGGCAACCGGAGTCTACCGGCTTGATTAGGAATCGAACCAGGACCTCCTGGTTCGTAGGTTGATGTGCTCAACCACTGAGCCACACGCGGCTGGGCTCAGCACCTTTTTGGTTAAAGTAGCGACCCCTGGACTCACCGGACCACTGGAGTGCGTCACCAATGCAGATCGACTTCGTTTCCCCCCTGCTGGGTCCTGTGCCCAGTTCTTCCCAAGTGAGTTCTGCCCGCTCAGCACCGAGCGAAAGGGAGAGGGGCGAGCGAAAGGGAGAGGGGCGGACTGCTTCCCTCAGCCCTCGGGCTCCCTGGGAGGCGATCAAGGCTGGAGCCCCGGCTTGGGCAAGAACACAGGCTCCACGGAACGTGAGCTTCACGCATGGAAAGATTTGCTCTGCGAGCGACAGGGTCTCCCAGCATTAGGGGGACATTTCGGGCCCATCAGCCTTTGTTGTGGGAGTTGTCCTGTGTGCTGTAGGGTGGTTATTAGCATCCCTGCCGTCCACCTACTTGGTACCAGTAGCACCCCCCAGTGTGACAACTAAAATGTGTCCAGACATTGCCAAACGTCCCCTCGGGGACAACCTCGCACCTGCCTGAGAATCACCGGCATGTGACTTCAAGAGTGTGAGAGAGCCCTAACCGGTTTGGCTCGGTGGATAGAGTGTCGGCCTACGGACTGAAGGGTCCCGGGTTCGATTCTGGTCAAGGGCATGTATCTTGGTTGCGGGCACATCCCCAGTAGGGCATGTGCAGGAGGCAGCTGATCGATGTTTCTCTCTCATCAATGTTTCTGACTTTCTTTCCCTCTCCCTTCCTCTCTGTAAAAATCAATAAAATATATTTTTTTAAAAAGAGCGTGAGAGAGGCCAAGGATGTCCCTAGCTTTTTGCTGGCTGGTTTTCGTTTTAAATACTCTTGAGTTGAATTACACCTTGAACTGGACAGTCACCTGTCTTCTTGGGGCTCCCGCTTTCTCATCTGGAAAATAAATGGGTTTGGGCACCATGACCTCAGAGCCTTCTAGGCTGGGCAGTGGAGGGCGTGGAAAGCAGGAGGCCCCTGTGGCACTTCATAGTCAAGTCACCAGCCCCTCCGAGCCTCACCTGTAAAACGGGTTAACAGCCCCTACCTCGTAGGTTGGCCGAGATAATCTGATGAGAAGGAGCTGGTCAAGGGGCTAGCGAGAACCAGGCATACACTAGATGTGCAGCCAGCACCCTTTCCCCTCCCCCACTCTCTGTGCCTTTTCTTCCACATTCTTCTGACAGCGAGTGGCCACAGCTCATCTCATCGCTGCATCACCCCAGTGAGGGGCTGACTAATGTGAGCCAAAGAGGACGGCTCACTTCCCGGTCTGTCACATGCCTGGGTTCTCACCGTCTTCCCTGTGGCCCATTTTCTTAGTGACATTTACTGCTGACTCACTCGGCTTGTGGTCAGCTCTGAACCCAGGGTCTTTTTCAGCTCTCCCTTTACCCCACCGCCACTCCCCAGCTCGGATTTTGTAGCGTGGGAATGGGATCGTTATTAGAGAACATGCTGTCCAGGTGGCCCTAACCAGGGAGCCAACGCCATTGGTAGACGGGCAGCTTCATGGGGGCAGGGGCCGTGTCCACCTTGCCCTCTTTCGTTTTCCAAATGCGGTGGGCACTCAGTAAAGACCTGTTGAATGAATTAATGTATTTTGAGCTGGCCCCTGTCTTCCAGGAGGCTCCCACCTGCTCTGAGGCAGCATCTTTGGAAAAGCAAATAAACGAAACCTTAAAACTTTAATTTACCAACAGGTGAGCTCTAAGTGGATTCCCACAGGTACAGGGGAGTGGAAGGACCATGGCCTCTGGGCTTAGGCTTGGGTTTGAATCCTAGCTTTACTAACCATGGGCTTGGGGACTTGGAGCAAGTTGCTCCTGGCTAAACTTTGTCTTCTCCCTGGAAAAATGGGGTGTCAGTGTCTGCCAGGGTTACTGTGAACATTGAAGTCAAATACAGTGTGTATGTGAAAGGGCCTCGTACCGGAACCGCCTCACTCGCTCTGTCCGGAGCACGCCCCTTTGATTGCTGTTGCCTCCTGTAGTTTGGTCCAAGTCTAACCTCCTCTCGTAGACCTCTGTTCACCCAGCCTCCCTCCCCCTCCCACTTCCAACAAAGACATACCCTACCGAACACCAAGGACACTGGGCAGACATTTGTGAAGCCAGCTCTTCAAGTTCAGATGCCTTCAGCGTCTAATTCAGATCCCACCCATTGCCCCCCTGACGCCCCTTTTCCAATTCGGGGCATCGTCCCGCGTGATTGGGTCGTCCCTTCTCTTCTGCCTCCTCTCATCTCTGAGAGTTCCTTAGACTTCACTGGCCTTCATGACCTTGATATGTTGACAAGTGCTGACCCGTCATTTTGTAACCTGCCCCTCCGTGTGGATTTGCTTGTGTTTTCTCATGATTCATGCGAGGTTGTGCGTTGGGAGCAAGATCTCCACAGGCGTGATGGTGTGGGGGGACCATGACGTGTCTCCTGCTGGTGACACTCCGTCATGTGGTGGCTATGATGTCTGCCAAGTTTCTCCACAGTCAGGTTACACTTTCTCCTCTTGTAGTTCTCAAGGATTTCTGGGGAGGGACTTTGAAGGAGCGTCCATATCCCGTTCCTCCTCCAACTTCTGATGGATTCATTTCTTGGTATCCATATAGAGTTTGGGCTTCCTGTCTTATCCAGTGGGTTATGGTCTCTTCCTGTGGACATGGACTTCGGTGTTCCCGCCGTCCCCTCTCTGGCCAGTGGGAGCCCCCCTAAGCTGGCCTCTTGTCCTGCGATGTCCCCATCATTTGTTGGGCACTTGCTTGCTTTCTGACATAAGGTGATGCTCCAAGTTCATCTTGCGTTTTCCCTGCCCAGCCCCAGAGTTAGCCATTTCTCCAGGAAGCTGGTGTCTGTGAGGAAAGGGTGGCATTACAAGCCAGGTCGTCGGTGCCAGAGGCATCTGTTGCTCTCCGGCTGTCAGTTCCTGGACCCTCTCAATGGAGCGAGCTGGGACACACAGGAACGTGTGATACGCATACATCCACATGGCAATGTCTGTATTGTGTATGCTGGAAATCACGAATTCACAGCAATCCCCCTGTCTCCACGCTCACACCACAGGGTTTTCCTGCTTTTCTCTGTGCGTACCTCCCCACGGTGAGGCCCCGTCCCCGTCATCGCAATGTTCACTTATCTAATCAGTCCCCTGTGTATGACATTCCATCCCTCCCTCCTCACCCTCACCTGGTCCCCTGTGTGTGACACTCTCCATACCTCCCTCCTCACCCTCACCCGGTTCTGATACTTTACCCTGGGCCACCCCCACCTCGTCCCCCTGAGCAGCCTCTGCTTCTATAAAACTCCCAGTTTTGAGATGATGGATCATATGGTTTTTTATATTTATTTATTTATCTTCATTGATTTCAGAAAGGAAGGAAGAGGGAGAGAGAGGTAGAAACATCAATGATGAGAGAGAAACATTGATCGGCTGCCTCCTGCACGCCCCCTGCTGGGGACGGAGCCTGCAACCCGGGCATGTGCCCTTGACTGGGAATCTAACCGTGACCTCCTGGTTTATAGATCGACACTCCACCACTGAGCCACACCGGCCGGGTGGTTCCTATGTCTTTAAACTGTGAGGACCAGATTCCGCCTGTGGGCCCTGGATGGCGACTGGTCTTCACTGGACCAGGAAGCTGGATTGTAAGGGCCTGCCTGATACCACATGCAAATGGATGAAGCCTCCAGCACTCCAGGACTGACCCTTCGCGGGGCCTCTGCTGTTGCTGTTCTCATTATCTGGGCCGCTCTTGGTCTGCACCCCGCTTCCTCCCATCCTCCTGCTCTGCTCAGACATCACCTCCTGTAGGAAGCTTCCGGATTCCGCGGGTGCCCTTTCCGGCCTCTCCCGGGCCCCAGCCGACCCCATGATGAAGCACCACTGCCTTCTCCTTGCATTTCCTCTGTCTCTGCTGCAGAACCACAGGCACAGGGGGGCCCATTTTATCTCCGTGTCCTAGCGCCTAAAAGAGGCCCAGCACACCGTAGATGCTCATAAATGTCCCTCAGATGAGCATCAGTAATAGTAACAGCAGTCCTCAAATAGCACTTCCTGGGCCCCAGGCCGGTTCTAAGTGCTTTATGTGCTCACATCCCTCCGGTCCTAACTATCCCCCAGTCTGTGAGAGAGTTAGGATTGTTGCCCCATTTTATAGATGGCGGGGCTGAGGCACAGGGAGGTTAGGTCAGTGCCGTGGCCCAGGTCACACAGTGGCAACGTCACCTGGGAACCCCGACAGGTAGACTCCGCAGTACCTGCTTTTACCTCTCACATGCCTCTCACGGGAAAGGGGCGAACATTTTCAGCGTAAGGGAGGTGGGTAGGTGTGGGTGGTTGAGTCACACGGTCCCCACCCCTCACACACACTCCCAGCCCCAGTTTCTAGTGCCCTGAGGGGCCCTGGCGCCCGGCTGAGCAGGTAGGGAGGAAAGTGGTGCCTTTTAACTTGGCGGCCGACAGGAACTGTTTCTCCCCTGAGGTCTTAGGACACCGGGTTCACGTGCTGTTCAAGCGAGCACACAGGAGGCAAGTATCAGATCTTGCGCAAGACTTGTAAGTCATTGCACTGGGCTAGCAGGGCGCCACCTCCCCCGGTCCCTGAGGGGCACCCACGCCAGCCCGGCACCCGGCAGGGCCAGAGAAGTGGCTCTTTACCAAGCCGGGCTCCAACCAGAGAGCCTGGGAACGTGGCGTGTGGACTTAGAGCTCCGTGGGTAGAACGCGGCGTGCGAGAGCCATCTGCCCAGGGTCAAGTGCGGAGGAGGAAGTCAGGTGCGTGAGGGGCCTCCCTGTGGATGCTCCGTGTCAGATCTGCCAGGCACTGATGTCCCTGACTCCTCAATCGCCTGGCGGGTGTGGTTGTAGGAGCCGCATTTTTACAGACGAGGAAACTCAGGCTCAGAGAGGGGAACTTACTTGCCTAAAGTCACACAGCGAGGAAGAAGACGAGCCAGGATTTGAACCCAGGGCAGTCTGACTCAGGGCCAATGTCTTCCACAGCTGGCCAGATTTAAACCCAAGAAGCCCGTCTGAGGCCCAAACCCCAGATCCTTCCACCCACAACCCCTGTCTACGCTGATGGGATCCCTGAGAAAGAAAGGGGGGGCTCTGTGCCTGGGGCCGAAACCCACAGGAAACAGCCAACGCCGAGCTGAGGCTGAGACCAGGTCCCGGGCAGGGTTTATGTTGGACTGAAGAAGAATCTCTAAGGTCCTAGCCGGTGTGGCTCAGTGGATAGAGCGTTGGCCCTCGGACTGAAGGGTCCCGGGTTTGAGTCCGATCAAGGGCGTGTACCTCGGTTGCAGGCTCGATCCCTGGCCCTGGTTGGCACATACGGGAGGCAACCAATCGATGTGTCTCCCTCACATCGATGTCTCTCTCTCTGTCTGTCCCCCTCCCTTCAATGCTCTCTAAAAATCAATGGGAAAATATCCTCGGGTGAGGATTAACAACAAAGAAGAATCTATAAGAAGCGGGCACAGGGCCGTGGAAGCCGGGGGTGGGAACTGGAGGGTGAGGCGGAGAGGTGACGCCATAGCATCCTGCTCCCTTTAACGTCGGAGAAGCCCCTTGGGGTGCAGCTGCTTCCTGTTGAGTGCCTACTCTGTGCCAGGCCCCAGCTAGGGCCTGGGGATGTGGTAGGGTGGCAAGACCTCACCAGGTCCCTGCCCTCATGAGGGCGACATTCTGATGGGGAAAGACCAGCCAAGGAACACAGCCAGCCCAGCCGGCGTGGCTCAGTGGTTGAGCGTTAACACCTGTCACCTGGAAGGTCCTGGTTCGATTCCCGGTCAAGGGCACATGCCCGGGTGGCGGGCTCAACCCCCAGTCTGGGATCCTGCAGGAGGCAGCCAGTCAGTGATTCTCTCTCATCATTGATGTTTCTATCTCTCTCCCTCTCCCTTCCTCTCTGAAATCAATAAAAATGTATTTTTTTAAAAAGAAACATAACCAAATGTGGGTCGAGGTCCTCTCGGGTGCCAACGTGTGTCCTGAGGAAGTGAGACAAGGGTAAGGGCAGTGTGGGGGCCCGGGGCCCATCAGAGGGGGTATCCCGCAGGCCCTTGGGGGAGCCGGGCCTGGGAGAGCCGAGGTCAGCTGAGCTATGGGGCACTCCAGCCACACACAGCCCCTGCTGCCCCAGACCAGCCCCCTGTGCCCATCTCACCGAGTCCGCTTTGCTCTCTGCAGGTTTGACATCTACAGGAAGGTGCCCAAGGACCTTACGCAGCCGACATACACCGGGGCCATCAGTGAGTAGCCCTTCCCGCCCTCCCCCCTCCCCCTCCCCCTCCCCCATCCCACTCTTATGCCCATTCCCCGTGCAGAACTGCTGGGCCAGAGGAACGGAGAGATGGAGGCGGGAAGAAATGACGGGCATCTCGCCAGGCCCTTCCTGTAGTTCCTCATCTCAGCTCTGTCCTCACCCTCACCTGTGAGGGAGGCAGCCTCTGTTTCCGGAAGGGGACACTAGCAATCACTCCTAGTCGCTGCCCTGGGAGATGACACGGGGGCTCAGGGTCAGGAGGAGACTTCCTTTTCTCTCCAGGCCTTTTAAACTAGTTGCATTTTTGACACAAGCATGGTTTTAACCATTTAAAAAAAAAATAAAAATCTCGCCCAGGTGTTGGGTTCTAAACGTCATTCGTTACTAAAAGGACGCAGGGCTCCCTGGAGAAGTGGCTGATGTCAGGACCGGGCAGGAGGGGTGCAAAGGGAACCCCCCAGGAATGCCGTGTGTGCCAGGAAGCAAAGAGGGGCCCGGAGAAGGAACAAGGGCTGGGGCGTGTCGGCCGGACGCCAGCCTGGGAGGGGGACACCAGAGACCAAGGCTGGGCAGTTCGAGGGACAAAACAAGCGATGGAATTACTGGCTCATTGCCCCAGGAAAAGGTCCTTGAGTCCATATGGATGGGGGAGAAGGGGTGACTCTTCCTTACAGAAGAATTCCAAATACTGGAGGAATATGTCCCCGTCCAGGAGTCAGAGCTCGGTTCTCTTCCTGTGGAGTGTGGGCTGGCCTGAGTGCCTCGCTTGTGAAGAAATGAGAATGGGCCCACCCGGCGTGGCTCAGTGGTTGAGGGTCGACCTATGAACCAGGAGGTCACGGTTCAATTCCCGGTCAGGGCACATGCCTGGGTTGCGGGCTCCATCCCCACTGTGGGCGTGTAGGAGGCAGCTGATCCATGATTCTTTCTCATCATTGATGTTTCTCTCTCTTCCTCTCTGAAATCAATAAAAATACATTTTAAGAAGTGAGAGAGAGATGAGAATGGAAAGGAAATAGTCACTTTACTGTGGATATATCAGTAAGATGTCATGTGGATGTCACAGCACCACCCTCCCCCCCCCCCCCCCCCCCCCCCCGTCCTATAGGATGCACTGGGACGCACTGGGAAGGGCACCTGGTTGCTGGGGATCTTCCCCCCAAACCACAAGCCAGTGTAATTGTGAGGAAGCATCAGACAGCCCCAGATTGGGGGGCGTCTTACCCATTTAGCAGCTGGGTGACCTTGGCCTGGTCACGGGTTGACAGTGGCAAGGTCGGGGAGAGCAGGCCAATCTGAAGAGCTGTGGCAGATCCGAAACATGGGCACGTGACGACTGTGTGTAAGGTGGGGCCTGGGCGGGTTCCCGGAACAGGAGGAGGTCACTATGGGAAACGGGATCTGGATAAGACTATAGCTTCTTTGGTAATCGTATTGGACAATGACAACTAAGCCCTTTTGACAAACCTGCCAGATGTTAACTAACAGGCAGGGAAGCTGGGAGAAGGGCGGTGGGAACTTTCTGTACCATCTTTGTATCTAGTATTACTCCACAATAAAAAAGTTTGTTTAGGAAAAATAAAGACACTATGCAAGCAAGAATGATGGAGCCTCATTTTCCGGAGGAGAAAATGGGCTCAGAGAGGTCAACTGGCTCGCCTGATGTTTCACAGCTTGCAAAAGAGAGAGCCGGACTGGCCTGGGACTCAGTGGGCCCCCCTGCCTTCCTCCCCTCCCCTCCCCACCCCTACCCCCACCCGCGGCCTCTCCAGTGCGTGGTGTAGGAGAGGGACCTTCCCCAGGGACTGTCCCTTGGGGTCAGACCCTCAGCTTGGAGTCCACTGTGGCCTTCCAGGGCAGGCCATTGTCAGGTGATGGATGACCTCAGGGACCCCCCACCCTGGCTGGCCCCACCCAGCTCTCCCTCCCTCCAGCTCGGCTCCTGGAAGCTGAGGATACCTGAGTCCCCATGCCCCTAGGGAGGGGAACAGGCTTTGGGGTCCGGCAGAACTGGGTTCATCCTCCCATTTAGCAGCTGGGTGACCTTGAGCTGGTCACCTCACCTCTCTGAGTCTCCGTTTCCTGATCTGGGGGGTGAAAGGACATCACGCCTGTCGCGTGTGGGGGGGGCGTGCTAAGTCCTCGGTGCACAGATGACACTCTTCCACTTGTCACCATCCTGGAGCCCGCAGCCCATGAGGGTCTGTGACCACGGGAGCCGTGACGCGTGTGCCTGATCCCCGCGGAGAGGACGCTCAGGGACGTGAGAGGAGGGGGCTTGTCCTCTCCCCGCTCCACTGCTTTAGGAACCTGGGCCAGAAACGTCCAGCCAGGCCTGCGCCCTCCCTGCCCCCAGCGGACAGTGCTACCCTCTTCTCCGTCTCTCCCGTCTCCCGGGTCCGTAGGGTTACTATCGGCGTGTATCCTTCTAGGATGTTTTAAAAGTACAGCGAGGCGTTGATATGCGTTTGTCTTGGTTTTCAGCACAGGCGGGCGCACGCTGTGCACACCATCTTCCCGCCTTTCTCCCCGCTGATTTGTCCCGGACACCTTCATCCCAGCACATAGTAGGCCACCACGCTCTTCCCTCCAGCCGTGTCATACTGTATGAGCTGGTGGCCCACTGTGTGTGTGACCAGCCTGCGGAGGGTGGACGTGGCTGATTCCGTGGTATTGCTGTCACAGACATCCTCGGTCGTACCTTTCTGTCCTGGTGCGGTTATTTCCGTAAAGTCACTTTTCCAGAAGAGGAATGATGGGTCCGAGGGCCTGCGTGGCGTAGAATTCGAAGGCGCTGCGTAGCCCCGGAAATGCGGTCTCTCTGCCGCCCTCGTCACCGCGCGCCGGGGAGCAGGTCTTCCGTGGGAGGAAAGGCACGAGGCCTGGGAAGCCAGCCTGCAGCGACCACTCAGTGAACAAATATTTATGAACCGGGTCCTGGGGCCGGGCCCCGGGCCAAGACCGGGACCACGCTGATGAATGGGCTCTGGGCTTCGTCCTGGAGGAGCGCAGGCCGAGCGGGGCTGCAGACGCAGAAACATTTCCCGACGTCGCGATCAATGCTGTGAATAACCGAGGAGACCAGCCAGGGCGCGGGGCCTCGCAGGTTGGGCTTGAGAGTCGCCTCCTCCCTTCAGCGGCCGTGTGGCCTTGGACGATTCACTGACGTCCCGGCGTCTCGGGTCTCGGGTCCAGTGTCCCCTTGACTGGCTGCCCACTGGCCGGCATTCTCCTGGGATCACATTCCTCCCATCCGGGCCCTGAGTCAGTCTCAGAAGAAGCTTGAGCATCTTGCCCAAACATGGATTGAAAAGCCCTCGTCCAGCCTTCGCGCTTTTCATTCATTCATTCAACAAAGATGTGTTTCGTTATCGCCTCAGAGGCAGGCACCGTGCTAGACCCCGAGGCCGCCGTGGTGCTGGGAGCCCGTCTCTGTCCTCCCAGTCCAGGGGCGGGTGGGGGTGGGGGAGTGGACACCGCGTTTGAGTGACCAGGGGCGCTGGGCCCTTGGTGTCCGCCTGCGGCGTGGCCAGGCTTCCTCAGAGCCTTGAACAGAGCACACAAGTCTCAGCAAGAGGCTTTGCCAGCCCTGTCTCTCCACCTCCCACCTGGACCGAAGGAGGACGTGGGGGTCCGTGTTGCAGGCTTGAGGCCAGGAAGGCAGTTAGGAGGCCTGGACAGACCTAAGTCAGCAGGGACCATCACAAACGCCTGCTTGTTTGGGGCTTGTTCATCGCAGCAGCGTCCTAGGGGTTGCTGGGGCTGGAGGGTGGAGGGGCGGGAGGTGGAAGCGATTCTGAAAAGTGGGTGCCCTGTGAGGTGATGCTGTTCAGGAGGGGGCATTTGGCCCGCTCACGGGGGTTCTTCTCCTGGCCGCATCCTCACTGCTGGGTGAGAAGGGGTGGACGGGAGCCGGGAAACTTGGACGGTCCCCTGCAGTGGATTTGCTCAGCAGCGGGAGAAGGCATTTGAAATTCAGATGCAGTCACACGCGGGCACTCTGTATCAACTGATGTGGCACCTGCTTAGACTGGATTGCTGGGTGAGCAGGGGGTGTGTCCCTGCACTGCCGTCTGCTTAGAGAAAGGACTTATACATCTGTGCTCCCGTGACCGGCAGGGACACGAGGAATCAGGGAGGCAAGAGGGAGTGGCGGGGCCTGTGGCAAACTGGTGAGCTCAGACCCCATGTGGGTCCAGGGCTTAAGTGCTCTGGAGTAGCCAGAAGCTGGACTTTCACACGCAGTGTCCAGATTGCTCGATGCTGCCTCCATGTTTAAAGTATGTACCACTCAAGCCAAGCAACCCATTGGCGCGCCACCCCGTGGCTCCCTGTGCTTCCGCCCGGCCTCCGCGTTGAATGGCTCTTGCGGAGGAAAGCTGGGCCGGCCCCTCGGAGGGGCTGCCCGTTAGGGGGTCGGTCCACACTGGAGGGTCAGCTCGGCACCAGAGCTGTAGACTTGGTATCCGCCGTATCAATCCACCTTTTGGGGAGTGGGGCTGCTTCACGTGGAGATCAAGAGTAAGAAGGGGCGCCTGGCTGGCTTGGCTCCGTGGTTGAGCATCAACCTGTGAACCAGGAGGTCATGGTTCGATTCCCGGTCAGGGCACATGTCCGGGTTGCTGTCTCGATCTCCAGTGTGGGGTGTTCAGGAGGCAGCTGATCGGTGATTCTCTCTCATCATTGATGTTTCTATCTCTCTCTCCCTCTCTCTTCCTCTCTAAAAGAAAAAAATATTTTTATGTAAAAAGAAAAAAAAGAGTAGGAAGGGGCTGAGGGTATGCAGGGGGGTCTCTCCCGCTCCCTCTAAGCAGCTCTTCCTTGGAGGCAGGGAGAAGGAGGGGGAGGGGGAGGGGTGTGGCCTCCATCGTGTGCGCCCTCCACCCTTATTTTGCGTCTCTGTTGTTTCTTGCAGTCTCTGTCTGCTGCTGCCTCTTCATCCTCTTCCTCTTCCTCTCGGAGCTCACCGGATTCATAACCACAGAAGTGTAAGTTACCCCCCGGGGGGCATCCCAGAGCTCCCCCAGAGGAGACGAGGGAGGGGCTCTAACCCGGAGAGAAACCTCAGAACCTCCCAACCCTCTTTCCAAGCCCGTGGCACTGCCGCTCCTCTGATTCTTCCAGGGAGTTGAAGTTTGAGCAGAAGGGAACGCGGCTGCGTTCAAGCAGGAAAGGAAATCCGGGGCCCGTCCTGTGGGGGCCTCCCGGGTCCCCAGATGGACAGAGCTTGGTGGCCCTCTTTGCCGTCCCTCTGGTTGGCCAGGGGGCTTTTTCTCCCTCTGACTCATCCCGGGGTCATTCGATGCTAAAGCTGGAAGGGGTCAGAGAAAGGGTGCTGCTTCCCACCCGAGGGGGCGAGGCTGCTGCTGACCTCAGAGCCCGGCCCCTCCGCGGAGCCCCGTGCCCTGTTCCCAGGCCCACACTCGCTGAGGCATCGGTGCGGGCTTCCTGGCAGCAGCTGACGCATTGCGAGTCCATCCCCGATTCCTAGTAAATGCTCCGGGCCACGTGCAACACAGATGCTGACGGAAGGATTTAGTCACGGCCTCGGCCTCGCCGGACACCCCTCAGAGGGAATTGGCCCCAGGATCTTCCTGCCCTGGCCAGGGGCTCGAGGCTTCCAGGCTTTCCGTGTTTACAACCTAGAAAGACAGCACGGGGCTTAAGCCCTGGCCATTCCTCCTCCGTCCAGCACTGGAATTTTCTTTTTTACTCATGGAATATCTCGGTTTCCTCGGCCTCCAGCTCAGCCCCAGGACCATGGGGAGCTGAAAACAGCTGCTTGGGCCCAGAAGGGGCTTGTTGCTGTATAAGCATGACCACCTCTGAGCCTTACACAGCCCTACAGGTGAGGAGGCTGAGGCTCAGACAGGCGGGGACTGGCCCACAGTCATGCAGCGAGGAGGTGGCTCCTCAGGCCCGCTGGCCTCGCCTCCCCTTAGCTTGTTTCTGGATGTAGCTTCCTGCCCTCCACTCCCCTTCCCTGCCCCCCTGATCCTTTCTGTAGCCCGGGGTCCTCACAGAGTGGTGGAAAATGCACAGGACAAAGCCAGGCCGGCGTGGCTCCGTGGTTGAGCCTCGACCCATGAACGAGGAGGTCACAGTTCCATTCCCAGTCAGGGCACATGCCTGAGATGCCGGCTCAATCCCCAGTTAGGAAGGCGTGCAGGAGGCAGCCGATCAGCAATTCTCTCTCATCACTGATGTTTCTCTCTCTCCCCCCATCTCCCTTCCTCTCTGAAATCCATAAAAATATATTAACACAAAACAAACACAACACCGGTGAAGCACAGTAAATCGAGGTTTGCCTGTATTTTCCTGAAAGGACTTAGGGTGACGTTTGGTATCTGTAGACCCCTATCTCCATGCATACTCCTTTCCCGTTCCCCCAGGTGACACTCACACAGCTGTCAGGCGCTCAGCACCTGGCACGATCAGTGCCCGTGAAGGTGCATTTCCTCGTCCCCTCCCTTGCGTTAAGAACCGGCCCCCCTCGCCTCCCTTGCCTCAGGCTGACATTGTGAGGGCGGGAAGCCCGTCACGAGGTAGCTGCCGAGGGGGGGGGGGGGGCAGGGGTCCCAGCAGGTGAGTTCTGACGTCAGAGCTTGCGTCTGGAGCAGGTGGGGCCCCGGCTGTTGGGTGAAAGGCGGCTCTAGCAAGCCTGGACGGCTCCTGTGTACCCAGGGCAGGGCTCTCCTTCCCAAGAGCGCACTGTTCCCACCGCCCTGCCCTCCCCTCTCCCCCCCCCCCACCCCGTCTGCTCTGACTTCCTCTTCCTGGCTCCTGGGGGCACCCTGGACGCACCGGTCCCACCAGGTCCCTGGAGAGGAAGCCAGATGAGGGTGAGGGAAGAATCCAAACAAGAGGCTATTCATCAAGCGTGCGCCCGCGTCCAGCCCTGGGCCTGCGAGCACTTCTCCATTCGCAGTGTGAGCGGCTGGAAAGGGAGGGAGGTGGGGACAAGAAGGGGCCTTTCGGGCCGAGGCTCCATTCAGGACGGTGCGGTGCGGTGACGCTAAGGCCCCTCACTCCCTGTTGCCAGGTAACCGTAGTACAGAAGTTGCCCACAGGGAGTCTGAAGGGTGCGGACTGAGGACAACACAGAGAAACCAGAGGGGAAAGGCTGCTCCCATGCAATCTTCGCTCTCTCGGAAGCTCGCCTGGCCCCTGGGGTGTCCTGCCGATTCGGGAGAACGGAGCGTCGAAGTTCTTTTCCTTTTCGGAGCAGCCGGCCCTCCCTGGCAGTTGTGTGCCCACAGTGGGTCAGCCCGCCCCCCGCGCCCCCCTCCCCCCCGGAAATGAGGTCACGGCGGGTTGGACCCACACTGCTCCAAGCCTGGCCTGTGGTTATCCATGACATAAGGCCCTATTCTGGCCTGGCCCCTGGGAGAGAAGAGGGCCTGTTTGTTTGGGTGGGTGGACTCTGACCTGGGCCCTGGACAGGTGTTAATTATGCTTGGGAAAGGGCCCCCCAGGGCGCTCTGAGGCCCGACTTTCCAGGGCAGCAAGCACCCACCCACCCCTCGGAGAATGTGGCCACGGAACATTCCAGGCTCTGGCTGCTCTTAATTATTAACCTGATGAGGATTTATAATAAGAAACTGGCAGCTGGACCTCTCCGTTGACAATTTGTAGCATAAGACAACGCCTCGTAATTTCCAGTTCTGAACGTATATCATAGGCCAGTGATCGGCAAACTCATTAGTCAACAGAGCGGCAAACCGCGGCTCACGAGCGGCAGTTTGCCGACTACTGTCGTAGGCGACCTGGTGCCAGCCACGCAGGTTAGCGATTTACGATGATCAGCTCATTCCGCCTCACAAAATCCCTTGAAGTGGGCACCACGGTTCGCGTCACCCCCACTTTACCGCTGGGGAAACGGAGGCACCGGGCGGCTGAAACCGCAGCGAGTTAGGAAGTGGTGGAGCCGAGCATCGCCTGGCCTGTGTCCCACCCTTTTCCGCCCCGTGCATTGTGGCTCCCCGGGCGCCTGCAGCTGCTGCTTCTCGGTCAAAATAGTTGACTGGGACTTGGGTGCTCCCTCCAGGTGAGGTGGCCGAGCAGTTGGAGCTCCAGGAGGCCACCGCCCGCCCAGTGGGAACTGGCAGGTTACCGTGACCCGTGTCCTCGCAGCTCCCCTGGCAGGCCCAGAGCGAGGAGGCCAGTAGCTTCATGGGAGGAGGAGCTGACTTCTCCCTCGGAGCCCAGAGACCCACCCTGGGTCCTGGCCTGGAAGCCGGGCCGGGTGGAGAGCCACGGTGGTCACGTGAAGGAGCAGCGGGAGGCTGCAGGCCTCAGCACAGCGGCAGGGTCAGGTTCATGCCTCTAAAGCTCACCTCTTCGGAAGAGGGGACCCCGGGGGCCAGGGCCAGGTGAGGAGGCTGGTGAGAACCCAGGGGCCGAGGGTGCTAGCCCAGCGGCCATGGAGGAGGCGTGGGGCAGGACTGGGTGTCCGCGAAGGGCTGATTTTGGGGGCATCATGACACCTGGGATGGTTAGGGTGTCAAACTCTGCGTGCTCGCTCTCATAACCTGCGTCTCTCCCCTCCCCCCCTCCCCGGCCCTTGCTTGGGGCCTCGCTGCTGTGTAAGTTTCCATTAAACCCACTTGTGAAGCACGGAGGTCAGGGACTTTGGGCAGGAATCCGAACTATGCGAGTGCTCTTTTAAAAGCAAATAAAATTGTTTTCCGTAGATGTCATCAGGCTCACGCCTCAGCCGAGAATCTCAAGGCCCTCCATGACATTCCGCCTACGCTCCCCACACACACCTCCCCAGTTCCTCTCTCCTCTCCCTACATGGCTAAGGCTCACCCCCCTCAGCCCCCCACGCCATCCGCAGACTCCCTGACGCGGTCTGGTGTCCCCCACCTGGAATGTGCCCCCCACTCCACCAGCGCCGCCGTTTACCTCCCACACATCAGCACACTTATTTATGTATTTGTCATTTTAAATATATTTCTTACTGATTTCAGAGAAGAAGGGGGAGGGAGAGAGAGACAGAAACATCAATGATGCGAGAGAATCATTGATCAGCTGCCTCCTGCACACCCCCCACTGGGGATCAAGCTGGAAACTTGGGCATGTGCCCTGACCGGGAATCGAAACATGACTTCCTGGTTCATAGGTCGGCGCTCAACCACTGAGCCACGCCGGCCAGGCCACACGTGAGCACATTTAATCCTCACCACAGCGCCCTGATATTGTTGCTATACCTGTTATTACCAACTCATTGAACATTGATATTAATAATAGCAGTGAAAGTAGTGGACATTTATGGAGCACGTACTGTTTACTAAGGTTGTGCCACGTCTGTGGTTGCCCCCGTCTTACATCTGGGGAAACCAAGGCTGATGGAGGCAAAGGCCTTGGCCAAGGTCAGTCAGCCAGGAGGTGGCAGAGGCAGGATTTGACCCCGAGAGCCTGGACTTCCACCATGATGCCATCCACCAGAGTGAAGTGAGTGACAGACCCCCTGCCTGGGCAGCCTGCCGCTGTATGGCCAGTCCTCACACAGCCCTGGAAGTAGCCGGAATCCATAGCCCATTTTTGTCTGTCTGTCTTTCTCCTTCCCTCTTTGTCTCCTGCCCCTCCTTCCTGGTTTTCTTTCCTTTTTTTTAACGAGGCGCCTATAGCCTAGAGACGGCAAAGTGCACAGATCTCCAAGATGAGGCTTGATGAATGTTTGCCTGTATTTACATGACATCCACATCACCATCACCCCCACATCCACATCACCATCACCCCCACGTCCACGTCACTATCACCCCTACGTCCACGTCACCATCACCCCGACCAGACAACACATTTCCATGAGCTGGGAGGTTCCCTTTCCCCCCTCTCAGTCAGTAACCACCCCCCACCGCTATTCTGATTTCTGTTACCATAGATTAATTCTGCCTGTCTTTATGGTTTTTTTAAAATATATTTTTTTATTGATTTCAGAGAGGAAGGGAGAGGGAGGGAGAGATTTAGAAACATCAATGATGAGAGAGAAGCATTCACCGGCTGCCTCCTGCACGCCCCACACTGGGGATTGAACCACAACCAGGGCCTGTGCCCTGACCGGGAATCGAACCATGACCTCCTGGTTCACAGGTCAATGCTCTACCACGCCGGCCGGGATAATTCTGCCTGTCTTTACACTTCATAGAAAGTTCTACCCGTTTTACAGGCTCAGAGAGGTGAAGCGACTTGTCCCAGGTCCCCCAGCTTCTCAGTGGCAGAGCCAGGGGCTGAGCCCACATCTGCCTGTCGCTGCCCCAGGGTCTTCTCATCGCCCTCACCAGTGACAGGAAGAACCAGGGCCACCAGAGTCCCCAAACGTCGGTGAATCCATAAAAAGTTAATTTTCGCTCCAAATAGGCTTTTAAAGTCACCTGTGAAAACCAGTTCAGCCCGGGCAGTGAGGTGAGCCAGCCGGGCAGGCCCCTGGGTGACACAGTGGCTGGGCAGCAGGAAGCCAGCAGCCTGGAACGTTGCCTGGGACTCACTCGGAGGTGGCCGCATTGACCTCATCGGGCGGCACAGGTGGCTGCACCGTTCGTCCCACAGCCCCGGGCCCTTCAGGAAGGCGCCTGGGAGCAGCCAGCTCCAGCCTCACGTAACCAGACTGGCCCGAACTCGGCAGGGAGTGGGTCTTCCACCCTCCCCAGCCCCTCAGCCCCTCCGTCTGGGCAGCACTGGGGAGCCGGGGCCCCTGGGCTGGGAGGGGCCTCCCGCAGGGGGCCTCCAGGGTGTGCTCACCTTGGCACCACACCTGAGGCTCACCTGGCTGTGGGAGCTGAGGTCACCTCCCGAGGATTGCCAAGGGATGACATCATCCCACAATCCCTCAGTGCTGCGGGGGCCCCGCCTCCCAGGTGGGAGAGGTGAGCAGCTTCAAGGAAGAGTCTCCCTGGGCTGGGAAGGGAGGCTGGGGCTCTCCCTCGGTGACCGGGTGACCGTTCTGTTAATCACCCCAAAGTCTCATTACCCAACAACCCTCCTGAGTTGCAATGTGGGGCTGGGGTGGGAATCGGGCGCTGAAGCATTTGGCCCTGAGACGTCCATCCTCCAGCATCACCCCCTGCGATCCTGTCCGCTCCTCCCCCTGGCTCATTGGTCCTTCCTGTTCTTTGATGCGGGCCAGCGAGCCTGCCAAGCACAGGCCCTGTCTCCCCACCCCACACGCTGTGGCCCCAGAGGACCAGGGCCCCCCTCGTCTTCCCCGTTGACCCTGGATGCTGAGGACAAGGAGGAGGAGGCCAAGGGAGCCCTGGAGCTCGGGCAGAAGGCCGACCTGGCCATTTCCTGCTGTGTGACCTTGGGGATGGGACTCACCCTCTCTGAGCCTCAGTTTCCTGCCTGTAGAATGGGGATCAGGACATTCCGCAGGGGCAGGCGGGACCCCGTGAGTGCTCACAGACCCGATCGGGCCGTTCCCGGCTTGGTGGGCTGGAGGCCCAGCCATCTGAAGGCTGAGCTGTGCAGGCCTTGCTCTCGTTTCTGGGAACACTCTTGTGGCCCCGGGTGTGTGTTGTGAGTGAGCCCACCGTTTCTTATTAATTGAGCGCCCACCATTTCACACTTGGGGCTGGGGCACAGAGGCAGGATCTTCGTAAAAACAAAATGCCCTCGCCCTGGCCTGACTCATTCTTTCCCCAAGAAGTGGCCACCGACAAGGCTCTCACAGAGTCGGGCTGGTTAGAGCCGCAGTCCTTTATGCACAGCCTGTGTCCAGGACCCCAGGAGCCGCCTGGCGCTGCCCGTAGCTGCCCACTAGGCCTGTAGATTTGGCTCCCTCCCATGGAGGGCGCTTTCTGGGAACCAGGCGTCCGACATGGCTCCCCAGGGATGTCTTCCAAGGCACCTCGAGCTCAGCAGCCACACAGAACCCAGTGTCTCCCTCCCACCGCCCTGCCTCTCTTCCTAGGAATGGTTCCAGGTGACGTCCTGCCCTGTCCATCAGCGAGCCCGCCTGCTCTGGCACCCCTCCCCTCCTCTCCATTCCCACCACACCCGGCCCAGGCGCCCTCCATCACCTGCACCTGCAGCAGCCTCCGCCGGGCCTTCGAAGGCATGGCGGCCCCTCAGTCAGCCTTCCTTTTGGCAGGCAGAGGGAGGCCATAACGTGCAGCCTGACCATGGCGCTGGGCTCAGGTTCAAGTGCGAAGCCTCCGCGTGGCCTCAGAGCCCGCCCGACCTGGCCCCCGCCCATCCTCTGGCACCCCTGCTTCCCTCTGCTGCACACTGCAGCCAGCGACCTCCCTTGGGTTCCCCAAGGAGCCGTGCCCCTCCCCCTCCCCCTCCCAGGCCTCTGCCCCGCTGTCCCGAGAGACCCCCTCCCTCCTTGTCAGGACAGCCCCTCACCCTCAGACCTCAGCGGCCACCTCCTCAGAGCAGTCTCCCAGCCACTTTCCCGAGGGCAGCCACGCCGGCCGGCCCTCTGGGAGTTCGGGGGGGCCATGTCTTTCCGTCAAGGCAGTCACCTGGTTGGCTGTTTACCCAGGAGGCGGGGGTGTCTGAGCCCCGTGAGGGCCGAGACCACGGCGTCTGGGTCCTCTCTCACTCCAGGGCCGGACAGGCCGGGTGCTCGGACGTACAGGTTGAATGGATGTGCGTCACTCACCGATCCCAGTGTGTGGCTGTTGTCCCCAACAGCAAGGTGTCATGGCTGTCCTTAGAGCCACCTGCCCTGACCCTATGCCCACCCCCCAGAGTGTCCCATCCCCCGCCCTGAAACTGGTGACTGTTACCTCATGCGGCAAAGGGATCTTACAGTGTGATTACTCGTATATCAAGGGTCTTGAGATGGGAGGTGACCCTGGATTGTGCAGGGGGGCAGGGTGAAACCACAGAGGGCTTCTCGGAGGAAGGTGGGTGGTGCGAGGGGCGGACATGCCACTGGCCGGCTGGGAAGAGAGGGAGGGGCTGCGAGCTGAGTGGCCTCCGGACGCCGAGAAAGGCAGGAAAATGCCTTCTCCCTGCAGAACGCGTCCGGACTTCTGACCTCCAGGAGCTCATTACCTTTAAGTCACTGACTTTCTGACAGTGGTTGCAGCAGCCACGAGACACTGCCACATCGCTCCGGTGTCCTCAGACCTGGCACCCGCCCAGGGTTTGTGACAGTCGGGATGGGAGGGGCGCTCAAGAGAGGAGGAAGGGCCCGGCCAGTGTGGTTCAGTGGTTGAGCATCACCCTATGAACCAGGAGGTCATGGATTGATTCCTGGTCGGGGCACATGCCCGAGTTGCGGGCTCGATCCCCAACAGGGGGCGTGCAGGAGGCTGCCAGTCTCTCTCCATCTCCCTTCCTCTCTGAAATCAATAAAAATATATTTAAAAAAAAAAAAAAAAAAAGACAGAGGAGGCAAGAAGGTGCCGTGTGCCTGCGGGCGCCAGGCTCTGGTCCCTGGGAAGGCCCGCGGTTCTCATTGGCGTGTTCATACCCCGTGTAACAGCCGTGTTCACAGAGGTGACAGCCGCTGAGTTCCCACAGGGAGAGGCAGGGCCGGGACTGGAGCTTGAATCCGACTCCTATGCTCCTGCCTCCAAGTGCTAGGCCAGCTTTTGGAGGGCACCTGCCATCGCCGGCCGTGGGACGGCGGCCCCGCTGGCCTGTACCTGAGCAGGCGCAGGCTCCCCCGGAGGGAGCGCAGGCTCCGGAGCAGGAGTCCCCACGCCAGCTGGTCCCGGCGGCCCTGCCCCATCTCAGCCAAGGCTTCTGCGCTTGTCTCCCTCAGTGTGAACGAGCTGTACGTCGATGACCCGGACAAGGACAGCGGAGGCAAAATCGACGTCAGCCTGAACATCAGCTTACCCAACTTGCACTGTGACCGTGAGTATTCCCAGCAGCCCTCCCACCAGCAAGACCCCCCCCCGAACCCCTGTTCCCCTCCACCTACCCCCACCCCCAACCCCCCGTGTAGGCAGAGCTTGGGTGCACAATTGGCGAGACAGCCGGGGCCAGCTAAGCGCACAGTGCAAGCTGCCAACCACAGGTAGAATGTGATCACATGTGAATGCACTTGGTGGTTTTCTGGGATAAAAAGCAAGAAATTGCTAACGGGGGTTACCTCTGGAGAGTAGCCGTGTGTGTGTGTGTGTGTGTGTGTGTGTGTGTGTGTGTGTGTGTGTGTGTGTGTTGCGGGGGAGGGGCGGTCTCTTAGGTCAGAGAAGCAGTGTTAGGTTTCCTGCAAATGGTTCATTGAGGGAGGGCTCTCAGAAGGAACCTGTAGGGCGTCAGGGAGGCGAGAGGACACGCAGAGATGTGTGGCGTGTGAAGGACACCGCCGTTTGTCCCTCCTGGTAGCAAGGGGCCGGGCTGTTGTTATCCGCATCCTTGATACCCTTGACGAACGGCTGCAGGGTGGTGTGTGGGTGATGGGTGGGGGTCGTATAACCCCCCAAGCATCTCAAGGCAAGGGTGCCTCCAACCAGCCAGGAGTAGTCACGTGGAAAGGGATGCAGCTCCGAGCTGTCAGCAGGCGCCGGGAAGCTTCCTTTTTTATTTCACACTCTATTTTGTTGGTTTCATTTGTTTCAACCAAGAGGATGAATTATTTGTATAAACAGAACTCATTGGAAGAGTGGTGTGTGGCATCAGATTCCGGCTCTTTTGGTCAGTAAAACTGTGTGACGCTGGCTGAGGCAACCTCTCCGACCTCAGTTTCCTCATCTGTAAAATGGGCTTGGTGCTCTCTATTGCCTGAAGCTGTTGAGAGGACGTGGTAAGCTGGTTCTTAGGCTTGTGGGCGAGTGGCCTGGGTGTCCCCTCCGGGACTGGGGTTCTAGCAGTTCCTCTGCTCCAGCCTGGCATGTAACGCCCTGCCTTCCTATTGAAGGGCAGCACATTGGGCGGGTCTGCAGGCAAAGATAGGGTGTCAGCCCTGTTCCTGCTTTTGCTGAGAATTGCATCACAATTCTGAATCCACAGTGGGCCCCGAGCCAGGGAACCTGTTGAAATAGGTCGGCTTTATTTTTATTTTAATCCTCTTTCTCTTAGAAAAATAACTCATCTGGCAGCTTCTCATTCAGGAACTCGTCATGTCTCTGGAACAAGGAAATTCTTAGGCCAGAGGCCTGGGACCAGTGGGACAGGGCAGGGGAGGGATGTGGGTCGAGGCTCCGTCCCAGCTCCAGGCAGCGGCCCAAGACGGGCCGGCGGCCTCCAGCGGCGGCCGCGCTGGCTCCTGGGGTCCTACCCCTCTGCGGGGCCATCACCTGACCCCCGTGGCTCCCGCTAGACCCCCACACGCTGGAATTTTTCAAAGAGAACTGCAAGTTTATATTATAGGGAAACAAATGTGTGCTCATCGTTGTACCTTTGGAAAATCCAGAGCCGCAGCGAGAGGAGAAATCGCCCCTCCTTCACCCCCGCGACGGCCTCGCTGACAGTCCAGGCTGTTCCGTCCCGCTGGCTCTCCTTTCCGTACATTTCTAAACCGGCTGAGCTCATGCTGCATGTGCAGTCTCATATCCTGCTTTTCACACGATGGGCTTTTTTGGTTACACAACGAATACAGGAATACATTTTTTTTAAATTTCTTAATAAGGTACATGCTCAAAATACAGAAATAGATCAAGAAAAAAGTAAAAGAAATACATGTTCCCCAGGGTGCCACCCGCCCCAGAGGAGGCCTCTGCCAGCAGTGGGGCCCCCTCCCCCCACCCCTGGGTCGGTCTGTCTGTCTGCCGGCCTGCCTGTCAACTTTCTTTCTTTTCTTTTTCCATCACTGAGACCCAGCGGTATGGGCCCTTTTGGGGTTTCGTTTTCCAGCTCATATCTTGGAGCTGTTCTTCGATCCCTCAGAGGATTAGCGGAACGGTAACCACAGCTAGCACTGATGCAGCTCGGAGTCCGGGCCAGGCCCCGCCGCGAACGCTTTAGCTGTGTTAAGGCGAGAGGTGTTCTCAAGGGCATGAGGGTCCATGGGTTCCACCCAAGCTTCATCGTTGCTTAGCTGTGAGATCACAGGCAAGTTACTTAACCTCTCTGTGCTTCAGGGTCTCCCCGCAAAGGATGGGTCTGACAATGTGACCTTCCCCACAGGGATGTCCAGGGGGAACATTCTTACCTAAAAGGCACCTTGAAGAGTGTCTAGCGCCTAGTAAGTGCTGTTTTAATTCTTTCTCCTCCTCAGACACGTAGGCTGGAGGAGGACCCCGGAGCACAGAGAGGTTAGGTAACTTGTCCGCGGTGCAGCCCCCCACTCGTGGCCTCTCCCACGTCCCTGCGGCCCAGCATTCCTGAGGAGGCTGTTCCATTGACCGGGCGCCGTCGACGGGCAGCTGGCTGGGTTGCTTCCAGTTGTCACAGTTGCAAATAAGGTTGCCTGGAGAGCCTCCTGCACACGCCTGGTCACGTGTGCATCTGGGGGACAGGCTCCTGGGATGGAACTGCTGCCTCAAACAGGGACCCGTTGCGCGAGCCTTACGCCCATGTCCTGCAGGTCCATGAGCGTCCTCGTCAATGGCTGCATCCCATTCTCTTCTCTGGATGGGCCCTGGTCCACGTCCCCCGTCTCCACGGAGGAATCGGGGTTGCTCCCTTTTAAGATGAGCTCACTTAAAACGTTGCTTCCAGCTGCCCTTTCTCTACACGGCAACCTCCATCCTAGAATTCTCCTCAGGGAAATTCCTGCGTGTCTGTAGTTTATGGGGACCACACCCGCCGCCACCACCACCTTGCCACTTGGACCCTCTCAGGACAAGCAGTTGGCGTGTGCCTGCCCATTTTCCAGGCTGGGAAGCTGAGTCACAGAGGTGGTGGAGTCACTGGAGTCGAGGACCAGGATCCCCAGGTTTCCCATCTAGGGAACTGAGCAACCCCAGAAAGTGCCTGAGCTCCTGCAGGGGGGCCTGGAGGAACAGGCATGGGGTAAAGGAAGGTGTGAATGAGTGAATGAATGAGTAATGAATGAATGAATGAGCCGGTTTAACCAGGAGACCCAGAGATTGACTGAGGTCCGTGAAGTGCTGAAGTTCATTAAGCCCTTGCCACTCCTGGGCATTGGACCCTGTTCTAAGCGTTTTCTATCCATTTGAACTGTTTGAGCCTCGTGACTCCCCAAGGAAGGCTTAATTGTTATCACCCCATTTCCCAAGAAAGAAACAGAGGCCGAGAGCGATGAAGAGCCTCTGCCGGGGTTGGTAAAGGCTGGCAGGGCCAGGCCTCAGACCTCCTCCTAACCCCGACCCTCTGCTGCCTGCCCGCAGCCTCCACCTAGCAGAGTGTTACCCCTGCACCCCACAGTCCTCCATCACTAGCCCCATGAGCTTCTGCCCCCTGCACCCCACAGTCCTCCATCACTAGCCCCATGAGCTTCTGCCCCCTGCACCCCACAGTCCTCCATCACTAGCCCCATGAGCTTCTGCCCCCTGCACCCCACAGTCCTCCATCACTAGCCCCATGAGCTTCTGCCCCCTGCACCCCACAGTCCTCCATCACTAGCCCCATGAGCTTCTGCCCCCTGCACCCCACAGTCCTCCATCACTAGCCCCATGAGCTTCTGCCCCCTGCACCCCACAGTCCTCCATCACTAGCCCCATGAGCTTCTGCCCCCTGCACCCCACAGTCCTCCATCACTAGCCCCATGAGCTTCTGCCCCCTGCACCCCACAGTCCTCCATCACTAGCCCCATGAGCTTCTGCCTCCCTATTTATTCCCCTCATCCTTTCCAGCCACAGACAGGGCGGGGGGCGGGGGGCGGGGGGGAGTAGAAGGGGGACGGTTGGCTCCCTCTTAGTCCGGGGTCACTTTCTCCTCTTCCGATGGCTGACACCCCCTCTGTGACTCTGGGCCCCAGACCTTGAGCCCAGCCGCGCCTGTCCATGGAGTGGATGGAGGAGGGGGCTGGTCCTTCCCCCTGTTTCTCTGACTGATTGTGACTCTCCCTCCTTGGCTCTCGCAGTGGTCGGGCTGGACATCCAGGATGAGATGGGCAGGCACGAAGTGGGGCACATCGACAACTCCATGAAGATCCCGCTGAACAATGGGGCGGGCTGCCGCTTCGAGGGCCAGTTCAGCATCAACAAGGTACAGAGACCCAGGGCCCACCCCAGGGCCCACCCCAGGGCCCACCCCCGGTCCTCTGCCTCCCTAGAACCTGATGGCAGAGCTGTGCACCAGGCATTCCCAGCGAGTGGGGTCAACACCCAGGGGTCTGGCAGTGCCTGCTGAGGGTCTGCGTGGGGGATCCAGGCTCCCTGGGGTTCGGGGCCCCTGCTGGCTGGAGCAGGTGGCGGGGGGTGGGGGGGGGCGGCGAGCAGTAGAGGTGAGAAGATGGCGGCATTGGCAGCCCTGAGCCCTGCATTTGCATCCCAGCTCCATCCCCTCTTGGCCAAGCAACGCCCTCCAAGTCACTCAACCCATCTTAGCCTCCGTTGTTTTTATTGGTTTTTTTTCCCCAGAAAATTATTTTTATTGATTTCAGAGAGGAAGGGAGAGAGAGAGAGAGAGAAACATCAGTGATGAGAGAGAATCACTGATCAGCTGCATCTTGCACGCCCCACACCGAGGGTCAAGCCTGCAACCCGGGCACGTGCCGTGACCGAGAATCGAACTGTGACCACCTGGTTCATAGGTTGACACTCAACCCTTGAGCCATCCCGGCCGGGCTTAGCCTTGGTTTTCACATCTTTAGGTTGAGGGTCGGGTGGTGATAATCATCTAATGATACCCCTCCTTTCACAATGTGTGTGTGAGGAATAAGTGAGCTATTACATATTCATTCCAAAAACTTTTATCAAGCACCTTCCCAGTCCCAGGGCAGGTTATCAGCTCAGGGGCAAAGCGTGGAATGGGTGGGCGGAGTCCCAGTGCTGGTGACCTTCGGCTCTGGTAGAGGGAGACGACATAGACAAGCTGAAAAGCGCGTGCGGACCCTGGCATCCCGGCACCCGGCTCCCGCTCCTCCCCCGGGCCCCCCACCCCCCCCGCCGCTTCCTCTTGCCGACACCTCGGCCACAGGTGACGTGACCAGTGTGTCCATTCACTTCAGAGCACAGCTCAGGCCAGCCTCTGCCCCCCACCCTTGACAGGTGAATGGTTCACGCCTTTGAGGGGCTCACCGTCAAGGGGTACTCGGATAAGAAAGCCCGCCGAGGTGACGGGCGGGTGAGGTTCACAGCCGGCCCCACCCTGTACCTCTCGGCGTCAGGCTTACGCTTGCCGCGTGGCCCCTTATCTCCCCATCAGGAAGCTGGCCAGCAGCCAGATGTCAGAGGTCACATGTTCCCAGCTGCACCGGCAGCCCGGACTCCCCGCTTACTCACCCGGCGCCCCAGGGGGCTGGCAGGATCGGCGGGGGGGTTGGGGCCTGGCCTCTTCTCTGTATTTTTAAAATCCATCAGAGGCACTGACGCAGGCTCCTAAGTCACGGGCTCTGAAAGCGTCGACTTTCCTTTCTCCGGCCCAGTGTGTGCTGGCATGAGTCAGCCACCTGTGATGGGTTCTGTGCGGAGGGGGCGCGGGTCACTGAGTCACAGCCCGAGGGGTGGCAGCGGGTGGCAGATGCGCAGGGGCTGGCCTCCTTGACTCACTTAGCTCTGGGACGTGAGGCCCCGGCCCCAAACACGGTTCTGAGCTCGGCCCACGTCCACGGGGCCCACGTCCCCGTGTGGAGGAGCTCTGAAGGACACGCCAGACGCCACGGGGGTCTTACTTCCGGGGGCGGACAGTGACGGGCACTGTAGTCCTGACTACATCATGTGCGTTTTTTATAACGCGGATGTAACCAGGTATTATTTACAGGAGTAAAAGTGATGTTTAAAATATGTTTTTAATACATATATATATATACATATTTTTTTTTATTGATTTCAGAAAAAGGAATGGAGAGGGAGAGATAGAAACATCAATGATGAGAGAGAATCATTCACCGGCTGCCTCCTGCATGCCTCCTCTCCCCCCCCACTGGGGATCAAGCCCACAACCCAGGCGTGTGCCCTGACCGGGAATTGAACCCTAGCCTCCTGGTTCATAGGTCAGCGCTCAACCACTGATCCACGCCAGCCGGGCACGTTTAAAATACATCTAAACGCAGTGGCTCTTGCCCAGGCCCTGGCTGTGTGCATGCTGGGCCCACTTCAGGAGGGTCCCCTCTCGGCTCTGATGACAAGCACATCCATCCTGCGAACCCAAACCAGTGACACCCGCCATCGGCTTGCACTCGTCACCTCATTGCCTCCTCCCAGGAACCCTCGTGGTTATCATCCCCATTTTGCTGATGGGGAAACTGAGACCCAGAGCAGCTACTGACCATGCCCAAGGCCCCCAGCTAGAAGTGGGGCCCGTGTGTGGAGCTCAGCTGCTGCTCTGTCACGGTCCTCGGGCCCCCGGAGCGGGCGATGTGTCCCTCCCAGGAGATCTGACCGAGCTGTCATTCCCGCTCACCCCGGGACCCCTGGCTGCCTCCACCTCCTCCTCCCAGCGCCCTGGGCCCAGGGCCCAGGCTCCATGCTAGCCACTCCACTGTGAGCTCGCCGAGGCCGGGCCGCGTCCTGTTGGCCAGGTTCCTCCCATGTCAGCCCACAGCTCAGGCCCCAGCGAAGACGGGGCTGTTCCTGAGAGAGAGCCACCGTGTTTGAAACGGCGTGATTGCGAAAGAAGCGACACTTCCTCCTCTAAGGGCTGGCAGTGCTGCTTCGGAGTTTGAGGAAGCCCTTTGGGCTGTAAGCCGAAGGTCGTCCCCTCACCCACTGTGGCGCCAACAGCCAGGGAGGTGGTGGTGATTGGAGCCGCGGCCTGGTGCCAGGTGCCCAGCGGGCATGCGCTCCTCCCAGCCCCCAGCAGCCCCTCGGGTAGCTCTGTCACTGCCGCCGTCTGCAGACGAGGAACCTGGGGCTCAGATGGGGGGCTGTGGCTCCTCAGAGTCTCGTGGCCTGCCGGACCTGGGTCCAAATCCAAACGTGTCCAACTGTAGGGGGAGGCAGCCCACCGACCTCCTGGCACTCGCCTCTCTCCCCAGGTCCCCGGCAACTTCCACGTGTCCACACACAGTGCCTCGGCCCAGCCCCAGAACCCGGACATGACCCATGTCATCCACAAGCTCTCCTTCGGGGACACACTACAGGTGAGCAACCCCGCCACAGGGGCGCGGCCCGGGATGGGCACAGGGGCTGTGTCCCCGGAGCCGTCTGTCCTTCCTGGGCACAGAGCGATGCCCTCCAGAGGGGTCGCCCCCTTTGATCCTCTGCTCCATCCACAGCCTGTCCGGTTCATTTCTCCTGAGCACGCGGCTGCCACAGCGCGCTGGCCTCGGACCCGGGTTCGGACCTGGGGCCTGAGGAAAGGACCTCACTTTTCGGGAGCGAGTGCTAAGCGCTAGTGCGTTCTCTTTGTCCGTGCAGCCTTAGGAGGTGGGGGGGGGCCCACATTTTACAGACATGGCGCTGGGGCCAGAGAAGCCACTTGTCCAGGGTCTCCCAGCAGATCTGTCCGGCTCCACAGACCAGCCCGCCACCCCCTCCACGGCCCCCTCGGCCTGCCTACTCGGGCCCACGCCGTCGGATAGGGTGAGCGTGGTGAATGAAGTGTCCAGAGTCCTGGCTGCTGATCCAGGGGCCCCTCCAGCAGGCCCGGCCCCGCCCCGCCAGCAGTTCCTTACTCCTGGCAGCAAACACAGACCACGAGGTCCCTGCACCCGGTGGCCCGTGGCCGTCCCTCACAGCCAGGGCCGGGCCCGGAGCCACGGCGGCCCCTGAGGCCTCCTCGCTGTGCTTCTCCGCAGGTGCAGAATGTCCACGGAGCCTTCAATGCGCTGGGGGGCGCGGACAGACTCACCTCCAACCGTACGTATCGGCCTGGAGCGCCTCCAGCCTCGGGACCCTGAGCAGCCGGGAGGGAGGGGGAGGGCGGCGCCGTTCTCGGCCGCACGGGGAGCCAGGCTGCTCGGCTTCTCCCCACGGCTGCCTGGGGGAGGTGGCATGACCCATCCCACAGGGCAGGGGAGAGTGGCCTGTTCTGGGAAAGTGTGGCAGCCCCAGGCGCACCGGGAGTGTCAGTGAACGCCAGCCGCTGTGTCGTCACTGCCGTCCTGACAGCCGTGTAATTAATTGTCCTTCGTTGAGCTAATCACCTGAGTCCCACAGGGAGTGACGGCAGAGCCAGAATTCAACCCAGGCCACGTGGCACCGTGGGAACAGGTCTGTGGGCAGCTCAGTCAGGTCTGGCCACCCGGGCCGCCTCCCCCATCCCCTCTTCCTGCTTGAACCCCTCCCACCCACAGATGCCCCCACCCCGAGCCCTCTCCTGCCTCAGCGCCCTGGCCCTTCGGCCCTGATTAAAGAGCGTACCGCGTCCTCACACCCCGGCCCAAAGCACGCACACCTACACGCAGGGGTGCGCCCCCGCTCGGGGCCTCGGGCACGTGCACGGCACCAGCCCGGGAGGCCTGTCCCCCGCTGGGTCCCGCAGGACAGGTCACCTGGCCTTTTTTCACCCACAAGGCTTCTTGTTTCTTTTTCTTTTTCAATTGATTTCAGAGAGGAAGGGAGAGGGGGAGAGAGAGAGAGAGAGATAGGAACATCAATGATGAGAGCGCATCATTGATGGGCTGCCTCCTGCATGCCCCCCACTGGGGATCACCCCGCAACCCGGCCATGTGCCTTGACCAGGACTCGAACCGTGACCTCCTGGTTCATAGGTCATCGCTCAACCACTGAGCCATACCGGCCGGGCTTCTTACTGTTTCTTAAAATGCATTCTGCTCTCTAATCATCAGAAATCGAAGCAAGAGAAGGCACCCCCCCCTCCCCGTGCGCTGCCCCCCAGGAAATGCCCTGTGCGTTCTCTGCCCCTGTGAGTTCTTGTCCAGCCACACACACAAGCCATTTCTTCAGAGCGCATGTGCTCCGCCTATTGCATCCCCGCATGTGGTACAGTGTTCCCGCGGTGACGGTGACGGAGGCCCGGTTGCCATCGGCCAGCTCGGCCAGGCTGAATTCAGGCGTTGTCTTCTCTTGGGAAGCGTCTGCCTCTCGTCTTTCACCCTGACCTGACGGTAATGCCGCTGGTGTTTGTGGCATGTGCTCTACGTTCCCCCGCGGCTTCCCAGCGCTCCGTGCCCGTGGGTGCTACCTCCAGCGGCGTCCACGCAGACACTTGCCCCCTTGTGTTCGTGCGAGTGTCACGAACGGCGGGGAGTCGTCGGGTCTGTGTAAGGACAGCGTGTTGTCTCAAGGTGGCCCCAGGGGTGCAAGCAAATAGAGGGTGTGGGCAGAAAACCTTTCAGCTTAACGAAAGCTACGCTCATGGCAAGAAAAATGCCTTAGGTCGGGCAGCAGACGCTGGATTTTATCTCCTCACACTGGGTCCCCCTGCTGGGCCTTTGCCTCTGAGGGTCCCTGTGCCCTCGGGTCTTCCCACTGGGGCTGCTTGTTGTCATTCAGGTTCAGCGCAAATGCCGCCACCTCAGAGAGGCCCTCCCAGATTACCTTATCTACAGTAAACCCCACTCCTAAGGAACAAACCTGTTTTTCTTCTTAGCTCAGCCCACTCTCTTTGGAGATCCTGGTTGTTGATATTTGGGAGGTCATGGTGGCATCGTGGTGGTGGTGGTGGTGGCGGCTGTTTTATTTTTTTCCAAGGAGTTCTTATTTGTGGATGACTTGATGTGATGTCTGGGATGAACTTCAACAGAAAACGGGGGTGGCAGAGCAGTGGGGAAGAGATGAAGCGAAACTGGCCGCTGTGCATTGCTGACTCTGGGGAATGAGTGCGTGGGAGTTCGTTATACAGTCCCCGGCTTTTTATGTGTTGGCGCTTTTCCATAATAAGGTGTGTGAAGGGCAGGAGGGTGTGTGGGCCTTCGCCAGCCCCTAAGAGGGGCCCGCCGAGAGGGAATCCGTGTGGGAGTGTGAGGTGCTGTAGTGGACACGAGGCAACTTGTGTCAAAGGCCTTCAGAAATGGTCATTGCGTCTGCATCATCAATTGTACCCACGAGAGAGTGAGCGGAGGAAATAAGAAGCCAGGGAATTAACTCAGAGTGTCCGAGGACTGAGGAAGACGATGTTCATTAGGTCATTGTTTACAGGAGGGAAGAGGAGGAGCAGCGTCTGTGTCTAGCCGGGGGGCTTGGCTGAGTACATTGTACGTAGCCTCACCGCGGGGTGCGGGCCCCCACTGACCCTGACCGCAGTGTGTCAGAGCCTTACTGGCATCCAGGCAGCGAGCATTCACTGAGCACCTACTCTGTGCCAGGCACTGTGCCAGGGGGTATGACAGGGCATATATCCTACGCTCTGGTGTCCTTGGTGTCCAGTTCTTAGACAAGGGTACAGTACGATCCTGTTTTAGGAAAACATAAACAAACTATGTATCAATCCTGGTTTCTATACCAGAACGCGAACCCACGGTTTCCTGTGCCTGGTGGCTTTGTGAGTGGCTTTCATGTCTTTTCTGTATGACCCTCTGTTTTAACAGAACTACTTTCATCGTATTTGTGCCTTGTTTGTGAACATAGGTTCATGGCATTATAGGAGATGTCAGGCCTGCCGTTTTGTAGGCCAACATCTGTGGACTCCATGGACGGCTCACCCCCCAGAGTCCAGTCTCCTTCCATCACCTTATATCCGGCCCCTTCGCCCTCTCCTCCTCCCACCACCCCCCCTTTCCCGGTGACCTCCCTTCCGTTTCCTGGCACCATGGCAGGGGCGATCTCCAGGCCTCCGGGGTTTTAACCCGGGCGGTGGGCATCGGAGCACTGTATTTTACGTGGGCCCCTGGTTTAACATGCAGACAGGTCTGAGCCCACCCCCGGCCCACTGAGCAGGAATCTTCGATGGGAGGTTGGGGGGGACGAGCCAGGTGTCTGCCTTTGCTGGGCGACTCCAGTGCTTTGCTACCTGAGGGCCCCTCGGTTCAGCCGAGAACTATTGGGGTCCTCGTGCACTTAGCCCTGAGGCTGCAGAGCTCTTCCCAGGTTTGCAGAGGCGTCAGGTCTGAAGACAGTCCAGGCAGCGCTGTCCCTTCCTTCCTTCTTCCTTCCTTCCTTCCTTCCTTCCTTCCTTCCTTCCTTCCTTCCTTCCTTCCTTCCTTCCTCCTTCCTTCCTTCCTTCCTTCCTTCCTTCCTGAGACGTGGCGTTAGCAGGAAGAGGCTGTGCACAGCATCTGCACCCCCCGCCCCCTGCCCCCCGCCTCTTACAGAAGATGAGTGCAAGGCTCAGGGCTGACTCAGCCAGGAGACCAGGGTTGGAACTCTCGGGTCTGCACTTCTGTGTTGTTCCAGCTCCAGGGGCCCTGACTGGAGGTTCCAGAAGGCAGTAATGGACGGGCCCTTGAGCTGCTTCCCTCAGCATCCCAGAAGGCCCAAGGGGGTTCCTGCCTTTCCCGGGTGCGACTTGGCCGCTTCGGGCCAGGGCTCTGTGAGGCTCCTGTTGGATTCCGGTTACCTCATGCTTATCAGAAGCTGATTCATCTGCTCTCCCATTCATGCCTCTGACCAGTCATCCCTCCATCCGTTCATTCATTCAATAAGCATCTGCCGCTGTCCGCTCCGTACCAGGCCCTGCGCCGGGTTCTGGGCTTGCGGAGATGAGTCAAGCTGGACTCTGCCCCCTGCGGCCTCCCCATCCAGCTGGTGGAGGTGACAGTTCCCGTGAAATCTATGACAGGGCCTGGTGGAGGGAGCCTGGGTCTCCCATTCACTGAGAATGGGGAAATAAATTAATTCTTCATAGATGACATTTTTCCAGTTTGTGGGCTTTTCTTTTTAAAACCTCAACCCGGTTTGATTCAAAAGTAACAATATTCCAAGAGGCCCAGAGGGTGCATCAGGGAAATGTGATCTTTATCACATCCTGCCTCCTTCCCCAGAGGCTAAGGCTGCTAATCAGTCTTCGGGTATCTTTCCAGAAAACGCTTCTATGTATTTTTGCATGTGGAGAGCATGAGCCTTCCCTGCCCCCCATGCACGGAAACACGTTGTTCACCCGGTTATGTAACGTGGTTCTTTTTACGTAACAGTTCCTCTTGGCAAATGGCCTGGCCCAGCACCCACCCCATAGGCCGCCCTGTGAGTGGGCATTGCGTTGTTGTTCCCCGGATTTTCGTATTAAATACAGGAGTAACCATCCTGACAGGTGGAGTCTTCCAATTCCTGGTGTCAAAGGGAGAAGATGGAGCGGGGTCACCTGTTCGGGGATGAAAATGTGGAGGCTGAGCCCCGACTCGACCCCCCCAATCATCAGCAATGCCAGCCACGCTGGTTGAAGGTTGAAATGACCTAGAGCTGTCACCGGGCAGTGCCTGTCCCCCTGCTTCATTCATTCTGCTGTGTCCTTCCCGCAGCCCTCGCCTCCCACGACTACATCTTGAAGATCGTGCCCACAGTTTACGAAGACAAGAGCGGCAAGCAGCGGTACTCTTACCAGTACACAGTGGCCAACAAGGTACGGGCGGCGGCGGCGGCGGCAGGGCCTGGCGGCGTGCAACAGCGCCCTCTGCTGGCCGAGAGCAGAGGCTACACGTGTCGGGGCACAATTTGAGAAAGAGCAGGCAGGTGGCCTCCCACCAAGGTCCAGGGGTGACAGCCGGCTCCACAGCCCTGCACCTGGCCCCGGATTGGTCAGCACATGACAGACGCTTTGGCTCTTGAATCACCCCAATGGCCATGGGTTAACGGGAATGTCCCAGGATCCCAACACTCAAAGTCACGGAGCAGCAGGCAGGCCTCGGGGAGGCAGGGCATGGTCAGAGCCAGCGGGATGGGCCAGCCGAGGGCCTCAGGCTGCCCGGGAGAGGACCCTGCCTGCCAGTGGGACATGAATGCCTGAAGCTCGTTGGCTGAGGTCCCCCCACGAGACTCCCCTTTACCACCAGGACTCTCCTTTGTCATCTGGTCCAGGGCTGCCCAAACCCCTTGTGAGTGATAAGTGTTTCGCTCAATTAGTAATAATAATAGAGTAGTCACTCTCATTTATTGAGCACCTATAATGGGTTGGACACGATGCTAGGCTCTCTGCCTCCACCATCGTTTTCAGTCGTCATGACAGCTCTGACATCGGGATGATTATTGTCCCCATTTCACAGATTTGGCCACTGAGACACAGAAAGGTAGTCCAGCTACAAAGTAGCCAGGTGGGGTTTAGAACCGGCTTCTCCTCGGGCTCCAGAGCCTGGCCTCCTGGTCCCATCGCCGTTCCTTCTGGACAAGGGGCAAGAGCCTGCCGGGCTGGGCGTTTCTCCCTCTGTGGGTGCCCTGAGGTCCCCCTGCTCTGATCCGCCCATGCTGATGTTTCTTCTGTTCTCTGCTTCTTGGAGGGCATGCCATTGTCACCCTCAGGGGCTGACAGCATCTGACAGCTGGGAGAACGTGGGGGCAGTCTGAGCAGACGTCATGAGCCGTGGTGGAGACAGCCGGTCCCGACCTGGCTCAGTCCCTAAGTCACATAACCACCTGGTGCCTCAGTTTACTCCTTTTTGAAATGATGCCCACCTCCTCAGACCACTGTCACATGAGGCGATGCCTTTAAAGCCAGGCATTGGATAAGGCTTTGGGTACATGCGGCTGTTTTTTCATTATTTCTCTCTGACCCTCAGCCCCAGGCCATGACCCAGACAGCCACCCTGCCCGTCCACTCCCCTGGAGAAGGCTGATCTTGTTTTGCCCAAGGCTCCTTCTCCTGAGGCGTTGGCCAGGGCCCAGCGCCCGGAACAGCTTGCTCAGCTCCCTTGTGGCCTTGGCCCCAGCTTGCCCCAGAGCGAGTGGGGCTGTGCCCATCGGGGACGGTGAACAGAGAGGCAGGGCTCCGGCTCATCCCCAGGAGAAGCCTCGGATCCAGCCCAGCGTTTGGGGTTGGGGGTGCCCTGGGAGTTCAGCTTGGTCTCCAGATGTTGGAGAGGAATGAGGGGAGCCCAGAGGTTTTTGGCATCCCAAAGCACCCAGACCAGAGAGGGCCCACGGCCCACTCGGGCCTTTAGCATCCTTTCAGCCCCAGCGGTGCCTTCCTGGGAGGCAGGTTGTGGGCTGATCCCTCTGGCTTTCCAGTTCCGTGTGTTCCTTCTTCCCACGTGGTTTCTGTGTCACACGCACACACTCCTCAGGGTGTCATGTGTGGCATAGAATGTCCCCTCCTCACTGAGCCTTCCAGACGCCCTGGGGAGACTTGGTCACTTGTCCCGTGGCCCCTGCAGGACTCCATGTCCCTCGGTCACAGCGTGCGTGGTGTCGCAGTATTGCACATATTATTTTTATATATTTCTTTATTGATTTCAGAGAGGAAGGAAGAGGCAGAGAGAGAGAGAAACATCAATGATGAGAGAGAATCATTGATCGGCTGCTTCCTGCACGCTCCCCACCGGGGATGGAGCCCGCAACCCAGGCATGTGCCCTTGGCTGGAATCGAACCTAGGACCCTTCAGTCCGCAGGCCGACGCTCTATCCACTGAGCCAAACTGGCCAGGGCTGCACATATTGTTACATCTGCCTTCCCCAGACGGTGACGCCCCTGGGGATGGGGCGGGGCTCACTCAATCCCTTGGGGTCCCCAGCCGCCAGCATGGCGCCAGCGAACAGGAGAGGCGCATAGGAACTTGCTGAATGAAGGAGTGGATTTTGCGTGGCCCAGGAAGCGGGAGAGAGGCCTTTATTCAGAATGAGCCCAAACCACACTTGTCCTTCTCCCTTTCTGCTCTCAGATCCTTATTTTTATTCTGGCGCTGCTCCTGGGATCAGAATATGGACAGTTTCCAGGCAGCCAAGGTCAAAATGCCCCCGGCAACGATGCCCGTCCAGACCAACGCTGACGGCAAAGGCTCTGGGGCAGGGGTGTGAGAGGAGGGGCCGGTGCGTCTGGCTCCCTGGGAGAGAGCGGGAGGAAGGCCCATTCTTGTGGGTGGCAGGGGCAACCCCTGTAATCCACCCCCACCCACCGTGAGATGCGGTTTGTATGCCTGAATCTCATGCCCTCCGCGCCTCCCCTCCTCACCCCGTCTCTTCTCCCACCCCAGGAGTACGTCGCCTACAGCCACACGGGCCGCATCATCCCTGCCATCTGGTTCCGCTACGACCTCAGCCCCATCACGGTCAAGTACACCGAGAGACGGCAGCCCCTGTACAGGTTCATCACCACGGTGAGTGGGCGGGTGGGTGAGTGGGCGGGGCGCCTGCCATGGGGTCCTCCTCCTGGCACCTCCACTGGTTCTTAAAGAAACAGGGCACAGCCCTCAGGACTGGGGGCACGGGCTGTACAACAGGAGGCTTTGATCCCTACCATGTTCAGAACTGTCATCAGAATCACATCAGTATGGTTAGTGGTTCATCAGGAAAATGTTCTCTGCGGGGAATGCTCATTTCTGAAGCAGCTCTGTGTGTGGCTCCATTGGATGTTCATGGTTTCCTCCAGTTTTTTGTTTTTTGTTTTAATTTTTATGGGTATTAGCGCTAGCAGGGTTTCCCCTTTGCTGTGTGAATTTTGCAGTGAAGACTTAGGTAACTCATTTTCTTTCCTGTGTCTGTTTTCCAACCAGAGCTGCTGATATCATTTTTCTTTCTTTCCTTCCTGTCTGTCGCTTTTTATTTTTTTTTCCTTCTTTGCCATTGTCTCTGCCAATGGAGACAGCTTTGAGCTGATGTCATTCTTCTTTGAGCCTCATTGCCGAGTGTCCAGTTTCCTGGGCTCTCATTCACCATGTCCTTGGGGGAAGGCAGCAGGGCCACGGTGCCCTGCTTCAGCCAAGAGGCCTGGAGGTGTCTGGTGTCAGCCAGAGTCGGCTGAAGTGAACAGAGGGGTGATTTCCCTCCGCCTCACAGATTGGGAAACTGAGGCCTGAAGGCCCTTATGCTGCTTCTGCACCTCTTCACGCTTTGAATAAGGAGTCGGGGTCAGGGGTCCAGTCCTGGCACTTGCATTTCTGGCGCTGATTCGGCTACGGAAGAGACAGGACCCCACATGGAGCCTAGTTGAGGGGTTCGGTAGGCCTCAGGCGTGGCTGGATCCAGGCATAAACATGGTCTGCATTAGGCCTTCCTTCAACCCCTGTTCCTCTGCACCGGCTTCGTTTTCAAACAGAATTTACCAGCAGGAAGTGCCTCTTTCTCAGTAACTCCACCCCGTACCTGGGTAGGATCATGCTTCCTTGGCCTGGCTCAGGCCCATGCCATCCTTGTGGCCTGGACAATGAGTGGAGTCTCCAGCTGGCCAGCCCCACTCAGACCCCAGGGACAAAGACTGCAAGGGGAGGATCTGGGGCCAGTCCCGGGAGGGAGGAGTGGGTGCCAGGAGGCAAAAAGGCCCTCATCTCCAAACCTACAACATAGGAATAACAGCCCCACCTCCCCAAGGCCGCGTGGGACTCAAGCTCTTCGCAGGTCTAGAAAGCCACGTGGATGCGAGGTATCAGACATCTGGGTTTCTGTGAGCCTCAGAACAGCCCTTCCTGTTCCCTGACTCCATAAAAAACTTGAATTTCTAGTCAACACAGGGCACCTGCCATACTTAAAACACCAGACCCGGACAGGGAAAAGGTGTTTGCCACACATCCGTGGAAGGAATGTGCTGAAGAATTTACACATAAAGAACCCCTACAAAGCACTAAGAAAAATTAAATGATCAGAAGGAAAATGGGCGACGGTGTTCACAGTAGAGACCACACTGGCCGTGGGGAGAGGCCCAAGTTCACTGGAAATGGGAGGAATGGGAGGACTGATATTCGAAGCAGCAAGTCCAGTTCGGTCCTGTCAGACTGGCAGATGGGAAAGATGGGTCGCCATGGAGATGGGGAGGCTGTGCAGTGAGTTGAGGGGGGGGGAGACCTACGCGCTCTACCCGGTGCACGGGCCATGGGCCAGCCACTTGGGAGGGAGACGCGCAAACCCTTTGATCCGAAAGTCGGGATGTGTGAACAAGTGAATTTACCCGAGGCCTCGCGGAGCGGCCCCTCCGGGGGGTCTTGGCTCTGACTCCAAATAAGAAATAAATGAGGGCACCAGGAGGTGCCTCTGCAGGTGTGGCCTGCGGCCCTGACAGTGGCAGGGAAACCCCGTGCCCACAGCTGGCTGTAGGGCCGAGAAGGATCTTCATCCCCCTCCCTGTTTGTGCCTGTGATGCCAGACCGCTGAGGCTCTGAGGGCTGCAGCCCTCGGCGAGTGGCTGAGCAATGAAGCCACCGCATTTATTCGCTGAACATTTGCTAGAATTTTCCACTTGCCAGGCAGCCAGATAGATGAATGAGACATCACCTCGGCCCTCGGGCTGCTCCCCGGCTGGTGGGCACCAGGCGCGGTGGGGACAGAGGTGGGCCAGGCCCCTGGTTGGGAAGGTGCTGAGAAGGAAACCCGGGGGTGGGTCTGGAAGGGTGAGGAGATGCGTTCTAGGCTGAGGGAAGGAGAGAGGCTTTCAGCAGAGAACGTGCACAGGTGCCCCCACAGCACGTCCTGCGGAGGCCAGGTGGCCTCCTTCCATGCGGGCGGGGGGGTCCCAAGAGGGTGCAGGGGAGGAGCCTGTCCTGCATTACCCAGAGGCCCCCCGCCTCCAGGACTCCGGCCACCAGCCCCTCCTCCACCCCCGCGTGAGCCGTTCTGCAGGGAACCTCCTGACATCATTAGGCTGGTCGTATTTTGCTGAAGGCCCCATGACACCATCTCGGTTGCCGTGGCAACCAGGGTCAGTCTTGAGCCAGCTGGCTGTCCCTGGCAGATGGCGTCATTGTGCAGCTTCGGTCGCTCTTGTCACGGGACTGGGACAGCAGATGTGGGGATGACGTTCCCTGGCAGACACACAGCACAAAGACCCCGGCAGCCCTTGCGGGCAGGGCGGGGCGGGCACCTGCTGTGACTTCTCTTTCTCTCTTTTTAAAAACCAAACACTTGCGTGCAAAGCCCCGGACTCCAAGTGGGGGCCTCTGCAAATAGCTCCTCCAAGAGGCTGCTGAAGAGGGCGTGGGCCAGGATGTCGTCATGTGGCGGCTGCAGAGGCAGCTGTGGGTGGGCTGGAATGAGGGGTGGGTCCAGCCAGTAGGGGGACGGGGGCGGGGGAGAGGGGCGAGGGGGCCTCCCCAGTGCAATTCTAAGTATGGAGTACCTGGCTTATTCGGAGTTGCCCCTCCAGGGTCTCGTGGTCAGGAAAGGACCCGCTGTTCCTGAGCCTGGACCCGGGAGGGTTCTTCCTCCTGGATGTCCCCCAGGGTGCCCCGCGCTCCCCTCTCCGGCCACCCAGGGCACCTTGCTCAGATTTCTGCTTTGTGCTATTCCAGAAAATTCCACTCAGGGAGTAAGCAGATGGTGTTCAACAGCGTGCAAGTGTGAAGTGGCCCCGCCCACCCACCCACGCACATTTGTCCCCCGCCACTTGCCGACGCCCCTTTCCGAGATGGCCTTCAAGTGGGTGGTGGTGACAGATTGGGTGGCTTCAGGGGTCGCGTTGCTTTCCTTGTATGTCTTATTCTATTTGGGGGCCACAGCCAGAAGTCACAAAGTACCAGACTGGGCCGGTATGGCCGTGAGTGTGCGCCCACCAGAAAGTCCGGCTGGTCCCGCCAGGCTCCCGATGGGTGGCAGGCGTAGCGGAATTAGACAGGATCCCTGCCCGCCATCCAGCACAGGGCCTGGCTGGCACAGAGGAGCGCCCGATACAACGGGACAGCCGCTTGAAGAAGTGATCACACAGCTACGCTTATAATCGGTGTGTGCCGGGTAATGTTATAGTTACCTCCTTTAACCCTCCGAGGGGCCCTCCGAGGTAGATGATGTCATTCCTATTTTATATATGAGGCCCAGAGAGGTACCGAAGCCTGTCCGAGGTCACACAGCCAGGAAATGACAAGGCTGGAACTTGACCCCAAAGCCCACTTCCCTCTTTTAAAACAACGGCTCTCAAGGATGTTCCAGCAACAGAGACCCATGAGGCCACGGAGCCCTGGGGAGGACGCCAGGACCCTATGATACAGTGACTTCTGTCCTGGGAAAACACAGCAGGAAGCATGTCTGATAAAAATCACAGCCACGTGCATGCAAACCATAAAAAACGCTAACTACCCAGACGTGTGGTTTGCACGTTTTCTTGTCCTTATCTGACTACCTTTCGCTCATCGGTGTGGGCACTAGAAGGAATCTGCCATAGACCTAAGGCATCAGGTGCCAGGGTGCGGGGAGGTGGGAGAAAGGACTGCGAGGAGACAAGCCTGGGGCGGTGTTACCCGCTGAGATGGTGAGTGGGGCGGGGGGGGGGAAGACCGGCTTTGTGGCCGGACTTTCACAGCAGCCTTTGCAGAGCCTCGATTCTCTCCTTCTCCCACGTCCCTCCGTGTGTCTCCCTTCCCAGGACCGTGTGCTCCGGGACAGGCCTGCATCTCGGCATCTCTGGTCCCCAGGTCTTCCACGGTGCAAGCAGGTGATGAACAGGTGTCAGGAGGAGGGAGTGGTGTCTACCTTGGTCCACCCCCAAGGCAGTTTCTAAGGAACAGAACAAACCCAAAGTAGCAGCTCAGTTACTCAGTTGGCCTGGAAATGTACAAACAACTTCGGTCCAGATCCTTCCGGACGGCTGAGCGGAGCTAGGTCTCCAGAAGGCCGCGTGCCGGGGGCAGGTGGCTCCAGCCGGCCTGCACGGATGCCTCGGGTGGGACGGGAGCTTTTCTCAGGCAGCTTCTGAGGCGGAAGGAACATTAGAATGGGGTGGGCTCACTGCGCTTATTTCCACAGCCTCACAGCTTCTTGCTTCATAAACGTGGCTGAGGGGGGCCCCTTCCTTCAGGACATTTGAATTGAGAAAACAAAAGATAAGGAAGCCACCTGAGCATGAAGACTGGGACCGAGGGGAGCTGCAGCGCGGGGTGAAGCGGAGGGGGGGGGTCTCACTGGAAAAAGTGGGCCCTTTGCAGCCAGCCCCCCAGACCCAGCTTCTTGTCGCCCACCGTGGCGGCTGTGTGACCTTGGATAGGTCAGTCCCTCTCTGCGCCTCTGCTTCCCCATCCGTGGAATGGGCCTCACCCATTTCCCCAGCACTTGCAAGGATTGAATGAGAAGGCCGAAGAAAGTGCCATCTCAGACCTGGCACGGAGTAGGTGCTCAACCACGGTGGCTTTTTCCTGAGGGGAGGGAGGCCGGTATTTTGCAGCTGCAGCCATTGTAAAAATGGCCAGGGGAGGATTCCTGTCCCCCGGGCTCCTGCACTAGAGGGTGGGCATGGGCCCTCTGACACCCCTGGGTGGGGGCACCACCCCCACTCCTCCTCCACCCCCTGCTCCTTCCCAGGGCCCAGTCATCGGCTTCCCTTGAGACACCCCCCACCTCCGCCTCGCCAGGCTCCGGCTCCGTGTTCTCATCCTCGGCTCCAGCCTGTCTGCCGCCGCCCGCTCTGATGGCACCGGATTCATTATTTATTTCCTCCTCCTGTGCTTTTCCACAAGCTTCTCGCACCGTGCTGACCAGGCCGGGGAAGGGAGTGGATGGCTCCCGGCACTTAGTGCAGCGGGCAGCTAGAGCGGGGGTCGACTCAGTCCTCACGGTGGGCCCCATTTTACAGATGAGAGAAACTGAGGCTCAGAGAGGCCAACTGGTTTCCCCGGCCAGAGCCACAGAGCTGGGATCCGACCCTAGGAATTTGTCCTCCGGAGCCCACCATCTCCCCCACCCCATGCGGTGTGTCTGGCATACTGGTTCGTGGCACGCTACAGAGAAGTAAATGGGGGGAGGGGGGTGCGTGCCCACGGATGGGGGAGGGTGGGTGCTGGTGGGACAACGGAGGGATTCAGCCCCAGCCAGTGCAGTTGGAACATGCCCTTTCCATAGTGTAAGGAATTAAGAGCCGTAATTAAAACGAAAGGGAAACGCGCGCGCGCACACACACACACACCCCTTCTTTTCAAGGTAGACAGGCTGACTTCATTCTGGCCGGAGGCGGCCGGGAAGCTGGCAGGCCGCAGGGAGGAGGCCCCTGCGGGAATAAAGGGGTGTTATTGAGGACTTCTGCCAGAAGCTGAGCGAAGCGCTTGCCTCAGACTCTCTGGGGCCTGGCGATCGAAGGGTCCTTGTCTTTGGGTCTGGAGCTGGGGCTGCTGACCAAGGAGTTGGCAGGTGCTGGCCATGGCGGCCCTCCCTGACTCAGTGGCCCTGTTTTTCACCCCCCCCCCCCCCCCCCCCGCGCCCCCCGCCCCCCCCCCCCCCCCCCCCCCCCCCCACACACACACACACACAGAGGTTGTCCCACTGTCCTTGGCCTGGTCGGAAGGTACAAAGCCTGGCAGCAATGAGGGACCAAGGGAACAGGCATTCAAGGCTGGCACGGACACTCACTCCCACAGCAGCCCTGACAGTGAGGATTAGCCTCCTCGTTTATAAAAGCAGGGAAACTGAGGCACGGGGAAGTTGGGTGATGCAAGAGCATGCAGTGGGAGGGGACCCGACCATCCTGCATCTCCTCCACCGTGTGCGAGTGTCGCCTTTGCCCCCTGGGAATCCTCCATTTCTGAGCAAGTCATTCATTTGTTTGTTCATTCTCCCATTTACTCTCCCACTCGATCACTGCTTGACCTACTCAGTAAACGTGTACTGAGTACCTACTGCGCGTCAGGTACTTGTGCTGCCTTCCGTCCCTCGGGCTTTTAGGAAATGAGAGTTGAAGCCGTAGGGTTGAGGTGGGCCAAAGATTGGAAGCTCCCTGCGGCCTCGGTGCTTTGCCCCTAACCAACGCTCTTCAGCACAAACACTTCTTGGCGCTTCCCTGAGGAAACACCGTGTCTCCGCCTCAGCTCCCCCATCTGGAGAATGGGTCCTCGGAGTGCATGGGGCCCAGGCAGCTGCAGAGATTCTGCCTGTCTGCCTGTGCTGGCCTATCTTTCCATGAGTCCACATGCTCCTTTAAAGGTAGGAAACGGAAATGGAGACCCCGAGGCCTGATCTGGGGGGTAAGCCATGTTTGATCCATTGTTCTTCTTAGGGAGGTTTGGAAAATCTCAGGTCTAGCGACAAGGTTGGAGCCTTTCGGTCAACCAAATGGGATCTTTTACTGAGCACCTACTAAGTGCTAGGAGCTCCAGAGGCATTTCCTGTGGTGCAGCAGTCGGCAATGTAGGGATGGTCTTCCCATTTTGTAGATGAGAAGACTGAGGCCCAGAAAGGCTCTCCCAGGGCCAGAGTAAGTGATAGCCAGCACTCTGCTTCCCGAAGCCACCCGCTCTTTCTGCTGTCACAGTGGGGACGGCCCCCGGGGACTTCCCAGTCCTCACCTCACCCCCACTCTGCCCGGTCCACCTTCACCACGTCCAGCGAGGAGGGTCCCGCCTCTGAGCCTCTGCACCCACGGCAGCCGGTTCTCCTCGCTCTTCCGCGTGCAGAGCCACGGGCTGTGGGAACTGAGTGTGCCACTGTGATTCGCTGTGTTTTCCCTTGCGTTCACCCTGGGCCTGCCCCCACCGGTCAGGGAGATGTCGTGTCCCCGCACCCCCTGTCGCATGCCCTTTCTTTTTTTCTTTTTTTAAATATTTTATTGATTTTTTACAGAGAGGAAGGGAGAGGGATAGAGAGTTAGAAACATCGATGAGAGAGAAACATCGATCAGCTGCCTCTTGCACACCCCCTACTGGGATGTGCCTGCAACCAAGGTACATGCCCTTGACCGGAATCGAACCTGGGACCCTTCAGTCCGCAGGTCGACGCTCTATCCACTGAGCCAAACCGGCTAGGGCATCTGCCCCTTCTTCAGTGTCTTCTTGAGATCCGCGTCGGCCTCCTCACGTCTGCGGCTGGTCACCCCCCATCAGCCACGGAATCACAAAGGAAGCCTGTCATCTTGCCACCAACCGTGTAGGGCCTGAGTCCGAGGACAGGCACACCCTCCGTGCAGCCTCGTGGCTCCGTTTATTTCCCCGTGACCTTCTCAGGACGAGGGCTGACCATGGCTAACTGCCTCCCTGGGCGAGTCCAGATGTGGTAACCTGGAGCTGGGGGTTCTGTGACCATGCAGATGGCAGCATCCCGGGCCACCATGGCCTGAGAGCCCCTGGGCCCCCTCCCAGCCCCTCACACCAGTCATCACCTCTGGGTGAGCTAGTCGGGGGCTGTGGCAGCATCAGGGGGGCTGTGAGATTTCTTTCAGCCAGGCTGCTGAGCTGGGGGCATCAGTGGGTTCCCGCGGGCTCCCGGCAGGGCCTCCTCAGGTCCCGGCGCCAGGGCCTCAGTTTCCCCACAGCCGTGTGTTTCCTCGTGCACCTCAGTGCGTGCGCTGTCTGCGGCTCCGGGCCGGCCAGTGAAAGGAGCTCAGCCTGGGCGCCCGGTGTCTGTGAATCACAGACGCGCTCGGGGTCCGGAGTGTGTCGATGAATATAGATGTGTGTGTGTGTGTGTGGTTATTTTCATTTTTTCATTATTTGCTCCATTGCACTTAAGTCACATTTTCCTATCCTCCGATCCAAGCTCTAAAAGCACTTTGTGGTATAAAATCTCGCATCATCTGATCCACTCTACCGAAATAAGCCAGCTCCCTGCCGTCATCTGCCTCGGAAAGTGCCCTCCGTCATGCTCTGGGGCTGGCGGGGAGGGGCCGTGCCCGCTGACCCGCTCCACGATAATCCCCCAGCACCCCCGGCCTCCGCGCCCCCTGGGGCTGCTCCGGTTTCTGGGCTGTTATTACTGGAATGCCAGCTGCCCCACTCCCAGCCCATCCCACAGACCCGCTCTGTCTGCCCGGGGCCTCGGGCCTCCGCTGAGCTCATCGCGTAGAAATATCGTTTTAAAAATAAATGCTGGTTCCATCTGCACTTCCCTCCCGCCTCCGCCGTGTCTCCGGACCGCCTCCACTTGGCACCAGAGGGTCCGCTAAGGCTGCCCTCTCCCAGAGTCCTCCAGTGGCCGAGTGTCATGCTGGCCGGCCACCCAGGGGTGCCTCCCAGGCAGGCTCAGGGGCCCTCTGGGGCTGCCCAGCATGTGGGGGCGCGTGAGAGCTCTGGAGGCAGACGGACGCGGCCCTGCCACACACTTGCTGTGTGGCCTCGGACAAGTTATCGCCCTCCCTGGGCCACATGGGCACATGAGTGAAGAGGTGCCCCCCCCCCCGGGGATACGGGGCGGAGGGTGGTATTGGTTCTTATGGACAGCATAAGGTTTGTTTCCACGAGGGAAATACATTTAAAGTTCTCTTGCAAACCTGCCGTGAACTACTCTTTCTCATCGTGCATACTCGGATTCTCTTTTGGCACCAGAAGGCGACTCACAGGTAGGTCAGAAAATGCTGAGTCGCACAGTTCCGACAGCCTCACAGCCAAGTGAGGAATGCAGCGGTGGGCACATGTCGTCCTGAGAGGCAGCCGTGTGGGGTTCAGAGACAGACTCCCCAGAGTTTTGTGTCCCCGTGCGGCCACGCATCACCGTGGCTTTAAACAAGGGATTTGGTGTCTCTGTGCCTCCGTTTCCTTGGCTATAAAGTAGGCATGGGAATTCTACTTAGCTCATCGGGCTGACCGGGGGCTCCGTGATGGGAGGCATGAACCGCCCCCCCCGCCTGTGCCCGGCACAGAGAAGGCGCTGTGTCGGCGCTGTGTGTTTTGTCGTGGCCATGATGTGGCAGGAAGTTCCGGAGTACAGACATACTGCTGACACTCTTGAGCATCCCCTACTGTAGCAGTTCTTAATCGGGAGCAGTTTTGAGCTCCAGGGGACAGTTGACAATGTCTGGAGACATTTTGGTTGCCACAGCGGGAGAAGTTACTCCCGGCATCTTGTGGGCGGAGGCCCGGGATGGGGCCCAATATCCTCCCGTGCACGGGACAGCCCCACGGCGACATATCCGGTCCCAAACGCACATAGTGCCCTGAGCCACCTCGCCCTAACAGGAGCTTTCGGTAGCACCACGGGCCCCTCTCCTCTGCTGCACGTGGCCTCGGTTGTAATGTTGCATTTGTCGGTATGATGATTTGATGACTTCCCATCCCACGGGTAGCGTGCAAGCTTGTGAGGGAGAGATGTGTTTCTCTCTGCAGGCCATCCAGGGCACTGCTGCCTCTGCAGCCCACCCCAGAGCTCAGTCACAGGCAGCACTGCGCCCGGACCTGTCAGACACAGGTTCAAGTCCCAGGGTTGCCTCTTGCTGGCTGTGTGACCTTGGGCCAGTGGTGCCACTTTTCCGAACCTCCTTTCCTTCATCTGCCAGTGGGATTGTAAATCGCTGCTAAATTAGAGAAGACCACAGGCTCCAGGGTCCAGCCATACCTGAGTTCAAGTCTCACCGCCGTTACCTAACTAAGCCTCAGTTTCCTCACCTGTGAAATGGGTCCACTGATCCCCTTCCTCAGAAGGTTACTATGGGAATTTAAGGAGCTGCCGCTGACTACTTTTATTATTATTACTAACTTCATCATCCAACGAGTGGGCTTTTTGAACCCTGAGTGTGTTCCAGACCCCACTGATTGCCATGGGGTGCGTGTAATGGGGCAGAGCGTCTGTGCTTGCTGAGCTCATTGTCTTGTGATGTGGATGGGGACGGGCCCGGCACTCCCCTGCAGCGCTGACCTCTGACCTCCCCCACTTTCAGATCTGTGCCATCATCGGCGGGACCTTCACGGTAGCTGGCATTCTGGACTCGTGTATCTTCACAGCCTCGGAGGCCTGGAAGAAGATCCAGCTGGGCAAGATGCACTGACCACCTGCCCGCCCGGCCGGCGAGGACCCAGGGCGACCGCCAGCCCTGCCTCCAGCGCCCCGTCTCCTCCTGCCCTCTGTCTGGCCCAGGATCTGGCTGCATCCCAAAGTGGGGTGGGGGGAGGTAGCAGGTGGCTCATGGTTCTGCAGCTACCTCTCTTCCCCATGTTTAATGTTAGACTAATTACGCTGCCGGAAGTTGTGGTGCCCTTTCCCCTGGGGACCCCCAAGACCAGAGTCAGGCAAGGGGTGCTCGGGGATGTTGGGGACCACTCCTGGGAGGGCTGTGGTCCCTTCTCTCTTGTGGGACCAGCCCAGAATCCTTGTCGACCAGCTCTCAGCCAGGCTTTGACAATCTCTCAGCCCCCACCTCTTGGACGCACCAATTCCTTTGTTTCCCCACGGGCAGCCACCCGCAGACCTGGACTCGGCTCTGGACCAGGCTGCCCAAAGGTACCCCCACCTGGAGCCTTCAACAAAGGATGGTACTTCCCAGGCAGCCCCCTGAGCTGTGGCGCTGTAGCGGGAACCCTCACTTCGGCCACATCCTCTCCTGCCTGGCCCAGAGCCCTCACCCCCACGCCTTTCTTTTTCTCCGAGAAACAGATGCCCAGTCACTGGGCGGTGGCGGGTTCCCCTTCCTCCACTCACCGTGTTCCTCTGGACCCCCCACCGATGTGCCTCAGCCCCCTGCTGTGTGACAGCAGCATCTCTAGGTGGAGGGGCTGGTTGTGACTGGGAATCATCCTTTGAGAACCAGACAGGGTTTGTGCACTCTGTCAGGCGGGGAGCCTCTTTCTCTGCCGCCCTAAAACAATCACGTCGAGGCCTCTCCCAGCGGCTGCCATCAGTCCCAAGGCCTTAGATGGGGGAAGCAAAGCTGACCCACTCCTCCCCCGTCTGGACGTCCACCTCCTGGCTCCTGAGGGACGCACGCCCATGGCCCTCTCTGCAGCCCTCAGGTTAGGCCCCTTGCCACTGAGCTTCCCAGGGGCTGGCCACACACCAGCACGTCCCCGGTCCCTGGGGCGGTTCCATGGTCCCCCCACTTGCTCCTGAGGTGGGTCCCTACCCCTTCCTCCCCCCTCATCCTTCCCCTTTAGTCCTAAAAGGGAGGGGCAGGGGTCCAGGCGCACTCCCCTGGGAATTTCAGGTATGCCCTGTCCCTGGGGAGACGCCAAAGGCTTCCCATTTAGATCAAGATTGTTTGCATACTTTTGTACTTAAGGGGAGTGCTGGGGAAGGAGCTGTAACTTATCTGTAGAGATAGTCTCTGCCATTTGTAATGGTTGGCTCTGAATTCCAGTAGAACAGCTTCCCCGCTTGCATATGCGTTGACTGATGTGCGTTTGGTTATTTCTGGTATCTCTGGCCACTTAGATGGATTTTTTTTTTTTTTTTTTTTTTTTACATTCTGTTCCCCAGTGACAAAAAGGAGTCCTTTTAGAGGGTGGGCGGGTAGGGCAAGGAAATGTGTGGGGTGCACAGGCCTCGAAATTCCACTTCGATGCATTTAAAGAGACAAAACCCTTGAGGACTTAGGGGATGTCAGTTTCCTATGGAAGACACACCTCAGACCATTATTACAAACAAACATCTCAAGGGGGAAAAAATGTGTCTTTCTTTCCCCACTCATTGGGTTCAAATAGATTAAAGGGCTGATTTTCAGAAATGTTGCAGTGTGTTTCTTTCTACTTGATTGTGGCTGGCAGCCCGGGGGCTCGGTCCCAGGAGGGAATTTAAATCCATAGGAGAAGAATTGGGAAATGCGGAAAGGATCTGGGAGGATGACCCAGCGCTTCCTTTATTGAGTCCCTCCAGGACGTGCCCGGAATCTGCCCTTTGCTAGCCGCGGAGCCTCGTTCCCCTGCCAGTGCCTCAGTTTGCCCAGGTGGAAATGGGACTAATAGTAACACAACCTGGTAGGACTGTGGCAGAAATAAAATCTACAATACGTGCAAGTCAGTTATCCCGGGTCAGAACGAGCTCATGTATGCGGGCAAGTGGTACCTGGAGGCTTTTCAAAATTGGTGGTAGATCCGTATCGGTATTCCCAAGGGAATGTGATGTCCTAAGAGCAGGGCTGACATTCTCCCACGGCTTCCAGCCGAGGGCGGCATAAAAGCAGGCATTTCATACATCCTCGATTCCCAAGGACCTGGCATTCCCAGTTCAACCTCCAGCTCAGCAAAGGGAGACCGTCATCAGCTCTGACAAAGGGACTTACTGGCTGTGTGCCATCCTGCTGGCCAGCCCCGCAGGGTCTCCATTGGGACAGCACGAACATGGACAAACACATCAGGGATGCGTGTGGGAGCCAGCCCGTCTGCAAGATGGTCCTCTTTGACGCTCCCCATCTCTCTTTACCTGCTTGTCTGCTGCTTGAGTTGTGGTGACACTCACAGCAAGCCGTCAACAGCAGCCCACCCGCCAGCGGGCAGTCGTGTGTTCCCAAGCTGTTCACGCCAGCTGAGCTCTATGCTGTAATGATGTGACTTGGTCAACCAGCGAAGTGGGATTGAAAATGAAAGGATACCTGGGAGAGAAACAATAAAGGTGTATTGCCACCACCTCCTCAAAATGCTACTGAGCAAGACTGCTGAAAAGATTTGAGGTGGGGGGTGGAGATATTCCCATGCAAAGTGTCTAAGCTCTCACTCCATGTTAAAGAAAGCAAACACTGCCCGACCAGCGTGGCTCAGGGGTTGAACATCAACCTATGAACCAGGAGGTTACGGTTCGATTCCCGGTCAGGGCACATGCCCAGGTTGTGGGCTCGATCCCCAGTGTGGGGTGTGCAGGAGGCAGCTGATGGATGATTCTCGTCATTGTTTCTATCTCTCCCTCCCTCTCTGAAATATACACTGAGGGGCCAGATTATTATGATCTGTGAACGCATAATAATCTGGCCACTCAGTGTATATCATCCTCTCTAATAAAATGGTAATATGCAAATTAACCATCACTCTGCTACATAAGCCATGCCCACCAGCCAAGCCACGCCCACCAGCCAATCAGGGCGAGTATGCAAATTAACCCCAGCCAAGATGGCTACAGCCACAGAGAGCAAGGTTTCCCAGGTAACAGAGGAAGCCAAGCTTTCCATAGCCATTGCAGGCCTAAGCCTCCACTCAAGCTACAAAGTTTCAATTATAGAAGGTAAACAAATTCAAACAGAAACAGGGGCAGAATGGAGCTTGAGAGAGCAGGCCAGGGTTGCCGGCGGCAACAGGGGAAGCAAAGCTTTCTGCACACCCTGGCCGGGCTCACCTGCTTAAGGCTACAAAGTTTCAATTGTAGAAGGTGAATTAACTGCCACAGAAATGGCTGCAGCCCCGGAGGGAGCAGCAGGCTTGGCTCCACTCCAGGCTACAAAGTTTCAATTGTAGAAGGAAAATAAATTCCAGATACCAGGGCCTCTGCTTGGGTCGCCAGGGGGTGTGGCCAGCCTGCAAACCACCACAGGCCCCTCGCTCAGGCCACCCCACGCCCCAAGGGAACCCACCCTGATCCGGGACACCCTTCAGGGCAAACCAGCTGGCCCCCACCCGTGCACCAGGCCTCTATCCTATCTAATAAAAGAGTAATATGCATCACTCCAACACACAATATGTCTGCCCCCATTTGGTCAAAGATCCTGCCCCATGTGGACACAAGAAGGCCACTACAAGATGGCCAGCAGGAGAGGGCAGTTGGGAGGCACCCGGCCTGCAAGGGAGGGCAGTTGTGAGGGACCCGGCCTGCAAGGGAGGGCAGTTGAGAGGGACCAGGCTTGCAAGGGAGGGCAGTTGGAGATGATCAACCCTGCAGGAGAGGGCAGTTAGGGGTGACCAGGCCGGCAGAGGAGGGAAGTTGGGGGCAAACAGGCTGGCAGGGGAGCAGTTAAGCATCAACCAGGCTAGCAGCAGAGTGGTTAGGGGGTGATCAGGCTGGCAGGCAGAAGCGGTTAGGGGCAATCAGGAAGGCAGGCAGGCAAGCAGTTGGGAGCCAGCAGTCCTGGATTGTGAGAGGGATGTCCGACTGCCCGTTTAGGCCTGATCCCACCAGAGGGATCGGGCCTAAACGGGCAGTCGGACATCCCTTGAGGGGTCCCAGATTGGAGAGGATACAGGCTGGGCTAAGGGACAACCCCCCTCTGTGCACGAATTTCATGCACCAGGCTTCTAGTATATAATAAAAGGCTAATATGCAAATTGTCCCCTCGACCAGGAGTTCAACCAGCAGGCAGGCCAGCCAACCGCCCATGTCTCTTCCCCCTGGCCAGGCTGGCCGGACCCCACCCATGCACGAATTCATGCACCGGGCCTCTAATTATATATATATTCATTCTCACCTGTAAAAGGGACAGCTCAGAGGGTTGTTTACAGATTAAATAAGGTAATGTGTGTAAAGCTGTTAGCACACCACCTGACAGTAAATGCTCAGCTTAATAAAATTAGCCTATGCTATTCATTCATTTCATAAACAGTAATTTCTATCAGTATTAAGTGCTTACTTTGTGCCAAGCATTGTGCTAAGGGTTTGTTTAATCCTGACACCTAACCAATGAGGTAAATACTATCAATATTCCCATTTCTCAGCTGGGGAAAGTGAGTGGCCTTTCTGGAGGCGTTTGCGGAGATTATAAAACATAAAACAACAAAAACAAAGAGAGACGACAACCCGAGCTCTCCCAGCGGGGTGCATCGCCTGTGTTCACATCAAACACAGAAAACTTGCGGTTTGCATCATCTAGAGTTAATGGGGAAAGTCTGAATGCTAAGACAGTGAATGTGAGGCCCGGGTGAGGTCTTTCTGGGAGATTAGGAATATCGATGACTGTAATTGAGTGCTGTGTGCCAGACACTGCTCTAAACACTGTAAACAAATTAACTCATTTAGCCCTCATAATAACTCCATGAGGCACTTACTAAGATCATTCCCATTTCACAGATGAGAAAACTGAGGCTCAGAAACATGGAGGTGGCTCCCCAAGGGCCAGCAACATGAAGAGGCACTTGGGTCAAGGTCTGACTTTACAACCCCAGCTCTTCCAAACAGGGCTAAAAAATCGGGGGAAAGTTTTGCAAACCCAGGTGGTTGGTTAGCCACGATCCTCAAACATCTGGTGGGGGGAGTGCTTGCTTTAAATTCAGATTCCTTGACCCCAACCGACCACAGTCTGGTTTTGCTGAACTGTGGTGGAGCATGAAAATCTGCGTTTTGAACAGGCTTCTCAATGATTTTAAGAAGCAAGTCAGCAGATTGCATTTGAAGCATCATGACGTTAAAAGCACCCCAATCATATGCCTAGACAACTTCTGCAAAGAAAGAGTTTGGGGTAAGAAAAGGACTATTGATGGGGTACCTATTAAAAGAACATCAAGCCCAACTGGCATGGCTCTGTGGTTGAGCCTCAGCCTATGAACCAATAAAAACTATATTTAAAAAGAAATAAAAGGACATCAATAAGCCTATATTGCAGGTCCTGCAAAAAATAGGCCCCTTCTCCCCAGACGTGCCATTTCTCTGCAGGGCCGCTTACCCATCCAGTGGTCCCTGGAAACGAGGTACTGCGGTTCCACCCCAATCCGCATGGGGCGCCATTCAGCTTCCTTTCGAAGGAATGGGGCACCGCTTTTTTTTTTTTTTTTTTTTTTTTTCTGCGCTTGCGCGGCCAGGAAGCCTCACTTCCTGCCCGGCGAGCGCACCCTCGGAGCACTTCCGGCGCCAGGTAGGTGAGCAGAGGCGTGGTGCTTTCTCTCGGCCTGTGAAGCCCTGCGCCGCACAGGACCCTCCCCCAGCTGCCCCGGGACCGCCCGGCTCCCCCAAGATCTCTCCGCGGGACCCCAACCACGCATTGCTTCCCGCCCTAGCCCCCCCGCTTTAGTCAGCCTCTGGGCGCCAGGGCCTCCTCTCCCCACGCCCTGCTCAGGTTTTTAAACATGTTTTTATTGATTTCAGAGAGGAAGGGAGCGGGGGGAGAGAAACGGGAACATCCGTGGTGAGAATCGTTGATGGGCTGCCTCCTGCACGCCCCCCACTGGGGACCGAGCGTGGAACTGAGACCTCTCGGTCCCTGGGCCGATGCGCAGCCACTGAGCCCCGCCGCCAGGCGGCGCCCTGCTGGGTTTCAACCCCCAAAGCCACCACCGGCCCCGCTCTCCCCCGTCAGTCGCCTCCTTCCGAGGCCGCCTCTCCTAGAGCACTTGCGCGGAGACGGGGAGGAGTGCCCGATGGGGGGCAGGCCCTGCCTGGGACTCCCCTGAACGCCGCTCCCCTCCCTCCCTCCCTCCCTCCCTCGCGCTCTTTGCAGACGGTCAACCCTGAAGTTCAACCCCTTCGTGACCTCGGACCGCAGCAAAAACCGCAAACGCCACTCCAACGCCCCCTCGCGCGTGCGCCGCAAGATGACGATGCCGTCTTCCCCGCTCTCCGAGGAGCTGCGGCCGAAGCACGACGTCCGCTCCTCGCCCGCCCGCCAGGACCGTGCGGTCCAGGTTCGCCTCCCTCGGGCTCCGCCTTTGCCTCTGAATGTCGTGTGCGCTTGGACGTGAGGGAGTCCTAGCCTCCCTTCACTGGCCCTCAGCGCCTCCAGCCAGTACTGTGCCCCTGCCGAGGTGTGAGGCCGGAGATGGGGGCCCAGAGCCACCGGAGAGCACCTGCCCGGCCTAATGAACAGCGTTCACGTTCAATTCTCTGTTAATGATTTATTCTTAAAAATAGTGTGTCCGTTGCCCTGACCTGTTTGGCTCAGTGGACAGAGCGTCGGCCTGCGGAGTGAAGGGTCCCAGGTTCGATTCCGGTCAAGGGCATGTGCCTTGGTTGCGGGCACATCCCCAGTAGGAGGTGTGCAAGAGGCAGCTGATCGATGTTTCTCTCTCATCGATGTTTCTAACTCTCTATCCTTCTCCCTTCCTCTCTGTAAAAAAACCAATAAAATATATTTTTTAAAAAAATAGAGTGTCCGCCAAGCAAGCTGTGTTTTGGTTAGCCCCTGGCTGCTAGTGTGCCCCAGGCGTTCCTCAGGGTGGCTCTTTGCACCGGGCTCTGCAGGAGATGCCTCCCAGGCCTTTGTTGCAGACCCAGTGGCCCTCTTGCTGTTAATAGAATTTTTCACTAGAATGTATGTCTCCAGGTGCCAACAATTCAGCACATTTTCTCCTAAAATCTGTTTCCTCCCTCATGCTCCATGCCTCTGGGGAAGAACGGCATATCCATCCATCCATCCAGTTGCCCAACCAGACCCTGGGTGCCATCCTCACCTCTTCCTCACCTTTTCAGTCGATTCGATTTCGTCTTACCCACCCCACTGGGTGAAGCGTTAGTCTGCTTCTCTCTATCCCAGCTGTTCCCTTGGACTCGCGTTATCAACACCTTCAGTCTGGATCATGTTCATAGAGCTTCTTCCAAGACCTCCATGGGAGAGTCTCTGGTCACGTAGAGTGCAGTGGGCTTTCAGAGAAGCAAGCTGTTCTCTTTCAGCCTGAGCCTCGCCTTGGTAAGTGAGCTCTGAACAGCCTGGGTAGACATTTCAGGAGTATTGAGATTCTCCAATTTTTTTTTTTTTTTTTTTAATTTAAATTCTTTATTGTTGAAAGTATTATAGGAGTCTCCTTTTTTCCCCATTGACCTCTCCCCGGCCGCTCCCACCCCCCAGCACATGCCCTCACCCCCCTACTGTCTGTGTCCATTGGTTATGCTCATATGCATGCATACAAGTCCTTTGGTTGATCTCTTACCCCCTCACTCCCCGCCTTCCCTCATAGGTTGGACAGTCTGTTGGATGCTTCTATGTCTCTGGTTCTATTTTTGTTCATCAGTTTATGTTGTTCATTATATTCCACAAATGAGTGAGGTCATGTGATACTTATCTTTCTCCAATTGGCTTATTTCACTTAGCATAATGCTCTCCAGGTCCATCCATGCTGTTGCAAATGGTAGGAGTTCCTTCTTTTTTACAGCAGGGTAGTATTCCATTGTGTAGATGTATCTCTCCAGTGCTTTATATGAGGTATTTCCTCTATGCTTATTAATGAACATCACCTATTTGTCGCTACTGTTTAATAGGCTCTTGCTTTCAGGGAAACCATAATCTGGTTTATTTTTTATTTATTTATTTTTGGGGTTGATTTTTTAATAGAGTTGGAGTGTGAGCAGTTTTTCAGTATGCAAAAATAGCCCACAAGATTTTAATTTAACATTAAAATTGTCTTGACTATAAAGTATTGGTATTAATTGTAGAAATCTTAAAATTTGGAAGAATTTAAATTTTAAAAATAGTCATTTGTAATTCTATTTCCTGTCTACTGGCAGCCATTATGGATATTTGGATACATTTCAATCTCATCATGTTATGTACTATATATATGAAACATATACATACAAGATTCAGATTTAGACTATGTTCTATATGTATAGCTTTATATTCTTCTTTTTTCTCTAAAGCATTTTCTTGGTCATAAATTACGTTTTGAAAACATAGATTTTAAGTGGTTGCATGAGTCTCAGTATATCTTTAACCATTCTTTGTTTAGGACTTCAGAGTGATTGTGTTTTTTATATAGCTGATATATAACATTGTATTAGTTTTAGGTGTACAATGATTATATCTTTTACTTTAAGGATTAGTTCTGTGATGGCCATCCTAGTTCAAGGAATTTTTTGTCCTTCAGATATGAAAAGAAAAAAATTAAGGTAGAGAAATTCCACCTGACTTAGAATAACACAAAGCAGATTTATACCTAAAAAAAGCTGACTTTTGACTGCCTGGATTAATCTGTTTTGTATAAAGTATGTTAGCCTGTGTGTTCCTGAGAGTGTCCTCACTAATGTCCATGCGTTGGAAATGTGCGGGTCTCTTCCGTATTTTCTCTCAGGTGGTTCGAGGACACTACCAAAGGTCAGCAAACCGGCAAGGTAGTGCAGGTGTACAGAAAGAAATATGTCACGTACATCGAGCGGGTGCAGCGTGAGAAGGCTGACGGCACAACTGTCCACGTGGGCATTCACCCCAGCAAGGTGTGGCCCAGGCCTGGGCAGTGGTGGTCACACAGCATGGTGCAGCTGTGAGAGTGGTTGACGTGTTGGTGCAGTTTACACGGCTGACCCTGGCAGGGATCTCCTGGGAAGATCAGGAAGGCTTGATAGAGTCACTGGCTTATGATATCAAGGACCCAGATTCGTTTCTTGTGTGTTTTGTCATCCTTGATGAAGGCTCTGTCTTCAAGCAGGTAGCAGGGGGTCCCTGGCATTCCAGACCTCACCTCCCCACTAGATAATGTCCAGAGAAGAGAACATTTCTTCCCGTGGCCCTCACACCCACCCTGTGGGATATAATGTTCCTCCTCTGCACTCCCACTTTACATACTTTGTTGTAGGGTGTCTCCCCAGTTTCAGATCCTTAGGGCAGAATGGTCAGGCTCTTACCTTATGATCTCTGTGTTGCCCAGTAGCTGGCAGGGGAATGCAGATGTTTCTTAATGCATTTGCCAGCCAACGGAGGATAGGCAAACCAGAAAGATGCTGGTCATGTAATTTTTCCCAACCCGAATGAAATTTCATATCATTAAACTATCTAAATGGTGTCCTAGTCCTCAGGAATTAGAGGGGTAGGAGGTTGGGTGGCAGAAAGAACTTAAGCTGCTATTGTTGAGGGGACCTCTGCTGTACAAACTGACCGTGGTTATAAATCCTTCACACGTAAAAAAACAAAGATTTGTTTGTTTTCTCACTCCTGAAAGGTGGTTATCACCAGGCTAAAACTGGACAAAGATCGGAAAAAAATTCTTGAATGCAAAGCCAAATCTCAACAAGTTGGAAAAGAGAAAGGCAAATATAAGGAAGAACTTACTGAGAAAATGCAGGAATAAATGTTACCTGTTGTGTAACCAATGTTTAGCTGTAGGTTTTTAGCCTGGTGTGTATTCCTTTAAAATCGTTCAAGATGTCTCTGGAATATATTGTTTCCCTCTTGGTTTGTTATTGGTATGTGGCTCTGTATATCTATTGTTGCTATTTGGGTTAATTTTATGAATAAAAATTGGAAATGTTTCTTAATTCAAGTAGACTTTGTGTTGTTTTATAGATAAAGTCCATCTCACTATCACTTCCCAGTTGCCATCCTTTCATATGTTTAATCTGTGGAGCCGCAGAACAGCTGGTGAGATGGCCCTGCTCATGCCTGGGCCCTCACACTGATGGAGTGGACAGGATAGGGCTGCTGCCTGATGCAGGGGTTCGTTCCACTCAGTGGCCATCATGATGCGACCTGAAATACACGGCCCCAGTGAGCAGCTGGTGCTGTTTTGCATACCCACGTCTAGGGCCTGACGGATTACCCTGTAGCTCCTCTCCCTTGTGCTCCCACCAAACCAAATGGCCTGCAGCTCCCTAGCCAGGCTGCCCTGCCCTAGGTCTTGACTTTGCAAGTGCCATTTCCATGTTACTAAAATGTCCCTCCTCTCTCCTAGGGCTAACTCGGTAAATAGATGGCCTGTAGGCAAGGATTAGCACACAGATAGATTTTGTTTGCCCTGTTGCTTTTCATGATTTTTAAAAATTAATTTCCAACATTTAAAACTTAAGATATCCATAGAGAAACATAGGTCTTGTGCTTCCTCTGGCTGCACGGGGCCCTGATGCTGCACAGCATCGGCTGTGGAGCCAGGGGCTGGCTGCTCCCTTTCCAGCTCACTCCATGTCCCTGAGTGCCTGGCCCCCACTGGCATCTGAGTTTCAGATTCCACACCTAACTGAAAATTACTCTTCAAGATTTAGCTCCAGGGCCACGTCTGAAATCCTGCCTTTCCCCTGTGATAAATGATCTGTTTATTAAAATGCATCAGGTAAGACTGGGGAATTGTGGATTAGAATATCCATAATTTACACAGCATCCTATATAATAAAAGCCTAATATGCAGATTGTCCCCTTGACCGGGAGTTCAACTGGTGGGGCCGGCTGGCCAACCGTGGGAAGGGAGGCCCCGTCCGGCAGCTAGCAGCCGCTAGGGACCCTACCCGTGCATGAATTTCATGCACTGGGTCTCTAGTATGAAATAGAGACGGTGCCCCACACAGCAGCTATGTTATTAGCATGCTGAGCTATATGTCTAGTCAGTATAATCAGTAGGTCAACCAGAAAGGTCTGTAGTTTGCTAGTATTTGAGATTTGTCTTTATTCTCTTTTTTTAAATTAATATCTTTTTAATATTTTTATTGATTTTGGAGAAGAAGGGAGAGAGAGATAGAAACATCAATGATGAGAATTATTGATTGGCTGCCTCCTGCACCCCCCACACTGGGGACTGAGCCCACAATCTGGGCATGTGCCCTGACCAGGAATTGAACCCTGACCTCCTGGGTCATTGGTTGATGCTCAACCACCAAGCCATGCCGGCCAGGCTGTCTTTATTCTCAAGCAACATGTTGTAGAACCTCAAAAATTGCATGCAAATCAGATTTCATATTAGATTAAGTTTAAGGATGACATTCTTTTTTTTTTTAATTGATTTTAGAGAGAGGGAAGGGAGAGAGAGAAACATTGATTTGTTCTTCCACTTATTTATGCATTCACTGGTTGATTCTTGTATGTGCCCTAACTAGGGATGGAGCTCATAACGTTGGCATATCGGAATGACGCTCTAACCAACTGAGCTACCCAGCTAGGGCACAACAACATATTCTGATGCCTGGTCTGAGCCCTAGGCTCCAGCCAATACTGATAAAATAATATTTTCTAGTAGTCAGACTTGGCTTGCTTTCAGCAACTTGTTCAATACAAGTGATACAGATAAGAGCTTGAGAGCTTATTACTTGAGGTACTGCATGTAAAGCACAGAGTTGAGCAAACTTTAGCTATTGTCTCTCAAAGGAGAATGGAAGTGGGTTTGTTTGCAGGCGCAGAGGGAAAAGTTTTTCTCAAGGAAGTTCAGACAAATGCTGGTTGAGTGAAGGGGCGGGTTTGAGGGTGGCAGTATTGTGTTTTGGCTGCAGGAAATGGGGGCTGGAGAATGCCAGCTGGGTGGGCCTGCCTGTCAAGGTTCAGGCCCTGGGCTATTAGCGTGTTTTCTGGAATGACTGAATTAAGCAGTTTCCAACTGACCTTTTCATCAAATTTGCACATGTCCATTCCCTTGAGTGAGTCCCCTTGTGCTATTTTGGGAAGACTCCAAACTGTGAAACTTCAGACAGACGCTCCTGAATGCCTGCTTTCATACCGCACTCCAGCACGAGATGTTCAGCCACAGAGCTGCCCGTCGAGCTGGGGAGGCATGAACTGAATCCTCTGACGACCAGACAGAGCTCTACTGACTGAGAGAGCCGTTCCCATCTGGTGCTAGCTTGGGTCGTTGGTCATTGTTCCTTTAAATTACCATTTTTTTAAAGTATACTTATATATGACACAACATCAAAAGGTACAAAGGCATACAGTGAAAAGTAAGCTTCCTCGTCACTTTGACTCTCAGGCACTCACCTCTTCCCAGGAGGAGCCACTGTTTCCAATGCCTTTTGCATCCTCCCAGAAGAAGCCTATGCACACACAATTGGGTGTTTACTAAAGTTTGATCTAGGAAGAAGTCTGATGAGAAAGCTAGGCCATCCAGATTGAAACAGCTGCGTGAGGTTGATTTATTGCCTGAACACCTTAATTGAAATGGAAACAAGCAGCCCTGGCCAGTGTGGCTCAGTTGGTTGAAGCATCATCCTGTTCGCCAAAAGGTGGCAGTTTTGATTCCTGGTCAGGACACATGCAGCTTTGATCCCTGGTCCAGGAACATGTACAGGGGTGGGGGGTAGGGGCAGCCAATCTGTGTTCTCAAATCAATTCACATCGATGTTTCTCTCTTCCTCTCACTACACAACACACACACACACACACACACACACACACACACACACACACACACACACTCAGTGGCCAGATTATTCTGACCACCCCATCAGTACTTCGTTGGGCCACCTTTTGCCTTCCATACTGCAGCGATTCTTCTTGGCATTGACTCCACGAGATGTTGAAAGGTGATGCGAGGAATCTGGCACCATGCCTCATGAATAGCACTGTCCAGTTCTGTGAGATTTGATGGCTGTGGAACCAGCTGCCTGATGGCTCGTTTAACTTCGTCCCACAAATGCTCAATTGGATTGAGATCTGGTGATGGTGGGGGCCACCTAAGCAAGGTAAAGTCTCCCTCATGTTCTTGAAACCACTCCTGCACAATACGAGCACCGTGGCATGGCGCATTGTCTTGTTGGAAGAAACCATCTCCATTGGGATACGCCATCAACATGATAGGATGAACTTGATCAGCAACGATACTTAGGTATGTTGTGCTATTCAGACATTGTTCCACATGAATTAAAGGGCCCCAATCATGCCAGGAAAACATGCCCCAAACCATAACTCTGCCCCCACCAGCTTGAAGGGTTGTACTCATGCATGTGAGGTGCATGCTTTCATGCTGTTTTCACCAAATTCTCACTCTTCCATCTGCATGATGCAACTGGAAACGTGATTCATCAGACCACATGACTTTTTTCCAATGCTCGACTGTCCAATCCTTGGGTTCCTGTGCGAATTGGAGACGTTTTATCTTGGTAACTGCAGATAGCAAAGGTATTCAAACAGGCCTTCGGCTTCCATATCCCATACAATGCAGTGTACGGCTAATTTGCCTACAAATGTCTGGCAAATTAGTGGATATAATAATAATAATCTGGCACTCAGTGGATATATATATATATATATATATATATATATATATGCACAAATATTAAATAAAATATTCTTTGTCCATTGGAAATAATAGAATCAAGCACATTCTAAATCCGGAACAGGGTTCAGAGGTCTCATCTCATGCAGTAAAGGTCTCTATCTTGTAAAGAAGTGTGTGCTTTAGGGGTTTTTGCTGACTTACTATTTGAACTAGGAGGGGCAGCATGGCTTAGTGGAAAGAACAGGAGCTATGAAGGCTCACATTCAGATCTCAGTCCGCCATTTAAAACAGCCACCCTTCCCTAACCGGTTTGGCTCGGTGGATAGCACGTCGGCCTGCGGACCCAAGGGTCCCAGGTTCGATTCCTGTCAAGGCATGTACCTTGGTTGAGGGCACATCCCCAGTAGGGGGTGTGCAGGAGGCAGCTGATCGATGTTTCTCTCTCATCGATGTTTCTAACTCTCTATCCCTCTCCCTTCCTCTCTGTAAAAAACCAATAAAATATATTTTTAAAAAATTAAAAGCAAAATAAAAAATAAAACAGCCACCCTTTGGGCAAGTTACATATATGAGTCTCTTCCCCTACTATGTAAAATGGACTTCATAATCTCTGTGTTAGGTGTCGTGAGCACTGAATGAGACAGGTAATTCAAAGCACCTCGTTCAATGGCACATGGGTGTCTCTCACATGGTAGATGCTGTAATCATTGGTGGCTGCCCACAGCACATACTCCATACACATGTGCTGAGCAAATGAGAAGTGAAGCATGCTGGGCCTTCAGCTTCTCCCGTAACTTCAGGCCTTCCAGGTCGGCTTAGGAGGAGCCTCGTGACTCCGTGGCCTTGTGACTCTGCGGGCCAGGCTTTATTTCCGGGCTGGGCTTGGGAAAGGGGCTCCTGGGGGTCGCACTATAGCATTTCGAGCAGCTCTCTTATTTACTTCGTCCCACTGGGGCTGCCTCTGAGGCTTTTCCTCTACGAGTGGTTCTCACACTTTTGGGTCTCAGCACCTATTTCCACATCTTGAAATTATTGAGGACCTCAAACGCTTACATTTATATGGGTTCTATCAATCACATGATTCGCCACATTAGAAATGAAAACGAAATCTTGACCCTGAAATTCATTTAAAAATAATTTTTAAATGTAATAAACCCAAAGCATGTTAACAGAAACTAACATTTTTTATATAAAATAACTATCTTTTTCAAAATAAAATGAAAAAGTGGTGGCGAGAAGAGGGACATGGTGTTAACATGGTTGCAAAATTCCTTGATGTCTGACCAGTGGATTCCTATAGTGCTTCTTTCTGCAGCCAACCTGCCAAAAGATGTTTTGGGCGAAGCTCAGGAAGGAAAATCTGCATCACAGATTGATGGTTGGGAAAGAGAGGCCCTCGGGGCAGCTGGGAGAGTCCCGGGGCCTGCCCAGGGGTCCCTGGTGCACACTGCCCAGAGTCTGATTTATTTGCTGAAGTTGACTTTAAACGCCTTGAAGGCAGACAATATTTCTGCATTCGGTGTCACTCACATGGTAGATGCTGTAATCATTGGTGGCTGCCCACAGCACATACTCCATGCATATGTGCTGAGCAAATGAGAAGTGAAGCATGCTGGGCCTTCAGCTTCTCCCATAACTTTGGGCCTTCCAGGTCGGCTTAGGAGGAGCCTCGTGACTCCGTGTCTAAAGCCTAGCTGGCTTTCCCTTTGACAGTGTGATACAGTGTTTTTGACAGATTCACTGGTAGAGGGAGCTATTGGCCAATACTAGATCACAAATATAATGCTGAGATTAAGAATTTTTCTCATTTCACAGAGGATAAAGCGGACAGAACTGGTATCTGACCGTCACTTCCCTGTGCTCCTCGACATCTGCTTCTCAAAAAGGCTGCCAAAAAGGAAGACACAGTTAGGCTTAAGGAGATCAACTTAAAAATATATACATTTGCATCGATTTAAGAAACAGGAAAAAATTCACAAGCGTCAAAAAGTGAAAGCAACCCAAACATCCATTGACAGGTGAGTGGAAAAACAAAGTATGGTCCATACATAGCAGAGGAATATTATTCAGCACTGTGACCTGGGCTACAAACGGATGAAACGTCAGGACCTTATGCTAAGTGTCTTAAGCCGGATGTGTGTTAAGACAAATGCTGTATGATTCTACTTATATCAGGCATCTAGAGGAGTCAAACTTACAGAAACGAAAATTAGGATAGTGGTTGCCAGGGCTTAGGGAGGGAAATGGGGAACGGGGAGTTGTTAAATGGGTATGAAAAGATCTGGAGACTGTCCGCACAACAATGTGAATATACTGAACACTATTGATGTACACTTCAAAATGGCTAAGACAGTCAATTTTATGTTACATATATTTTACCACAATTAAAAATAAATGTAGAGATTTGACTGGGAGTGGTGAACACACAATATACAGTTGATGTATTATAGAATTGTACAAGAATTGTATACCTAAAACTATATAATTTTATTAGCCAATGTCACCCCAATATTCAATTAAAAATAAATTAATAAATAATTGAGTAAATTTTAAGAAAGGAAATGGGAAGTAGCCTGGCTTTTCCTCTAATTTAGTTTTGGCTGATCTCACCCCTTCTTCACTATGCAATTCAGTTGTACTAGTGTTTACTGAGCACATTCTATGTATAAAGTATCCCTAAAGAGCATAGATTGGTTAAACAGTGCCTGTTCTCAAGGAGTTTGCCCTCTTTTAGAGGGTTGGTTAAGAAACACACATAGCTATAGCTGGTTTGGCTCAGTGGATAGAGCTTTGGCCTGCAGACTCAAGGGTCCCAGGTTCGATTCTGGTCAAGGGCATGTACCTTGCTTGCGGGCACATCCCTAGTAGGAGGTGTGTAGGAGGCAGCTGATCGATGTTTCTCTCTCATCAATGTTTCTAACTCTCTATCCCTCTCCCTTCCTCTCTGTAAACAATCAATAAAATATATATTTTTTAAAAAGATACACACATAGCTATAGCTGGTTTGGCTCAGTGGATAGGTTGCCAGCCCATGGACCAAAGGGTATTGGGTTTGACTCCAGTCAAGGGCACATGCCCGGGTTGTGGGCTTGATCCCCAGTAGGGAGCGTGCAGGAGGTGGCCCATTGATGTTTCTGTCTCTCTTCCTCTCTGAAATCAATACAAATATATTTTTAATTAAAAAACACACACACACAAACAAGTTCAATGCCACAGAAGATGCACTAACACCGTGGTCAGCAAACTGAGGCTCGCGAGCCACATGCGGCTCTTTGGCCCCTTGAGTGTGGCTCTTCCACAAAATACCACGGCCTGGGCGAGTCTATTTTGAAGAAGTGGCGTTAGAAGAAGTTTAAGTTTAAAAAATTTGGCTCTCAAAAGAAATTTTAATCGTTGTACTGTTGATATTTGGCTCTGTTGACTAATGCGTTTGCCGACCACTGCACTAACAGAATGAAACAGGTCCTTGGAGAAGGAGGTGCTCGGACTGGAACTTAAGGACAATAGAATGTCTACCAAGGCTGTTTTTGGGGAGCAGATAAAGGCTTGGCATCATGTTTGAAGAGTTGGTACAGAGTTAAAGATTGTAGGTCCAACTTCCATTTAACTCAAGAATCCATTCTAGTTGATGAAGAAAGAAATCAGGAAGTGAGGTGAGGGGCGGAAGTGTGACTTGCAGGGAAACACTGGATTTGGTTTATTGATCTGCTTTCTTCCTTGCCTCTGCCCGTGAGCTTTATCAAGCTCCTTAACCTCTCTGAGAATTGGTTTACTCCTTGTTCCAAGGTTGTGGCATGCTGTAATTAGCACATGTGAGAATCTGTGGCAAGCAGTAGAAACTCCAGGTTCATCTTCTCATTATCCTGGCTAATCCCTACTCCTCTCTTAAGGCTCAGCTCAGGACTGGCTGGGGTGGAAAGTCCGACACTACTGTCCACTGTACCTGCCATTGAGTGGCCCTTGGCAAGTCCATCTCCTCACCAGCCTGTGAACTCCCGGAGGGGGTTCTGATTGGTTTCTGGAACCCCAGAACCTGGCACGGTGCACAAGACGCATAATAGTGCAGTATAAGAGCATTGGCTGTGGCCTGGCCGGGTGGCTCAGTTGGTTGGAGCCTCGTCCTGTACAACAAAAGGTTGTGGGTTTGATCCCCGTTCCAGGCACATATAGGTGGATGTTTCTCTCTCTCTCTCTCTCTCTCTCCTCTCTCTCTCTCTTTATCTTTTTCTCCCTTGCTCTCTCTAAAATCAATGAACATATCCTCAGGTGAGGATTAAAAAAAAAAAAAAAAAAAAAAAAAAACACTGGCTTTGAATATCACACCATGAGAAGTTGAATCCTGGCTCAGCCACGTACCAGGCTTTGGGCAAGATCCTGAACCTCCTCCCCGAGCCTTCGTTTCCTCCCCTGCAAAGTGGGGATAACAACTAATGTTAAGGTTTGTTGTATAAAAAGAAGATAAAGCCCAGCCTGCGAGGCTCAGTAGTTGAGTGTCAACCTGTGAACCAGGAGGTCAGGGTTGGATTCCTGGTCAGGGCCCAGGCCGGAGTTGTGGGCTTGATCCCCAGTGGGGGGCGTGCAGGAGGCAGCCCATCACTGATCCTCTCTCATCAGTGATGCTTCTCTCTCTCTCTCCCCCACTCTCTGAAATTAACAAAAATATATTAATATTAAAAAAAAGATAAAGCTGTAAATATGTAACTACACCCTTTTTTTTTTTTTTTTACCTAAAAGGGCCACGTTCTTAATGAGAAATACCTTGCTGAGCTCCCAGAGACTGGACCCTCGGGTGAGTGACGTCCCGCCGCCAGGTGAGGGCGGAGCCTGTCGCTCCGGACCCCCGAGGGGCGGAGTCGGCGCGCGGGTCACGTGAGGACGCGGGAGGCGGGCCCGGCGCGCGCCGGTCACGCGGCCGGGTGTTGACACTTCCGGGTGGGACCCGAGTGCGGCGGTGGGGCAGGGGCTGGCGGCTCGGCGGCCAGCATGGCGTACAGCGGCCTCACGGTGCCTCTGATCGTGATGAGCGTGTTCTGGAGCATCGTCGGCCTCCTGGTGCCCTGGTTCATCCCCAAGGGTCCCAACCGGGGGTGAGTGCGCCGGGCCCGCTGGCGGAGGGGCGCGCGGCGGGGAGCGGCGGCCGGGAGCGGGAGCGGGAGCGGGAGGGGCGGCCCGCACCGCGGAGACCTCGCCGGGGCGGCCCGACCCCGAGCTGGCCGCCATGAGCCGGTCGCCGCGGCGTCGGTGGCTCCCCGCCGGAGCGCGAGGAGGGTGACCTCCGGCGGGCCATTCTTGGGAAGCAGTTTTGGGGGAATTTTTTCTCGTCACCGTCCTGGGTGGGTGGGTGTCGTCGGAAATGGGTTTAGACCGACCCCAGAAGAAGTTGGGGCTCGGTCTGCTGCTCTCCACCCAAATGAGGCCTCGTTTGCCTCAAGGAAGGGGTCAGACACAGAAAGCAGACATCGCCCTTGCACTTCACACGCCGCCGCAGCCGCACAGGGTCCAGCCCAGGCCTCGCCTCCCGTGGGCGCCGGGAGGTCGCTGGGGCCCGGCCCACAGCGAGGTTCTGACCCGCGAGCAGGAGGAGGTGTTGAGAAACCCCTGCGTCATGCCTTCTGGAGGGCGCTCCCCGCGACCTTGGTGTGAGAAACAAGTTCTTAGGGTGACTGGTTAAGAAATACACCCCCCCCCCGTGTCAAATAGAGCTTAACCTGTTTTGTAAGTAAACTTTTATTGTATGAAATAGAGGCTTATCTTCAAAGGAGCTTTAGCACACTTTTTTTTTTTTTTTTTTGCCTTTTCGTTCCTCTTTTGCCTCTGAGTCATTTTTTCTCTGCAAGATCATGTGGGGTGAAACTTAGACTGAAGTCACCGTTTGTCAGGAACACCATTTTTCTTTGAAATTAATGGGTGGCTTCACAGTGCTTTGCATGCAGAGCAAGCATTGAGTAAGTGTCCCTTGAGTGGATAATTCTATGGCCTTTAGTAAAGGAAAGAAAATACTGTTACTTCCTTAATGTTTTGTGACCTGAACCCTTTCTTGCTCTCTTAAATAAACGTGTGTTATTAGACCGGTTACTTCCAACTCGTTTAAAAGTAAAACATCATGCAAGAAGGAGAAATGGTACATGAATGTCGATCCGGTCCCCCTTACCTTCCTCCCGCTCATCTTCCCAAGCAGTAATAGATGAAATAGAGGGTCAGAATTCAGGGGTTATGAAGGCAGTTTATATTAACCAAATGTAAGTTCTTAGACTTGTTTCTCCTACTGGAGTTAGTGTTTCTGTCTTCAACTATGTCATTACAGCAGCGATGGTCAACCGCTGTGCCACAAGCCTTTTTAAAACATGAACACCTGACTGTTTAGTCAGGGGCTCTGACCTCTTCCCCTGGGATTGCCAAATAAAAAAAGGACAACGGCCAACACAACCGTAGCCGTCAGGTGAGAATGCCCTGTGATGAACCATAAATATAGGTCATATAATCGACTTGCATCTTATTGGTCAGGTTGGTTAAGGTAACATCTGATTGGCTCATTCTTGGTACTAAAAATCCTTAGACAGGCACCTGATTTTTTTAAAAAGTCACTTTGGAGCAAAAGGGGTAGGTAATTACTATTATTTATTAATTTTTATCTTTTTGTAAATCAAAATTACACCTATATTTTTGTCAGATTGGCAAAAAAATATATATTTTGGTGTGCCACAGAATTTTAGTAATTAGTTTCCATGTGCCATGAGATGCAAAAGGTTGAAAATCGCTGCATTACACTACTGTCTGCCTTTGCAGCCTTCATACTCAGAAAAGCATTTATTAATGTGTTGGTAGCATTGACCACTCATTTCTTAAAGACCCCCGTGGGGGTCCCACCCCCCCCACCCCCAGCCTCGGGACTTGATGCCCATGCTGTTATCCAGGGTAATGAAATGCCTCCTAATGTGCATGGCTTCAAAGTTTCTAGCCCTAGTATCATGATTCAGGTTTGACCTGCTAGTGACATGTTATCCGGGTCTAAGCCACAACCTCCCCCCCCCCCCCCCCCCCAATCCTTATATTTCCTGCTCTTGGCAGGATTGAGCAGGTCTTAAAACACAGTGCCTCCTAGGAGTTACTGTATTACATTTTGAGAAGCACTGCCCCTAGCTGGATGATCCCTGTGACCTTGAGCAATTTAGTTAACTTTTCCACATCCCCGTTTCCTCATTGTAAAGTGGAAATGTTAGTACGGAATTAGTACTGGTTTTCCTTTGCCTCCTGAAAAGACTGCAAATTAATTTTTTAAAATACATGAAGGAGATGAATTGCTTCAAGGACTATGGTGAATTTTTAAAACAGGAGAGCCTTTTTTAATATATATATATTTTTTTATTTCAGAGAGGAAGGAAGAGGGAGAGAGAGAGATAGAAACATCAATGATGAGAGAGAATCATTGATCGGCTGCCTCCTGCATGCCCCCAGTGGGGATTGAGCCCGCAACCCAGGCATGTGTCCTTGGCCGGAATCGAACCTGGGACCCTTCAGTCCACAGGCCAGTGCTCTATCCACTGAGCCAAACCAGCCAGGGCCAGGAGAGCCTTTTTGATTTGAAGCTTTAAGACAACTTCATTAAGGAGATAGTAAAGTAAAGCACCTTCATAAAGGTACCCCGTGTGAGGAGAGGAAGGAAGACTTGGATGTTACATCCTCTTTCCTGTGAGACCCCTGCACATCAGAAGACAGAAAATTGGGTGATGAGGTTTTCGGGACCTGGTGAGGCTGGGAGAAAAAAGGGCAAAAGGGAAAACTTCTGAATCTATGTGTACCTAAAGCCCCTTCCTCATTCTCTTCTTTGACTGAACAAGTGTAGGATAAAAGGGTGAAATCAGGTCTGTGCCTGAATCAGCTTTCCTGGCCATTCCTGTTTTCAAGGTTTCCCTTGTTTCTTTTTAGGAATCCACACATCTGTAAAAGTTTCATGTTTGTCACGGTGGCTCCCTTAGCAGTAGGTTGGGGGAGGGGATAGGGAGTAAGCACAGGAATTGATGTGGCAAGAGTTATAAGCTCATTTTTTTCAAACATACAGGACATTTTCAGGCATACAGAAAAGTAGGAAGAGTGGTATGACTACTGTATACCACCACGTAGATCCAGTAATTGTTATGTATTCACATTCACTTTATCTCTGAATAAGTGTGTGTGTGTGTGTGCGCGCGCGCGCACATTTCATAGCACTTTTATCTCAGACTCCTCTGTACACCCTCATCCTCCTTTCCTGCTTTGTTTTTCTCCATCTGCATTACTGACCTTCTGGCATATACTAGTAGGTAGGTAGGTAGGTAGATCTTGTTTGCTTATTGTTCCACTTACTTGTTGTCTGTCTTCCCCCACGATCACGTAGACTTCACCAGGGCAGGGGTTTTTCCCCTGTTTCCTTCACTCCTGTCTCCCCAGAGCCTTGTACGTACCAGACACTCAATGAAAATCTGTCGAATGAATGAATGGATGTGCCAGTATAATAACCATAGAGAACACACACCCACAGCACTTCTAAAGGATGAGTTAAAAATATCACTAGGAGTTCTGATCTTTGCTTCCCGCCTTCTAGGAGACAGTCCTTCTTACTCTGTGGGGTGTAGAGACCTTTCTTTGGACACGACTCTTAGGGATTGGGGGGGAGGTACTGAGAGGTGTGAAGCCGCAGGGTGATGCGATGAAAGGAATATTTTAGAACGATGACTCCAGGGTGATTGCTGATAGAATGAAAGGGAAGGAAGACAGTTTGTGCCACCAGTTAGCTGGACGAACTTGATAAATTTCCGTGCTAAGGTGGGAACGGAAAGGAAGAAGTCCACATAGGGAAGGATGCTTTAGAAGGACTAGCCCACAGCATTTGGTGACTCCGAGGGTGCAGAGGAGGCATGAGCAAAGAGATGACATTATGAGGTGGGGTGGTGGGTGGAATGGCAGAGCTGCTTCTGGGGAGCAGGAGATTCAGAGGAGAGCCTTTGGGAGGCGAAATGGGAAGAGATGAGCATGGAGCCGGTTTTAGAAGTGTTGCGGTAGTTACTTGGATGTCAATGAATTGTCACTGCAGCCTTTGCGTTCAGTTTCAGGTGGGTTTGGATTAGACAGCTAAGCTGTGGCATAAGGGCATATCCCTTTAAATACAAATTATGTTAATTATTTACTCCAACTTCTACCAAATGCACCCCAGGGTGCAGTGCAGTGTGGGTGTTGGGACAGATTCAGGTGCCTTTTCTGGGTGCACAGTCCCTGCTTGTTTGATCACTTGGGAAGGGACTTGAACCATCCTGCAGTGTCTGCTTAGTTTGCAAGTGATCTAATTGTTTGTTTGTTATTGTTTTTTAGAGTTATCATCACCATGTTGGTGACCTGTTCAGTTTGCTGCTATCTCTTGTAAGTATGTTTCTCTTGTAAGTAATTTTTTCCTAAAATCATAAGCATTATTCGTGGCATTTATAATGTATGTGATGGGAAATGAAATAAGTGGAGCATGGTTGTTGTGAAACTTTACAGCTTTGTTTCATTGAAGCTTGTCCTCATGTCTGAAGAATAAAATAATGTCTGAAGAATAAAAGTAGCACACTTTTAAAAAAATTTGAAAAACCCCACAAAATTTTAAAAAAGAAAAAATAGCACACATTTTCTATGTTCAATATTTATATTTACATAATTTTATAATTATGCCATTACTTACATAATCTTCTATACTAATAAAAGGGTAATATGCTAATTAGACCGGGAGACCAGACATCTTCCTACCTTCCTTCCGGACAAAGCCACAGAGGCAGTTAGGGGCAATCAGGCCAGCAGGGGAGGGCAGTTGGGGGCCATGAGGGCAGTTGGGGGCCATGATGCCGGCAGGGGAGGGCAGTTGGGGGCCATGAGGCCGGCAGGGGAGGGCAGTTGGGGGCCATGAGGCCGGCAGAGGAGGGCAGTTGGGGGCCATGAGGCCGGCAGGGGAGGGCAGTTGGGGGCCATGATGCTGGCAGGGGAAGGCAGTTGGGGGCCATGAGGCCGGCAGGGGAGGGCAGTTGGGCGCCATGAGGCCGGCAGGGGAGTGGTTAGATGGCGATCAAGCCAGAAGGCAGGCAAATGGTTAGGAGTCAGTGGTCCTGGATTGCGAGAGGGATGTCTGACTGCCGGTCTAGGCCTAAACCGGCAGTTGGACATCCCCCAAGGGGTCCCGGATTGGAGAGGGACTTCCCCCCTCCCTGCATGAATTTTGTGCACTGGGCCTCTAGTTAAATACAAGTATATTTATATAAGAACTGGACAGATACTCTCTCCCTCTGCCAACCCAAGTACAGTTTATACTCACCAGAAATTGTCATTGTAGTGCTTTGTATTTCACTATTGTGAAATATTTAGGCCTCATTTCACTTAAATATCTCACCATCTCACTTAAATAAAGCCATTCTTTTTTGTTTGTTTGTGTCCATGGACTATGCATATATGTTCTTTGGTTAATCCCCCCCCCCCCCCGTAAAAGCCATTCTTTATTATGACTGTTCATCTACTGAACCGAAGTTGAGCTAGAATTGTAATAAAGTAGAGTAAGAACAATTTTTTAAATAAAAAACTTTTTTTAAATTAATTTATTTATTTTTGTGAATCTTCACCAGAGGATATTTTTTCCATTGATTTTCTTTAGAGAGGGTAGAAGGGAGTGAGGAGAAGAGGAGGAGGAGGAGAGAGAAAACACATTGATGTGAGAGAGCGAGACATCGATTGGTTGCCTCCTACACTCACCCTGACCGGGGCTGGAGATTGAACCTGCAACCCAGGTAAGTGACCTTGACCAGGAATTGAACCCATGACCCTCCAGTGCACAGGCCAACACTCCAACCACTTAGCAATCCAGGCTAGGGCAAAAATTTTTAAATTTAAAAGTGTAATAATTAGCATCTATTTGAATAGATTATATTCATTTATATAAACTGTTGAGTAAATACTATTTTAGGGTATGTAAGGTAATCCTCAACATATATTTTTGGGATACTGTTATTTAGCCTCATGAGTGACAGAACTGCAGTTTAACTGTTTGAAAGATGTTTCCAGCTCTTGTCCACCACCTCCCCTTCAATGGGGAGTGGCACCAGGCAGGCCCCGGGAAAAATCTGAGTATTAGTTAGTTCATGGAGAAAACTTAAGAGTATTCAAAGGTGAGCTCTTACCTCTTGCAGTCTAGATTTTAGACCATTTTCCCCTTCACACTAACGTGTTGTGACAGCTGTGTTGACTGGGTTCATACTGTCATCAGTGTATTCACAGAGGTAGTGCACAGATTTCCAAAATTATGTTTTTCTTTTCCTTGAAACCTGATTATATGTCCTACTTATTACCAAGTTATCTGTCTAAACATTGGGTGTTACTTAAACCCTAAATATTTTACATACCTGCTTCCACAAAGGGGTGGGATTCTGCAATAAATCAGAAAGGCAAAGAAAGCTTCACTGTTTGGTGCTAGTAGGTACCAGTTATTTCTTGAAAGTACCTCTCTTGAAGGAAGACACACCCAAAGAAACTGGATTTTCTAGACAAGGTCATGTTTTGAAATACATTCATGGACTTTTTAATTGCCTTCTGTTTGTGGCAATATTTTCCTCTTCCCAGTTTGTTCTAGTTGAAGGTTAGATTCTGTGGGGCGTGACGTGTCTGAACTCTGAATAAGCCAGGATCTCTGCCAGTGTGACCAGTTTGTGCTCATAGTTCAGCAGAGGAAAGTCGATTTCAAAACAGAAATCCAACTGGGGCCCGGCCATCGTAGCTCAGTGGTTGAGTGTCGACCTATGAACCATGAGGTTACGGTTCAATGCCCAGTTGTGGGCTCCATCCTCAGTGTAGGGCATGCAGGAGGCAGCCAATCAATGATTCTCATCATTGATGTTTCTATCTTTCTCCCTCTCTCTTCCTCTCTGAAATCTATAAAAATATTTTAAAAAAGGAAAAAAAAAATTCAACTGGGGACAAGCTAAGATTGCTGGTGAAACTTCTGAGAGATGTCAGATGGGAAACTGGATATAAGGAGAGATAGTTGAGCGTCTGAGACTGTAATGTCCTCAGGCAGTGGTTGTCTACTGGGGCTGCTACTGGCATCCGGTGGGCAGAGGCCAGCGATGCTGCTGTACTTCATACAGTGGACAGGACAGCCCCCTCCTCCCAGCAAAGAACTATTCAGCCCCAGATGTCAATGCTGCTGCCGTTGAGAAACAGGCCCTAAAAAAGAGGTCAGGGCCAGAGCTCAGGAATACCAGCATTTAGGTGCACAGATGAGGAAGGGCCGGAAAACGGCATCCTTGAGCCTTCCCTGTTGAAGCAGGGGGAGTGGCCAGAATGTATGAAGGAATCAGAGGTTAGTAAACTCAGCAGGCACCCCAAATTGGAAGTCAGTATTCCATGAGAGTGGGAGAGAACTCTCTGGAGGCAGCATGGGAGGGAGAGGGGGGGCAAAGAAGTTTGTACTCCCATCGCCAAGCCTGAGCCATCTGGTGTCAGGGAGCTTGACGTGTCTGAACTCTGAATAGGAGAGCTTCAGGGAGCCAGGTTTCAGGGCAGCTGGAGGCACCCTAAGTGTGAGAATAGGAGGAGGTGTGTGAGTGAGTGGCAGCTCTTGGAGCAAGTTACAGAGACCCAGTGGAAGCGGGTGGGAGAAGGGGAAGGGCGGGATGTTGGATCAAGTTGTGAGATGAGCCGAGCAGTCTCGGGAAGGAATTTAGATCATGGTAGATGGTCCTGGGAGGTTTGGGGAAAAATATTTTTTCTGGCAAAAATTGCAGATAAAAGAAGATAAGAGATCTGTTGAGCTTAGCTCTTACAGTTCCTGTTGTTGGGCCAGAACTGCACCTGAGGCTTTCCATAGCGGGCAGTCGAGAGGTCTGGCGGTTGGGCACGCTGCTTGCCAGTCCCGGCACTAGGATGTTGGGGTCAGGCTTGGTTTTGTTTCTGTAGTTTTGTTTCCCGGTACAACTGCACCATTGATTGAAGAATTTCCTTTCTCCATTCAATTGCTTTGGCATCTTTGTTCAAATGACTTGACCACATACGTGTGAGTCTATTTCCAAACTATCTGTTCAGTTCAGTGACCTCTTTGTCGAGCCTTTTAACATACCATACTGTCTTGGGTATTGTAGCTTTGTATTGAAATCAGGAAGTCTGAGTCCTCCGTGTGTGTTCTTCAAGGTTATGTGGCTGTTGTAAAATAGCCACTTACGTTTCAGAATCACCTGGTCAGTTTCTCCAAAAAGGCCTATTCACTATTTCTTCTTTCGTCTCCAATCTGTTAGTAGGCCCACGCAAAGATTTTTTTTTTTTCAGTTTGTGTTATTATACCTTTTAGTTCTAAAATTTCCACTGGGTTCTTCTTTTCATTGTTTTAATTTATTTTCTGAGATTCCCAATCTCTAGTACCATCCAATAGTTGGTTTTTACATTTTGTTATTAGAGTTTATTAATATACTGTCTATAGGATGAGTTTGATACTGCTATTACCGGAACCAGAACCTCACCTATGACATTTTTATTTTCAGGTAGTACAGTTTTTATTTCTATAGATGTTCTTCTGCTTCTTTTACAGTTTTGCTTCCCCCTCCCTTTTTCCTTTCCTTCCTCTTTCCCTCCCTCACCCTCTTCCTTCTTTCTCCCTGCACATAGTTTAAGCTTATCTTATTTCTTAAGACATAGTTTATTTATCATCTGTATCTGATCATTCCAGTATCTAAAGCCCTTCCATTTCTGTGTCTGCTCTTTGCTGCCTTCTACTCTCATGGTACCTTGCTTCCGTATGTGTTCAGTTATGGTTGACTGCAAGCTGTTAATTTTCCCTATAATTTTATATGTATCCCTTCTTTGAGGTCTGGTATGAAGGTGGGCCCCTCCCAGAAAGGATTCACGTGGCTTCTGTTAGATGCCTAAGGCCATCACCAGTGTGGCTTAAATTAAGTAAAATTCTTGATATGTGTTTATTTTTTAGAAACCAGAGAATGAATTTGAGTTGTAAACCATCATGATAACCAGTTCTCAGTGATGACCAATTCTTCCTTCTTGGTACTTATATTTAAGACAGGTGATTTTCCTAGCATTTCTCTTGAGGGCGTTCTGCTTGATTTGTCTTTACCTTGGGGTCTTGGTTTTTGCGGGGAGGTATGTGAACATTGCATTAGATTCTTTGCCTTGCCTGGGCCCTGGGCTTTATCTGCTGTTCCCCATGTCCTGTGAGGTCTCCAGTTCATCTGCTTTAGTATATGGTCTCAAGGTACGGAAAGCTATCTGCATTTACTTTCCTTTCCTCTCTGGGTACTTGCCTGCACTCAACTTTTTGTTCTGAGAATTACTTACACTTCTCTCATGGATACATTGAAAATATTTGGCTATCTTGACTATTTATAGTGGAAGGGAAATCTGCTAGATGAAAAAGTTTATTTTTCTTATTCTGACTGTATAATTTTTTCCCTTTATAATTTGGCAGGTAAGAGTATTGTTACAGACTTTGAACTGGAAGGCCTGGTATAGAAAGTATAGAGAAAAGAAAGGAAAGATATTTCAAGAGCTGGCAAAAATAGGGCATATCCCTGCCGTATGAAAGGGTCATTAGAGATAGGGTTGGCATAAGGTTAATGAAAAATCATTTTGTGCCTTCTCATCTGGAGCTTGGGGTCCTCTTCTAAGCTCCCTTGGCTGTGGCAGAATTAAGTTCCTTGCTATTCGTTGGCTATTCGTTGCGGGTCATTCTCAGCTCGGAGAGACTACCCACATTCCTTGTGGAGCAGCCCTTCCAACTTCAAAGCCAGGAATAGAGTCTCCTTGTGTAAAATCCTTCTCATCCTGTAGCAGTCTGAGTCTAATAAGGAGATAAAAACCACACAGTAGGTTAGGCAGAGGAAGTGTAACAAAATTATTATAAGCTCTGACAAAAGAGTGTAAGATATAAGGAAACCCAATATGATCCTCGGGCTGAGGGAGACCCCAGCAAAGACAAACTTGAAAAGGATTCGGACCTCGTTGGAGAAGGTGTGGCTCAGTCCACCCGACAGCAGAGGCAGTTTGTTGGTGTGGCCAGGCTGGAGTTGGTGGGCAAGCAGTATGCCACCTCCTGAGTACAGGCAGGAGAGCAGGTGGCCAGGGCCTGTGTGTGTAGCCAAGTTCCTGTGCCAGTACAGCAGGCCTCCAGAGCCTGCGGCCATGCAGGGACTCTGGTTTTGGGGTCAGAGGGCTGCAGGGAGCTTATTTCCAGGCTGAGGCTATGAGACCAAAGAGCAAACATGTTCTGGGCCCGAGCCTGCTCGGCTTCACCAGATGTCCTCGTACCCACTCCGCAGACTCCCTATCCCCGCCTGCAATTTCCCTCTAGCTCCCTCTACCGAGATAGCTTATCACTGTGCTCTCTTTAAGGAGAGAAAAAGGAATTCAGTTGTTTGTCTGAGTGCATACTAAAGGAAATGTTCCGAGCTAATCATTCATAAGTGATACACACGCTCCACATGCCTTTTGTCAGGGAGAGCCTGTCCCTTTTAGGAACTCTCCCAAGTAGGTCACGTCCACCCAGGATGACTTCCCTTTCCTCAGGCCAGCTGTCTGTTAGAAACTGATCACAGGAGTGACCATCATCGTATTCACTGTCTTGGGTTTAGACAAGGTATGCATGCCAGGGGTTGGATATCTTGGGGGACATCCAGGAATTCTGCCTACCACAGCGGGGAGGGGTGGGAGAAGAGGCGGAGACGAGGATGACTCAGTGCTGCATGAGGAACTCCTTTGTGCAGCACACAGGTTGTATTTCATTCCGTGCCTCAATGCATTGTAGTTGTCTCATGGGAAAGAGAAGGAGTAACTAGTATTTATTAAATGTCTGTTTGTCAACTACTCCACAGAGCACTTTCATATACTAGTATTCTCCCTTTATTTCTTAACATCTGGAGGCAGGGATTATTATCTTCACTTTACAAGAGGGGAAACTGAGGCTTGGGGTTGTAAGGCCACTTGCCTGGAGACAGTCGGCTAATATTTATGACTAGTGACCCAGTGCACGGACTCGTGCACATTGAAAGGAATTTAATTAGAAGGGACTGGTGGGGCGGGACTGGGTGAGATGGGCCAGATATGTCCTGGAGCCAACCTCTCGTGGTCCCTGGTCCCTCCCTGGTGTCTGTGGAGTGAGTGGGGGTCCCTCTGGCAGGTGGGGTCCCTCAGCCTGCCTGGCCTGCAGAGATCGGGCCAAAACTGGCTCTCTGACATCCCCTGAGAGGTCCCCGAGTGCGAGAGGGCACTCTGCAAAGTTGTTGTTGTGCAGCGTGTGGAACACAAACGCAATAGTGCAGTAAATCAGATTCGGGGCCGACGCTGCCCCAGCAACAACATAACCCACGGCTGAAGGTGAAATTGCAAGGCCCCGTGAGGAATCGGGCTCCCTCTTTTCTGGTTTTGGGGTGCGTCACCTGAGAACCACCACTGCCAAGTCACTGCAGCTCAGCAGCTCCTGTGTTGAGCCTCTGCTCCCTGGTGGTCAGTGCGCATCATAGCGACCGGTCAGACAGTCAGACAGTTAGCATATTAGCCTTTCATATATATAGATAGATAGCTGGAATTAAAACCCAACCCTGCCCAATACTGAATCCATATTTTCTAATAGCATCCAATAATATGTGCCTTTGAACAGGTTTGTGTCAGTGGATTGGGATGAGGGCAGATAATAGAGATCATCTCAGTGGAGATAGTGCAAGTCGCTCTTCTGTGTCTCTGCTGTCTCTTAAGAAAACCACTGATAGAGGTCACTCGTGTCATTGCCCTGGCTGGAGGGACAGTGGATCAGAAGAGAAGTCCTTGCCAACAGGGAAGCTAGGCATTTATCCGCTTGATCTGTGCGTCACCGGGAAGTAACCATGCCTCTCTGTTCCCTGTTCTCATATCTGAATGTGAAACAAAAGAACAAAGCAAGATTTTAGAGAGTTGGGTGTAGCCTTATCTGTGGGGGAGGACATACTGTCTGGTTGGAGAATCCTAATAATCCAGAGCTGAGCTCATGACCAGTGGCCAGGGAGTGTGTGTAGAATGAACCTCCCAGAGCACAGCCCACTGCTGTCCTGGTTTCTTTCTCACAAGCTCCTGGGCCCTGCAGGGCTTGGTCCCTCTTATTCCTCTTTGCATCCCCAGAGCTGACCTGGAGCATGGCATTGGTAACGATTGTGGGATAAACCAGGACCTTTGTGTCAGCTGGTACAGTGGGACTCCAGAGCCCCTGTCCCATCCGGCCCTTTCACAGATTCAGTGGGGGGATTATGCTCTCTAGGGCTTAGTGTCCTGAATTTAGAATAAGGAGCATGGACTTGACTTTTGGCCCATGCCAGCTCTGCAGACTGATGTCACCGCACCATAGCTGCCCCAGGCATTTGAATAATCTCAGATGGTTGGTTATGAGGCTGGACTTAGGTTATGGGGACATGTGGAACAGTTTGGCAGATTTGAAGGGTACATTTCGTTCTCTCTTCCTGGACACATGAAATAATAGGATCATTGGAATATGACCTCTTCCTCCACCCACTTCCATCAATTCAGACTGGATTTTCCCCTCCCAGTTCTCCACCGTGTTTGTGGAAATTTCAGGTCGGGTTGGAGTCGGAAGGGCAGGCACAGAGCTCAGCTGGTCAGAGGGGGACAATTCCCCCATGAAATTTCAGAAGAAAGGCCTGGGCCGTTTCCCAAGGAACTTTTTGGAACTGTGGTTGGTTGGGGTTTTTAAGTGAGATGTTTTGCTTGAATCAAAACATTAAAAATAGTATGGAAAATTAAATTCAACAAAGTTTCTCAATATAACCTGAGCAAGCAAAGTAGATTTTGTTCTCGCTTCTAGATATTTCTTCCTGACCTCAGGTACCGAAGGCTTGTCCTGGACTTAATCAATAATCAGCAGATGGCTTCTTTATTTCCTTATCCCCCAGATCAATTTAGATTTTGCTAAATGGATGCCTTGGAAATGTCAGTACTTCAGGTAGCTTTTGTAGTGGGAACATTAGTCTGACTGGTTTCTGGTTCAGGAGCTGCTGCCACCTAAGTAGTATCGTGAGCACAGGCAAATCATTTAGCCTCTGCCTGCCTCAGTTTCCTTAACTGCATTATGGGAGGATTAAAGGAAAGGTTCCGGGTGAAGCAGAGCATCAGTAGTTTCACAAGCTTTCTGGGTCATTACGGTGTGCAGCCAGGAGGGAGGACCCGCCGCACAGCATCACAGAAAGTGCTGAGAGCTGGTGTGGCATTTAGTACTAGACATTTTTGGTGAAGAAAGGGGACAGTCTAGTTCAGGTTCTAACATACTTTTTATTCATGTGTCCAAGCATTAGGCAGTTACTTCTGTCTCTGATGAAAGGACGGGCGGCTGCTTTTACAGTCAGCTTCTCTTGCCTGCTAGGGTGGGGGAAGTCCTGGGCCTGTGTGGAATTTTCCATGACTGAGCTCTGCACCATGAGTGAGTGTTCGCTGCAGTCACAGAGCGTTCCAGTGTGTCTGCCTTTGCTGTCCTCCCCTCTTTTATTACAGTGTCAGAGAGATGTCACACCCCAACTACACGGTATTTTGTTTGTGTTTAATACTCTAGTTCTCAGGACAGATCAGAGAACCTCATCTGAATTAGCTTTTTGTTTATAAAGTGAGTCAGCTTGAGGTATCTACTCTGGCCCCATCTTCTCAGGTGTCATGTTACCTGTCACAAAACCACCTTTTGTGGGGTGGGTGGGGAGGGCAGGTGCACTGTTTGGTGAAGGCGCAAGCTTCTGTGCGGAGCTGGTCATAGGTGATCAGAATCGGCCTTTGGATCCTTTGATTGGAAGAATTCTAAAAACGACAGTAAATGGAAGAATAGAGATCCAAGCAGATAAAGCCTGGCTGGGTTAGGCTTGTCCCCTCTTATAGGGGAATTCAAGGTCCTAACACCTCTTTGCTTTGCCTCTAGCTCCGTGGTTCTCAGACGTCATGGGTCTGTGAATTACTCTCCCAGATGTAAAACCACTGTGAGCAGTATGAGAAAACATTAAGGACAATCTGTGCTGTTGTTCACGTCTAACCCTGGGTTCTCTGCAACACCATTGTCCTTCCTGCATAAGCAGTCCGTAATCCAGAGCCACTCCTTGTCACTTACAGTCCGAAGTGAGCAGTTGTTAAAGCCAGCCACTTGGTTCCGCTTTCCTGGGGCTCATCTTAGTGGCGATGGTGGTTAGAGAAGGGGCACTCAAGGGTTACAGCCTAATTGGGAGATGGTGGGCCGAAATTTAACCTGGCTGTACTGGCACAAATGGGTGCGGCATGTGGGCTGTGGGTCTTAGCATTTGTAGAATGGATAAAGGAACACCCGTTTTTCCTGAGCTGGAGATTAGGTAAAAACACTCTGAGGGGGCAGGGGGGTGGGCTGGAGGGGGCCAATGGGGGGGAAAAGGAGGACTATGTAATACTTTCAACAATAAAGAATAAAAACAACACTCTGAGGTAAAGACGTGAATTCAGGAAATCTTAGATACTTAGACTAGGAATTGAGAAACAGAAAAGACAGCTGTACTGTGAGGAAGCCTCGCTGCTTTGTGATATGTGTCGAAACCAAGGCCAGGTGTGTCCTGTGGGACAGTTTGTTATAAGCTGTCAGCTGGGCTCCCTAAATTAGCACGATGTGTTATGAACTTGTATTGAAGGTTGGTCTGAACAGAGTAGACTTAGGTTTTATTAAAGCTCCTTTCCCCCCATCCTAATTGAAAAGGGTCCTGTTCCCACATGATTTCACCACTTTCGTTGTCATTCCTCCCCCATTATTCTTTCAGTTGGCTGATTGCAATTCTGGCCCAACTCAACCCTCTCTTTGGACCGCAGCTGAAAAATGAAACCATCTGGTATCTCAAGTATCACTGGCCTTGAGGGAGAAGACCCGCTGCCCAGCCATCGAGGTGACTATACCCTTGACCTTTCTCATCAGTGTTGTCAGTCACTCAGTTGGTTTTACACTATGGAGTTTGCCTTGACTTTTTCTCAGAGTTTTGTGGCCACTTTAACACTTGGCAAGGGCAGGCACTGAAAGCAAACATGATCTCATGAAGAGCAGACGTAAATTTGGGACGTAGGTCATTTGCTTTACCAAAGGATTTATCCACAAGATTCTCTTAAATTCTACTGTGACCCGGCCGTTTAAAACCCAGTTTGATGTACAGGATTGACTTGGCATGCCGTCTGTAAGACACGGTTCTGGAAAGCGACCACTGGTAGTTGCTGTTACAAGACCCAGCAGCTTCAAGAAGTGGCCGGCAGATTTGACATTAGCATTTCTGAGTGCTCTGGATAGAGAGAGACAGGTGTTTTTTGAAAATTGGTCTTCAAACTGCAGCCTTTATTTGGTTCTGAGTATTGGAGGACAGGAGTGGTAGAGCGGAATGATTGAAACACCAGCTGAGAGACAGGAAGCCTGTTGTGTGGTTTGTTCCTCTGTCCCCATCGTTTTGAGAAAGTTGGGTTAGCGCTAAATGTTCGTGTTCTGGTGCAGCTTTGGGGCAAGGGCGCCTCTTTGGTGGCACTGTGCCTGTCAGGAGACACATGGTGTCTGGCTCCCTGGCTTTAGTGATGCTGAATGGGTTCAGGTAACGGCAGCCTGGTCCTCCAGTTGTGAAGTTCTCTGTCGGCCTTTCACCCAGTGATGTTATCCATTAATGAGTGTAGTCCGAATTGAGTGTTACCGTAGAAATTGCAAAATGGTGAGTTTCTAGTTGTACATTTGATTTGATGAACTCTTTCTATAAGAACTTCCCCTCATCAATGAGGATTATTGAGTAACCTTGAAATATAGCTCATACAGGAAAAGCAGAATACATACTTAACTTAAATTTTTAAAAATTTTCAGACTACAAGTTGTTGGTGCTCAAGTTTCTTCGAGGTTACCCAGTGAGGTTTCTTTTTTTTTCCCTTTTTAATTGTAGTCAATTACATTTATTATCCTTTTTATGTTCAACTAGAGGCCCGATGCATGAAATTCGTGCAAGGGGCTCCACCCTCGCAGCCCCAGCTTCGTCCGGAAGGTCGTTCGGCTGTCCGGTCTAATTAGCATATTAACGCTTTTATTATTATAGAGTGTTCTTTCTTTGGCCTATGGGAGCCTGTCTAGATGGGCTTCTATGTCCTTTTGATATTACTCTTTGTTCGTCTCCTTACTTTCTGGCAACATCAAGATGTCCCAGACCCCTCTTGTATGTGTCCTGGCCCACGCTTCGAACCAATTGCTCCTCCAGTTGCTTTCTGAATTTCCCACAGAAAGGATCCTGGCTCACTCGTCAGTCCTCTAGCCCAGCTGGCCCTGATTCCTTTCAGTGGGAATGGTATTTACAAGTCAGGATCTGATTGCTAGGTGCGCCTGTTTTTGCTGGGGTGTTGTTGCTTCTAAGTCTTTACAATGGACAGAGCTAGAGGTATGTACTTTTAAGAAGAAAAAGGATCACGAGTTCATGTTAGCATTTTTAATTCAAATTTGACATAACAGCTTTTTTACTTCTTTGGTTTTACACTTGAGTATCATTCACATATACTGAAAATCTTAGTTCCTAAAGACAGTAACTTAATTATTTACTTTCCTTATCCTACAGTACATGTAAAATAGTTTCAAAGTAACACCATTATAACTACCAACTATAACTTTATTGAGTGCAGTTTAGGATATCTTTTCTGCTTTATTTGTCCTTAGAACAAATAAAGAACAGAATGCTGTTTTCTGAAATCCTTGAAATAATTATTTTTTCTGGGGGTTATCAATTTGATATATAGTTAGATTAAGTTTTATTTTGTGTTTAATTCATGGTAATTTTTTTATTTGCTGCTATTTTGAATATGTAAAACATATTTCCAAAGTCAAAATTATAAGCAAGATATATTCAGAGAAGTCTATCCTTTGGGTATTTCATTTTGCTTAGGATAAGCAAATACATACGTGTGTGTGTGTGTGTGTGTGTGTGTGTGTGTGTGTTTTTATCTCCATCTCCACACCCCCCCCCCACACACACACAGCTATTATGGAAAACATATCTATGCTATTCTATAGCTTGCTTTTTCCCTGAACACTGAAGCCTAGAGCTTGCTCCTATCAGTGAATAGAGATCTTCCTCAAGTCTTTTCATAGCCATTGATGTCCTCCTGGGTTTTTCTAGTCTTTTGCTATTGTTAATAAAGCCACAATAATATCCTGTGCATATGACATTGTATTTTTTTTTAGTCATCACCCAAGGACATGTTCATTGATTTTTTTTTTTTTGAGAGCGAGAGGGGGAGGAGAGAGGGAGAGAGAGAAAAAAGAAAACACATTGATATGAGAGAGAAACATCAATAGGTTGCCTCCTATACACACCTAACAGGGGATCGAAACTGCAACCTGTGCCCTGACTGGGAATTGAACCCACACCTTACAATGTATGTATGGGACAGTGTCCCAGTCAACTGAGCCACATTGGCCAGGGTGACGACATATATTTTTGCTAGTGATCTTTGAGTTGGATTCCCTGAAAATGAAATCTCTGGGTTAAAGGTAAAAATACTTTTTTTAGATATACACATTCCCTTCTCTAGGGATTGTGCTGGTTTTGCATTCCCACCAACAGTATAGCCTGTTCCTCAACTGGATTTGTGCCAATCTGATAGGTAAATAGCTTTTTTCCTCTTTGCCCAAAGGCGTTTTGATTTCCCTCTTACATGGATTTTTTTTTTAAATACCGGATTCATAACGTTTTTTTACCTGCCTTTTTCCCCCCGCAGGGTCTCCAGTTTTCTAACCTTTTTAACTGTAGTGAATGTTAGGTAAGGATGCCGATGAGGGTTTAAAGCTGAGAACTTCCAGCGCTGCCTTCATGACCTCTCCGTGCCTCACCTCCTTCCCTTAGGATTGGGCTCTCTGGCCCTGAATACACTGGAGTGTGGATCTGAAGGTTTCATTGGCCGTCCTTTCATTCTCATGTGTGTGTGACCTAACTGATGAATTCCTAACGTTTGCACTCTGGTCCACAGCACCAACTGGGGCTGCTGCTTGAAACGCTTATATTAAAAGGTGGTTCCCTTAAAAGCAAAGTGCCAGGAAGCAGAAGGGCACAGCCAGGCGAACCTAGTTACGTTTATTCCACGTCTGAGGTGGTGATTATGGCAGTACCAGGACTCTAGGCCTTTGGAGTGACCACATCCAGAGCTCTAATGTGTGTGTAGCATTGGAGCAAGCAGAACTCTTAAGACAGGACTTCACTTTTCTTGGTGGTAAACTCAAAAGATTGAGCTAATTTTGAACTTTGAACTTTTATGATGAAGTGGGATGATGAAGAGGTGCAGAACCCAGATGTAGGCCTTCTTCATCTGGTGAGGAACAGTGTTTGATCTTGTGCATGATTTGTTTAAGAACCCAGGTTTGGAAATTAGCAGGTTTAAGTTAGACATGGTATTCAGCAAAAGGAAAATGAGAAACAGTTGTGAAAGCTTTAGAAAAATTTTATACAGGTGAAGTCGACTTGATCTGAACAATACAGTTGAACACCTCGTTCACCTTTTGCTCCTTTCATCACTTTCCCTGCCGTGATTTTCTTCCATGTATCGATAGGCTGAGTGCTAGCATGTTATATTCATTGGCTGGAAGTTTTGTCCCGAAGTGGTCAGAACAGTGCTCTCTCCATCTTCGCCCCTGCCAGTCTTGTCCCCCTCACTATGGAACTGTCACAGCAAGGCTGCTGTTTTTGTCGATGTCCCGTTTTCCTACAGACTTGGGGTGTCATGCTAGTATGTAGTCTCCTTGGAGTGGATTTGCCTTTAGCCCCAGTGTCCAGCAGTTAGTTGGTTTGCCACGTCATTGTACTTTGTTAGATGAGCTTATATAGTTTGCCCTGGTCCTAAAGGGCAGCAATTCTGTTTTAATCCAAAGTCTAGACGGGGGGAAGAAAGGGTATTGGTAATTAGGCCCCTGCCCTGGGGGAGCTGTTTTTCTGTGCATTCCAAAAATATTTGAGTGCTCATGAGGCGCACAGCACTGAGTGGGCATTTCAGGGAACCCTGTGAAACAAAGCCATGCCTGTGGCAAGCGAAACAGTGCGAGCTGCTGTGGGTGCAAAGTGTGTCTTTGATCTGATCTCTGCATATTCTGCTGCCACTTCAAACTCAGCCACGTCTCCACTTCCGTTCCTGGTGTCACAGTTTTCTCTGTCACTTAGCATCAGAACCTATCGATCACTTCTTTCTCCTCTTCCTCGAATCCAGTTGATCCTGTTGATGTCTCTGTGTCGGTTCCTTCGGACACCCTAATTTCTGACCCAATCACTCAGCTCCGAGTTACTGCAGTGGCTCCTTAACCGGTCTCCCTGTTCCTACAGTCAGGGTATCCACAAACCTCGCCCTGTGTGTCTTCCTGGTAGAGCACTTCCTGAAACAGCTCACGGCCTGCCCGGAACCCTCATCATTCTCTGTGGGCTGTAGCAGGGTCTTTTTAACATGAGGCCCCTGGGTGCAGTGGGTACAGGCCCCTTGAAATGCTCTGTAACATGTAAGCTCAGCTTTGTCAGGGTCACCAAAGGTCCCTGAGCCACAAAAGATAAGAAGGACTAGTCTGCAGGTATGTCCAGCTTTCTAACGTGGCCGTCAAGGCCTCCCGGTCTGCCTTCAGACCACCTTGGCAGCCTTTGCTCCGCTTCCCTCCGTGACCTGTGGTTCCAGCCCCACTGTTTTCATGTTCTTGACCTACTTAGCTGTACTTACCCTTTCCTGCCTCTCACTACCTGCAACGATAGCAGGTTAGTAAACACCATTTTTCATTCTTCTGTCTTATTCTACTCCCCCGTTCTCTTGCGGTTCTTCCTGGTGCTTCTTGGTGAGTGTCCAGCCTGTAAGGCCTTGCGCTTCTTTCCTGGCCACTTGGTTTCAAAGTAATGTCTTCCCCCTAAATGTGTTTAGCTCCCTGGCTTTTGTCACTCATTTGACTTGCTAAATACTAGTACACACCCTTAGTTTGCTTGAATACCTCTTGTTGTTCATCTCCTGCAGTAAGTACATACATTACACATAACAATAGACAGGGAATTATTTTGTGAATTTGTGATATCTTTGAATAAAAATATATTCAGCCCTAGCCGGTTTGTCTCAGTGGATAGAGCATCGGCCCTCGAATGAAGGGTTGTGAGTTCGATTCCGGTGAAGTGCCGTACCTCAATAGCAGGCTCGATTCTCTGGCCCTGGTCGGGGTGCATGCAGGAGGCGACCCGTGGATGTGTCTCTCTCACATAGATGTTTCTATCTCTTCCTTTCCCTTCCACTCTCTAAAACACAATGGAAAAATAGCCTCGTATGAGGATTAACTCTATCTATATATATTCGTATGAGGATTAACTCTCCCTATATTTATTTATTTCACTCATCCTTCCCTGAACAGGATCTGGTCGGCCTTGGTCTTTGGTGTTGTCTTCATTCTCAGCTTTATCTGAAAGTAGCCTTAGCGAGCTCCTTACCAGGGGTACCGGTTAATAATGCGGATTTTATAATCAAAACACCATAACCTCAAGAGAAACATCAAAAGTGCTTTATTCAAAGTAATGTCCATCACTAGCTACACATTTCCCCATCTTTCAGGTAATTCGTGGATACCGTCCCGATAGAACTTTTCTTGTTTTGAGGCAAACCATTCAGAGACCCAATTTTCCACTTCTTCGTACGTTTTGAAGTGCTGCTCAGAAAGTACGTGTGCCATCGATCGGAACAAGTGGTAATCTGAAGGAGCAAGGTCTGGTGAATACAGCGGGTGGGTTAATACTTCCCAGGCAACATCTTTTAACGTGTCTTTAACTGGTTTTGAAGTGCATGATGGTGCGTCATCATGAAGCAAACTTACTTTGCTGTGTCTTCTGGAACATTCTGGTCGTTTCACCATCAAAGTGTGGTTCAATTTGATTATTTGTTGTCGGTAGCGATCAGTATTAACGGTTTCACATGGTTTTAAAAGTTCATAATACACCACACCTTCCTGATCCCACCAAACGCAGAGCATTGTCTTCTTTCCGAAGTGATTTGGCCTTGCAGTTGATGTTGATGGTTGACCTGGATCAACCTATGATTTTGTGCATTTGGGATTCTCAAAATAAATCCACTTTTCATCGCCAGTCACAATTCAATGCAAAAAAGACTGTCTTTCATGCCGTTGAAGCAACATTTTATTGATGACTTTTTGGTTTTCCATTTGTCTTTCATTCAGTTGATGTGGCACCCATTTTCCTTACTTTAAAATCTTTCCCATTGCTTGTAAATGATCGGAAATTGTTTGCTGAGCAACGTTTAATCTTTCTGCAAGTTGTTTTTGAGTTTGACACGCATTTTCATCCAATAATGCTTGTAATTGTTGGTCTTCAAATTTTTTCAGTTGACCTGGACGTTCTTTGTCTTTCACATCAAAATCATCACTTTTAAAGCATTTAAACGAGTGTTCACAAGTATCTTGAGATGGAGCATGTTCATCATAAGCTTCCTGAAATATAACTTTCAGCAGCACTTTTCTTCAAAATAAAGTAATGAATTAAAACTTCCAGCAAGTGTTCTTTTTTTGGCACGAAATTCAGCATTTTTAAGCGTAAAAATATCTATGATGTTAACACCTTCAGAAAATTTGACATACGAAGTTTTCAAGCTTGTTGCCAATACAACCAAATAGCATACGTATCAAATCGCATATATATCAACATATGTGGAACTCCATCTATTGAAAAAAATCTGCATTATTAACCGGTACACCTGGTATTTTATAAAACGAGGGTGTGGGCCCTTTATCAAGTTCCCTTCCCCCATCCCAGTCTAATCAGAGAGATAGAATACGGGCTTAATTCACTCCAAAAGCAAACCATAAGTGTATGCCATTTAACATTACGCTCACTCACATTTATCTTAAATTGGCTATCATTGAGCTTGAGTGAAAATTATTCCCGGATTCTCTGTGGTTTTTCAAAATTGAAGACCTACTTTTTCATTTCGTGATTATTTATTTGTCCAAAAAAGCCTAAACGATGAGGAGTCTAACAAGTATGTTCTTCCTAGAAAATGACCAGACAGAACATCTTCAGTACCCTCAAGTAAATTCCTACTGGGCCTGGAGCTCAGGTCTGTGCAGAGGAACCGCGCTGCTGGCCGGGGGGAGGAGAGAAACGATCCTTAGATGGGAGAGAATGTTTATGAAGCTGGGCCGGGGGGGGGGGGGGGGGGTGGCCTACAAGAGCCACCGGCTCTGGAACTGCCCCTCTGCACCTGCTGTGGTTCTTTCCTGCTACATTGTGAAACTGGTTCTCTGATTCCATCTTGGGCTGAATGTACCTGCGGCAGGGTGTCCCGGCAGCCTGGTCTTGCCACCACCCAGGGCGGTTGCGCTGCCCCAGCTTGCACCAGTCTCTTGTCTGCTTCTGGGCGCCTGGAGCCCGGGCCTTGGGAGCCTTTTGCCACGCTGCCCTGTGGATTCCCTGGCTCTGCCCACTGACTTGCAAACCTTCAAGGGCCCATCAGATCTGTCTGCGCACTCTTTGACCTTCAGTCTTATCAGACCTGCCTGCCACAACCATGTCTCATCCAAATGTAACTAGCCCCTCCCACTTGCGCTTACCCTCAACATTCTGGCAAACTGTGGTGATAACCAGCTCGTTCTCTTACCGCCAGCTCAGCCGTGTGTGGAAATTGCCTTTGAAGGACATTTTCTCCTACTTGCTTATTTAACTTCAGAAGTAGCATATGTGGTTGTATTTATATAGAGTTATAAAACACGCTTTACATAAAGGCGTTTCCGCGACCACGTTAGCAGTTGCATGTGTGAAGATGCCTGGTCTGGATGTTTACTGGCTCTGCAAAGGTGGGGTTGCAGCTTGAAGCTTCTAGCAAAAAAGACATATTTGTCACCTACACTTGTGGTGGCGAGGACAGGGAATCTGCTCCTAGGAGTCTGACAGGACAGCTTGGGAGCCTCGCCTCCTTGCTGTGAGAGGGGAAGGGAAATAGACTCTTGAAACCGAAGTGAACTCATTAGATTCCAGTACGGTCTGAGTCACTTCGCTCTTCCTCTTTCTGTGACACGGTCAAACCTACTTGTGCTTCTCAGTGTAGCAGTGTCCTTGGTAATGGGACCTCTTGTCACAGCCCTGCAGCGCCTACCCACGTTTGCAGGTTAATTGAGCACCGAGGTGTTTGAAGTGACTGGCCTGATTGACTTGGTTGATGTCGGCCTGTGCCCTCCTGCGGGTGGGGTGGGACCAGTGACTTAGCCCGGCTTTGTTTTGCAGGTCATGACGAGAATTCCTCTAGATGTGCAGTCACCTCCACACCGGGCCGCCTTCCTTGGCTCGCCTGCTCTGGCCATCCTGCCTTAAACACCCACAGCACAGTTGACTCTCTCATTCTCCAGTGCAGTGTTTGTCCTGTTAGCCTTTTTACACTTTGATGAATTATGTGCCTCCTTAATCTAAACGGTGCCGATGCCATCAAATGTTTATGCGCTCCTCTGAGACAGAAGGTGCTCTGGGAAACACGGCACTCTCCTTGGGACTGTGGACCTGAAGATGGCTCCTGCCTGCTCATGACACGGGGACCAGTGACGTGTGCAAACGCTGTCACGAGACAGTAAGACTCCAGTGCGGCAGCCGTAGGAGAGCATGTTCAAGGGGAGATCTGTCCCGACAGAATTACACCAAAGTCTATTTTCAGGATGAATTTCTTACTTCTGCCATCTTTTGGAATAAATTATTTTCCTGCTTTCTATGGAAATCTGGTGTTTGTGTTTGTTAAACTCATTTTTACAAGCTTCTGTGTCTCTAAATAATGCCTTTAAAAAGGCCTCGCAGTTCGAACTCAGGTTGGATGGATAGCAGTGGCCATGTAGTTTGAGGTGCCTGCAGAGACTGGTAAGTACTTTTCTTAATTGTTCAGTAAGCATTTGAGGGCCTACCCTAGCCAAGGCACTGGAGGAATCAAAGATGTAGAATTTGCGGTCTGTGCAAGTTCAAGAGCTGTTATGCAATTTGGAGAGGAAGATCAGTCTACATAGGGCTGTTGTGCATAAAAAAGTGGTTATGATGGTGAGCAGGTAGCAGGTCGGTACCAGCCACAGGGACAACTTGGAGCCAGTGGTTCATTGTACCATCACACCCTCAGACCTGGGACTGAAGAAACCCAGAGTGAGTTAAAAAGCCTGGCACGGGGGCCGTACTTAGTAGCAAGCATCTCAGTAATGCACTATTTGGGGGGCTTTATTCGTTTTAAGACATTAAAATGGATCTAAGTTTTCACCAGCTCATGGCTTTTTGACAGCCAGCCGAGAATGGATTTCCTGTTTTGCAATTTGTACTTTTCTATTCCTCCCGAACTCTGAACTCATTGCTTTGCTAGTCTCATGACCAAAGAGAGTTTCAAGTTGAAAAGACTCTTCTGCTTTCATTTTTTTCTTTCCATTCTTTCTTTCCTTTTGAACATGAAGTTTTCATGAGCGTTAGGCAATACCAATACTTTATATTTCCAGCAAAGGAGCCTGTTTAGCTAATTTCATGGAATCCATAAAACTGACAATTTGATGCCAAAGGGACCATAGTGGTATATGCTAAGCCCATTGTTTTATAGGTAAGGGTTCTGAGCCCAGACAGGGAGAATCATTCGCTCAACTCAGCGCAGCTGGTTAGACACAGATGGGGAGGGGTGGGGGGAGGGGTAGGGGGTAGGATCGACAGCATTTCCACTTGCCATCTTGCCTCACAGTTGTGGCCAGGAACCAGCTCTGTGTCTCAGTCCCATCACAGCAACTTACTGACCCTTAATCAATCTTTGTAATCGAAGAAAGCAGTGCTGGTGGTTACTGTGGCCACATAGGATGCCGCAGTCTCTGGGCCCTGACCTCGGAGGGAAGTGTGGCCAGCACAGCTGTGCACCTGCAGTCTCAAGTCAGTGCATTGTCGCTGGGGATCAGTCTGAAACCTTCCCAGCTCCCACCTTGGTTTTGGATCTGAGCCTCATGCTGTCCCTAACATAGGGGCACTTCCCTTGAGTGTTGCTTTTGCCTCTGTTGGGTTTAGCATCGGCGGTAGTTGCTAGGGAGCCCACAGGGTGTGGAGGGCTGCTGGGCGCCTCTTCTCAGTCATGATCATGGTCCCTGCCTTTGCCTCATTCTGTACTGATCGTTTTTCTACCTTCATTTGCTCTAAGCTAAATAGTGGGAAGTAAACTAGATTACATTGCTTTTTGCATTTGGGCTTGCTTGCCATTTGGTGGAATCTGGTTCCTATGAGTGTGTTGACTACACGGGGACGGGAGCACTGAGGGCCTGGTGTTGTGCCAGGGAGGTTTGATCATTGGGGACATCGGGCTCAGTGAGCTTTCTAGGGAGGGAAAGGCCCTAATAAGGCAGAGTTCAGGCCTGAACCTAGAGGGTTCTCTCCAAACCCTACTGGGACTCCCAGTGGTGTCCTAATGGTCTCAGCATAAAGCCTGTGAAGAAGAGCTCATTTTCTAGCCAAACTGGAGATCAAAGCCCTTCCAGGAAGATCGGTTGCAAGTTCCTAGAGGCCAGGTACTGTGTCTGTCACCACCTCGCTACATTGCTATTGCTGAAATGAGGGAATGATGAAATCAACTCAGATTTTGTGTGGGAAATGCAATAAAATTTCCTCCCCCCCCCCCCCCCCCCGGTCATTTAACCCTTGAGCCTGTTTCCTCATTTAGGGAATGCTTGAGAATATTAAATGCATTTAATAGGTAAATTCAGATGTGTATTTTCTCCTCACCTAATCCCTCATAACTGACCCATTAATTACAATATGGCCCAGCATCTGAGGTGGCTGCCCGTGAATTGTTTTTTTTGACAGTTCCCTTGCTCTCCCGGGCTGGTCCGGCTCAGAGGGAAGAAGCTCCATCCAGCCCTTTGAAAGGATTCTGGAGAGGTCCCTCTCCTGCAAAGCATGTCCAGGTGGACCTGGCATGGCCTCTCGGGGTGATCATTAGACTAGGAGAAGCCCTAGCTTTGCAATCTTACTCCATCACTCGCTGGCTATGTAACTTGGGGCAAATCATTTCATTATTGAGCCTTAAGTTTTTTCATCTCTAAAAAGGGGATAACACCTGCCCTTTCTGCTGTATTGAGGGTGTTACCAAATGAGATGCTGATGGTGAAGATGTTTGTAAATTATAATTATACTCAATGGGTGTTTTCCAAAGAAATGACAAAATCCCTGGGACCTACTGACACTCCTTTTCTTTCTTTTTTAAATTTTATTTTTGTACTTTCCTATAAAGATATGCCCCAGAGGGGCAGCCGGCTGATTTTTTTCTTCTACTTCTGGTTTCCCTTTTGTTTTGGGTTACAGAAAAAGTAAAGGCATGTGCCAAGCTCCAGGCCTGAGCTCTGACAGGGAGATGGATCTCTTAGAAACAATCAGAGATTAAGTGTCGGGACCATGTCCTCCCAGGTTCCTCCAGTTCCTGTACGAGAATGGGAGTATTCCTGGCATGCTTTTTGAAGATGTAGTTTGCAGGGTCATTGTTTTTGTTGTTTTCTTTAAACATCTAATGATGTCTACACCCTTACCACTGACCTAATGATTATTTTCAGTCATGCTACATCCAAATGGAGGAGTATTGTGGTGCATTTAATCATTTCCCCCGCCCCAGAATACATGCCTAGAAAAGAGATTGAAAAGACAACAAAATTATTTACGCTGCCTCTGCGTGGTAATTGCAGATGATTTTAATATTTTTTCAGCATTTTCTCCAGCGAAAATGTAACATTTCAGTAAAAAGAAGAAACAATTTAAAAGTTACTAACGAAAGATAATAGAACATTATGTTAAGAGAAAAAAAACCACAAGATTTTAAACTTATGTACATAGCAAAAATCCTGGCAGGAAATGGATCAAAATGTTGATAATGATTTCTTTTACAACTTTGTGTTTTTTCCAGATTTTCCACAAAATGTATGTGTTAGTATTATAATAAGGAAAAAAAATGGTGGGTTTTGGTTTTTTTTTTTTGGGGGGGGGCAGGAAGCAATAATAGTGTTAGTACTTCCTTCAAACATATAATACATACCCCCTTTTCTTAAAAGAGTAATTCAGGGTCTGGGGAAGTGAAGTCAGATTTATTCAAACACTGAGGCTATTCTCAATCGATGAAAATTAGCGCGTTCTCACAGCAGTTCTGATGAACTGTGTCCACTGTAGAGGGCAGAGCGCAGAGCACTCAGCTTATAAAACTGACCTCCTTTTGTATAGGTGCTCATAATGACAGCACCATGAAATAAAAAGGAAACATCGATTTGGACTCAACCCACATAGACAAGTGGGAGCCTGGGGTATTCATATGCTGGGGTACTGCCTGGGTTAGAAAAAGCCCGCTGCTCTTCCACTCCCAACTGCTCCGGCAAGTCTTTCATTCAGGCTGCTCCAGTTAAAACCTCCTCCTTGTGTAATGTATTTCCCCAGCTCCTCCTCCCAGCTCCCAGGCAGCTCCCAGCAAGAGAATGCTAGTGGCTGAGGATGCTCTGCAGGTTGTGGCCCTCAGGGTTTCCACAGCATCCTTTGCTTTTTCTGCCATCACTACTGTATAGTTTACAGGGGTGTTTTCCCCCCCTGAGATTGCAGAAACCTTTGCCGGACAGGATCTCTGGCTTATTCAGCTGTGTGATCCCGGCAGTCTTGCACAAAGTAGGAAAGTAGGTGCCCGATCAGTTTGAAGTGAGTCCGGTGAGAGACAGCCTTCCTGTGCACTGACTGGGTGAGGCAGCGGGAAGGAGCTGCAGTCCGCTCACAGGACTCCCGCAGCCAGAACCCTCCTGGCTTGAGCCTGAGTGATACCACCCAGGTTGGCAGGTAGCAGGTGCTCTCAGGGTGTGTGTGGAAAGGCAGGCAGCCAAGCAGGAGCCCAGGTGGGCACTGAGTTGTGGGGGGCCCCTGGTACTGCCCCTCCTACCAGGATAGCATCCACAGTTGGCATGCGGGTTTGTTAATGTGCTTTATGCTCACTGTGACTGGAGTGTGAATGCAGGTACAGCCTATCGCACCCACTTACACGTCTCACTCCTGGCCGGGCTGGGCTTTGTGAACACAGGGTGACACCTTAGAACTGGTGGGCACCATCCTTGGTTTTGCTGCAGTGTGAGGGAAATTTATGACCTTGTGAATTTCTGGGGGGAACCCCTCCAGGACCCTCAACCTCACCTCCATTCTGTGAATGTTTTACTATTTACCACTCCGGCCCTCTGTCTGAACAGTTTACTTCCTGTAATAGAAACCCAGCTTCACAGTTTTCCCCAGATTGGGTCCTTCAGAGTGTGTGTCCAGTTGTAGTTCAACAAACTGTTACTGGCTCCAGGTCTTGGTTCCTGCTTCTTATCAGTCTGTTCCTCCACTTTCTGTTTTTATCGTCCTACTTCTGGCCAAACCTGCAAGAATGTCTCATTGTACCTGTCCTTCGGGAGTCTTTCCTACAACAAACACTGCATTGTTCTCGCTCCCTTGGCTTCCTGCTTTGCTATCAGTTAGAGTTGCTGATCCCAACTGTACATTAAGCTCAGCACTGACAAGACACCAAACCAAACCAAAGAGCAACCCCACAGAAACCATTAGTTGTCCTAGAAGTTTTCAGTCCCAGTGAAACAGACAAAACAATTTGGACAGGAATGCTGAAGACAGTGAACCCTAAAACAGTCTGAGGGCTTGCCACCTGCTCCGGCCAGGCTGCTTTCCCTTCTCTGCTGCTTCTCTTCTCAGAAGCTTCCAGGCGCATCCCCCCTGGGAGGGAGAGAGGGAAGGTGGGAACCCATATTGTTGAGCACCCATTATGCAGCAGCTCCTGCATTTAATCCTCAGAGGCCGGTTATGACAGAAATCAGGGTTAGTCACTTACCCAAATACATTGGGAAGAAAATGGCCCTGAAATACACGTCATGTTTTTGACAACCGCCGGAGCCTCCCCTCTTATGAACGCTCTTGTATTGTCGGCTTTCCATGTCAGTCTGCCTCGAGAGGTTCTGAGTCCCTCCAGGGCCAGGACTGTGTCTTCGTATATACCATCAGACACTCAAGAATGTCCTTTCACTTTCCTTCCCCTGTTCATCACTTAATACAGGCTTGCACATGCTGTCTAATGATGCACCTCGCATTCCCCATAATCCAAGGATATATTAGTTTTTAGGCAACTTGGTTTAATTGAGGAAATAATATCAACATACATGATGTGGATATTAAAAGCAATGAGTACATTAAGGGCTCAATTGGATGGTAGAAGAAAGGAGATTAACGAGAGCAGAAATAGATGTAGTAGCAATAGGTTTTGTGAAGGATGTGGGATCTCAAGCCATGGAGGGTGAATAGGATTTGGATGTTAATCTGTGCATTCAGACCACAAGCTGCTATTAAGCTCCTGTCCCATGGTGGGCCTAGTTCTGGAGAGTGAGGAATCAGGTTAAATAAGTACATGATAGACTAGGGAAGGGCGTTTGGGACTGAACTTGGTGCTTTCTGGGAGAAGTAAGAACCTGAAGCTCAGAGCTGTCACATAAAGAACACTGTTTCCTCTTGGGACGTTAAGGCAATGGGAGGATGTGATCTTTCTCCTTCTTCAGCGAATATCTTCTAGGAGAGATGAATGAGGGATGGGTGCCGACTGCGAGCCATCAATTAGTATGTCTTTCAGACTCACCCTCAGCAAAGCCCCCCAGTCTGTCTGCTCAGGAAAGAACGCCGTTTTTACAAGTGTCAGAAGGCCACAGCTTTTCCTGGAGACCTCCCGGCTTTGATTCAATTAATCTCAGTTCTGAAGCTGTGAGGTCTTAATGGATCACGCCGGCCCAGCAGGGTCTGGAAGGAAGACACAGATTCAAATGGATAGCACTCATTTAGAAGACATGTGCATGAACTGGAGGTAGGGCTTAGTCTGGTTTCCAATGAAGAATGACACAAACTCTAGGTCATAGAAAAGTTAGGACCTGTGGCAACTCTTTTAATTTTTTTCAGGAGAGCTCAGTGTTCAAGTTAGAAGGATTGGAGAGAACATTCAGTTCTAGTCCAGATTCCTGCTACTGAAGAAACTGGAACACCGAGAGGGCCAGCCCTCACCCTAAGATCTCATAGTTGGTCAAGCTCAAATTGGGGTCTTGGGTCCAAGAACAGTGTTCCAAATACATTGAGGTTTAAAGTGGGTAAATGTCGCATATACAAAGAATATCTCTAGAAGGATACAGAGTGTGGGCAACTGTGGTTGCTTTTGAGAAGGGGAACATGGGTGGGAGGGAAATTTAATAGTCTCTGAAAACCTTTTTGTACCCTTTGAATTTTGTGGCATGTATATGTTACCTAATCAAAAAAGAATTTAGTTTTAAGAATTCAGTGGGGTCCTAAGTATTGCTTTGTTTCCCCATTGTCTCGTGTTTCTGTGAAACAGTTTCCTGACTCAGGCTATCCCAGTATGTAAATGATGCTACAGGAGCAAGGGTAAGCACTTTGGAAGTGGTAATGGCAGTTGGTTACTGCTTTGTGGTTAGAACAAGAAGAGCCTCCTGAACCTCAAGCCAGTGCTATTCCAGAGTCTCAACTTCCTGCCAACTTTGACTGTGGCACAATCTGGCAGGATAAAACCCAGAGAAATACAAATCAATGAGCAGTCAGTGATTTCATTCACTTCAGAGCAGGATATAGTCATTAACAAACCTTGATGGAAAGGTCTCTGTTAGCCAAAACTCTGTCCTTTCCAAGACAACGGGAGATGCAAAGGCGGGAATCCACTGTAATTCACTAGTAAGCCCATTCAATGTGTAGAGCCTTGTGCTCTCCTTGACCCAAGGAGCTGTTGCCCAATAGAGGCAGTGAAAATGTCTGTGTCCAGAGGGCAGTGTAACAGTGGAAGAGCTAACCATCTGTTGGGAGTTTTCCAAAAATAGTATTTACGAGAGAGGATAGTATGTGATGTATTCCAAGGAGATTGAATGCATGAATCTCATTGAATGAGTAAGATAACCTGGCTCAAACTTTCCAAGCTAGTTTTTCAATTGGGATTTCAATTGAAACTCTAGATGATACGGAAAATTAGAATGTATATGTAAAACTTAAAATACTACGTCCTGGGTAGTAGTGAAAATACTTATTTTCTCTCATTGGGTATTGAGAATCTATGGCATGCTGAAGGATACAAAGGTGAGATTAACTTTCCTCTCAGGTTTCTACATATACCTCCCTATTATTGTTTACAAAAGCGTTATTTTAGTGGCTGTTAACTGCTAAATCTAGAGCTACCCTTACTTGCTATTTAGCCCACAGTAGATCTTCTAAAGGATGTCCTTGAAACAATCTAGTAATACTATCATTTATTAGTTGCTCACTATATGTAAAGCACTGTCGTGCTTTATATTACGTTTTTCACTCAATTCTCACTTCAATCCCATGAGATACTTACATGGAAGCCTCACAGAGACCAAGTTATTTGTGCTGTTTCACACATGGTGGAGCGAGGATTCAAATCCCAGGTTGTTATTCAGCCAGTATTTAATGACTGCATACATGCCAGGCATGAAAGGTAGAGGATAAACAACACAGCTAATCCTGCCCTTTTGAAGCTTGTGATCCATAGCAGTCTTTCTGATTCCAAGGTCCGTAGTTTTGACATCGACATTATACTACTTCCCTAGATCTGTGCAAAGATGAGCCACATTTCAAAGGCAATTACTCCTGAGAGAAAACTGGCATCCTGAAGGAATCTGGCCAAGCATTTCTGCTGCCTAATCCAACATTCCCTATGCTTACTAAGGTCAGGTTTCTGGTCTGTGCTCAAAATACATAGTCTGAGACCTTAAGGAGTCCAAAGAGCAATCTGGAAGCACAAGCTGTGATAGCTGGATCATTTACTAGCTGCCTGACCGTAAGCAAATAACTTAATCCCTCTGAGTTTTTATTCCTCCATCTGAAAGTTGGTATATTACCAGTACATGTGCTTGTAAGGATAACTAGGTAAGGTGATAAGCCCACCCCGTAGGACACGTTCAATAATAAAGGATCGCTGTTGTTGTTATAGGATTAGGGAGCCCAAGAAGACCTCAAGCCACTATGTTATGAAGACTTGAAATTGTGTGTAGTTCTCTCTCTCTCTTAAAGGTGCACACAGTCTGATCCCTGTGTCTGGGACAGCCTTACGCAATGAATAGTAGTTGAGTGAATGAACGAACGAACAGCTGAAGGCAAGGTCAGCCTCAGTGACTTAAGTTCAGATGGGTAGGGCATTTATAAAACAGAAAGTCGATACAGTCCCCCTTTAAATTAATGCCCGCCGTCCCCGTGGACCCCTTCAAGTTTCAGTGAACTTAAACTGTAAAATGGGCATGCCGACACTGGAGGCCCAACCGCGTGGTGTGAGACCAGAGAAAACACTGGACGTGAAAGCTCTGTAAAGGAACTTCCCCAAGGTGAGCCTGGCGGGTGGCTGCGGTGGCCAGCGCTGGCTCCCGCCCCGCCCCCTCTTCCTGGTTTTTCCCGGCAACCCGCCCCTCCGGCGTCATGTGACAGGGGTGCCCTGCCAGGCCGAGCTCCGGATTGGCCTGGCTGCAGGGCGCCTCGTGATTGGCCCGAGGCGGGCGGGCCCCCGCCTCCCTCCTCCTCCTCCTCCTCCTCGCCGCGGCCCACGTGAGGGGGGCGAGTCACGCGATTTCCGGGAACCCGTCAGGAAGGACATAAACAAAACAAACCCGAGGCAGCATGGAGAGGGGCCGCGGCCCCTGCAGCGGAACCGGACCCAGTCCCTGAGCCGCCCCACACCCACAGGTGAGCACCGCTGCCGGCCGCCCGGACCCCGCAGGGGCCTGGGCTGAAGGACGAGCCGGGCGGGGGGCGGAGGAGGGCCGCCGGCCTAGGAAGCAGCAGCGCTGGAGCTCCGGACCGGGCCGGCGCGGGGCGGGGGCCGGGACCAGGGCCGAGTCTGGGGCGCGCGGGCCGCAGGCTGCCGCCCGCCGGTCACGGGGGCTCCGGCCCCCTCCCCCACCCCCGGCCCGGGACGGTTATATAAAAGCGCGGGGCGGCGGTGGAAGGGACCCCCAGGCGGGAGGCAGGCTAGGTCAGGGGTGGGCAGCGCCGGGCGTACGCCCTGCCGGGCCGCCCGGCTCTTCACCGCTGCCTCGGAGCCCGGGGTCGTGGCTGCCGGCAACCGGCCTGTCAGAGAAGCGAGCGGGTGGGAGGGGCCGGGGAAGGGAGGGGAGGCGAGGCTGGCGGGGGAGGAGAGAGAGAGAGGGGGGCGTGTGAGGAAGGGCCTGGGCCACGAAGGTTGTAACCGGGCTGGCAGTAGACGAGGAGGCGCGGGCTGGGAATGGGGGGTCCAGGCCGGGGTGTCTCGGGGGTAGCCGCTCCCCCTTTCCGTCCCCGCCCCAGCGACAGGCTAGAGGGGCCTCCCTCCGGGGATTTGTTTATATGTCTTCTCAAAGCAGCTTGAAGCGGCTCGGAGGCGGAGCCCGCAGCTCGGAGTGGCAGGCCGTGCCGTCCAATGGGGCAGGCGGGCGGAGGCAGCCTCGCCAATGGGTGTGGGAGAGGCGGTGCCGCGGGCCCCCCCAATTTGTTAGGCTGTGCCGGGAGTGGGCCGGGCGGTGCGGCCATGTTAGATGGGAGGGGACCAGTGGTGGTGGGTCACTGAGAGGGGAGGAGACGGGGCAAAGGGCGAGGGGAACCGGGCCGGGGGCGTTTCGGGTGTCCGAAGGCGAGTCCGATCGGCCCGGGAAATAGCTCAGGGGAGCCTGACCCTGACCCGCCGCTCTCCCCACCCGAGCGGAGGAGGCAGGGAAGTACCGAGGGCAGTCCAGCCGTCCCTGGGGTGGTTCCTGGGACCAGATGGAGCTCAGTCTCCGGATTCTCCCTCTTTCTCGGCCCTACGCTTCCTGACAAACTCAGCCGCCAAACCCCGTAATTGCCCTCCTTTAATCCAAGAAAGCAAACCTTTTGCTGTTTCTGAGCGGACTTGAGCGTTAAGAAGGTACTTGGCTAACTAGCGGTCTGAATTTCTGCACCAGGCCTCAGATAGAGGCAGCAGGGAGGAGGAAGTTCTGCTTTTCTAGATTTTGCAGAGAAGACGAGGACTAGAAAAGCAAAGAAAGTTAAGGGCGGGATTTCCATCCCTCTTCTCCCCCCCCCCCCCCCCCCCCCCATCAGAAAACCCTCTAAAGGTCAGGCCCTCCGGTGTTTGCTCCTCCTCACAGTGGTGGCTCATGTAAATGAACCTCATGAGAAAACAGCCTTGAGAAAAGTGTTCATGTTTGAAGGTTCTTTAGGATTTTGTCTTGTGAATGAATACAGGTGAGAAATAGGATCAAGATCTGATTTTTTCTTTTAAAAAAGCAGAATTAAGACGTCTATATAAATCTTGTGATCTGTGGTAAACTGGTTGTCTTATACTTATTTTCCCTTTTGCCTTTTAATCCAAAATTGTCAGGAAAAACACCAAAAAAAAAAAAAAAAAAACCCACCAAAAAGGTGAAGGGGGAAATGGCATGTATAATTAGAAAATCACTAATTTTAATTTTTCTCGTGGTCATTTTGGCATGATGTTGGCCTTGTGAAATGCTTAATTTGGCTTGGGTGTTAACATCAGCTTACAAGCTGTGACTGCATTGGTATTGTCAAGGGTACCAGGCTGTTGATGCTTCTTTGGTTAAGCACTTAGGGGTGGTGGGAACACACCTTAGATATATCATATCTTGAATAGCAGGGGCTATTCAAGAGTTGACTGTATTTATTTAGGAATTTGCATTATCTCCTATTTTGTTAACTGGAGAACAATAATAATTTGTAAATAAATGATTTATTGATGTCTATCTATATTAATTTGACATGATTGACTCTGTTAAGAATATGTGAAAATATAAACTGATTATTTGATAGACTTCAGTTCTTAAATACAACATCAAGTAAAAAATATTAGCTTGTTTTTTTCTCTTATTCTAAGAACGGCAAGTATATCCAGCAGGAGTTATTTGGCTGTAATTCTTTAATATGACTGATACAGCAGCGTTGGCATTTTTAGGCTAGTAAGCGTAGAAGAGACTAAATAAATCCAGAAGAAGAGATTTGCTTCACTCACGATCCCAGTCTCCATCATAACAGGGGAAAACAGACTTTTACAGAGACTGTGTCCTACTTAGTTTACCTAGTTCATGGTGGGTGGGTTCTTGGACGTCAGAGTAAGGAGTAAAGGAGTAACTAATATGGTTCCTGGTGGTGCTTAACTGAGTACACATGACAACAAAAGTACATTGAACTTGTATGTTGATTCTACGAACACGGCACAGATGTTAAAAGATTAAGAGAACTAAATTCACTGTTTGCCTTTAAAGTTTAGTTTTTTAGTTAAGATTGAGAGTGTGACTTTGAATGAATTAGTAGAGGTGGTTACATGTGGGTTTCTCTTTGGATGTTTTGGGGAAGAATCCTTTTTCACTGTATTCAGTGGTTCATCTTCTGAGGTAGATAAACTCTTAGACTAGACATATATTTGTCAGATCATTGGTTCTGCTGATTCTAATATAGGGGATCAACAGACTTTTCTGTACATGGTCAAGTAGTAAATATTTAGGCTTTGTGGGCCATATCGTTTCCATAACAAGGACTTAACTCTGCAAACTGTAGCATGAAAACAGCCATAGACAGTATGTTTGGGGCTATATTCCAATAAAACTTTATTTATAAGAACAGCCTGTGGTCAAATGCTGTAGTATGTCAACCCTTGTTCCAAGACATCAGTCAGTCACTGGGTTTTGAGAACTTCGATGTTCAGAACATGACTTGCACTAATATTTGAGCACTTGCATAATGTACGTATCTTAAAGCACATTCCTTGAAGAGGTTTTACAATTAGAGCACCTGGCAATATTGTGTTCTCTGTTTTTATTTCCTTTGCAAATAGTTGTTTTCATGACAAAACATTTAAAGCAAATGTTGGAATATTAAGTTATAATTAAGAAATGCATACTGAGCAAGATTTTACAGTCCAAATAGTTGATTGTTTCTCTTACATTTTCTTAAGAACAAACAATGGACTCTGACTTCAAGTATTACAATACCACCTTTCTGTTATGATGAAATTAATAACAATGAATAAAAATTAAAGATTATAAAAAAAAAGAAATGCATACTGATTGAAAAAACTTTGTCTTTAAGATAGGATATCTAAGAACCTTAATATATTCAAGCGTATGGTCCTATTGAGGTTTAAAAGTGCCTTTACCATACCATTCCTTACAAAACCATGTATAGCTGTTTTAACCATTTGTACACCATAAGCGTCTACAGACGCATGCGGCGGACCTTTTTTAATTCAAAATATCGTGGCAGTTAATTGGTTAAGGGATGTTAGTCAAATGACTAGTCAACACACTTGGCTCATATAAATGTCATAAAGTTAATTTGGAAGCCACATTGATTGTGCCAGTGCCTGAGATGTCTGTAGGGTAGGATACTTTTTCAAACAAACCCTAAAACGACACAGGTTGCCCCTTCCCCTACCTTGGAAAATGAAGCAGAGATATACCATAACCTAAAAGTATTACACAGGCAATACTTTTTCATGGGTAGCTTTCGGCTCTATTTTAATGTGCTATTTTGCCAGTTTTGTTGACATGAACTGGATTTCAAGTGCAAGCCTGAGAGTTTAGAAAGGAGACTATAATGACTTATTCATTAAAACTGTTTCATCATGTGGCCTTTAACCTTGTTTCTAGTTTTAGTTAACCTACTGTTGGCTGGGGACTATGAGGAACTCAATTAATTTGTAATGGTAGGGATTAATGGTGATCTCTAGCTCACAGATATTGGACAATTGCTTGTTATTGTACTTTTAATATGCTAATACTTGGGGCTGCTTATACTTCATTCTGATTGAAACCACCTCTGCAATCTGGATTCGCTTTTCTCTTAGCTTTTACTGCCTCTCAGTACTAATCTTTTTAGCATTTGCCCCACTCTACAGTATTTCCCTACCCAGTTAACGTGGGCTTAAGGTCAGAGTCAGCTTCTTATTTCTATATCCCCAGTGCTCACCACTTTGTGTGCCTGACGCTTTTTAGTGCTTCTGAGCAGTTGAAATAGACGATGCTAAAAACTGCTTATCTGGAAGGTAACAAAGTCAGTCTGCTGTTAGTAGAGATGTTGGACTTTTCTTGGTTCGAAGGGAGGAATTAATCACCATCTGCACAAATAAAAAACAACACAACCGTTCTTTTAAAAATTGGCCCTTTCTTTTAAGAAGGTTTACGTAGAAGCTATTTTGATGATATCTAAAAATTCCTTGAATTCTTTTGCTAACTTTTCCCAGTGTAATTCCATTAGGTAGACTTGTTGAATACTCCTTCCAGGCACAGAAAACCTTGTCTTTTGTCCTTTGGATTTGCCTTTAGCTCTTGGCACACTGCTTCTCCAGGTGTTTGGCAAATGTGAGCAGAATCGCATTTCTTAGAGGTTTGTTTGGGTTATTGTTCATCTCTACATCAGAGACTCTTGTGGGTTAGCACTGTAAAATCATTCTCGCTAATAATCCCAATTCACCGCTGTGGGGAGGACTGGCGTTTGATGCAGGTGACTTCAGTGGTACTTTGTGACTGCTACCCATTCCATCTCCAGCCAAGCCTTGTGTGCCTTTTCGCCAGTTCATGACCTTCCTTCTAAAATCTGGATGTATTGGAGCTGTCCTCCCTAAACAGCTTTCTAAATTAGTCATCTCCCTACTAATTCACAGCAGCTCTGCTCTTCCAATCACTCTGTCCTTTTAGCACCAAAACCACCTTCACATCTTTTGTTACAAAGTCATGTTGTTGCTTATTTATCTTTGGGTATTGTTGACTTTAAGTTTCCCATGAAAGCTTCGTGAGCTTGCTGACTTGTGTTGCTCTAGTTTTCTTCAGGTTCTTGTACATTTATTTTCTTCAGTAAGATCTTCTGTCTGTGAGAGTTTAATAACCTTTTGCACTCGGATGTCGAGTGTGACTCGACACGGTTAGCATTAGAATAAAGGAATCGAGAAAAAAGCGAGTGCAAAGGGTTAAGGAGCTCCTGTTATTTTTAGAGGAAATTCCTTCTTTGACTGCTATATGCCATTCCTGATGCAATTTGCTTTGTTCTCTATTATGTGTGCCACTCACTGAGAAATTTAAAGCATTACAGAAATCAAACTTTAAGAAAGGTAGGGCAGATGTGCTCTTGTTCAAACAATTCACTGTAGAGTCCCTTCCAACAGCAAGGCGTCTGGCATCCTACTTGAGTTGTATGAGGTGAGGAACTCTACAGGTTTGGAACTGCTTTTTAGTAAGGGTTTTTGTTCTTACTATTGAATCTTCTATTGGAGTTGCTTGTGGACTAGCAGAGGAGACAGACATTGCAGTTCAACATTATGATAATTGGAACAAAATATTCTGAAAACAAAGAAGAGGGACTACGAACTCTGCATGGGAAAACTGGAAAAGCTTCACAGAAAAGGCAGCATAGGAACTGGGGTTTAAGATCAGTGAAGGAAGCATTCTAGTGCAGTCAAGGAGGTTTGAACGAGGTGCAGGATGTGTGGGATGGGGTTAGGAATGAGAGGGCTTCCCCTACAGCAGGGGCAGAGGTGGGAAGCAGATGGAAGAGGAGGCGACTACTTTGTCGATTTAGGAGAAAAGAACTTTCTTGCCTTCCCCTTTTCCTCTCATTCTCCTGAGCCTGCTGTCTGGTCTCTGGTCTCTTCTCTGTAGCTCTGACTTTGGTTGGCTGGTCTCTTCTTTCCTAGTTTTTAGTTTTACTTTTAGTCTCTCATCAAGGTCTGATGCACCTACCTCCCTTCTCTGTTGTAATCTGTCAGTGTCAACATACTTTTGATTCTGACCCAGTGCATTTCTTGTCTCCCTTTCACCTCCTTGTTTGACTTTTCCTTTCATTTTGCTTTATTTATTTTAAAAAAGACAACAAAAATTCTTTCACACTGTCTGCTTATATTGCATATGAACAGCAATATATATCTGAGTTGACTCCCTCTTGGGAAATCTTGTAAGTTCAGCTTGTCTTTGATAACGATCCAAGTACAATACTAATTATCTATCTCTATGAATTTCCTTTGGTGAAGCATTTTCCTTTGTATTCAGAGATACCATTTCTCATAGACTACAGTGCAGAATATGACTACTTATATGCTGTTTTCTACTTCTTTTGCACCGTAAAATTGTTACTGTGATGAGATCCAATTCAAATTTCACCTTTTCCCGAAGCTTTCCTAAACTTTCCCAGGTCGAGATGATAGTACTCTTCTCTGTAGTTTTGAAGTATTTTCCAACTATTTCTTTTAAAAATCAGCTTTATTGAAGTATAATTTACATAAAATAAAATTCACCCAATTTTTACTTTTGACAAATGTATGCAGTCATCTAACCACCTCTACAGTCATGATGGAACATTTCCATCACCACAAAAAGTTCCCTCATGCCCCCTTCACCCCGACCCCAAGTACTGATTTACTGTCTATCTCTATAATTTTGTCTTTTCTGGAATTTCATATAAAGGCAGTCACAAAGTTGTTGTTTGTTGAGTCTGACTGCTTTTACTTAACAGGATGTTTGTGAGATTTATTCATGTTGTTTTGAGTATCAGTTGAGCACTTCTTGTTATTGTATGGATGTGCCACAATTTGTCTATCCATTTACCAGTCAATGGATGTTTGGGTTGCTTCCAGATTGTAGGCTGTTGTGAATAAAGCTGCGGTAAACATTCATGTGTAGTTTTTAAAATACCTCTTTTAACATTAACTACCTTTTATTTGGAGGTCAAGAGTGAACGTCCTGGAGTTAGTAGCTATAATCACAAAGGAGCTTTTTGCTAGCTCTGGTTTTGAGACTCTCTAAACTTAAATTCCCCATTTGTAAAATGGGACTGGGTGGAGATTGGAACAGTTGGAGAGCACAGGCCACTTAAAGGAATAACAGACTTCAGTGCAAGAGATTCAATTCAAATGATCTTGCCAGGAATATGTACCCAATGTTACCAGGTCTAATTTCTTTCTCCCTAAGACAGTGGCATTTGATAATAGGATTTAGAAATTTTATATGAAATTTCTAGTTTAAGTACTGGAAGTTAAACTTTAATGTTTTAGAAGCACTAATGTGTGACTCGAACAAAAATCCATATGTAGGCATTGATTTGTGGCTGCAGGACAGTTTGAGACTTTTGCTTTAAATCTTCAGCTAATTTTGTCTTTTGCTTTAAAGTGCGCATACTTCTAGTAGAATGAACTTGAACTTGTTAGGATTGTGTTACCTTTGTTTTATAGATTAGCATCATAATTTGCTGGTTGTCTATAAACTTCCAAGTTGAAAACTAATGAATTCCTATAAGTGAATTTTATTCTTTCCTTAGATTGGAGGGTGGGACCAGGTTCTTGTTACACTTTGTACTTCTCTGATAGCTGTTGATTCTATTCCAAGATACGTTTTCCCAGCATTTGGGATAGTAAGCCGCCTTTGTTTGACTTTCTCAGAACCCTGTTGAGACAAATACGGTATACATTAAACTATGTGTGTGCGTGTGTCTTTTAGAAACTGTGTAAGCTGTTATGGATATAAAGATAAATTTTGTGTAAGTGCATTCTCTCGAGTTGTCCAGAATCTCTAGTGAAGCCAGTAAAACTATAAAAAAAGATTGTTTGAACAGTAATAACAATAATCTCTCCGGAGAAGTCCTTTCCCCTTGTAATGTATCTGCCAGTTCTTTATTGTGTACAGAGATGACTAGTTTGCAGCTTTATGAATTAACTAGAGGCCCGGTGCACGAAATTCGTGCACGGAGGGGGGTTGTCCCTCAGCCCAGCATGTACCCTCTCCAATATGGGATCCCTCTCACAGTCCAGGACTGCTGGCTCCCAACTGCTTGCCTGCCTGCCTTCCTGATTGCCCCTAACTGCTTCTGCCTGCCAGCCTGATCACCCCCTAACCACTCTGCTGCCAGCCTGTTTGCCCCCAACTTCCCTCCTCTGCCAGCCTGGTCACCCCTAACTGCCCTCTCCTGCAGGGTTCATCACCTCCAACTGCCCTCCCTTGCAGGCTTGGTCCCTCTCAACTGCCCTCCCTTGCAGGCCGGGTGCCTCCCAACTGCCCTCTCCTGCTGGCCATCTTGTGGTGGCCATCTTGTGTCCACATGGGGGCAGGATCTTTGACCACATGGGGCAGCTATATTGTGTGTTGCAGTGATGATCAATCTGCATATTACTCTTTTATTAGATAGGGGTGGGGGTGGGGGCCAGCTGGTTTGCCCTGAAGGGCGTCCCGGATCAGGTTCCCTTGGGGTGTGGAGCGGCCTGAGCGAGGGGCCTGTGGTGGTTTGCAGGCCGGCCACGCCCCCTGGCAACCCAAGCAGAGGCCCTGGTATCTGGAATTTATTTTCCTTCTACAATTGAAACTTTGTAGCCTGGAGCGGAGCCAAGCCTGGGGCTCCCTCCGCAGGCAGCCATTTTGTTGGGGTTATAATTGAAACTTTGTTGCCTTAAGTGGGTGGGCCCGGCCAGGGTGTGCGGAAAGCTTTGCTTCCCCTGTTGCCGGCGGCAACCCTGGCCTGCTCTCTCAAGCTCCATTCTGCCGCCATTTGTTTGAATTTGTTTACCTTCTATAATTGAAACTTTGTAGCTTGAGTGGAGGCTTAGGCCTGGCCAGGGCAGGCGGAAAGCTTGGCTTCCTCTGTTACCTAGGAAACCTTACTTTCTGTGGCTGTAGCCATCTTGGTTTGGGTTAATTTGCATACTCGCTCTGATTGGATGGTGGGCGTGGCTTGTGGGTGTGTCGGAGGTATGGTCAATTTGCATATTTGTCTATTATTAGATAGGATTACTCTGTGAACCCAAAGATCTTTTGCTGATTAAACCAGCATAATTGACATTCACCCATTTAAAGCTGGGTGTTAAATGACCTGTGTTGCCTTCATGTCCCTCATTCACCCTCGTTCCAGGTGGTTGGGTTTTTGTGATAAAGTTTGGAATTTAGATAACCTAAGATTCTGAGTTGAGCTTGGATTTATACTGTCAGTAGCAGCAACATCCCAGAACACCTTATTCCAAGGAAGAATTCTGAGAATAAAAACCAGCCACCATTTATTGAGTGTCTTTTTTGTGCCAGGGCTAGATACTTTACACAATATCATGAATCACAGTATCCCTACAAAGAAAGAAGTGGAATTCTTGAATTTACAAATAAAAGAAGGCAAGCAAGAATCAGGAATGAAGTTCCAAATACTCAGTTACAAAGGAGAACCTTCTATCTTGAATCTAGAGTTTTCTTCTCACTGAACAAGCCTTTTAGGAGTATTGGAGTCAAAGAGGCAGCCAGCTTTTCTCAGTGTTGAAAGAAATGACTTTAAAACTCTATTAGTAATCTCTTTGTGCCCCCAGCCCATAACCTCTCTATCAGCTGTTCTATAGTCTATAGCCCATTTCACAGAATAGGGGGGAATTTTAAGGGAATTTCAAAATTGTCTCTAGTCTATATTTATGCTACTTTTGAAAAGTTCAAATCGAAGAAAGGAGACAGTACGTCTTGAGGAAGAGCCCAGATCCTTGCTGACATGAGTACCAAGGTTGTTAGGGTACGTCCAGGTTGTCCTGTGATGGATATTTCCACAGAATCTTGCTGTATGGCTCAAATGAGTTCCCACCTGCACCATTGTCTTTCTGTGCTGCTGTCATTGTATTGTTCCCTTTTTACATTTTGTAGATTTATGCAAAACAGCTCCTAAAACAAAATGATTCTTTAAAGCTCCAGTCTTCAGCTGCATTGACTATTTTGTTTTAATTTTTAAAATTTGTGTGGGGGGCGGGGGAGAAAGGGAGAGTTGGGGAGGGATAAAGTGTAACTTGTGGATTCCATAAGTTTTAATCCTCCTCCTTCCTCTGCCCTCTCCTCCCTAGACAAGAATTATCTCAGGTCTTTAAAGTTGAAATTCAAATAGCACTCTCTCTGGAAATTTAAAAGAAAACTAGGGGTACAATTTAAAATATGTTTACTGTATGATACTATAATGTTTGAAGCCTCAAATTAACAAGCTACTTATAAGATACTTCAGAGCACATAAAAGATGTTCAGTAAATATATATTGAATGACTGACTTATTGCAATGTCTTTGTATATGAAGGTTGTCGAACCTCCTTATCCAGAAGGACCTGTGATCTTAGGGATTTCCTATTTATTGTCAGTCAGCTTTTGTCTGGGTAAGGCATTGCTTTTGGCATTGTAGTGAAACATACATGAAACATAATGGTCATCAAAGATTTTACAATCTGGTAGAGGAAGAAGAGGGAAAACATTAAAAAAAAAAAAAAAAAAAGCAGCATGAAAGGCCAGAGTCTCGTTGTTACAAATCCTTAGTGAAGTGGGATTGTTAGTACCTCAAGGATTTGGTGGAAATTATAAGATCAAGTGAATATTAGTGTTATATTGATAGAAGAGTAGTAGAAGATGGGGTGGGAAAGGTAGTTTCATTGTGTCTGAGTATCTTGAACATTACCCAAGAGATGTTTGAGAGTGCTGAAAACATGAGCACAGTGCTAACATGATGTGTTAGTTTAGGAAGAATAATTTTATAATGGGACGTAACTGAAACAAGGGGGAGGCTGGAGGCAGGAAGATAGATATATATGTCAAATATTGGGTTAGTAAATATAAAATGAGGAGGCAAGTAAGCATTGAGGAAGTGTGAAGGGACAAGGGAAACATACATGTATCCTTGCTACAAGAGAGCTGGCATGATTTAACCAAGTGAGTGGGGAGGAAGACCAAGTCAAGGCTGAGATCCGTGTTCCATGCCTGGATGGCTGAGAATGATGGTACTATTGACAGAATAGGAATGTTTGTATGGGGAGGTAGCATATTGTGTCTGAGGTATGGGATGTGAATGAACATGGAAATACCTGGATCTCAGATGGCAGGGTTTGTGCACTTGGGTGTTTAACTATTTTTAAAATATGTTTTTACTTATTTTTAGAGAGAGAGGGAAAGGGAGAGGGATAGAGAGATAGATGACAGAGAAACATTGAGTGGCTGCCTCCTACATGCCCCCTACCAAGGATTGAGCCTGCAACCCAGGCATGTGCCCTGACCGGAATCGATCTTGTGACCGGTTCATGGGTCAGTGCTCAACCACTGGGCAATACCAGCCAGGCTGCACTTGAGTGTTTAAGATGAAGATGTAGATTTGTGTGTCCTCTAGATAGGATCTTTGAGACACTGAGCGTAGAGATGGTCTCTATGATGATAGGCTTGCACAGAGGCATCTGTTTACTGAATGACCTTGGCAAATCTCTTATCCTTGCTGAACTTTTTTATTAATATAAAAATGGTTAGACAGAGGGGGGGGGATGGTAATGATGCTAATACTTACTTTACTTCGCCAAGTATGAAATGACAAGGTATAGCAATGTGCCTTAGTAATCTATAAACAGCTACACAGATATAAATTTGTGAATATTTTATTGCCAGTGGTAACCAAGTGTGGCTGGGGTTAGAAATGCATTCTTTGGTTCTGTCTAAAACTGTCCTATGCTTTTATTCTTGTACTCTGAACAACTTAACTGACAGGTATCAAGGCTTCAGAGAGCCCCTGATATCTTACAGTGGATAGTTTTCAGAATAAAAAGTAGCTCTTCCAAAAGCCCTGCTTTCATGGTCTTTCCCAAAGCATTTTAACCAAGCTTCCATATGTTCCTTCTGTAGCCCAAAGACTAAAGTTGGGCAAAGCCTTTGGAAAGGAATTGAATAAAATTCTGAGAGGTCTTGTGTCTTCCTCCAAAACCGCATTCCAAAGAGAGATCATTTTTGAGATTTAGTGTCTTAGCTCTTTAGGATTCTCGGTAAAATTACTTTAAGTTTTTGTGGCAGAACAAATTCAAGCCCCATATTTTTTAAACTCTCGCAATCTGAGGATAAAGGGAGACTTTGGATTTACCCAGAGACAGAGTCCACTAGGTAGTATGGTGGAAGGCTCACATCTGCTCACATCGTAAGTATTCCTTGGCTAGGAAAATGCTCTTTCCTCACCCAATCTGAGGGGAAGGATATGCCTTCTCCTTCCTTCCTTACCTCTTTCCCCTACTTTCCCTCCTTAAAGACCAGCAGCAGCAGGATTGGGAAAATAAATAATGCAGGTCTTGTGCTAATAATTCCTGACATAAACTATAACCATCTCGGTTGAAGTTTACTTGCCTGCTTTATAAAATTTGGAGTTCAGAGAACTGCTGCTGAAGGGTAGAGAATCCCTCTTTGCCTGCAGTTGTAGTCACAGGATTTATTAATTTTTATTATTATTTAAAAATATTTTTTTATTGATTTCAAAGAGGAAGGAAAAGGGAGAAGAGAGAAATAGAAACATCAATGTTGAGAATCATTGATCAACTGCCTCCTGCACGCCCCATGCCCCCTACTGGGGATCGATTCTGCAACCTGGGCATGTGCCCTTGACCTGAATGGAACCCGGGACCCTTCAGTCTGCAGGCCGGCGCTCAACCCACTGAGCCAAACCGGCCAGGGCATAGTCACAGGATTTATATTACATAATAAAGGGAGAGCCAGGCCCCCACCTTTCCTCCAGTGTGCTCCTTGCATAAGCAGCCTCCGCTTCCTCAGTGGTTTGGAGATTTGGGGATCTCTGATTGCTGCTGCACCATAAAACAGGTAGTAGCTTGATTTAGTAAGCATCAGAAGGACTGTTTGGTTCAACTTTTGCTGAATCGTTTTCAAAAGGAAAGGAATTATTGAATGGGACATACGGAGTTTAGCAGAATGGATGGACTGCGTGGTTGATGGGTTCTGGTCTGTTAAAGAGCTTGGGCAAGTGAATAACTGTCCTTGTCAAACAAGGGAATCCCATGGGGTATACATATTGTGGAAACGTTTAGATTACCAAGTCAGTGGTTCTTCCTTTGTCTCCCTCTCTCACCCTCTCCCTCCCCTTTCTTCCCTTTCTTTCAACTTTACTTGGGGATTAAGCTTCAAATTATTTATTTAAATTGGGGTCAGAACAGTACCATCTCTTAGAATTTTGAATCTGGCACAGTTTAAAGACAACAAAGAAAGAACCCAAGAACTCTGCCAACATGAAAGAAATGATGAGCATGAACCAGCAAAGATTACGAAAGATCAAAATAAACCATGGTATATGAATTATATAACATTGTAAATGTGTCAGCATTTCTTACCTCAAAAAATTTTTATTCCTGGCTGGTGTGGCTCGGTTGGGCATCATCCTGTGCACCGAAAAGTTGCTGGTTAGCTTCCTAGTCAGGGTACATGCCCAGGTTGTGGACTTGATCCCCGTTCGGGGGCGTGCAGGAAGCAGCCAATCTATCGATGGTTCATTTTGGTAAAATAAACTCTGCCATTTAAACCATTTTTTAAGTGTACAATTTAGTGGCACTAGTACATTGACAATCTTGTGTAACTATTACCACTGTCTATTTCTAGAACATTATCATCATCCCAAACAGCCTCTGGTAACCTCAATTCTACTTTCTATCTCTCTGAATTTGCCTATTCTGATACCTCATATAATTGGAATCGTATAATATTTGTCCTTTTGTGTCTGGTTTATTTTACTTGGCATAATGTTTTCAAGGTTCATCCATGATGTAGTGTGTATCAGCATTCCATTCCTTTTTATGGCTGAATAATGTTTTGTTGTATGTGTGGACCACATTTTGTTTATCTGTCCATCTGTTGATGGCCACTAGGGTTGTTTCCACCTTTTGGCTATTGTGAATATTGTTGCTGTGGACATGGGTGTATCTGTATCTGTTTGAATTCCTACTTTCAGTTCCTTTGGGTATATATCCAGATGTGGAATTACTTTATGAGGAGCTGCTAAACTCTTTCCCAGCCGCACCATTTTACAATCCCACCAGCAACTCGCACAAGGTTTCTGATTTTTCCATGTCCTCGCCAACACTTGTTATTTTCTTTTTTTTTTTTTTTTTGATAATAGCCATTCTAATGGGTGTGGCAAAAATTTTTGATGGTCTACTCTGATGAATGTTGGATGACTCAGAGTGCTGTTTGCCATTGTGAGGATCCAGTTACCTCAAGTTACTAAAGGGAACAGTGGCCTAATCCAGTGCCCTCTAAGGGGGGACCCGCAGGGAGATATTGGCCATCCTAGACAGTATCTGCTTCTTCATAAGACATTTTCATTTACAAAGAGGTTGGTGTCAACCTTTTTTCTCTATGTGGGTCAGGGATCCGCTGAAACTCTCAGATTCAGAAGGGGAATAATTTAGGAGCTCTTGGATATGTGTGAACTTCCTGGGGCATACCAGGCAGCTTTTGGGTTTGGCTTTTAAAGATTGGATTAGTGGTTTGAGCAGTCCCAGGGAAGAGGTTTTGTAAGAAGTCCTTTGACTTTACTTAAAACCTTACTTTACCTTTTGCCTTGCCTGATGAACATAGTAAGCCTCAACATATTTTCAAATGGAAAATCAAAAAAACCTAGAGTAGGACCTGGTGGAAAAGGGCTATTATGAAAAAGATGGAAACTCTGAGTGTCTTCAAGTGGTACCATTGCTGCTCATAAATCAATCATTTCCCCTTTTCATTGCTTCAGAGTATTCTTCTTGCACCGAGGAGCTACTGTTGCATAGCTTTGAATGAGTCCTGGTATAGAAAATCTGTTGATAAATATTTCTGATGGATCACAGTCTTCTCTTCCTTGAAAAACAAACCTATACTGGGAACTAGTGAGACAGAGCTGTGAATAAAAGAAGTAAAGGGAATTAATTTAAGTCTTTCCCCTAGTTTATTTTTTTAAGAAACACTAGTCTTTGAGTTCAGCTTGAGGATAGAGTGGAGGATTTTATGATCAAATAAATTTGGGACATGGCATCTGTTCTATTTACCTATTGGTGAATTATAACGTGCATTAGCACCCAGCACCCTAAAATTTCCAGGAAGTCCTGCATAAAGGCAATATAACAGTTTTGTTTAGTATGGTATTTTCCAATACCACCCTTCTGTTGAATGAACATCTGACATTCCTTGGAACAATTATTCCTTAGGTCACACATTAAGACTATTACTTTTTATGGACTTTAATATTAAAGCCTTGAGTAGAATAGAGATTTTCTTGAGCCCAACGATGTGTGAAGGCATCCAGAAAAGCAAGTTACTATACCTTTACACCTTCCTCCTCAGTGTCGCTCTGCCATCTAAGCATTAATGTACCCTTTGTATCTGGCTCCCTGGTATAGGAGTTAGTTTTATGTCGTTATGGAAAATTCTTTGTAATGGTAATTACTATAGAAGCTTTCTTCTGTGTAATGGTAATTGCAGTAGAAGCCGTTTTTGTTGTTGTTGTTGTTTTTGTCCCCTTTCACTTTTGGGTGGGAGATTTTGTTCTTCATGTTGTTTCTCAGTACTTATTTGGAAGGGTACCAAGCATTTCTGGGAAATGGGTGCAAAACTTTGGGGATGAGGATAATTTGTTGTGAACTTGGGTCATTAGTTTTAGAGACTATAAGAGTTTATCACCGAAAAGAGGTTCTACTGCTTGGGGTAGAGTTGGCCTTTCCCCCTCATCCTGTTTGCCGATGAGAGACTAGGAGAGAGGCTACTAAGGACCTTGATGTATCCCAGGTGAATGAGCTCAACCCTTTACATAGGGGATGCCCTCTCTTGGGAATGGGTCTCTTTAATACATTCAGCCTTTTGCAGTAGCTATCACAGATGTTGAGTTTCTGAGCTGGATTAGCTGTGGGACAAAAGAAATCATTGGCATAATATACCTATTGATAATAATCATCTTTTAGAATTATTTTATTACTACATCCTAATTTAATATCTCATTTAATTCTCATAACATCCCTATTACATGTTAAGGGAGAATAATTATAATTCCTCAGTCTTCGAGCTAAGACAAAAAAATTTAAGCTCTAAATTCCTAAGTCTGTTTAGTTTTAAGTATGGGATCAAAACTGGAATCCAGGTCTCCTATCTCCCAAACAAGTGGTCTTTTTGCTAACTGCATTGACTGAAGTTTTCTTTGAGGCCAAGTGTTTAAGTACAATTTTAAATAAATACTTGGTATTTGTATGAAAGTATTATGGCATAGAAAATTCAGTAGCCAGAGAGATGAGAAAAATGAGGCTTAGAAAGATCTATTCAGTGTTGTATAGTTTGCAAGTGAAAGCTGCAACTAGCATTTAGCCCCTTTTTAATCCAGTGTTTCCCTGATAAACCAAGCTATTGATAGATGTTGTCTTTAGCAGATGCTAATAAATATATGTTCAATACAACTCAATCTCTTCTTAAGTCTTCGACCCTTGTTAGGAAGGTTAAGTTTCAGGTTTTACGGAGTGTCAGACTTTTCTCTCAGATCCAGGTTGTAGACCTGGATTACACTGGTCCACTTTGTAGAATGCATCACTTGAATCATATGCCTTTTGGGGGTCTAAGTAATAGTTCTAGATAATGCACATGACCTCCTTCTCACAGGAATCGGGGGAAGAGTTACGACTGAGAATACATATCAGCAATAGGACCAACCCTGAAGCCACAAGAGGAGAAGCTGGGCCAGAACTGGCCTTTGGCAGGAGCAGGAATCAGTCAGTCTACTTAGAGTCTTAGACTGTAGCACTGGATGGAGATGCATAACTAATTGTCTTTGTAGGCCCAGGCTGGGCACTTGATGATGTTTCTTAGGCTAGAACAAATAGCTCAGAATGACAGCCCACCAGAGGGGAGAGCCCAATGAAGTACCAGGAAATACAAATGGCAGTCAGTGTTATTAACCTAATTAAGAAGAACAGTGATTGATGCCTATCTCTTATTTATTCAGCAAGATATCTTTGAAACAATGTACCACTCTAACCTTTTAGTTTAGAGAGTATATTAACTACAGAGGGCAGCTCAGCTTAACACATTGCGGACCAGTAGTTTTATTGCTAGCTTTACCCAGTGGCCAGATAAGTTTCTATTGAACAAGTACAAAAAAAAGTTTTACATAAATGTTAAAGGGACGCTTTAAAATTAAATACCCATTGCATTTTGAAGTTATTTATTACATGTTCTTACAAGCTAATGTCTTTTTAAAGAATTCGTGTGATCCATCCGCAGTGTGTCAAGTTGACTCTCAGTCTAAGAAATGATACTGCATCTAGACTGAATGAGAGCAAGGAGTTCATTGTAGGCAGTGGTTCTCAGCCTTTAGGGAGGATCAGAGTCACCTAGAGGAGCAGGCTGGTTAAAACATAGAACTGGGCCCCACTTCCAGAGCTTCTGCTTTAGTAAGTCTGGGCTGCGCCCAAACTTTTGCACTTCTGACAAATTTCCAGGTTGTTGCTGATGGTGCTGTGCCTGGGATTGCACTTTGAGGACCACTGATCTAGAAAAAAAATGATGAAATGCGTATAGCTGTTTAGTTCCTATTGATTAAGGCCTTCACAGAGGAGGGTTAAGGGAGCTAACATTTAAGTCTCTACTTCAGTCAAGACCCTGTGCTGAGTGATTTGCAATCATTGTTTAACCATGAAAACCACTCTGCAAAGTAATCCTTACTTCCCCCTAGAGTAGTGGTCGCCAACCGTTGGTCCGCGGACCACTGGTGGCACAGCAAGGTCTGAAAGGTTGGCGACCGCTGCCCTAGAGCATACACATTTAAAAACTTACGAATAATTCTTACTTCAAGGACAGCTTTCACTTACAGCTGAAAGAATAATGTTACACATACCACTCTATGAATATGATTTTATTTCATGTAGAGGTATATTATATTGCATTGTTCACTATTCACTGCTTTTCTTGTAGCTTTATGAGTGATGTAAATGTAAATTAACAGTAATGATTATACAATAGATGGAATTAAATGTTGCAATATATTTTCTCATACGGAACAGAAGGTGAATGGGAGCTTTACTTTAACATTAAGTATAGTACATCTTTTATATCACAAGAAAAATCAGCCTATGAATTTTTTTAATGTCACTAGTTGTTAATGACCAATTCTATTTTAGAATAAATAAAGGAAGGAATGGTGAATTTCAGAATAGTTGGTACTAAGAAAGGACCAAATTCTTTATATTGCAACCACAAGACTTTCTTCTTTAAAGTGTTCTTTGTTAAGGTCGTTTTGAAAGGTCAACTTGTTTCTTAATGGTGCTCAGTGAAGTTGCTGTGTGTTGCTGTTTGACAGATTCGCGCAGGAAAGAAAAGCAGGGATCTCAGCAGTTGAACTGAAGGCACTCCAGGGAAACCTGCCGATAATTGTGAAAATCATCTCTGATCCTGAAATTAAAAGTAAAGCTGGAAAGGAATTTACAAACAAGAAAAAAAAGAAGTTTGGGATCGGACTTACAGGATCTGGGCTTGGAAATGCCTCAGGTAAATCATTCAGAGCAAGTGTAAGGTTTTGTTTTCCCACGGCAGAAAGTCAATGTCATTGCTTCTGTAAGTTCTCCAATTCTTAACACAACTTGACACACTATCTTTTTAAGACATTTTCCTTCTGATTTCAGCTGGTTTTGAAGATGTGACCTTTCTTCCATTGCTTCTATTTTCTGCTTTGCTATATAGCTTTAAATAATGAGCGTGGCACAGGGAACATGGTGAGTGGAAATTTAGTTAGAATGTGTACAGATCTGCTGGCTTTATGGGAGCTAAACCAACTCAGGAAATTAACCTGCCACCAAAAGCCTATTTTGTTCTTCTCTGTCTTCTTTCTGTTTCACAATTGTTCCTTTCCATTCATGCTGTGGAATTTAAAAGTAACTAAGAGGAAATTTTGTAAGTCTTTCATACACATACACCCCCATACACATATATACAGGTGTAGGCAAAAGTAGGTCTACAGTTGTGAGTATGCAAAAATTTATTCTTGTATTATTTACTCTATTTCCCAAATAACTGTAAGCCTACTTTTGCCACCTCTGTATATACCTCTCACAAAACATGTTTAAGAGTGATTATATCCATTTATATTACTACTTTGAATTCATCAGTTCTGGTTTCAGGCAATCACTGAAACAATAAATGAAGCCCTGTTAGTCCCCACTCTGCATATACAACTTCTTCCCTTCCTCCTGTCATTATCTTCTACCCTCTCCCCTCTTTGTGTTCAGTGCTGAGGAGAGATCTAAAAATAATGAGAGTGCATGGGTTCTTAGGTGGCTTTATGTGAGGCCAGGCAGAACTCTGCCCTGAGTGAAGGAAGTCAGAAACTTGCTGGGACTGTGCAGCGACTCGGAGGCAGGCAGGCAGCAGAGGCAAAGAAGGGAATTTGCTGGCTGATGTTAAAAAGACCAGCGGCCTGCCTCCACCCCAACCTCCCTGCCAAGTGGGCCGGCATACCCATTCAGAGTTCTTTCCCATTCAAGTTTTAATTTGCTGTTTATCAAATACTTGAATTTAGGACTAGAAGACAGTTATTTTGAGTTTGCAGTCAGGTAGGGTTGGGGAAAATCAGAGAAAGAAAAGAATGGGGTGGGATGTTCCAATGAAGGAAAACATGACGAGAGAGTATGTATGATAGTCTATAAAGGTATATGTATACAAAAATGTAAACAAATAGACTAATAATTTTTTAATGTTTCAGCAGAAACTTACTGAATAAGAACAAAAAGGCAAAGAGGGAATTTTTATTTTTTCCCATCCTCTTCCTTTATGCAAGTTCAGTTTCAGAGGGAGGCCTTTTACTTGTTTGGACCAATTTAGGCGTGTGAGCCCCACCTTCACTCTAGAGTGATTTATAGAGATGTTGAAATGGAAAAGGAGGATGGATTAACTCTGGGTGCCGAGGCTTTTTTCCCTTTCTTATTTATTATAGAATGAATTGCACACTTTTCAGGAGTCAGGATTAAAGCTGCTGAGCTCCAAGTCACTGGTCTCTCCCAGGGGATTTTGGGATACTTGGCTGGTTGTATCTCCATCACGTTCCTGGAGGCATTTGTTGACTAGAGATGCCCAAGTTCTCTCTCAGCTTGTTTTGAGGACTCAGGAGTACAGAGTTAGACTGACCCGCTACCTCCATAGACCCCAGGAAATGGCAGTTCTCCTCTTCAGGGAGTTAATACAGAGAGTTATTAGAGATGGATTTGAAGAATATTTATAGCCTAATAAAAGTATTCATTAGGTACTGTATGCTGACTGGTGGCTAAATAAGCTTTAGTTTTTAGAGGTTAAGTATTATGAACAATTGACACTCTTACTTTTTTGTTTTTATGCATCTTAGTTATTTTCCTAATATAAGCCCACAGCTAAATGCTAGTTAAATGTCTTAGATGTACTAAACAGTAGAAGAAACACAATTGTTTTCTGAAAATAGTAGGTGTGGGGATGGGGCAAATGTGTAATAAATTGGTCTTGAGTAGTCTTTCATGTTCTAAAATTAAAACCTCTCTGTTGTAGCCTAGTGTAAGCGGAATGGATCCGCCTTTTGGGGATGCCTTTCGAAGCCACACTTTTTCGGAACAGACTCTAATGAGCACAGATCTCTTAGCAAACAGTTCAGATCCAGATTTCATGTATGAACTGGTAAGTAACATTTGCTTGTATTCTTTGATTTGTGGTAAAAGTGTTGTGGTAGAGTTTTTTTTTTTAATATATAAAGGCCAAATTTGATTCTTGTGATTGTGAGTAGTAATTTTAGAAGGACGTATGAGCCCATTGAAAATAGTAAGAGGAATGGTTTTCTGAATATCCTTAGTCTGGTTTTTGATGAGGAGGATGGGAAGCAGTTTTTCTTTAATATATCTAAATACTAAAAGACTTTTCAACTGGAAAATATACAAATGGTAACATTGAGCAAGGCATACGACACAGAGAATGTGAGACAAAAATTAGCAATTCCAAGCAATATCTGCTTTTTAACCTAAAAGTATATGACGAAGCAGCCTTTCATGTTAGTCCATTAGAGCTTAACTGAATTCTTTGTAATGGCTGCATAGTCTTAATCACATTTTAAAATCACATCTTGACTCATGAGGAGTATTTTATTTGCCAAGCCTAAAAGTTGTTACAAGGTCTTCCAAAGAGCTTCTTTGTATGTGGCCGAGTTCCAACTCTCTTTAGATTGCTCTTTGCCTCTAACTTTAAGTTCTCATTTAAGAAGGCATATTCTTCTGTGATGAAGGTAAGGTCTTCACTGTTTGCTTTGTAAATGAGCTTGTTTCTAAGGAGATCCCAATATCCTTCTAGGTCAAAGATCAGGAAATACAAACTTTTTTTCAGGAAGAGTGTTTATAGTAAAGTTTAATAGGCCTTGATATTTGCACCATACTTCAACCTCTCAAGGGACATGTTTTCCCTCTTTTTTTTCTTGCCCAAGGAAATGATGTTACGTATATGGAATGGTAAAGTTTCATGTAAGTAGCCTTTATCTTAAAATAAAACAGAGCAGAGTTCAAGCACTTGTTTATCAATTTGCTATATGAACGTGGATGGAAGTGAATATTTCTTTCCTAAAATATGGTGTGTAATTTTTTTAAACCTTTCTCAGGATAGAGAGATGAACTACCAGCAGAATCCTAGAGACAGCTTCCTTTCTTTGGAGGACTGCAAAGACATTGAAAATCTGGAGTCTTTCACAGATGTCCTGGATAATGAGGGCACTTTAACTTCAAACTGGGAACAGTGGGATACATACTGTGAAGACTTAACGAAGTACACCAAGCTAACCAGCTGTGACATCTGGGGAACAAAAGAAGTGGATTACTTGGGTCTTGATGATTTTTCCAGCCCTTACCAAGATGAAGAGGTCATAAGTAAAACTCCAACTTTGGCCCAGCTTAATAGTGAAGACTCTCAGTCTGTTTCTGATTCCCTGTATTACCCAGATTCACTTTTCAGTGTCAAACAAAATCCTTTGCCCTCTTCATTCCCTGGTAAAAAAATTGCAAGCAGAGCAGCTGCCCCCGTGTGTTCTTCTAAGATTCTTCAAGCTGAGGTCCCTTTGTCAGACTGTGTCCAAAAAGCCAGTAAACCCACTTCAAGCACACAAATCATGGTGAAGACCAACATGCATCACACTGAGAAGGTGAACTTTCATGTTGAATGTAAAGACTATGTTAAAAAGGCAAAAGTAAAGATCAACCCAGTGCAGCAGAGCCGGCCATCGCTGAGCCAGGCTCACGCAGACGCAGCAAAGGAGAACACCTGCTACTGTGGGGTGGTAGCAAAGAGGCCAGAAAAGAAAGGGACGGAGCCTCTTCAGGGTCATGCCACTCCAGCTTTGCCTTTTAAAGAAACCCAGGAACTACTACTCAGTCCCCTGCCCCAGGAGGGTCCTGGGGCAATTGCTGCAGGAGAGAGTAGCAGCCTTTCTGCCAGCACATCGGTCTCAGATTCATCCCAGAAAAAAGAAGAGCACAATTACTCCCTTTTTGTCTCCGACAACTTGGGTGAACAGCCAACCAAATGCAGTCCTGAAGAAGAGGAGGACGATGAGGAGGATGTCGATGATGAGGACCATGATGAAGGATTTGGCAGTGAGCACGAACTTTCTGAAAATGAGGAGGAGGAGGAGGAGGAAGAAGAAGATTATGAAGATGACAAGGATGATGATATTAGTGACACTTTCTCTGAACCAGGTATTATAATGCTTAGAGGCTTACAGACTGATCTGTCTCCTCCTGTGTGGAAATAGGAAGTTTTGCTGTGGATGCTTTCTTTGTCTTAGTGTGAGGATTAAATGACTTAATATCTTGCTTCGGATATGTAAGTGCTTTTTATCTATTCAGACAGCTCTAAAATAATCACTTTTGCTCATATTGTGGCTCATATGCTGATTCCTCGAGGGCTACTTCTAAATTTATTTTATGCTAAGTGACCTGATTTATTACTCTCTTGAGCAGCTGTGCAACGATGCCAAGAATTGATTGGCTTAAAAATATTCCCTTTTTATGCACGAGTCCTTCTGTTATTGTTGAGGTAAGTTAGGAGTCCCTAGAATGGGGAACCAAGGGATGATGGTTTATGTTACTCATGACTATAACCAACAAAGCCTACTGAGTGAATAATGTAAAAGAGAGCTTTTTCTTTGTCTGCTGCATCTTTCGTTTGCACAGTATTTTTCCACTGAAGAAAAATACCTGCTATAATTGGATAAGCACGAAGGAGACTGTTTTATTTATATATAGTGCTTACAAATAGAGGGAGAAAGAAAGTGAGACCTGTGGGGAGCTGGTCCACTTCAGCATTTACATGCTTGGGCTGTTGCTGCTGTTGGCTTGTGCAGTTTATTTATGAAAATGGCATTGCCAAGTGGAACACAGTTAATACACAAAGAAGTGAAGATCTTCAAGTTTAAGCAAAAGTTATTTTCTTCAGAAATAATGTTGATACTGTAACACCTACATGAAAAATCAAGTTATTAAAAAACTTTAACATTGTCAAAGAAATCCCTTCCCATTTGTTATGATGATTGCTGCAATTGCCAGCAGTATAAACATTGGTATTTAATTTTTGGAAGGGTTTTTAAGGCATAGTAGCTGTATTGTAGGCACTGAAGCACTGTTATTACTGAAAGACTCCTTTTAGTGCAATCTTACTATTACGCAAATGCTTAGCTTGATGTATTTGATACAACCAAGTTGTTTGACTTGGGTGGGGTTGCAACTAAGGAAAAGGGTACATTAAGTTTAATGTGGAGGAAAGGAGGTTTTGCCTTTTCTTTGGTTTACTTTAGAACTCTGCATAGTCTAGATAGAACAATTGTCTTTCCTCCTTAGCAGGAAAATTTTTCAACAAACTAATAAAATCTGCTTTGAAATATTTCAAGGGAAGTTGTCTTTGTAGCTGGTCGTTTACTTAGCCTCCCTCCCATAGGAAGACCAGTGTGGTCCTCAAGTCTGGCAGGTCAGCCCTATTGCTTGAGTACATATTTAGAATTAGGATAGGAGGGTAGGGGGAGGGAGACTAGCAGGAGACAGGTAGTAACTAAGGGAAATGGAAAGTGTGGGGAAGGAAATGCCTTTGCCAGCTGGTGTTTAAAGGAATAGATAAATCAGTGAGTAGATCCCACCACCACCACACAGGCAAGGGCCTATGCTACCTGCCCCATTTCTGGTTTTAGCTTTTCTTTCCTTTGGCTTTTAACTCCACTTTAAATTCATTCTTGAGCTTTTGACTTGGTTTTGTGTTGGGAGGTGAGTGGGTCCATGAAGAGAGGCCATGGTAGATTGAACCTCATTTCCATTTTCTCGGCCTTTGACTCTGATAAGGCCGGGAACAGTGTCAGAGTTGGTGTTGTCCTGGTAGGCCGCATTTCCTTGCTGGTGTTAAGGAGCAACCAGCGCTGCTCTCAAACAGAGCTGGGTTAGCTGGCACTCTGCAGGGCTGGCTCTCTTGATGCAACTTAACAGGGCTGAGTGTTTGGATGACACTGAATTCACTTACTTTCATTTGACTTCAAGTACAACCTCCTTGGTTAGTATCACTTACTAGTTCTCACAAATGTTAAAGAATGATAGTCTTAAATCAGCACAGTTTCGTGGTTGTAACTGGGTTTTATTCTTATTTGCTAATGAAAATTTCCCTTTTTCTTGAAAGAGGGAGCTAAGCAAGCGACTTTAGGGGTGCACAAGTGAATTATTGGTGAGAAGCAGGGAGGAATTCTTTGAAGCTGAAAAGTGGAGTAGTTATAGTTTCTTCAGAGTGCTAGTTTTAGAGTGGGTTGATTGGTTTAATTTGCAGCAGACAGTTTATAAAGGCCCTTTTGTGGTGACTAGCTCCCTGGATGCTGGTTCTTGGCAGTCCGCTGCTACAGTGCCCGAGCCTACAAAGCTCTAGGAGAGGTGTAAATGGAGTTTCAGTCCCGACTCTGGACTGGCTCCCAAGTTTTAAGAGAGCCTATTCTGTGGTCAGGCTACATTGCTTGGGGTCACGGAGTTACATGGGGTAAGATTAAGAATTGGGCCCCCAGAATGAGAGTTTATTTTGTAATCCCTAGTAAACATTTTTACGATTGACTTTACCAGCTTAATGGCAGTAATCCTCACTAACCAAAGATGTGGGATTGGAATTTTAGGCAATAAATAATCCTTTTTGACTTTCTTTTGATAATCATGTCAGGAAGGAATGAGGTCAGTATGGTGACCCATTAAATGAAAAAAAAAGGGAAAAGGCTGATGGGAAATGTTTGAGTGCCTCCTTTTGTGTCTGGCACTGTGTGTATTAGGCATTGGCTATACAGAGATGAGCAGAATAGACATGGTCCTCGTCTTCATGGAGCTCAGAGTTGACTGGATCTATTTACTGTTGTGATTTCTGTCTTCTAATACATTTATCTGTGCTGTGACTTGGCAAGAGAGAGGTGCAGGATGAGTTTCTTACAACTTATTTGACCGTAGAACTCACTTGGGGATGAAGGCATATCTTATAGTAATAGTGTTTCTCAGAACATACTTTGAGAGATATTTACAGACATTAAATGCTAGACCAGTGATCTGGGAATATAATATTTCTGCATTTTATTGGATCATGGTAGTCTCTGTATTAAAAGGTGGATTACTTTAGCTAACAAGTCCATTGTGTGTGTGTGTGTGTGTGTGTGTGTACATGTGTACTATGGTGTATGCTCTTAGAAAATGTGAAAATAGCCCTAACCCTGTGGTCAGCAAACTGCGGCTCTTTGGCCCCTTGAGTGTGGCTCTTCCACAAAATACCACGGCCTGGGTGAGTCTATTTTGAAGAAGTGGCATTAGAAGAAGTTTAAGTTTAAAAAATTTGGCTCTCAAAAGAAATTTCAATCATTGTACTGTTGATATTTGGCTCTGTTGACTAATGAGTTTGCCGACCACTGCCCTAACTGGTTTGGCTCAGTGGCTAGAGCGTCGGCCTGCGGACTGAAGGGTCCCAGGCTCGATTCCGGTCAAGGGCATGTACCTTGGTTGCGGGCACATCCCCAGTAGGGAGTGTGCAAGAGAGCTGAACTGATGTTTCTCTCTCATCAATGTTTCTAAGTCTCTATCCCTCTCCTTTCCTCTCTGTAAAAAATCAGTAAAATATATTTTTAAAAAAAGAAAATGTGACAATACTAGGTCAAAGAAAACTGATGATCCTTTAAGTACTTAAAAAAAGACAACATATATAAAGTAAATAAAACTGGTAACTAATATGGGTGGGATAGAAGAAATGAAAATCTTCATGACTTTTTGAATTTAATATGGATTGTATATGAAAAAAATCCATTTAGACATTTTAACTGGAGAGGCACAGGGAAAGTGAGATATTCAATTGGAGCTAAACTCCTTAAGTCTTGGGGCCTCAGTCAGTCCCAGGCTCTGCCCAATCATTTAAACCCTCCATGAGTGTGTTTCTTTGTGAAAAGGGGGCTAATGATCTTTTCCTATCAGGTTCTTATAAGGCTCAAATGAAGTATCTGTGAGTGAAATATATAAGGACAAGTTGCTAGCTAAGGGAACATATCATATAATGTTGGGGACATGGGTTCACCCCTTTAAGCCCACACTTCTGTGAGCTCTCACAAGTGCACGTAACCACCACCACCTGAGGAAGTTGTATATAAAAATGTCCACCTGATGCTTGGGACTGGAATACACTTAAATGTGGAATACCAGTTCTTGATGTTGGTGGGAAGATGGGAGTGTTTGGGTTGGTCCATCTGCCAGTGTTAGATGTTCGTAGGCATATGAGGGTAATCTGCGAGCCAGTAATTTTGGGTTGGCCTGGGCAAGGGCCTTGTTACAAAGGCCATTTCAGGTGGCACAGTGTGGCCCTTGCGTCTTTTCCAAAGCTACATGGAAAACTGGGAACAAGATAAAATCCTTCCGTTTGAAGCAAAGCATTCACACAAGTAAAAAGGCCAAAGCTATATAACAATTTTTAAAAATTGGACTTCTAGAAATGATTGTGTTGCTGAACTTGTGCATTATTTCTTACAAAAGAAGCTAAGGTTTGCAGTCCCACTGCCTGCCATAGTGTTCTGAGGAACCGCAGGTGCTCTTTAATGCTGGCCCGCACTTGTCCTGTTGCCTCGAAATCATTTGCTGCTTCCAACTGGTTCCCTTTTAAAGGTCATGTGTATTGAGGCATAATTTTCACACAGTGAAATCCATTCCCTTTGTGCACCGCACCCTTCAGTCAGTTTTCACAAAGTGCATGTCATAATGTAATCACACTCAAGACAGAAGAATTTGATCACAACCCCTTCCCCTCGCCCCCCGTTTCTCTCGTTCCTTTATAGTTAGTCCCTCCCTCCACCCCCAGCTCCTGGCAATCACTTTGTCCCTATAATGTTGCCTTTTCTAGAATGTCATGTAAATGGAATCATAGTCTTAATTCTTAATCTGAACAAAACCTGGTAAAATTCTACCCCCCCCCCCCCCATCCCAAACGCTCAGATGTCATCACTTTCTTAGTGTCCGTTCCAGAGGAGTCACATTTTTAGTAGGGAAAGTGGTCATTTTGCTTGGCCAGTGCAGCCCAATTTCTTCTGGCTACCTTAGGTTTAGGGTTGTGGACATCCTGTGCATATGACCCATCCCCACCACCCCAGGTACCTAGCCCTAGTGCATGGAATACATACACGGTGGGCATTCTCTGAGGGTATGTGAGATCGAGAGGTCAGCCTGTATTGGGACTGACAAGTTGTTCTAGCAGCTCAGAATTACATATTTTCTGAAATTCCTATTAGTAAGGAAAACAACTTCTTAAAAAATGAAGTAAATGCAGATTGTTTCCAGTAAAACATTAGAATAGGCATATACGTTTTTTTGTTTGTTTGTTTTTAATATGGAAAGCTTCAGGAATTTGCATGTCATCCTTGCGCAGGGGCCATGTTAATCTTCTCTGTATCGTTTCAATTTTAGTATATGTGCTGCCAAAGCGAGCACGGCATATACGCTTTTAATAGCCTATGTGAGAACTGCCATTTGTGTACTTTTACAAAAGGGGTGGGGTGGGAGGCACTGCTGCCTCACAAAATTCTGCCTAGTAGGATATCACCCCAGAAATGCACACAGCTTTCTGTTGGAGTGTTTCAGAGGCATTGATATTAAAAAGAAGACATTTTAAGATCACAGTATAGTGGCTAAGTACCGTTATCTCATGGTGCTTTTGATATTTCTGTAGCTGTATTTCATTATTCTCTCAATCCTATGTGAAGATACAGAGTGTCATATATTAACTTATAAAAACCAAAGAGAAACACCAAGAAGATAGTGTAGTTATCTATGTTTTTTTTATCTCTGTCTGAATATTTTATGAGTTAGAGATTTCTATATGAAAAGGTATTTTATAGACCTGGTTTATAATCTTTGACATGCCAGTGATAAGCAATGATGTTTTCAGATGAAATGAAACGTTTCAAGTGACAAATAGAAGGATCTTTTTGTTTGTCCTGATTGGTTTATTGAAATCTGTGGCACTTAAAAAAATTGGGGTGGGGGGCTTTCTTTTTTTTAAGGCTATGAAAATGATTCCGTGGAAGACTTGAAGGAGATGACTTCGGTATCCTCTCGGAAGAGAGGTAAAAGAAGGTACTTCTGGGAGTACAGTGAACAGCTCACACCATCACAGCAAGAGAGGATGTTAAGGCCATCCGAATGGAACCGAGACACCTTGCCAAGTAATGTGTATCAGAAAAATGGCTTACATCATGGTAAGAGGGTATTGTGATCAAATGTTTTGTGTCACTTTACATAGATACTAAACCATGTCTAATCATTGTATGTAGGTGTTCAACCCTTCCTAGCAAACTGGAGAGCGAAGCAGTAGAGCTGCTGTATTTGCACAAACAGCTTGACCAGGGTTGAGAACCATTACCTAAACAGGGAGGCAAGCCTGTGCAAAATGATTTCATTTCTAGTTGCTTCCAGGAAATGATTAGGAAGCTCTAATTCCTGACCTGTCACAGTTGCTATAAACCACAGGGTTGGGAAGAAAGAGAACGGGCTCCAGCACTCACTTTCATTCTCATTCAGTCTCCAGGCCTAACATCAACGGGAGATTGGGATCCACACGGTGGTGGGAAGAAAGAGGAGGGGGAGGAAAAGAAAGGAAAAATATTTGTATGAAAAGGAATGGAGAGAGAAGAGTGGGAAATAAGGGTTGAGAGAAGCTTATAATCTTAGGTAGGTCAAATTTCGAATTGTGAACCCAGGGCGATGTAATTAAATAGAATTCCTTCTGCAAAAATGTGATTTTTGTGTTAATCGAAAATCTGTTCCATACTTTTACATTAACCCATAGTGGAGGGCATTAGTAAGATTGGTGCTCAGTACACAGTTTAATAATCACTCATGCTGCAGACTTCAGTTGCTAAGTATTTTTGACACTGGAATTGGATCAGAAGTATGCGTGTGCCTCCTTTTTCCTGGTACCCAGGCCTGTACTTTACTGTCTCTCAATGAATAAAAACCCAGTTTTTGCCTTCAGATCAATTTTTCTATCTCATTGAAAAGACAGGACCAATCAGTAGGTCCCGAAAGCATGTGGAGAGCCCTAGGAAAGTTGTGTGGTGGTTCTGAGGACAGAGCCCTCCCTCATGTCTGCAGTGATCGGGCAGGAGCCCTGGATCTTCTGTGAGTTATAAACCGAACTAACCGAAGAAGACCTTTCAAAAAAGGCAACCTTTACTGGATGGACTTTTCAGTCCAACACAAGACTCTATATAATCTGACACATTTTCAGTCAGAGCATAAAGCATCTAAAATCTCCAAAATCTTTTTCTGACCGTACATGGTATTATACCCTAGCCCTGATTTTTCTGTGCAGGTGAACTTGCACTCCACTCCTAAAGTTTGAGATGCTTTTCACTGCCATGCAAATAATAAGAACCTGTCATACTGGGGCTGGAAACCTAGAGGTGAGAAGGAATGGAAAAGGCTGGAGCTGCATCATATCACCCCCATTTCTTGCAGTCACAGAGTGGGAAAGAGAGAAGGCTAGTGGTTCTAGCATAGGGTGTTAACATTCTGAGACTTCTGAAACATGCCAAGACTTCTGGACAAGAAAAGGGGGGTGTGGGAGATGTGGTTTTAAAATATGGCTGTAGAAAATGTATCCCTTGTTAAATAAGATGGTGTAACAATCTTCTTTTAAACCATCTATAGGAAAATACGCAGTAAAGAAGTCACGGAGAACTGACGTAGAAGACCTGACTCCCAACCCTAAAAAACTGCTGCAGATAGGCAATGAGCTGCGGAAACTGAACAAAGTGATCAGTGACCTGACCCCAGTCAGTGAGCTCCCCTTAACTGCCCGGCCCCGGTCAAGGAAGGAGAAGAACAAGCTGGCCTCCAGGTAAGTGCTGGCCATGCTCATTCGTGTGAGTGAAGTCCAGGAGGTGAGGCTAGCTTGTGTAGAAGCTCATGTGACCCTCAATCATTTATTCAGAAATGGACTTTTATAAATACTTAGAGAGAATTATAATTTTTCCTTTGAAAGTAAAAGGCACTGTTGATGCTTGATGGAAAAAGTTTTTAAAAGGGAGAGGTAAATGGACTCAAGTCTAGTATAACAATGAAAATTTTTATCATAGCCTCGTGCTTTATTTTGTAGTAATTAAAATTCACCCCTTTTAATGTACACTTCTATGAGTTTTGACAAACACACTGATCATATAAACACCACCACAATCAAGATATTGAACATTTTCATTACCCTAAAAAATGTCCTCATGGTCCTTCATAAACCCTTCTCCCGCCCTTAACGCCTCACAGCCACCGATCTGTGTTTTGTTTGTAGTTTCTAGAACGTCATAGAGGTGGAGTCATAATGCAGATAGCCTTTTGACTCTTGAGTTCTTTGGTTCAACATGATGCATTTGACATTCATCCATGTTGCTGTGCAGAGTAATAGTTTGTCCCTTTGTGTTGCTGAGTAGTATTCCTTTGTAGGGATGCACTACAGTTTATCCATTCACCAGTTGAAGGACATTTGGGTTGTTTCCAATTTGGGGCAATTATGAGTAAAGCCACCATAAACATTCACTTAGAGGTGTTTGTGTGAACATAAGTTTTCATCTCTCTAGGGTAAATACCCAGGAGAGTATGTTTAATTTTATAAGAAAAACTGTCTAAGTAGTTATCTCCAAAGTAATAAAGCAAATTTTTTAAAAGTTACTGCTTACAAAGTAGCTATCTGTCCTATTTTACATCCCCACCAGCAATATATGAGGGCTTTATTTTTGAATATGCTTAAAATTTTTTAAAAATCAGTTTGGATAAATTATTATATTGTGGGTTTTTGGTAAATGAGTTACTGTCGTTAGGCAGTGGTTTTTGGTTACTATTAGAAAATGTCTGACAGCAATAAAGAGAAGTATGTTCTGAATGTTCACTTAACAAAAGTGAACTAATTGTTTCTTCCTTTCGCAGGGCTTGTCGGTTAAAGAAAAAAGCCCAGTATGAAGCTAATAAAGTGAAATTATGGGGCCTCAACACAGAATATGGTAAACCTACACCTTTAAGAATTTGATTAACCTCCTGTTACTTTGCTGACCACTCTTTTTCTTAGGTGTTTTGCTTTCCCTGTATTCTGCCCAGTTTTAGGCCAGCCTCCTTTTTGTTAATCCATTCAGTAAGCTACATGCTCTTCTTACTTATTCCTGTCCTAGTGTGAGCGTCTCCATCTGGGGCTTCCCAGTCAGATCTCATCTCTGTCCTGAGGAGCTCATTCACTTGTGAGCATAGTAATTTCTTACTTTTATAGTGGTGTTGCTGGGTTAGCCAAATTTATTGACTACTGTTTATTTTAGCCTTTGAATGGATAGTTTAGATCTCTGGTTTACAAGGTTGACTGCTCATTGGATTTGTCTCTGTACATGTTGAAATACAGAATCCTAGACTTCATCCCAGATCCTCTGGATTGTAATCTGTGCAAGGAGAACCAGGAATTGACATTTTTAACACCATCTGGGTTATTCTCATGCAACCTTCCTAGCGTACTTTGGGAATCATTGGTTTAAATCAGTACTTCCCAATCTTTCACATCATGGCACATGTAGAGAATTATCATCTCTAAGGCATCCTGGAATATAAGAAGGTATCCTACTCATAGGAAGAGGCCTCTGTGGGCGGAGAGGACCATTCTCATACACCTAGAACCCTTGATAGCACACTAGGGGGTTAGAAAGCTCTGGCTTGGGCTGTGTTCCTCCTTTCCCCCTTGCTCTGTTCCTGTTCCTTAAGCTTGGTATCAGAGTTTGCATGTTCCTTTGCCTCTAAAATTGTCAACTTCACCGTGTAACTTTTTGACTAAGTTGTATCAGAAAGTGGAACAGTGGCAAAATGATTATTATTTGTGTCTCGAGATTTTCTTAAGTCCAGCATGATGTCTGGCACATAGATGCTCATAAACTTTGTGTAGTTTTTCTTAATCCTTGATCTTGATTATCTTGTTTCCATTTGTGAGGGCAGAAAGAGGATTTCCAACTGTGAAGTTTATAACTTGTTAAACGAACTGATGTTGTTATTTATTAATGGCCACTCTAATCAAGGTAAATGAATTAGATGAAACAATAGTTGGCTTCTTGGAATGGAAATCTCCATTTTCCTACTATTCTTTCTTGCTGTTGAAGCATTTTGAGTTGAGCTCTGTGAATATGTATAGATGGAATTACTGTAATGTCATGGCATTTGTATGTCTTTTAGAACCCAGCTGGCTCACACTGCAGGGAGATGTGGTGGGCCACTGAGAGCCTTCTGGGTCTATGTTTCTTTGGACACATGTTGGCATCTATCTCTGTGTTGTTTGGTTAATGTATTTATCCATAATTATATACATCTCTGTGGCTATATATTTTTGCATTTGTTAAATCAATTGACCAAGTATGTATGGGTCTACTTCTAAACTCTGTATTCTGTTCCATTGATCTATTTGTCTATCTTTATTTTATGTAAACGATCTTGATTACTGTATTTTATAGTAAATCTTAAAGTCAGGTAGTGTTAGTCCTTGCTAGTCCTCCAATTTTGTTCTTTCCTTTCAAAGTTGTTTTGGTTATTCTAGGTCCTTTGCATGACCATATAAATTTTAGAATTTATGTATCACCTTTTTAAAAAAAAGCTTAGTGAAATTTGATTTGGATTGCTTTGAGTGTGTGAATCAATTTGGAGAGAATTACCATCTTAACAAAATGGAGTTTTCCAATCCATTAACTTGGTATCTCTTTCCATCTAGTTAAGTCTTCTTTAATTTCTCTACACCTCCTTTTATCATTTTCAGTATGGAGTGCTTGAACTTGAACATCTTTTGTGAGATTTACTCCTGGGTATTTTATATTTTTTTGGTACTGCTGTAAATGGAATTATTTTTGAAACTTTATTTTCAAACTCTTTGCTGATTATAAATGCATATAAAAGGGATTTTTTAGTAGTATTCTTATATCTTATCTTGCTAAATTTGTTTATCAGTTCTAGTAGTAGGTATGTAGATGCTCTGGGATTTTTATTGAAGCAATTATCATTCTCAAATAGGAAAAGGTTGTGTGTTTTTTAATCCACACCAGAGAATATGTTTTTATTGACTTTATAGAGAGGGAAAGGGAGAGAGAGAGAAAACACATTGATGTGAGAGAGAAATGCACCTCAATTGGGGATCAAACCCTCAACCTTTCGGTGTATGGGACGATGCTCCAGCCAACTGAGCCACACCAGCCAGGGCTAAATAGGGAAGGTTTTATTTCTTCCTTTCTGATCTTTATGCCTTTTATTTATTTTCATTGCCTTATTGCAATGTCTAGGACATTGAATACAAGTGGTGATTACTTTGTTTGCAATTTTGGGGTGGGGGATGAGGAACTTTTCACCTTTAATTATGATGTCAGCTGTAGGCTTTTTTTTGTAGATGAGATGCCGCTATCATTTGGAGTAAGTTGAATTTTCCCCCCTAGTTTCATTGATCATGCGTAACTATTTAATATTGTCATATAAGGGATTTTTTTGCATTTATTAGAATAATCATGTTGTATTATCCTTTTTTTCCTACTAATATATCACATATTCACCTGTTAATATGGTGAATTACATTAACTGATTTTTAAATATTAAACCAACCTTGCATTATTAATAAACTCTACTTGGTTATGGTGTATTTTCCTTTTTATAGTAGAGTCTATTGCAGATAATTTGTTAAAGATTTTTGTGTCTATATTCAAGAGGAATATTAGTCTATAATTTTTCTTTTTTATAATGTCTTTGTCAGGTTTAGGTTTTGGGCTATACTTGCTTTATGAAATGAATTGAACCATAATCTTTATCTTTTTAAAAAACTTAAAAGATCAATTTTATTTCTTCATTGTACGTTTGATAAAATTTGCCATTAAAACCACCTGTTTTTTGGGGAGGGAATATTTTTGATAAATTCAACTCCTTACTAGAAATAGGCTGTTAGATTTTCCATTTCTTCTTGTTTTCAAGAAATTTCTCCATTTCATCCAAGTTGTTAAATTTGTTGGCATAGCATTTTCTTATTATCCTTTTAACGGCTCTAGATTCTGAAGTAATAACCCCTTTTTCTTTCTAGATATAGATAATCCATCAGTCTAGCTGGGGATGGGGATTGGGGGTAGGAAGAGGTATCCATTTTGTTGGTGTTTTCAAAGAACCAGCTTTAGGCTTTGTTAACTTTCTCTGTGTTATATGTTTGTGTTCAGCTTCATTGATTTCTGCTATTATCTTTATTGTTTTCCTCCTTCTATTTACTTTTGGTTAATTCTGCTCTTTCTCTTTAAGCTTTTTAAGATAGGGAAATTAGTTCTTAAAGCTTTAGTCTTTGAAGGACTTTGATTTATTTAATAAACATTTACTAAGATCTTATGAATCGATATAGCAGGCACTGTCATAGGTCTTAAAGCTTATGAGGACAAATAGGGCAAGTTGCTTACAGGATACTGGACATTGATACATATCTGCAGTATTTTATCAAAAGTGGCACATCAGCCCTAGTTGGTTTGGCTCTGTGGATAGGCACTGGGCTGCAGACTGAAGGGTCCTGGGTTCCCTTCTGGTCAAGGGCACATTCCTGGGTTGCAGGCTCGGTCCCCAGTGCGGGGCATGCAAGAGGCAGCCAATCAATGATTCTCATCATTGATGTTTCTATCTCTCTCTCCCTCTCCCTTCTTTTCTGAAATCAATAAAAATAAATTAAAAAAAAAGTGGCACATCATTTGAAATTAGTCTGCTTGGATAAGAAAGCTTATAACTATCACTGCTTAATATTTTCTTAAACATTTTCCATTTTTTAATTGAATATCTGTTATTACTAACTAAAAGAAAATTCTTCTATGTTAGTGACACACTCCAAGTATCTTGTTCTGTCTTACAGATAATTTATTGTTTGTAATCAACTCCATCAAGCAAGAGATTGTAAACCGAGTACAGAATCCAAGAGAGGAGAAAGGACCCAACATGGGGCAGAAGCTTGAAATCCTCATTAAAGATACTCTTGGTAAGAAGGATATTGGATAATTAATAACAATAATAACATGTAGTGTAAAATGTATGCTTCAAGAGGATAAGAAAAAACTCAAGTGATCTCATTGTAGTTACTCTGTTACAAGTAGTTTTTTCTCTTTAAATATTTTATTTTTAAATATATTTTTATTGATTTCAGAGAAGAAGGGAGAAGGAGTGAGAAATAGAAACATTGATGATGAGAGAGAATCATTGCTTGGCTGCCTAGTTTTGTCCTTTGAGATTTATCATTCATCAACACCGACTGCCCATTACCACATGTTGTACTTAGATCTCATCACTGAACTATTTTAACTCTTAAGGAAGAAAAACTTCTAGCAATCTTAACTTTCTCTGGGGAAAAGGAAAACAAAGATCTCTGAGTTGTCAGGCCTGCAGTTATACTGTAGTTGAGGTGCTTACCTATTCGTTTTACCCCTAATACACTCCACAGGATTCTAACAAACTTGACTGCCTGAGTTCCATTCCTGAACAGATTATATAACACTAGAAGCCCGATGCACGAAATTCGTGCAAGGGGCTCGGCCCCCCGCTGCCAGGGAGGCTGCCTTGGCCCCCACCACCACGGCGGCCACCTCTGCCTCGGCTGTGGCGCCAGCGGCCTCTGCTGTCTCCCTGCCTGCCACTGCGGCTGGGGGCCTCTGCTTCGGCCTTTACCACCTGAAGTCTCAGGCACAGTGCTACCTGACCGGGAGAGCAGGGGTAGCTAACACAGGCATAGACGTGAGAACACTAGCACCGGAGCAGATCACTCACAGATCAGGAGCATCCCTGGGGCTTGAGGCAGAGCGCAATCAGTGAGGACCCTGAGGCATCATAAAATTGCTTCAGCTACATTACATGTTCTTTGTTTAACTGCGTTTGTTTTATATTCTTTCAGTGCATTTCTGTCTTCTGTTTCTTGTGCTCCAAAACGCTTTTCAGTCTTTGATAAGTAAAGGGAGGAATTTAGTACTACAAGAAAAATTTCTTTGCCTTCTTATTTTTTAATTTAAAGGCCTTCTATGTTGATAAGTTTGTGTATTCCCTTTACATCTAAAAGTCAGTTGTACCAGATACAAAATCCTTGACTCATATTTTCTTTCTTTGAGTATGTTAAATATGTTCCTCCATTTTTTCTCTGGCACCAAGTGTTGCTATTGGAAAGCTAATAATTGCCTAATTTTTTTCTTTATAAGTCATTTGCTTTTTTTGCCTAGAAGTTGACAGGATTTTTTTCTTTTTCTTTAAATCGCAGTAGTTTTATTAGCCTGTATCTTGGCATTGGTAATTTTAGGTTGCTATTCTCGTGTTCAGTGTGCTCTTTCAGTATGCAGTTTCCAATCTCTTTATTTTTTTCCTCTTTAAATCAGGCATTTCTAAACAAGAGTGCATACATTAATTACATGAAAATAGCTTTTGAATCGTAGAGTAGGTCATGTTGTCGTTAGCAGCAGCAAAGGAGAGAACAGGACGGCGGTGGGTGCTCCTGAGGAGGACAAAGGTAGAGCTGTGTTTTTTCCTTAATTGAAGACAAGGTCGTTTGTGCTCCTGACTTTGGGAAGGACAAGCTTCCTCCGGAACCCACGGGCAGGGGCCTATTTTTGCCTATTTTTAATGTTAACATTCTTTCTCCCCTTCACCTCTGTTTCTCTTAAAAGCATTATCTGTTACATTTATTTGCTCTTGTGTTCCTTTTAGTTTTTCCTTAATTTCAAGAGTTTTTTTTTTTTAAATTTCTAATTCTTTTCTGAGTTCTGTCATCTTATTTCTGTTTTTCTATTTCTCATTATGCTGTTCTTTCATGTCTTGTATCATTTTCTTTAATGTCTTCTGGTTCATTTTGAAATAATAACGGGTTATGGTTTTCATCCTTTTTATGGTTATTCATGCCTTGTAGGCACACCTTTTTTTTTTTTTTTTTTTTTATATATATATATATAATTGATTTTTTACAGAGAAGAAGAGAGAGGGATAGAGAGTTAGAAACATGGATGAGAGAGAAACATCAACCAGCTGCCTCCTGCACACCCCCTACTGGGGATGTGCCCGCAACCAAGGTACATGCCCTTGACCGGAATCGAACCTGGGACCCTTGAGTCCGCAGGCTGACGCTCTATCCACTGAGCCAAACCGGTTTCGGCTGTAGGCACACCTTTATTGTTTGTAGCAATCTTCTTATTTTCTTTGGTCTTACAATAACTTTTTATGGGATTTTGACCTTGATACTTTCCTGTTATTTATTTGTATGTGAAGTTAGTTTTTTTTTTTAACTTTCAAAACAAAGTTTTGTTCGTGATAGCTTTTCTAACTTCAAACTTCACAGAATCCCCTGTTTTCGGTTAATGTAAAACAAATGGCATTTGTTCATGAGATGGTCATGCATGTCCAGCCACAAGAGAGGACACAGGAGAGGAGCAGAAAAAGAAAGTTTATCCTAGAGAGACAAGTCACTGCATGCCACAGTGCGGCCACATGGCCGGAGTCTAAGGGAACACCGAAGCCAGCAGGTGGGGAGGAGACAGAGAGAGAAGCACACCAGGGGAGTGCCTTTCATGGGGATCAAGGTCGTACAAAAGCAAAGGTGTGAGGGGATTCATTTGAGTGACACTAGGCCACAGTCAGGTGAGGGCAAGAAGAGGAACTCTGGCAGGGCCAGCCTGTCCCACTAGTGCACACGGCAGCTTTCTTCCTGAGATTGCTTGTTCTGTATCCCTCCCCATTTTATTTGGACCATTTCTTTCTTTCTTATCTATTGTCCCTGTCTTGCTCACTTTTTATTCTTATCCACCCTGGCTCCTGTCCTGCAAGGGAGTCATGGCTGGTCAGTTTTCTGAGTTCACGCGGGCTACACACTGCAGCCCCTTCTCATCTTACTGTGGGCTCCTTGCACTCACCCCGTACTCACTGTTCAGTTGGACTAAATCTCTCAGAGCTCCAGCTGTTTTCCTGTGGCCTCCTGTGCCTTCCAGTGATTCACCTGTTGGCTGTTTTAGACTTCTTTTGTTCTCGGGTCCATTACTTCCTTTTGACTCATCCCGCACAAACATTGATATTGTCGATACCACGCAGGTTTTATGGATTTTCATAGTTTCTTCCCAATCTCTTGAATTTTGGGTTCCTGTCACTTGTTTAAATTTTCCATGGGCTTATGGGGTTTTTGTTTGTTTGTTCAAGTGTATTTTTATTGATTTTTTTTTTATTGAGAGGAAGGGAGGGGGAGAGAGATAAACATTAGTTGGCTGCCTCCTTCCTGCATGTCCCTTTTGGGAATCGAGCCTGCAACCCGAGCATGTGCCCTAACTGGGAATTGAACCGGTGACCTCTTTTTTGAAATTAATTAATTAACTAATTAATTAATTTTTTGTTAATCCTCACCTGAGGGTATTTTTCCAATGATTTTTAGGGAGAGTAGAAGAGAAAGGGAAAGACAGAGAGAAACATTGATGTAAGAAAAACACATTGATTGGTTGCCTCCTGCATGAACCCTGACCAGGGCCCAGGCCAGGAGGAGCCTGCAACCAAGGTACGTGCCCTTGACTGGAATCGAACCCGGGACCCTTTGGTCTGCAGGCCGACGCTGTATCCACTGAGCCAAACTGGCCAGGATACAGTTTCTTTTTCTTAACTGTTTGTTAGAGCACTCTTTGAGACTATCTGGCCCAGTGTGTTTTTTGGTGATTAACTTTGAAACATCCTGTGTCCTCTATGATAATTTGTCAGTCAGATTATAACCTTCTGGACTGTTTTGATAATTTATATATTCCTAGAAAATTATTCCCTTCCTCCATGCCCTCCAATGTATTAAAATTGCCTTTGTTTTTTATTTATTTATTTATTTATTTTAAATATATTTTATTGATTTTTTACAGAGAGGAAGAGAGAGGGATAGAGAGTTAGAAACATCGATGAGAGAGAAACATCGATCAGGCTGCCTCTTGCACACCCCCTACTGGGGATGTGCCCGCAACCAAGGTACATGCCCTTGACCGGAATCGAACCTGGGACCCTTGAGTCCACAAAAATTGCCTTTGTTTTTTAATTTCCTCTCTATCGGTGGCTAGTGTTCCATTTTTATTTTTTATTTGATACCTATTGTGTTCTTTATTTCTTGAGTCAGTTATAGTATGTCTTAATCTCCCAAAGAACCAGCTTTTGAATTTATTAGTTTTTCTAATTTCTTCAGTTAAATGCTTAATTCATTTATTTTTGTTTTCTTATTATTAACAATTAAAGGCCTTTGAAATTTCTTTCAACCTCTATGTTAGCTGTATTTCATAAATTCTGATGTCGTATTTTAATTGTTTTCTGAATTCTTTGTAATTATCATTGCAATTTTAAATGTTTTGTAGGCTTTTGAAAAGAAGATGTATTTTCTATTTTATAGCAAGATTCTAGTACATGTCGATTAGATATTCTTAATTAGGTCATGTCTTCTTTTCCTTTTTATTTATGTAGGGGTGTCCATCTACATTATGTAGCACGGAGCAAATCCCCTTTAAGGTGCTTCAGTGTCTTCTCGTGTTTTCTGTGGTCTTGCTTTTGGATGCTGGGCCGTTTGAATAGGATTCCTTATGGCTAGATCTTAATGATGTATCATTGTGGATTTAGTCTTATCTGATATAATCATGAATGCAGCTTTCTTACTATTTATTTGTATATGCTTGATATCCCGTTGCCTACCCTTTTAATTCCTATCTTTCTGAATCACTGAACATTAGCTACATCTCTTTTAAAAAGACATTTAAAATTTAATTTAATTTTTGATTTGCATACCATAAAATTCACTCTTAGATTTTTATGTATAATACATAGTTGGATTTTTTTGGTTAGTGAATCTGGCAGTTTTTCTCCAATAGGTGAGTTTAGCTCATCTTTATTCTTGATACATGTTCGTTTTTAGTTCTGTCATCAAAAGATCTGTTAGGATTTATTCATATGGCTTTTTTATTTTTTTGCCTTTTCCATGTCATTCACTGTATGATCCATTTTTATAGTTTCATTTTTGTATGGTCTGATAATTTGCAAGCGCTGCATTTTTGTCTTTTGGGCTGTTATTACTTGTCATCTACCCCACTTTAAAATGTTGATTAACTATTCTTGATGGTCATCCTTGATTTGACCCTTTTAATCTTAAAATTGTGGGCTCCAATTTTAATTGTGGAATTATTTTCTGGGCTGCAGTAGCAAGGAGCAGAGCACTCATCAGGGACCCATGTCAGCTGAGGGCCAGCACACTCCCACCAATGCCCTCTCCTTTCTGTGTCTAAGTGTGCCTTTTTGTTATTTTTCTCAGGTCTCCCAGTTGCTGGGCAAACCTCAGAATTTGTTAACCAAGTGTTAGAGAAGACCGCAGAAGGCAATCCCACCGGAGGCCTTGTAGGACTAAGGATACCAGCATCAAAAGTGTAACCAGCCTCATTGGACCACTGGTCAGAAATGTCTGAGTTCGTTACGTTATTCATTGTAAATTTTCATTCTGTTTTGCATGTCAGTTTGGCATTATGTACACATTGACAATTAGGTTACATTGTTTTAAGAACTAAGTAGCATAAGTGACGCATGATCCAAAATACTTGATTATTGCATTTTCAGAGCATAAACCATGGTTACAACTGCTACTGGCATCAGAATTGAAACTCGTATATTTAACTAAATGTTTAGATACAGATTTCAAAAATCTGTTAAAGAAAAACATTTTGGAGGGGTGAAGATATTAGTAAATGCCATATATTGTGGCGGGTTTATGCTCTGAACCACACAAAAAAATCGAGGAAGCATTTTTAAAAAACAGTTTAGATTGTTTTTAGAATTATTGCTTTTTGTTCTAATTTTCCACAACCATTAATGTCACTTGTACATGGCACAACCCAGCACTCATGCCCGTGTGCCATATTAGATATTCATTTTCTGAGCTCAATATGGTATATATAAATATATACAAATATATATATATACATATATATATATAATGTCTGTGCAAGTAAGAAAAAAAAGCATATTCTTTGTGCCTTGTATTTTGGGGACTATAAAACTGGTAATATTTTGTATGATGAAAACCCTAACAAGGAAAAACAAGATATATAGATGGAAAAATTATGGGGTTTAAATGTTTTTTTGTTGCAACTCTTTTTCAGATTTTTTGAATGTATATAGGACTATGTTGAAATGTAGATATATGCCACAGAGTCTATGTATTGTATAAAAAAAACAAAACAAAACAAAAAAAACAAAAAAAAAAGATGGCTCTAGAAAACTCATATTTCGGTACTTGACCGGAAGAAGACAAATACTTGCACATTATTGCGATTGTTTTATTTTTTGTACCAAAGACAAATGCAACTGATATGGCAAACTGCCAGTCTAAGTAAAGTTTTGCACAGCTTACATGATACTGTATGAATGTATGACTAAAAGGAGAAAAAAAGAAAATGAAAAGGTCAGGGTTAGGGATCTTACTGAACTGTGAATTTTATTTCTGTTTGGGTCCAATTATCTACAGAAGGAGCATCTACACATACAAATATTATTTTGCTGTTCCTCTAGTTCGCTTCCATAGTAGATAAGTTGGTGGCCATTTAGGTGTCTGTCTTTTTATTTCTGCACTTATTGTAGGAAATTTTAATATATTTCATTTTAGTAAGCTATTGATAAAATAGTTTTTGACCTTGAAAATTTAAAAGTTATTTAGCTTATTGTAGTATACTTCCACCAAACAACCAAAATACAGATTATTTTTATTGTATTATGTACATATATATATGTAAAGAAAGAGAAAAGCTAAAAATATCTAATTCTTTAGTTGCCACTTTTCCAATTGATGTATTATTGTGCATGTAATATTGTCAAAGATCAACACAAGCTTAAAACAAAAACAAAAAATTTATAGAATTTTATATTTTTGTACAGGTATTTTCAAACTAGCTTCTTCAGACTTACATGTGACTTCTTTTATAGTTTCTAGAACTGAGAAATATTAACACATTTAGTTTTTAGGTGCTCTGTTTTGCTCACATAAAACAGCTTCATTAGTCAGTGTTTTAACTATGTTAAAGCTTTACCTCTTGAGGAGAAATTTCTTTGTCAAGGCAACATTATAAACCTTTCCACAGATCTTTCCATCCTGTCTCTCTTACTGTTTTATTCTCAAATCTTGTGGTTTGAACTCTGAAAAAACTATACTTTAAAAAAAATCCCTATCTAGCCAGAAAAAATAATACCAAAAATTTCAGACCTAGCTGCTGGGAGAGTATCTATTTCTCCATTACCCGTCGGAGAATTTATTCTTTAGTTATATTTTGTCTATATAGTGTATTTCGTTTTCTTTTACTCACCTCACCCCCGCCCATTTGTAAGTGACAGCACATGAAGCTACAGCTTATAAAGGTTTGGATCTAAAACACACAGCAACATCTGAGCAATGCTTAACTAGCTTCTTTGACATTGTGAACTGGGATGCACCGGATTTCCCGTGTGCGTGGTGGAAATGCACCTGCTCAGTGCATTCACACTGAACAGATGGTAAGCTCAGATCGAGGGTTGAATAGAGTATGTAAGTTCATTGTTTAAAGTTTTTCCTTTTTCACTGGGAGAAGGCGAAGCACAGGTTTGTAACTTGGGAGTGTATGAAGTTTTGACTGGTTGTGTCTGGCAAATTAAAATGTATTCCAAAATCTGGCAGTTTTGCAATCAGGTGAAAATCACTTCATGATAGAGATTCAACTGATGAGGTTTATAAAATTGCCCCTTTCTAGCTGCTCTGTTAGAAATTCTGGTTTTTGATACTTTTTTCCTCTCTGCAAACCAGAATTTGATTTTTTGGTCTTGCATTTCAAAAAAGACTTTGAATCTGTTTAGTAGATTCCATATCCTTGCATTTCAGTGTTTTATATGTACTACTTAAGTTAAATAGTTAAAAGCTTTTAAATAGTTGAGCTTTTTAATGTTGACACTTTATTTTGTACCTATTTATATATGTATGTATATCTTAGAAAAGCACTTTGTTAAAAAAAAATTGCATTTTATATGATTCCTGCCATTTGCTGCTAAATCTGGGCTGGTCAGAATGCTGCAGCGATACTTGATCTCAATAAAAACCTGGCAGTAAAATGTAGAGTGGAAGTTAAATCCTCTTGCTGTTTAACTTTACCGTAAAGATGACATAGGCAAGCTGTGCAGCTTTACATTTTAACCAGGGGACTCTGTGGCATTTAACACCGTCTAGAAATGGTTGTACTTCAATGCCAGTAATAATCTGCTTCCTCTATTGTCATTAAATATATCCGTTTAGTGTATCACACAAACAGATCTTATAAGGGTAATGTAAAAACCCCAACAATTATACATGTTCTGTTTTTGAAATTGTGGCGTGTTTTTGGGTGAAGACGGTTAGAGAAGAGCTCTCTAAAGGTCTTCTGTGTTCATACATGGTATCCAGATAGTCATAATGAAGTCCAGAATCCTACTTTCAGTGAAGGCATTGTGAATTCACCTCCAATGAACCCCTTGTTCCAAAAGCAATGATAGGAACGTTGACTCTAGTACTACTATGATTTAAAAACAAAACAAAACAGAAAAACCACACAAAAAACGTTCTTCCTCGTTTTCGATACACTGGATCTTTGTAGAGTTTGTCTCCATATGAAAGCATGCTGTCCAGTTGTTCTTGTTAAGATCTTGTCTGAGTGTTGAATTGGGTGCCACACTATTTCAGTCAATACGATTGCTTGTTCTACTGTACCATGTGTGATTCTTGTCCCTTCCTATATTCTTCATGACAGATTATGATGTGGCTTTATATTGTGCCTTACTTGTACATGAAAACAAAACGTCTTCATTCCCTCCACTTCCTCAGTCTTTCACTTTGACCTTTTTGGTAAGAGAATCAGAGCTATTACAAAAACATCATGAAGGAGTTCAGATGGGTACGGTTTCAAATTCCCTCTCTTTAGAGTTATTTTATATTTGTATGAAAGACCAGTTTTGAATGGTCTTTGAATATGAGGGGGAAAGATTAGTGGTAATTTCACTACATCCCTTTTTTCTGACTTTCATGAATTTGTCATACATCTTCTTTCTGATGCTTGACTTTATTTGCTCCTTCGCAATAGTCTGCATTTAAAGAAAGGTGTGTTCCGTTCATCAGCTTGAAATTGACTCTTTCATTTTTCCAGAATTTTTTAGAAGAGTACCCGTTTTGTTTGTTTTATAAAACAGATAAGTCTCTTTAAAAGAAACAGAAGTGCAGTACTTTTGAAATACAATGCTGTTCGTTTGGATTTCTTTTTTATATATAATATTCATACAATTATCTGATGTTTGCCTTCATTAATAAAGCTGTTAGTTTATTCACCAAAATGTCAAGAATGGATGTGTTCTTTATTCCATACATTTAAAAATATTTTAGCTGCTAAGATTTAGTTCACTTTCTAAGAGACGAATTCAAGTTGCCTTCAGCAGGAATTAACAAAAACTTAGGTTCCCTTTCTTCATATAGTCTTCCTGAAATTCTGTCTAAGTATTTTCTAGTTCATTATGTAACAGAATGTTAGCATCTCTCCAAATCTTGAAACTTGAATTTTGAGAATGCATTGAATTAAGCTTTCAGTGTTAAAGTAAAAGGTTTCAGTTATCCTTCTAGTGAAGTCTATTGTGGAATACCATTTCCCATGGAACTGAGGCCATTTCCACAACTTTGCACAAAACTCCAGTCTTGTTCTTCCCTTGAATCATGACAAATATGTCTCACACAGTGCCGTAATACTTGTGGGTTCTTTTGTAATCTTTGTAATCTTAATAAGGGCATTATGAGAAGATGACTCCATGTTTTTTTACTATTTCAAACACATTGGGATGTAACAATGACCGTCAGCTGTAGGGATGGTTGTTTCATTTTAAGGAATAAGCATGTGGGGGAAAGGTGATGAAATGTACTACTGAACGTGGAACGCTTCCACGGGCAGGCGGGGCTATGTGTTGAAGCATAACCCTTAACCCTCATGCTTAGTAAACTGACTGACGTAGACATTGCACCTAGGAACTGAATTCTGCCAAACTGCCATTTTCCTTTAGAAAAGAAAGATTTGGGGGTAGTCGTGAGGGAATGGAACCTTAAAACTACTTTCAAATAGTATTCCGGAGACTTGTTGGTGACCAGTGCAGAACCTGAGTCGGGTATTTCCGTGTGCCAAGTTCTAGGTGAACGAGGTTTGCCTCTCTCATAACGATGTAAACACAGTGATGTAGTTCATTAAATTCCGGGTGGATGGGACGGGACTGATGACTGTGTCTTGCCCTTCGCCCTTTTTTTTTTTTTTTTCTTTCCCCAGAACCAAATAACAGAAATGTGTATGTGTGTACTGTATCTGCCTTCCCAGCACGTTTTTATGACACTGTATTCCACTGCCTGCCTTCTTTACCTTCTGTCCCTAGGGTTTGTCCTGTAACTTAGCGTTGGTGGTTAAGTGATGCTAGGGCTGACCGCGCATAAGAAGTCACAGAGGAGTGGAAGGGCAAGAATTCAAAGCATTTGTTCATGCAATGTGGCCACCTCTCTTGCATAGCCACATAGGATCCTGTTTGTAATGCTATCTATCATATTGTTGTTTTGTTCCCCTGTCCCTTCCCCCCCCCCCCCACAACTGGAGCTATGAAACTTTATTGGATTCAGTCTTGTCTTTTGTCTAGAAAGAATTTTATCTTGTTGACGCATGAGCTGTTTAAAATTTATTCTATTAAATGTTGGTTAATAGTTGTGCAGTTTTTCTTTTCAGAAGAAAAGGCAATTCCAATGTTGCCTTTGTTCTGTCACCTTCCAATCCCTTGGCACTTCTAGTCAGATACAGACTCATCTGTGTATGCAACATCCTTTGTAATTTAAAATAAAAAAAAAAAAATAAGATGAAAAGGTTTTGAATTGTTGGCCTCATGTTTTCGCCCTTCCTGTCTCTGTGGCTTTTTCGAGGCTTACCAAGGTAACCGTGTCCTCTTCAGGGTAACCCACTGCAAGGGCATTCCCAGCTAGAGGCAGCGGGGACCTTGAGCTGTTATGTAGATGTATTGATAAACATTTGCATTTTTCATAGCTCAGAGCATAGTTTTGTTTATACTTATTTCTCTTCGATTCTTTGGGCAAGTGATTTCTCTGTGGGAAATAAAATACTTTGAGTCTCTCCTCACTCGAACATTTGTATGTTTAATAATTTAAGTAAGAATACACAGAGCCTGAGCCGGATCGGGAGTGAACACCACCACAGCGTAGTGTTCCTTCTGCCAGGGCCTCTGCTAGGTTCTGGGCTCCAAGGAGACTCGAGACCCCAGGAACTTCCGGTCTGCTGAACGGGGCAGCTGTGAACAGGATCGCAGAACAACACAGTTGTTACATGCGCAGAGAGGGCTCTAGGCATGTTACCACCACCCAAGTATTTGTGAGGGCGCAGGTGCCACGTCCAGCGGGGTGTCGGAGAAGAATTGACAGGCCTGTGTGCCTGGGCCCTGGAAGAAGCCCTCTGCTCCTTTGGAGTGACACTGAGGTTGTCAGGAAGCAAACGGACATGGCCTCGCACTGACTCGTTCTGCTTCAGGACCTGACCTCTTGAGCCCGCCCCTCACGGGAGCCTCTGCCATGGCCCAGGAACCGGGAGCTGGGGGAGCCAGGTCAGTACAGTTCTCAGGAGACTAACGAAGTGGTCTGCAGTTCACCGACACTGATTGGGAACCCGGAGAGCTCCTTAGCCGCCAAGGAAAACACTGGTTGGGAAATACCTTAGTGTCTCAACGGGAAGGTTCAAACAGCAAGAAGGAGTTACAGTCCTAGAAGGCTAGGGTGGTGCCCATGAAGCCTCCCCCCCCCCCCCCCCCGCTAGGTGCTGTCCCATCAGGGAACCCAGCGGCTGCTCTCAATGGCCCAGCGAGGTGGGGAGTCATCAGACTAGACTTAGAAGAGGGGACTCACCCAGACCCAGCCGATGTGAGACGATTCATGTTCATCTCTAAGGGACCAGGCCGTGTCCCAGGCACTGTTGGGAAATAAAGGGCTTAGAATCTGAAAACCAGGAAGAACCAAAGCCCAAGCGTAGCAGATGGAGGAACCAAAAGCTAGCCTCAGGATCAGTGGGGAAAGATGAAAGGAACAAAACAGCGTTGGCAGTTTTACTGGGACTGTGGGTCCCCAGATCGCATGCCTATGCCTCAAAGAAGGCTTCTAGCCGGCGGGCTTAGAACTGGATCACTTTGTCAGAAGGGACTGTGTGGAAGGGTGGAGAAAAGGGGAGCTGTGTTTTCTTTACTTGCAGAGAGATGCAATTGGAGACTGTCGATTGCATAGGAATTGCCAGCAAGAAGCAGGATGTGAAAGGGGCCCAAGGTCACGCGGGCAGATCGATCTGCTTGCCAACTTCGGGCTTCTTCGCTGTCCTAAATAGGGAGTGTCTGTTTGAGGATCCAGAACATTTGACCTGAAAAAATGTCAACCTCCATCCCTTTAAAAAGTTTTAATCTTAAAATAACAGCCAGGAATTAACAGAAAATGTACAAGGTCCAAAGAAATCTTGAAAATACTATGAAAGACACAGGAAACTTGAACAAATGCAAAGATAGACCAAGTTCTTGAACAGGAGCAGTCAGTAACACAAAGCTGGCTGTCTTCCTGCATTAAATAGAAAATTGAATGCCGACCCAGTAAGGACATAACAATGGGGTTAAAAAAAACAAACTGTAACCCGAGTTCACATGGAAAAAATTACAGGTGGGAGCTACTGGGGGCAAAGCAGCTGGTGTTCAATCCCCAACATATTAAGACACACGAAGCTATCATAATTAAAAGTGTCATTTTGGTGCATGAATGACTTGGTAGGCCAACAGACCAGAAATACATTCAAACTTAAGGATTTAGTATGTAAATGTGGCATCCCGAACCAGTGAGAAAAAGATGGGTTATTCAGAAAACAGTGTTGGAATAACTGGGTAACCCCTCTGGAAAACGCAAAGGCTCCATACCTCACACCAACAAGCCACCGTGCATTTCAAAGTGGGTAAAGACCTTGATGTAAAAAAAAAGAAGAAAGCATAGAAACAATTCCGGTTGAGGGGGTGTGGTGGGGAAGGCCTTCCCTAACTTGGACCCCAAATCCAGGCGTCATAAAAGAAGACTGATAATGTCTATGTGAAAAAAATTTAAAAACACTGTAAGGTTAAAAAGCACTAAGCCAATTAAAAATTCTATGGACTAAGAAAAAAGCTCATCGGTAAGAGCTAAATCCTTCAGTAAAGAAAGAGCTCCCGGGAGTTGAAACGAGCAGACGATAAGTACAAATAACCGCATTTATGATCAGAGAAACGCACCGTTTTAAACACGGCACTTTTCACTTAATCAGATGGGCACACGTCCCAGTGTTGAACAGGCCATGGTGCCCAGGCCGTGGGCGGCAGGCATGCTGTGGGAGGGTCCAGCCCCGCAGACAGGAGCTCTGTGGAGAGCGGTTTGTTGGCCAGGGTCAGGATTTTCACACGCCCGCGTCCTTGGCCCTGGCAGTTCCACCTGCGCTGGGCAAGTCGTCCTTCCCGGTGCCGGTTTCCTCGCGTGTAAAACGGGGTAATTCTACCTCCCGGGGCTGTCGTGAGCGTTAAGGTAGATGCACACGCACAGCACTTGGTACACAGAGCCTGCCACACAGGAAGTGCTCCCGTGTCGGGGTGCCCGTCACAGCAGCCAGCGCGCCCTCGCTCCGGCGGAGGCCCCTTTCCCACGCTGTGCGGGGCGCTTCTCCCGCCGCACCCCATGGGGTCCCCCGGCCAGCCCTGCGCTTACCACCGGGTGGCCTCTGAGGGGACTGGGGCACAGAGGTGGGATGTGGGTTCACTGTCAAATATGAAACATACAAGAAGGCTTAAAGAAACAGAAAACATTGTCAATGCCACCTTCCAGGGACATCCCAATGGATGCTTTTCCAGGCTTTCTTCCCCCCCCCCCCCCCCCCCCCCCTATGCAAAAAAATCTGTAATCCTTAGAATGGCTCTTCTGCGGGATTCGGGGAGAGGCCACCGTGGAAGTGTTCCTGATGCTCCCTCTTCTCTTCCTCTCCGTTTTGTTTTTCCTTAGGACCGCACGGAAAGGCGAGGCTGAATTCCCCGCACGTGTGGAGGAGAGCCCTGGACTCAGCGCCGCCACCCTCGCCGGCCTCTAGGGGGCGCTGTCGCAAGACCGGGCGGCACGGAAACGCGTTTGAACTTGGCCACCGCCGCTGCCCGTAGCCGGCGTCTCCAACATGGCGGCTGCCCAAGAGGTCCACGTCCGGATCTGTAACCAAGAGATTGTCAAATTCGACCTGGAGGTGAAGGCGCTTATCCAGGTACTGGTTCCCGGGGCCCCTGCTGGGCTCCAGCTGCTCGAAACCCGAGCTCCGCGGGCCGCCTCGGAGCCCGCGGGCTCCCTCCCGAGCTTCCCCCGCTGGGTCAGGTCTCCCTCTCGGGTCGCCGGCCCCGCCCTGTGGCCGGCTCCTGTCTCTCTGGCCCCCTTGGGCCCCGCCCCCTTGACCCTTGGTCTTGAGCCTCCATCCGGGTGGCGTCGGCTTGCCCTTTTCCGGGACCCCCACGTCCCTCGGCCCTGCCCAGGCTTCCCCTTTGTGGCCCCGCTGGGCCCCTCCCCTAGGGAGCCCCGGCTGCCGCCTCGCCGCGTCCCTGCCGCCCGGGTGAGCCCCGCCTCCGACCCCGCCCGCCCCGCCGGCGGGTGGCCTTCCGGAGGCCTTGGCCTCGCCCCCTGCTGGCCAGCTCCTCCGGGTCTGAGGCCCGTGGCGCCCGAGGCCGCCTGGCGTGGGGGGCGCCGCCTGGGCCGTAGAGGTGACCTACGAAACGAGGGGATCGAGTCGCGTGGCAAGGCCTGAAGCTGAAGGCAGGTGGTGGCAAAGCCGGCGCCCGGACCACCGGCAGGGTCAGCCCAGCGAAGGGACTGAGGGCCCAGAGGTGCTTTAGCGTAGTGAAGCCGTCGAAGGGTGGAAGGTAGTAAATAGTGCAATAAACCAGTTGGCCTAGGCAAGAGGTAGGAATGTGAAAACAGTTCCTCAAGTTTAGCAAGAAAGAAGCCAAGAGTTTTAAACCTGGTTTTTGGGCAAATCGTTTCCATTTCCAATAACTGTTACTAAAGATTAGATGTAGATTCAGAGTTTGCAACTAAAAGTGAAGGAAAGTAGCCCTCCCACTCCCCGCGGGCCCCCCCCCACACACACACACACACAAAACCAGATGCAAATTAAACCTAATGAGTTGCCAGGAAGTGGGATTTAATGATTAGGCCCAGAGAGCAGTTGAGGAAATTTTAATGCAAACATTTACACTTCCCTTCTCCCAAGTGTAAACTACAAAATGCTGGGCCAGTTCTGAAATCTAATGAGAACGAGTGATCATAGCTAGATTCGTTGCATTCTTACTGTGTTTTCGTTCCTCTGCTAAATGCTTTCTGTACATACATGGTCTATGCGGTAGGTAATACGATGAGGGCCAGAACCGAGGCTCAGAACTCAACTGATTTTTTTCGAGGTTGCGCGGCTAATGAATGCACAGCCAGAATCTGAACCCGCGTGGTCTGGCTCTAGGGCCTGCTCTAAAACCTGGCTCCACTAATCCTGACTGTCCAGAGACGAATTCTAAACCTATCCTTGAGTCTGTCTGTAAACACTGCGCTCTCTAATAGATGGTTTGTAGAATCAGATTGAAGCTAATCTTGTCATCTGGTGCCAGGAATTCAGCGCCCCGATTTCCAAAGATCTGAAGTTAGTAGTATCTGCTTTGGATTTACATTTTAGTTGGATACACAAACTACTCTAAGGCTTTCATACTTGCCACGTGGCGTTTTGTTAAACTTTAGGAACTAATAAGTCAAGACAGAGTTGCGTTTCTCTCTATGCTTTTATGTTACCTGTTCACAATCGATTTAAAGAGGGATGAGAAAAGTGTAAAGTATAATGTGTTTGCTTGTGTTGCAGAGGTAAACAGCAAAGACGGGGCTGAAGAACGGTCGGTGGGCCAACCTTAGTTGTGGTGTAAGCCAGCTCACCCTGTACTGATGGTGTCATATTCTTTTGCTGCCCTGAGAAGGGCCCCCTCATCTCTTCAATGTCTCCTAGGATATTCGAGATTGTTCAGGACCATTAAGTGCCCTCACTGAACTGAATGCTAAAGTGAAAGAGAAGTTTCCAAACAGCTGCGGCACAGAATACAGGTGAGCAGCACAGAACTGAGATGCTAAGGGAAGGGGGCGCGAGGAGGGGGGGCTCGGTCCTAGGACTGACCTCTGCCTGGGAGCTGTCTAGGTTCTTCCTAAACGTGTGGACAGTGAGGGAGCTGTACTAACCTGCTCACAGGTCACAGCTAGGAACTTAGGCCCGCAGCGCCCGCCAGTTGTGGTAGACGGTGGAGGGACGCCGTTGTTCTTGGAATTTTCAGCTTAAAAACTCTGGGGTCACTTGAACTACTTTCTTTTCTCTCCCACTCTCCAACCCATTCACCCCAGTCCATCACCAGTGTCTCCTGGGTAGATTTTTGAGGCTGTCGCTTTGCCCAGCCTCCTCCCCTCTGTTTTGTCATCACCAGTCACATCATATGCACATTACGCTCCTGAATTCGACGATGGTCTATGTGCCATCTCACAAACACAACAGCGAGAAGTGCCGGTTTGGATAACGTAGGTGTTTCCACGCTGTGCCTTCAGTGAGGGTGGCAGAAGCTGCCTACCTCTCAGAAGGTGTTGGGCACCTGCTCTGCCCGCATGTGGTGCTGGGGTGTAAAGCCTTATGTTTTTCATATTGTGAGGCCCCAGATGCCAGCCAACAACTGAACCCAAGAAGACAGTCTGTTCCAGAGCTGGTGGGAAAACTGGCTGTTTGGACCCTCAGAAACAGCATGTCTGCCCTGTGTGTTGTCTTCCAAAGGAACTTTCAAGGGCAGTTTTGAGAATGCGCGTGCTTTGATATTCCCATGATGGCTAAGTGGGGTCAGGCTCCTGGTTAGTATTTTTGTGCTGCGTGGCAGGCACACATCGTCCTCTCAGGCAGCCTGCACCGCTCGCGGGCTGTCTGCGCTGGTCTCGTCTCCTCCTCACTGGAGGGCCTTGGGATTGTCCTTATTTTCTTTCTTTTTTAAAAATACATTTTTATTTATTTCATAGAGGCAGGGAGAGGGGAGAGAGATAGATACGTCAATGATGAGAGAGGATCATTGATCAGCTGCCTCCTGCTCGCCCCCTGCTGGGATCCAGCCCACAACGGGCACATGCCCTTGAATGGAATGGAACCTGGGACCCTTCAGTCTGCAGGCTGACGCTCTGTCCACTGAGTCAAACCAGCTAGAGCTGTCCTTATTTATAGACTCGGCTCTGTATCTCTATAAGGATGTTTGGCATTCAATAGTGCCCTGCAGAAGGAGGGTCTTCCAGTGCTGTTGATGGCCTGGCTAGAACCGGAAGTGCGCTCTGCTTTTTGAATTAGCTTTACAGTGGATTTCACACAGAGCTGCTTCCCCCATAGGAGCTTGAGCAGTCAGCTAAAGAGCAAGACAAAGAGTCGGACAAGCAAGTTCTGCTCCAGGAGGTGGAGAACCATAAGAAGCAGATGCTCAGGTAGGCGGCCTGGCCTCCCGCCAGTGGCCTCTGCTGGTCATGTGCTCCCTGGGAGACTCCCTGGGTTTGCCTAAGACACCTGAGGTTAATGACTTAATTGTGTTGTTTTACACGAACTGAATGTTCTCTCAAGATGAGTAATTCTCAAAGGGGAGGGCATGCAGGGGCTGTTGGGTAGGTGGAATGGGCACAGTTTACAAAAGCATATTTGTATGTATTTGCTTTGTTACACTGTATTTATATTTTTAAAACAAAACCAAAAAAAAGTTTGCTATTGTAATATAGGTCCTTTTTATCTAAGGAGAATTGGTACCAGAAAAAGTCCACTGTAAATGAACCTATTTAAGATGGACCAAAATTTAGAAAATTTTGAAGGGGACTTTATCTTAAAAGTGAAACAAGAACATGTAAATAAGCTCATCTTATATAATAAAAGCCCAGTGACCGAATGACTGGAACAACTGCAGCCCCTCGCCCTGGCCGGCCCTGCCCCCTATCGTCTCCCATCGGGGCGGCCGACTGGACCCCACCCGTGCACAGATTTGTGCACCAGGCCTCTAGTGTTATATTGTGACTGTGTGCTAATACTTGATTCTGTAATTGAAGGTATGCACTATCTCTTGGTATTGAATTGGGGGACTTTTCCAACAAAATTGTCTGAAATAGTACCTCTCCCTTCACTTTTGACTTTTGTACCATAATAAGAGGGATTTTATTGTGAAAGTATTTGAGGACACCCTCGCTGGTTTGGCTCAGTGGATAGAGTGTTGGCCTGCGGACTTAAGGGTCCTGGGTTTGATTCTGGTCAAGGGCACATGCCTGGGTTGCGGGCTTGATCCCCAGGTGGGGGAGTGCAGGAGGCAGCTGATCAATGATTCTCTCTCATCATTGATGTTTCTGTCTCTCTCCCTCCCCCTTCCTCTCTGAAATCAATAAAAATAAAATGTTAAAAAATAAAATAAAAGCCTTTGTGAGGGCTCCATCACCTTCCCCAGCCCCACGGGAGCCAGTTCTTTCTCTCTGAAAGCCCCTGCTGGGCCCCTCCCGAGGCGTTCCCTTCATCCTTCGTAGGTGGTCGAACTCTGCCACATCCGTGTTTGTCTGCGGCTTTACTTCTGATTTGAGAGACCTCCAGCATCTTCCCCGCCGACGGCAGCTGTTTGTGACACCCAGCGATCAGGAGGCCAGCTTAGCCGGCTGTGGGTGTGCAGGCCGTGGGTGTGCCGGAGGCTGATCTAAGTGGGGAGGGAGGTGTGAGCGGTGACCAGAGCTAAAGTGCTTGGCTCGGTGATACTTCGTGTCAGGATGCCTTTTGCTTCCCAGGGCCACCAAGGGCACTAGGTTACAAACACTGAACAGAGATGATCATCATATGATGTATAGCAAGTTATGCCAGACAAAATCCCTGAGCGTGGGTTGGAAGTTGAGAACGGCCATTCATGCTGTGGAGTCGAGAGCAGAGGAGCGAGCAGTAAATCAAGGCTTTGGCAATTGTGTGTGGGAGCAGTAGCTGGTCCTGCCTGGGTCCCCATGCTTGTCACACTGAACAGTAAATGTTGGCTTGCTTGTCTTTCTTCGCATAAATGTGAGCCCCTCGAGCAGGCACTGTTGCTCGTTCATCTTGCATCACAGGGCCCGCAGACTGCCTTGCTAATAACAGTTTGAAAAGGACACTGATTTTTTAAAATATTAGGCATGAAATAGCATAACAGCCGCTGGTCAGGTGTCAGGGACTCATCTGAAAACAGCCTCGGGTGCTGGTAGAGGACCACCCTGTCAGTTCACGCACTCTCCGGTTGACTTGAAATTTTTCAGGGGGAGCACAGTGGGTGTGAGCCAGCTGCCTACATTCTAGCACATGCGCTTGGTTCTCTGAGGGACCCAATTCGCTTTTTTCTGGTCCACTCACAAAGACTGCCCTGCTGACTCCCAGCCACCGCTCACCACATCAGAGTTGTCCCTCCCAGAGAGAGCGGGTAAAGCATGTAAATAAATCACGTCCCACCGCCTGCTGGGTCACTGTGTTTGTGTCATCCGTGATCTGTCTATGGTACGTAAAGAACAGCAGACCTTGGAGAAATGTTGAGGAAAACTGCCTTTTGATGATTTTTCTACTTCTTACAACATATACTGGCTGAACAGCTGCTGGGCCAGAAACTGTCAATTTGGTGCTGGTACTGCAAACATGGGTGAGGCATGGTCTCATGGGGCAGAGCCCACCGCATGCAGGGCAGAGCAATGAAGTGTGGGGAGAGCGGGGCAGAGCCGGGCCTCGTGTGCCCAGCTGGGGATCGGAGGTTACCCTGAAGTCTATAGCCGTATGGGCTGCATAGAGAGCTGTGTCAAGGCCAGACTGCTCCCTCGGGCTGCCCGGGGGCAGGGACAGTGCAGGCAGTAAGAGACTATCCCGGAGGTGGCCGGGGTCCCGGCGAGAGGTGCCGGGGCCTGGGCTGCTGCAATTGCTGGGGCAACAGGAAGAGGAAGCGGCGGGAGGTAGGGATGGACTCCGCGGGCCACCCCTGCAAGCCCTCCCCCACCACTCTGCCAGAGGGAAAACCTGCTGTGACTGGAACTGTCAGCCCAGCAGGGTCAGTAGAAACTCACGCGTGCCCCTTCTGATTCCAGCAATCAGACGTCGTGGAGGAAAGCGAATCTCACCTGCAAAATCGCCATTGACAACCTAGAGAAGGCAGAGCTTCTCCAGGGAGGGGACCTCTTGAGGCAAAGGTATCTGTGTCTGCTGCAGAGGGCGGCACCGGACGCCCTGCTGGCCGCTTTAAGAGGCTCAGCACACTCCTGGGCACTGACCGGGAACATGTGACAAACAGGCTTGCGCAGAGAGATTGAAGCATGGGTCTCCTTTGCATGCGGGCTTCCCCGCAGCCAGGCTTTTGTTGACCTTCCTCCTCCTCCTCTGGACTCCTAGGAAAACCGCCAAAGAGAACCTGGCGCAGACGTCCAGCACCATCACCGAGAACCTCATGGGGATCAGCAGGGTGATGTCCCAGCAGGTGCAGCAGAGCGAGGAGGCCATGCAGAACGCTGGGTAACGCCGGGCTGGAGGGGAAGCTGCTCCCGGGACACCGGCACCTGCCCCAGCCCCTCCCACCCGCCTCCCGCCCACGCTGCCTGCCCTGCCCACGGTTCCCAGTTTCTTCTATATCGTCCTGCGGTCTCCAGCACGGATAGCGCCGCAAATTAAGTGTTATCCATCCGCCTCTTTCTTCCATGAATGGAAACACCTTTCACGCCTCGCTGTCCACGTGACAGCACGTTTCATTCTGTGGCTGTTCCAGTGATGCTTTGTTTTACTTTGTGGGGGAATCTTGCCAGGCAATCTTCTTCCCCAAGTGGCAGGCCCAGATACCCATGCTCAGCGGTCAAGTCACTCCTGGGCACAGCGACCCCAAGGGGACAAGTGCCTCCTCGTAGGTGTCACTCAGTGTCCAAGCACAGGTGCCCCATCTTTAAAGCTACAGCCGTGTCCCGGGACCGAAGGACTTGCTTGTGTGAGGGCTGGTGGCAGGGCCAAGCCCTGCCTTTCTGATCCCACAGAGAGCAACCTGGCCGTCAGGTGTCCTGGCAGGGTGCCCCTCACAGGGTGAAGGCCTGGTGCCCTCCAGCTTCTGTCCCCATACAGACATTGTGGGGCCCGTCCCCGGTCACGGGATTGGTTTTGTGGCGGGTGGTTCTCAGCAGCGCCGGCGGCTGCAGGAAGCCGAGGTCGCGGTGAGGACGAGCTCTCTGTCCTCCCTGGGGGTGTCCACCTGGGGCTCCCCGCTGTGGCCTGTGACGCTGTATATAGGAAACAACGGCTCTCTGAGCTGGTGCGACCCAGTGGAGTTTTGTCCTGTTCTCCACTCTGGTTGTCTGTTCACAATCCCTGCTCTGGGAACTTGCTCCAGAGAGCAGTGTGTGTGCTGGGAGCCCGGCCAGCGGGGCCAGCTTTGGACTCTGCTCTACAGCCTCTGAGTCAGGCTCCCTCTCTCTTATGTTTCAGTCAACTCTTCCCGGACTATCCTGGACGCCAACGAAGAATTCAAGTCCATGTCGGGGACCATCCAGCTGGGACGGAAGCTCATCACAAAATACAATCGCCGAGAGCTGACGGACAAGCTGCTCATTTTCCTGGCCCTGGCCCTTTTTCTTGCTACAGTTCTCTACATTGTAAAAAAGCGGCTCTTTCCATTTTTATAAGAGCCGACAACTGCCAGCGTCTGCCCTTCAAGCTCCGGTGTCAGGACCCAGCCGGGCTCCTGAGCTCTGGCCCAGCTGCCAGCGGACCCAGCTCCCCTGGGGTCCAGGTGCTCAGCAGGTCGGATGGAGATGCTCCGCTCCGGGTTTTGCAGGCGGCTGCCTCGTAAAGGACGACAGAGCAAGGGCAGGCCTGTCGTAGGGACACCTACAGGAGGCACAGGGATCCCAGAGCCACTGACACTGGGTGGCTGCTACATGGAGCATCGGAGCCCACCCTCTGGGATGTGAAGTTCCTCTCTCCCTCTCCCGCTGTGGCCTTCATGCCCGATCAGGGGAGGGAAAAGAAACGGGGGTGGGAGGAGGATGACTTGGGTCCATTCCTGAATAAACTTGACTGTATTGAATAGAGTGAAATGCATTTGGTTTTACAAGACCTCCCCCAGGAACTTGTGTGCCTCTGTTGTTGATGTCCAGGTTTCTAGGACATGAACTTCGGTCATTTATTTGTTCATCCAACAAAGCAGCCTGGAGCCCCGGGCACACGCCGTGTTGTAGACACGGCTGACTGTTACAGACACAGTGACAAGCAGCCGTGGCCCCTCCCTCAGGGAGAGGGAGACGACCTCTTTCTACGCTCAGCAGCCCGCCTGGCCTGGGTGCCGTGTGGCAGGGGCTGGCCCACCTTTCTCTTTGAGGTGCAGAGCTAAATATAACCCGGGAGAGTGAAGCTGCTGATAAGCTGAGGCCTGTCTGGGCCCGAGTCCTGGGGAGCCAAGGGGATAGGCCCTAGCCAGGCCAGGCTGGAGACGTCAGTGTCTGTGCGGTGGGCCTGGCTAACCTCGCACACGCACCCCAGCTTCCCCACTATTTATAGCCCAGAGGCCCTGGGAGGGGAACGTGGAGGCAGAGGGGGAGTGGGAAGAGCGTGGACTTTGGAGCTTGGCTCTTACTAACGGACCACATGGCCATGGCAAGTGACCTTATGCCACTAAGCCTCAGTTTCCCCACTTGTACTGAGGGGGCCATCGTCCATACAGATGCTCGCAGAGTCTGTTTGAGAATCAAACAAGAAGGCAAAGGAGCGAGTGCAGCTCAGGTGACAGCAACGGGAGTCCCGGGTGCGGAGTCTGGGCCGCGGGGCCTGCAGCGAACAGCCGGGGCCTTGGGGGCTGACCGTGCAGCTGCGGTTCTGTTTAGATGCGGTTGGGCAGCGGGGCCACGGTTAAGGCCTCAGCTCTGAAGTGCCAGGTGCTCACGGGACCGAGCGACGAGATTGGCTGCACACTGAGGCTGACTCGTTTAATGAGGAGCTTTTGAGTCAAAGTGTGGGCATGCATTTATACTTGATCGCTAACATCCTTAAACACATGGGCTTATTTATGGTTAAGCTAAAGCTGAGAGTGAAGCACAGATGGGAAAGTCCCGCTCAGATTCCAGCTGTAAGAGCAGCAGATGGATGTTATCAAGTTAGGATTTTCTTGTCTTAACATTTTTCTTTACTGCTTCCCACAAATTGTCAACATCCTCCTCACAATATGGAAATGTGTGGGCTCTGTACTCCTAAAAATTCTTTCTTTGACACTTTATTCCTCTTTTACTTGCCTTCTGAAAATAGTGTTGAATTTGATCTATTTTGAAATATCATCAATAACATTTATCTTACAACTCCAATCAGCCACTGGGGTTGAAAGTCATCCCTGCCCATCAGGAAGTAGCCGTCTCCACTTTCAACCATGAGGGGGCACTGTTCACATTCGCTCTATGGTCTTGGAGAATGTAGGACTAACCCCATCAGTCCATATGAAATGCTCTTACGGACTTTTTTTTTTTTTAACGTTTTTTTTTTTAAAAAGCAAATGTTCAAAGCTTACTTATATATCTTGTTTTTGAAGGACATTTCATAAATGACTATTTTCGCTGTTAAGCAGTAAGGCATGCTTGTATTCTGCATTTTAATTAGCTGACAATCAAGGAATTAAAAGTATAGAGCCGTCAAGAGGGCTTTCATTCAGATATTTACTCAGCACTGACTTTGTGCCAGGCACTGTGTTAGGATACACAGTGCACAAGACAGAGTCCCTGGGGCATGAGGCTTACAGTATGTGGGGGAAGGCTGGCAGATGATACAGTTAACATACCAAGAAATCATTTACTGTGTGGGAAAATAAGTGTTTGGGGGAAAGTGGAGCAGGCTAATGGCGATCTGGAATATAGGCATGGCCGTTTAGTAGGGTGGTTAGAGTCCGCCTCATTGAGGAGGTAAGATTTGAGCAAAGACTTGGGTGGGGGGACGGGGGACACCATACACACACACACACACACACACACACACACACACACACACACACATTCAAGGGAAGGGGGTGTCACACAGGGACCAGCTAGGCAAAAGCCTACGGTGGAAGCATCTGTGATACTGTGATTTTTAAGAAGAAGAAATACATATTTGGCCTTAGTCCTGTTCCTGCCCAAAGCCCCAGAAACGTTGTATTTCCTGTGAGGAGAGGGCCCACCATGCCTCGTGCTGTGTTCATGGGACTTTTGCAGCCACCGAGGAGGGGCTGGCTACAGAGAAGCCAGTCCTGTGATGGGAGGGCTGGGGCAGGGAGAGGGACTGAAGACGGGGCCAGTCACCATTCCTTTGTGCCGAGGCCTCCATAGACCCAAAGGGCAGGTGCAGAGAGCTGGTGACACCTGCAGGTTCGGGAGAGTCAGGTGTGCGCTCGGGGCGGGCATGGAGCGCCACCCCCTTCCCCATCCCCGGCCCCAGGCGTCTTCTCCATCTGGCTCTTCCTGAGCTGTACCCTTTCATGTAAACCAGTGACCCCGCCAGTGTTCTCTCTGACTTCTGTGAACCCCTCTAGCAAGTTAACTGAACCCAAGGAGTGGGCCAGGGGAACCTCCAGTCGACAGCCTGTTGGTCAGCACAGGCAACGATCTGGACTCACAGTTGGCGTCTGAAGTGGAGGGCGGGGCAGTCCTGGGGAACTGGACTTGAACCATTTTTCTGTCATGGGTCTCTTTCCCCTTCACTAGGCCGCCGACCCCCTTCTCCTCCTCCTCCTCCTCCTCCTCCTCCTCCTCCTCCTCCTCCTCCTCCTTCTTCTTTAAATGTTTTTATTGATTTTAGAGAGAGAGGAAGATAGAGAGATAGAAACATCAATGATGAGAGAAAATCATTCATCAGCTGCCTTCTACATGCCCCCTACCAGGGATGGAGCCCACAACCCAGGTGACCTCCTGGTTCATGGGTCCACGCTCAACCACGGAGCCAGGGCGCTAGCCTCTCTTCTTGACGCCTCCTCCCGCCTCCCAGAAGGTGGGCCTGAACAGGTCCAGGTCAGCGCTGTTCTGTGTTGGTGAGTGTAGGGAGCTAAGGGCCCTGTGGAAGGCAATTTGGCAGGTGACTCCCTTTGGAGATGCTTCTAAGGAAAAGGGGTGTAAAGTTCTGTTTTCGCCTCGGCTAATGACGGCCTCCCTGGGGCCCTGCCTGAGGGCTCGCCCATGCTGCCTTTCTTCCCCGAGCAAGGGCAGAGCAAAAATAGCCGGGGCTAATCTAAGAGATACCGCATAGGAGTCCCAGCCGTGCTGTCAGGAACGGAGGGCTGCGGGGGTGTGTTAGTGTGTTATCACCCCCTCAGTCCCCAGCGGCCAACCCCAGGGCCCGTGAGCACGTGGTCCAAGTGTGGCCCTGGTGGCAGCGAGGCCTGGGTTCAAATGGTACCCTTCCTGGCCAAACGCCCGAGGACGGGCCCTCTGTTGCTTGCTCATCGGGAACACTGGGACAGCCAGTGGCATTGACCCTGAGGGTGCTTGGGGGATTGATGGACGTTTTGGGTAGTTTCCACCTTTGGGCTGTTATGAATACGTGACACACCTTTGTGAGAACTTGTGTTTTCACTTTTCTTGGCTATCCACCTGGGAGTGGGATTACTGGGGCCCAGGCTACCTCCAGATCTGATGCGTGGAGGGATGGCCAGCCCGCGCTCCGCAGGCGGCACCTGTCCCATCCCGGGCTGCGCCATCGCTGAGCTGTGTGCCTGGAGCAAGTTCCTCAGCCTCAGGTCCTCGCAGCCACGGAGAGACTGAAACTCAGGGTGTGGGAGGGTTAGAAGTGGTCTAGTAAATCTAAGGGTAATTTTTTTATTTTTTTAATTTTTGTTCAATCATAACTGTATGTGAGTTTGGTTCTGCGATTTAGGGGACTTCCTCTCATCCCCAAGCACTACCAAGCGGAGATACGGAGGTGTTGTTATCGTCTGTGACCTGTTCCTGATAAGGACAGCCAGCCAGCGAGGGCCTCCAGGTCCCTCCTCCGCCTCCGCTCAGAGCCCGCTGCGGGCCTGGGCTTACAGACGCGGCGATCACTGCCAGGGCCAAGGTGGCGGTCAGGGGCCGAGAAAGGAGGAAAGGATCCCACCTCACCTCGAAGCCCACACCACAAAACTAGGAGAGGAGGCCATGCCTTGCCCACCGAGCAGCAGCAACGAAAAGACCCACAATTGTTCGGCGTTGGCAGAGGGGGGCGAATGGCACAGGCCCCCGTCATCCCGGTCCTGAGTGTGCTGGGCCATGAGTTCGGCAGAAAGGGCTCAGCAGCGTCACTTAAATGGCAAGCCCACTGCATTGCCAGTTCATCGGGAATCCCAGCACCCCCCACGCAGCTCCGCGAGCGTGCCGTCTGACACGCCTGGACCCGCAACTCGCTTCTGGAGTACCATCATGCGTCCAAACAATAAACACATAAGCACACACAAAGCGGGCATGTCTGTGTTCAACACAAATCATGCCATACAGGGCCACATACAAGTGCCGTTTTCCTCCCTTATTTCTCCTGCTGACTTATTGTCGCTCCGGCCTTGCTCCGGCTCTCAGGCCAGAGGCTTCCTCTAGAAGCGGCTCGCCGTTGTTGGTGGCACCAGCTGTGGCACTTTTTAAGGAGACTTTTCCACTCCGTTTGGTGGGTGTTTGATATGCTAATGCCCAGCAGGTTTAAACAGCTGGGAGGGGTGGCCCTGACCCTGAGGAGCTGAGACAGACATGCCCACTGCACCTCCTCCCTCCTCTTCCCAAGCCCACCCCCCACCCCCCTGCACACCTGCAGGCGCATCAGCACCGGCTTTCCGTTCAGCTGCTGAACTTGGGCTGAACAGTCTTGCAAGTCAGGGAGTGAGTGACAGCTGCCACCCCTCTCCTCTAGGCGAGGCTCGGCCCATCAGCTTCTGAGGAGGGCACTTGGCAATAACTTGAGTTACAGAACGTGCACCCCTTTCCCCAAGGGATGCCATTTCTGGGGGTCAGTCCAAGGGCGTATCTGCACGTGTCCATGCCTGGGGCGTGCGGGAGCCTTGGATGCCTTTGCAGACACCCTCACCACGGGAGACAGGCGGAGTGAGGATGCGGGGCGGGCCTGTGTGGAGGCCGCAGCCCTGGATGCATTAATTAGCAACAACTCTGAAACGAACAAACGGAAGCAGGCAGGGCACAGGGCAGACCGAGAGGCCTGTGTGTGTTCCCGGCAGCAGGAGGCCCTCAGTGCCTGTTGGTCACTTATGCCAAGTGCACGTGGAAGGCCGCGCTGGTTGGGGAGCGCAGAGCTCAGGTTGAGGTTGGGGGAGTGGCGGGCGGGGCAGCTGGAAAGGGCAGGCGGGAGAGGTGCCACCCACGTGGCCGCAGCGCCTCCTGGGTGGACGGGGCCCCTCGCAGAGCGGAGCGTGTGGGAAGAGGACGCTCTGGTGGGACTCTGGGCCGCAGGGGTGCCGAGGGCAGAGGGTGAAAAGGACGCAGCGGAGAGGTGTGGAGGCACGGAGAGAGCACGGGGTGGGGGGAGCTGGGCGCAGGGACCCAGGGGGCGAGTGAAGAGGAGGGAAGGGTCCAGGTGCCTGAGGCCAGGGAGGCCCAGGAGTCCGGGTCTGAGACCTGGGGTGCCCTGCTCAGTGGTTTCAGGAGGCAGGAGGGCAGAGGGCAGCTGGCGGAGGCGGCCGTGGGTGTGGACCATCCCCTCAAGAGGTTTGGCGGATGCCGAAACCGGTTTGGCTCAGTGGATAGAGCGTCGGTCTGCGGACTGGAAGGTCCCAGGTTCGATTCCGGTCAAGGGTATGTACATTGGTTGCGGGCACATCCCCCGGTGGGGGTGTGCAGGAGGCAGCTGGTCGATGTCTCTCGCTCATCGATGTTTCTAACTCTCTAACCCTCTCCCTTCCTCTCTGTGAAAAATCAATAAAATATATTAAAAAAAAAAAGAGGTTTGGCGGAGATGGCAGGAGGGAGGCTGGCAGAGAGGGGCTGTGAGAAAGGAGGCTTACGTTTTGCAAAGCAACAACAAAGCGTTTACTGGGGAAGACAGTAGGGCGGTTCCTCAAAAACTTGAACAGAGAATTCCCATGCTCCGGCAGCTGCCTCCTGGGAACATCCCCAAAGGGATTGACAGCGGGCACGCAGGCGCGCATATTGTGTGGACACACCCAGGCCAGAAAAGATGGCAAACATCCCCCTTCTGGAAAATGGATTTGCAGGGAGGTGAGCTTTCAGGGACAATATTTACATCCATCTTTCAGTCCCGCTGCTCATGTTACTCAGCGTCACCCTGACTTCAAACACTTCTGTCCCGGGGCACAGGCGTGGCCGGCCGCCCCCTCAGGAACAGACAGGGGTGTGAAATCCCAGGGCCTTCGAGGAATGCGGTGGCAACGGGCTGAGTTTTAACCATTTTCTAAACTGAAAGCCTGGAAAGCAAAGAGCAGATCACATTAGCAATCCAGAACTCCCAGCCCGCCAGCCCCTCTGCCCTGGAGATGCCACTCCCAGGCGCTGGTCCTTGTGTTTTGCAGTGATGTCACTGGCACAACAGGGCGAGCTGAGTTCAAGGGCGCCTCCCTCCCTCCCTCCCTCCCGGAGCCGTCCCTCCTTTCCCTGGGGAGGGGGTGGGCTAGCTGAGGACACGGGAGGCTCCTCGGCTGTGTTAGGGATGGGCTTTGCAACAGTTTGCTTCCTCAGCCAGGTGGCGGGTGCCCGGCGGTGCCCTGCATCGCTCTCTGCCAGGCTGTCCCCGGATACAGGTGTGCTTCTCCCGACACGCAGGTGTGCCTGAGACACTGACCCCCCATCCTCGGGGCATTCTGGCAGACCCGGGCTGAGAGCCAGCTTTAGGGAGCCCGGGTGAGCAAGCGGGGCCCGATGGTGGCCCTGCAGTGTCCCAAAGGCCTCAGGAGCTGTGAGCCTCAGTGCCAGGCCCTGCCACCTGCCGCCAGCGACAGGAGCCAGCCGCAGTGTCCATGGAGCTGGGGCTGTGTCCCAGGTGCTCAGAAGCTGCAGCGGGGGGTAGGGGGGAGAGGTGCCCCCGCAGGCCCAGCGCCCGGCTGCCGGCTTGAGTCTCCATCTTCATACAGACACTTGTGCTTGAGTGCTGATGTGTCCCCGTTAGGGACAGCCGTGTCGCCTGCAGGCGACCCCCCAGCCAGGCCCGTGTGCTGCACACGTTACAGCTTCCTCATGGTTTTCCAGTACTCGATGTGAAGGAACGTGACTGGATCCCAGTCCCAGGGGTTCCTGTGTTATAATGCTAAAGGAAAGAAAAGAGAGGTTCTTAAAATGTGATTCGGACCACTGTACATTTTTTGAGGTGGCAAATCAGAATTTCCGAAACCGTTGTTTTGCGCCACTTCCTTGTGCTGTGAAAGCGCAGTTTCCTGGCAGCGGTGACAGAAATGGGAGCAGCCGCCCTAACCGGTTTGGCTCAGTGGATAGAGCGTTGGCCTGTGGACTCAAGGGTCCCGGGTTCGATTCCGGTCAAGGGCATGTACCTTGGTTGCGGGCACATCCCCAGTAGGGGGTGTGCAGGAGGCAGCTGATCGATGTTTCTCTCTCATCGATGTTTCTAACTCTCTATCCCTACCCCTTCCTCTCTGTAAAAAATCAATAAAATATATTTTAAAAAAAAAGAAAGACATGGGAGCAGCCATCATAAAGCAGGGGTCACAGCGGTGACAGAAATGGGAGCAGCCATAAAGCAGGGGTCACAGCGGTGACAGAAATGGGAGCAGCCATAAAGCAGGGGTCACAGGCGGCCGGGGCCGGGAGCCGTTGCCGAGCTCACAGCCGTGGGCGGAAACCCTCACCCAGACTCCTGAGAAGATCCCATGCACATCCCCGTCCCGCTGCTCCTCCTCCTGTGGCTTACCTGTCATCGGCGTTCTAGAGCGGACGGTGCGGGCTCTCTTCACGGCCCAGAGCCACATGCCCACCCTCCCAGGTTCACGGGGTGCGCTGAGCCGTGGAAACACCACCATTTGGGTAAAGCTGCTGTATGCCGCTCGCGTGGGAGCCCAGGCTGCTCTGATGATCTGGAGGCTGGGGCTGGGGGCGGGGGTCCTGCTCACCTGGAACCGCCACGGCTGAGCCAGCAGGGAAGGAACAAGTGAATGAGTGACTGAATGAATGAATGGAGGTAGGGGGGAGGGAGGGAGGGAGGAGAGAGCTCCGCCTCAGAGAGCGGGGGTCCTTTTCCTCTAGTCATCACTGTCCACCAGGAAAAGTTCTGGCTGCAGCTCGTCACTGAAATGAGAAGCAGCTCTACTTCCGGGGCTCCCCCCCACCACCCCCCCGCCCCCCGTACCCGTGGGTCCCACGGTCATCCATTCCGTTGGGGTCCAGAGGGCAGTGACGGCAGGAGTGCACTCTCCCTGCCTCTCCCCCACCCTCCTGGCAGCCTCAGGGTCCTTCAGCCAGAGGCCTCCAGGTGTGGCCTCCCCTCGCTCAGGGCTCAGGGCCCACCGCGGGCTTCAAAGGCGCCTTTCAAGGGAGCAGACGGCTCAGCTGGCCGTGGTGAGCAGGGGTGAATTTGGGCGGGAACGCTGATTCTGTCTTAGGGCCGCTCCATCCACCCGCTTTGCAGCCCAGCTGGGCGCCTGTGCAGCCTCCAGGGGGCAGGGCTCAGGGGAAGGAGGCAGATGGCCGCACCCGCAGGCGAGAGTCTGGGTGGCAGGGGGTTTCTGCATTTCCCTGGGGGGCTCGGAGCCTCTGGGAGAATAACTCCGGATGCTGCCTGTCTTGATGGCGCCCTTGGTAGTTAGGAAAGAGTGGCTCTCTGGGTGTCACGTGTCCTCAGGCCCAGGCTGGCCCGTGGGCAGCACCCTGGTGTGAGAGGATTGTGGAGCACAGGCCCGGACAGGCAATGGAGAACTTGGATGCTCATGCCAGTGGGTTTGGACCTTATCCTGTGCTTGAGGGGAGGGCCAGGTGTTGTGGGTCAAATGAGGTGCACCCCAAAACCTGGATCTGAGGAGTATCTGGTGTCCTATGCGGGGGGGGGGGGGGGGGGTAATTGGCTGTGCTGGTTTAGCAACATGGCCACAGACTCGTGACACTTACTTGTCGCCTGGAGGAGGGTCTCTGTCTCTGTCGGAGGCCCATGTCCTTCCTCTTGAAAGTCGGAGGGCTCAGGATGCTCTGACCGAATGCTGCAGTGCAGCTGATTCTGTGTGAGCCCCAGGTTAGCTGATCCAGAGCCCTTGTCCATGGAGACCTGAGCTGCTATATAAGAAGTTCAACTACTCGGAGGCCGCCATGCTGTGAGGAAGCCCAAGCCACACAGAGGAGCCGATGGAGATGCTTGGGTTGTCAGATCCAGCTAAGGCCTGTCTTTGCGTCATCCCAGCCCAGGCACCCGATGAGTAAAGAAAGCTCCAGAGGATTCCAGCTCCCAGCCATTCCAGTCTTGCAGCTGGGGCCCCGGACGGACATCATGGAGCTGAGACAATTACCCACCCCGTGCCTCCGCTGAATTCTCTTCCCACAGAAGCATTAAATGGTTGTTGTAGGCCACAGAGTTCGAGGTGGTTTGTTACAGAGCAGTAAGGAGATGAGTGGAACATTCCCAGTCATCTGAGTAAGCCGGAGAGCTTATCCCCGGATGCTTTCACGTGGGCGAGGCATGCAGTAAACATGTGAGAATGGGCTGGCGAGGGCCCTGGGTGAACATGCTGTCCTTGCAAGTGGAACACCCATGTGATGGCCCTGGGTGAGCCCTTAGATGTAAATATGAATGAAGAGTTTTGGGGACACCCCAAACTCCAACCAACATCAACTGGGGCAATCTCAGGGAGGCCCAGCATCTACTGTGTTGTGCCCATCAAGAGAGGCAACCCGGTGATCGTGCCAGGCAAGAGGATGGGAGAGGGCTACTCCAGAGGCCCCCTCATAGTACCTGCAGCTCTGACCCTCAGGGCACAGTGGGTCCCGCCCTCCCCTGCCTCTAGGTCCTGTCTCACCAAGGACGTTTCTCCGTGATGGTGGTGCCCTGATCCTGCCACCTCTGGCCTCCAGGTCTCCCGAGTGTCCCTAGGACCTGGCACAGTATCTGCACATAGTAGTTCTCAGTAAGTATTTTGGTGCCTGAGTAGGTGTCTTAAAACAGCAGGACATTATTGTCGCACGGTCCTGGAGGCTGGAGTGTGAAGTCAAGGCTTCGGCAGGGCCATGCTCCCTCCAACAGCTCTAGGGAGGGTCCTTCTGGCCTCTTCTAGCTCCTGGTGGTGGCAGGCCATCGTTGGCACTTGTTGGCTGTGGCGACACCGCTCCAGTCTTTGACTGCGTCATCATGGCCGTCCTCCCGCGCTGTGTCTCCCAGTATCCCGCTTCCCTTGTTCTAAGGACGCTGGGCATCGTGGATGAGGTCTCACCTCAACTAGTTATGTCAGCAACGATCCTGTTTCCAAATAAGGTCACATTCTGAGGTCCTGGGGATCAGGACTTCCCATGTCTTTATGGGGACACGGTGTAACCCATAAAATCCAGGGCAACTTGAGCGACATAAGTCCACCCCTGAGATAAGGATCTGCTCCCAGGATGCTCCAGACCTTTGAGTCACAAGATGAGGGTGAGAACTAAGGGGGGTTCACCAGGTTACCAGCGGAGCACCCACCCTCCTCCACCCAGGGAGCCCAATACATCAACTACACCAGGAGCTTACTGCCCCAATTGGAGGCGCCCCCCCGGCCCCGCTTTTTTAACATTACTCAGTGTATATTTTATTTATTTATTTATTATATTATTGATTTCAGAGAGAGGAAGGGAGAGGGAGAGAGAAATATCAATGATGAGAGAGAATCATTGATCAGCTGCCTCCTGCACACCTCACACTGGGGATCGAGCCTGCAACCTGGGCATGTGCCTTGACAGGGAATCGAACCATGACCTCTGGGTTCGTAGGTCAACGCTCAACCACTGAGCCACGCCAGCCGGGCGGTGCTCCTCCCTTTTATTGTCTTTCTGCCTGTCTCTCATTTGGCAGCGCTCACTTCCACATGTCAATGTTTTATTCATTATGAGCTCCAGGAGGGGCAGGCTCCAGTGTATCAGATAAACTATCCCAGCCTCCAGCGCAACGTTGCGAACATTGACTGAGCGCATGCACGCCTGCCTGGTGACTGGAGGGAAGGACTGTCTCAGGAAGCTCCCTGTGACCGCGATGGAGGGCAGAGACCAGGTCCAGGAGGGGCCGGGGCGGGGGAGGCCGCAGCCACAGGCTATCGCAGAGCGTTGGGACATTGATTGGTGGAGGTTTCAACCTGAAAGCAAAATCGCCGCCTGAGCCTTTCAGGAGATAAGGCGTCTGTGTCCAGCGATAGCGGCGCCCTGGGAGCCAGGGAGGCGCTGGGCAGGGATCAGCGCACACCCGGCCCCACGCGCAGGCCGGTGGGCGGTAAATATAGAACAGGCAAGTGGGCCCGGCCCCCTTCTTTCCAACTGAGACGGTCAAGTAGGACGGAGCGGGCTTGTTAACCCGCCCCTTTCCAGCCTCTCCGGCCACTGCACCTTTCTCTCTGGCCTCCGATCACAGCCAAGGTCACCAGGGCCCAAGGTCACCAGGGCCCGGTGTCAGCAGAGCGGAATGTGCGCGCGGCAAAGCCTCTGCGAGAAGCAGCCATAGGGGCCGGCTGTGGCCAGTGGTCAGACAGCGGACGCGGTAATGTCTCTCTATTCAACACAGTGTATAAGCCCCATTCAGTGACTTCTAAACTCTCCTACGGCTGCCGTGGAGTGGGCTCTTCCGCATGAGCGTCACTCCCGGCAGGTAGGACGTCAGGAGCCCAGTGACGCACAGGAACCACGGCCCCGCGGGGAGAAGCGTCTGGGCCAAGGTCACACAGCTGGGAAGCAGGGCTTCACCCACACCTTCCCTCCGATGGCACTGCCTGGGATTGTCCGTGAGGAGTCTCGGCTCTGGGACCTCTGACTCTACCGTAGGCCTGTCTCCTGCTTGAGACACAGACCCTGGGCAGTGGGGAAGAGAGCTGACATGTGAGGAACCTGCATTGTCACATTTTACCCTCCAACAACATGTGTGGGGCTGTATCAGCCCCATTTCACAGCCAGGGAAATCCGGGCTCCGAGAGGTTGCCCAAGGGGGCACGATGCAGAGCTGGGGTACCACCCCGGTCCCTTCCAGATCTCCTGCACCTGCAGGGCCTTGTCTGACCCACAGGGCCTCCTGCTCCAGGACCTGCCAGTCATGGCCCAGCACCCTTGGCTGGATGATGTGGTCGCTTCTCCCACAGGGCGGGCTCCGAGGGGTGCATCCAGTCTGCACACTGCTCTCGGAGGCGGGGGCGGGGCTGTAGGGGCCGCCTGCTCGAGGGCTGATTGGGCCTCAAGGGAAGGACATTTGCCACATGCTGTGCTGAGCACTTGCTAGGGCTGTTCTGGGGTCCTTGCAGGGACAGCCAGACATTTTTTTGGTTTTTCAACATAAAATGTGCTCTTTTTCAGTTTTTCAAGGAAATGTCTGACCATCGTACAAACTCAAAAAGAAGAGAGACAATCACACACGTTCCCACGCGAGATGACCGCTGTCCGTGACAGCCGGACACTGTGGTCCACGTTTGCTCTCGGGGTCTCAGATAAGCATCTCTCCTCCTTCGGAGTGATGCCCTCTTCCTGGCGCCCACCAGGTTGCCTCCCAACCATCCAAGAAACTGGACAGGTCCAAGGACCTTCTCTTCATCTAACAGAATGTTCCGGTTCCTACTCCCCGGCTTCCGGTTTCCCCACTGTCGTGCGCGATGCCTGTCCTCCCCTCTGGCCGCCCTCACCCCATCTATTCAGGAGGCAGAGGCCACAGAGCTGTGGCGTCAGAAACACCTGGCGTCCCAATGCCCTCGGACGAGGTGAGGCTCCGAGGGCAGCTCGGTGCTTCTGGTGGAAGGCACACATGAAAGGAGCAGGTGTCTGGGCCCGGACTCGGGCTCCGAGGCCTCCCGCCTGCCCCTGCGGTTCACCCCGCACTTGACTCTGGACCGCAGGCCCCAGAGGCTGTGGATGAAAGAGGAAGAGGATGGGGAGGAATCCCAGCCGCCAGGTTTCAGCTCTCGGCTCAGACAGCTGCGGGGAGCCGGCCCCCATCCCACAGGGCAGCCAGCCCCGCCACCTGGCTGCTGGGAGTCCAGCACCATTAGCTGCTCCCACTTTGAAGAGGATCCCGCAGGACCAAGTTCACGTCCCAAGGGGACACTCAGGCGTGGAGCCCTCACTCTCAGCCAGGCAGGTGGCTCTCTCCTGGCTGCAAACGGGAGGGGGGCTGGGGCGCTTGGTTTCTGTCCTAACGAGCTTCGCACGTGATGGGGACAGGGTGACAGGGAGCAGGTGGGCCGTAGGTGGCCCCAAATGGTTTTCACCTGGGGGTTTTCTTTTAGCTGCGATCCCTGCAGGCCCACCACGTGCTCAGCCCTGTGGCTGCTCCTCTAGGCAATGTCCACTCATTTACCACGTGTTTATTGAGCACCTACTGTGTGCTGGGCAGTGGTGAACCACAGAAGCAGTGACTGACAGGAAAGGCTCTGGACCCGCCCACCCGGGGCTGAGCTCAGTCCTGGGTCTGCCCTCCCTCTCTGTGTCCTGCTCGCTGAGACTTTGGCCTTACCTATGAAACAAAGACTCCCACCGTGTCTTCCTCCAGAGTTATTGTGGGGGCTCCCTGTGATGCTGCTGTGCAGCCTGAGCTTCGGAGCTGCTCAGCAAGTCCAGGCTAGGCCCCCGCGGTTCCCGGGATGAAGGGGCCCTGAAACGGAGGATGCAGTTTGGACGAGGGAAGAGGAGGAGACAGGCCATGCCCCAGGACAGGCGGGGGGAGGGCTCTGCAGCAGGAGCTGAACTGGTGCCTGGAGTGAGCGCAGGGGCTGGAGAGGTGGGCAGGGCCTCGTCATCCTGGCAGGGAGTTCAGACTCCCCCACAGTGTGGGGACCCCCGGGGGCCTTGTGCAGGGAGGGGACAGTGTCTGGTTTTGGTCGATACCTCTGGCTGCCGGTGGAGAATAGGCTACAGGGAAATGTGCTCGTTTTCTGTCCCCCCACACTTAGTGGCTTAAAACAATACATATTTGATCTTCCGGTTCTGGAGGCCAGGGGTCCTCAGATCACAGGGTCAGCAGGGCTGAGTCCTTCTGGGGGGCTTCAGGAGACTGTGTGACCCGCCTTTTCTGGTTTCCAGAGGGGCTGCCTCTGAGCACCCCACTGGCTCCTGTGGCCCCACCCCAGATAACCCAGGGTTACCTCCCCTTAACCGAACCCCACCTGCAGATGTGGGTGTGTTTTGTTATGTTTGGCTTTGCCATACAAAGTAGCATAGTCACGTGTCCTGGGGGCTAGGAGTGGAATGGTTGGGGCTGTTATTCTAACACAGGGCGCATTGCCTACCTGAGGCACCCGTAGTGTGGGCTGGGGGCGTGCTGGAATCCAGATGGTTCCACCAGAGCCCTGGCTCCTCAAACCGCTCTCAGTGGTTCTCAGGCTTGCCCAAGACACTCTTTTATTTAAAATATATTTTTTATTGTTGGTGGTATTACAGATAACTTCCATTTCTCCCTCCCCCCACCCCCCCTTGTCTCCCAAGATCACACTTAACGCGCTGAGGTTCTGTCATTCTCTCCGGAACCCTTTCTCTTGTTCTCACGCCTTGATTTCCTCTCTTCAGTGAACGGGTCCCGGCCGCTGCCAAGTCCTCATCCGACCATCACCTTGGGTGTAAACGGACTAATGCTTCCTCGGCTTCTAGAAAGTCTGCCTCTTTTTCTTTCTTTTCTTTTTTCTTTTTAAATTTTGGGACTTAATTTTTTTAAATTGCGGTAAAATGTACCTAACATAGTATTTACCATGAAAACCGCGTTTCAGTGTACAGGTTAGTGGCAGTAAGTACATTCACATTATTGCACAACCATCACGACCATCCATCTTCAGAACGTTTCTCATCTTTCCCAACTAAAACTCTGTCCCCATTAAACACTGTCTCTCCCCTGAACGCCCCTCCCTGCACCTCCCTTCAGCCCCCTCGGTAACCGCCACTCTGCTTTCTGTCTCCATGAATGGACTCTTTGGGACTTAATAGGAGTGGAATCATCCAGTATTTGTCTGTGTCTGGCTTATTTCACTTAACGTAATGTTGTCAAGGTTCATCCACATAGTAGCATGTGTCAAACTTCCTTCCTTTTCAAGGCTGAGTGCTGTTTTGTTGCGTGTATGTGCCACATCTTGTTTACTCCTCCATCTGTCAGTGGCCACGGGTGCTCCTAGCTCTTCGCGTTGTGAACGTGTTGCTATGGACACCAGTGTGGCTGCCGGTGTGAGTCCCTGCTTTTACTTCTGTTGGGTGTAGACCCAGAAGCGGAATTGCTGGATCATATGATTAGTTCCTACTTCATTTTTTTGAGGAATTGCCATACTGTTCCCAGGGCAGCTGAGCTGTTTTGCACTGCCGCCAGCAACGCATAAAGGTCCGCACTCCTCCACATCATGGCCAGCGCGTGTCATTTCCTGTGTGTTTTGTTTTGAATAGTGGCCACCCTGGTGGCAGTCTGTGTGTTTCTTCATTGCGGTTTGGATTTGCATTTCCCTAGTGATTCACGATGTTGAGTATATTCATGAGCTTACTGCCTGTTTGTGTATCTTCTCTGGAGAAATGTCTGCTCAATTCCTTTGTCCACTTAAAATCCCACTCCTTTTAGTTTCTTTTCACAGTTAAATGGCCTATGGAGCTGCACTGTGCCGACAGGCGGCCACTCCGGGCTGCCTGGGCCCGGGCCCTGACTGGGTGGCTGCCGCTCTCCTGGGGTCACATGTGCACGGTTCTCTGGACTCTGGAGTCTCGGCGCCGAATCGCTGTTTGGAGGAGGCCTCCTGTTTAAAGCGCTCAGTTCATTAGTGATGACCTTATTTTCTGAGGACCTCTGATTCTCTATAAAACCTAGGCCAAGTGATTTGGATAATGAATACTTAGATGAAGAGGCCTCTGGTGCAGTGTTGTGTATCCTTGTTCCTTTTTTTAACTCCTCTCTTGAAACTGGGTCCCTGAAAACAGAGTCACACCCCCAAATATTCATTGGGTTGAAGCACCAGACATTAAGCAGCGTTGCCCCAACGCCAAATCAGCCAGATTTCCTGGAGGACAAACGGAATCAGAGTCCCCAGGGGAGGGCCTGGGAATGGGTTTCCGTAGGCATCACCGTGTGTGGGTCATGGCCAAGTTTAAGACACTGAGGATGAGTGTGAAACACAGCGGTCAATATTTAGTCCGCATTCTGCTCAGAACTGTCCCAGGCACTGAGGGCCGCGCTCCCTGCTGGAGCTTCCGCGGAGGAGCGTCTCCGCTGACGGAGACACGGAGCACGGAGTGTGGCGCTCCCGCTGGCCCTCACCTCCGACTCACAGGTTCTAGGCCTCTCCGTGAGAGGGGTCCGCATGCTGCTCTCACACGCAGCCACTGGATCTCAGCAAACACGCAGACGCCCTGAGATGGAAGAGCGGCCGGAGGGGGAAATCCGACTCCCGCTTCTGGAGCTGAGGGCCGGGGGCTCTGTGAGCTGCGTTCTCCCACTTGCCAGTGATGAGAGGCACCTGTCACCGACGCAGTTGTGCAGGCCCCGCCCTGGGGAGTCCAGTTCGAGGGAGCCGGGAGGGCAGGGGTCTGGGCCTGTCCCGCCTCCAGCCATTGGTGTCAGGCAAGTTTGCGAACCGCTGAGAATGGTTCAAGGAGCCAGGACTCTGGTGGAACCATCTGGATTCAAGCTCGCCCAGGTAGGCCGTGCCCGTAGCTGCTTCAGCTTTCCGTGGCCTCCCTGGGAAATGAGGAGATTTGTAGGGGTAAATCTTCTCCCCGGGCCTGGCCCAAGCTGAGCATGAAGACAATGATGCTCCGCACGCAGCCGGCTGGCTGTCAGAGCAGCGTGCAGAGCCCGCGGTGGCTCCAGGGGGCCAGCGTGTCAGGTCCACTCATGTCCCATCTGGCTCTTCAGGAAGCTCAGGGGGGGCCAGACTGCCCCCTGGAATCCCCGCTGCTATGCCCCCCACTCCGCTGCGAGGTCTTGGGTGAGTCACTTCTCCCTGTGCCTCAGTTTCCTCCCTGGTCCTAAGTGAAGCATAATTGTGCCTACCTGATGGGCTTGTTCTGCCTCATGCAATTGGCACGTTGATTAAATTTGTCTTGGTGCCTACTTTCTGAGCTGGGATACAAAGACACAGGGCTCTGGGCCCGGGAGCCAGGCTGCGGGGTCTTTAAGCAGCTGTGGCACTTGCCAGCTGTGTGACCTGGGGCCTATGAGCGATTTATCTATTCCCTCAAAGGGGTGAAGGAGGATTAGAGGGGTTCACCTTGTAAAGAGCTCAGGACAGTGCTGGCATGCGGTAAGCTCCATGCGCAAGAAGTAAATGGAATCCGAGCACCAGCCCCTTTCCCAGGAGCCCATCTGGAGGGAAGTCCTCGGACCTGGGCTGCAGGGCTGCCCTCTCCAGTGCAGGCGGGGCCTGAGCCTGGAAGACTTACCGAGGAGGCAGCAGCTGGGCTCCGGGAGGGCAGGGCTGCTGTCAGCTCCGCAGGTCTGCAGCGTGCCTGGCGGGTTCTGCTCCTTCTTTTAAATACAGGTATTGAAATACACAACATGGAAACCTATACAAAATAAAAAGATGGAAGCTATTCTGATTTGGCAAAACCTGTGTTTACTGGCCGGGAACGATGCAAGGGAGCGAGGGGGCTTCTGGTCCTGGTGCAGGGAGCACCACGTGGCCTAGCCTCTCCTTCCCGGACACCCCACCCCACGGCCCTGGCCAGCCGCTCCCCGAGTCCTCCGGGCAGTGCTCCTCCCAGCCGCTCCTCCCAGCTGGCTCCCCCAGCAGTGCTCCTCCCAGCCGGCTCCCCCTGTCCTCCAGGCAGTGCTCCTCCCAGCCGCTCCTCCCAGCCGGCTCCCCCAGGTCCTCCGGGCAGTGCTCCTCCCAGCCGGCTCCCCCGGTCCTCCGGGCAGTGCTCCTCCCAGCAGGGAGCCAGCTTCATTCTTTTATTGTCATTGTTTGGCTCTCACTGGTTTTTCACTGTGGCGAGTGCTTGTTAGATTTTTTAAAAAACATTATAGACCCAGCGGTGGCCCAGTTGGTTGGAACATCACCCCTGGACACCAACAGTGTCATGGGTTCGATTCCTGGTCAGGGCACATACCTCGGTTGTGGGTTCGTTCCCCGGAGGGGGCAATACCAGAGGTAATCCATCGATGTTTCTCTCTCCCTCAAATCAATAAACATGTTCTCGGGTGAGGATTAAAAAGTCATTAAATATAAATAGTCCCCTCTGCGCCCCCTGTGCTCCGGGCATGCGAAGCCCTGCGTCACCCCAATCTCCCAGCTCTTCACCACCTGGAAGCGCCCACAATTCTCGTTTGTTTCCCTCTTCTCTGCCCTGGCTGAATTTTCTCTCTGCACGCGTCGCTTATATAATAATTGAAAAAACAAACGAATATACTGATTTAATTTGGGATCGGATCGCTATGTAGACGCGGGGGTTGTTAATTTAGGGTCCTTCTGACCCTGCGCCCGAAGCCCTGGCTCCCGGAGGCAACACCCTTGGCCGAGCGAGAGCCCTCCGGCTTCCCAGCTCCGCGCTCTCCCGGGAGTGAGCCTCACGCCGAGGGCGAGGGCGCGGGGTCCGCCGGGCGCGGGGGCCCAGGCGCGGCTCCTCTGCCTCTTTCCAGGAGAGACAAACGCTGTTTCTCCAACAGCCCGCCGCCTCTGCCCTTCCGTGGGTGGCGGATGGGCTTCCCAGCTCAGCCGTGAGAAAACGCAGGACCTTGACCATTGTTTAACCCCCGGTCCTCAGTTTCCTGGCTTGCAAATGAGGAGGGATTAGACGAGAGACCTGTAAAGCCGACAGCCCTGGCGTGTGGCGCGCCCGTGCCAGCCAGCATTGTTACCCATTGGCGAGAGACCTCGGGTGTCACTGGCGGTCCCGCGGGATGGCACAGAGGAGGGCACCTTAGAAAACCCCTCGCCTTGTAAGGTTGAGTGAAAGAAATATGACGGACAAGGGAAGGTGGAGAACCAGGGTGTCGCGGCAAACACTCGGGTGGGATTGAGAGCCCAGGCGGGGACCCCAGGCAGAAAGAACTCCGCGGCGCGGCGGGAGCAGGCTGCGGGCGGGGTGCCTGGAGGGAGGGTGCCCACGGGCTAAGAGCTGGTCCGGCGGAGCGGTGGGTGCTCTTCCTGGAGAAGGGACCACGCCGCATCGTGGCGATGGGCAGAGAGCGCGCTGAACCCGCACGCCGCTCGCCTCCATAGGCCCAGGCGGCGAATGCCGGGCCGAGCCGAACACAGCCCCTGCCCGTGGCCCTCGCCGCCCGGTTCGGACCTTACTGCCAAGGGCATTCACGTCGGGGCCCGGAACCCAGACCTGAGTTCAGCCCTTTCCCCTCCTTCCCACAGCGCAGCCACGGCGGGCGAAGGTGAACCGCGCGCGCCCTCTCACCCACACCCGGAGAGCGCAGCGCCCGGTGGCCCTCTCCCGCCGGCGGCTGGGCGAGCTTGAGGGTGGCCCTTCTCCGAAGAGAGGACATGGCAGGCAGGGGCAGCGCTCCCCGTCCAGGTCCCATCCCTCCCGCAGCACGAGGCTCCTGGGCCACCCGGCCCCAGGGGCACCGCCAGCCTCACTAGGTCCCTGAACTCCACCAGCCACGTCTGACTCCACCAGAGCTCTCGCCGCCCCCGTGCCGGTGCCCCAGGCGGCCAGCCCAGCGATTTCAGGAAAATCACAGAAAACCCATATTCCGAGGAAATGCGGAGCCCGACTCCCTCCTGTTCTTCCTTTTCAAGAACCGGCTGTCCTCCCAGCCCAGCCCTGGGGCGGCGGATGGAGGAGCTGAAGGCCAGGCCTAGGGACCTGGGCTCCCGGCGAAGTACTCTCGCCACCCACCCGCACTTGACAGAGGAAACTCGGCGGCCGCCCCAGGGGTTTCAGCGGATTTCCCAGCCTCGGTTTCTCTCTGTGGGCCCTGCACAGCAACAGCACTTCCAGTGAGTGTCAGGGTCTCTGCGCGTTTCCTACCTGCCCAGGGGAGAGGAGGACAGCGGTTGGCGGGGAAGGGGCTCCCTGACCGGTGAGTTCCCCTGGTGAGTCACTGCGGGACACGAGCTGGTGCGGGACGTCTCTTGTGGGCCGGGTTCTGCCCTCGGCCCCGCTGAGCAGCCCGCGAGGCTCCAGCCGCGCTCGGAAAGGGCTTTGGTTCTCCGCTTTTCCGTCTGTAAAATGGGCTGAGGCCTTTTTCTAAGGCAGGAGGAGGTATGGTGCCCTCCAGCCTCCCCGGGCCTGCGTCCATTTGCTCTGCATGTAACGCCCAGCACCTGGAGCAGTGCCCAGCACACAGTAGGGCTCCAGGAGGCATGGTTGGGAGCTCTGGGCAGATGCTCTTGGCCTCTGAAGTGAGACCCAGAACCGAACCTTGGTTCTGCCAGGACCCAGGACCGGCTGTCTGCCCCAGGCAAGTCACTAGACCTCTTCAAGCCTTGGTCCCCTACACGTTTAAAACAGGACCCCCGGTCTGGGTGGCTGGAGGGGACAAGAGAACCCCGGACAGTACCAAAGGGGCCGGCGCGGTGAGTATTCCTATCGGTCTGCTGATGACCGCCCCGCCTGCAGCCTCAGGCCAGCAGGGCCGGCTCTGCCTCCGCGCCGCGAGTGGAAAGAAGCACACGCACGCGTCAGCGCACTCTCTTTAATGGGGCGGGGTCCTGGGGGCTTACAGCAACAGGTAAAAACATAAATACGGGCGGGAGGTGGGGTGGCGGCGGGGCGGCGCGTGCCCGGGCGCCGGGCCCGGGCCCCACGGGCCGGTGTTCGCCTGTCGGGGATGCCGTGCGCGCTCGGAGGGCGCCCTGGGGCCGGGCGAAGGCGTCAGGCTAAGGGGCCTTTCACCGCAAGTTGTGTAAATTCGGCCACAAACGCTCCCCGCGTGGGGACAAAGGCACGCGGCGTGGGGGCGCCCCGAGGTCTCCGCGGGAGTGGCTGTGCAGCCCGCGGGCCACGGGCAGGCGCCGGGAGCCCTCCCCGCAGGTCTGCGCCCTTCGCCCGAGGTGGGGCCCGGCGGGGCGCCCAGGCCGGTCCTTCCCTACCAGGCGCGGATGCCGTGCAGCGTCGACACCCCCGAGTTGCCCTGCGGGATCCCGGGGCTCTGCACCGCGTTCAAGTCCCCGACGCCGAAGTTCACGAAGTTGTTGTTGGCGGCGGCCGTGGCCGACTGCGCGGGGGGCGGCGCGGCGGGGTAGGCGGCCGCGCAGCTGTAGCCGGGGCCGCAGGCCGCGCCGCCGTAGCCCGTGTAGGCGGGGTAGGCGTTGTAGCCGTAGGCGTTGAGGCCCACGCCGTAGGCCGGGGCGTAGGGCGCCGAGTCCCCCAGGCAGGGCTTGCCGTCGCGCACCAGCACGGGCACCGCGATCCTGCGCGCGGGCGGCGGCGGCGGCGGCGGCAGCCCCACCAGCTCCAGAGTCTGGTCCTGCCGCTGCCGCTTGCACTTGTAGCGCCGGTTCTGGAACCAGATCTTGACCTGCGTGGACGTGAGCTTCAGGACGCTGGCCAGCTGGTCGCGCTCGGGGGCCGACAGGTACCGCTGCTGCTTGAAGCGCCGCTCCAGCTCGTAGACCTGCGCCTGCGAGAAGAGCACGCGCGGCTTCCTCCGCCGCCGCGCGCGGGGCCGCTCCGCGCCGTCCGCCTCGGGCTTCTCCAGCTCCACCGCCTTCTGCAGCGGGCACAGCTCTGCGGGGACAGGGGCGGAGAGACGGCGTCACAACAGCCCGACCCGCGCAGCGCCCGCCCGGGGGGAAGGGGCCCTGGTCGGGGCCACTCGGTGCGGCCCGGAGAGCCCGGCGCGGCTGCGGCTCCCTCTGCCCACGCACTGAGGGCCGCAGCTCCAGGTGGCGTTTGGTGAATGTCTGCCATGTGCCCTGCAGGCATGGCCCCAGGCCCCGGGAAGGAAACAGGAGCGGCCCCTGCCCCCGGGAGGTTCCCACGCTGGAGTGGGAGGTGGACAGTGACTTAAGGTTTCGGGCCGCACAGAACACAAAGCCGGACGCTGCCCCGGGTGAGCGAGAGTAGGGCCACTTTGGTTCCACGGAGAGAGCCCGAGGCCTCTCCTAGGGAACCACAGACACCGGAGGCCAAGAGGGGTGGGGTCGGTGAGCTGCGGTGCCCGCGCAGCCGGCGGTGTGTGCGGCCCCCGAGCCCCCAGCATCTGCGGCCGGGCTTCCCTCCGCCTGGACAGACCTCCCCAGGCTCACCCGCACCGAGAGACCCGCTCTGGGCTACCGCAGCCTGCGCCCGCGCGGCCTCCGCCTCCCCGGGTTTGCGCGGACCCCGCGCTGAGCCAGGGCGTCCCCAGTGCGCCCTCTCCTGCGCCGGGCCAGCCTCCCCCGCCGCTGGGATGGCAGGCGCAACGATCGGGCCGCTTCCCAGCGACGCCTCCACCGCCCCGCACCTTTCGCGGCGCGGTATTTTCTAACTTTTTCCAGGGGCGAAGTCAGCCCCGGGCCCAGAAGGAAATGGTGCTGGGAAAACGCAGCTAGTAAGTCAGATCCCTGAGAGTCCGCAGGATCCCCACTTCAAAATCAAGGCCCTTGTTCCCAAGATTCCTCTTTCCTGGAACAAAGGAGGAAAAGGCCCAGAAACGCGGGTTATGGTTGGGCTACGGAACGTCCTGGACCCTCCTCCGATTGTGCGCAAAAGCACGTCTGGTGCGCAGCATTTAAATCCGTTTATCGGTTTTCGTCAGATCCTCAAAAAAAAAAACAAAACCCAACAACACACAACCCCCCACACAAACAACCCCCCCCCACACACACACACACAAAAACCCTATACCCCAGAGAGGTTTGTAAAAACAACCCTGATCCAGAGACTCTCTCTGTTCTACCACAAACCGATCAACTTCAGAACAAACCCAGGAGCAGAGCGGCTTGCTGCTGCCCAGGGCTGTGTTAGGCCGAAAAATAAAACACAAAAACACCGTCTCTTGTTTCTAATCATCTGGACCCAGCATTTTCTCTCAACCTCCGATGGGACTGGGGTGCCAGGGCCGTGCCACCCTGCTGCTTCTCACACTCGGACCCCTGCGCTCGGCCCTGCGCCCAGGCCAGTTTCCTGGCGGGGCGGCGGGGTTTGGGGACAAAAGCGACTGGGGAAGGAGAAGGGCCTTGTGCTTCCTCCTCACCTTTCTTATCGGCTCGGAGGTCCTTGGCCGGGTCGGGGTCGCCGTAGGCACGCGGGTAGAAGGCGGGGGCAGCCGGGAAGGCCGGCGCGCACTTGGCCGGCGAGGGCGCGGGGCCCAGCTCGGCGCGCAGCTCGGGGAGGCCGGGCCCCGCGGCCTCGGGCCCCGCGTAGGCCTCGGGCTTGAAGGCGGCCAGCATGCAGGAGGCGGGCGCCAGGGTGGCCTCCAGGCGCGCCGAGAGCTCCCCGGCGGCCAGGCTGCGCTGCTGCTGCTCCAGGTTCAGAATGTCTTTGACGGAGAACGGCGTGGGTGTGAGCCCGGGGCTTGGGAACATGGTGGCACCGCGCGTCTCACCACGCCAGAGGGGCGGCAGTGAGCGCTGCTGCCCGCGGCCCCCGGCAGCCTCCCTGCATGGTGCCCGCCCGCCGCCGCCCGCCGCGCTCCCGCCTTCCCGCTCCAGTTGTGGCCGGGCGGCAGGTAGTGCGGAGCTCTGGGACAGGGGAGGCGGGACCAGGCCGGAGGAGGGGGACTCAGCGTGCCATTGGGCCAGGGGCTGTGTTGACAGGAGCGATGAGCAGTTTCGTGTCACCTAATATAGTCATTCGGCTAAAAAAAAAATCCTGCTCAGCTTTTTAAAGGGGCCTCGACACACTGGGAAGGCTCTCCTTGTGCTCCCACAGTGTTCGCCTAAAATCCCCACCAGACTCACTGGCAGGGAAGAACCCGATTCTTCTCTGAATCCCACGGCCGGGGATGTGAGGAGATGTGCCTCGCACCTAAAGTAGCGGGGGAGAGCGAAGGCCTGGGTGGGAGCTGCGGAGGGAGGGCCATTTCCACGAGTCCTGAGGGCGTCATTGCTGAAGGCGTAGACCCGGGAAGAGTCTGAATAAGACCAGAAGGGAGTGTTACCCTAGGGTGATGGCAGGAGCGGGAGATTCGGGACGATTTGGGGGTTCGTTTGGCTTGGCTTACAGGACCAGCCATGGCCCCGCAGTCCCCCTTTTCCCAGGGGGCTCCTGGGTGTGCCTAGCAGAAGTCTAGATGGGGGTTGTGGTGTGGGAGCTCCAGGGGCACCGTCACTGCCAGTCTCCTCCCAGACAGATGACCCCCACCCCTCAATAATGAAACAAACCAGAATCCCAGCTGGCACACAGGTTCCCAGCGGAGAGGGTTGTGCTGGGGGCTCTAGCTTCTTCTTCATTACTGCCTCCCTCTCCCCACCCACCCTTCCTAGCAGCGAGGGCCCGGGCCTCTGCCAGCCCCAAGGCCGCAGGCTCCAGCCCTGGCGTGGCTCTCAGGCGGGCGGGGCACCTGTGAGCACCGCTGGGGGAGGGTTTCTCTGAGGTCTCTGGGCCAGATCCCAGTGGGGCACCCTGGCACCCGTCTGGCCAGGCGCTTGGGGGAAGTGCAGGGCGGGAGGGGTGTTAATTTGTAGCTCAGGGTCAGAAAAGTAGGGATCTCCTGTAGGACAAATCTACCAATAATTCAGGAGTGCCAGCAGCGGGGCAGATCCCAGGCAGGTCGCCTCGGGGTCTGGGTACCAGGAGATCTGGTGCAGGCTTCTGGCCTTGCCATGCCCCAGAACTCAGAACTCGAACGAGAGGTGCTCCATTGTGTGTGCAGTTTCAAGGGGGTTCTGGCAGAACGGTCCCCACCTATCTGTCTCTGGGGATGGGGAGGCTTGTCAGGGAAAAAGCATCCAATTCCCAGGACCCAAGTTTCTGCGGGCAAGGCCTGGGCGGACGGGAACTTGCTGCAAGTGGAGACTCCGAGGGCGAGTGGGAACTGGGGTAAGAAACGCTTGGGTTAGAAGGAAGGCGGCAAAGGGTCTAAGGCGAGCTAAGGGCCCGGCTCCGGCCCAGGCTTCATTCAGAACTCGCGCCCAGGGCGCAGAGGAAACGCACAAAGCTGGGGACAAGGTGGCGTCTGTCTGTCCAGAAGGCTCCAGCAAAATGGTGAGCCTTGGGGCAGCGCCGCCAGCACGGGCTCCGGCGGAGTCGGGCATAGGCCTAAGGTTGGGACCTTCCAGCTCCCCATCACAGCCACACTCCCAGGCCTGTGCCTCGGGGCGAGGGCGCAGAGAGCGGAGCCCCACGCAGGGTCGGGGAGGCTAGGAGCGCTGCCACCCCGGCTTCCAGGCGCCAGTGCCGGGCCTGGGCTGCGGTGGCCGAATCTCACGCGTTTTCCGGCCAGGGCCCACGCGCGGTTGGATGGGCCTGTGGAGAGGTGCCCGTGGGGGCTAACCAGGCCCAGGAACCACCGCACCCGCCCATCCCCCCAACCCCCACCCAGCGTCTCCGCGGCCGGGTGGGCACACCCGCGGCCTCTCCTTGGCCCTTTCTCGCCAGGGTTTGGCCAATGTTACAATCATTGCTCTCAACTAACCTTGCTTGGGGGCCCGCCTCGCCTTTGAAGATTGCTTTTTGGGGAGTGGGAGAGGATGCCTCTGGCCGAGGCGGTGACGTCTGGCAAACGAGCCACATCCGATTCAATTAAACGTCTCGCTGAAAAGAGCTCAGAGCGAGGGTCCTGGGAGCTCTGCTAAGTGAACGGGCTGCCAGGCGGCTCGCGATGACAGTTTGAAAGATTAGCGTGAGCCCACGCCTGAAATATTACCGTTTAATGGGAACTGAGGCTGCATCCGGGATCCCTGGTTTTAGTGGGTTTGTTGTGGGGGGGCGGGGTGTGTGTTTTTTGTTTGTTTTTAAAGAGACAGTTGGAGGGGGGGGAGGAAAAAACGAGCATTTCCTATGCAAATCAAGGCGGTGAGGGTTTGCCACTGATTTGGGGATGGGGGTTCCGGGGCTGACAGACCTGCGGGTCAGGTGTCCTGAGAAGGGGAGGAAAGAAAACCCTCCCTATTTGGACAAAATCAACGACTTCTCCCCCCCCTTCAAATCCCCCCCCCCCCCCCAAGTCCCGGAATAATTTCTTGTGGCTCTAAAACAGTCCTTAGCGCTGCCGGAAAGAGGAAGCGGGGGCAAAGACGGATAAATAGGGGCAAAATCGAAATTGGGGCGACCCACACTGGTCTCCGCATAGAAACGCCCAAGAGCAACCTCTAGCTTCTATTTGCAGTGCTCTCTGTTTCCGAGTGAGGGGGGGGGAAGAGGTTTTGTTTTCTTTAAACAGACGTCGAAATGGTTGGGGGTGGCGAGGGACGAAACCGGATTCTCCAGCCCCACCGGGACCGTCTCCCTGCCCAGGGGCCGCCTCCTCGCTAAGCAGCACGTTGGCCAAACAAACAGCCTTCAGCCCAGGGAAGGCCGGCGGGAGGCAGGGGGAGGCCGAGGGGAGAGGTGGAAAGCACAGCCGCCCGGTAAAGAGGGGAGAGCGGGCGCTTTCAGACGCGCCGAGGGCCAGGGTGACCCGGGCGCGCTCTGCGCCCATAAAGGATTATTAATTGAAGAGCGATCGGCGCGGCCGAGCGGGCCGGCGGTGCTTGCCGAGAGCCGGGGCCGGCCGCACAAGGTATCTACGATTAATTGAAAGATAAGCTGGAACTATAACCGGGAATGTCATTAATGCGCCGGGGAGACGTCCTTTGGAGACAGGCGGCGTTATCCGCGGCTTTATCTTCAACAACGCCTCGCTCCGGGCCGCGCCGGGGAAACAGATGGGGGTTTCTGTCTGGGACGCTCGCCCCATGTTTATATTTTTGGGAAGAATCGCAACTCGCGGAGTCCCGGGCGGGCCCCCTGATAAATGAACATTAGCACTTTTGGGGACTACTGTATCAACAAAGGGGCCGAGGCGCGGCAATAATTGGCGAGAAAGCAAACAGAGGGCCGAGCGCGCGCCTCTGCTCTTCGTCCGGCTGATGGATGAGCCGCGGCGGCTGCGGCCCGGCTCCCGGCCCTCGCCCCGGCTCCCGGCCCCCGGCCCAGCCGCAGGGCCCCTCCGCCGCCCTGGCTTCCTTCGGGGCCGGGGCCGGGGCCGGGGGCAGGGGCGGCCCCGGGGGCCGCCGCCCTCGCCCCAGGCTCCCGAAGCGTCGGGATGCGCCTGGTTCAGGTGGCTTAGCCGGTACCAAACCCTCCTCCGGCGGCCGCTCTGGAACGGCCCTGGGTGAGCCCCACGCTGCCACCGGCCCCGCTGACCAGCTTGCCTCCACGGCTCTGCAGAGAAGAGGGAGGCCCAGAGAGGGGGCGTGACGTGCCAAGGTCACACAGGCGGGAAGTGACGGTGTCAGCCTGACTCCAGAGCTGTGGGCGTCCCTGCCTCTCAGCACCACACCGACTGGGGGGGGGGGTGTGGAGGGGCAAGACGCCCCCTTCCTCCCGCCAACACAGATAGAGGAGGAGGTCCAGGCTGCTGGATTTGGGATGCTGGGTCCCCCAAAACCGTTATGGGCAAGGGGTACCAAAGCTCATTAGAGAGAAGGAGAAGAAGTTTCAGATTCCTTCTCCTCCACCCCTCCCCCACTCCTCCTCCATCCCCTCTTCCAGCTGCCCCTTCCTTTGGTAAAAAAAAAAAAAAGCCTTATTAAGATAGAATTATCATATACAATTCACCCACTTAAAGTATGCAATTCAGTGATTTTTAGGATATTTACAGATTTGTGTGACCACCACACAATTTTAGGACATTTTCTCTCCTGCTCCCCATCTCCCACCTCCCCAGGTCTAGACAGCCGCAAATCAATTGGCTTTTTGTCTCTGTGGCTTTGCCTCTTCTGGGCGTCACACACAAATGTAATCATATCACAGGTGGCCTTCTATGCCTGGCTCCATTCCCTGGCTACACTGTTTCAAGGTGCATCCCAGTAGCATGCACAGTGTGTTGTTCCTTTTTATGGCTGAATGCTCTTCTGTTGTGTGGATAGATCACGTTCTGTTTCTACGTTCATCGGTTGATGGGCATTTGGGTTCTTTCCACCTTTTGGCTATTATGAATGATCCCCAGCCCACTTCACCCTAAAATGGGAACCTTTGGAGGCCCACGAGGACTCTGGTTCCCCGCCCCCACCCCCCCATAAGTAACCCCTCCTTCCCTGCGGGCCGGCTTCCTGGCTGGGGCCTGTGTGTTTGCACAGACCTGGAGCTTTGGAGGGCCCCCAGCTCTGCTGTTGCTCTCTCCAAATTCTTCATATGTTTCCAACAGTAGGCGCCACATTTTCATTTTACACGGGATCCCACACATGACACAGCTGGCCTGCTTTCTGGGCCGCCTGAGCAGAGCCCTGGAAACACCATCTTCGTGTTACCACGGCCTCCAATCTACCTGGCTCTTGCTTTGCTGTGCTCCACAGTCGAGCCCCTGCTTGCCAGCTGGGCCAGGCAGGACGCGCCCTGAACTGCCTCAATGGCTCTCTATCCAAAGTCGCTTGGCCATAGGGAGGGCCCAGGGCCCACAGAAGGGGAGCAGGGGCAGATCCGGTGGATGGGTATTGTCTGTGTATGTGTATGCGAGTGTGTGGAGGGGGCAGTGAGGGGAAAGGCTGAAGAATGGGCTGAAACTTCCACCCAGCCTCAAGTGACTCCATAGCCCCGTCACTATCAGACGCTGGGCCTGATCCCTGAGTCCTTCCCCCACGCTGACTGGGTGCTCATCACGCACAAGGCGCTGGGGTTGCACAGCCCAAGACATGCAGACCCGGAAGGAGGCAGAGTTGGACTACACCAGTGGCTCCCAACCTTTTTTGGCCACACCCCACCTAAGCACCTCTAACATCCTGATGCCCGCTGTGACATAGAATTCTTATTATTCAAAAAGTGAACTGCTATTCACGTGGAGGGAGCCTAAACCAGCTTCCAAAGAACATGGCATCCATGAAAGAAAAAGATAAAAGAATGAAAGGACAGTTGAAATACCAAGGAAGAAATCACTAAGAAATTGTTTAAAAATAATAATATGAAAGTGATATGAAAAAGTAGCAATTAAAGTTTCAGAACATGTGATAGAGAACTGAAATGCATAAATATGTCACAGTATATATTTATATCCTGTATATGAGGCCCTTAGGACCATAAGAAATGCCAAAATTTCCCAGTTAATAACTCATTCTCGAATTGCCCCCCTTAAAAATCAAATTGCTCCCCTGTGGGCCGTGGGCCCCACGCTGGGAACCACTGGACTAGACTCTGCAGCTGTGCTGGTTCTGGTCCCGCCTCTCTCATGATTGGCCGACCTGAGCACATCTTTCTCCTTCCCTCGTCACCGGTTTCATGTGTGTTTCCTTGGAGATACGAGGTCCCTCCTGGCTGTGATATTCTGGGAAACACCCCGGGTTGTCACTTGGACTCCTCTGGGCAGTGGGGAGGGGTGGAGGGCGTGTTGGTGGTTATTTAATCTACAAAGTGAAACTGGTGAGATGGGAATTCTGATGCCATGCTATTTGGGGGAGTGTGGGCCATTCAGCAACACACGTTCAAGATAAAGTGATATTAGGGAAAGGAAAATGGATTATTCTTACACCAAACATGTTCAGTTGCAGATAGATTAACGTTTAAACCTAAGAAATGAAACATGCAAGTGCTGTAGATTGGGAGTGTCTGTGTATTAGGGAGAGTAAGTGAGGAGAGCTAAAGACCTAGACTTGTGCACAGCCCCAAATGCCATAAACAGATTCAAAGAGAAGACAAACATGCAGATTAAATGCTAGAAGTAATGACAAGAAAAAACCCCTGCTGATTTCAACAATATGGAAAGAGTTTTTGTAAATCAATAAGAAAATGACCCAAGAAAACAATTGAAAATTGGCCAAGAATAGCAGAACTTTGCTGGTGAGAAGAAAGAAGAAAGAAAGGAATGAAGGAAGAAAGAACAGACTGGAATCTCAGAGGGAAGTTGGGGGTGGGGTGGGGGTTGGGGTTGGGGGGGGCGGGGTGGGGAGAGATCAACCAAAGACCTTATATGCATATATGCATAACCCATGGACGCAGACAATAGGGTGGTGGAGACCTGGCGGCGGGGGGGCTATAAGGGGTCAATGGGAGAAAAAAGGGGACATATGTAATACTTTCAACAATAAAGATTTTTTAAAAAAGAAAGGAAGGAAGGAAAATGAAATCACAAAGAGACAAATGTTTTCATTGATCAGATTGGCAAACACCAAAACTTTAATATAAGTCTCTTTGGAGCAATTTTGTATTATTAAAATTAAAAATGCATAAGCCCTTTGAATAATTATTTCCACTTCTAGGACTATTCTATAGGCATATGCACATCAGAAGAGTATTTTTATTGAATTTTTTAAATTTTTAACCAAAACATGAAAAAAAAAAAGCCTACTTTAGGGGACTGCTTTAAAAAATGCTCCCCAACAGAACAGACCACTTAGCAGCCCGAGGAAGAACTTGTTACATTCCCGAGTCCTCTTATGAATACATTCTGAGATGCATTAAATATCAAGCCCAGTTGCATAATTTGAATGTTAAATGGAGCATAGGCTTCTGAGGGTTTTGAAGGATAAAATGGTGACGAGGGCTTCTAGGGGAGAGAACTGGGGGGAGGGTCGGGAATAAAACAAGACATTTTCCGAAGCACGTTTTCAAGGACAATTGCCTTCCATCTTTGTTGCTGTTTTTTCCACATGCATGCATTGTCTTAAAGAGGTTTTAAATGTGGTGAATCAAGTTTTGCCTTCATAGAAAGGGGAGAAACTCTAGGGGCTGTAGAAATATCTAGGCCAGAGTCCCCTGGGGTACGTGTGAGAAATGCCCATTTCTGGGCCATACCCCTCGTCTTGGAGTTTAGGAATCACGGGTGAGTGCAGGGGGGAGGCAGCGCCTGCGCTTGGCAGTGCTGGCTGCTGGGTGAAGCTGGGGGTCCGGTGGCTGTGATGAGGCTGACCCCAGGGCCTGGGAACCCCAGGGCTTGGTGTCCCCACCCAGGCCCTGCCCCCCGCCAGTGGAGGAGTCTGGCACTTCCTCTTCCCCTGTTCTGGCCTCTGACCTATAGTCCATCTGTCTCTTGAGGGCCAACCTCCAAAAAATCTCTATGAAATAGCTCTGAATCCGGACCAGGTCAGCCGTCGGTCCTAAACACGTGACTTCCCCGTCACCCAGGGTGATAAATGGAGGTATTTCATGCCTGGCTCCCCCAAACAGATGAGACCCGGGCAGCCACTAGCTCCCTGGAGGCAGTGCGGCCTCCGGGCCTCTCGGGTCACCGGGGACCCGCCTGGCGGCTGGGACCTGTGGGGAGCCCGGTCGGCCTTCTCCCAGGGCTGCGGCCGCCCAGTCTTTGCTCCAAGCGGGATTTCACCTGCTCGCTGGAGCGGGAGCAGCAGGCTGGCAACCCTCCCTCCTGCCCCTCGGCCTCTGCCTCGCCCTCGGGTGGCCGGGCCGGCCTGCCCTGTTGGGCCCTCAGGAGGTGAGACCCACCCACCCCACAAGGAAACACTGGAAAATGTCCCGGTCCTCATGTTTCGTTGGCGTGTTAACCAAATAAAACAAACCTGATCACTAGAGAGACACCTCCCGTTCCAAAATAGTCCCTAGGTGTGGACAGCGTGGCGTTGTGTGTGTGTGTGTGTGTGTGTGTGTGTGTGTGTGTGTGTGTGTGTAAATATTCTTACAGGGGGTGTCGGGGTGTGGACAGCGTGGCGGGTGTGTGTGTGTGTGTGTGTGTGTGTGTGTGTGTGTGTGTGTGTGTGTATATATTCTTACAGGGGGTGTCGGGGTGTGGAAGCACCATCCCTTCCGGCCTTTGTCAGCTTTCTTAAATTGTTTTACGTCCACATCACTGAATATCCTACTTACACATTCCGAATAAGTAATACACGCTAAAAACAAAACAATGACAAAAAAGCAAAAGAAGTAAAAAACGAGATAGAATGTAAAATGTACCACGCCTCTCCCCCAGCCCCCCAGTTCCTCTCCCTAAAGGCTAAATGGTTCCCGGTTTATGTACTTTTAAATCAACTTTATTGAGGCATAATAAACCTAGAACAAAACGGGCTCAGTTTAGGTGCAGAGGATGACAAGCCCCTGTAAGGACCACCACAACCAAGAAACAAGAAAATGCATCACCCCAAAAATATACACTCCCCCCCAAAAATACACAACTCCCCAAAATATACACCCCCCCTAAAATACACTACTCCCCAAAATATACACCCCCCAAAAATACAACACCCCCCAAAACATACGCCCCCCCCCAAAAAAAATGCATGACTCCCAAAAATACGCACCACCTTCCCCCTTGGCAGTTGATCCCACACCACCCAGGGGGTCACCAGCTTTTAAAAAGCGTATCCGTCTGGAGGCATTTCCTGCAAATGTAAGCGTCGCTGTACATTGGATTTTTTTATTTTTTTTTCTGAGAGCAGCGACGCTGGCGGACTCCGCGCCGTGGCCTCCGCCGGTTTTACTGCGGCACCTCTGTCTCTCTCTCAGGCTTTGGGGGTGTTTCTAAAACCAAACCCCCTCCGTCAGGAGGCGGGACCCGCTTTTCGGACCCGCGTTAGGGGTCGCCAGCTCGGAGGGCGTCGCTTTCCAACGTCCGAGGTTGCTGGTTGTCGTTTCTCCTGAATTTGGAGCTTTCACCTGTCTGTTCCCCTCGCCCCACTGCGCCCCTCCCTCCGCCCGCGCCCCCTTCCCTGGCTGCGGGCCGCTCGGGCGAAAGCGGCCCGGAGAGGCGGAGGCGTCCGAGCTGGGGCCAGCCCCTCTGGGTCCCGCGGGCCAAGGTCACAGCGGGGAAAACCGGGCGACAGTCGGGTCCGAGGGACAGCGGCTCGGAACCCAGGGGAAGAGGAAGCTGGGTTCCTAGGGCCGGGGCACACCTGCCGGCCGGGTGAGCGGGGCGGTGCCCCGGGAGGGTGCTGGCCCAGGGAGACGGCGTCGGCAGGGCCTCGGGAGTCGCCGGGTGCCGGTTTGGGAGGAGCCGCAGGGCCACCCGCTGCCCGCGGTGCCCAGAGAGCGAGGGCTGCCGGGCCCACAGCCGGGCGGCGTCCGGCTCCCCTGCGCCCCGACCTGGGCGCCTCCCGGGGCGCTGACACCAGCGGCCCTGCGCCTCCTCCCGGGGTGGCTGGGCCCGTCTGTGTGGAACTGAAGCTGCAAACGGCCGGTCCGCGGGCGATTAAGGGCCCTCAGGCCCGCGCTCCCGTCCCCCGCACCTTCCTTCGCCTTCTCTCCCGACCTGCTGCGGGGTTAGGGGATGGTGGTGCACAAGCAAAAACCCAAAAACACACCAAAACGGCAGCGCTGTTTCCCGGGGGGGGGGGGGGGGGGGCACGCGGCGAACGCCCCAAGACGAATTGCTGCAGAAGCACCTTTGCTTCCGGGCAATTGGGTCCAGTGGGTATTGGCTGAGCCCTTCCCCGGGCAGGGCGCCCGGCCGGGCCTCGGAGCGGCGGGGTGTCTCCGAGTGCATGACGCGCTGCGGACAAACCGGGGAGACGCGGGGATGGAGCGCCCCACCAAGGTTGTGTTGGCACAGCCTCACACGCTCGGTGTACACATGACGGTTGTGGACGTTCAGGCCCCTAAAAGGAGCACCAGGCAGCGGTTACAACCTGCGGGCCGCTCTGCCTGTCCGCTGGTGCGCTTCACAGATGCTCAACGACACGGCTGTACACACGCACTGCACGGGCACGCTTCCTTTGTACGTGTTCAAGCGCACACGGCCAACAGTTTTCCCAAGGGCGCCGAGGTCACCCGTGAAAGGCCCTGGCATCCGGGCTCCTGCTGCCCGCAGCGCCGGCCTGGGCGCGCGCAGCGGTGCGCGCGTCTCCGCTCTCCCCGCGCCCCGAGCGGACGCCGCCGGTGCAGCCCTCCGCTGACGGCGGAGGCCTGCGGCCTGGTATCTCGGGGCAGGGAACATCTTTTGTCTCTCGGCAAGAAGCTTTCCTCCGGGAAAGATAAAGTAATCGATAGGGTCTTTTAAATAGCTCCGCGTTTCCTGTCGGGCGAGGAGTATCAGCGCGCGCACCAAATCTGCTCTGGTATGTCACCTTATCTCCCGTCCGCGCTGTTGTCCCCAAACGTCTCCTGTCAAGGGAGACGCCACCCGCATTAGGACCCAGACTGGGGCCCTTCCGCTCGGGGTCATGCGCTGCGCCCCCGGCTGGGCCCCTCCGCCGTCCCTGCGGGCGCCGGGGGGTCGGAGAAGGGGCGGGCGCCAGGTTGAAGGTGCGGGACCTAGAACCCCCCGCCAGGCCGGGGAGGAAACGAACAAACAGGCCGAAATGGACTGGGCTGGGGAAGCCTGCTGGTGAACCGGGGGTGGGGGTGGGGGTGGGGGTGGGGGAGAGAAGGGGGTGGGGGATGTGCTTCTTTTTCCAACCACGAACCTAGACGGCTGGGCGACAGGCTAGCTGAGGGCAGCGCCTGGGCGGCCGTGTGGGAAACCTCGTTCGCGCTCCGAGGAAAATCCGGTTTATCATGAGAGGGCGCAGGGGCTTGGGAAGCGCCTACTGGGCGCCAGGTTAGCCTTCGCGCTGCGGTAAGGGGGGGTTTCACCAACCTCCAGGGGAGGGAAGCGAGCACCCCGAATCTGGCTCCCGCCCTAGGCTCCCCAGCCCGTAGCAAGCCAGGACCCAGGCCGGGTTTCCAAGCTCTGCACGTGTCCTGTGGCCAGTGGCGTTCCCTTCCCCTGCTGCACCCGCCGCGGAGGTCTGCAGGCCAGGCCCTGCACAAAAGTGGTTTTTTAAAAATATATATTTTATTGATTTTTTTTTACAGAGAGAAAGGGAGAGGGATAGAGAGAAACATCGATCAGCCGCCTCCTGCACACTCCCTACTGGGGATGTTCCCGCATCCAAGGTACATGCCCTTGACGGGAATGGAACTTGGGACCCTTCAGTCCGCAGGACGACGCTCTATCCACTGAGCCAAACCGGTTAGGGCAGTGGTCGGCAAACTCGTTAGTCAACAGAGCCAAATATCAACAGTACAACGATTGAAATTTCTTTTGAGAGCCAAAAACCGACTTCTGCGCATGGGCCATGAAGTTTCAATCGCACTGTATGTGCGCGCGCACGTGGTATTTTGTGGAAGAGCCACACTCAAGGGGCCAAAGAGCCGCATGTGGCTCGTGAGCCGCAGCTTGCCGACCACTGGGTTAGGACCACAAAAGTGTTTTTAGGGTGTCCGGAGGCCTCAGCCTCCTACGGGATGTCTAAGCACTGTTGCCTGCATCTCCTCATTTTTTGTTTCTATATTCAAAGCCAGTTGTATCTGGTCTGTTTTTTGTTTTGTTTTGTTTTTAAATCCAAACAACAATAACAAAACCTTTTCAATCCTCTCCTTCCTCTCACCCCATAAACGTTTGTACCAACCAGCCAGCTACCTGGGACGCCGCATTCCTTATTCCCAGCCTGGCCAGGACCCTGGGGTCCCTCCCCCCGGGAAGCTGGAGGGGAATTACTGCTTGGCTTCAGTACAGACTTGCTCCCTTCCAACTTGCCAGGGATCATGTGGATTACTGAGACTGCGGAGAGAGGACCACCCACCGAAACACAGCCGGGGGTCCTGCAGCCTTGGGAAAATGTGGGTTCTCATGTGCCAGGGTCCCTTTGTCCAAACAGAAACCACTGCGGAAATGCAGCGGGGAAGGCATCACCTTTCTCCCTCACGGGGGGAGGCGGCATTTCTGAATCTTCTTCTCATCCTTTTATTTATTTTTTAATAATTCTTTATTGTCGAAAGTATTACATATGTCTCCTTTTTCCCCCCATTGACCCCCTCCAGACTGCCCTCGCCCCCCCCCCCCACCCCAGGACTTCACCACCCCGTTATCCGTGCCCATGGGTTATGCATATATGCATACAAGGTCTTGGTTGATTACCTCCCACCCGCCTCCCCTCCCAGATTCCGCATGCTGTCCCATGCTTCCGGTCTCTGGATCCACTCCGTTCATCACTTTATTCTGTTACTTAGATTCCACATATGAGCGAGATCATGTGATACTTGTCTTTCTCTGACTGACTTATTTCACTTAGCGTGATACTCTCCAGGTCCCTCCATGCTGTCTCAAAGGGTAAGAGATCCTTCTTTTTCACAGCTGCATAGTATTCCATGGTGTAAATGTACCACAGCTTTTTTATGCACTTACCTACTGATGGGCACTTGGGCTGTCTCCAGATCTCAGCTATTGTAAGTTGTGCTGCTGTGAACATAGGGGTGCACACATTCTTTCCATTTGTATTTCGGGTGTCTTAGGATATATTCCTAGAAGTGGGATCACTGGGTCAAATGGCAGTTCCATATTTAATTTTTTGAGGAAACTCCCTATTTTTTTCCATAATGGCTGCACCAGTCTGCATTCCCACCAGCAGTGTGCTAGGGTTCGCCAGCACTTGTCCTTTGTTGATTTGTTGAGGGTAGCCAACAAGTGAAGGTGTTACCTCATTGTTGTTTTAATTTGCATCTCTCTGATGATCAGTGACTTTGAGCATTTTTTCATATGCCTCTTGGCCTTCTGTATGTCCTCTTTGGATCACTGGAGGATATTTTTTCCATTGATTTTTAGAGAGAGTAGAAGAGAGCGGGAGAGACACAGAAATATCGATGTGAGAGAAGCACATCGATTGGTTGCCTCCTGCACACGCCCCAACCAGGGCCTGGGTTGGGGAGGAGCCTGCAACCAAGGTATGTGCCCTTGGCTGGAATCGAACCCGGGACCCTTTGGTCCGCAGGCTGATGCTCTATCCACTGAGCTAAACCAGCTTGGGCTGCCCATTTTTTAATTGGATTGTTTGTCTTCCTTCTGTTAAGTTGTATGAGTCCCTCATATATTTTGGATATTAACCCTTTATCAGATGTATCATTGCCAAATATGTTCTCCCATACAGTGGGCTCCCTTTTCATTTTTCTGATGGTTTCTTTTGCTGTGCAGAAGCTTTTTATTTTGATTTAGTCCCATTTGTTTATTTTCTCTTTAGTTTCCTTTGCCCTAGATGTATCCGTAAACATACTGCTACGAGAGATGTCTGAGATTTTGCTGCCTATGGTTTCTTTTAGGATTTTTATGTTTTCACGACTTACATTTAAGTCTTTTATCCATTTTGAGTTTATTGTTGTGTATGGTGTAAGTTGGTGGTCTAGTTTCATTTTTTTGCATGTATCTGTCCAATTTTCCCAACACCATTTGTTGAAGAGACTGTCTTGACTGTCTTGTATGCTTTTGCCTTCTTTGTCAAATATTAATTGAGCATAATGGCTTGGATCGATTTCTGGGTTCTCTGTTCTGTTCCATTGATCTATATGCCTGTTCTTGTCCCAGTACCAGGCTGTTTTAATTACAGTGGCTTTGTAGTATAACTTGAAATCTAGTATTGTGATTCCTCCAACTTTGTTTTTCTTTCTCAAAATTGCCGGGGCTATTTGGGGGCATTTTTAATTTCATATAAATTTTTGGATTATTTGTTCTAGTTCTGTGAAATATGCTGTTGGTATTTTAATAGGGATTGCACTGAATCTGTAGATTGCCTTGTTTCATATGGACATTTTAATGATGTTAATTAAATGGTATATTCCATGAACATGGTATATTCTTCCACTTGTTTATATCTTCTTCTATCTTTTTCCAACGTCCTGTAGTTTTCTGAATACAGGTCTTTTGCCTCCTTGGTTAAATTTATTCCTAGGTATTTTAATTATTTTGTTGTAATGGTAAATGGGATTGCTGGTTTCGTTTCTCTTTCTGAATATTCATTATTGGTGTATACAAAATCCATCGATTTTTGGGTGTTGATTTTGTATCCTGCTATATTGCCAAAATCATTTATTAATTTAACAATCATTAAATCTAGAAATTTTTTGGTGGTGTCTTTAGGATTTTCTATGAACAATATCATCTCACCTGTGAATAATGAGTTTTATTTCCTCCTTTCCAATTTGGATGCCTTTTATTTCATCTTCTTGTTTGATCGCTGTGGTTAGGACTTCCAGTACTATGTTGAATAAGAGTGGTGAAAGCGGATATCCCTGTCTTCTTCCTGTTCTTAGGGCAAGTGGTTTTAGTTTTTGCCCATTGAGTATGATGTTCGCTGTAGGTTTGTCATATATGGCCTTTATTATGTTGAGATATGCTCCATCTATTCCCACTTCGCTGAGAGTTTTATAAAAAAATGGGTGTTGGATTTTATCAAATGCTTTTTTGGCATCTATTGCTATGATCATGTGATTTTTGTCTTTCAGTTTTTTTATGTGATGTATCATGTTTATTGATTTGTGAATATTGCACCAGCCTTGCATCCCTAGAATAAATCCCACTTGGTCATGGTGTATGATCCTTTTAATATATTGCTGGAAGCTATTTGCTAATACTTTGTTGAGGATTTTAGCATCTATGTTCATCAGGGATATTGGCCTGTAATTCTCTTTCTTTTCTTTTTTTAAATATATTTTATTGATTTTTACAGAGAGGAATAGAGAGTTAGAAACATCGATGAGAGAGAAGCATCGATCAGCTACCTCCTGCACACCCTCCTACTAGGGATGTGCCTGCAACTAAGGCACATGCCCTTGACTGGAATCAAACCTGGGACCCTTCAGTCCCCAGGCCGACGCTCTATCCACTGAGCCAAACCAGCCAGGGCTAATTCTCTTTCTTTGTAGTGTCTTTATCTGGTTTTAGAATTAGGGTAATGCTGGCCTCATAAAAAGAGTTTGGAAGTGTTCCTTCCTCTTGGATTTTTTGGAATAGTTTGAGGAGCATAGGTGTTAGTTCTTTGAATGTTTGGTAAACTCCCCTGTGAAGCTGTCTGGACCCGGGCTTTTGTTTGCCAGGAACTTTTTGATTACTGCTTCAATTTCCTCAATTGTTATTGGCCTATTCAGGTTTTCTGATTCTTTCTGATTCAGTTTTGTGAGATTGTATTTTACTAGGAATTTGTCAATTTCATCCTCATTGTCCAGCTTGTTGGCATATAGTTTCAGAGTATTTCCTTACAATCGATTGTATTTCTGTGGTGTCAATGGTTACTTCTCCACTTTTTTTTTTTCCACTTGGTTTTTCCATTTTATTTTTTGGGTCCTCTCACTTTGTTTCTTAATGAGTCTGACTAAGGATTCATCAATTTTGTTTAGCCTTTCAATGAAACCAGCTCTTGGTTTCATTGATTTTTTTTTTTTTTTAGTCTCAATGTCATTTATTTCTGCTTTCATCTTTATTACTTCCTTCTACTTACTCTGGGGTTTTCTTATTGTTCTCTTTCTAGCCCTTTAAGTTGTAGGGTTAAATAGTTGATTGCTGATTTTTTGTTTTTGTTTTTTTTGAGGTAGGCTTATAGTGAACTTCCCTCTCAGCACTGCTTTTGCTGTGTCCCAGAGATTTGGGGTTGTTGTGTGTTCATTTTCATTTGTTTCCAGGAAGTTTTTTTTTAAAAAATATTTTACTGATTTTTACAGAGAGGAAGGGAGAGGGACAGAGAGTTAGAAACATCGATGAGATGAGAAACACCCATCAGCTGCCTCCTGCACACCCCCTACTGGGGATGTGCCCGCAACCAAGGTACATGCCCTTGACTGGAATCGAACCTGGGACCCTTGAGTCTGCAGGTGGACGCTCTATCCACTGAGCCAAACCAGTCAGGGCTTCCAGGAAGTTCTTGATTTATTTCTTGATCTTATTGGTAACCCATTCATTGTTTAATAACATGCTATTTAGCCTCCATGTGTTTGATTGTTTTTGGGTGTTTTTACTGTAGTTGATTTCTAATTTCATTCCACTGTGATCTAAGAAGATGCTTGATATGATTTCAGTCTTCTTGAACTTGTAGAGACTGGTTTTGTGTCCTAACATGTGGTCTATCTTGGTGAATGATTCATGTGCACTTGAGAAGAATGTATGTATAGTCTGCAGTTTTGGGGTTCTGTAAATGTCAGTTAAATCCATCTGATCCAGTGTGTCCTTTAGAGTCATTGTTTCCTTGGTAAGTTTTTGTCTGGGAGATCTATCCAGTGAAGTCAGTGGGGTGTTAAAGTCCTCTACAATGACTGTGTTGTTGTCCATCTCTCCATTAAATTCCTCTAGAAGTTTCTTTTTTTATATATATTTAGGTGCTCCTATTTTGGGTGCATATATATTTACCAGGGTTACATCCTCTTGTTGGATTGATCCCTTTAGCATTATGTAGTGACCTTTGTTGTCTCTTGTGATGGCCTTCATTTTGAAGTCTATTTTGTCAGATATGAGTATTGCTACTCTAACTTTTTTTTTCTTTTTTATTTGCATGGAAAACTTTTTTCCATCCCTTCATTCTCATCCTGTGTGTGTCTTTTGGTCTGAGGTGGGTCTCTTGTAGACAACATGTAGTTGGGTCATATTTTCATATCCATTCAGCTACTCTATGCCTTTTGATTGGAGGATTTAATCCATTTACATTTAAGGTTATTATTGACTAGAGGCCCAGGGCACGAAATTTGTGCACTGCGGTGGGGGGGGTCCCTCAGCCTGACCTGTACCCTCTCGCAGTCTGGGACCCCTTGGGGAATGTCCAACTGACGCAGAGATGGGAGAGGTTGTCGCCACCAGGGTTGTGCTCGCCAGCCGTGAGCCAGGCTTCCTGCTGAGTGGCGCTCCCGCTGTGGGAGTGCACTGACCACCAGGGGGCAGTCCTGCATTGAGCATGTGCCCCCTGATGGTCTGTGTGCACCATAGTGACCTGTCGTTCTGCCATCTGGTCATTTTGCATATTAGCCTTTTATTATATAGGATAGGTACTTATTTATTGCCATTTAAATTCTGTATGGGTTCTCATTACAGCAGTCCCTTTAGCATTTCTTATAATGCTGGCTTGGTGGTAATGTACTCCTTTAGCCTTTTTTTTTTTTGTCCGGGAAGCTCTTTATTTGACCGTTTATTTTGAACGATAGCCTTGCTGGATACAGTAATCTTGGTCTCAGATCCTTGCTTTTCATTACCTTGAGTACTTCATGCCGTTCCCTCTGGCCTGTAGAGTTTCTGATGAGAAATCAGGTGTCAGCTTTATGGGAGCTCCTTTGTAGGTAACAATTTGCTTTTCTCTTGCTGCCTTTAAGATTCTCTCTTTGTCTTTAATTTTTGGCATTTTAATTATTTCATGTCTGGGCGTGGGCCTGTTTGGGTTCTTCTTGGTTAGGGTTCTCTATGCCTCTTGGACTTGTGTGACTTTTTCCTTTACCGTGTTTCTGCCATTATTTCTTCACTTTCTCCATCCCCTTCTCCCTTTCTGCCTCTTCTGATATACCTGCTATTTGAGTATTGGTATGTTTCACATTGTCCCACGGCTCCCGTAAGCTGTCCTCCTGTTTTTTAATTGTTTTTTTCTCTTTGGTTCTTTGAGTGATAGTTTCAACTCTGTCTTCTAATTCACTGATTTGATCTTCAGCTTCCCCTAATCTGCTCTGTATTCCTTCCAATGTGTTCTATGTCACTATTTCTGTTTTTATAGTTACTATATAATTTTTCATGCTGTTGAGCATCTTTACCATCATCATTCTGAACTCTCTTTCAGATAAATTTCTTATCTCCGTTTCATTTATCTCTGCTTCTGGAGAATTCTCTAGTTCTTTCATTTGGGGGTTGTTTCTTTGCTTCCTCATGTTGGCTGCCTGTTTGGGTTTGTGACTATGGATTGGGTAGATCTGTTGTGCCTCTCAATCTGTAGTCCAGGACAGGGTCAAATGCTGTTTTGACCAGTTAGATCAGGCAAAGATTCAAAGCCTCCAGAAACCGCCTCTGTACAGACTGATAGGATTTGGTCTTGAATTTCCCTCAGGCAATCGTCCACAGGTGTGGCAAGAGTTCTTTGCAACAGGGTGAGTCTATTGCTTCTGCCTGGAGGCTAATTGTTATTCTCAGCCTCTTAATGGGCGTGAGCATCTCCCCAACAGCGAGGCATGGCAAGGTGTTTTCCAATAGAGTGGATCAGCCGTCTACCCCACGCAGAGCTGCCTTTTTAGCTAATGCCTGCGTGAGGAAGATGGCCTCGCCAGCCTGAGGGAATGTCTCAGCACAGGAAACTGGGGTGTCTGCCTTCTGAGCTCTAACTCCTGAGCCCCCTGATCCTGGCTTCTGCTTGCTCAGCTCCAGTCCACTCTGCCCTCCCTCTGCTGGAGCACAAGGTGGGTGGTTCGACAGGGAATTTTGTGCATTGGCCTTGAGGGTGCCTGAATTTTTCAGCTTTCTCTCCCTGGTTGACAGCAACTCTGCTGCTTTTCACAGACCGATGTTATGTGGGTGCCCTTCTCAGTTCTGGTGCTCTCTGCTGGGGGGCCCAGCTTGGAGATTAGACCCCAGAGTTCTCAGTGGCAACCCTCCACAGCTGAGAGATCTCACTGGAACTTCAGTTGCCATCTGTGGGCGCCTGGCCAGCCCTTTTGCGTCTCCGCCCCTCCTACCAGCTTCCACTTTCCTCAATTATCAGGGTTCTCGCCAGCGAGTCTTCTGTTGATTCAGGAAGTTTTTCTGTATTTTAGTTGCAATTCCAGTTTGGTCCTGAGAGCATGTTCGTGCGGCATCCACTTATTCCGCAGACCTTTTTTTTTTTTATTATTATCGACGTACACCAGTGCCTGCTGGGCACAGATTGAAAATTGCCTTTCTTTCTTTTCTTTTCTTTTCTTTCTTTCTTTCTTTCTTTCTTTCTTTGTTTCTTTCTTTCTTTCTTTCTTTCTTTCTTTCTCTTTCTTTCTTTCTTTTTCTTTCTTTCTTTCTTTCTTTCTTTCTTTCTTTCTCTCTCTCTCTCTTCTTTCTTCCTTCTTTCTTTCTTTCTTTTCTTTCTTTCTTTTTCTTTCTTTCTTTCTTTCTTTCTTTCTTTCTTTCTTTCTTTCTTTCTTTCTTTTTCTTTCTTTCTTTCTTTCTTTCTTTCTTTCCTCCCTCCCTCCTTTCTTTCTTTCTTTCTTTCTTTCTTTCTTTCTTTCTTTCTTTTTCTTTCTTTTCTTTCTCTTTCTTTCTCTCTCTCTCTTTCTCTCTCTCTCTCTTCCTCCCTTCCTTCTTTCCTTCCTTCCTTCCTTCCTTCCTTCCTTCCTTCCTTCCTTCCTTCCTTCCTTCCTTCCTTCCTCTCTCTCTCTCTCTCTCTCTCTCCCCTTCCTCCTTCCTTCCTTCTTTCTTTCTCTTTCTCTTTTTCTCTCTCTCCCCCTTCCTTCCTTCCTTCCTTCCTCCTTTCTTCCTTTATTTTCAGCAACTTTATTTTTATGCATTTACTTATTTGTGTTGTTCCACAGCCATTTTAATACTTCTCTTCTTCTTCTCATCCTTTAAGGCCCTGGCCTAGGCTGTCCTTCTCTCTGTGGGCCCTTCCATATTCTCTCAGCCTTGGTTGAAAATGCTGAATTTGATGATTATTGGTAACCACAGTTTGGTGGCGGTGGAGAGAAACTCTGGCTGTGTTTTCTTTTTCTTTATTTTTTTTTTTGTTTCATTTTATTAAATTTATATTGGGCTGACACTGGTTAATAAGATTATGTAGGATTCAAGTGCACATTGCTATAACACACGACCTGCATGTTGCATTGTGTGCCAACCAGCCATTGGCTGTGCTTTCTTGCTGGGTAGGTCAGTCATACGTAGCATGTGCTGGGGCGAATGTGGGGGCTGTGGACTGGACTCCTTCACGCCGCCTTTGAACCCGCGTCCTCCACCTCCTGGTGGCCTTTCCTGGCCGCCGCCGGGAAGAGCCCTCTCCTTTTGGGACAGGAGCCTTCCAGAAGCAATTTGGGAATTCTAAGGATCTTTGTGAATATTTAAGGTGAAAGCAGCATCGTTGCAATTATGTTTAAATTATTTTCAAATGTTCGCAATCCATTTGTTTTTTTCTGAAATGTATCACCTGTTTGCATCTTCGGACTATTTCTCCATTGAGATCCAGTGTTGTTGTTTTTTGTTTTTTTTTACTGATTTCTATGAGCTGTCTTTATTAACCAGTAACCTTTTGTTATTCTATGCTCCAAATGTTTTTACCATTTCCCTATTTGTCTCCCTAAAGCCTTCATTTTTATTTGAAGGCACCTGATGATAATGTATAAAGGAGATACTCAAACTCAGGTAGAGCTTTGTTACCCAATTAGGACTGGCCACAGGCTGGGCTGATGGCAGAGCGAAGGCTGGGTGCTTGGGGTGGGGTGGGGATTGGGGGGGCGGGGAGGCTCAGCCCACCACAGCAGCTGTCCTGACCCAGTGAGGATTCCACAGGACAAAGGCCATTCGGACTCTGGCCTCACAGAGCTGAGGAGCCTGAGGGAGCTGACATTAGACAGTGGCCATACCTGGGGGGCTGCCTTCTTTGAGATTTCCATCTTAGTCTCAGGTGCAGATGGGAGGGAGAGGGAGTCTCACTGGCTATTCGCAGGGCAGAAGCCAACAAAAGAAGCTAAGGAAAAAAAGGGGGCTTGGGGCTGGAGGATTTGGGGGGCATCCAGAACAGAGAAGGGCATCAGCAATGCAGGCAGTGATTTGGAGCTCAGGTCATAGAGTAGGGTAGATTGAATTGTTTAACCTCCTTGAACCTCAGTGCTCCCATCTGTAAAATGGGGATAATACATTTCCTCAAAAAAATTAAGATGTAGGAATGAAATAAGACAGCGCTGTGGAACGGAGCTGCAGATTCCCTGACATCCCTCTCAGTGAGAAGCGGGGCCTGTGTCCTTGCTTTTTAAAACTAGGCAGGTTTGGCCCCGTTTCAGACAACGTAATCAGTGGAATGCTGGGGCCATGGCTGGGTCAGAAAAGCCATGTTGCTTCTGTCTGAGGTGCTGAGATACTTGTTCTTGGAGCCACGTGCTGTCATATAAGGAGCCTAACTACCCTGAGGCCACCATGCTGTGAGGAGGCTCAAGCGGCATGAGGAGGCACACAGGTTGACAGATCCAGCTGAGCCAGCCCTCTAGCCACTCCAGAGCAGTGCCAGACCTGCTGTGAGGGCGCCGCCAGATGGTTCCAGCACCCAGCTGGCCCAGCGTTCACAGCTGAGGCCCGGGCTGCGTAGAGCAGAGACAAGCCACCCGCTGTGTCCTGCCCACATTCCCGCCCCACGGACTCCGTGAGCAGAATCACAGTTATTTTCATGCCATTAAGCTTGGGGTCTGCTGTCTCTCGTTAGGCAGCAGGATAACTGGACGTTGTTGAAGCAAAATGGCTCTGCACACGGTGTGCTGGGAGCAGGTGCTCAGCAGGGTGCTCTCTGCAGCAGCGTTGGGGTCAGCTGTCCCAGTGGAGAGGAAAGGCCCATAGGGAAGCCAGGCAGACCAGCCTGCCCCCGGAGAGCGAGCGGAGAGCGGGTCCACGGTGACCCCGGGCCTTCCACCCAGCCTGTGCCTTTATTTTGGCTCCAATGCGAGCACCCCTCCCCCCACCTCTAGAGCCCAAACTGCAGAGCCAGGCAGGGAGGCGGGGGCCTCAGCAGTTTCTCTTTCCCCTCCCCCCTCCCTTTAAGCAACTCTGGACTGGTGCTGGCCCTGGCCGGGGCTCGGCTGAGCTTGGGGGCGTGGGGGGGAGGAGAGGGGGTGCGAGGAACCCTTTTGTTGCTTGAACTCTGAAACCAGAACAGTACTTAACTGCAATAGCAATCACGTGGAATTGATCCCCCCTGCACCGCTGTGTCTTCAGGCCTCGAGGCCAGAGGATACTTCTTAGCAGCCGCCCCAGATTGTGTGTTAAGAATGCTTGACTGGGAAATGGAGCTCACGGAGCAGTGACTGCGGAGGAGTCCGTGCGGTGCGAGTGCCTCCTGCCCAGGCCAGGGACTCCCGTGTGGCTGCACGTCATCCTCTCGGCCCGGGTCAGTTCACCTGCTTGTCCCCCACTAACCCCCAGGGGAGACAGCTGAGGGACAGGCAGCTCAGACTGTGGAGCAAAAAGGGCAGAATTTCAAGCAGCAGCAGAACTGTCCTTTCCTTTTCCTGGAGAGGGTGGCAGCATCCTCAGGGGTCCAGCATCCCCGGGGGTCCAGCATCCCCTGGGGTCCAGCATCCCCAGGGGTCCAGCATCCTCCCGGGTCCAGCATCCCCTGGGGTCCAGCATCCCCGGGGGTCCAGCATCCCCGGGAGTCCAGCATCCCCGGGGGTCCAGCATCCCCGGGGGTCCAGCATCCCCGGGGGTCCAGCATCCCCAGGGGTCCAGCATCCCCGGGAGTCCAGCATCCCCAGGGGTCCAGCATCCCCGGGGGTCCAGCATCCCCGGGGGTCCAGCATCCTCCCGGGTCCAGCATCCCCTGGGGTCCAGCATCCCCTGGGGTCCAGCATCCTCTGGGGTTCAGCATCCCCGGGGGTCCAGCATCCTCTGGGGTCCAGCATCGTCGGGGGTTCAGCATCCCCGGGGGTCCAGCATCTTCGAGGTTCCAGCATCGTCGGGGGTCCAGCATCCCCGGGGGTCCAGCATCTTCGAGGTTCCAGCATCCCCGAGGGTCCAGCATCGTCGGGGGTCTGTGGACCACTGGGCTGGGGAATCTTCTCAGGTTTCTGTTTCACGGCGCCGCTCCGCTCTCCTTAGACCCTCCAGGCTTCTCCTTCCTCTGAAGAGGCAGGCAGAGCGGCACCAGGAAATTCTCCACACCTGTCCGAGCATCTGGGCAGATCGGTACCTCGGCCACGCCAGCTCCCGTCTTTGTCGGCACCTTCACTGCTCCTGCACCTCACCTGGACCCTCAGCCTCCTCGGGAGGCTGCCCAGACAGGGGTCCCCTACCCATGCTTCCGTCTGCTGTGCTGCCTTCGCTGCTGGTTGCTTTCCCTAAAGAACTGGAAGAGAGAGGGAGGGAGGTTGAAGGAGAAAAGACAGACTGAGAGAGAAGATAGAAATAGATTGAGATGGAGATAGAGGGATGGAGAGAGAGAAAGGGGAGAGAGAGAGAAGAGATGGGAAGAGATGGGGGGAGAGAGAGAAGATAAATAGAAGAGACTCAGAGACAGGAGATATTAGGAGAAGAGATGGATAGAGAGATACAAAGATAGAAAAACGGAGACAGAAATGGGGGAGGCCGGGGAGGCGGGAGAGGGAGAGTGATGGAGATAGAGATAGTGATGGGGGAGGGAGGGAGACCTTCCCGGGAAGGAGCGGTCTGTGTGGGGGATGCGCCCAGCGGGTGGGAGGCTGGGGATGTGGGGGAGAGCTGCTCCTCATCCACAGGAGACTGACAGCAGCCAGGTGTCGGGCAGGAAGATGGGCATCAGATTATGAAAGGCCATTTAGCTTTGATGAAAATGTCCCTCCTTCGTTCATCCGCTTGTTTAACTACGAGGAGAGGGCCTTCCTTTTAATCAGCGACCTGGGGCTGCGTGGGGGCGAAGTGAGCGCACATCTTCTGTGTGGGAGGGAACTACCCTGTGTGAAGCGGGAGGGAGCCCACGGGGGCCCAGGATGGTGGCTCTCACTAGCGCTGTAAGCCCACCAACCCTCGGCCAGTGGGGACGGTGGGACACGAACTGTCCCAGCACGCACCCCCTAGATCACAACCAGGCCCTGTGGGCAGCTCCCTAAGGGAAACTTTAGTTTCTCCCTCCCCCTCCCGCTCCCCCACTGAGTCCTCCTGTCCTGTCTTTGTTTTTGTAAAACAGGACGGTCGCTCCCTCGTTGTTGAGATGTTCGGAGGGCCGATGCACGCATGAAAGACGGTGTACACGTGGAGGCAGTAATTGTTCACGCTTGAGAGGATGCCTTTGAGAAAATTGCCCTCCCTTTTCAAAACAGTGAATTGCATCTTTGGTTTACTTGAAAAGAAGGAAGAAAGGCATGTAAACAAAAAAACAACACAAAAAACAGATATAAGATCTCACCTTGAGGCTCCCGCCCCCATGCCCCATGCTGGCTCCTGGGTGGTGGGAGTAGAAAGAAGTGCAGTGTGAGCCCAGCAGGCCCGGCTGAAGGTCTGCTGGGTCTCCCAGCCGGGGCTCTGTCTGATCTGGAAGCGGGGCCAGCTCTGGACAAGGCAGTCTTTGTGAGGACATGGCCTGCCTTTGAGTTGTGGGGGGTCTAAGCATCATCCTTACGAATGTGCTATGGAAGGGGAGTCCAGTCGGCTGCTGGTGGGGCCGGGGGAGGGCCCAGTGTTTGGGTTGCCTGTCTAACCCGAGTTCTCATCATCATGACTCTAGGGGACACCAGGCTCTACACAGCAATTGGCAGTGGGAAGTTGAAGAGAAGAGAATTAGATCCGTTTGTGTCTTGGGTGGGCTTCGGGACCACCCCGAGTTCTTGTTTATTGCAGATTCTTGGGCCCCACCTTGGAAAGTTTTCTTCAATCAAAAACACTAATTTGAAAAGACTTATGAAAAAAAACCCACCCCAAAACCCTAAGAAAAAAAAAGACATATGCATTCCCACATTCATTGCAGCATTGTTTATAATAGCCAAGTAGAGAAGCACTCTAAGTTTGCATTGGTAGATGAATGAATGAAGATGTGGTACATATACACCATGGAATATTACTCAGCCACGAAAAAGAATGAAATCTTGCCATTTGTGACAACATGGCTGGACCTAGAGGGTATTGTGCTAAGCGAGTAAGTCCGAGAAAGCCATCTTCTGAGGTTGGGGTGGGGAATGGATGAACGTCTCCAAGAAAAGAGAGGCTCCAGGAACGGAGGCCCGTTTGCCGGAGGCCCGTTTGCCGGAGGCCCGGCCTCACGGAAGCTCTTAGTAGAGTGGATGGTGGGCAAGTCAGCAGAGGTTGATCTCATTCTTTTTTTTTTTTTTTTAATTTTTTAAAATTGATTTTTGGAGAGGAAGGAGAGGGAGAGAGAAAGAGAAACATCAATGTGAGAGCAGAACCTTGATCGGCTGCCTCCTGCAAGCTCCACCCTGGGAATGAGCCCGTATGTGCTTTGACCAGAAATCAAACCTGCAACCTTTTGGTATGTGGGACGATGCCTGACCAACGGAGCCACAGCCAGCCAGGGCTGATTTCATTCTTGACCATCATTGCTGAGCTGCCGTGACCTTGAGGTGAAACACCCCAGATCTTGTTACCGGTTCCTTCAGGAATCCTCCCCTCTCTTCCCGCCCTCCTTCCTGTGACTAATTTCTGAAATCTCTGTAACCGAGAGGCATTGGATGAGGTTTCCCGCTTTGGGAGGGCTGTGGGTGCCAGACTGGGGCGGGGGCGGGGGCGGGGTGCTGGTGGGTGAGGGGCAGGACTCCAGGACGGTCACATGCCATCCCTCAAGAGCAGAAGTGGAGGCCTCCGGATTGGGTGGCAGCAGCTGGTGGGGTGTTGGGATAATCTTGCTGATGACTGGGTAGATAGGAACCTCTTGTGTTCGTGGATTCCAGAAAGCAACGCGCTCCTTGATGAAAAGGCCATGGTCATTGTCTTATGGGATCTGCCTGGCTCGGCTTTGACAGTTCTCAGCTGCTCCATAAATCTCCCATCAGTTGCATCTGGCCAAAAAGATGTCATCACCATTTCCTCATAGCGACGGAGAGTAAAAGGTCAATAACGAAACAGCTCTGCCACCCCTGCTCAAACCAGAGGCGAGGGACGGGGTTTCTCCGTGCAAGGGGAAGTGAGTGTTAATTACGTTGGGTTGTTTATGCTACGGTGATAGTTTATGTTCGTGCACTAAGCGTTATTACAAGGAGGGTAATTATGGTTTTTACTGAACACGCCGGGTGCACAGATGCTTAATCCACAGGACCTTGGGATCTGACAGAAAGAACATCAGCCGCAACTCAGTTCGGTGTATTTTTTAAAAATTATTATTATTTTTTTCTTATTGACTGAAGTATTACATATGTGTCCTTATCCCCCATTGCCTCCCCACCCCCCCACTCATGCCCTCACCCCCCTGGTGTCTGTGTCCATTGGTTAGGCTTATATGCATGCATACAAGTCCTTTGGTTGATCTCTCCCCCTTACCCCCACACTCCCCTACCTTCCCTCTGAGGTTTGACAGTCTGATCGATGCTTCTCTGTCTCTGGATCTGATTTTTTTCATCAGTTTACGTTGTTTCAGCTCGGTGGGTTTCATGCTTTTGTTTTAAAGCAGTGGGACCCCAATGCAAGTGGTAAACTAGGACCTCGTGCACCGGAGTCCACGCCTGTCCTCCCGGTGGGAAACCTTGTGTTTAAATTCCATTTTCCCCTAAATTCCCAGGGTAGCACCCCGACAATTGCTTGTTAATGTCCTACCTCTTCCTGCCATAACTCCAGTGAGGGGCCCCCTGCCTTGGAAAGCAGTCCCTACTATGCAAAGACGGGGCCAATGCCAGCAAAGTCCTCTGACCTCCTCCCCCAAATTGGTGGCCCAGGAGGCTCCGGGAGCCCTGTGGTGCCTGCCCTGTCCTAGGCTGCTGCCCCACTTCTGTGCTAACAGGGACCGAGTTCACCCCCAGTGGGGGGCGTGCAGGAGGCCGCGGTCCATGATTCTCTCTCATCATTGATGTCTCTCTTTCCCTCTCCCTTCCTCTCTGAAATCAATAAAAATATCTTTAAAAAAATCACACACAGCCCTAGCCGGTTCTGCTCAGAGGGTAGAGCATCAGCCTGCAGACTGAAGGGTCCTGGGTTCAATTCTGCTCAAGGGCCCATGCCTGGGTTGCAAGCTCAATCCCCAGTAGGGGGCGTGCAAGAGGCAGCCAATCCATGATTCTCTCTCATCATTGATGCTTCTCTTTCCCTCTCCCTTCCTCTCTGAAATCAGTAAAAAATATATTAAGCACACACACACACACACACACACACAAAACACACACACACACACACAAACACAAAACGCACACACACACAAAACAAGAACGAGTCCTTCTGTTGGACTGTGTGGTTTCCGGGATCTGGTCAAGTTCACCTCGATGTGGACCAGCTAGGACCTCGTAAGGTGCCAGTGTCCTTGAGGACGCACTGGCTCTGGGGGGGAGGGGGGCGTGCCCCAAGGGGGAGGGGAGGCTGTGAGTGCCACGCCTGTTCCTGCAGGACCTCCTCACCCAGGCTTCCCTGGGGCAGGGGACCGCGTGGCTGTCAATGCTCTCAGCTGGCGGTGTACAGGTCACAGCAGTCTCAGTGACTTCCACAGTCAACAAAAACATGAAACTGAAAAGTCAAACCAGAGGCATAGTCATCAGAGGGCACTCAGGGTAGGCAGCTTGGGAACTAAACCGCATCCTGCTTCTGGGTTTGCCCGAGGCTGCTGAGCAAGGCGGCGTTGGAAGTCGGGGGTTTTAGCTTCCACGTCTCTTACCTTCTCACCTGGCTGTCACCAGTAATGGCTCAGTCTGATTCTACTTCTTGATCGATGGTGTATTTAAGTTCTGGGCCAAGGATAAACCCAGAAAACCTCTGTGGTCCCCCCGCCCAACTCCGAGGAGGGCTGGCTGCCATGCTGACTGGTGTGGGCTTTCCCCAGCTCCCCTCCCTGAGGGCTCTTGGCCAGCAGCTGCCTCTCGGGTTCCTGCCCACTTGCTGACCACACACGTTTCTGTTGAGAATGTGAAGGCTGTTCCCACTAAACCCCATGATCAAGGACAGAGTTGGGCCCTAGGTGAATGGCCGGGGACCCAGGACCCAGGGAGAAGTGGGCAGAGCGGGGGAGAGGTGTTTTGGTTTCTACCAACACCTGGGGCACGAGGAGGTGTCTGCCCTGGCTGCCTCCTTGAGGCCGTGCTCTTACACTGGCCCGCAGCGAACTCACCGGGAGGCTTGTTGGCACCCAGACTGCCACTGTCATTCCGTGGTTCTGACGCAGTCGGCTTGGACAGGCCCTGAGCTTTGGCATTTCTCACAAGACCTCATGGTGCAGGCCTGGGGGCCACACTCAGACACTGGCCTAAGCGGTCCCCTGGGCTGTGGCGCTCCGGCCGGGACAGACTTAATCTCACGTTTTGTGGCAGATGGTTTCAGAGTCAGATTCCTGCCATCCATGCACACACCCCGGTGGACATGACTGCTGCTTCTCCCAGCCCAGGTGGGGCCCGTTCCCTGCTGCCTAGAGTCTGGGCGACCTTGTGACTTGCTTTGGCCAATAGAATATGACAGAGGCAACCTTGGGTGAGTTCAGAGCTTCATCTCGGGCCTTGCCCCTCCCTGCCGGGGACTCTGCCCTGAGACCATGATGGAAGGATGTGGGTCTAGTCCGTGGAGGACAGGAGGCCACATGAAGGAACTGAGGCCCCAGCCAGCCAGCGCCAACGCCAGACCCGTGAGCGAAGCATCTTGATTTCCAGCTCAGTTGACTTGTCTAGCTGTTTCTCAACCTCACCACTGTTTTTGTTTTTTTGTTAATCCTCACTGAGGATATTTTTCCCATTGATTTTAGAGAGAGAGAGTGGAAGGGAAGGGGAGAGACAGAGAAACACATCGATTGGTTGCCTCCCGCACGTGCCCTGACTGGGGGCTGGGAATCGAGATTGCATCTCAGATACGAGCCCTTGACTGGGAATCGAACCCACGACCCTTCTGTCTGCAGGCTGATACTCTAACCCCTGAGCCAAAGTGTCTAGGGCTCAACCTCACCACTTTGGACATTGGGTTCCAGATAGTTCCTTGTCGTGGGGGCTGTCCTGTGTACCATAGGAGGTTTGGCAGCATCCCTGTCTTCTCCCCACTAGATGCAAACAGCACCGACCCATGATGTCTCCAGACATCCCCCACGTCCCCTGGGGAACGGTCACCGCTGGGGGAGGACTCTGCCATAGTACGTGCAGCTGCATGAGTGAGCTCGGGGAGCCCAGGAGAGGAGCCCCAGCCAAGCCACAGAGCATGGGACCTGAGGGGCCGCTGTGCTTTCAGCAGCTCGCTTTGGCTGGTCTGCTTTGCAGGGGTCACTGAGCTGCGTCTCCTGAGCTGATCTCTCAGAGCTCTTCCTCTCTGAGCCTCGGCATCACCCGCTGAGGATCCTACTTCCTTTGCTGCAGTGCCTGCCACTCTTTCATTCCACTGTATCTTTATCGTTGGACTTGCGCGTGAGGTAGTTGGTCAGACATTAAAAAAATCTATCCCACCCAACCAGCGTGGCTCAGTGATTGAGCATCAACCTATGAACCAGGAGGGCATATTGCCCGGGTTGCAGGCTCCATTGCCAGTAGGGGGCGTGCAAGAGGCAGCCGATCAATGATTCTCTCATCATTGATGTTTCTATCTCTCTTCCTCTCCCTTCCTCTCTGAAATGAATAAAAATATATTTAAAAAAAATCCCTAGCAAAGAAAAGTGAGGAGCATGACCTTGGGGTGTTGCTCAGGGTCACATGGCTCCCCAGAAAGCCAGCCTGATCCCAGCCCAGTGTACCCAGCCACTGAGGTCGGCTGCCTGGTAGGCGTCTTACTGTTGCTCATGACAAACACAGTTTGGGCAAGTCACTTAACTTATCGATCCTCCATTTCTTCACCTGTAAAATGAGGAAAGTAATGTCCTCCTGGGTTTAAAAAAAATTAACTTTTAAAAATCTCATGTGCTTTTTATGGGGCTTTCATGAGTTAGGGCGCAGGTCAGCCACCTTTTCCTGTAGAGGGCCAGAGAGTAAATATTTTGGGCTTTGCAGACCGTATGGTTTCTATGACAACTACTCAGATGCTGTGGTAGGCGAGTCGCCATGACAATACGTATCCGAGCGGGTGACGGTGGTCGGTGAAGACTGTATTCACAAAGGCAGGCAGTAGGATAGATCTGGCCCGTGGGCCTTCCCTTGTCAACATCTGAGCTAAAACATGGAACGCCGATGGCCTTTGTCCAGTATAAGGGCAACACTCAGTAAATGATGGCTATTATTGTTATTCTTGTGTTTTTGCTACTTCATTCCTTCAGCAGGCCTGTTCTTCTGCTCTGTTTTTGCACTTTCTTTTAGCATTATTATTTAGTTCCACCTATTGAGGTGGGAGGCGAAATTGAGTCCCCTTCTGGCCAGCTGTGTTGACCAGCTTCCAAGATGGCCCCGCGAGCCTCCAGTTCTGCTGTTCTGGAAGGATGGGGGCCACGTGGAGGAGAATGAGACCCCCTCCCCCCCACTCTCATCCCCCCCCCCCCCCCCCACCCGTCCCCTCCTCGATGAGCAGGGCTGACTGTAGGAATGACTGTGTGTGCCCTCGGAAGCTGGGCCATTGCGACTCCCTCCCTGCCCGCTTTTGGACTGCTTGCTCTGGGGGAAACTAGTGGCCATATGTGAGGACACTCAAGCAGCCCGGGGTCTACACAGCAAGTAACTAAGGCCTCCTGCCAACAGCCAGCTTGAACCTGCCCACGCCGTGAACAGCCCTGGCAGTGAATCTTCCAGCCCCGTCAAGCCCTCAGTGGCTGCAAGTGACTTTCTTCTCATGAGAGACCCCAAGCCTGAATGACCCAGCTAAGCTGTTCCTGTCTCGTGACCCACAGAAGCTATTTGAGATAATTGTTCATTGATGTTCTAAGCTGCCAAGGGGTGGGGTCCTGCATGCTGCCGCGGTAGGTAATTAATGCCCTGGTGCTCACGGTGGAGAGGTGCCGGTGTTAACTGACTGCCTTCAAGTGAGGTTTGCTGACCAGCTGATGCTTTGTGTGACAGGATAAGCTGCAAAGTTGTGAGCACTTGCTGCCACCCAGAGAATCCGCTGACCCCGAGGGATCTGACTCCCACCCCACCATCTGGCCACGCCTCCCAGAGGCTGCTCACACAGCCTCTATTCTAGCCACACCGGATTATCACAACTGCACATACAATCATGCATGTGTTAATATGAATAAAACTAGCCATTCATTGCATATTCATAGTGTGCTGTGCCCATTCTTACTTAATTCTCGGGACAGCCCTATGAAGAACTTGTACAAGAATAAAACAGAGAAGGGGAACAGAATTGATCCATGATGGTTATTTGATGGGCTATCAGAGTCTGAGGAAGGGAGGGTAAAAAAAACGAAGAAGCAGGGGTTCAATTTTGTTGAGCAGCTGGTAAGTGCCAGGTGGTTTGTATAAACTTGCTACTGAATTTTACCAACTGTGTTTTACAGAGAGAAAGCAGAGGCTTGACATCAAACAGCTAGTGTTTGAACTCAGGTTTGTCCGGCTCCAGAAGCCACGGAGAAATGAAAGCTTGAGGGGCATTAAGGAGAGAATTAGACTCGTATCAGGCCCGAGTTCTTTGAGCAAATCAAAGATGCAGTCTTACTGTGGTGTGGTTTCCATTGTGGATGGTGGAAAGTCAGCTGTTTGTCCACGTCTTCTCTTTAAGGTAGTCCATTTCCCCCTCTAGATACTTTAAGGTTTTCTTCTCATCTTTGGTTTTCAGCGGTCTTTTTTAGCTATGTTCCTGGGGGTGGATCGCTCTTTATTTATCCTGCTTCTTGAATCTGTGTTATGATGATGTCTTTCATCACTTTTGGAAAATTCTCAGCTGTTATCTCTCCACATATTGCTTCTGTCATAGTCTCCCTCTCTCCACGCCGGGCCCTTAATAAACACATGTTAGCTCTCACTGTCCTGTCTGTCTCTCGCCCTATCTTCTGCCTTGTTTATCCTTTTGTCTCTCCTACTGTATGTACTCTGATCATTTCTTCTGAACTGAAATAGTTCACCCGTGTTTTTAGAAAAACGAAACTGTCCTTGAGTAGTTAATTATTAGTTATTGTATTTTTCGGTTCCAACATTTCCCTTTGGTTCCTTTTTATAGTTTTCAATTCTCTGCCAGAATTCTCAGTTTTATCTTTCTTTTATTTCCTAGAATGTGGTAAGCATGCGTATTTTCAAGTCTTTGATAAGTCCAACATTCTAGAGCCTCTGTGGATCTGTTTCTATTGTTTGTTGATTTTTCTATTTAAAAAAATACTGCTTTGTATTTTTTTAAAATGTATTTTTATTGATTTCAGAGGGGAAAGGAGAGGAAGAGAGAGATAGAAACATCAATGATGAGAGGGGATCATTGATTGGCTGCCTCCTGCACGTTGGACCAAGCCTGTAACCCAGGCATGTGCCCTTGACTGGAATCGAACCTGGCACCCTCCAGTCCGCACGCCAATGCTCTATCCACTGAGCCAAACTGGCCAAGGATCGGCTTTGTATTTCTGTGCCTCGTTATGTCTTATTGTGTCTCGGGCATTGTATTTGCAAACTCGTTTGCAGAACTCATTTGAGGTCTCCGATGATATTTCCTCCCACGAAGATTAGTGTTTACTTCTGCCAGGTTCCTGGGCCACCAACAAGCCAGGATTACTGGGATCTAATTTCAGTACTTGAAGCGGAGCTGTAGTCTTTGCAAGGGCCCGCCTACCTCTGGTTCACACTGACCGTAGAGAGCATCCCTCTGCGTCTCAACCAAAGCAAGGCCCAGCCCTGCTCCTGGCGGGCCTCTTATGCCAGCCCTGCTCCCGTGGCCTGGGAGGCTGTCACAGGGGTCACTCTGGCTCCCAGCCGCCCCTTGCAGAACCAGCAAATGCCCCCAGGGCTCCAAGCAGCTCAGAGAACACTCACTGCTCTGCCTCCTGCTTCCCTTGGGTGGCCCAAGGGGCTGGTGATGCTTTCGTCAGCTCTCTGGTGTCTGTAAGAGGTTTTTGTTTGTTTTTTAATCTTCAGTTTGATTAGAGCATAAAACATGTTTATAAACAGCCTTAAAGTGAGCTCACCATCAGTTTCACTGGATTTATGCCTTTTCTTCCTCAAAACATATTGTGGCCGACAAACTTCTCACAAAGAAAGCACTTCTAAGAAACACACATACAGCTTTCCTGCTCAGCGTGTGCGACCTTTGCCTCCTTCCGTGACAAATCCTCACAGGAGGCAAAACCATCACATTTAGGACTAATAATACTAAAAATAAGTATGATTTTACATTTACTGAGAAGAGGGGCAGGGTAGTTCTGTTACTGCCTTTGAGTCTATTAATAACCTCCTCGTTCTAACTGTGCCAGGGAAGTGACAGAGCATAGCCACACCCTCTTCTTTATCTGTTCTGAGAAAATTCCCGCATTTCTTCCACTCATTCAGTCAAGGATTTGCTTGCCCTGCGGTTTTTCTGTTCGTCCCCAGCGGCGTGGCGGTGGGCCTGAAGGACCCAGTTTGCTATTCCCAGTCACGGGAGTTCAGTCTCCACATTTTATTCTCGCCTCAGCTCTGTCCCGAATTGCTTGCAGGACCATGGGTCTCACGTCCCTTTGTTTCCTCGTGAATCAGAAAGGGACAATACCGCTCAGCTTACTTGCCTCGCAGATGACTGTGGGAGCGAATGAGACCAGCTGCATGGAAACGGGGAGCCCAGTGTACGTTCACGTGCTGAGGCCGGCTTCCCGGCCCCCAGCCCGGCTCTGCAGGAGCAGCTGAGCGCTTTGGGGAGGAGGCCCTGCCGACTCCAGCCGTGGGGTGCCCTAGGCAGTGTGCATCAGGCAGTCTGTTCTGTGACTGGCTAAGCAGCAGGCTGGTTAATGGTGCGCTGTCCAGGACAGCAGCCAAATCTGAAGTCTGGCTCATCGGACGGACGAGGCTTTATTATACTGGTTTATTCCTTTTTCTAAATAATTGCAAATCAGGAAGCATCCGCGGGTTATTCTTATTCTTTAGTTTGTGTCGCTAATAACGTTCCAAGAGCAGAGATCCACAGCGTGCACCAGCAAGGCCCTGGGGTTCGGCGGGGAGGAAGCCACCAAGCCTGACCTTCCATGGCCAGCCAGGCCTGCCCCCCCCCCCCCCCCCCCCCCGTCCCCCAGAGGCCCCTCCGGGTCACATCTCATTTGGCCTCCATGAACTGCGCAGGCCCAGGGCTGACCCTGCCGATCTGTGGATGTGTGGGCAAGACAGGTCCCAGCGTCCTGCCGGCCGTGCGTGTGAGGGGGATCTGGGATGCAATGTGATGGCATTTGTGACAGGGTGAGGGAAAGAGATTGCTGGCTGGGCTTCGAGGGCGCGATTAGATTACAGCAGAGCTGCCTGTCTGGCAGAGCTGGAGGCCTGGTCCTGCTCATTCCATGTGCAGAGGGACCCACGCTTCATCCTGGCGGGAGGGGTTCAGCGCTGAGCAGCAGGCAGAGGCCCAGGGGACAGAGCCAGGTGTGGCCTCGGGCCTTGGCTGTGTGGCCGGTCCCTCTCTTCCTTCCCTGGCGTCCTTTTCCTCAGCTCAGGTGTGTCCCCGGAGCTGCACTGTCTGCTGAGAAAGGAGGTCCACCCCGCCTCCTGTCAGCCTCGGCGCATGTCCCGCCTGCTCTCGCTGTTCGGTGGATGGAAGGATTAGTCCTCGGGGGCAGGAGCCGCGGGGCTGGTGCAAAGCCCGTGGCCGTGGCGTCAGGTTCACCAGGCTCGGGCCTTTGCTTGACTCCTTCTGGCTGGGCGGCCTTGGGGGAGCTGCTAAACCTCTCGGGCTCAGCTGTCTCATCTGTGAGATGGACGGTTGTGAGGACTGGGTTAGTAAAATGCATCCAGTTTCTGCTATAATTTTTGGATCGTAGTATTCATTCAACGTATGGCATTTCCCTCCTCTTTTTATTCTTTTGTTCATTTTCCTGTGACATTGTAAGGAAAAGCTTTCAGGTGAGGAGCAAGAGATTCCGTGATGGGCAGGATGCACTGTACTCATGACCTCCCCCCCCCCCCCCCCCCCCCCCCCCCCCGTCACCTTCGGTCTCAGTCTTCAGGGCGGTTGGCAGGGACCTGTGTGGGCGGCAGGGAAGCTCCTGGGAGAGCCTCATGGATTCCCCGGGGGCGGGGGAGGGGTCATAGCTCAGTGCTGCTGTCTGTTGGGGGCCTGCTGGCCTTCCCCATGCTCACGGGGGCGCCCCGTCCCCTCTCCCTGACTCTGTGTGGGCCCCCCTCTTGTGGCAGGAGTCTCTTGTGGCAGGGTGGAAGTGGATTATCCTCCACCAGGTCAGACATTTGTTCATATTTTCAAGGTTGTTTTTTAAAATTAATGTGCTCATGTAGAGTTTCCTAAGCTTCCCCTGTCCATCATAATTAGGCAATATCTGTATTATTTTTACTTACTTTATTTTAATGTAAATCGACTCACTTTTTTCCTACCTGAAAACTTACTTCAGTCTTGGCATATTAGCAAGCATTCCCAGGAAATCACGGGCTTCTGTAACACACAGGTGACCGTCACGCCCCGTGTCCCTTCTCTAGAAGGGAGGGACATTCGGGAGAAGCCGTGCGTGATGCGTTCATGTGAAAGAAGAAACAGATTATAATCTTAGCAAGGGATGGGAGCACACGCAGCGCCGGTGCCTGGCTCTCCAGGCCTTCCTCCGTGTGTATGTACACAGTTGAGATCACATCACATGCAATTTCTGTCCTGACGTTTCCTCTTCATACAAAATTGTAAGCATCTCCCTTTGGTGTCTATATTCTTTTCTTTTTTAAAAAATACATATTTTTATTGATTTCAGAGAGGAAGGGAGAGGGAGAGAGAGAGATAGAAACATCAATGATGAGAGAGGGTCATGGATCTGCTGCCTCCTGCACGCCCTCTACTGAGGATCGAGCCTGCAATCCGGGCATGTGCCCTGACCGGGAATCGAACCGTGATCGCCTGGTTCTTAGGTCGACAATCAGCCACTGGGCCACACCAGCTGGGTCATATTCTTTTCAAATTCCATCTTGGTGGCTGAGCTTCCTGGGGTGGCCTGGGGTGGCAGTTCAACCTCCCAGGCCCCCTGTCCACAGGCTCCCCACCCCCCAGGGCTGGGGGCCTCCAAGGAGGGTAACTCCCCCCCGCCGCCCCCCGTAAACCCCCCTTCCCCTGCCTTGTGCTCGGGGCTCAGAGGTTTGTGCAGCTCACGGTCTGCTTTTCACCGAATTGTGTTTGGCTGATCCGGGTGCCCCTGCTGGGGCAGGGCACAGGGACGTCCACCTGAGGACTCTCTCGTGTGATGAAGTGACGTGAGAACTCCGAACAGAAGGCACATTACCTGTAATCAGCTGGGTGCTCGCGTCTAGTCAGAGGGGGGAGCCTCGTCACTGCCCCGACGGTGCGGAGGACACGTGACTCCATTTCCATTCCTCCTGGTCTGCTCTGGAATGTTCTCCTGCCCTTCCCTGGATATACCAGGGAGGTAATGACAGGTCCACGGGAGGCAAATGTCTTGGGGACTCGCTGAGGACCCAGCTCTGAGGGCCCCCCCCTTGCTTCTGCGTCCCTCTGGCCGGTCACACTTGGTCATATTCGTGTCCTCCCACCGCGGCCGCTCTGTCTGGGTGAGGCAGCGCCTCCCCACCCGTCACAGGGACTTGAGCATCCAGACCCCTTCAGAGGCGCGACTGGGAAGCCGGACGCGCGGCCGAGAGCGCGAGGGAAGACATGCCCGGCGCTGGGCCTCACCTGCCTGGCACCCGCAGCCGGACGCAGGGCAGCGACGGGGACAGAGGAGGCCGGACCCTAATGTAAGGTGACCAGATCGTCCCACTTTTGGCGGGACAAAACCGATTTTTAACAATTTGTCCCGCGTCCCACGGCGTTTTAAAAAAGTCCCTATTTTTGGAAAGATTAGGGACTTTTTTAAAACGCCGTGGGACACGGGACAAATTGTTAAAAATCGGGACTGTCCCACCAAAAGCGGGACGATCTGGTCTCCTTACCCTAATGCCATGTCTGGTGTGGACAACAGGGCAGGAGGCAGCCCAGTAGCTTCCCGGGCCATCGGGGGTCGTCATGACAGCACTGGCTACTCTGGGAGACCCAGGGCCAGGCCATTGCCCACCGGGGGTGTCCCTGCTGCTCAGAGCCAGAATGGGGGACCCTCCCAGGCCGGATGATAACGACACCAGTGATGACAGTAACACCCCGAAGTTCAGCCAGAGCCCGAGGATTCTGTGTCTATCCCCACGAGTCTCAACCAGGAGCGGGAGCGCAGGCCCCATCGCTTCAGGGGCAGAATTTCCCGGTGCTTCTAGAAAAATCGTCTTGTCCTGCAGAGCGGCGGTGGGAGGTGCTTTCCACCAGGCTTCTCTCCGGCTCCCACTTGCAGCGGGGCCACCCAGGGCAGCGGGTGCGGGGGGCAGCCCGCAGCTGCTCCTCCGGATTCTCCGGGATTGCAGGCCGGGCGCGGGGCGGTGGCCCGCTGTTATCTGGGATTAGCTATTTTCGCTCCTGTATTTATATCCCGGGCGCTGCAGCCCGGTGCTGCCAGATGCCAGCCAGGCACCCTGCCCGCCCTCCTGGGCCCACCTGCTGTCCTCGCACACCCGGCAAGGTGGCAGTTGGTGGCCACCAGACCTGCCAAGCCCTCTGTCCCCTCCCCAAATGTCCGGAGTCATGGACTGAGACCCAGGGAGAGGCTGGACCCGGGCTGGAGTTGGGGGGGATGGGGGGGCGGGCTGGCAGCGGGCCCAGAAGGAGCCGCCTGTCACTTCCCTAATCCCCTGAAGTCTCCGAGTCTAGGAGCCCTCTCGCCCCCCCTGCCCCCCAATGCATGGCTCCCCAGCTTGCACGTGAGGAGCGCCGAGGGCTGGGTTAGGCCGCCCAGAAAAGCACCCGGTCCCACTCTCAAGTGCAGGGGGATTAGAAGGCGCTGCTCCGGTGAACGTGGTCCATTTTGTCTCTGCCCCTCTTCCCTCTCCGCCCCACCCCTGCTGTGGGAGGAGGTGGGAGGTTCTGAGTGTCTGTCTTTCAGGGGGCGAGAGGGTTGAAAGGCATGAAACCCCCTGGGAGTGGACTGGGCCTCAGCAAGGCGGGAAAGGCCCCTCCCTGGGTCCTGGGTTTGCTCCCGCCTCGGGGTGGTGCGTGGGCTTCTCACCCCGGGCTGGGAGGCGCTTGCAGGCTCAGTCCCTCTCCTGGGCGAACGTGGACAACGCCAGGCCGTGGCCGCCCACGCCGGGTTGGGAAGATGCTCCGGGAACGCCCAGGGGAGACGGTGTGGCCGTGCGGGTGCCTGCGGCCTCCCTGGGCCCCGTGTGAGCTCCGCCGCTGTCCATGCTTTGTGCCCAGGCCCACCGCTCAGGGCAGCCATCTCAGGGGACAACGGACTTCCATCCGCCCAGGCATGTGTGAGAGCATTGAGTCATCAGTCCCCGAGGCAGACTTTCTGGACCTCAGTTTGTCCACAACCACACGGTGTCCTTGCTCCACACTAGACGGATGAGTAACAGGAGAAACTGAGGCCGGAGGAGCCCTTCAAGGACACCCAGCCACCCAGGTGCGGAGCCAGGTCACACCAGTGTCTTGCCGTTAAAGTCGGTGCATGTTGACCCGGCCGGTGTGGCTCAGTGGTTGAGCATCGACCTATGAACCAGGAGGTCATGGTTCAATTCCCGATCAGGGCACCTGCCCGGGTTGTGGGCTCGATTCCCAGTGGGGGACGTGCAGGAGGCAGCCAATCAATGAATCTGTCTCCTCATTGATGTTTCTATCTCTCCCTCTCCCTTCCGAAATCAATAAAAACACATTTAAAAAAAATAAAGCCAGTGCAGGTGAAATAATTTTAAATTTTTTGTCAAATTTATCTTGTCCTCTCTCCCCCATGGCTACTCAACTAATGCTGCCACCCTTCTCCCAGAAACAACATCTTTCAACCCATTCAACAGTGTATTCTGGCATTGGATTTCCTGTTTCCCAATAATGTGTCTCTGAAGCCATCCATCTGACCATGACATCCAGTCACGGCAAGTGAGGGTTTTAGCTCACGTAGGCCTTTTCTCTCTCCCTCTCTCCGTCTAATTTACCTCAATATTTTTAAAGCCCTTAGTATCTACATTATTGTGACTTTGCCAGCATTGTTCACACTATTCAGTCCGCCAAGTCTGCTGTGATTACATTTCCTTTCTTGGACAGTTTTCCTGGCTTGTGTTCTTGGACCGTCTGACCCGCCGTGCCTCATCCCTGCTGCGGCAGCTCTGCAAACCTCCCTGCACCCCTTCCTCGGGTATCCGTTCGCCTTCTCTCGTGCTGGTTCCTTTTCTCTCTGACCCTCTTTGCCTTCCTTGTTTTCTTGGAGAATATCCTTCAGTAGTTTTCTCAGAAAGGCTGTACAAAAGGTGATTTCTTGGAGATCTTTCGTGCTTTAAAATGTCCTAATTTTAATCTGTTTAGTTATAGTCTGGCTGGATATAGAGGCTGAAATTCTATTTTCCCAAGATTTTAAAGTCATTTCTCCTTTTTTCTCTAATTGTTAAGAAGTTGGCTAACATTTTATTCCTTGACCTTTTTCAATATGATTTTGTTTCTTTCCCCTCTGTGGATGCTTCAGTATCTTTTTAATTTTTTTTTAATCCTTGCTGTTCTGAAAATTCAGAACGATGTTCCTTGGAGTAGTTATTTTGTCATTTGTTGTACGGGAACGTTGAAAGAATTTAAAATCTGGAGACGCATGTCCTTTGACTTTGTGAGATGTTTGTATTGTTTTTGTGATTTCCGTTTCACCGTGTTACCTGCTCTTACTTTCTGGGACTCCTGTAACTTGGGTTTTCATGTTAGGCTCATTGAATTGATTCCCTGTTTTCTCTAACTTTCCTCACCTATCGTCACCTCTTAGGCTTTTTTTCTGGGGGAGGCACTTTCTGGGGATACACTTCACTTGATCTTTCAAACCTTTGTGGGAGGGCTTGCTTCTCTCAGCAACAATTAAGCGAAAGAAAGTAATAACCCTGAGAAATCTCTTGTCCTCTGGCGTTTCCTTGTGTGGTGAGCTGTTCTTGTTTCCCGGGAGAGCCGTCTTTCTTCTCTTAACACGCAGAGGACGTCACTTCTAATTCTTGGACGTTTTCTTCTGAGCCCTGCATCAGCTCTGCTTGCTCCGGGCATTTCTGTTGTCTTTGTAAGTTTTGGTCTTTTCAGGATTCCGATAATCCCTGCCTCTCAGTCCATATCTGAATCCAAAGCTGATGGGAAGCTCTGTGTACTTTTTAAAAAAAAAAAAGAGATATAATCCACATATTACAAAATGTATTCCTTTAAAGTGTGCAATTCAGTTGTGTTTAATATATTTACAAGGTTGGACAACCATCACCACTATCTAATTCCAGGACGTTTTCATCAAAGAGAAACCCCATGAGCAGTCACTCCCCATTCTCTCCTCCCAGCCCCCGCCAGCCCTGGCACCACTAATGTACTCGCATTCCCTATAGACTTGCCTGCTCTGGACACTTTATGTAAATAGGGTCATACAACATGTACATCATGTTCTCAGGGTTCATCTACAATCATCATGAATCCGTTGTATGGATAGACCTCATTTCGTTTATCCACTTATCAGTTGATGGACTGTGTGTGTGTATTCTTTAAAGAGGTTTTTCCAAGACGGTAATTCCTGTTTTCATTCCCTGGTCAGCCTGTATCTTCTGTGAGAGTTCAGTGCCTCCTATTCCTGAGCCTTTTGGGGATTTTATAGAACAAATTGTAGGTCCCTCCACCCAACCCTGCAGGCAGGCCCTTGAGTCTGACTTGCTCCCTCTTGGCTGCGCCCTGGGCATCTCTCCAGGGACCTGCGGTTCCATCCCCGGGTTAAGGGCTCCAGGTGTCTCCTGGTTTCGCTGACGATGCTGTGTGCTCGTTTCTTCTTGTCCTCGCATGATTTCTAAGAGGAAAAGCTCTGCCCCCCACCCGGAAACGGAAAGTCCTGGGTGCACCTCTCGGCAGGCACAGCGTGTGGGAAAGATGGCCAGGGCCCAACAGAGTCATCATTTCGTCCTTCACTCAGCAAACACTGACTGAGCACCCACCGTCTGGGCACTGTGCGGGGTTCCTACCCTCAAGGAGCTCACACAGGAGGGAGAGATGCCGGAGCCTTTGTTGTTGTTAATCCTCAGCAGAGGGTATTTTTCCAATGATTGTTAGAGGGAGGGGAAGGGAGAAGGAGAAATAGAAACATCGATGTGAGAGCGACGCATCTATTGGTTGCCTCCTGCACACACCTGGACCAGGGCCTGGAACCTGCAGCCGAGGTACGTGCCCTTGACTGGAATCAAACCCGGGACCCTTCAGTCCATGGGCCGGCGCTCTATCCACTGAGCCACACTGGCCAGGGCGTTTAGGGGAAGAGCCAGATAAGTAAATGGACCGTTGCAATAATGTGCTAAGTGCTAAGATGGCCCGGGAATGAGTGCACCGGGGAAGAGCTGGGCTCAGGCTTGGAATAAAGCTGGAACTTCCCCAAACACGTTCACAAGCTCCAAAGACTCCCCATCGAGTTAGAGAGGAGACCCCCTCCCCCCCCCATTGTGTTGCTCCTGGGGCTGGGGAGGGCTCCCTGAGCGTCCGCTCCGGGCAGCCTGGCCCACGTGGTCCGGGGCCGTGTGGACAGAGTGCGTCTGGAACCCAGTCCTGTTTGGCCCGTTTAGTCACAGTGCCCGGGTGTGCAAGAAAGGATGGCCACAGCCCAGAAGCTCCTGGGCTGGGGGGGCCGGGGCAGGAGGGCCCCCCGGGAAAGCTTTAGCGGCCGCGGGAATGAGTTGGGCGCTACACACACCTGCCCTTTTCGCGGTCAGCATTGTATGTTTCAGGCCTTTTCTCCTCCTCCTACAGTCCGTCAGTGTAGCAAGAAAGGGGGGCGATGTGGCATTAACATGAGCCCAGGTCAGGGCAGGGGCAGCCGCTGGGGCCTGCCTCCTGTTCTGGGGGGAAGCGAGGATGCTCATGGGGAGAGCCTGGGGGGCACCTCGGGGAGGGCTCCCGGGGGTTGGGGGGCGGGTAGTGGGCTCGTCCTCGGCTCAGAAGCCTGCAAGCAGGAGAGGCACGGGCCTCCCTGTCTCCCTCCCAGAGCAGAAATAGCCCTGTGTGTGTGTGGGGGTGATGTTAGCTGTGGGAGCCCGATTTAGCCACACACATTAGGAGGCCATTTCCAATCAGGGCCGCCCAGGAAGGAACAGGCCGCCTCGCGGAGCAGCTTGGCTCTCTGTCAGTGTCAGGAGGGCGGCGGTGGTTGTAGGGATGTGGGCCCACCACCTTGGTCCTTCACAGTTGCGACGCTATAATCTCTATACCAGTGGTCGGCAAACTCATTAGTCCACGGAGCCAAATGTCAACAGTACAACGATTGACATTTCTTTTGAGAGCCAAATTTTTTAAACTTAAACTTCTTCTAACGCCACTTCTTCAAAATAGACTCTCCCAGGCCGTGGCATTTTGTGGAAGAGCCACACTCAAGGGGCCAAAGAGCCGCATGTGGCTCGCGAGCCGCAGTTTGCTGACCACGGCTCTGTACTAACTGAGTACCAGCTCATACCTAGGAGCCCGGGCCACGGGGGCTTCACAGGGATCGGCGGTTTCATTCTCACAGCCCGCCGAGGGATGCTATTAGTTACGATTGGCCCATTTGATAGAGGAGAAGCCGAGGGTCCGAGAGGTGCTGTGTTTTTGTTCTTTCTCCCCATCAGAGCGGCCGGCAGAGGGAGAGGCGGGACTGTAGTGGTTGAGAGCGTGGGCCCCGGGGAGCGTGGGCCCCGGGGAGCGGGGGCTGGAGTCTGTCACGCGGTCCCAGCTGAGCGGCCTTGGGGAAGCCTGTCTCTGAGCGTCAGTTTGCTCATCAGTGAAACGGGAGCAATCTCGGTGCCTCCCTGGTTAGTCCCCTAGCCACGCCCAGAGGCCAGTAAAACCTGACCCGCGTTGACGCAGTCCCCCACGTCGCTGCTCGAACGTGTTCGTCCCAGTGGATGCCCTGTAATGGCCTCGCTGCCACAGCTGTCCTCGTCATCGTGTCTATTCGTCGGTAAGTCTGCAAAGATGCCAGTCCCCCCCGCCCCCCACCTCCTCTTTGTCTCCTTATCTCCTGACGTCCAGTTATCTTTCCAGCGGACACCACTTGGCCCCGTCGCGGGGAGCCGCATGTGTTTTCTCTGTCCCCCGGGCTGCTCCCCGAGCATTTAGTGGAGCCTGTTAAGCCTGGGATGTGGCCGTCGGGCTGGGAACTGGGCAGAGTCCATCCCTCCTGGCGGGTTGGAATCCGAAGCTCGATGTCGCCTTCAAGTGGGAACTCGGGGAATTGCAGGCTGGCAGCCGGGGCTGCGCCTGCCATGGGGAGGGATGGGGCCCCTTGGGTTCAGGTGAGGGGTTGCAGGAGGCTCGGGAGACACCGATCTGGCTCAGCTGGACCCATCCGATGACAGTCACCGGCCTGCGTGTTCTGTTCTCACTCCTTCAGTTTATGGTTGATTTCCTCTCTGGAAGGAGAAGGCGGAGCTGCTGGGAACGACTGTGGTCCGGTTACTAAGTGCCTGCTGCATGCCAGTCTTTGTGTTAGGTGATTGACGTGCGCCAACGCCAACTTTTACGGCCATGCTCTTATAGCTGCTGTCTTACAGATGAGGAAATCGAGGCTCAGAGAGGTCATTGGCCCCAAATCACCCAGCTGTCGGATGCGGGAGCAGGTTCAAGTCCAGTCTGTTCAAAGCCTTGCCCATTAGACTCCCCCACAACCCACACCGCCCCGATGATCTGCGAGCTGCCCAGGGCACTGTCAGGACGGCGCTGAGCTGGGCCCGGGCTAGAAGGGCGAACCCCAGCTCACACCAGTGGGGTTCACAGCTCCCGGCCCGGCCCTGCTCATCTCCCGAGCTCTGCTCCACAGGCCCCGGGGCTCCAGGGCTGACGTCAGCCGGCCAGGGGGCTTTACCGTCGGACTGAAGCCCCAGGCCTCAGCCCAGGACCTGTCCTGGCTCCTCAGAGGTGGCCTCCCAGTAGCTCAGGGTGTCTGGCCCCCGTGCTGGCGGGTGGGGGGGGGGACACCCTGTCCTGGAGAGGGAGAGACCGGGCTCTGCCCTGGGGCTAAGGAGGCAGCACCAGCAGCAAGTCCTAAACGGCCCTCCTCCCCTTTATAAACAGTGTGGATTCGTTAAACACCCAAGAAAGGATAAAAAAAGGAAAAGAAAAAACACAAAATCTTCACAAATCCCAATGGCCAGAGCGCCCCTGCTACTTAAGGATCATCAACACATTCCGATGGCAAAGAGCAATCCAAACGGCACAGAGAAGCGGTGGAGAAAGAGCCAGGGCCCCTCTGCCAGGGGGGCTTCCTTCACCAACGTCCTTTTGCACAGCCCGGCGGGCAGAGGGTGCGCGTGCTTATTCACACGGACGGGGCGCACGCCACGCACGCCCACACTTTGCTTTCCCCCCAGTTCAGTGTATGTTGGGGACCTTTCTGTGTCCGCAGGAGCCATGCAGAGGGCTGAGCTGGACCGGCGGGATTGCTTTAAGCGCCCCCTAGCGGTGGGCACTGAGGTTTGGTGGCTCCAGTGTTTTCTTAAGCACTCCCAGCCGTGGGCCCTCCACCTCGACAGCGGTTGCAGGAAGGCCCCCCCCCCTCCCCAGCCTTCCCTCCCCCCCCCCCCCCCCCCCCCCCCCCCCCCCCCCCCCCCCCCGCCAGCTGGGCACCTGGCAGCAGCCTCTTGACCTCCTTGCCCAGCCGTGGTGTGGGCGGATACCGGGAGATGCTGAGCTGCTGTCCCCTTGTGGCCTGGCGAGGGAAGCCTCTGGCCCGTGTGTCCAGTAAACCAGAATCCCCAATCCTCCGTACCCAAGCTCAGCTCCCCAGCCCGTCCTTGGGGTGCCAGAGGGAGCGGAATCCTTGCTTCTCTCCTCCATGGCTCTCCCTGCCTGTGCACCCAGCACCCGGCCTTGGGCGGTAGCTTTGGAAACTGTTGGGAACAAGGATGCTTGCCTGGTCCTGCATGTTTGGGACGGTGTGACAGTGATTGGGTCCCTGCTGTGTGCCTACTCTGGGCGCTAAGGAGCAGTCCCCATCCCTCTTTCTTGTCTCCCACCCCTGGCTGGCGTGGCTTGTGGGTTGAAGGATAAGCCATAGGCCAGGCGTCCTCAAACTAGGGCCCGCGGGCCACATGCGGGTGTTTTTGCCGTTTTGTTTTTTTTACTTCAAAATAAGATATGTGCAGTGTGCATAGGAATTTGTTCATAGTTTTTTTTAACTATAGTCCGGCCCTCCAATGGTCTGAGGGACAGTGAACTGGCCCCCTGTTTAAAAAGTTTGAGGACCCCTGCCATAGAGAGAGTAGGTAACACATGGACTTGAGCCAGAGTGTCTGGGTTTGAATTTTACCTACTGGCTGTGTGACTTGGACAAGTTAGCTGTTTGCTGCCTTAGTTTACAAACCTGTGAAATGGGGACAATAAAAAGTACTACCTCCCTCACAGGGACATTGGGGAGGCGTAAGTGACTTAATATATAACAAGTGCCTGGTGCGTGGACAGCATTATGCAAATGTTAACTACCATTGTAACTGTTTTCTGGTGTCAGTATTTGCATTTTGGGGGGTTGCTGCTGTTCCCTTACAGTGACAGCTGCCTTTCCTTCACATGGTTTCCCTCTGAGCTGATAGAGGAGTTTGCAGAGGGCACTATGAACTTGCCCGCGGTGTTGGTCGGAGCAAGGCCAGCAGGGAAAGGAGACCAGTTCCAGCCTAGGCCGTCTCCTCCCACGGCCGTGGTGTGGGTGCTGCTGCTCCCGGCCAGGAACCTGCTGTGACCCAGGGAACCACCGGGCAGGCTGTCACTCAGTGTCCCCAACACCCCTGCCTGTCAGGCCGGCCTGGCTCCTCCTGCTCAGCACCAGACACCTTCAGGCCCTGGAGCCGGGAGGCAACCAAAACAAAGGCGTTATCTCGCCCGCCCTCCCGCTGCGCAGCTGGGCCTCGGCTGCTCTGGACAGCGTAAAGCCCGGCTCGGGTGACAGGCAGAACGCGGAGCCCTTTCGGAGGGCAGCTGGGACTCAAGCTGTCAACCAAGGCCAGTCGGCACTGTGGGGCTGGGAGCCGCGGGCGGGTGCGCGCGCGCGAGGCAGGGGTGATGCTATGCAGGGCCCGTCCCCCTGCCCCTCTATTTATAATTTCCCCCGATAATGGGGCCCATTCATCCCGCCCGCAGGCCACTAATTGCTCTGGAGCTGGGGGATGACAGCCTCATTATTAACTTCACAAAAATTAAAGTTGGCCTGTGTCAACAGCGTCCATCCGCTGTCACCCAGATGCAATCCGGGGCCCTTCCTCGTGGCAAAGGGCAGCGAGAAAAAAAGGAAAAGGCTGGCCCGCTTCCAGCCCAGCAGACTTTTCTTTTCTGGCCTCAGATTATCTCGGGGAGGCTCTGTGTCGAGGAGACAGACGCCTCCTTCCCTTGGCCGTGAGTCGCAGTCTGCCTGGACCTGCTCCCCTCCCCGGAACTGTGGGATCTGAGTGTTAGAGGGGCTTGAGGGACATGAAAACCCAGCAGCCACATATTCAGCCCGCAGATATGTTTCATTGGGTGAGCAGAGTGGTTAAGAGACGCTTTTAAAAAGGGGAGGTGAAATTCTCAGGACATAGTTAGCCATTCTAAAGTGTGCACTTCAGTGGCATTTGGTACGGAATGTTGAGTAGCCATCGCTGCTCTCAGTTCCAGACATTTTCATTCGCCACCAGCAAACTTCAGTCACTCCCTGTCACCCAGACCCCGGTCACCCCCATCTGCTTCCCCCTGTTCTGGGTGACTTGTACAAATGGAATCATACGCTAGGGGGCCTTGGGGGACTGGCTTTCACTTTGCAGGCTTGTTGGGGTCCATCCATGCCACAGCACACATCAGTACTCCATTCCTCTTTTTCTTTAATCCTCACCCGAGGATATTTTTTCCCATTGATTTTTAGGGAGAGTGGGAGAGAGAGAGAAACATCGATGTGAGAGAGACACATGGATTGGTTGCCTCCCACATGCGCCCTGACAGGGGCCCGGGATCGAACCTGCAGCCCAGGTACATGCCCGTGCCCTTGACCGGGAATCGACCCAAGACCCTTCGGTGCACAGCCAGACACGCTAAGCACTGAGCGCACCGGCCAGGGCTGCTCTCCGTTCCTCTTTAAGGCTGAATCCCTTTAGAAAGCTTTGAGTCGGTGTGTAGCAGCCTTATCGAGACACAACCCGATTCACCTGCTGAAGTAGACAGTGCGGCAGCTTTCACAATCCAGCGCTGTGTGACCGTAATTAGTTCTTAACTGAAAAACGAGGTTATGACGGGGGCGCCACTCCCTGCTGTGCCGAACAGGCCACGTCTGCCACTCACTCACTTGCTACCCGCCTGGGCCTGGGGGCATGTGAGTGTGTGAGCCTGGGTCCCCGCCCAGCTCCCTGGGGGACAGAAGAAGAAGCTGAGCCCCCTGGGGCCACCCTGCCGACTCCGGGGACGCAGGACGGGCTGCGAGTAGAACGCACACTGTCTGCTCCCAGCGGGCGCACCTCTCCCACCCGGGCTCCCTGCACCGGCCCTGAGGTGACGTGGCCCTGTGTGAGGGACAGCCGCGGCACTATGTCATTTATGTTCATGTTGGGGATGTTGGCCGCTTCTTCCTTCCTCTGGTACCTGTACCCCAAGTTTCCTTTGGGGAAATACCCCCGATAATGACATGGTGTGGATAGAGCCGGCCCTGACCCCCCTTCCCGGGGGGTGCTGTGACTCCCCAGGCGTGGCCGGCAGACTCCTGCGCTGGTGTGTGGGTGAGGGCTGAGATTTCTGCTGGGATTCCTGGGACGGACGGAGCAGCTCTTCCTGCTGAGACTCCTGCGGCCAGAGGCCTGAGACGGCGAGAGGGACCGAGCCTGCCGAGGGCCATCCCGCCACTTCCAGGAAGAGCTGCCTGAGGTCCGAGGCAGCACCAGGGAAAGAGGAGCAGAGAGGTGGAGAGAGCAGATACCCAAGGGCATCTTTTGAGCACCCTGATACAGCTGTGCCTGAAACCCCAGCCTTCAGTGTTATAACAAGAAATAGTGGCCCCCTCTCTCTTCCTGAACTGGATTGATTGGGTGTCTGTCACTTGCATTGAGTGGCTCCATCCTACGTATAGAAAACACCGTTACTCCGAGAACATCTGCTGAGCACTTACCCCATGCCGTGCGTCACATACCCCATCTCCTTTAGCCCTCACCGTGGTGCTGCGCGGGGAGGGAGCTCTGACGCTAGTTTATGGAGGACAGGGTGCGGGGGGTTAGGGAGGCGACGTACCCCAGGACACTCAGCCTGTCAGTGGATGACCTGGGCTTTCAACCTCAAGTTGAAGGTTAGTTCCTACATCACAGCCTCCGGGTGCATCATGGGAAATGTTTTCAATTTTCCAAAGAGTGCAATCTTGCCTTCTGCCTCCCCTCCATGATAAAAGCGCTCCAGGATAATTGTGGGAAAGTGGAATATATAAAAAAGTATATTAAAAAGCCCGCTCACAACTACCATTTGAACAAATGTGCAATGCTGTAACATATGAAGTTTATGTGAAAAGTATAAAGCACAACCAGTATGTACAATTTGCTATTCTGCATTCATCACTTAAAATGTCATCAGAATGAGTCCCCCCTCCCTCCCCCCCTGCCCCTTGAGTTGGAGGGGAGAGGCAGTTCGCGGAGGCTTTGGGGTACCCTAGGGCTGACCTCCACCAGCTGCTTGAGAGCCACGCGCATGGCCCCTCTGCTGCTGGGGTGGCCCTTCCCCGTCCCTGCTTTGGACTGGGCTGTGCCAGCAGCTGCCAGAACCGACAAGAGACCACCTGTGATGGACGGTCTCTGTGTCTGTTTCCAACGACTGCATGGCGGGTCATAGCGGAATCAGTGCCAATGTGAGTCCGAGGGCAGGTGGAGCGAGGGGAGGTGGAGCGGGCTGTGCCCAGAGCACCGGCCTGGCTGTTGCTGTGACATCCAGGTGGTCTCCCTCTGCCCCCTGGATAAAAACACGCCGTACCCGCCATGACCAGCAGGTGACGCTATGGAATAGGAAACGAACCACAGCGCGGCTCTGGGAGCAATGAGGGCAGAGCCGGGATGAGATGGTTGGAGGGAGGAGAGCCAGCGGAAACAGGGCTGAATGCTGAGGGCGCACCGCTCAGGGCGAGGAGGGGAGGCGAGGTCCCAGCAGAGTGGACACACACTGGGGAAGAGAGAGGCAGCAGGAGCCGGGCAGTATGTTGTCATTAAGGCCCGACAGGAGAGGCAGCGAGAGGCAGAGGGCCTTCCTGGGGGTTCTGGGGTCACTGACCCCAGGCAGAGGCAGGCTGGGCTCCTGCTCCCGGGGAGGCCTGCAGGTACCTGGGGCTCTCGTGGGGTACCTGCGCCCCCTCTACCCCAAGCCTGGACCCGGAGCCCCCTCCCTGCCACCCCCTTTCTGTTGTTAGCTTTTTCTGTTTTCTTGTGTGAGTTTTTAACACCCGTTTCCGTTCTGCTGATCGATGGGGGGCAGGTGGTGGGGTAAGCTTGTGAAGAAGGCGCCCAGGAGGCAAGAAAGCAGAGAGGGGAAGGGCGATCAAACCGAATCTGAGGCCTGCTGCTCTCGAACCCGTGGCTTTAGAAATGTTTTGCTGAAGACCCGTGTTCATCCCCTGAGCCTGACAGTAACAGCAACATCAATCACAGCAGCCACCATCTCTGAGTGATTTGCTCATGTGCCAGTGGCTGAACTCATTTAACATACATGGTAGAAACTATTGTTATCACCATTTTACAGATGGCAAAACTGAGGCCGGGGGAGGGGAAATGCATGCCCAAAGTCACACTGCTAATGGGAGTTGGAGCCAGAATTTGAGGCCAGCCAGGTGGCTCGGAAAGGCAGGTGCTGAACTGGGCTGCACAGGCCCTCCCAGCACGTGGTCCCGCCACTCTGACCAGGAATTCTGACTCGGAAAAGCCCGGGGATGTGCAGTCTGCCGGCAGGAGTGGACCTGACAGGGAGGAGTGCGAGGTCTTAAGACTTGCTCCCCAGCCCTAGGCTGGGTGTCCTTGCTCTGTGGGGCCCCCTGGTGGGCGGGTGGAGAGCAGCCTTGCTCTTTCTTCCTTCTGACCCCTCCTCACTGGACTCCTCCCCTCCCCCCCCCCAAATCTGGGCCATGACTGCTGGTGTCATCCTGTCACCCTTTCCAGGAACGGGGAGGGGGTGGGGTGGGATTATTCTGATGTTTTTCTGAATTCAAAGAATTTCTCCAGTTTTGTGGAACTCAGGGATGGCCTTGACTCACTGAGCGATCGGACGCTGAGGGTCACGTCTCTCCGCCCTTCCTTTGCTTCCCTTTCGTGGTCCCACCTTCCCACCCACAGCCCAATCCCACTCCCGCCTTCACGCTTCTGAACTGAGCGGGGGATTCTTAGAGGCTTGGCCTTGGCTTTCCTGTGGCCCTTCCCTGGGCCATCACTCTTGTTGCTGTTACTCCGCACCCGAGGATGTTTTCCCATTGATTTTTAGAGAGAGTGGGAGGGAGGGGGAGAGACAGAGAGAAACATTGAGGTGGGAGAGACACACGCAGGGCCAGGGATTGAGTCTGCAACCGAGGCAAGTGCCCTTGACCAGAATTGAACCCGGGACCCTTCAGTCCGTGGGCCGACGCTCTGTCCACGGAGCCAAAGAGCCAAGGCCCCCTAGCTCTTGGTAGCTCATGATGTCTTGGTAGAACCTCCTGCTCCAGCCCAGCCTCGGCCCCACGGGGACACCTGGCATGCTCAGTCCAGATGGAGGGAAGAGGTCCCGTCCCCCTTCCCCCATCGGTCTCTCCAGCTCAGCACTTCCCAGGACACTGAGTGGTGTGGGGGTGGGTCTTGGGCATTCTTAAGGTGGAAATGGGAAAGGGAAACTAAAGTGGGGAAAAAACGGAACAAATAGGAGTCTGAGTGCTCTGTCCTAGGCACTTGACACAAATCCTGTGGTTTGGTCTCCAGTAAGCATTGTCACCCCATGTACAGATGAGGAAGCAGAGGTTCACAGGGGGACACCGCCTCCCCCAGGCTCCACCGCTGAGCAACGGCAATGTATCCCAATTAGTCCGCTCTCCCCGCTTCAGAAATCTCCCGCCTAGGCCTTTCCCCAAGTTTCAGACGTACCGAGACCCTGGCCTGCGCAGTCAGCCACCTCTGCTCCCTGGCCAGCGCGAGATGACCAGATGACGCCAACTGGCTCAGCAAGAGGCTCCTTCTCCCTCTGTGAGTGCCAGTAAGAAGGAGACTAAACCCGCAGCCTCTAGGGGGTGCCACATGGCACCTCACAAGGAAGCTGGCACGGGGAGGGGGGGATGGAGGGGGGTCGGGAAGGCAGGGCGGAGAGATGAGAGGAGGTGGCTGATGCCTCCTGGTACTGACTGAGCCTGGATCCAACTGTGCCTGAAGCTGGAGCCCCTGCCCTTGTTAGATGAGTGAGCCAAAAACACCCCTTGTGGCTGGCTGAAGCCAGTTTGAGTGGGACCGCTGCCACCGGCAACCGAAACGTCTCACACAACTGCCAGGACCAGCCCTGCGCCCCACTGAGGGGTCGGTGCGGTCTGTCCTCCGGAAGCACCTTCTACACACAGGCCTTCAGCCCCTCTCGCCCGGGGGGCTCGTGTTTTGCATTTAGGGGTCTGCTCCCCAGCCTCATGCGTAGGTACTTTATCCAGTGTTTTTTTTTCTTTTAATTTTCTACCTTTTTTGTTTTTTTCCCCCCAATGAATAACTTTTTTTTTTTTAAAAAAGGGGAGCTTTGCAATATTTTCTTTTTTTAAACAAATATTTTTATTGATTTCAGAGAGGGAGAGAAAGAAACATCAATGATGAGAGAGAATCATTGATCGGCTGCCTCCTGCACACCCCACACTGGGGATCGAGCCCACAACCGGACATGTGCCCTGACTGGGAATCGAACCAGGACTCCTGGTGCATAGGTCGATGCTCAACCACTGGGCCAGGCTGGCTGGGCTCCCGATGCATAACTTTTGAGTTCCAGACGAACCGCCAGGAGCCCCTCTCTCTTGCCTGTTCTGACTGGTTATACATTTCCTTCTTTTCAACCCCCTCCCCAAACTTGGCCACTCCCATAGCTCTGTTCTTGTTGCATTTATAGCTACATTTATAGCTACAGGAGTGGCCGGTGGGTCGTGAGTCCTTGAGGGTGTGGGGAGGGGCATTTACCTCTGCGCTCCCGGGGTTTTGGGGACACTGTGGCGGTCCTGTTTCTGCAGCCTCCGGCCACCCCTGAGAGGTGCCAGGGGACCCGGGAGCCTCCTGCTGGGGCTCAGTCCTCCACGTGTTCACTTTCCTCAGGGCTCCGTTTGGACAGACAACTGAACATCCAAGCTCAGTTCGACTGCTGTTCTCTCTCCTAAGGTGGGGAGTCTAGAAAGTTCGCTACAGAAAGGGTTGGCTCGCTGGACCCTGCGGGATCTGGGTGGGGAAACTCCTCCTCCAGCAAAGGCAGGCTCGTGGCCCTGAACCGATCGATCCCTTGCAGCCCCATTTTGCCAGTGGGTAAACTGAGGCAGAAACCCACACCGACCTGCTGGGCAGCGTGAGCGAGAGTCTGACTCTGGGACCCGGGACCCCACGTCCTCCCTCTCCATTCGCTCCATTCGCCTCCCCCTCCCACAGCTGCGGGCAGCGGGAGGATGTGGGCTCCTTGGCCTCCCGCTCCCAGGCCCGGGGCTCCGTGACCTCCTGACCCCGGCTGCCGCAGGAAGTGTGACGTAGGGGCTCCAGCTGGGTTCCCAGGTCCGCGGGGAGAGGCTGACAGCCGGATGGAGTTCTTCCGTCCAGGAGGTTAAACACATGTAAACGGACACGGGCTTCCCTCGGCTCCCGGGGACGCAGCCTGCTGGGGGGGGGGTGTGTGCCATGTGGGCATCCGCGCGGCTGCTGGGGGTGCTGGCGGGGGCTGCTGGCCCTCGGGGGCCCAGGTGTGCGCACTGGGCCTCTGGGTCACGGCTGGACACCTGCAGGTCTCTGGCAGGGCTGGGGGTGTCACAGCCTGGGGTCTTGGCCAGAGCAGGTGGGGGGCCGCACGGAGGGAGGCGCACACCGATTCCTGCCGGGAGCCCCAAGCTCTCTTTGGGAGCCCCAGCTTTCATTTCGGGAATCTCCCCTGGGGAGGCCAGGAGCTGGGTACCTGGTGTCAGTGCCTTAGACGGAAAAGTGGCCCTGGGAGTGGGAACGCTTGGAATGAAGAGCCCAGCCCCGCCACCCTCTGTCCAGTGCCTGCTGTGCGCTGCTGGTTTTTGCTGCCCAGTGCCCATTCCCTTTGTTCTCTTGGGTAGCAGCGTCTTGATTTTCCTCTGGGGATACCTTAAGATTGGGGGTCGGGGAGCGGGCCTCAGCTCCCTGGCTCCAGGTATGAGCCTGTGACTCAGCCCAGCCAATCAGAGCATCAGATTTTGACTCAGCCTGGCCAATCAGAACACCATATCCATGACTCAGCCTAGCCAATCAGAACACCATACCTTGCTGGCTGCGGGTGGTGGTGGTGTAAGCTTTTGTCCCAAGATAGACCAAGGAAACATGTATCAGTCAGGATAGGCCAGGTTAAGCTGCAGTAACAAATTAATCCCTCCAGAATTTCTTTACATTAACAGTTTTGTTTTTTTTACAACCCCCCCCCCAAAAAAAAAACCTACTGAAAAAGAGAAGCATGCTTTTCCTGGTGGAACTGCAAAGCTTTAGGATCTAAGTTCAGGAAGCCACCCTAGCGGGAGCCTGTCTTAGAATGGAGCTATCACAGAGGAAAGCAGAATGGAGAGAGACAGATTCCTGATGATGTCATCATTTGAGGCCCTGGATCCAGCCATGCCTACATCCCGTTGTCTGAGTCAGTACAGTGCCCTGTGTTTTTTCTCCTTCCTTCCTTTCTTTTTCTAGATTGCTGTTGCTTGAAACAAAAATAATTCTAATATATAAGCCCAAACTCTATTTCTCCTTGTAACTGGTTCAAAACTCACCTCCTCCAAGTAGCCTTCCCGGACCAATGCTCCCTCTCTCTGGTTCACTTATTTGTTCATTGCTCCCTTGGGATTTATGACTTGTGTTTGGATGGCATAATTTTGTGCTTATTCGTATATTTTCATTTTTTCAAATAGCTCTTTTTTACTCTCCTTAACCAGATTCTTTCCAAGTCAAGTAAAAAACAAAGATATTTATTGAGCTCTTCTGACTGAATAGCACTGTGCTGGGTGCTGGGTGGAGTGAGAGTAAGTCATTTTAAAATAACAACAGAAGCTTTGAATTGGGTCAGAGGTGAAACTCACATTAGGAAGGCCGTTCAGGCTGGATATACCCAGGACAGGGTCACCGGTGACCAGGGTTTTGTCCTGGGGTGTTGCCACAGGGTCTCAGGGCTGGTGTGAAGGTCACCTTTAGCGATTTGGAGAAGAAGGACCTTGTAAGCAGGGGCGGGGGAGGGGCACGAAGCAGGCAGCCTACTCCTTGCACATGCTGCTTCCCTATTTGCCTCCAAGGTGCCCAGTCCCCAAACTTTCGAAGCTGCCTTAACGGCAGATGGAGGCACCCGTTGCGTGTTCCGTGCCGGTCCAGCCGGTCCAGTCGGGGAGCAGGAGAGTTCCTCTGAGGCCTCTCTGGCTGAGTCAGCATGACGTCACCTGCTCTGACCCGGAGCCCAGAGGCCTGTCTCCCATCTTGCTTCCCAATGACCAAGCCTTGACAGAGCTCTACCTGAATCCTTTGCCTGAGGGTGGATTCTTTCTGGGGGCCGGGTCCCACCTTGACCCCAGTCTTTGCAGGTGCCGGGGCCCTGTCCCTGAGCCCTGGGGCTGGGTCTCTCTTGCCGCCTCCCCACGTTCTGCCCTGCCCTGCCCTTCACTTATGCCTGTCTGCCTGGCTCTCCCCGATCCGCCTGCCACTTTCCTGTCGGGCTGTCTGGGCTCTGGCTGGTCCCCATGAGCTCACTGCATCCAGACAGACCTGGCGAGGACGGTCCTGGGGGCAGGCCGCGCCCTCTGCCCTCTGCCAAATCTCCCCCGTCTCCCTGAGAGCCATCTGCTTCTCCCCCGAGAACTGGGGTGCAGGGAGAGGAAAGGACAGCCCCAACATCACCCGGAGTGTCTGCGGTTTTATCCAGAAACATTGGGGAAGCGTTTTGCGATGTTCAGGTGGGAGGCAGCAAATCAATGTTTTTATGGCAGCTGAGAGTGACTTTCCCTGTTGGCTTTGGAGGGACCGGGAGGGAAACGTTTGGAATCCTTGATGCCGGGCTCCTGGTCCAGGCTTGACAAAAGCCCTTTCAGGATGGAAATAACTCTGCAGCTGAGCTCGCCGCCCATTTCTAGTAGAGCAGCGCTTTCTCTTTGTCTGCAAACTGCTGCGCTGGTGTTTGCTGAGGGGGCTCCTGCCCGCTCACTGTGTACTCGGCCCTGCAGAAGGCGCCTTCCTAGGAAACAGGACCTCGCCTCCCAGTGGGCCTCGCTGTTGTTTATCTTGTCTTCCGATGACTCATGGCTTCTTGTGACTTACTGACAGGCCCGATGTGGCCCTGCAGAGGATCCAAAGGCTGCGGGTGGCCGCCCAGATCCCTTGGAGGAATGCCTGTCCAGTGGAGGAGAGACATGGGCTTGGCCTCAGCCCCTCGGTTATGACCTGGGGGAGTTACTTCACCTCTGGGAGCCTGCTGCCTTATCTGCAGAAGAGGAATCATGGCTTCCACCTTTCTGGGGCATTGTGCAACACTCTCCGTTCACAGACTGGCCTCCGTTTGGATGTCCAGGGAAGGTCTCTGAGCTCGGGGCTGCCTGCAAGGCGGTTGTCACGGGGTCACTGGCCCTTGATGGGTTATTGTCCTTGTGCGTCACCCATACATCCATTGCGTACCATCCGCTTCTCAGTCTTCCTTCCGTGGTCCCACTTTTGGTTCTCAGCTGTGGAGGGAGGCCTGAGGTGGGGATAACTGCTCTCAGCAGGTGTTTCCTCCTACCTGCCCAGGTGCGTGCCCAGGACCAGTGCAGCCTGCAGGGCTAATCCACAGAGCAGAACTGCCCTTCACTCTGTTTGTTGGCTACTCATGCTATTTCTTTTTGTTTTGTCAGAGTCTCTCCTCACATGGCTCTCCAGAATAGCAATGGTTTCTTCCCGCTTCCCTTGCAGCTAGGGGTCACCATGAGACTCAGTTTGGGCCAAGGAGATGAAAGCAGAAGTGTTGTAGCTTTGGGGAGGCATCCGAAAAGGACAGTTGGTATGCACCCTTTTCCGTCTTTGTCCCTACTGGCTGGAATGTGGATTTGATGGCTGGATCTGGAGCAGCCACATTGCACCTTAAGGGAACCTTGGGACCGGAGGCCGTGTATGGCACAGCAGTGAGAAAAAGGAGCCCAAGGCTTTGAGGACGTCATGGAGCAACCCTGAGTTGCCTGTCTGCAGACTCTTACCTGAAATGGAAATGCTTTTCTGTCTTAAGGAAGGGATTTTGCTTCCGTTTCTGTTTCTTTCTGCCAAATCTAATTCGAACGGAACTGAAAGCTGCCCCACACCATTCTGCCACTGACTTCTACTCCCCAGAGGCAACCCCTTGCTTCCCGTTAGCGGTTTCTCCTAGGATTTTCCTCCAGGTGTCTGAATTGCACGCCTCTCTGCATTTTTCTTGTTTACTTGATTTATACATTATCTGTTAACTTCCTACAGCAAAATATTAGGGTTTAGCTCTCTCTGCTCGTTCCCTGAACCCACTGCTACACTCAGCCACTGCCGTCCTGCTCCTCCTGCCAGGAGAGATTTCTGGTTGAACCCGTATGTAGTGTATTGATCCATTATTACAACATCCATTATTGGAGTTATTTTCACAGCCGAGCGAAGTCCATAGTATGCAGAGTGCCCCAGGATTCCATTGTCTTTTCTAACAGAACTTCCTACGTTCCATGGAATGGACAAGGCATCTCTGGGGGTTTGCTGAGTTTCCTGTGCGTTCAGTACCTTGTTGAGGAATAAACTACAGGTAGTGAAACGCAGCTGTCCTGAGGGCCCTGCTTTAATGGCGCTTACATACAACAGCCCTGTGACTCCAGCACCTGTCTGTCACCTGGAGGCCTTCCTGGGGTCCCTGTGGGTTAACACCTGCCTCTCCCCGCCGCTCCCCCTCCCCGCACCGAGATCACCACTACTTCGCATTCTAGATTAGTCTTTCCTGTTTTTGTAAATAGACTTATGTATATAGACTCACACCACATGTATTTTTTTTCCTCTGGCTTCTAACCCTCATCGTGTTTTGTTTTGTTTTATAAAATATGTTTTTATTGATTTTTAGAGAGAGGGAAGGGAGAGGGAAAGAGAGAAACATCAATGGGCTGCCTCCTGCACACTCCCTACTGGGGATGGAGCCCCAAACTCAGGTATGTGCCCCAACCGGGAATCGAACCGACAACCTTTTGGTGCAGCTCATCATGTTTTTAAGATGTACCCACGTGGTTGTGAGCTGTTCAGTCCTTTTTAATGCAGAGTCGTAGTCTGTGGATAGAAATAGCACCCTTTGGTTATTCATTCCCGAGGTGATGGACATTTGGGCTGGCTCCAGTTTGGGGCTAGGAGGCATAAAGCTGCTCTGAACCCTCAGTATTCTTGAGTCTGTATGTGTTCATTTCTCCGGACATATTCCTGGGAGTAGGTTTGCTGGGCCATAGGATGGGTTAACGTCTTAATTTTATTAAGAAACGGCCAAAAAGTGTTGCAAAGCAGTGGTGAGTAGTGGCTGTGTCCCCCTGGCAATGTACTTGAGGTCCAGCGGGTCCCTGCCTCACCTGTGCTTGGGATTGTCTCTCGTTCTTCATCTGGTCCACGCGGCCGGGTGGAGAGTGAAACTCACTGTCGTCTTAGTGCACTTACCTAGTGACTAATGAGGTCAAGGCCTTTTCCATGTGCTCACTGGCCATTTGCACATCTTATTTTTTAAAATATATTTTTATTGGTTTCAGAGAGGAAGGTTGAAGGAGAGAGAGATACAAACATCCATGATGAGAGAAACTCGACACGGAGGATCGAGCCTGCAACCTGGGCATGTGCCCTGACCGGGAATTGAACCCTGACCTCCTGGTTCATAGATCAACACTCAACCACTGAGCATGCCGGCCGGGCTGCCCACCTTATTGTGTGAAATGCCCATTCAAGTCCCTTGCTCACTTTTGGTTTGTTTGGTTTCCTATAACGAAGCACCCCCCCCCCCCCCCCCCCCCGCTCCCCGACCTCCTCGCCGGCCCTCTGACATGAAGTGATCCCCTGCCGTCTTCCCTGTCCCCTGCTCCCCGCCAGCTGCCTGCTCAGCTGTCCCCTGACGCCGCGCCCACCATTCCGGGAAGTCCCTCCCTCTCTCCTGCGCTCGGTCTCTGCCTCCTGGACCCGGTCATGTCTTCGTTCTCTGTTACTCCCTCATTTTGGTGGAGCACAATGCTCAGGAGCTGCCTGTGAAAGGATATTGTGAGAAGGAGATTTTTTGAGACCGTGCATGTTTAGGAAGTATCTGGTCCTAGCCGGTTTTGCTCAGTGGATAGAGCATCAGCCCGTGGACTAAGGTTCCGAGTTTGATTCCGGTCAAGGGTCAAGGGCAAGTACCTCAGCTGCAGGCTCCATCCCTGGCCCCAGTCAGGGCAGGTGTGGGAGGCAACCAATCGATGTGTCTCTCTCTCTCTCCCTCCCGCTCCCTTCCACTTTCTCTAATAAATCAATGGGAAAATATCCTCGGGTGAGGGTTTTTAAAAAAGGACACAGCTGAGCGGTACTCACTGAGTGAATGGCCTGCCTGGTGGAGGGCTCCTTTCTCTGGAGTGCCAAGCATCGTTCTCTCATCCGGTTCCCACAGTGGCTGGGAGAAGTTCAAGGCCAAAGTGATTCTTGATTCTTTCCTGTAACTTTTTCCCCTCTTTGGAAGCTTTTGGAATTTTCCTCTTGTTCCCTAGGAGTTTCGAAATTTCACAAGAATGCATCTTGTTGGGGGGTGTTTCCCTCACTGTCCTGGGTTCTTGTTAAGGCTTTTTCAGTCTGAAAACTCTTGTTCTTCACTTCCAATTTCTTAGGCCTTCCCCCCCCCCCCCCCCCCACACACACACACACAGTTTTCTCTGTTGCCTTGTGCTGGAACGCCTGCTGGTCAGATGTTAAATCTCCTAGACTGGTCCTCGTTCTTCTTTTTTCTCTTCCATCATCCAGCTCTTCCTGAGGGATTTTCTCAAATTGACCTCCCAGTTGTTTCACTGAATTTTTCATTTTTCTCTCTTATCTTTTAACTAGAGGCCCGGTGCATGAAATTTGTGCACAGGGGGTGTGTGTCCCTTAGCCCAGCCTGCACCCTCTCCAATCTGGGACCCCTCGAGGAATGTCCGACTGCCTGTTTAGGCCCGATCCCGGATCGGGCCTAAATGGGCAGTCGGACAACCTCTCACAATTCAGGACTGCTGGCTCCCAACGGCTTGCCTGCCTGCCTTCCTGATTGCCCCTAACCACTTCTGCCTGCCAGCCTGATCCCCCCTAACCACTCCCCTGCCAGCCTGATTGATGCCTAACTGCTCCCCTGCCAGCCTGTTTGCCCCTAACTGCCCTCCCCTGCCGGCCTGGTCTCCACCCCCCAACTGCCCTCTTCTGCACCCGGTCACCCCTAACTGCCCTTCCCTGCCAGCCTTATCGCCCCTAACTGCTCTCCCCTGCTGGTCTGGTCCCCCCCCAACTACCCTCCCCTGCAGGCCTGGGTCCCCCCAAACTGCCCTCCCCTGCAGGCTTGATTGCCCCCAACTGCCCTCCCTTGCAGGCCTGGTCCCTCCCAACTGCCCTCCCCTGCTGGCCATATTGTGGCAGCCATCTTGTGTCCACATGGGGACAGCCATCTTTGACCACATGGGGGCAGCCATCTTGTGTGTTGGAGTGACAGTCAATTTGCATATTACTCTTTTATTAGATAGGATAGAGGCCTGGTGTATGGGTGGGGGCTGGCTGGTTTGCCCTGAAGGGTGTGCCGGATCAGGGTGGGGGCTCCCTTGGGGTGTGGGGGCGGCCTGGGTGAGGGGCCTGTGGTGGTTTGCAGGACAACCACGCCCCCGGTGACCCAAGCGGAGGCCCTGGTATCTTGGATTTATTTATCTTCTATAATTGAAACTTTGTAGCCTTGAGTGGAGGCCAGAGCAGGCCAGAGCAGCAGGAAGCTTGGCTTCCTCCATCACCGGGGCCAACTCAAGCCTCCAGCTGGCTCCAGCTCCATGGCTGCAGCCATTTTTGTTGGGATTTATTTATCTTCTATAATTGAAACTTTGTAGCCTTGAGCAGAGGCCAGGCCAGGCCAGAGCAGTGGGAAGCTTGGCTTCCTCCATCACCGGGGGCAACCCAAGCCTCCTGTTTGCTCCAGCTCTGTGGCTGCTGCCATCTTGGTTGGGTTAATTTGCATACTCACTCCTGATTGGTTGGTGGGCGTAGCGGAGGTATGGTCAATTTGCATGTTTCTCTTTTATTAGATAGGATTTCCTGAAACTCTTGATGTTTTTCTGAATGTTCTTCATTATATCCCCCTTAGCAACGGAAGGACCATGAGTGGCCTAGATCAGTGGTCGGCAAACTCATTAGTCAACAGAGCCAAATATCAACAGTATAACGATTGAAATTTCTTTTGAGAGCCAAATTTTTAAAACTTAAACTTTTTCTAATGCCACTTCTTCAAAATAGATTCGCCCAGGCCGTGGTATTTTGTGGAAGAGCCATACTCAAGGGCCAAAGAGCCGCATGTGGCTCGCAAGCTGCAGTTTGCCGACCACTGGCCTAGATGCATCAGTGAGAGGAGACAGGAGGCCCACCAGGGACCACTCTGGCCAAGTATGTGAGTGGCTGGTTGGGTGTAAGGCAATAGGAAGTGGTGGGGACTGTGGTGAACTGGGATGTGGGCTCAGGGCTGGTAGATGTTTTCATTCTTGAAGAGAAGTTGGAAATCTGGGTTTTCGTGGCTTGTACATACTGGCTTTTAAAAAACATCAACATCTGAGTCAAATAAAACACACAGGCAAGACCTGCCAGCCATCATTCCCTGAACCTCTAGTGGGGGCCTTCTAGTTGGCCAATCCCCCTTACATTCATTCTCTCACTTGTTTCTCACAACAACCCTGGGCGAATGCTGGGAGATTTGTACAAAGGCCATCAGGGTTGACACAACCCGAGAGAGGTCACAGTTTGTGGGCCATGCTGAGCTGAACTCTTCCTCCCAACGCTCCCTTTTCTAGAAATGTGACTCTCCACGCCGCAGTGCATGTCGAGGAGGAGGTGGGACCCCAGTGTGACCCCAAAACTTGATGATGACCAGGGAAGGGGCGGGCAGAGCTGACATGAGGTGTCTTCACTCCATGATCCTATTTCTCCTCATTATCATGCTTGTTCTCCACTGAAGATTTCGAAATGATGCTTTTACAATCGGGGTCATCTGACCTTGGCTGCTGGAGGGGACAGAGTTGTGCCAGCTCCTGGGAGGGGAGCCTCCTCCAGCCTCCCTTCCCTCTGGTCCCCGAGCATCTCTGGGGTGGAAGGAGCAAGGGAGCCGTGTGGCCCGCTCCTAGTCCGGCCCAGCTGGGCGAATGTGAGCCTGACGGGGAGGGGTTTCCACCCGCCTCCGGCGTCAGCACGCGCTCCATCTGCAGAGCCGACCGTGGCGCCGCGTGTGCAGGGCCCCGCTGCAGCCTGGCAGGCCCAGAGAGGCTCTTGGTTTCCACGTGTTATTCTTGGTCTCGGAGCCCCAGCGAGCGCCCTGGCTGTTGGCAAACTTGCCCACTTCCGCTGAGAAGGCACTTGGACCCCATCCTGGGGCTGCACTTCGTGCCTTTCATCCTGGCGCTCTTGAAAAATACATTTCTCTTCATTTCAGCTGAGTCACTCTCCTCCTCCTCCTCCTCCTCCTCCTCCTCCTCCTCCTCCGGCTCCCCTCGGCACACTCCCGGAGCTGGAAGGAGCCCTGTCCCGAGCGCTTGGCTCCCCCAGGCCAGCTCTTTCCAAAGGTCAGGCCCCCAGGCGCTGGCAGCGGCGTGGCTCCTCGGTCTCTGTGTTCCCCCCTCATGAAGGAGGGCTGTGAACTGGCTGTTCTGTGGGTGCCGAGCCTGGGGGAGGCCCATCGCTGTCCGGCCTGCTGGCCACCAGAGTCCTGTTGGAACTCACGCCTGGCAAGAGCCAGGGCATCAGGGAGCCGCACGGGGCCTCTCCTCCAGCTCGAGAGGCACCCCCCCCCCCCCCCCCCCCCCCCCCCCCGCCCCAGCCCTCGGTCCTGGCCATCAGACTTCCCGCGGGACCGGGAAAGGATGCGCAGCTGGTCCCGGTGTGCGCGCGGGCCGAGGCGGCAGCCATGCAGAACGGCCAGGGGGAAGGGTGCCCGCGGTGTCGGTGGCATCTGGGGCCTCGGGGACTGCCTAGCATTGTGACGCGCTTGTAGCTTCAGTCATTGGATCCTCCACGCCCGGGGAGGGAAGCGGGCTAGCTGTGCGCGTCTTTATTCTGTGGCTGAGGACACAGGTTTGGAAAACTTAATTTGCCAAGGTCTCAGGGCCAACCCTGATTTATTTTTTTCCAATCATTATTTAAAGAAGAGAGGGAGAGAGAGAGAGAGAGAGAGAGAGAGAGAGGGATTTACCTGGTGCAAGTTAAGTGTCTGGGTTGGTATTTCCGTCTATGTCTCCTGACTCCAAAACGGCAGCCTTCCCAGTGATTTTTAAATATATATTTATTTATATTTAATAATTCTGGATGGAGCTCGAAGCCCAGGCATGTGCCCTGGCCGGGAATTGAATCAGTGACCTCCTGGTTCATAGGTCGATGCTCAGCCACTGAGCCACACCAGCCAGACCTTTCCAGTGATTTTTAAATTTGACACCCACTCACCGATTCTAGGACATGCCCGTGCCCCCTACACCTTCTCTCCCCCCACCCCGTTCTCTTTAGGGAGTGGCTTTTCTGTGTGCTTTGTGGGGAGTGAGGAAAACCCAACTGCTTGTGCAGCAGCAACGCCTGACTCCCCGCCCGCCCTCCCCCCCCCCCCCCCCCCCCCCCCCCCCCCCCCCCAGGCCGGTGCTGCTCGGCTCCGCCCATGAAAAGGAATTTCACACAAACCCGCTCCGGGGCCAGGGCGCGCCCCCTCCTTGGCAGGGGCGTTAGAACACATTCAGATTGCTGTCTCCCGGCTTCGGGGTGCACGGCTCCAGCCCCCTTTGGAGACTGTGCTTAGAGGCGGCCGACCGGATGCCCTCTGTGCTCTGCTCCCTCAGCCTGCTCTTTCTCGGCGGACGGAGCCGGGAAGGGCTGGGGGAGGCCCTGGTTCTCACACCTGGGGTGCAGGATGCTGAGTCATGGGCAGAGTGCGCCCATTCCAGGCGTATTAAGATGCCCTTGAGCCTCAGTTTCTTCATGTGTAAAATGGGGCCCAGAAATAATATCTGCAAAGCACAGCAGCACCTGGGGCACGTGATGGCTCTGTCATGGCGAGGATGGTGACGGGGGTGACGTCAGGGGAGCTGGCTTCTAAGGATGGTGATGGGGCTGGCCACAGGTGGGCGTACAGCAGAAAGCCTCGCTGCGGGGCCACAAAGCCAGCTGCTCCCCAAATGCTTTCCTCAGCGGCAGAGGCAGAGCCTGGGAAAGACTACCCATGGCATGGAAAGCGGGGAGACGTTCCATTCCCTTGCTCTCCCTTATCCGCGTCTTTGCAGAGGACGGTGAGCCTCCGTTTTCCTCTCTGTCCTGAGGCAGGACTCCTCGGAGGCCGGTCCTATAAATAGGAGAGTATAATTATTCTTTCTCGAGGCCTCGTGTAAAATAGGAGCAATACGGATCGTTTAAATTAAAAATAAACTGAGTACAGCGAATCTGGGCCTGTGGTGAGAAGTATGTGGGCTTAGAGTCGCCGATCTGGGTTTGAGTTCAGACCCCCCCACTTGCTAGGCACACGGTTGGGGACAAGTCACTCGACCTTCCTATACCTCGGTTTCTTCACCTGTAAAATGGGATCATACCTGCGGCTTGAGGGACATAGGATGAGATCATGTATGCAAAAGGCCTCGCGCGGAGTCGGGGAGCCAGTCTGAATGAGCCAGGAAGAAGGGGGCGGAGGCGGCGAGCTTCCCTGCCCGGGGCCAGGCCACTGAGCTCTTAGGCCAGTGGCCTGTGCGCAGACTCAGTCTGGGAGAACAGGTGGCCAGGCCCCCGAGGAGACTCAAAGGTGAGACCAGAGAGAGCGTGGGGCCTGCTAATGGCCACGGCTGGCTGCAGGGCACTCAGTCTCCCCTGGGCCTGGGTGACCCCGGGGGGGTTTGGACAGAGTCCCCCTGATGGAAGGAGACGCCCCGGGGGCTCCTTCACCCGGCTCCCCGCCCTGTAAACCGAGTGTCCAGCATTTCCAAGGGACTCCGAGGCCCACTTGTTCGCAGCCCACCCCCTTCGCATGGGACGCCCAAAGCCCTCGCAGACAATGACACCGTGAGTGGAAGCCATTTATTTAAAGCAGGGGTCCTCAAACTTTTTAAACAGGGGGCCAGTTCACTGTCTCTCAGACCGTTGGAGGGCCGGACTATAGTTTAAAAAAAACTATGAACAAATTCCTATGCACACTGCACATATCTTATTTTGAAGTAAAAAAACAAAACGGCAAAAACACCCGCATGTGGCCCGCGGGCCGTAGTTTGAGGACGTCTGATTTAAAGCCTTCATTGCTGCTCCGAGGAGATCAGGCCTGGTGACCATGGCCAGACCCTGCTGCCGACACAGACGGAGGACTCGGTGGGGCGCGGGGCCGGCTCTGCGGCTCGTCCTCGGGAAACGGCCGGGGCACGGCTTGCCCAGTTGTGCTGGCGGAGCTCCTGCTGGCGGCCTTTGCGTGTCCCTGTGCGGGAAGGTCGGCGGCAGGTCGGGGCCAGGGTACCATTTCTTCAGCCTCGGGTGTCAGCCTCCCAGTCGATTCAGTCGTCTCCTTTCAGAACGGGCTCCTTGTCGATACAAAGGAGAGGTGTTCAGATCCCCTTGTTAGGGTGCAGAGCTCAAAATAAACATCATGTCTTTATTTGGAAGTCACATCCTTCCTCCAGGGGGCTCAGGAGAAGACGTGTCTGACGTCTGGCGTCCGGGCGCCGGCTCTATTTTTAATGACGGCTTCGCCGGCGTTTCCGTTGTACACACGCCTGCCTGCCAGCGCGCACGGGGATGCGGACTTTCCTCGGTTCTGAGCAGAAGAACCTTCGCCATGGAGACTATCGGTGGCCTCAAAGCCTGAGGAGCAGAGTGAGAAGCTAGCTGTCTGTCCGTGGAGCAGGAAGACAGCAGCAGCAGGAAGAACAGACAGCAGGGGCCGAGAGGAACACGTGAGCGATGTCACGCCTTCGAGGGAAGACACCGAGACCATACGTACAAATGACAGATGTTCACAAGAGGAGCAGCACGTGACACATCGACACCAAGGGAAATGGCCAAGTGATGCCCTCACAGGCCCAGCCCGGCCGCCGGCGAACAGATGCGCAGCGGGCCCAGCAGCGAGGGAGAATGCGCTGCCTCAGCTCCCGGTGACGCAAGGAGCACAGTCAGCGTGCTGCCGTGGCCCGTGGCATGAGCCGGCCACGGTTTACGCTGTTCCCATGGCAGAGCCTGACACACCGATCCTCCCCCGCCCGCGGGCAGAGCCGCATTAAGTGCACCATTGCCTCTGCTGTCTGCAGCTCCAGCTCTTTCTCGGTGCTTCTCCAGCAACTCATCCCCCTCCCCCCAACACCCAACACGGGTCCTAAAAGATTTGGGGGGGGTTTTGACCCTCCGGCACCGTGTCCCGGCAGCAGTGATAGGGGTAAAGAAACACCAGCTGAGCTCTGGGTTAGAGCATTCCCTGCAGCCAGTCATTTTGGAGTGGATCCATTTCGTTTGCTTATCTCAGGCCTTAGCTGCTTTCAGGGCGAGCTGGGAGCTGATAGAAATGGGGGATGCATATTTTTTTGCCCGTTCACTGGACCAGGGGTCAGCCAACCCAGGCCCACGAGCCGGATCCAGCCGGGCGCCTGTTCCAGTTGTATCGGCGCGGAGCCAGGCCTGCGCTGTGTGGCCCGGGCATGTGTGCTTTCCTGCCACATGGCAGAACTGAGTGGCCGCGACAGAAACTCTAAGCCCGGCCAAGCTGAGATCAGGGCATTGACTCTCGGGATCTGTACAGAAAAAGCCTGCGACCTGCTCTAGGACCGGCCCCGAGCCCTGCCCTGCCCTGCTCGCCAGCGGGGGCCCCGCGTGGAGTGCTGGCGGCTGAAGGGACAGCCTTTCCCTCTCGCCCATCCGCAGAGGAAAGAAAAGGCCTCTATCTGGAACATTGGAAGCAACTGCAAGAAATGGTTCTGATCCGTTTCTCCGGGGAGTTTCGGTTCTGTCCCTCCTCCCTGCCTGTCTCCGGTCCACGCTGCCTCCTCTCCTCGCTGCTGAACGGCCAACCCGGATCTGGGGAGTCCTGGCCCTGCCAATGTTTGGCCGTCCCCTCCGGTGTGTGAAAGGCCGGTGCTCCCCGATGGGAATTACCGAGCTGCTTCTCTCCCCACTGTCCATCCTCCAGCGTGGAAGGGCCAGCCTCGCAGGGCGGCCTCCCAGGACCCAGGCTGGCGGGGGTCCCGGTGAGATGCTGAGGGCGTCTTCTCTGTGTGTGGGGTTCGCCCTAAGCGGTTACGAGTCCCACCAGGAGGTAAGATGTACAGCGACGTGGCTCTGGAATCCCTTTTAAAATAGCACTTAAAAACACACCAATCGGCCCCAAAGATGGGCTGTAGCTTTTGTCTGTTTTTCCTCTGAGCTGGTTTGAATGAGCCAGTTGCTTGGTTTGAAAGCCATTTATTTAGATGACAGATATGTAGATGTAACTAGATAAATAAAAAGTGAAACCGAGACTCGAAGCAGTGGTTAAAATACACACACCCAGGGGCCACGCCCTCGGACAGGGTGCCCCCGTCAGAACAATGGCTCAGAAGTTACACTGAAAACCCTCGCCCTCCCGCCTTCCCCCCCGGAAAGCAGCTCCAAACCTCCAGGTCCCATGCAAGACACTCCATTTCCATGTGGCCCCCGGCACCCACAGGGCCCCTGCCTCCTCTCCACCCTGCTCATCCCCAGTGAGGTCTCCAGGCCCATTCCTGCACTGGAACCCGCCGCCTCCCGCCTGGTCCAGCCCCGGGGGGCCACCGCCAGCCCCGGCCGGCCTAGGAAACCGCAGGGCGCGCCCGGTGCTCCGCGGACGGACGGACGGGCGGACAGAAGACAAAGCTACGGGAGCGCACGTGGCACGAGCACTTCTCAAGGCCAAGTGTGGGCCCCGCCGAGACCGCGCTGCCGCCCGGAGCCTCCGCCGCCTGCTCCTGCCGCGGCTCACACACTCCTGCATCCAGTCCGCCGGCCCCTCCGGGTCCTGCGTGTGGCATCCCCGTAACATGGCAAATGTTCTGGAACGTCCACAGAGGGGAACGGACGGCGTGGAGGAACGGTCTTCTGGCCAGGCCTCTGGTTTCACCTCCGGATGTCGGAATACTCCGCCTGCTCGTCCTCCCACTCGCTGCTCCCCGAAGTTCCCTGGGCCCCGTGGGCTGCCGCTCGGCCCCGGGCGTGGGCGCCTGGGGGGCTCTTGCTGCCTCGCTCGCCCTTGGCACCTCGGCCGGCCTCCCTGCTGCTGGGCTCCGAGAGGCGGGCACCGGCGTCCGCGTGGTGCGCGCGGGAGGGCTTGGCCCTGTCCGCCTGCAGGTGGCGCTCGGGAGGCGCCGTGGGCGGCCTCTGCAGGGCCGAGGTGCAGAAGCTGAGGATGGAGCACAGGCTGCCCCAGCTCTGCTCGCACTGCGCCTGCACGCTGTGGGTGACGGCCTCCTTCACCTCCTCCCCGCAGGTCAGCAGCAGGCTCACCAGGTCCACGTAGGGCCTAGAGGGCAGAGCAGAGAGACGCGAATGCGACCCGCCCCGCGGCCTCCGGGGGCCGTGACCACGGCGGGGGAGACGGAGGTGGGAACCCCACGGCTTGGCTTGGGTTTGGTGGAAGAGCTTTCTGGCATTACCTCCTGCCTCTACCCATATTCCGTGGAGTACTGGTCGCAACCACCTGTTCCTGGGTGCCCAGGACGAACCAGGCCCCCGGGCAGGCATCGGAGGGAACGAGGCCGAGACAGAAGCCACCACCAGGACACGGGCACCAACAGTGCACAGGTGCGCACGACGGAGGGAGGCGCCTCTGGGGAAGGCGGGTGAGGATGCAGGCGGCAGCTGTGCGGACCGTGATGGGAGGGCGGGCAGCGCTGGGCATGTTGGGAGTTTGCTAAGCAGGAGGCTCTGGTGGGCATGGCCATGGGCCTGGGTGGGGGAGGCCAGAGGAGTGACAATTAGGCAAGTGGTAAAGGGCCTTAAATACCGAGCTGGGGCCCCAGCTGTTTGGCTCAGTGGATAGAGCGTGCCCTGCGGACTGAAGGGTCCCGGGTTCAGTTCCGGTCAAGAGCACTTACCTCGGTTGCAAGCCCTCCCCAGCCAGGGCCCCGATCCCAGCAACCAATAGATGTGTCTCTCTCACATCAATATTTCTGTCTTTCCCTCTCTCTTCCACTCTCTAAAAATCAAAGGAAAAATATCCTCTGGTGAGGATTAACAAAAAAATAAAAATAATTAAAAAAACAAACAACCCAGGGAGCCTTTTTGGTAAGGGAGGGGGAGCTGCTGCAGGTTTGGGGCGGGAGGAGCGGCAGGCTGGCCCCGGCACATGGCGTCACAGGGCCAGCTGGCCTTGCTCCGGGGGTCGCTCTTCCAGACAAGCCTTCCCTCAGCCCAGCTCCCAAGTCACATTTCCCCATGTCTGTGTGGGCCCTGGTGAAGAAGGGGGATGGGAAGTTACTGGATGCACCCCCCTGTGCACCTGGAGGAGTCTGACCCCGTGGGGAGGGCGGGGGCAGGCCACTTCCTGGGCGGTCACGTCCCCGGAGGGCTGCCCTGTGCTGGGAGGAGAGGCTGAGGAGCAGGGCTGGCTACCTCAGCTTCTTCCCACCTGGCTTTCCCAGAACTGGAGGTGAGGGCTGGCCTCGAGGGGCCGGTGGGTTTGGAATGAGAGCCAGCTGTCTGCGAAAGAAACAGGCTCAGCTCAGGAGGGAAGAGCTGGCCGCTTGGGCCATTCCGGCAGCCGAGGGTCTTTCTTGCGGGAAAGGCAGGAGGAATGAGCACCTCAGGCAAGCCTTCCTCCCGGGGCTGAGCGCTGCGTGCAGGAGGTGGGGGCGGTGTGCCTGCTCTTCATGGGCCTGGCTGGGAGGAGGTGTCCCCAGCCATGGGCTCTCCTGATACAGTCACATGAAGCCTTTCTTACATCTCACTGGCCTCTTACATCCCCAAGGGGGGTATGGAGTGTTGCATGTGGCTCACCAGCATTCCTGAGCGAGCCAGCCCTCAGCCGGCAGTTTCTGGATCTCTCTGCCCACGAGCATCGCAGCTCTGGGCCGTCCCCTCGGGCAGGGAAAGCACTCTGGACTGTGAGGTCACTTCGGAGGACCAAGACTTTCTCCCTGGGAGCCTGGACCACCTGGTGGCTGTAGGACAGCCACTTACTGTCTTGTCTGCAAACTGGCAGTGGTGGGTGGGCAGACTGTGTGAAGGCTTGGGAAGCAGTTTATTCCCATTTTTATGAGTTAGTCCTCAAGTTATAACTGAGTGAATGGTCCTCATTTCATAGATGGAAACATGGGTTCGAGGTGGGGAGAAGGTGGCTTCTGGAAGCTTCTGGGCCTGGGAAGCCTGGGGCTGGGCTGAGAGTGGAGGGGAGATGTTCTGGCGGGGGCCCAGGCTGCCTTTAAGGCCTCCTCTGTGCCTGTGTGCATGGCTGATGGGCGGGGGCTTGCGCTCTCTCAGGGAGGCCCATAAGGGTGGTGAGGACAGTGATGACACTGGTCTTCGTGGGCCGAGCAAGGAGGGCACGGGGCGGCACAGGGGAAATGGTCAACTCGTGCTAGTTTCCTTCCGCCTCTTGAAAACCAGCTCCTGACCGCCTCAGGGAGCGCAAGTTCACCGAGTGCGTCTGCTCCGGCAGCCCTGACCGTCCCCGCCACCTTCCTGGGGCTCCAGGAGCAAACTGCAGGGCTGAGAGTGTCTGGCCTTTGGGGACACTACACCAAGGCTCCTCTTCAGGTTTCTTTACCCGGAGTAAGGGGCGGGCTCTCTTGGGAATGGACGCACTGCCTCTTGGCCTCCTTCGCCAGGGTGGTCGGCCTGCCAGATGCTCTCAGAACCCGAGGTGGACCCGCGAAGGCTGGACCGACCCGCGTGCTCCTCCCCACCCTGAGCTGTGAACAGTGTGTGTGTGTGGGGGTGTGTGTGTGCTAATCTAAGCTGCGCTCCGAGCTGGCGTGGTGCCTCCTCGGCCGTGTCTAATGACAAAGCCCAGCAGTCTGATCTGGGCGTCAGCGAGGCCGAAGGAGGGTTAAAAATACTGAGCGGGGACGGGCCTAGGGGACGGGCCTGGAGGCCGCCAGCACCCAGCGACAGGGTGAGTGGTGGCTGAGGTGGTTGCCATGGAGAAAGTGAGGTGAGGGGGTGAGAGGACCACTTTAACTAAACATGACAGTGTTTGGGGGTGATAGGGATGGGGTAGAAGAATGGGGGTGATGTAGATACTAGGGTGACTGCGATTTCGCCCCCTGTAAAGTGGAAAGCAAATTCAGCGCTCATTTCTCTTGTCTGTGGCCAATGCCACACATTCTTCAATGTCTTCTTGCTTTGGGGGGACTGAGATCCTCTGCGCCCCAATCAGTTAAGATGGTTACAGAACCTGAGAAGCTCATTCAGGTGAATGGGCTGCAGAGTCGTGGCTTCGGGAGGGGAGGCAGTAGGGGTCAGGGGGGAGCGGGCTTAGCAGGAGGCGGGGGACCTGGTCCCGGGCAGCGAGTGTTCTTAAAGGAGGCCCAGGCTTCCTTTCGGGGTGCACCGCCTGCATTTCCACAGCGGGCTGGGGAGGGGGGTCACGAGGTCGTTCTTAATGACGTGAGGAGCCCTTCGGAAGTAAGGGTCCCCGGGCCCCACGGGCCATGTTTCCCTGGAGGGGACTCCGGAGAGCCACAGTGCTTTGCTGCTTCTTAAATGTGATGGCGGGTGTGTGTGTGGGGGGGGCGGGGGGAGGGGGGGGGGAGGGCTTTAAAACCTGCAGTTTTCTGCCAGGCCAGTATGGCTCAGTGGTTGGGTGTTGACCTATGAACCAGGAGGTCATGGTTCGATTCCTGGTTAGGGCACATGCCCAGGTTGCGGACTCAATCCCCAGGTGTGGGGCGTGCAGGAGGCAGCTGATCAATGATTCTCTCGCATCATTGATGTTTCTCTCTCTCTCTCCCTCTCTGAAAACAATAAAAATATATTTAAAAAAACACAACACAACAAAAACAAACAAACAAAAAAAACCCCTGTAGTTTTCTGAAACAAGCCATTTCTCCCAAAAGACAGCCTTCTCGGCTCCGGGAATGTATGACAGATTTACAGACTAGCTCCCTGCCATCCATTTCCAGGGCCAACGTGCTGTCTCTATGGAACGTGGGTTTAGGACAGATGACCTCCCTGAGTTTCTCAGCCACATGGTGCCAGCATCTCCCGGGACGTCTAAGGAAGGGCCGTTCACAGCACTCTCCTTGGGTCCTGGGGATGCATTTGAGAAAAGGGGAAACCCTGGCCACAAGGGGGACCAGTGAACCTCTGACAGGTGGGGGGGGGGGGGAGGGAGGGGGGAGGAGAGCGGGCCAGGAGCAAGGAGGTTTGGGGATCTGTTCTGACAGCTGGCTTCAGGCATGCATCTCACCAAGTCCCCAGTTGGAAAGGAGGAATCTAACCTCAGAGGGAGGTCTTCAAACTCTTGGCCTCACTCCTCCGCAGCTAAATGGGGACTCTGTCTTGTTGGGAAAGATAACTGAGAAATCCAGGGAAAGTCCCTGGCCCGGGGCCTGGCCCACTCAGAACTGACTGTCCATCACTCCGGTTGTTACTGTGGATGCCGCGGTCGCTTGCCTTCCGCACAGGTATTTGGAAGAATAGAAAGAATTTATCAGGCATTAGTGTAACTCAGAGAAAAGGCATCATTGCTTTGCTCTTGTCAGGAGTTTCCCGTGGAGAGATCTAAGGTGACTCTTGCCATTCGCACACTCACCCGGGCGTGGCAAGATACCTAGACCCTCGTGACCACGCGGAAAGCGACAGGAGGGTGTAGTCCCCCAGATCTAAGGGGTGTGGGTGGGGTGGGGAGCAGCCTGTGGAGAGACATAGCCGGGGGGGAAGGCATGCCACGAATGAAGGAGCAAGAGTTCCTAAAGCCATACTGACTCGGCCCGGCGTGTCGCCATCAAGCTGGCACCGACTGGCCCTGGGCCGCTCAGCTAGGAGCTTGCGACAGACCGCGCTTTGGGCTAGCACAGCTGTGTTGCCCCCAGCTTCACCGCTCTGCAAGAGTTCGGACCCTAGCAATGGCGTGCTTTTTAAGGAGTGAGATTTCCGGGGTTTATTACTGAATTCCAAGCCTTTGAATAAGTCAGTCTGTATTTCCTGGCTCCGGCAGAGAGGTGTTTGGCTGCTGAGAGTTTCTGACATGGTTTTGCATTTTCCCCGGGAGGGCATTCATGCGCTAGAGAAGGTGAGCTGCACTTTGTAAGGGCAAGGAGGGCTGTGGAGGCAGGAAAAGAAAAGCGGCTGCTCTCGGCACGTGGCCTGGAAGAGCGTCGTTTTTGGAGCCGGACTACCTGGCTCGAATCCTGGCTTTGCCTCTCACTGCCTGTGACATTTCCCTCCGTGAATCTCAGTTTCCTCATCTGTAAAATGGGCATGAGAATGGTAGCAGAACCGGGCTTTTGTGAGGATGAAGTGAGAAGTTCACGGAAAGCACTGAGCCCCATGCCTGGCCCTCGGTAAAAGCTGGGCAGGTGGTATTCGCTGCCGGTGGGCTGCCAGGGCACCCACGGAGCTACCGGGGATGCTCAGAGACCGGGTGGGTCTTGGCCGAGGGGAAGGCGAAGGGCATTTCTGAATCCCACCCATTTCGTGCTTAGGAAGAGAGCTTCCTGTTTCTATTGCTTACGATTCTGAAACCGATGGTGCCAATTTCTTGCGCTTTTCCTGAAGGTCAACAGGAAAGGCAGTCCCAGGGGAGCCGGGCAGCTTTCAGAGGTAAACGCAACCGCCCCCCCCCCCCCCCCATCCGGTGGGAGAGGCAGGCCCTACACGTGGCCCAGGCCCCAGGGACACTCACTCGCGCAGCAGCAGGTCCTTGAAGTGGATCATCTCCACCATCACGCGGGTGTTGTCGCGCGCGGCCGCGCACAGGTCGTGCTTGAGGTAGCATTCCCGCTGCAGCTGGAGCACCATCTCCCTGATGGCCGGGCACTTCCGGCTGATGCAGCCGAACCTGTGCCGCAGGGCGTGGGCCTTACACCGCAGGGCGTCTTTGATGAAGGACTTGCCCTGAGGACAGAGAATGGAGGAGGGAAGAGGGGGCGGAAGACAGGGGCCCTCTGGGGCTCACCCAGAGCTTTCTGACAACTGCACCCCCAGGCCCCCTGTCAGGGGACCGGCTGATGCTTCATCCCGAGGAGTGTCCAGAGTGACGGGATACCTCTGGCATTTGGCCAAAGAGGCTGTCACTTGGGGAGACTCACAGGTCTGCTTCCTTCTACTAGCGTCCCTCGTGCTGGGGCTGTCGGAGCCACCTGTCCCCAAGGCAGGCGGACCAGGTTGGCTGCTTTGTGGCAACTTTTCTGGGACACAAGGGGACGGAAATCCCAAACTCCTTGGTGGTTCCCAACAAGCGTTTTCCCCAAGTATGAGGTGCCTGCTTGTCCAAATCTCCCGCCGTCCCTCTGTCCTCTGAGCCCAGGATTGACATCGAGGGGGGCCGCCGACTGGGCCTGTCCTGCCTCAGTGCCTCCCAGCACCCCAATGCACACTCTCGTCTCCCCATCGTTGAAGGAGGAGCATTCTTTTCCTTCTTGAAAGCGACTCGACTCCTTTAAACTGTGAGGATGACGGCCTCTAAAAGGCCCGCCTGGCACCCGGCCTGCTAGCATCTGGCCCCGCGGCAGCACCTCCCCCGGCCCTGCCTCTGAGTGGCGAGGACAGCCAGGCATACATCTGGCCTGCACTGCTCTTTCCTGGCAACCCGGGAGGGTGCTCTTATCCTAGAAAGGAGACAGCTGTTGGGGGTGTGGAGGCGAGTGGGCCGCAAGTTAGCTCCCTTACCAACCTTGGGGGCAGAGAGGCATTGTGGGATACCCACCCGGCGATGCCGCACCCCCTTTACTATAGAAACGAGCTGTCCTTGGAGAGGTCACCCCTGTTTTTAGACAGGCCCGGAAGGAGCGGCGTTGGGATCGGGAAGCCAGCCAGCACGTTTATTCCGGTTCTCTCCCTCGGAAGCCATCGAAATGTCTACAGATAGCATCTAGTCACTGCACACCACCCGTCCGACCCCCTCTCCCTGCCTCTCCGGTGGGCGCCACATGGGATGGAGGGCAGGGCGTGCCAGCTCACGAAGTCGTTCTGCACTGAGAAGGGACTTGAAAGGGAGGTTCTAACCTGAGAACACACTCCTGCCAGAGAACCAGAGGGGAGACTGATGTACCCGAGGGCTGCGGCAATCTGTTCTCCCTCCCAGCCCCTCCCTGACATCCGTGGGATGGCCCTGAGACACAGGTCGTTCCTCCGGATTTCCCACTGGCTGCCTAATGGCAGTTAACCCAGCAGGGACTCGTGAGCAGGGAGCCTCCAGGAGCTCAGAGGCACGGCCTCGGCGACGCGGCGGTTTCTGTTTCCCCTCCGGCCACCCCACATCCTCTGCGGGGTAGGCTGCCAGCCGGCCGCGTCCCTTTCTGGCTCCCAGGCACTGCTTTGTCAGGCTCTCCACAGGATGTCAGGGGATGGTGATGGCGATGTTCATAAATCACCCGAAACCGGTGGCCTCACCCAAACGTTGTCCTCACCCTCCAGGGAAGTGGGAGAGGAGGTTTTTGAGAGGGAATGACAAGAGGGTGTCACGGTGGGCCTGGAGCAGCATGGGCAACCTTTTTTCTGCCAAGGGCCATTTGGATATTTATAACATCATTCGAGGGCCGTACAAAATTGTCACCTTAAAAGTTAGCCTGCTGTATGTGGCCACACATTTAATTAACTCACCCCTTGGCAGGGCCAGACCAAATGATTTCCCGGCCTTATACGGCCCGCGGGCCGGACGTTCCCCACCCCCGGTCTATAGGCGGGCGAGGACACGAGGAAGGTGAGCCTCTCGCCATCTGAAAGGCATCCGGGTGGTCAGCACTGGAGCCATAGGTTGCCTGCGGGTTCTGTTCGGCCCCGCGCGACTGGGATTGCCCTTGGGAGCTGGCACCACCAAAGTGGGTCAGGCCCTGCCTATATTTATTATATAGAGCAAAACACCGGGTAACATTGCCAGCCGCACGCAGTGTTTCGACTTTTCAGGTTGGGAGCGGAGGGGCTGCGGCTTAGGGGGACGATAAGCCTGCTGTTCTGGGGGCCCGGCTTCTCCATGCTGCCTGCTCCCACACCCACGGGGGAAGAATGGATTTCTCCCGGTGCTGTGTCTCCTGTAGAATAGCTTTTGGAATATATAATCGACGTCTCTGCCCTTCCCCCCTCAACCTCGTGCTCCTGATGTGATGGGCCTTGCAGAGCAGGTCCTGGGGGCCTGACATTGTGAGCCCCCTTACGGACGTTTATCAAGACCTTTGTCTTCTTGGCCGAGACGCCTTAGGTCCGTGGTCGGCAAACTGCGGCTCGCGAGCCACATGCGGCTCTTTGGCCCCTTGAGTGTGGCTCTTCCACAAAACACCACGGCCTGGGTGAGTCTATTTTGAAGAAGTGGCGTTAGAAGAAGTTTAAGTTTAAAAAATGTGGCTCTCAGAAGAAATTTCAATCGTTGTACTGTTGATATTTGGCTCTGTGGACTAATGAGTTTGCCGACCACGGGCCTAGATGACAGCTCCAGAGAGCAGCCGTCCAGGGCAGGGGTGGGAGACACTGCCCCCCCTCCGTTCACCTAGAATGCTGCTTGCAGGTGATAAAACGCACCACGGCTGAGCCGCTAAGGCAATCTGTTTGGCAAGTCTTTCCAATCACCATGTCATTCGTGCTACACCAACCCCAGACTCTCGGGGCTCTGTATGGTTTTTACCTGGGCGTCAAATTTTCCAGCGTTGTGCAGAAAAGTCATGCAAATCCCATGCAAGCCCCGGATTTCACACGAGTTGTTCTCGAAACACTCAAACACGCCACAGCCCACATCGCCAGCGCTGACCAAGCAGTGCTGGATTCCCGCTGAAATGAGAATTACACACAGATCTATACAGAATCCTCAGCCATGCTGCGGAAGGCAGAGGTTAGTTGAAATAAAAGTAACGACCAAAAAAAAAAAAAAAAAAAAAAAAAAATTAAGGGGAAAAAAAGTTAGAACGAATATCTCAGGATCTAAAAAGCCAGGGAAAGAAAATGTCACCATTTCTTCTACTTATGAGAAATAGCCGTAGTTGTAAATATTTGTAAAAAAAATTAGCCAAACCTATGTTACAAAGACCACAACCGGAAGTTGGGTCTGAGCACCTCATCTTTCACCCTCCCCATCTCATTAAAGTGTTTGTGGGAGTTCTTAGCTTGGGAACAGAAGGTAGTTCAGCTTTCTAAAGCCACAGACAAAGTCTGATTTTAAATGAGTAGCTTGCCCCTCCGCAGGCCATCAATGAAATGCCCGTCTCTACTTGGGAGCTTGAAGCTGCTGCTATTAAACCCCAGTCATTTCCTTCCTGACCCCCAAATGAGAGCATCCAAAGAGCACTTTCAATTCAGCTTTATGATTCAACACCTAAAAATCAAAACCAAATTCCTACCAAGGCAGCGCCTCCAAACCATGGCCTTAACACCACCAGGCAAGGGAAACTGGTTTTGGAGCAGGCTGAGCATGGCGCAGAGTCAGATGGGGGCTAGCCTGCAGGAGCGCAACCTAGCAGCCAGAGACTCCTTGTGTTTAGTTACTTTTTTGTATATTTTTATTGATTTCAGAGAGGAAGCGGGGGAGAGAGAAACATCAATGATGAGAGAGGATCGCTGATCCGGCAGCCTGGGCCAGAGACTCCTTTTAAATAGAGATCCGGCTGAGATGTCACTTAATCCCCTAGACTTCCCCAGACCCCGACTGGGACTGCAAGTTCGCTCCCTCCTTCGCAACATGTGGCCCCAGGTCCTCCGCCTGAAAGGGCAGACTGAGGGAGTTAACTGTCAAGCTGCCGGGCCAGGCTTCTGCTCCCCCCACGCCCTCAACTGCATGGTCTTCAACCACAAAATTACATCCAACGAGTGTACTTTGGAAGAAGGAAGGGGTAGGAGTGGATAATCCTAAAGCTACCGAGGGAAGGAGGGGCGTGTATTTGTTGAGGGTCACCAACTCCCGAGATTGCGTTCAATTTTCAGGGAAAGAGCTGGTGAGGGGGGCAGGGTGGGCGAGGGTCCCAGGAGGGGCTGCGCGTCCCGGGTGATCCCTCCCCCGCGCCAGGCAGGAGCGCGCAGGGCCGCGATCCGCTCGCTCGCTCGCTCGCTCGGGCCGTGCATTTCTGCGCGTGCGGTGAGCTCAGGCCCTTCGCCGCCGCGTTCGCAGGTCCCCTAATGAGGGGGGACCGCCTGCAGCCTAGGAGACCAGGCAGATTGCCTTTCTCTCCCGGAGCTGGGGAAGGGCCAGCCCCGTGCCCTGCACGCCGGGCTCTGCTCGGCAGCTCGCCGGTGAGCCCGGAGCCGGCTGAGCGGGGGCGGCGCACCGCGGGGCCGTGGCACCATTTCTTGCCGACCTGCCCCAGACGGGGGACGGTGGCCGCAGAAGTAGGCTTTGCGCTACCCCCACCCGCGTTCCGAAAGCAATGCGCCCCCCCTCCCCGCCCCCAGGGAAAGTTCGCCAAGCAACATCTTGCCTACCAAGTTCTCGGATGTCAGGCATCTTTTGGGGAGGGGGAGAAGCGGTGCTGCCGCAGCCGGCCGGCCAGAGGGGAAGAGAAGTTCTCCGGGGGCAGGGGCAGCCCGGCTGGGGCACCCTCCGTGCCTCCCGCGGGGCGGCACCAGCCGGGGGAGCCCGGGGTCGGCACCGGCCGCGGCGGGCGCTGCCTCGTTGACCCTCGGCCCGGGGAGGGCAGACAGCAACAAGTCCTGCCCCGGCGATTTCATCACCCGGCCGGCACGTGCGGATTCCGGGCGTGCGGAGCCCGGCGCCGACCTGCCTCGCCTCACGCTCCGCTTTGCACGTCCCGCGCCGCCCCGAGAGTTCTGCACGGCCCTAGGTGGGCGCCCCGTGCGGGCGAAGCACCCCTGCAGCGCGGCGTGGGTGCCTGGTGGGGTCCCCCAGCAGCCCCCCGCCACGGGGGCGCGCGTCCTTACCTGTGTTCTGCAGGGACAGGCGGCCTTTCTGCTGGGAGCCCCGGTCCTGAGGACCCTCGGGCGGGTTGGTAGCGTCGGTCCCCCGCGCCGGGTCGAAGGTGGCCAGCACCAAAGCGAGGGTCACGAACTGGCCCAGCCGCTCGGCACACATCGTTCTCGGGGGTAAACCTCCCGCCGGGAGACCTGGGATCTTCGTGCTCCCCTCCCCCTCTGCCTCCTCCGGCGCCGCCTCCCCTCCTCCTCCCACTTTTCCTCCTCGCTCGCCTTCTGCCTCCTCCTCGGCCGAGGCTGGCTAGAGGTTACCCAGCGCCCTCCCGTAGCTCCCCGGGGAGCATGTGACCAGGCCGCGAGCAGCGCCGCGAGTGCCGGGCGACGGCGGGGATGGAGCCTCCACTGTGCCTGGAAGCTCTGGTGTCACTTGAATGAAGGAGCCGAGCAGGTGTTGTCCCGGCGGCTGCACCAATCCGAGACCCCGGCCCGTCTGACAACACGGCCGGGGGCGGGGCCTGCGCCCCACTGCTCCGCGGGGCGGCCGGGCGCCGCGGGGCGCGCTCCACAAAGTTGCGGACCTGCGGGCCGACCCGCGTGTGCGTGCGTGCGTGTGTGTGTGAGTGCGGTGAGCGCGGCCGGAGAGGCGTGCGCGTGTGCGGGGGCTCCCGGGCAATGGCCGAGCCGGCCGGAAGACAAAAGCGAGTCTCAGCTCCGGTTGCAACTAAAGAGAGGCCAGAGGGCAGGGTCTGCGCCGGGGAAGCGTCCCCGGGCCCGGCTTGCTGCGCACCCGCCCCGGACGGGGAAAGTTTCCTCTCCCCGCCGTGCGAGCGAGAGAGACCCAGCCCCGGGCTGGGACACACTGGAGGCGTTCCCTGGGCACAGGGATGCTGAGGGCACACTGGGCACACATGGGAACTCCTGGCGTTGTGACGCTTTGCATTAAAACGCCTCCAACTATTTGAGAGCAGAAGCACCAGGTGTAGGACTTGGCCCGAGCAACTGCCGCACCTTCCCCTTCCTTCCTGGCCCGCTGTGGGGGGTCGTGCCGCACCCAGGGCGCCCCTTTCTCGCCTCTCCCCCAATCCAGACGGATTTCGGGCCGGCTGCTGGGATCCAGGTGACAGACGGGACTTGCATCGCTTCCACGGGGGGGGGGGGGCGGCCCAGGCGGCTCCGAGTTCGCCCCCGCGGAGCATCGCTCGCCCTGGAGGTCGGAGCTTGAAAGGCAACTTTACGCGTCTCCCAACACTTCCATTTTCCCCCCAGCGCTACTCGCCCTCCCGCCCCGGGTTCCCTGGACTCTCCAGCCATCTCATGGAAATGGTTAAAAAAAATAGAACAATCCCCACCCCCAACGAAAATCTCCCCATCTTCTCTCTTCTCGATAGAGCTCTCTCCCCAAGCACGCCCGCCCCCCTCCCCCGCCTTCTCCAGGGGCGCACGGAAGCGGGGAGAAAGTTGGGCGCCTCGGCGGGCGCCTCTGCCCCCACCGTGTGTGTACGTGTGCACGCTCACGTCTCCCGGCTCCCGGCTCCCGGCTCCCGGCGCCGGCGCCGGCCGGGACAGGAACTGCGCGGGCCCGGCGGTCCGATGGTGCGGCTCTGGGGGCGCGCAGGGCTGGGGGAGGCGCGGCCCGGCCCTCGGGCAGGAGAACAGGTGAGCCCGAGTCCCCGCTCCCACCCCCGCCCCCGCCCGCCTCCCCGCCGGCGCCCTCTGCGGGCAGGTTTCCTCACCCACCGCCCGCGGCGCCTGGTCCCCGGTCTCCGCGGCGGACGCACTGCGTGCCTCTTTGGGGCCGCCCTGTGACGCGGCGGGGGGAGGGGGTGCGGAGACGTGCCGGCCGGGTCGTCCCCCGGGCGGCGCGGTGCCGCTTGCAGAGCTCCCCTCCCAGAGTCCCGGCTGCGCTCCGGCGTGGGCGAGGCAGAGGCGCGGAGGGTGAGGGGGAGCGGGGTGGCCACCGCTGGCTGCAGCTGACCAGCGAGTCCAGTGGCCTGAATCGGGCGGAAGGAGAGGAGGGGGCGGGGGAAGGCCCCTTCTGAATGGGCTCTCCCCGGGCCACTGTCCACCCCCCCTGCCCGACTTCCAGAGCCCCAGCTAACGGCCACTTTGAAGGTCCGAGTCTGCAGCTGTGGCAAGAAAGGGACCGCTCACGCCCATGCCTCCAATAGCAATGCCTTCCTGCAGCCCCGGATCTGCTGTGGAAGCAGGTGGGGCACCGTGCGTGAACGCAGGTGGGTCGCGTCTGCCAACCTGCTTTTGTTTGCACAGCGAACGTGGCTTCCTTTATTCTTGAAAAACCAACTCCTGCAGAGCCTAACGAACAGCGCCTTCTGGCCTCTCCCCAGCTCCATGAGCCCCTGAATCGCTTGGGGAGGCTTCCTTGCCTGTTTCGTAGGGAGACCATGAGCGCTATGGGCATTAACAAGGCATCTGGCCACCTGGTTCTGGGAGCCACAGCAGGAGGAGAGGTCAGACGGGGGCCAGGCCTCCTTTGCTGGATGCAGACCCTCACGTGTCTACTGGATGGAAGGCGCTGAGGCACCGAGGCCTCCAGGCTCCTGCTTCCTCACGGCCTCGGCTCTGTGCTGCCTTTGCCACCGCCACACCCTGGGGCTGCCCTCAGAATTAACACACTCATCTAGAGGTTGTTTGCCCCCGCCTCCCCCGGGGACATTTGTGTCTCCCACCTGAGCCCACGGCCCCTGTAGAAGTAAAAGGCAAATGGCCGCTAGACTATGAGGAGTTGGAAGTACAGGTGCTAGTTCCTGGGGTTTTCTCTCCGGGCCACTTGGCCAGGGCCTGCCAGTCAGAGGAGAATACCGTCCCAGCCAGTCCCATTGGAGCAGAGAAAATGCTGTAGAGTCAGTCTAGGCCCCAGGCCTGGGGGCGGGGTGGGGGAGTAGGGGAGCCCAGAATGGTGAACTGGTCATGATCTCGCGCCCTCATTCTGTCAGCTCTAGAACTCAGGGCTGGTTTGGCAGAGAGTGGCTGATGAGAGTGGGAGTGGAGGGGGACAGTAATCATAGTAACACTGTAGTTATTCTAAAGCAAACGCCAATTGAGAACAGACACTGTGCCACACACGGAGCTTCCGGCTTTGGTGTCCGCCCTCCATGGGAATGGAGACTTGGGAGGAGCCGGGCCAGACCAGCTGGTGTTGCCCTGAGATTCAGCAGGGAGTCTGCCGGGGTCAGCCCTCCTCAGTGTAAGACCCAACCAGCCTTAGAAGGATGAGGCAGGCCTGCCTCGGGACACCCCAGGGCTTCTGTGGCTGATGCGTGGGACCCACACTTGGCTCGCTAACTCCGATTCACCAGTTAAAATCAGCTAGGGCCTCGGCACTTCACGAGCAGTTCTTGGGGCAGAGGGAACTTGGGCTGGACTTGGAAAGGCAAGAGGATACTGACAAGGAGGCAGGCGTAAGGGAAAGAGAGGGCATCCCAGGAGGGAGGGTCAGCAGGGATCAATGCTGGAGGGGAGGTGGCTTGTGTCTGGAATAGGGTTGAGTTTGGTGTTAAACTGGAAGGTAAGGCGGGCAAGGGCGTCCGGGGCCCTGTTGTCAGGGCCTTTGGGACAGATCTGTGCTCACCATACAAGACCTTGTCCTCATCAGGACGGCATTTAAGGAGGAGATGGCAGGGAGCTCTTAGGTCAGGTTCCCTTTTGGAATTAGGAAACGTGCTGGCGTCGGAAGGATACGGAGGAGAGGAATGAAGTCTTCATTTGGATTCCCTGTGGGTTGGGATGCTCGACGGCACAGAAGGTGCTCCTGCTCAGGCGTGAGCAGGTGGGGCCGTGGGGGATGCAACAGTTGTTGCGGGGGCAGTGGAGGGGCAATGATGTGTAGGTTGATCGGTGCTACCTACTCCAGGTTTTCTGTGAGTGCCAGAGCCTGGGTGGGTAACGTGGCGTCCCTGTCCCCATGAAGCGTTCCTCCTACTGCAGGCCCTGCCCCCTTGGGGTGACTGTCTGGGCTGATGGCACCACCTCATGGTCAGCCAGGGAACTGTCTGACCAAACGGTGGACTCTCCTCTCTCCCTGACTCCAGGGCCTGGGGCACTAATATTGGGTCTCCCGCCTTCTCCTTGGTTTCCTTAGCAAACCAGTCCGTGTGATGTAGGCAAACTTCTCACAGCCACACGATGTAATCGCCCACCAGGGAAATCCCTGTCCAATTCTTGGCTTTTCCTCCCCATTCTTTGCTACCTTCCCATGTGAGCCCCCATCTACCCTTCTCACGGCTCCTTCACATCACGCCTGTGTGGAGGGAATGAGAAAAGCATCCCCGTGAAATTGGAAAAGACCAAAGAGCACACTGCTGTGACGGGCTCCAGGCTGCCTGAAGGCCGGGGGGTCTCCCTCAGAAGCCCCACCTTTCCCTCTGTCTCCTCTCGTTACACCGGCGGGTTCAGGAATGGAGTTCAGGAGGAAGGGGGTCCCTTCATCGTGGGAGCTGGTTTGTCAGGGCCGCAACAGAGTCGCCTCCTGCCAGCGCTGACGGTGCGGGTCCGGGCGTGGACAGCATTCTGAGTGAGGAAGGCCTCTGTGGGGCTGGGCGGCTCGGGGAGCCTCGCTGTCACTTACAGTGTTGCTCATGGGAGGGAGCTCTATTCTGAGTTTCCCCAAAGGACCGTCGCCCCGCGTTTGGGAGCGCACCCCTTCTGTGAATGGACCCCTTCCTCTGTATCAGTGACGGATAGTCAGACCGTACCCCTGGCCGGACGGAAAACACGGAAGATGAGGAAGATTTGTAAAAACCCCAGGGGAAGGGAGCCGTCTCCTCCACATACTTCCATTTGCCGGAGAGAGCGTGACAGCTGCAGTCACTGGGCGTCTGCTGTGGGCTGAGTGGTGTGTGTGCCTTGCTCTGAGGCCGGCACAGCACTCCAGAAGGCCTCCCCCTGCTCCCTGGGTCCTAAGTCTTGTTTCCTCACCGTGTGCGGAGTGGAACTCCAGCAGGGAGATGTCCCGGGCGGGCCACCTGGTCCCCATGGCGGCGGTGGGGGGTGGGGGGTTAAGGGTAGGGAGAGGCGGGTGGAGCCCAGGGGTGGGCCACGTGGTGTTGGGATGCGATGCAGCCCTCTGTGACAGGCTCAGATTTGATCTGAGAACCGTTGGATTTCAAGTGGACGAAGGAAGAGCAGTTTTCGCGATTTTGAAAATCTTCCGCGAAATCACCAAATCTATGAATGTGACTTAACCAGCCCTGTGGAGGGAACTGTCTGACCAAATCTTCGTGGACTCCAAGCTTAGTTTTGTTTTTTGTTTTTCGACCTCAATCTTAGTGTTTTATTTTTTCCTTCTGAGAAGTTCTAATTATTGGTAAAGGTTGAGATTTGATGATATCTGTCCTTTTCAAAAGAAATCTCCCAAAGATCAAAGAGAAAATTTATTTTATTTTTTAACAAAAACAGAGTAAAACTCATCCTATCTGGAATTTGCCACATGGGACCATTGGAACCGCTTATAAATTTAAGATTTTCCATGGGGTGTTAGTAATCTCATTTTTCTTATTATCTTGAAACAGTTTTCATTTTGTCATCGTAGGAATTATTTCGTTATTCATCAATTATTGCCAATTATGCTAAAACATTAAAATAGTAAGAAATGGAGGAATGCTGGAGAATCCTTTAGTTTTCTTGTTACGTTGCTGAGAGTACCAGGGTGTCTTTCAGGAAGGTGTAAAAGGAGACACAGGGCTCGGCTCCGTGGGTGAGCATTGACCTATGAACCAGGAGGTCACAGTTCGATTCCCAGTCAGAGACATGCCTGGGTTGCAGGTTTGATCCCCAGTAGGGGGCGTGTAGGAGGCAGCTGGTCAATGGTTCTCATCATTGATGTTTCTGTCTCCCGCTTCCTTTAAAAAAAAGAAGACGCAGGACACCATCTTTGTAGTGTTAGTATTGCTTTCATTGCAGACAGCTGAGAAGATAGACATTTTTATTTCCTGCACAAAATGGGAAAGAGAAGGAACGTGACACAGGAAAATGTTTGACAGTCGGTAGGTAAGTCAGAGGAGGCAGCGGCAATGCTGACTCTGAAGAGAATAGTAAAATGGATTCCATAAGTCAAGTCTCAGGCTGAATTTTCTCAAGGACTCCAGAATGGATGAATAGACAACATATTTATGGGGAGAAAAAGAAAGTAGGATTTTCTCATCCAGTTCAACAAAAAGGATTTTATCAGTTACTATTTTACAACAGCAACCTGGACTGTCCTGCTTTGCTGAAGGAATGGGGCCAGTGGTCTCTTAGCTGCAGATGCAGGCAGATGTGTTTACACAGGGGGTCAAAAGGAAACAGGTGACATGGAAATGAAAACAAAATGACCGGGCTGATTGCTCTGACTCGTGTTCATGAATTTAAAAATGAAAACGCTCTGCAGTTATGGAGAAAAGATGATGACCGCCTTCTCTTTCACGACTTTAGGAGCCATCACAGGTGGCAGAAGTAACTGTTACGACGCACGTGGGAGAAGAGCCAGAACGAATGACCGGCTAGAGCTCGCTAGTGATTTACCTGGGAAATGGACACCGTGTTTATGGGATGGCTCTGTCCCCAGTTCACCCATGAGCACTGGTGAACAGCCAGTTGCATTCAGAGAACATTGCCCATTTTGGGTTTGTATACCTTCAAAGCCTGGGAGATATGCCATGAGAATCCGCTATGTTTAAATTATTAACTTTTCTAATGAGGTTTTAAAACTATCCCTTTATCCTATAAATTAGTCATAAAAACGAAAAAGGCTCCTGATGGTAAACGATGATGATCCTTTTTCTAGTGTGCTGGGGCCTAAGGTTACATTAAAACAAAAACCCAGTAATCCCTTCAGGAGGGTCAGTGGAGAAGTCTCCAGCCATTTCCAGCCCTTTCCCCACCCACCTTCCTCAGCATTAAGAGTAGATAATTTTTTTTATCCTCACCCTAGGATATGTTTATTGATTTGAGAGAGAGAGAGAGAGAGAGAGAGAGAGAGAGAGAGAGAGAGAGAGAGAGAGGCATCAATCGGTTGTCTCTTGTATACGCCCCTGACCGGGAATTGAACCTACAACCTTTGGATCTAAAAGATGAAACTCCAACCAACTGAGCCACCCCGCCCAGGCAGATGATTGCTTTAAAGTCTGAATGAGAGACATCAGTATAACCCTTCTGTTTATTCTCCCCCCAAGTGGTGCTTGGTGCTTCTCAACATTCAGAGGGGAAACAAATTACTGGACAGGACACATGACATGGATACTGTATTTAGTGTGTGATACATGGGACTTTTGAGGTTCATTTTGACCATCCAAGATTTTCACTTTGTTTGAAGACTTAAGAACTTAACTATTAACCCTTTGTACTCGCTTGCTTTTTTCTCGATTCCTTTATTCTACTCGGGATTTAATTTTTTAAATACCCCAGATTTTACAAAGCGCGGCAGTAGAATAAAAAACTGGGGTTTCTTTTCATACAAACTTATTTATTTGGATTTTTTTATATTTCAAATTATTGATACATTCAAAAAGCTGCTACCGATGCTAACCGTGTCGAGTCACACTTGACATCCGAGTGCAAAAGGTTAAGTCTGTTAGAGCTGCTATCACCAGATATCATTGACTGGGTGGTTTAGACAACAAACATTTATGTCTCACAGTTCTGGAGGCTGGAAGTTGGAGGTCAGGGTGCTGGCTAGCATGGTCGGGTTCTTGGTGAAGGCCCGCTTCCTGGTTACATAGTCACATGGCCTTCCTTGGCATGTGCACGAAGAGAGAGGGGGAGAGAGGGTATCTTGTGTCACCTTTTTTTTATAAGGGTACTAATCCCATCACGAGGGCCCCACCCTCATAATCTATCTATAATTATCTCCCAAAGACCCACCTTGAAATACCATCACATTGGGGTTAGGGTTTCAAATATGAATTTTGGATGGGGACACATTCAGTCCTATTCATTCACTAGTGTCAAGTGTGTGTGTGTGTGTGTGTGTGTGTGTGTGTGTGTGTGTGTGTGTGTGTACTTTTTCTCCCTAAGACCTTAAAACCTTGAGAAAGGCAGAAGAACTGAGGAGAGAGAAAAGTAAAAGAGAGAATACAAAAAGATCTCAGAGGAAAGAAATAGGAAAGAACAAAGATAAGATTACAATCTAAAAGAAAGCCCAAGAATATTTTCTGATTCTTCTTGTTTTTGGCAAAGTTACCAACAAAAACAAGTGGGTACCAAGATAAATTAGGCACATAAAACTAAAGCAAGAAGCTAGTGATCGATGAGGAGAAGAACATGTAAAAAAGAACACAGCCCCCTCCTAGGGGAAGGCCGGAGGCTGGCCCGAAGGGGAGACCCTGTGAGCAGAATGGGGGTGCCCTCACCGAGCCATGACCTTCACTGTGGAACAGGCTGCTGGTGGGTGTTTAGGAGAGATGTGAAAGAGGACGCTGCTGTCCCTGGATGTCATTTAGCTGATGGCGGAGATGAGGAAGGACAAGAAGAGCTAATCTCGGGAATGTGTGTGCGACACAGTTTTTGGTGGGTGGGGAGGGTAGGGGCTTTGGGTCTAGATGTCCTGGGGTTCAAATCTCAGTCTTGATAGCTATCTCAGAATAGCTGTGTGATGGGGGCCTGGTTACTTAGCCTCTCTGAGCTCTAGTCTGCTCAACCTAAGTCTGGGGATAATACTATGGAATTAAATCATAGGAATTAAATTTTTTAAATTATTTATTTATTTTTTAAAATATATTTTATTGATTTTTTACAGCGAGGAAGAGAGAGGGATAGAGTGTTAGAAACATCGATGAGAGAGAAACATCGATCAGCTGCCTCTTGCACACCCCCCACTGGGGATGTGCCTGCAACCAAGGTACATACATGCCCTTGACCGGAATCGAACCTGGGACCCCCGAGTCCGCAGGCCGACGCTCTATCCACTGAGCCAAACCGGCTTCGGCAATAGGAATTAAATTTAATCATAGGAATTAAATCAGATAGTGTGTCAAAATGCTTCGCTCCATGCTTGGCATCTGCAGACACTGAATAGCCATTCTTTTCCCCAGTGATTACAGAGGGGGTATGGCAGTGGCCATTCTCTGGCCCACAGCCAAATGTGAGCAAGAACTGTGACCTGCTGTTGCTTTGGGCATCGGCAGGTCCTCAGAGGGCAGGGAATGCTTGGCGAGCTGCCTCCTCCCCTCACCTTGGTGTGTTGGGGGGCGGGGGGCTGCCTCTGGGGAAGCTGTGAGGTCAGAACTGGGCACTGGTTGGCCTGCGGGCTCCTGTGTGCCAGTCACTACCACAGTGGCTTTTTGAAACGGCCTTGATGGACTGCTGGAGCAGAAAGAGAAATATCTCCCTTCGCCTGTGTGTCGTCCAAATGGTATTTTTAAAGGTTTATTTTTGTGCGTGCACAGTGTTCCTGAATAATGTTTCCATAAGCACGGGCAAAGATAAACCTCGCGCGGCACTCAGAATCTGCTTGGCACATGCGGAGCGTGGCCGCGTGGGCCCCGCCTTGGGCCCCGTCGGGCCCGTTGGTCCCTGGCCGAGTCTCTGTAGGAGGCCTTGGAGGAGCCTGCTCGCTGACCAGAACCGTGGGGACACAGGCCATGGCAGTGCCCTCTGGCATGTCACCCCTTCCCCTTTCCCGCTAACGGCGCAGAGCCCAAGGCATACGTGTCCACGTAGTCCCGAGTGGGAACCACACAGGCGCCTGAGGAATGTGGACGGCTGAGTGGCGGGTAGGACAGTGGCATTCTCGCTACCGGAGGCCAGCCTGCACCACACACACGTGGCCTGGCGACCCCAGTGGATATTCGGTCTGGAAGTCCCTGCCTTGAGCGAAGGAGCTTTTCAGGGTTCACAAAAGCCAAGGCCTTTCTGGAATTTTCTCTGAAAGACCCACTGCAGAACCCTGCTTTACCTTCCGCTGGGTGGCTTGTAATTGACAAGCCGCAGGCTCTCTCTCCTAACCCAAACCGCCACCCTGGTGGGTGGGCAAGGCGGGGCCTTGAGCACAGAAGGGCGCTGCAGACGACTTTGAAACGGCCCAAATTCCTCTCATTTCTGTTGTTTTTCCGGGGGAAAGAGTCATCGGGGCAGGGGAACCAGTCCCGGATGGGGAGTTGTACTGAGGGTTTACAGAAACGCACACGTTGTTGGTAAAACAGGAACGGTTGGAGCGGTTTATAAGAGTCTAAAATGCCGCACAGCCTTCAGAATGCGAAGCAGCAGGAAACGGGGATATTTTTAAACAAGTATTTATAAAAGTAATTGGGTCCTCTTGATGTGGAGCACGGAGGGAGAGAAACTGCTAAGGAAGCTATATTGGACTTGACATGAAAGCGAGGCATGTAATTTGGGAGCCAAGCGCAGGGCGAGGAGTGTGGACACACAGTACCTGCGGGCGCGCTCGTCCCAGGAGCCGCAGACAGGGACGGATGTGCCACCCCCCCAGCGCCTGGCGGGACGCGGCGCGGCCAGGCCTGCGGGCGGTGCCCAGGTATGCCGGCTCCTTCCTGAAACCCCCAGTTTAAAACTCCACGGCCCTCGCAAGCTGATTACATGCAGGCGGGACAGAAAACACAACGTCTCCTCCGAGAACGCTTTGGTTAAAATTAAAAAATGCGGCAGAGGCCGTGCCAATAATTGACTCGAGGATATCTGAACCAGATGCTGCTAGCCCGTAATTCTGAGTAATTTGCCAAAATTATGTATTTACTCTAATCCCAGAGAGAAAGTTAAAATATGCATGACTTTTGTTATTTGTGATGCAAAAAAAAAAAAAAAAAAGAATCCGATGTGACTTCAGCGGATCCTGGATGGAGGACACGCGGGATGTCTGCTGAGGACTCCCTGACCTGAACTGTCGGAAACGGGTCCTCAAACACCCAGTGGCCTGGGCGGCCAGGCAAACATTTTGGGGTAGGACGTTAATTCATGAGAGGATGCCCTTGCACGATGGCGGTGCTTCTATCGGTGGCAGATTCCAGTTCCCTAGTGGCTCCGGGGCATGGGCACATCGTCTTGTTTCTGTGATGCCAAACATCTGGATGAAAATGGAAAAAAAAAGTTCAGCCAGCTGTCTGGATTTCTGTTCCCTGGGGAGCCAAGCTGTCGAGGAGGGGGGTGGCTGGTCTGTCGACCACATTTTGTTGTTGTTCTTGTTTAGAGTTAGCGTCTCCGTGGACAGGGGTGGTGGCAAGCACGCAGGCTCTGCAGTCAGCCCGTCTGGGTTCAGATCCTGGATGTTGCCACACGCTGTCTAAGGGGTGGTCACTGAGGTTCTGTGCTGCTTTTTCTCATCTGTGAAATGGGCGTAATCAGAGCATCGACCTGGTAGGGCTGCGGGGAGTTGATACAAGGACTTAGTACAGTATCTGGACGCAGCGAATGCCCTCAATAAGGTTACCCATCTTCATTCTTCACAGGATTTGAGATCCAGGGAGGGAAGTCCTGGAATTTATTCCTTTTGTCCTTTTTTAAAAAAAGTCCTTTGTTAAAAATGCTTTTATTCATTTTTCTTTTTTTTTTTTTTTTTTTTTGAGAGAGAGAGAGAGAGAGAGAGAGAGAGAGAGAGATATGAGAGAGAAACAGCCATGATTGCCTCCCATCCCCACCCCGACTGGGGACAAACCTGCACCTAGGCAGGTGCCCTGACTGGGAATCGAACCGACAACCTTTTGGTGTCCAGGATGGTGCTCCAACCACTGAGACACACCAGCCAGGGTGCCTTCTGTCCTTTGGACAAATGAGAAGTATAACCTGGAAGGGGAGGTAGATATTTTTATTGTGGTAAAATATACAAAACACAACACGTACCATTTTAACCATTTTTAAGGGTATGGTTCAGTGGCAGGAAGTATGTTCACAGTGTGCAACCATCACCCCCATCCGGCGACAGAGGATCGTTGCGTTTTGTTACAGAAAGAATCTCTAGGACGTGTGGCGGATGTCCACCCCGCTGTCTGGCCCACGCCCGGCACCTGAACGCACAGGGGCCCGGCTCGGCTCCCTCTCGGCTCCAGGCGTGGCTCTGGGACCCTCCTACAATGCACACAGGGTCTCTGCCAGCCCTCCAGGCCCTTCCAGGCTCCCCGCCTCCTGTACCATCATCCTATGGGTAACGCCTGGCCTCACCAGCATGGCATTCAGGCATTTAACACTTCACACTCGCCCGGCCGGCGTGGCTCAGGGCTTGCGTGTCGACCTATGAACCAGGAAGTCACAGTTCGATTCCTGGTCAGGGCACATGCCTAGATTGGGGGCTTGATCCCCAGTGTGGGGCGTGCAGGAGGTGGCCTACCTTTGATTCTCTCTCTTCAGTGATGTTTCTATCTCTCCCTCTTCCTCTCCCTTCCTCTCTGAAATCAATAAAACAAACAAAACAAAAACGATGACTTCATGCTCAATGGCCCCAGAAGTGGGGGGAGGCCCTGGAACCCGGGCTGCCTGGGGGTGAGGGTTCAGCTATCACGTTCCCTTTCACAGTGGGACGTGGGGTCAGCTCCGGCCTGGGATGGCACCCCTCTTGTGACTGGGTGCTTTGTGGTGTCTGTCTTATCGAACGCAGTTTGAGGGGCACTGGGAGCCAGGCAGCATTCTCTGCGTCCAGACTCGTGCCCGCGATGGGTCCTTGCGTGTCAATGTGCCACCGAAGAGTCGGGCCCAGGGAGACCTGAGTGCCAGCCCTGCCGCCGCCCCTCGCGTGTGGTGGGGCCTGCCCCTCAGCCCCTCGTCTCTGAAACAAGGAGGCTGGGCCTTGATGGTCTCCTGGGGGCGGGTGAAGCCTGGGAGGAGAAGGGGTGCTGGCTTGCTCAGAGGGGGACAGACATGGTCCGAGGGGGCTGGGGCCCCCTTACCACTTTGTTTGGGATGCCGACTGGCTTCTGGCACCTGCTCACATCCAGGAAAAGTGCAGCCGCGGCCTGGGGCAGAGCAGACGCCATCAGGTGTCTGTGGTGGAGGGTGGCTTTGGTCCCCAGCAACACTCCTGTGCACTCAACGCCCCCTCCTGCTCTAACGATGGGCCGCCTGCTGCCCTGCACGACCCGCTCTCCCTCCCGGCCGGTTCTGATCTGCACTTTCCCTCCTGGGGGAGCCGAGCCTCCCTCCTGGCTGTTTTAAAGAGTACCCGATGCTCCGATGCTCCGTGCGCACTGGCCTGCGGTTTCTCTCCAGGTCCACCCCGCTCGCCTGGCTTCGGAAGTGGCCCGGAACTCTCTGGCTGCGCAGATGGGACAGGGACTTCCTGGGTGGGGGGTGACTTCGGGTTACAGACGTCCGTGGACAGCCTGCCTGTGGTGCCTTGCTGTCGTCGGGGTGAGTCTTGCTCTCCCCTGAGCTGCCCTGGGGAAGGCGGCACGCGCTTCTCTGCGGACCTGGTGTACTCGGAGGGGAAGGACAGTGTCGGGTTAGGCCAGGAGGACCCGCTTGCCAGGAAGTCTCTGCCAGGCCCGCTTTTCTGCCTCTTGCCTGGTTCCGAGAAAGGCTCCCGAAGTGGGACCCTGCCTGCGGGTCAGGTACAGTACGGGAGAGGGACAGGCGTGCGCGAGCGGCCACGGTCACGGCCGAAAAGCCCCGCTCGGAGCGTGCCCTGAACTCGTCGGCCCACCCGGAGAGGGGTGTGGGGACCGGCCGGGCGCCTGGGCTCCGCTTGGCAGCGCTGGCATGACGCCCTGGCAGCAGCAGGGCGGGTGCAGTAAGCGAGCTTTTCTCCTGTCCAGTGGGAGGAATGTAGGCCAGGCGAGTGCCGGCCAGAAAGGAGGGGCCGCTGGCTGTCCGGCCGCTGCCGGCCACAGCCCCGCTGGCTGCCAGCTTGTCAGCACCTGGGACTGAGCCTCTCTGTCCTCCGGGCTCTGTGGGCGCAGGGGAGACAGCGGGGGCGGCCACGGCCACTTGGAGGCGGGTGCAGGGCCGGCTCCAGGAGGCCGGTTAATTCTGGTGAGGACTCAGGCCAGGTGGCCACTGGGAAAACACAAGTGCTTCGGTGATGGCCAGAGCCAGGCTCCTCACGGGGCTCGTCCACTCATTGCACAAAGGCGTGGCACTGGCATGTGCAGACGTATGCATGCGCCCCCTGCACATACTCATGGGCACACGTGTCCACACACACGGGCACATGTGCATGCACACACTATCCATGTGCACACTCATGCACACACTATCCATGCACACGCACAAGCACATGCACCCATGGACGCACACTCAAGCACACATCGCACATGCACAAGCACACCCACACATGTGGATGCACACTTGTGCACACACTGCACACGCATGAGCACACACATGTGGATGCACACTCATGCACACACATTGCACGTGCATGAGCACACACACACGTGGATGCACACTTGTGCACCCATCCCACACGCACAAGCACACCCACACACGTGGATGCACACTTGTGCACACATCCCACACGCACGAGCACACTCACACATGTGGATACACACTCATGCACACATCGCACATGCATGAGCACACTCACACATGTGGATGCACACTCATACACACATCCCACATGCACGAGCACACTCACACGTGGATGCACACTTGTGCACACATTGCACACCCGTGGACACGCACCACACAGCTCTCTATCCAGCAGGCGAATGCAAAAGTCAAACAACCCCCTATTTATAGAAACGACAAAGTGAGCAGAACTTAGTAAGATAAATGGCAACCTAAGATCTCATACTTTTCTCTGTGGCCGCTCACAACAACCGTCCTCTCTTCCCTTCTCCATTTCCCACTCTGCTCTACGGAGGGCGGCTGCTCCCTCCTCTCACTCTCACTTGGGCTCTGAAAGCTGCCCTGGGTCTAGCTAGTATTTCCTTTCTTTTAAGGAGGTTTGTTGGGGTGACACTGGTTAATAGAATTATATAGGTTTCAGATGTCCAGTCCTAGGACACGTGACCGCATTTTGCATTGTGTGTTCACCGCCCAGAGTCCAGTCTCCTTTGTCGCCCTGTGTCTGACCCCTGACCTGCTCCTGCCTCCCCCAACCCCCGAGGCTCGTTCTCGGCTCCCTCACTTGAAAGCTCTCACTGGCTCTCTCTGGGTGGGGGTCACCTCACGGCCCCTGGAGCCAGGCTGTCTGGCTCCGAGTTCCACCTCTGATGCTCTTGGCTGTGTGACTGAGCGAGCCACCTACCTCTGTGCCTCAGTCTCCTTGTTTGTAAATTGGGGTTAATAACAGCAGTGAGCCCAGGGCCTGGCCCAGGCTGAGTATCCAGTCAGCACCGATTATACTAGTTCCCTCCGGCCCTGCCTTGTCCGGAGACGCAGCTCCGTGGCCTTGACCCTCTTGCCCTCAGCGATGCGAGGGTCTGTGCTTTGGGGAATAGCTATCTTCCTTTTCCCTGTGAGCAGGAGGAGCGGGAGGAGCAGGAGCCAGCAAGACGAGACCCAGGCCTCGCGCGTCCTTCCTCCACGCCATCGGTATCGCCTGCCTGCCTGCCTGCTCTGTCTTCACCCTGTCGGGCTCGTTCGGATTATTCCTAGTTTGCTTCACACGGTTCCTTAGCAACCCTCGCCAATAAAGGATTAGGTACCAAAATACTTTCGTGAGAATTCCAAGCATCTTAACTTATTAAAAGCCATTTCTTTAAAAAATAATTACTTCAGTTTCCCCCTTCTTTCAAAAACAATGCAGATTTATTATAAAACTAGAGGCCCGGTGCATGAAATTCATGCACGGGGGTGAGGGTGGGGTCCCTCAGCCCAGTCTGCACCCTCTCTCAATCTGGGACCCCTCGGGGGATGTCAGACTGCCAGTTTAGGCCCGATCCCGCAGGCCGGATGCCTGCCTGATCACCCCTAACCACTCGCCTGCCTGCCTCATTGCCCCTAACCGCTCACCTGCCTGCCTGATCACCCCTAACTTCTCTGCCTGCCTGATTACCCCTAACCACTCTGCCTGCCTGATCACCCCTAACCACTCTGCTTGCCTCATCGCCCCTAACCTCTCACCTGCCTGCCTGATCACCCCTAACCACTCTGCCTGCCTGATCACCCCTAACTTCTCTGCCTGCCTGATTACCCCTAACCACACTGCCTGCCTGATCACCCCTAACCACTCTGCTTGCCTGCCTGCTCGCCCCTAACGACTCTGCCTGCCTGCCTGATTGCCCCTAACTGCTTGCCTGTCTGTCTGATTGCCCCTAACTGCCTCTACCTCGGCTCCCCCGCCCCCCGCCATTACTTCATCCGGAATGATGTCCAGAAGGTCATTCGGCTGTCCAGTCTAATTAGCATGTTACGCTTTTATTATTATAGACTAGTAGCCCTGCACACGAATCTGTGCACCAGTAGGTCGCTGCCGCCCTCCTGTAGCTCCCCTTGCTCCCTCCCCTCATAGCTTGCTGCCCTGCCCCCTCCTGTAGGTCTCCAGCGCCCACTTGTAGTTTACTGCTCCACCCTTCTGCTGATTGGTGATCTGGTCCTTATGCAGTCGGTCATTACGTGGTGGGTCGTTACGCCTCAGGGCGTAATGGATAATTAGCATATTCCTCTCTTATTATATAGGAGGATACTTAGAACACCCAGGTCATCAGAAAGAGCGAGAATCACCCTCTTCCAGCATCTTGGTGTACATTCTCCCGGATCAGACACACGTGTAGACATACGGATTTACACGGAAAGGGAATTGTTATACACATTCTTTTGGCAAACAGCCCCCTCCCATTTCACTATGTTCCTCTGTCCATAATGTTTTAAAATGACTTAAAAAGAACATCATACTTCTGATCAGGTGAAATGTGGCTTCTCCCGGGGACACAGTGTCAGTGGAGGGTGGCCCTGGGATGGCAGGGAGCTGGAGCGGCACACCAGGGGGCAGGGCTGCCCAGCCGGGCACTTGTGGGAGGGGCAGGGAGGAGCAGTCGGATGGGGCATGGAATAGCCATGGCCAGTTGCAAATCCCCCACGTCTCTGAGCCTCAGTTTCCTCAGCTGTGAAATGGGGATAAGTACACCTTGCAATGTTGTGTGCGGATTAGACTTCAGACATGCTGGGGCCCCACAGACGACAAGGTTGGCCATGGGGACAAGTAGTGGCAGACGGCTGGGGAGGCCTCCCGCCTGTGTCCTCACGCTGGCGGGGCCCCAGGCCACGCTGGAAGGCGCTGGGTCTGCACGCAGGAGTCGTGCCTCTCCCTGAGCTGCCAGGACTCCGGGTCCCCCGGGTGGGGAACATTTCTCTATGGTAGGAGGTCCCTGCAGCTGCTGGAACAAAAGACCGCAAGCTGGGGGCTCCAGACAACACCAGTGCATTAGCTTGCCGTTGTGTGGGTTAGAAATCCGACCTGGGTGGCAGCAGGGCTGCGTCTACCTGGAGGCCTCGGAAGCAGAATGAGCTCCCGCTGTTCTGCAGACGGAGACCGCCGCCCTCCGTCCTTACAGCCAGCACCTCTCCACCTCCCTCTTCCACCCCCACGGACCCTGCTGATGGCCCTGGGCCCTGGATAATCCAGGCTGATCTAACTAGAGGTCAGCTCATTCACAGCCTTCATCCCCTTTGCCATGTACAGTGACACGGCCGCAGGTTCTGTGGGGCAGGAAGGCAGGTCTCCGGGGCCCCTCTGGGGCCAGTGTAGCCATGACCCTGCGCAGTCCTTTAGATCTGTTGCTGCTCCTGGTCTCAGGTGCGGAGGCAAACGCCCAAAAGACTGAAATCATGTCTTGTTCTTACCTGACTTGCCTGTGACTTGATCTTCAAACCTGGCCTCCCTGCAGGTGTAGGGGAGGTTTCCCAGGTGAGGGGAGCACAGGGAGTTTCAAAGGAATCCATTGAGGGGTCCTTTTCACAGACGCACCTGCCTGACGCACCTGCCCTGGAGCCCAGTTCTCCTCTCCTTCTCCTTCCCGATGCTGTTCTCTCATTTCGCCCGGAAAGACTCAGGCCTCCCTCGACGCGGAGTGTCAGACAGTGACATTCAAATAGTGGGGTCTAGGGGGAGGGGAATTGCGAGATATCTGTAATACTGTCAACAATAAAAATATATTTAAAAAATAACAACAAAGTAAAGGAAGAATTAAAAAACAAAAGATTGTAGAAATTATGAGTATAGACACATTTCAATGAAAATTTTTTTCTGTGTTGCAGAACCATTAACATTATTTATTGTTGGCAGGCATGTGAGAAATTTAAAAAACGCTCAAGAGTTTTCAGGAAGAAAAGTGTAGTGGGGTCTGCAAAACCTTCATGCCCTCCCTCAGCCTGAGTAAGGCAGTTTTAATGAATTGTGTTTATTTAACATGTACACACCGATATTTTTAATCCTATGTAATAAAAGGCTAATATGCAAATTCACTGAACAGTGGAACAACCCGTTGCTATGACATGCATTGACCACCAGGGGGCAGACGCTCAATGCAGAGATGCCCCATGGTGGTCAGTGTGCCCCCACAGGGGGAGCACTGCTCAGCCAGAAGCCAGGCTCATGGGGAGTGGGCCTAAGCCAGTGATGGCGAACCTATGACACATGTGTCAGCACTGACATGGGTAGCCATTTCTGATGACACGCGGCCACATGCCGAGGATGAAACATTTGCGACTAGAGTCTTGGAGTTAGTTTTTTTCCTCAAAGTGACACACTACCCGAGTTATGCTCAGTTTTTTGGCGAAGTTTGACACACCAAGCTCAAAAGGTTGCCTATCACTGGCCTAAGCCGTCAGTCAGACATCCCCCGAGGGCACAGGCCAGGTGGAGGGGGACCCCCACTCTGAGTGCACAAATTTTGTGCACTGGGCCTCTAGTATATCAATAATAACTGTGTGCCAATAATTATCGCGAGGGTAGCTCAATCCAGAGGAAAAGATTTAAATGCTCAGAGTCTAACGGTTGCAGAAATTAAAAAGTAAACCAGCATTTGTATTTTATAGTTCCTGCATCGAATTATTGTAGGGTGATTAATGAAATACTTTCTGTCATAAAAATGGCATTAGAATAAAATTCTGCAAGAAAAAGCAAGTAAGATTTCCAGGAGGAAAAATGTGCTCTTCTGTCTTATGAAGAAGATCTGGCTTGTGCGTTTTTAAAACAGCTGATGGCGGGTATCACATTTCCATGGCATTTAGATTCCGTGGGAAACATCCCCAAGACTGATGTCACAGCTTTGTATGTATATAAACTGTCAACATTTACAATACAGTGGGGACGGCATCTTTTGTACTATTTCAAGGTATGGTCAAATTTTTAGAGGTCAGGCAAAAATGTCCAAGGGCCTACACAGTGCATCCAAGTTCCGTTAGGCGTAGGACGAGGAGTCATTGGAGAGCAGCTGCCCTGTGGCACCCTACATAGGTGATTAAAATATGTTTCTATTTTAGGAGGGATCTATTTTTAATTTTAATTATGTACTTATTTTTTAAAATATATTTTTATTTATTTCAGAGAGGGAAGGAGAGAGTGAGATATAGAAACATCAATGATGAGAGAGAATCATTGATCATCTGCCTCCTGCACGCCCCCCCCCCACTGGGGATCGAGCCCACAACCTGGGCATGTGCCCTGATCGGGAATCGAACCGTGACCTCCTGGTTCATAGGTCGATGCTCGACGACTGAGCCACTCCTCTGCTTTCCTCTGTCTCTTTTAGAATCGCATCACTGACCCATGAGCTTCCGGTGGAGGGGCTCTGGCCTCCGTGCCAGCTGTGTCGGGAGCAGGGTACCCAGTGCGGCAGCTGCCCCTCCCCTTCCCTGTGCCCCCCCGCACCCCTCCCAAGACTCCCGCACCCTCCCTCACCTATGCTCCGGCTGACAGTCTCCTGATTTCTCGTTTGCAGGAATGAGTCCATTTTTAGGAGTGATGAGTGGATGGAAAAATGTCACCAATCACTCATGACAGATGTCGCCAGAACTTAATTAGGACCAGGCAGTTTCAGCTCAGAGACCTGGGAGTGCTGAGGGAGGGTGCTTGGCCGCGGAGCTCGGGCTCAGGGTGGTGGCAGGCTCTGTGCAGGCAGGTCGCTCTGCAGGGTGGGGTGGGCAGAGGCATCAGATGTAGTTCCCACCCCCAGGGAGGTTGGAATGAAAAGTGTAAACATTTGTGTGTGAACGTAAAACAGATAAGACATAAAAATTATATTCACACTCCTGCCCTCACCCCCTGTCCAGATACCTCTCTCTGCATCTGTACCTCACAGCACCTCTCCTTCTATGTTACTAGAGGCCTGGTGCACAACATTCGTGCACTGGGGTGGGGGTGGGGGTGGTTTCCCTCAGCCTGGCCTGCGCCCTCTCGCAGTCTGGGACCCCTCAGGGATGTCTGCCTGCTGTGGAGGTGGCAGAGGCTCCCACCACCGCCGCTGCGCTCGCCAGCTATGAGCCCGGCTTCTGGCTGAGAAGTGCTCCCCCTGTGGGAGTGCACTGACCACCAGTGGGCAGCTCCTGCATTGAGCATCTGCCCCCTGGTGGTCAGTGCACGTCATAGCGACTGGTCATTCTGCTGTTTGGTCGATTTGCATATTAGCCTTTTATTATATAGGACACCAGCTCTCTCTCTATAGAGAATATAGTGGATTTTGGTTCTCTCCTGGCTGCTCAGGCTTACCTCCTCCCTCTGCTAACGGGGACTGTGGTCCATTAAGGAGGGATGGGGGTGAAGTATCGAGAACCTTGGGCTGGGGTTTTGGGGGGATTTTGATGGGGAGTTAGTCAAGACTGGGCGTGGGGAGGAAGCTGGCGGGGAAGCTGGGGGTCAGGAGAGCTGGGAGCTGAGGCGAGCAATGCGGCAAGAGGGGTTACTGTTGGTCTGGCTTCTGATTCAGCTCCCCTTCGGTGTTCTAGCAGAGATGCTGGTAACGACGGGAATGACTGAATTACGCTTGATCTCCAGGCTGCTCTCTGTGACATCAGACGACACTGGACAGGGGCTGCCTGGCTCGTGTTTGGTTATGTGCGTGTCTTCATTGCGTTAAGGCCTGGGGGCTGTAAATGAGCACATGCTCAGCTTTCGTTCTTGCTAAGGCTGCAATAAAAACAACAGCTCCCGTGTACACCAGGCCAGCGAGGCTATTGGAAAATGTCTTCGAGGTGAAATGGCAGTTTCATCGTGCTATTCTTGTGCTTAAGATGCTGCAGGCACTTCCTGGCACTGGAAGTAACATCCCATTTCCCTGCTGTGGCTTCAGGATAAGCCTCTGCCTGCCCCTCCCAGGGACCTCGGGCCCCTTCACTCGCCCTCTCTGGCCACACGGGCCTTTCTGCTCCCGGAGGACTGTGCAACCGGCTGCGCCCAGGGCCTCTGCACAGGCTGTGCCCTCAGTCAGCGAGGCCTTTCTCCCCACCCACAGTTCCCCTCCCTTCCGCGTGGTGGGCTCTCACTCATCCTTCAAGTCTCGGCTAAGATTTCACCTCCTCAGAGGCCCTCTTCGATCTAAACGAGGCTACGTTATTGCCCCATTATTACCTCTGAGAGTACAGTGGTTTGAGTGCTGGTCCCCAAAAGATAGGTCCTGAAACCTGGGGGTGTGACCTTATTTTGAATAAGGTGTTTTTGTTTGTTTGTTTTTTGCAAATTAAGGTTAAGATTCCAAAGTGAGATCATCCTGGATGACCTGGTTGGGCCCTAAATCCAATGACAAATGTCGGTGTAAGAGGCAGAGGAGAAATAGACGGGGAGAAGGCCATACGAAGACGGGAGGCGAGATTGGAGTGAGGCGGCCCTAAGCCAGGCACACCCAGGGCCACGGGAACCTCCTCGGGAGAAATGTGGCTCTGCCCACACCTTGATTTTGAACTTCCAGCCTCCAGGACTGTGAGAGAACAAATCTCTATTGTTTAAGCCCCCTGATTTGTTACAGCAGCTACGGGCAACTCATACACACTGAGTCCTGCCCAATCTGTTTATATGCGTTATGCTGACTTGCTTTCACATCATGGAGTGGGCAACCTGGTTATTACCGACCCCTGGGCCCCCTCCATGCCGCACTACATGGCCAGATCCGGGTCTTTTCTGGTCTCCACTGTGTCTGCGGGGCTCAGCCCAGTACCTGACATGGCAGGTGCTGAGTAGGTATTGGATGAATGAAAACAAGTGCCGTGTTTCGTTATTTAGGATCCACAGCGGACGCTCCCCTCTGGAGAGCCTTCGCTTCACTGTGGGTGAAAAGCACGCTTCTCCAGTGCTTGATTGACGTCCCCGGAAGATGTCTTTCGGAGGGGTGTAAGCATCATCTCTGAAGTTGAGTCCACGCTTTTCATTTTCCTTGCTAATCCTTTCTTATGGAAAGGGAGACATTCAGCTTCCCAGGGGTCCTTGTTTGAGTGAGCCCAGACACCAAGGTTGGTCGGGCAGCCTGGCTTGGAGGGGGTGCGCCCCAGGCCCGGGCACATCAGGTTTCGGTGCCAGAGAAAACACATATTTTGAAGAGAAGGGTGCGCGCCGAAGGCTCTGTTGACTGTGAAGGCGGAGGGGATGGCCCATTTGAACTGGCTTGGTATTCGCGATAATATGTGGTTCAGGACTCAATAAAAGGGTATAATTCTATCGAGGGATTCCACTGAGCTCATAGACCATGGGATGCGGCCCGTCAGCAGAATGCGGAGACGGGGTGACCACGGAGTGTCAGCAGGGACCACTCCGGGCTGCGGATCACTCCTGAGAAAGGATTATCCCAGGCGCCTCTAGACTACATGCCTAGAAAAATCGGCGCCCGAATAATTTAGTTAAATCATGCGAGTGTGTCCCAAGGACCAGAGGAACAAACGGTTTCATTGTGTGGCATTAATGAAACTTATGTACCCAAAACATCTGTCTCTAAGGATGCCGTAAATAAGCCAGCGGGTGTTTGTCAGAACTCTGGGCGAAGGCCTTTGCCTTTCTCAGGAATCGTGGCAGCAAATGTGAAAAGCACGTGGCGTGAGACAGCAGGGAGTAGTGTGGACTGTGGCCAAATGGAAAGTGAGTGTCGCTTAAATGGATGTTTGCCAAGCAAAGCGTGCCTGCAGGCCAGGGTGTTTCTCCTTCCACTAGACAAGGGGTTAAAAAACTCCAGCCACTGTTCTGGTAAATAAAATCTGTTATTGGGGCACAGCCATGCCCCTTTGTTTACCTTCTCTCTGTGGCTGCTTTGGGCCACGAGGGCAGAGCGAGTCGTTGTGCAAGAGAACGAATGTCCTTGAACTCCTAAGATGTTTATCATCTCGCCTTTTACAGAGAAAGCTTGCTAACGTTTGCAGCAGCCCAGGAGCGTCTAGAGGGCAGCGTGGCACTCACTTTAAACTTCGTAATTATTTATTTTGAGGAGGAGACTTCATACTGTCGATGGCAGGTCCAATGGCCATTCCCCTTCTTCCTTGCTGACGGGGACAGTCATGGGCTCAGGGGTGGGAGCTGGGCTTCTCCCGGGTGGTACATGGTGATCTCCCCTGGTGATCCCTCCATCCCACTCCATCGGGGCTACGGGCCTAGGCTTGTGATGGGATGACGGCCAGTGAGATGTGGGAGTGGACACCTGCCGACGTGGGCCTCCTGGGGGTTCTGAGAAGGGAAGGTGGCGCCGGATGGGCTCCTACTCTTAAAACGGGGCCCACGGAGTGCTGTCCTTCCTTCTTTTGCCTCTGGACATGGTCGTGGAAGGACCAGGTGCAGCAGCTAGAGCATCCTGGGTCGCGCCCAAGGCCGGAAGCCAGAGCTCAGGGCCTTGGAGTGGAAGAGGAAGAGCCTGGATTCTAATGACATGGAGAAAATGAAGCTAACCGAGCTGGGACCCACCCTCTCTGGCGTTGGTGGCTCAATGTCCTTCTTCACTTTCAATTGGGTTAAGCAGCTCACACCCTAAAGAAGGTAAAACGTTATGCGGTTGGATCTGCCTCCTCATTTCTGCCAGGGGGTTGGGGAGGGCGGTTTCTAACTGTTGTGCCTGTTTGCCAGGAAGGACTTCATAGACTTGGTGACCACGCTCTTTGATATTATTTTATTTTTACACTTAGACCACTCCTCTGTTAGGAATTAATTGTTTTACATGGTAGGAGGTAAAGCTCTAACTTTGGTTTTCTCTTAGATGGAGGAAAAAAAAATTTTTTTTTGAATGCACGATGGTGAATGAAATTCCAGTAGATAGGATTTTCATAAAGATAACATTATTTTCTGCACTGGGAACTAAAGACATGATCGGGGGTTTTTGATAGGTATTATATTAGAAAATGGCTAACCTGCCCAGCCGGTGTAGCTCATTGTTTGAGTGTCGATCTATGAACCAGGAGGACACGGTTCTATTCCTGGTCAGGGCACATGCCCGGGTTGCGGGCTCGATCCCCAGTAGGGGGCATGCAGAAGGCAGCCGATCAGAGATTCTCTCTCATCATCGATGTTTCTTTCTCTTCCTCTCTCTGAAATCAATAAGAAACATATTAAAAAAGAAAGAAAATGGCTAACCTGATGGATGGTCTTCAAGTATGCTGCTGATGCAACTAGGTTGTTTCCTAATTCCCAACAAGGAACTTAAAGGAACAGAAGTGACAGGTTTTAAGACAAACCATATCACATAAGGGAACCCCGAGCCTGTTAAATACACCCGACTGGGACCACCCCAGGAAAAGGTGTTGGTGGTTCCCTGGTGCTGGTTAGGAATGTTGAAAGAAAGAAGCGTAAAAACTGACCAGCATCTTTTTTTTTTTTTAAAATATATTTTATTGGTTTTTTACAAAGAGGAAGGGAGAGGGATAGAGAGTTAGAAACATCGATGAGAAAGAAACATCAATCAGCTGCCTCCTGCACACCCCCTACTGGGGATGTGCCTGCAACCAAGATACATGCCCTTGACTGGAATCGAACCTGGGACCTTTGAGTCCACAGGCCGACACTCTGTCCACTGAGCCAAACCAGTTGGGGCCTGACCAGCACCTTGCCTTGACTTGAAGGCAGGCAGTTTGACTTGGAACCACAGCTCTTAGCTGAAGATCATCGGTACTGGGAGAGACCCACTCTTCAAGCAAACCTGCCTAAAACAGGGGCTGAAATCTCTGTCGGAATCTAAAACAAACATAAAGTCCGTGGCCAAAGCTTTGTTCCTGAAAAGATACCGTGAATAAGGAACTTACTCAGAGGAGATACTTATAGTGCACACACAACGGGGTAGTGTTTGGACTATGAAAAGAACACGTACAAACCAGTAAGGAAAGAAGATAGGAAAGCGGGCAAGGATGGGCACAGGCACCGCTCAGCACAGGCCGCACGGCGAGGCCCATGCGTTGATGAATTCTTGCTCATCTCAGGGGGATTCAGACCAAGTCCCCAATGAGAGGACCCTTCCCCCCACTTCATTGGGAAAACGTGCCGCACCCAAAACCAAACGTAGTTTATAGTGGCAACTTCGCGATACGCTTCGTACCTACGGAGTAAGGGTCAAGTGTTGATGTTTTTGGTGCCATTTTTAAAAAACCAAACCCTAAGAAGGAAGTGCGAGATATAACTGGAGACTTATTATAAAGAAGATTGATGTTGACAAAAACATCTGAGGCCGTCGCATTGTGATGTTAACATCATCCTGCTTCGGAAACTCTTGTTTTAGCCTCGTCCCTGCCGACGCTCCTTCTTTCGTTATAAGCTGGCTGACTTGGGCGCCTCCTCTTTGCCAATAGCCATGCGTGGACCTAGGCGGTCTGGCCCCAGAGCCTGCACTCCTAACCACTGCCTCAGGGGACCCCTGGGGTGCCAGTCTCGAAGGTTTGGTGCTTTCTGTGCCGTTGATGGAGGCTGGCTGGGCCGCAGTTCCGTGGATGCAGGCCGCGCTCGTGGGGTCCTGGACGATCAGTCTGTGAGAAAAACCCACAAGCTGTTCCCAAATCCATTGTCTTCCTGCATTTAGGAGAGGAGGCCGACTTTCTGTCATGCGGGGCACCGATCAGGGTGACCTTGGTAGTTAAATGTTCGTGCTGGGAATGAGCACACTGTCCTCCAGCAAGAGGAGGTCTGTCATCTCACTTTGTGTTTTTAATTTTTTTTTTTTTATTGATATCAGAGAGGAAGGGAGAGGGAAAGAGAGAGAGAGAGAGAAACATCGATCGGCTGCCTCCTGCACACCCCCCATGGAGGATTGAGCCTGCAACCCAGGCATGTGCCCTGACCGGGAATCGAACCAGCAACCTCTTGGATCCTTGGCTGATGCTCAACCACCGAGCCGCACCGGGCCGGTCATCTCACGTAGAAGTGGGAGAAGCAAGACGCCTGCTTGTTGGCGTGGTGCTCCTTTCCCCTCTGTAACTCCATGGGACACATGCCACCTGTGTGGCCCCCTGGCGCTCCCTGGAAGCTGGCGTTTCCTGCCCCTGATCTGGAGGAGGAAGATAGGGTCGCTGCCTCACTCCCCGTCCTCAAACCACAGGCACCTGCTGGTCCCGGCGGAGCGCACTCTGCTCCAGCCCAACCTTCCTCCGGCCGGCCGGGCTCTCAGCGACGCCAAACACGTGGCTGACTCTGATGCGCTTGACGGGAGCCTTCTGTTCCGCTGTAACAGTGTCCAAAGTCCTGAAGTCGCTAACCCCTGCAGATCCATTCTCTGCAGCTCACCCCCTCAAGCCATCAGGAGTCCCCTCCCAGGCGCCCAGGCACCCGACCCTCCCACCAGGGACACCTCCCAGGTGCCCAGGCACCCAACCCTCCCACCGGGGACACCTCCCAGACGCCCAGGGTTCGCACCGCGGGCCACATGAGCCTGGGCAGACGTGTACATGTGAGCGCTTTTGGAAGCTGCCATCTTTAAAAATTATTTATTCATTTATTTATTTTGTATATGTTTACATTTATTCCACACCTTATTCCAAAAAGGATATGAATCACCTTAAAATGTATAAGCAAGCTCGGCCAGCGTGGCTCAGTGGTTGAGCGTCGACCTATGAACCAGGAGGTCACGGTTGGGTTGTGGGCTCGATCCCCCGTGTAGGGCATGCCGGAGGCAAGCGATTAATGATTCGCTCTCATCATTGATGTTTCTGTTCTCTCTCTCTCTCCCTTCCTCTCTGAAATCAATGAAAATATATTTAAAAAAACAAACAAAATAAAATAACCAGTTAGGCTCAATTCAAGACCATATTGTGTTTCCCACCTTATAATTATTATTGTTACCTATCACTGAAGTGGCCGTGTCCTGGTAGACGCTGGTGACAGTCTGGCCCTGTAGCTGCCTCTCCTCTCTGTGGTGGCCTCCTCCGGGAAGTGCCAGGGCCGGGTAGCTGCCTCTGGCGATAGCGGCTGCCTGCTGCGCGATGACCAGATCGGCGATAGGTGCGTGTCTTGTTATTGTCCACCCCACAGCTGCGTGTCCCGAGATGTAGGGGACGGACTCTAAGGGAACGTGCATGTTTATTTTTTGTGATTTGGAGGCTGCCTCTCCGGAACTGGCCTGGTGTTTGTGGAGGACACTTGATAAAAAGGGCCACAGGCTCGCCTCGCTTTTGCCAAATCATATCCACGTGGACCCCGAGTTGTTTTGTTTGGGGAAATCAATCCTTCTGAAATCATTTACTTTGCTTTTGTCATACACGGAACATTGGAATGTGTTTTTGACTCGTATTGTACCCTAAAATAGTGGAGAATTTTCATCACTTCTGAAATTAAAAAACATCATGTTACTTGAAGATCACTCGTTAAAGTCTTTTTGCAGTCACATGTAACATTCTCAAAGCGTTTTATTTGGAGGGACACAGAGCACGTATACAGAAGCTGTTGAGTCAGATGGGGGTCAAATCCAAGGGCTTTACTTAGCAGGACTTGGGGCAAAGTGGCCCACGTTGCTGAGCCTTGGTTTCCCTCGCCCCTAGAATGAGGAAAACAGTATCTGTGGACGTGATGAAGGACAGCACAAGAACCTGAGACGTAGGGACGCTCATCAGTAATGGCCGTTGTCATCGCCGCCCTCTGTGGCGTTCCCGTCGGCCACATTCCCACAGGAACGTAAGCACAACTTGGGCTTGAGCAGGGGGCAAGGTGAGGTGATCCTTAGGTAGACTTCGTGCTAAACCAAACTTGATGCAAATTAGGAGGCTCTGGGAAGCGATCATTTGCTTTCAGAATGATGCTCCTCTAAGCTGTAAACTTCCTGATTCATTTAACCAGGACTTCACTTTCCAGCTACTTTGGGGAACACACTTTAGACACAGGCTGGGGCCTGTTCTCCAGGACCTTGCCCCGGGCCCAGATGGGGCTTCGCTTGCAAAGCAGATTCAAGATAGAGGCCAGGGCTCTGCTGGCTCATCGGCGGAGATGGCAGAGGAGGAGAGATCTGGGGGGAAGAGGAGAGAGGTGTGGTTTAAAGGGGTGGTGGCCTGGCAAAGCGGGGGGCATGCCTGAAGGAGACCCCTTAGGAGGAAGGCGCACAGCGGGCAGGAGAGGAGAATCCGGGCCAGGAGTCAGGGCCCTATGGCGGTAGGGAAAGTCCTCGCACAAATGGTTAAGCCGTTGTTCCCTCCTATTATATCGTGAGAAAAGCAGTGACCAGAGCTGCCTGGATTAGGAAAAAAGGGTGTAATTCCATCTTGGGGCTTCTGGTGACTGGAGCTTGTGGTTCTGTGGCGTATGATGTCACCAGAACCCCTGGCTGGGATGACAGCCTTTTCCTTTACAAGCTGCTAAGTGGGGAGGCCGGGGGTCCACATGCCGCGAGGGCCCCGGGTGGAGGCTGGCCCGGGAGGTCGGTTCTGGAGGCTGGCCGCTTCTACCCCGAGGGTGTAGGTGGGCTCGGGGCAGCCACTTTTCCTGTGTGTCCTGTTCTTCCTCGGCCTGCGTCCCCATCTCTCCCTTCCCGTTTCCCCGAGTTGTGTAGCTTGATTTTCCTATGATTTATTTTATACAAAACCCAAGTTAACCAGATTTCTCTGGCCATCATCCGCATGAAGCTTACGGCTCAAACCTTCCATCTCAAAACCCGCTCAAGGCGGGCTCCAGGGTGATGGCTGACGTCTGAAGGAAGAGCCCGGCCAGAAACTGGGTGGCTCACGTCCGTCTTCTGTCCTTTTCCCCAACCTCCCACGTCACCGCACAGGCCACGGGCAGGATGTAGTTCATGGTTCAGCCGGTCCATGGTGCCGCCTCAGTAGAGGGAGTGTCCGTGGCCTCCTCACGCACGGAGGCATATGCGCACCCCAGTGTCTGTGGTGAGCCGGGTCCTCAGGCCACACTTATTCTTCAACCTTTAACACAGGTTTTCTGAAGATTTGTGACCTGCCAGGAGGCTCTGGGCCAGATCTGGGGGTACAATGGAAAGGATGAGAGAGATGACTGCCGTCCTTCTGACATAGCCATGTGGGGTCTCGAAGGTAGAATGTCTCAGCCCTCATCTCCAAATTCGCTCTGCCCCAAGTGTTCCCCATCCCAGTTCCCGCCACTCTCCTTGCCTCATTGCTCAAGCCAGAGTGCCCCTCCCAATTTCTCCTTTTCTCTCCTCCCCAACATCCGGCCCATCGGCTCGTCTTGTCCGTGGCACCTCCAAATTTGAACCATTCTGGACCACTTTTCTCCATCTCACTGACATCATTTCACTCCACCAGCTCTTAACCATTGGACAGCATCCCAACAGCATCCTGTCCCATCTCTCGCTTCTTTATTGTTCTCTCTAACCCAAGGGGTCTCAGAGTGGGGTCCCGGACCAGTAGCCGCATCTCCACCTGGGAATTTGCCTGCCGTGCCTCCATTTGGGCCTCGCCCAGACCTATGGCATCAGAATGTCCGGGATGGGGCCCAGCAGCCTCCATGGTAACAAGCACCTCAGGGGATTCTGGTGCAGGTTGACATTTCCGAACATCTTCAGCCTATTCTCCAACCAGGGGGAGTACTCACCACTTCCCAATGCACCCTCTTACTCCCATTTTACAGATGAGGGGACTGAGGCCTGGTCTTAGAAGGTACATGTAAGACTCTACACCACCGGGCGGGCCTTTCCCCAGCCTCCCTCTGAGGGATGCTTTCTCTTGGACCCTCTTGCTTCCAGACAGTCTCATCGTTCAGTTCCATGAATACACAATTCCATGTCCAACCCCAGGGCCTTTGCACTGCTTCCTGTGCCTGGAATACCCTCCTTCACTTTCCAGGGCTAGCACCTTCACCTCCTTGTTCAGGCTCCGCAGTAGGTCACCTCGGAAAGGCCTCCCTCGACCGTCTCGGAATAGGTTTCCCTGGTATTCTCCATTTCAGTTCATTACGCATCTCTCGGGAGCACACACAATTCGTAATAACTTTTCATTCATTCTTTTCCCTTTGAACTTACTGTGTGATATCAACAAATGCATTTGAAGTGCAAAATTACACCTCGATCGTAAATAGAAAAATCAGTGCCAGTTGCCGTTAAATGATAATAAACGATAACAATCATATGAGAAAGGCGACGTCGCTTCCTGATCTCAGCTAGATCTTCTTGCCCGCCAGAGACTTGAACTTGAAGCTTTCTTTCTCTTTGTGCTAAGGGAGGGGGCAAGCTTTAGAGCAGAGGTCCTCAAACTTTTTAAACAGGGGGCCAGTTCACTGTCCCTCAGACCGTTGGAGGGCCGGACTATAGTTTAAAAAAAACTATGAACAAATTCCTATGCACACTGCACATATCTTACTTTGAAGTAAAAAAACAAAACGGCAAAGACACCTGCATGTGGCCCGCGGGCCGTAGTTTGAGGACGCCTGCTTTAGAGACCTGTGGAAGTCATGTTAGCATTTAATTGTGACTTCTCCCTTGACATAATCAGGAGGTTTGAGGAGAGGTTAATTCCTCAGTGCCGCGGTACTTACGGCGATGCCTGGCTTCCACCTACACCCCGTTAGGTACTGGGAACCAACCCTTGCACAGTGGAGGCAGTTTTACGCAGATTCCCCCAATCTTCTGATGTTACGTTACAATGACCCCCACCTCACAGGTGAGGTCGAGGCCTAGGATGTTAACGTGCCCACATGCATACCGCTGGGAAGTAGGGGAGGCAGGATTTGAACTGGCTGTCTGCTTCGGGATGCCTTGATCTCAGATGCTACGCTAGCCTCGTAAAGGCACCACGCGTCCAACACTCTGGTCCCGACATGGGGGCTGACTGCTGGCCGCGGGGAAGGTGGAAGGCAGGCCAGGCGGCTCTCCCTGGGCGGTGGGACCGCACAGGCAGGGGCAGTGTTCCCTGGACGGAGCTGCTCCCCCTGGGCTGGGGGCTGAGCGCCGCTGTGCCCCTGCTTCCCTTGTGTCTACAGCTCCACGCTCTTCCTCGGGCATCTGCTGTGGACGCGGCGCTGTGCTTGGCACGGGGACATGGAGAGGAAGCGCAGGCCTTGCTCTCCAGTTGTTCACCATTGTCCAGTGGGGGAGAGACTGGGAAATGGGCTCAGAGCTGCGCGGGGGAGCCCGTGACAGAGGGGAGCGCAGTGGGCCGGGCAGGGCTGTGGGCACCTGGCTCAGGCCGGGTGGAGGAGGGGTGGGGTGGGAACGCCTCCTGAAAAGAGGAAGGAGCCTGGAGCGCAGGGGAGGCTGAGCAGAGGCCGGGGCTGGCCATCTGGGGAGGGCAGGGCAGCAGGCCTCCCGGCTCCCTGGGCGAGGAGAGGCTAGTCTGGCTCCCTGCCCGCCCACGAGGCCACCACAGAGAATGGCACCGACTCCGTTGTCCTTCCTCGTCCACAGGGCGCAGCCTCGCGTGCACGCAGTGACCCGCAGACTCAGCGCGACCGGAGAGATGGAGGCGTGGCCCGCCCTTCCCCGGGGAGCCCAGGACCCTGTTGTCCGGTACCATCTCCGCGTCCCGGGTGCAGCCGTGACTCCGAGGTCAGACTCGCGGCCAGAGAGGCGATCGGGGTGAGTGAGTGTTCAACCCCCACGCTGGGGTGGGTGTGATGCCTGGCTTTGTGTTCTGCATATAAGGAAGTATTGCTCGTTGGCTACTACGAATGTGCCCAAAACATCTCTCTCCGGAGTAAATTGGTGCTTTGCCGATGAAATGAGATATGTCGGGGCCACACGCGGAATAGGAATGTCCTTGGCGTGCTGCGGGGCTCCCTGGGGAGCTGCTGGCGCCACCCCGGATGGGAGCTGCCACCCCAGGGGAGCGAAGGGCTGGGGTGGGTGGCGGGCTGGGAACATTTTGGGGGCTGCACACGCCCCTTGGACTCGTGCTCTGGCTCTGGGGAGAAATGGTGGCCGGGGGCCCGTTGGGCGCAGGAGGGGGGAGAAATAGTCACCATTTCGAGTGTCTAGCCAGAGCTCAGGCTGTGTCTCCGTGGGAAATGGAAATGGCTTGGGAATCTGCTCCGGAAATACAGGCCGGTGGGAACCTGGCTGCCGCGGCCCTTGAACTGGAGGTCCCTGGGTTGACCTTTCACGATAAGAGTGTCTTTTTTTTTTTCTGTGAAATGTGGTCAGGCCGTTAGGGAGGCTTAGGTCACGTTCAGGTCTCAGCCCAGGGGTTCTGGGAAAGGCGAGGAGGAGTTTGCTGAGTTTGCTCAGTGCGTTGGGCAGGGTCTCAGCTGCCATTCCAGAGGCTTTCTGGGAATTTCTTAGTGGGACATGGAGCGCACTCTGGGGTCAGAGGAAAAGCTGCGTGCCCTCATGCAGAGGAGGGGACAGGGTGCCGGGACCTGGTGGCGGATCCGGAAGGCCATCCCTCGTAGCTTCTCTCCCCCTCCTCCCCCTCCCTCCCCCAGCACAGCACGCCGAGCCTCCTTTGGCCTTGAGTTACTCCAGCTTCCAGATTCCTGTGTGAGACAGGATCCAGCTGACCTGTTTTGGGTCCAGTACCCATTCCTCGGGTGTGAGAGCCGAGGGCGCCTGGGGCTGCATGCAGTGGGGGCCTGCGGGAGGGAGAGGCGGGGCAGAAAACACCTCCAAAGAAAAGTGTGTGGTTACCCCCCAAAAGGGGGCGTGGCTACTGCATGGGCTAAAAGGACAGATTTCCTTACTCGGGATGAGGCCTGAAAAGGAATCATTGGAGCTGCCACCAGGCCTGCTTTTGAGGTCATCACCAGCACAAATGTGGCTCTTGGTCTCCTCAGCCTGGTTGTAGGGGACATCAGCTTGACGCTGCAGTCAGTGGGGGCAGAGGCGGGCGTTCCTCCCTGTGGCCCACGAGGTGGCCCCGGGGCGGGCGGGGGGGGGGGTCCCGGCGACGTCAGCCATTCGTCCCACCTCGGATGCACAGCACTGAACGAATGCAGGGACCAGGCGAAGCTGAAAGGACCTGGGTGAGGGCATTGGGGCTGTCTTTCCAGTCTGGGGTCACCACCGGGGTTTTTTCTCAGGGTTCTCTGCGGATGTGCCCTGGGCCAGCAGGGCAAAGGGAGGGGGGAAGCCAGGGGGCTCGAGAGTGACCCTCACGCTCTGGGCTTCCTTTCTCCCCTCACCCCCGAGGGTTAGTGAACAAGTTCTAGTGTTGAATTTCCACTAAGTGCTGTTCTCACCAGGCACTGACGGCGGGGAAACAGCTTCGAGCAGCATTTTCCAAAGTATTTTCTAGGGGAGCGAGGCCCTGAGGTTGGAGTATATGCAAATTGGATAGTCTGTGGGTTATTCACGAGGCGCATTAGCATATTAAAGGAGGTGATAAGTCCCGCAGTGAATAAGCCTGCCTAGTGTGGCCTGCTTTGCATTTCCCAAACGTTTTTGACCAGGGCCTGGTTTTAAAATAACACCTGTTCCTCCATGGCACCCCTGGCTCTGAGCCACGTCCCAGTGCCCTCTCACTGCTATTGCTCAGGGGCACGAGGGTCCCCCGTCACCTCTTAGCATTGACAGGTCTCTGCAGGGTGACAGAGGCCGTGTTTGCTTACGTGATAATTCCAAAGCAAACCGGGGCCTCGCTGCAGACTGACACGCTGCCCCAGGCTTTCTGTGGCAAGGTTCACCCTCCCGTCCCCTGATGCGTGTGAGGTGCTCGCGTACAGAACGTTCCGGGGGGCCGGGGCAGAGGCGCAATGGAACCAGAGACGTGCGAGAGGGAGGACCCTCCTTCTGGGTCAGGTGATCAAAGTTAGCATCACCCGTTTGCTGGGTCCCTAAAGCAAATGACTAACAAGAGGCAGATGAGTAACAGTGAACAGCTGTCCCATGGCGGCCCCGAGCCCCAGGCGGGCTCCACACTTAGGTGCCTCTGATAGCCGTGGTAGCTGAGGCTCACAGCCGTCCTGCTCTCTATTGCCGTCTCCTTTCCTTAAGGTGAGGGAACTGAGATTCGGAGCCGGCTGCCTCTTGTCTGGTGTCAGACGTAGGCACAGTTCGGATCAGCTCTGTCTCCCTCTGAGCCCAGGGTTTTCCACCCCGTGTGGCTGCCACTCTCTGGCCAGATGTCCCAAACCCCAACGCCGGAGAGTTTCGGGGACGGTCACTCTTAGTGGGCTCAGCCACGTCCATGAGGTCGTCTCACTCAGAGAGCCAGAGCCGCCGGCCTGGGCACTGACGGGCATCGAGAGGAAGGGCATTGCAACCTTGAACGTGTTATTTCTTCTTGGGTGAGCAATTCATCAATACTCACAGAAAGTGCAAAGACGGCTGAGGAGCTGCGGGACTCCGCAGTTGCTGTTCTGGCGTCCTCTTCTCTCCCCAGAGGCAGAACGCATGATCCGGGCGTAGGTGTCACTATGGACACAAGGGTGCGCCGTGGGAAAGGTGGCCGGAGTGAGTTATCCGTGGCCGTTCCTCTGTCACTCAGTGGTATCTTTGAGCTCTTCCTATGCACGTGTCTAAAGCTACACCGTTCACCCCCCAGCTTTTTCTTCTGAAGCAGTAACTTCTTATTTTGAAACAGAAAAGTGGCAAGAATAAGAATAGTTTAAAGAACCTTCAAGTACCCTTTCTCCAGACTTATTATTTTGCCCGATTTGCTATATGCGTGTGCATATTGTGTCCATATCTAATGTGTTTATATAATATGTAATATCACTTTATTACAAATACTGTAATTTTCTTTTCTGAGTCATTTGAGAATGAGTGCTGTGGTTCATGTCCCTAAATACTTCCCTGCACACTTCCTAAAAGTAAACATATTCTCTCAATAGTCGTGGCAGTTGTCAACTTCTCTACGTTCAATATGGACATACAGTCTACCACTGGGATTCCATTTCTGTCAATTAATGGAATAGCGTCCTTCGTAGTATCTCCCCTCCAATCTAGGAGTCTGTCTAAGGCCAGATCTTTTGTTTTTCTACTAATATGGAATATTTTTCAAAGTCATTTTCTGTATTTTATGGTGATGGCGTTTTTGAAGGATACTATCACGGTATAAAACGGACTATGTCTTACTTGGGGTTTTCTGATGTCCTCTCATTAGTATATGGATGAGTAGATTTGGGGCGTTTTCAGCCAGGATTCGTAGGCGACGAGCCTTCAGGGCACCTCATCTGCACCCTCACAATGCCCACCTGCCCTCGTGGGCGATGCTAACTTCGATCACCTGGCCAAGGTGTGCTCTGGTTTGTGTACTGTAAAGTGACTGTCTTTTCCCCTTGCAACGAATACGCAGTCTGTGGGAAAGCGTGTTGGACGATGCAAATACCTGTTCCTCATCAGCATCCCCACCCAGAACCAGCAACCATGGGAGGCGTTTGCCTGAGCCCATCTTTATGACATGGCTGCAAATGCTGATTTGCCAGCTGCAACCATCCCTCCAGGGGTACCAGTGGGCTGGACACCCCGCTGGAAGCGAGGGTTCCCCCTTCTCCCCTATGGGTGTGTTCACTTATGGCTATTATGGACTCAGCAGTTCTGATTTTTCAGTGACTATAGTTTACTATCCTCAGTTATCTTGGCCTTCAAATTGTCCCAGCTTTGGCCAGCAGACACCCCTTCTTGTGTCCTTGTGACCTGTGCCCATCGCTTGTTTGAGACGCCCTTACTCCTGGCGTTACAGGATGCTCCGAGCTCGTCCCGTACCTGCCCTGCCTCAGCCTGCATTGTGCCTTCCTCCAAGGACCTTGGGTTCTTCTCTCGGGCCTGGCATTGTGGACCAAGGTCTGCAGGCTGGCCGGGTCCTTGCCACGGGGTCTCCTGGCTTCTGCCTCCTCCATTCTCTTAGCCACTGCTGGCACCACAGCATGGCCACACACTGGTTTGTCTGTTACCCTGTGGCTGGGTCTTCAGGTTGTTCCTGAGGTAACTCTCCGTGAATCTTCACGTTCAGGCTCTTTGTGCTATTGTGCAGAGAGTGCCTCTCCAAGGGCGGGCATGAGACATGGCCTGCGTGTGTGTAGGCCTGTGTGTCCAGATGTCACTAGATACTGAGGATTTCGTCTCCACCGCAGCTCCACCGACTTGGAGCCCGGCCAGCAGGATCCGAGAGTCCTTATTCTCCACCTCCTTGCCGCTGCCCTATTATCAGACATACACGTCTGCGTACCTGTGTGTGTGTTAGAGTTACATGTATGTGACCTGTGTATCTTTATTTTTTCATTTTGGCTGAACCCTTTTAATGGCAAACATTACTTCACTACCCGTTCGGGAGACAGAAACCACACCTGCTGTTTGAGGGGAGAGAATGCACTCTCATGACGTCACTGGGGGTTCAGTCATTAACTAGTAACGGGAGGAGGAGAGGGGACCCCTAAGGAGCCACGGAGGAGGCGGTGCCCGGAGCGGGCACCATCCTTAGGCCTCGGGCAGAGGTGGCCAGGCCTGCCTGGCGTGCTGGGCTGTGGAGATTTGCTGCAGGAAGGGGGTGCCGCTAAAAAGTCCCCACGGAGGAGGTTCCTGCTCATTCTTCACAACTCAGACGGACACTGAACGCTGGACTTGCCCCACGTCGGCCTCCCTCACCGGCCTTGGGGAGCTGGAGGGCCACGTCTGGGGCGTATTTCCCTCTTTATCCTGCCGCCCCGGCGGGTGCAGTGGGAAGGAACAGGCGAGCGGCGGATGCCTGGAATGTTCTCCTGGGCCTTTCCGTCCCGTGGGACAGGCTGCGTCTTGTCCCCGTCCCCGTCTCCGCTCCTGAAACTCGGGAGAGAGTGAGTCACTGGGCACCAACGCTCACCTCCTGGAGGAATGAGGAAACGTGGCATTTCCTTACGTTCTTGTCCATTTCCGGAAAAGCAACAAACAAACCAAAAGCAAACCCCCAAAGCCCACACCGAGGTCCTCCGCTTGTCAGACACCACGGAGGTGAAGCTCCAGAGATGGGGCGTCCAGCCGGCTCCTGGCCCGGGAGCGGGGGGCCTGCCCGGGGCCTCGGGGCTGTCACAGCCGCAGGACAGGGGGACACGGGCGTCTGAGCCGGTGACTCACCTCGAGTGGCCACTGCAGTGTGTCACTGGGCCGTGAGAGCCGGACCTGCCCAACACCTGGCTGAGGATGGAGGACGGAGCCCTCCTGTGCTGCTTCCTTAACTCTCCGTGCTCCCCGGGAGAGCGAGAGCGTGGACACACTCTCCGTTTTCACGCACGTGATTGACCTCTCTCAGTCCGAGACTTGCCTGGCCTGGGTAGGCCAGAGAAGCTTGGGGCCAAGGCCATGAGAGGCCCTGAGGGGGCACCGGGCAGGGATAGGTGTGCCAGGGGCCCCTCTCCTTTCTGCAGTGCCCGCTGTGCCCTCTGTGCCCGGCGGGGGGAGGGCTGCCTGTCTTGGCAGGAGCGGGGCTGGGCTGGGCTGGGCGGTGCATGGCTTTCCTCCCTAGGGGGTGGGGGAAGGTGGATGCCCAGCCCGGGCTGCAGGCCTTAAGCTCGGAGGGCACTGGGCAGAGGGCTAAGAGGGCACCGGAGCCCGAGCTGAGCAGCAGGCCCTGTGGGCCGAGGCCTTTGGATGAGATGCCTGTTGGAGGCAGGTCTGGCTCCAGGGGAAGGACGGGCAGTTGAAACGGGTCCAGTTTGGTCCGAGGTGGGCCAGTGAGGGTTGTACTCTGGGCGGCGACCCCTGCCCTCCTGACCTCCTGACCTCCAGGCTGTGCTCCATCCGTGGCAGCGCTGTCCTTTGTCCTCGGCTGGCCCTAGAAGGCTCTTGGGCCCTGCGGGGAGGACACGGATGGTGTCTGCCTCTACAGCACCCCAATACGGGGCCAGAGGGCCAGGAAGTCGGCCACAGCCTGGCATAGTCCCCGCCTCCTGCTTCAGCCTGAAGCTCCCGCATTGGAAATTGTGTTCCTTTGAGTCGAGGTGTGACGGGCCCTGCCACTCAGCTAGGGCTGCCCTGTGACCCCTTTAAAAAAGACACACTCTCTCTGAGAAAAGGAGCACGTTAAGAAAGGGCCATCCGCCCGGCTGGCGTGGCTCAGGGCCTGAGCGTGGACCTATCAACCAGGAGGTCACGGTACGATTCCCGGTCAGGGCACACGCCTGGGTTGCGGGCTCGATCCCCAGTAGGGGGCGTGCAGGAGGCAGCCGATCAATGATTCTCTCTCATCATTGATGTTTCTATCTCTCCTTCTCCATTCCTCTCTGATATCAATAAAAATATATTTAAAATAAATAAATAGATAGATAGATAGATACACTGGAGTGATTACGAAGAGCAAATTTTTTTTTTTAAAAAAAGAAGGGCCGTCCTAGTTGCCTCAGTGAATTAGTTCTCACCGCTCCCTGCCCGGGCCCTTCCCTGGGAGTGAGGATGGGAAGGGGGGCTAGTGACTGAGGCTGGGGAGATGGAAGCATCAGGCGAAAGGCGCTCTGGGGCAGCAGGGCTGTGGGGTCTCCTGGCAGGTGTCGGGGAGGGGTGAGATGAGGACAACGGGAGTTTTAGAATGAAGGTGGGGAGCTGCCCAAGAGGGGGCAGGACTGCAGGAAGCACGTTCCACCATTTAATCTCATGCTGCCTTTCTACCCGAGCTCCTTGAACCCAGAACCGAGGTGTCCGTCTCCCGTCCTCCCCACTTCCCCGTCACCGCCCCCCCCACGCCCCCCCCCCCGAAGGATTGACCAAGGGAAGAGATGCAAACACAGCCTTCTTAACTCAAGCCTAGATTTTCTTCTGGTGAGATGGAGAGAGCCCCCTCTCCGTCCTGCGTGGGAGGAGTCTGTAAAGAAACACGAGAGAAGACCAGAGGGTCCCCCTTCTCCCCGACCTGGAAGAGGACTGCGGATGAAAGCGCTGCCTGCCGGGAGCTCGCAGCCCGGGTCTGGTGAGGACGAAGGCTGCGAGGTGCCGGCCTCAGCCCGAGGCCCTGGCCCGTGGTTACAGCTGAGAGCAGGGAGGAGGGCGGTTGGCCTCTGAGATTCACAGAGAGGTCGTCCCTTAGGTGGAGGGCAGATGGACCCAGACCTGGAGTCCACAGGAACTTAAAGACAAACCCTAAAACAGACAAGCAGTCTGCAAACACCACTTTCGACGATCCGTACCCAAACAGATAATTCCAGAAAACCACCATCGTATGAAAAGCCGACCACGTGAAAATGCCAAGCGTTCCTTCCGGAACACACAGGCTGCTTGTCCTGTGTGCGGGCGGCCGCTCCCACCCCGGCCCGCTCCTCTTCGCGGAGGGAAAGAAGGGCGAGCCGGCCGTGAGCCCATCCCTCCTTGATCCAGGACACCCTCCGGCCAGCTCTCAGGAAGTGTGTTTGGCAGTGAGCGTCGCGGTGGCCACGGCAAAGAGGGACAAAGATCCAGGGAGGACGCGGACTGTCCATCAGACGAGAGCAAGCCAGCTCGCCTGGGAGGAGCGCAGCCCCTCCTGGCCCGGAGGCCGGAGGCCGGGCAGGGACCGCACAGAGGGCTTCCTCCCGCAGCGCCGGAGCCATGCCCTCCACGCCTCCCCAGCAGAGGCCCGCTGTGCAGACAGATGCCTGGAAGGAGGCCCTGCCAATAAAGCGATCAGACAAGAACGCAAACACTCCGGCCCCAGCATTCAGCCTTCTCAGGGTCGGATTTTACCCGCAGGTAAAATTTGGAAAATGTGGAGCAGTGACTGGCAAGCCGTGTCCCGTGGGCCAGTGATCCGCAGGGCGTGGGGAAAGGTGACGGGAGGGCCAGCGGGCTGTTTCTAACCCGCAGACACTCGCAGAGCAGAGCCGTCGTGGGCGGATGCGCTCACACCTTACGGCTTGCGGGCTCTCTGAAACCGACTCGCCTGCTTCCCTCTGCGTGTGTCCCGTGTCCCGTGTCCCGTGTCCCGTGTCCCTAGGGGTTTGGGCGTCCAGCAGGGGGTGGGAGGGCAGAATGACAAAAGGCCCCAAAGCTGGAACCACGCGGTCTTGCTCCCCAACGACCCCCTCGCCTCATGCTCTCCTGGAAGGGGGTGCCTGTGGCAAGCACCCATCTGAAGCCGTATCTCGGGGGTTGGCTACCATTTTCCTAGGAAATATAAACAAATAATAAAAAACAAATAATACAAATAATGTAAACAAACAATATAGCCCCAACCGGTTTGGCTCAGTGGATAGAGCATCAGCCTGCGGACTGAAGGGTCCCGGGTTCGATTCTGGTCAAGGGCATGTACCTTGGGTTGCAGGCTCAATCCCCAGTAGGGAGTGTGTAGGAGGCAGCTGATCAATGTTTCTCTCTCATTGGTATTTCTAACTATCCCTCGCCCTTCCTCTCTGTAAAATCAATAAAATGTATTTTAAAAAACCACAAATAATATAAATAAATAACGAGTTTAACAATACATATGTGACTGAGCCCCACCTAAGATGATCTTGCATCTGTTCAGTGGGGAGCCCGCCTGCCGCCCTCGGGGGGCCCAGCTCTCGGTGGAGTGTGGATTGACCCGTGTGCTTCCATGAATTCTCTCTGGATGTGGGGTCTCACCCCTGAGATGTGAGGAGACCTGGGTCGAGAGAAACCTGGCCCTGACTACCGCCTCGCATCCCTGGGCATGGCGTGCCAGGTGAGGGCCGACCTGCCGTCCACGGAGCAGGTGCAAGAGGCTCAGGGGCAGAACCGACGGTGCTTTGCCCTCCTGGATCTGAGCTTTGAGAAAATGAACATGATCCCTACTTTCGTAAACTTCTTTTCCTCCGTTGCTTACATATGTTTTCCTGGTCTTCTTGTGGGGCGGTTTCCAGATGGGATCCTTCAGGTCCTAGGAGAGTGGATCAGTCTCCTATCCTATCAGACCTTCAGCATGTTCCCCAATTTCTCGGCCAAATGTTTGGACATGTTTGCTTTCCAAAGGCGAGGTTCATTTATCTCTTTCTGCGGCAAACATACATTCAGTGC